>CM032465.1:24743783-26226781 GCA_019059595.1 Marasmia exigua | reverse complement strand
TTGAAATTCTTGATAGGATTCGTTAAAACATCTTAAAACTTTTATTTAAGTTCGAAGGTTTCATTAATCTGCCAGCGATATACAATCTGTTAAATAATTTATAACTGTTTAATTTTATTTAATTACACGATCTGTCATACATTATAAAGAAAAAAATATTCACAGAACGTAAAAATCTTATCAAACAAGTCGACATAAAACATATGATCCAGTGCATAGACAATAAATAGTAAACTGCACGTCTTGGAAATGCTTATCGAAACTAGTTCTTAACTATATTCATACTATTAAGATAATGTTTTGTACATATAGGTCACGTTTAAAAAAGTTCTTAAGCATCCGCTTATAAAATTATTGCTCAAAAATGTCTCGAATTTATTATCCGACAAGGGGTAGGTACGTAGCCGTGTATGCAACTGTTTTGTGAATTGCTGAGTATTGCTTGCCCTGTTTATACTGCACAAACTTTATTACAAGCCGCACCTGCATGCCCCACTTAGATTAACCAACACGTCTTATTAAATTCGGTGGGTCGCCATCGGAAACTATCGAATCGAGCGCGCGCGCCCACGGAAATCAAACTAATCGATTTTCATTTCGCCGACAGGAAATTAAATCCTTTGGGAGTCTCTGTCGATAAGGGGTTTAGCGCAGCTAAGCACGACACGTGTTCCTCAGTAAAAGCCCTGGCTAAATTTTTAATATGAACCCATTCGGTTCGGATTCGGTTCAGTTGTAGAGATGGAAAGTTCGAAATGAAAAACTATTTTTTATTTTTTGTGATAGGTGGCAGACGAGCAGCCGGATCACCTGATGGTAAGCAATTGCCGCCGCACATGGACACCCGCGACACCACTTTCCAGCGAAACACAGCACAGCGCTGCTTTACGCCAATTTTCTGTGAGGCCGTGGTATCACTCTGGTTCATTTAACTTTAATCCTTTTCTACTAATAAAATTAATAAGTAAGTAAAATATTTACTTATTACAACAACAACCACAGTATTAGGTACAATATCGTATAGTAACTAGACATATAATAGTTTTCCACCCTATTAGAAAAAGCTACCCAAAGTTATTACCGTATATATACATGTCGAATTGAGGATCTCTTTTTTTTTGAAGTTGGTTAAAAACTGGTGGCCCCAACAGCGCGGGAGTCGAAGGACGTGCCTCGGCAGCAGCCGGCCAAGCGCCAGAAGAAACTTCGATGCCAGATTAACAGCTATAAGTGTTTATACATTCCACTACATTTTCGTGATTTGGTCCATTCGGGATGTTGTTCATTCTGTCTTCTATGTACCTACTCGTAAACACCCTGACTTTATGAAACTTGATATTGAGACGTGAAACCACAAATTCATCGTCATCGTCAGCCCATTTAAGTCCCCACTGCTGGGACACGGGCCTCCCTCAATCACATGAGAGGTAATTGCCATACTTACCACGCTTGGCAGACGGGTTGGCGAGGGTTTTGATATAAATGCAGAGTTTTCCTTCTCTGGGTGCTGATGATCGTGCCAGCAGCTTAACCTTAGTCGCCTTTTACGACATCTCGGTAAGAGTGAGGGTGGCATATTCTACTCTGCCGGGGATCACACGGCAAAATACTCTTATGTATATTTATAAAATAATAATAATAATAATTCTCACAACATATCATACGTTGACCTGATTCCGTACTAAGTTAAGCTTAAGCACTTGTGTTACAGATATCAGACAACAGAGGAACACAAATATATACTCAAATACGTATATTACACCCAGACACTGAACAAAAACAAGTGTTCATCGCACGAATGTTTGTCCAGGGTGGGGATGGAACCCACGACCTTTGGCATAAGAGGCAGGGTTAATAGCAATTGCGCCATCCGGTCAGTCAAAGAATAAAAGAAAGTCGTGTTAGCTACACTATTTATAACTCAAGAACGGCTCGACCGATTTTGTTGAATATTAGTGGAGAGGTAGCTATAAACCAGGAAAAGGACAAAGAATACTTTTTGTCCCTTTCCAGCTGGGCACCAGCAAATAAAAACGAATACTACGCGTAACGCCACGGGCGTTAGCTAGTAGTATATAAAGAAGTATGTATATTTACTACAACAGGAACTTCAAAGGGAGCCACTATAATAAGAACTCTACTTTCCGTGCGCGCTCTGACTAAAATATACCATTACAAGGATTTTTATTTGATAAAGGAAAATTTTTCTCCCCTTTTATGTTAAAAGAATGTTTGCGCAGTACAATTTTGTGAAGCAATGGCAAATTGACTTCTTTTACTTGAAGCAAAACTATTATATAGTTTTAGTAACTTTGCTGCCTCACTCGATACTTCCGCTGTTACTAACAAAAAGTTTTCTTTGCCAGCTATATTTCTGTGACTTAAAAATGGAAGGTGGGTTTTCCTTAAGAGCTGTTTTTATTAACCCTTCACCAAGCTAAGGCACGTGCTGTTTGCCTGCCGACTAGTTTTTCCTGGTTTTTCCGTTCTGTCTACAAACTTGCGTCGGGGTAAGCTTACGTAAATCAACCAATTACAGTCGTTCCATATTTAAATAAAACAAAATCTGTTCATCAGTTAAGGAACCACGAAGACAAAGAAACTCTTCAGTCACACACATACACAGATGTTCAATTTATCATCACCCACCCTTCCTGGTTGGATATAATGTTGGCCGTTGGTTCGGTTGGTTAAGATTGGCCGCAAAGTACGGCCTATTATTACATAAAAATGTGAATTTTAGACACCCAGCTTAATTTATTTAAATCAGTGTGGTTTTAATTAATTTAAATATCATTCAGATTCAGTGCAAGGCAAAATGAAAAGTCCATAATAATTAAAAAAATTGGATGCTTTTACGTACATTTTGAAATACAAACATTTCATCATCAGCTCATTTAAGTCCCCACTGCTGGGGCACGGGCCTCCCTCAATCACATGAGGGGTAATTGCCATACTCACCACGCTTGGCAGACGGGTTGGCGAGGGTTTTGATATAAATGCAGAGTTTTCCTTCTCTGGGTGCTGATGATCATGCCAGCAGCTTTACCTTAGTCGCCTTTTACGACACCTCGGTAAGAGTGAGGGTGGCCTATTCTACTCTGCCGGGACCACACGGCGTAAATACAAACATTTAGTAATGTATTTACAGTTATTTTATAATTAATTGATTATTATGTACTTAAGTTATAAGTACAACTGTTTGTTAACACAGGTTTGTTATAAAAAAATCTTCATATAACGTCAGTTTATGTATGTTCGTGCATGTTTTATTAATGAATGCGATGTAATACTGACTATGCACGGGTTAACTCGCATAATGCGTGAACAAATATCGCCTCATCATCACGAAAGTATTATTCAAGAATTATTATACAGTGACCATAAGTAAACAGTTTTAGACTTAGGTTTTTCCATTGAAATATCAGATCAGAGCTTAGAATCAGAGTTACTAATCTTGGTTTTATCTACCTTATATTCTTGTAACTACCTTAACAAAACCATAGGTAAGCGTAATCACAGACTTTGGAATATGAATTTTGAATACCATCTCATCGGAGCGAATTAAGAAGGCTGAGTGATGAAAGGTTTTGCTCGTTTTTCTCCCGAAAAAAGTCAAACCCGAGTCACAAAACAACACAACAATTTTTATCATTTCAATTTAAGCGTGCACCTACGTGTGCCTACCCCAGGGAAGCCAATTCATTTCCCGTCGCTGTCACTCAGTCTTATACTAGTTGGATAGATTTTGATGTGAACAAGGAGGCAGACTCTATGTGAAGTCTTGGTCAACGCGGTATCTCGTTTCCTAATTTCCCCCGGGAGATCCTTGCGTTCCAGGACAAATCGAAGCGGCTGTTATGTGTACACATGTCATAGGGCGCCACTCCACTCGCGATCAGATTACTTTTACAAACAACATTAATACGGAAACCTTACGCCGAAACGAGATGGACGGGGGGAGTGAGGCAAATATGGCAATCTTTACAAAGCTGGGTTTATATGAGGGGATTGAATAAATATGTAGTTCCGGGGGGATTCGCGAAGTAAGACGTTAATTTAGTTCAAAGTTAAGTATGTTGAATTATTCACGAAAAAATGTAATTGATTGAAATTGAACTTTTTTTGTCTTTATTTTCATTTGAATCCGGTGACCTTGATAAAAAAAAACTTTGTTTCAGAGTTACCCATTAAGGTTGTTTTCTTAATGGGTGACTCTAAGTAAAATTTATGAATATTCTTTAATCACCATACATTGTTAAACAATACGAGTAAGTACATACTCGAACTAGTAGAAAGCGGAACAAATTGATATGTCAATTTGCTTGACATTGTTAAATAAAAACTGTTAATAGTTTCATACAAAACCATTCAGTCATACAAAATTCATGTCATTCGAATTTATTGTATTTGAATGGATGTATGACGTAAGCTTAAGATGTGTCCGGATTGGATAATCAATCGCTCAATGAATACACAAATACTATTTATTTCATTACAAATTGTACTAGTTTATGTTTTTTCCCGCGAACAACTGTTGGAAACTGTACCACGGGTCTCTGTATTTTGAGTGATAATATTATAGTTTTAAACGAACCATTACTCGGTCTGTTTTCACTAGAGATTGCCATAATATTTTTAAAGTATCAGGCTAGTCACGACTGTAATATTTGAGTTGAGCACGAAACGAAAATAAAAGAGTACCTTGATTAATTTCTATGGTTTTAAATTATTCATTGAACTTTTTATACCAAATTAATAATTGCCGTATTTTCGATATTTATTTTTACTTTGAACTATTAGAATAATATGAGCAGTGCTTTCCCGTTCCCCCGTTCTTGACAAGAGGGAGAAAATTTTTCAAGAGCTTTTACATTAAAATATTACCGTAAAAATGCATTACCACCATTTCTTGGTCGTTCACATTATCTTGGCTGCAAGAAGTTGCATTCTGTTTAACGTTAGTGTACTTTAATGGCACTCAATATCTTATCTACGCAAATTTATGAGATATATCGTATTGAAATATGTGCATTTTATCGTCGTTGGGGTCATTACATTACCAAATGGGCGACCACCAAAAAAGGCATCAAGATGCAGTAACGAATAGAATAATTGAATCAGTCGCAACCAAACCTCTATTGCTTGAAGTTTAAGGTTTAAATTTGAACTGTAAAATGTTTTATAAGAGAGGCAACGGCACTTTACGTGCTGAAGTCCATAGAAGTATATCATTTTTATTGCTGTTGCAGTACTACAAGGAAAGAGACATATGTGGTGTGTTCATATGAATGTTTCTTGAAGCGGTGCTTTTGGTAGGACTTTTTTAATTGTTTTAAACTCTACATTAGATGGAAGCAGTTTAAGTCTTTTTCTCTGTCGCTACGCTCTTTCCAGAGCGGTCGTGGGCACGTTGAGGCGTCCTTGTTGGTGTAAGAGGCGGACACAGCTTTCACGCCATCTCCCTCTATTCATAGACTGTCTGGCACAGTCTGACACGGGGTTTCCTATTGCGGATTTTACTTGATCAGTCCAGCGCATCGGTTATCTGCCGCGTGATCTGGTTCCCTCTATCCTCCCCTGAACGACAAGCCGTTCTATTGAGTCGTTATCACGCCTAGAGACGTGACCAAAGTACTGCAGTATACGCGTCTGTACTATGGTTGATAGACGCTTGCGATGCCGAGTTCCTTCAGTATGGACACGTTGGTGCGGAACTCTGTCCATGGCATGCCGAGCATTTTTCTCCAGCACCACATTTTCAGAGCATCTATCTTCCTCTTTTCCAACTCACCCACTGTCCACGTCTCCTCCGCGTAAAGGAAAATTGGGAATACCAGAGTACACATGAGCTTGACTTTTGTAGCCTTTTTTTGTAGCTAGTTGTAGTTTTAAGTCTATATAACCCAAAAGTGGCATTACCACCGACATTATCAAAGTCAAGTTCTGCCTCAATAATCTAGTTGGAACATCTCAGAGTCCCAAATAAACATCAACGACAAGACAAACAAGGAAAACTCCCGAAAACATTCAACAATCAAAGAAATTGCTGCCTCACCTTATTTCTAGACAGCACTCATAAATTAATGTTGTTCGAGAAATCCGTGGCACTGCCTTTTACAAGTCAACAAGGCCCTAAAAGGGGAAACATTTTTTCCGCTTCCCTCCTGCAGGTGAATGAAGCAAACAAGGTACTTTCTTTACTTAATATTTTTACATATTCGGAGTACTTAATACAGATTTTTTTGTGTTTTAATATGCTAAGCGAGCTATATATCTCGTCCGTTACCATTTTTTTTCCAAAAACCTAAAACCTTTTACGGGTTTGAATGATTTATGTATTTTGTGAAAGGTACTTGTATGGATTTTGGGGGTTTTTGTGAAAACAATACAGTAATGCAGACAGGGATTAAAATAATTCCGAATTTATTTCTGCCCGATTTTGGGATTCCATTCGGTGGTTTGAAGGTAGCTGGTGAATATTTATCAGCTCCGAAAGTGTTTTGTTTTGTTCTTTTTTCATCGCATGATTTTAATTTCATGTGCGATATGCTTTCAAACAATTGTAAACTGATGCTAAAAGTATAGGGATATAAAACCATGGCGAGGTTTGTCTTATTACATTCCATCTATTAATAATATGGTAAAGTTAAATATGTCAAAAAAGTATAATTATTACGTACAAACGAGGCTATTACCAATGAATAATTATAGTCCAATCAACATACTCTATACTTACATGGCGATTTCTTTTATTGATTCCGGATGTGCATACACGACGTATATGTTTAATATACAATGATCGGAGTAGGTAGAGCTATTTTGGTACTTGCGATTTTGTATAATAATATGGACATGACTGGTATCCCGGGAATCCCGGGATTAAAGATATACTTTTTACTTTTAACAGTCATTTTCGTTTATTACTTACGAGCACTAACATCAGAAGTTATTCATAAAGGCTTTGTGATACCATGTTAATTAAAAAAGTTATATTTGTTCTTTCGAAATTCAAGATACATACGTTAGATAGAAAGGAACAAACTGTAAGTAAATATGGTTGTATCGAATGTTTATGGAAAAGCCCTTTCATGGTTAACTAAAATAATAATTTATTTATTTTAATCCCAGGATCATAGTCAGAATCCCGGGGCATGTCCATATTAACATCTATGTTTGCGGTCAATGAGCCCAAATAGCTCTACTCCGATAATTGGATATATGAGTCATACATAAAATAATTAAAGCTCAGATTCAGATTTTTGAAAATAAAACTTATCTCCCGTTATTTAAATAGCATGCTTATTTGCTATTTGAGATTTATCTAATAAATCTACCCCAATCCGGGGGAAAGGGGGGTTTAAAGATTGGCAGCGCACTTGTGCCTCCATTGGTGTCGCGGGTGTCCAAGGGCGGTGGAATCGCTTACCATCAGGAGATCCGTCTGCTCGTCTGCCTCCTATCACATTAAAAAAAATATCTAGAAGTGACCCAAACCGGGACAAAACGCTGGGATAGTTTTGATAATAACTACTTTACAAGTAGGTATTTTAAATTACATAAAAACGTTTACTCTATAAAATACCTACTAAAATTTGCTATTATGTTTTGAGGGCATACGTGTATTGCAATTCTTTCTTAATATTTAAATGTGTACGATGATAAAGATCAACGTGCGGTATTAATTTTAATAGCGGACTATGTTAGTACGGGTCTATAAAATATTTCAGTTATTTTATTAGTAAAAGTAGTAGGTATAACATCAGTAGTGATATTTATGTAGGTATACACATATAAGTTTTGTGAAGTTGTTTCTACATTAGTATTTCTAAGAAATAAGTTGCGCCTTTCCATAAACTGTTGGTCAAGTAGTCATGGTTGTCTGTCCTAATGGCTATTGCGTTGGCTTATAGCAAAAACTCATTATTTACAAAAACGCCATTTGTAGCTCAAAGTTTAGAGGAAATATTGTTTTCTTTGTTTCTATTGTATCAAAAATCGTAATAAAATAGTTTTAAGGATTGAATTATTGGTTTGCCATATTTTCATAAGGATAATTTAAAGAGTTTTACTGTTGAGGATGGAATATGAGGCGCCTGACCTGGCTCCCGTGGCAGCGGCACTATGATAAATGTAAGGGGACTCGCCTATGGCGGCAGCCAGTGAAAAACCACCTCAATTCACCAACTTTATATAAATCAACTAGAAGACACAGCCTCTACTTTCGTCATCTGAATTACACCGACTCACTTATTCTTAAAAATATGAATAACAAAAGAAAGGAATAGGGTAAATTCAAATATAAATAAAATCCTTATAAAACCATAAATAATAAAAAAGAGCTCTGTCGCCAACATTTACAATAAATCTACCCTTAGTACTTTGAACTGCATTTGATGTTATTTCTAAAAAAAATGTCCTCGCAATGACCCGACGTTTGGTTCGTATCCATTAGCTGTTTTGGCATGAAAAAAGTGCTTTCCTATGATTGCCTTTCTGTTTTTGGCGATATTTTGTGTTGTATCTACAGGGGCGTCTTTACCAATAGTGCGGTGCACCCGGGCGCCGGAAGTTAGAGGGCGCCGAGGGCCCCTCGGTTCACATAGAGCCTCCACTGTAACGCTCCGCAAGGAGCGGGCGCGAGTACTGATCCTTCTACGCATGATCATAGTTACAATGAAGTGACTGTCTATATGTAGTCGAACATGTTGTAAGTATTCCATTTTGTTCGCGCATTTTGACAAGACAAAACAAGAGGGCGCCAGGTTATTGATTGCACCCGGGCGCTTCTTGGGCTAGAGCCGCCTCTATGTATACATACATATCTATCTTTAGTAATATTCCATCGAAAAAAAAACAAAAATAAACCACTTTTCTACCTATTTTTATTTTCCGTACCTTGCATGTTCGATAGAAATATAAATATTCCTTATTTAACTTGGCACTATATTTTTGGACGGTTGGCTCTGTATTTAATGGTTTAGTTGAAAGCATTACCCATTTGTCAGCAGACAATATAAAGAAAATAGTAGCGGTTTACTATCTGAGTTATTAACTTTTAAAACTGAGCTCATATGACGAAACCCAAGGCTAACTATTTATGGACGTTTTTAAATAACTAAGTCATGAATGGAGGCAAAACAAAGCAGTGTGTTCAAACTTAGTTTGTATGCATCACGGCATTATGACAGTTTTGCTTTATACTGGAACTTTTTCAACCGACGGAGTTGCTCGATGTAGCTTTACACATTCAATATTGCCAGTTGATTGAAAAGGATACTAAATTAGCGCATTTTGGAACACTATTGTGCTCAAAATTCACTAATGCCTTATTTAACGAGGTTTAAATAGAGTTCTTTTTCCACACTCCCTTGAGTGCCTAATGTGTGTATAGGGTGTGTTTACGGTATAGTTTACTATACTCCGGCATTTTTGATGTCAATGGGTGGCGGTTAACATTTTACCATCAAATAATAAAGCCGCAGACGCGCCTCGTTGGCGCCTGGGTTCGATTCCCGGGTCGAAGGTATTTTTCGAATTTTTCGAACATAGCTCGGGATTGTGATCACCAATCCACATTAGGCAAGCGTGGTGATTAAGCCTAATCCCATCATAGTAGCGGTGATTTGATTTCTATGATGGAGGCTTTTGCCCTGCAGTGGGACACTATATAGGCTGATACTTTACTTTAATAAGCCGCAGACATCTGCTTATTTGAGAAGTAAACAACTAAAAGGTGTGCTCATTTTTAGAACACATAATGGCTAAATTGTTATTCGTAGCACATTGTTAGAGTAAGTTTGATTTATTTATAAGTTTTATTATACTGCCTGTACTTCCAGGCGTACTTTCCCTGAGTAAAATCTCATTTTTTCGATGTTTATGCCGTCTTACTTCGATCTTAATTTAAATGAATAAAAAGATAATACAGATAATTAACATCTTTCCCAATAAAAGTACTTGAAATTCATTAGGATTTACACATTTGGTTGAGTTTTGAACATCCCTTAATATACCTATGTATATTGAAACTCATTGGAAACGCCCTAATTTGGCTGGATTACTCTACTTAACGAGCCAATTTGACACCTTCGTCAAATTAGCGCGTTCCCAAAGAGCTATCCAAAGATAGTAGTTGGCAACACTGAAGGCATAGTACTTTTAGTATAAGCACAGTTGCATTTTGTTCTACGAGTAGACCAGCCGATGTCGAGTCGAGCGAGACCCATTTTACAACGTTTATTTACCGAGGCAATGTTTATACTTCGTCAGCTGCAGCTTCTGGTTTTCTACAAAGACAATAAAAGATGGAACATTTGTACGTATGGTATATTGCTTATCACTAATATAAACATAGCCAATAGCAAGACATAAGACACTGAATTTGTGGAATCCGTTAGTATGATATTTTTCTTTAAGATTAAGTATTTTTTTAATGAACTGTAGGCTAACGCTTGACCACAATCTCACCTAATGGAAAGTGACGATGAGGTCTAGGATGTAACGCGTTTGCTTAGAAGATGCCTGTTCATCATCATCATCGTCAGCTCATTTAAGTCCCCACTGCTGGGGCACGGGCCTCCCTTAATCACATGAGGGGTAATTGCCATACTCACCACGCTTGGCATGACGGGTTGGCGAGGGTTTTGATATAAATGCAGAGTTTTCCTTCTCTGGGTGCTGATGATCATACCAGCAGCTTTACCTTAGTCGCCTTTTACGACACCTCGGTAATAGTGAGGGTGGTCTATTCTACTCTGCCGGGGACCACACGACCACAGAAGATGCCTGTTCACTCTTGCCTTAAAGATGTCCATTTTGTTTGTCGAAAAAAGTCGAAAAATAAATTACTACTCTTGAAATATTGTAAATTTCTTATAACTGAATCTAAATAAAACCATATTGAAGGAAAGTCCGTCAGGCGATCCATCTGCTAGTCTGCCACCTATTACATAAAAAAACGTCCAAAAGAAATCTAAACCAAATAATGAGATAGTTAGTTAGTAGTTTACTTACTTACATACCTTGAAAACGTGGATTCTTAATTTATTAATGCACTGAAAATTTATCGACAGTCTTCGGGTGGGATTCGAGCCCACGATCTTTTGCTAACCGGGCAACTGCTTTAGCGACTAAGCTACCGGACACCTTGGTAAGTAGACGAATTCAAAGTTCGTTTGATCCTTGCTTTTTTTTTCATTTAGATAGATAGATAGATACTCTTTATTGCACAACATACAAAACTTAAAAGCTAGGTATACAGAGATACAATGTACAATTTAGGCGGTCTTATCGCTGGGAGCGATCTCTACCAGACAACCTTCAGGTAAAGGACATTAGATAGAAGAGGGGAGGGTGGTGCAATCCTTTTGATTTTGAATATTGATCAAGTAAATTTATAGTATAAATACATATATCTAGATAATAAATAAATAAATAAACACGTTATCATACACTAATATATACGAATGTTAACTTACTATAATACAATATAACCTACACAAATTATATAAAATTATATAAAATATACTACTATAAGGTTATAATAGAGAAGATATATTTTATACCTACAATATATGGATGGATCTGGGAGAGGACTAACGACCACGAGCGTCAATGACAGGAAAGGAAGACAGGTGAAGTTAATAAAAACGGATCAGTTGGGGAGAGGGTTTCAGTTTTCAAGGAAGTGTGCTTTGACCCGAGCCTTAAAGATGGGCAGGGATGGGGATTGTCTAATTGTCATTTAGTTGCAGCTTCTTGTTGTCTGTAATGGAATCTGATTGTTTAGTGTCTGTACCGAAGCCCTCCGACGCGTATTTGGTTATTAATTATTACAGCATCGAAATTTATTCCAAACGATCCATCAATAATTAAAATTTCACAGATGCTATTGCGTTGTATTGCAAGAAAAACGTTGGTTTAGTTATTCAACGTGCAATTACCCCAGGTCCGAAGCATGCAGTGTTCCAAGTAGACCGTGACAGGCGAAGCACGTCTGTGACAAGTGTAACGCCACACTTGAGTGAAGATTATATTATACAAACCACAAACTAGAACATCGATTTATTAATGAAGATCTTACTTGGATGGAATAGCGTTTAATGAGCGTAGCGATGTTATACTGCGTTGCGTTGTATTGTGTTGATGAAGATGAATCTGAATATAGTGAGTGATATATGTTTCATCATCATCATCATCATCATCATTTCAGCCAATAGACGTCCACTGCTGGACATAGGCCTCCCCCAATGTTCTCCACACAGATCGGTCCTGTGCCTCCCGCATCCAATGGATTCCCGCGATCTTCACCAGATCGTCGGTCCACCTTGTAGGAGGTCTGCCACGGCTGCGACTTCCTGTACGTGGGCTCCACTCGAGGACCTTTCCGCCCCAACGGCCGTCTGTTCTCCTCGCTATGTGCCCTGCCCATTGCCACTTGAGGCATGCAATCCTTTGGACTACGTCTGTGACCTTAGTTCTCCTGCGGATCTCATCATTTCTGATACGATCACGCAGGGAGACTCCGAGCATAGCCCTCTCCATTGCTCTCTGGGTGACTTTGAGCCTCCTTAACCGGCACATTGTAAGCGGCCACGTTTCGGTTCCGTATGTCATCACTGGCAACACACACGCATTAAAGACTTTCGTCTTGAGACACTGCGGTAGATTTGCCGAAAATATGCTGCGTAGCTATGTAGTATGATATATGTTTAAAAGATCTTATATGTACACTGTGTAATGCAAATAAAGTATTAAGTATTGGACGACATTGTTAAGTATTCTGTACATTTTTTTTATTTCGATATGTCAATAGTCACAAGCTTGCGCTTTTACCATAAAAGTCACCTTTTGTCGTATCACCTCACTTCGACACAACACCCGTAACTCTCTCGCTGACAGAGTTGGAATACTCGGGCTTGAAATATCTGACAGCCTTGAGTTCCGCGGCCATCTAGAGGAAAAAGTTAAAATGGCTTCGAAGAAGCTCGGCGTGCACAATAGGTCGAGGGGATATTTTATGCCGACGTATCTCTTGGTATAAGGCGCAGGTGCGGCCTCACATGGAATACTGCTCTCACTTCTGGGCTGGAGCTCATAACTTCACTTACCATCAGATGTACCGTCTGCTCATTTATCCGCAATAATGTAAAAAACAGGTATGATCAAGAAGAAATGGAAATTGGCATTACCTAGTAATAACAAAGTTTTGTTTATCTCAAATGAATGTGCCAATGAGCTCTTCTAGGTATAAAATATCTCATAAAAACTAATTGCGCATAAAGTTTAATAATAAAAAACTAAACACTTTCTTAAACTATAAACAGAATTAAAAATACATTGCTTAGTTTCTCCTAGCGCTTAAACCAATGGGAGAACAGACGGCCGTTGGGGCGGAAAGGTCCTCGAGTGGAGGAAGCACATGAAGTCGCAGCCGTGGCAGCCCCCCCCCCCCCCCCCCCCACAAGGCGGAGCGACGATCTCGTGGTCGCAGGAATCCATTAAATGCGGGCGGCACAGGACCGATCTGTGTGGAAAACATTGGGGGAGGCCTATGTCCAGCGGTGGACGTTTATTAGCTGAAATGATGATAATGATGATGAATGATGTAAGCCTTCTGGGTGTACAGAAGCATTGATGTGATTTGTCATAATTATGTTCTTTCAACTCTGAGAGATAACATAATTTTAATAGCTAGTTCTACACGTCTGTATCAAAAAAAATTGTCAGCCGGGACATCTTATGGAGGGCCCCAAAATATATACAGCCTGAATGATCTTCTATAAATCATCAATATGACCAGTATGTTGCAATCCACTGCTGGACATAGGCCACTCCGATCATTTTTTGCTACTCGCATCTAGCTCTTTCTGCTTTCTTTTCGTTATTCCTTCTGCCTTGAGGATATCCTACACTACCTTACTGTCCTACACTATGTTTATTTAGACGCGACCTTCACTTCAAAACTCGTGTAATTTTAAAAAATAGTACAAATAAATTACCATTTGTGAAGTCATTTTGTGTTCTAGCATTACGCATACGGATGCTACCAATGGCATAACTAGAAATCAGATGTGATTTATCTGACTGCTCACAGCTTTGATGCGATCAGAATTACATCACCAGAATATCTTCTATCCACGAATTTGAACCGGAGTGCACACTTCAAGAATGTATTGGTCACAGCGAGTGTAGATCGTAAATTTCCTAGAGACAGACGTAAGGTCAGTGGAAAACTAGGGAACGTGTTTTAAAATTTTAGGCTGTGAGCCTTCTGTTCCCCACAACCGTGGGAGAGCCGAGCTTTGGCATTTCGACCGTGGGAGAGCCAAGCTTCGGCATGAATGGGCTCGATCGGAGTGATACCACGGCCTCACAGAAAACTGGCGTGAAGCAGCACTGTGCTATATTTTGCTGCGTGTGGGAGGGGGGGTTTGAAGGTGACTCTACTGGTGTCATGGGTGTCCATGAGCGACGGCAATCGCGTGATCCATCTGCTCGTCTGCCACATGTCATATAAAAAAAGAAACCCGATGACTCTGTTCAAAACCAAAGCGTGTAGGCACACGTAGGTTGACAGAACCGACCGACCCGACAAAAAAAAACTCTTACCGTGTAATTCCCGGTTTCGTACAAAGCTATCGCTTTGGAGCCGGGGTACGCTTAGACCATGATTCAGGATTTGGGGAGTCTGGTAATTACAATGAAGCGACTGCCATCTGACCTTCGCAACCCTTGAACAGGGGAACCAGACCAACTGTATCATGATTGCACGTTTCAGAATATATCCGAAGCGTGCAGGTTTTTTCGGGATATTTTCACTCACCGCCGGGCTAATGTTAGAAATATGCACATAGATCTGAAAAATCCACATGCCACGACTTCCCGTATGAAAGAAAGCCCGATTTTATCCACTGACCTGCCATCGGTCTGAAAATAAAGTATTTGTAACCAATAGAATTTCAAGTTTAGGTCTATCCGGGAAGCAGAACTTTTTTTTTTATGCTAAAGGCGACAAACGAGCAAGCGAGTCACCTGATGGAAAGCAATTATCGCCGCCCATTAACATCCGCGAAATCAAAGAGATCGCTTAATGCGTTGCCGGCCTTTTTAAAAATGAGTACGCTCTTCTCTTGAAGGTCCTTAAGTCGTAGACTTCGGGAAATACTCCCGTAGGTAAAATATTCCACTGAACTGAGGTACGTGGTAGAAAGTTCCGCGATAAACGCACAGTATTAGACCGCCATCCACCGATATGATGGGATGGAATGACAATCGCTTGCGTGTGGTTCGATGTAAGAATTCAGCTGCAGGGAGTAGATCAAACAGTTCCTCAGAGCACTCCCCATGATAGATGCGGTATAGAATGCTGAAGGAGGCTATATCCCGACGCTTTGCTAGAGGATCAAGTCGACTAGAGAGAGTCAAGTCACTGATAATTCGGACAGGCCTACGTAGTACGTGGTCAAACGGAAGAAGTTGGTACTGAGGTGCACCAGCCCAGAGATGGGAGCAGTATTCCATATGGCGCCGAACTTGTGCCTTCATAATATCTCTGCTTCTTTTTTCTGCTAAGCTAACCTAGAACTTATTGGCAATGACTATGGTATGTGGTAATCTATAGCTTTATGTGTGCAGCATTTAGGTGGCCTACGTCCAGCAGTGACCACCTTAGGGTGCTGATTGGGAAATTGGTAACAGACGCAATGTAAGATATTTAGCTTCATACGAGATATTATGAAGTACAGCCAACTTGAAGATCAGTTGATATTATTTATTTATTTTCCGATTATTTGGGACAAAAAGCAGTTTTACAACCATATTTTTTTACAAAATTGTAGTTATAAATATTGCTTTTTGTAAGACCAACACCGACGCCGTGTGGTCCCCGGCAGAGTAGAATAGGCCACCCTCACTCTTACCGAGGTGTCGTAAAAGGCGACTAAGGTAAAGATGCTGGCATGATCATCAGCACCCAGAGAAGGAAAACTCTGCATTTATATCAAAACCCTCGCCAACCCGTCTGCCAAGCGTGGTGAGTATGGCAATTACCCCTCATGTGATTGAGGGAGGCCCGTGCCCCAGCAGTGGGCACTTAAATGGGCTGATGATGATGATGATGATGAAGACCAACAACATTGTCCACATATTATATTTACTATTTAATTGTTGATTGAGAGATGCTAAGTGCATTTTTCCAAATATATAGGTTCACTACAAAAATTAGCAATACTTACTCAATTTTAAAACATGCTCTTGAAAAATTGTGTTTACGAACTCACAGAAAGAAAGAGGCAGATAGTCGTTTTTCTCCTTTTTCCCTCATTCTTCAGGTTTTGCTTCCAGTCACGCTTCAAAGGCATCTACCATTCGGTTATATTGCACAAATCGAATGCATTAGCGCAACGCATGCTTTCACATAACAGATAATAGGAGTACAATAAGCGGTTACGAGTGGTGAAAAAATATTTGCTCAATACCCATAATGGTGCGATTGCGATAGGATTTACTGCTAAGTGGCGAAGGACAAACCTAGGCTACCGTGTCACTGTAGACACAGTCGAGAAACAAAGGCAGTAGAGAAATATCATCTTATTTTATTCGGTGTAAGTACTTTAAATGCCAAAAACGATTGAAAGGCGGTAAAATTATCAACCTTCTCACAAATTTTTAGTATTTGTGAAATTGTATTTCAGCCCTGACGCCTTGCGATAAGTTATAAGCATCCCTAATCCCTATGTCCTAATATCCCAGGCGCGATGGGTGCCAAGTTTTGGTGCCAGCTGATACGCAAGGCAGGTGGATTCAATTCCTACACTAAGTCTAATATTTATTGATAAAACAGTTTTCCAACTTTGGTGTACCAAGACAATGTATCATAATCTTGTCTCAATTTATGTAATTAAATTCGGTGTAAGTACTTTAAATGCCAAAACGATTGAAAGGCTGTAAAATTATCAACCTTTTCATAAATTTTTATTATTTGTGAAATTGTTTTTCAGCCCTAACGCGTTGCGATAATTTATAAGCATCCCTAATGCCTATGTCCTAATATCCCTGGCGCAGATGACGCCAAGTGCCAGCTGATACGCAAGGCACGTGGATTCAATTCCTACTCTAACTGCCACACTCAGAGTCGTTGATTAACTTAGTTGGCTACTTAAGAAAAAATATTGACACTTATTTTGATATGCATAAAGACTACCGATACTAAAGTTAATGAACATTAGCTTAAATGACGTCTCTGTGTGCGGCCGTAAGTTTAATATTTGTTGATAAAACAGTTTTCCAAGAGGAAACTTTCGTGTACAAAAAAACAATTATAACAATCTTGTGTCTATTTATTTAATTAGGCATAAAACCTCATCCTCTACCAACTTCAATTCAAGTAAAATCTCTATATTATGTGTATCACTGTTATGTATTTACTGTACTATAGTTACAGCTCTCTTTAAGATAATGTTATCTTTGCGGTTACGATTCTGCGGTTTAGATTGTTCAAGTGCTTTAACGTTAATTACTGACTGGTACAATAAAATAATTACTCGGACACTTTTCCGGCTGTCACCAGAGTTTTTATACGATCGTATCTCATTTTATGTAACGATACAAGCTCTTAATGTTTGCTTCGACTTAACACATGTCTATGATTAATATCTTGACAACAGCGAATACACGTAGTGTCTATCGCAGCTTGTTGCTAATGCGACACATTCATAGGTAAATGTCATTAGTGTGAAATGTCACCAGACGTCGAACAAAACGCGCAAAACTTTCACCGTTAGGTATTTGAACGCACACCAGTTTTGGAGTTTAAAAAGTAAAAGTGTATTATGAAACTAACGCTGTTTTTGTTACGAATCATTAGAAAGAGAACAGATGTGCGTAGATTACGAGAGACGTAACTCAGAACTGCTACATTTAGAATCGCAAACTTAATTTTAACCATCATCATTCTTATGAAAAAGATGATAAGGTCAAAAGTAAATTGCAGTTTCTCAAGTCGACCTGATTCTGAAAGTCGGAGCTGGATTTCATTGAGACTACGAAGATGAGACGCTCTTAATTAACAACAATGCAATTCATGTAGGCATTAGTCATAGCGATTGCAATAAAGGATTCATTTGTTGGCCCTTGGTGTATCCTCTTGCGAAAGCACCTAATTAGGATTCAAAGAGAATACTGGGTCAATGTCCACACGCCTAGTGACGCGCATCGCTAAATGTGTGGCTATTATTACATATTGCTATACTGGGCAATGCTGCATTATGTATGTGGGGCAAATACTAACACCATAATGAGATTTTCTAAGCTATTTATGTTTGTTTTAAACCTTAAGCAAGCTCTTCAACCTTAGTATCAATAGGTAAAAAAACTGTTAACCTACAGTCATTTCATCCGAGGTGAACTTTACCTATGCCTGGTTTCAAGATAATTTCCCACATAGTTTTAAATTACTATATGTTTTGCAATATTTTTTCCACTATCGCAATGCGCATTTTGAGTTTGAATACTGCCTGCGTCTGTTTTCCCATATAGTTTATTTTTTTAAATAGAGGGAGTATGCTGTTACTCGGTAAGCCCACTTCATCGTCGCAATCTCAACAAAAATAAAAATAAAATCATAAACTATCAAGATTTTATAAATAATAAAAGTGAATAAATAAAAAATCACTGAATATTATCTAAAGGTTTTTAATTTAAATCGATCTTCATAACTTCTATCTGTTAGTTCTGCTATTAAATGTTTTCAACATCATTGAACGTACGTAAATAAAGATAAAAATGTGTGTGCATTAATTAAAAGAGTCCGTAAGCGTGTACTCGATGCCTATTTGGTTTGAAATGGCGATACCGTTCATTGATATACTAAAAATAATAAGAATAAGATATTATTTATTTAAGTACCCAAATAAAATTTACAAAATCAAATTACAAGAATATTTAGGCACTTAAAACTCAGCATCTGCCACGGACACACTGGGTCCCCGTGGCGCCGGTCCCCACTCAGCATCTGCCACGGACACACTGGGTCCCCGTGGCGCCGGTCCCCACTCAGCATCAGCCACGGACACACTGGGTCCCCGTGGCGCTGGTATTTGCGAAGACCTTTCTTGAAAGGCGCCGCTAACTACTAATTATTGTTATCAATACCAATTTATTTGATACTACTTATTGCCGGTAGTTTTTTAAAACAACTTTTTATCAAACCTTTATAAGTGTGCCTTAAATGAAAACGAACTTATACAAATGAATACTTAATTTAAAAAAGTGATATCATAGTGCAAGCATATCCTTACAAAATCTTTTTGTGCTAACTTGACTACTGTTCTGGGCGTGGCCTCTTCAATGATTAAGTAGTTAATTATTATTATAATTGTTATACACACTGACCTAAAAAATTGGCCTTCATGCTAGCAATTACGTATACTCTCTTAGTCCACTTAACATAGTCATTACCGTAGAAGCAAGGGAAATGACGTAGACTCATGATCTATTCAAGGTAGGATTAAAATATTGAGTAGTTTTTTTACATTACTATAATTATCTCGGTTGGTTCATTATAATTTTAGAATTTTCTTTGTTTAAATCGATATGGTATTTTTAATAAAGCATCTAATCACATTAGATTTTTTACAGCGTCGGGCTATTACTTAACATCGTGAAACTGCTACCAGGAATTCAATTAAAAAATAAATTGCTTGATTCAGATCTAATTAACGGAAGATGTAGGAACGAAACACTAACACATAGTATTTTTTTATTTAAAATAGACGAAGCTTCCTGCCTGCCTGCAGTTCGATGGATAAACGTGTCACGTCATTAGGTTTCTGCTTCGAAAATATCGACGTTTTATTGAGTGACTGTGACTTTGACTGATTTCGACAGTTGACTACCCACCTATTTAAATAAGTTCACTTGACATTTGCAATTATTTTCGGGTAGAGCCATTTTAAAGAAATATAGAAAAATAAAATAATTTTATTAACATCGTAGTGTTAATGATCGATATCTTTTGAATGATTACCCATCATTATCATCATCAATTCTTACTCGACATTGTTACAATAAATGAAGGTCAAGTTGCCATTGCAAAATAGAACCTATTCAGAGTGGAACACTTTCAAACCCTCTTGTCTCAAATTTATGAACACCATGAAACAACCAAGGTAACAAAACGTTTTATAACATAATATCGAACGTATCTACAGAGTTGCTCAAACGAGAGTACCTCTCATATATTTCATGCTTCCGTGACTCAATTGCCCACCTTATTCAGCTATAAAGTATAAACTATACCATTGCAAAATTAAAAGCAGCCCAAAATTCAATGCCAATGAAGAAAAAGCGGCCGAATCGGTACTACACTCTAGTTACTTTGCTCAAAATGAACTATTTCGCAAGTCGTAAGCGTTTCTAAACGCTTCGTGTTGGACGAAATGATTAGTTTGTGTGCGCCAAAAAACAAAGCTGTCTATAAAGGCAAACCTTTTATTATAACAAAAAAATATAAAACTTTAAATTGAATAGGTCGCATCAATCATATTGTGAGATATTTAAATATATTAATATTTAAAAAAGATGTAACATCTTATTTAATGTTCATTCAAAGGTTCAAATTCATAAAAGTATGAAATTGAGCTGCACAAACTTATACAGTTACATAATCAAGTTGTAAACACTAATAACAGTCATATAGTCTGAAGTAGGTAAATGAGCTGGTATTTTGTAATTAATCATCTACGCCAACGAGATATGATGAATGTTTAATCGTAAGATACCATGAAAACCCCATGCATTTTGGCGATGTCGCCCGTACCTATATATGTAATTTCAAATCATATGGTATCGGCTTTTAAATTAGTTAATTATTTTTTGAGTAACGAAGAAATGATTCGATCGATAATTATTTATAAAGGTGAAATGGTGTTTATGAAGACATTTTCGACTTAAAAAATGACATGACAATGACAACACTAAGAGCTAAGTCAAAATTTAGACTTGGTTGCACTTCTAACACAGACGTGCACCCTAACCTGACTGAGCCTTTTCATAGAAATCCATACTTGAAAAACCACGCCGTGTGGTCCCCGGCAGAGTAGAATAGGCCACCCTCATTCTTACCGAGGTGTCGTAAAAGGCGACTAAGGTAAAGCTGCTGGCATGATCATCAGCACCCAGAGAAGGAAAACTCTGCATTTATATCAAAACCCTCGCCAACCCGTCTGCCAAGCGTGGTGAGTATGGCAATTACCCCTCATGTGATTGAGGGAGGCCCGTGCCCAGTCGTATTTGGTTGTCATACAGCCCATAGCCGCACAGCCCATATTTGGTTTAATCAGCATATACCGCCAATAGTAATTTAACTCAAAGATCTAGATTTCATTTTCTATGTAGGTATAAATGTTTTAATATCCGTTGTTGGTTGTCGTTCTATTTTAAGTAATTTAATTATTCAACTAATGACAACAAATGAATAAATATCGCATTTTCAGCCATTTGATTGCAATACTTTTGTTAGTTTACCAATAGGAAATTTAATAATATCTAGCAAATTGGTAAAGCAATTTATTTAACAATTAAATTGCTGATTTATGTGTCCTGTTTAATCTAGTTTTAGGTATCCGTTCTTAAATTTCGTAACGTGCGCACGTTAAAATAAATGTAGGGTCCAACGCGTACGCAAAAAATAGATTCACGCCAAAAGCGGCCACTTTTGGCGTGAATCAAGTTTTCGCGTAGAAAAACGGACCCAATATTTGTGCATTGTTATTTAATAAATAGTATAAGTGTTTGCCTAGAGGTTGTGTCCTAGAAAATGTTTAAAATAGATCCGGTTTAGTACCTAAAAATTTAAATCGATTGGCGTTGCTAGTGTGCCCTACCCGTCACCTTAAGCGGAATGTGTCCATTTCGAAAAAAAAACGTTACAGACTGTAAAAGAGATCCAACCAACCCTGACGCAGCTTTAATGCATACGGGTGCGGTAGAGAAAGAACATCGCCCAGTACTAACAGCTTCGCGTGGTTTTTCATCGTCAGCCCATTTAAGTCCCCTACTGCTGGGGTACGGGCCTCCCTCAATCACATGAGGGGTAATTGCCATACTCACCACGCTTGGCAGACGGGCTCTGGGTGCTGATGATCATTCCAGCAGCTTTACCTTAGTCGCCTTTTACGACACCTCGGTAAGAGTGAGGGTGGCCTATTCTACTCTGCCGGGAACCACACGTCAATCGACAATTATTTACAATCAATCATTTATTTCATAATATGAGTAATAAATAGATCTTAAAGTTATACATTCATTCCATCCCCATCATCTCGATGGTTGGCGGTCTAACACTGTGCGTTTCTCGCGGAACTTTCTACCACGTACCTCAGTTTTGTGGAACGGATTGGCTGCAGGAGTATTTTCCGACGGCTACGACTAAGGACCTTCAATAGAAGAACATCATACTCTTTTTTAAAAAGTCCGGCAACACATTAGCGCTCTCTCTGATTTCATGGGCGGCGTTGATTACTTTCCATCAGGTGACTCTCTTGCTCGTTTGTCCGCCTCTAGCATAATATAAAAAATACATTGCTCCTTCACATTCAGCTATTTGGCATACAACATTGATAATAAATATTTTAATAACATGTTATTGGAATTGAATTATTAATTAAATTAATAAGTTGATTCGTTCATGGTAATGTTATAAAATATAAAATTATAAATTAGAATTTAGGCCTTTGACAGCAGTAATTGTTTAGTTTTGTATTTAAATATTTATATATTATCTTCAGTTTCAAGAATACATCTTGGTAGATGGTTATATAATCTTGGTGCCATGCAGAATACACTATTACTTATTAGGGCGGTTTTGTTCAGGGCCACACGTAATTTTAATTTATGTCGTCTACTATTCAAACTTGTAAAATAGTAGGGGTTATTTTTAACAAATTTCAAAAAAATAAATACGAATACATAAATACAAATACCTAATAATACACTGACTTATTTACATCTTAAGACTTATATATATCTTACTTATATATAAATCTAAATATTCGTATCACAAATCCTTCTGAACAGTAATCACGTCAATATTTTTTACCTCTGAAAGTCGAAAACGCCAATATCAGTTTAATCCGAGCGAGCGAATCCACGGCCAAGACGCGTCTTATAATAAATAGCAATCACGCATCCATTCGTACATTTATGAAGGCTCAAAGACGGGCGCTCGTAACGACCCTTCGATTTCCTTTTCAAGCTAAATCCATTCAGGAAGCGGGAGCATTTCCTCACGCCCACCCAAGTCTCAATCATGGCTTTCTAAAATATAATATTGCGAAGTAGGCACTTTTAATCGCAGACGAGGTGAATATTAAAAATGGTCTTTCACAGTTGACTGAAATTTTTGTTAAGGAAATTCAATATCCTCCTTTGCATGAAAGGAACTTTTCAGATGAATCCGTATTGTGCTGACAGTCCAACAAGGATTCGTTATACCTTGATTGAAGTTCTTAACAAATCAATTAACTATATAATAGCTTGGCAGACGGGTTGGCGAGGGGTTAGATATCCATGCAGAGGTTTCCCCCTTCTCTGGGGTACTGATGAAATGCATGCCAAGGCAGTTTTAATTACCCCTTAAGTAGGATTAAAAATAAAAAAAAAAAAATTAAAAAAAAAAAAAAATTAAAATAAAAATAATAAAAATAACTAAGACACTTAGGGAGAGTTAGTTTGCCCCAGTTTTAAAAAAAAAATAAAATAAAAAAAAAAAAAAAAAAAAAACAAAACCTTAGGTCGGCCTTTTTTCGCCCTTTTTTTAATTTTAAATTAACGACAAAAAAGGAGCAGGGGGCGACAACAAATGAAAAAAAGAAAAAAAAAAAAAACCAAACCAAAACAAAGAAAAACCTCGGTAAATTGGAGGTTGAGGGTGGTGGGTGGTGGGGTTGTGAGTAGGGTGTTGGGGTGTGGAGGGTGGTGTATGGGCCTATTTCTACTCTATCAAAAAACACCGGGACCCCACAAAAAACCACCTTATAATAATAATAAATATTTCACAGTATCACAAACATTGATTTGACTCCGAGATACGATAGGTAGCACAAGCACCTGTGTTACGGATATCAAAATCAACAGCGGAATTACAAATATATACAATTAATACCTTTCTTATGTAAATACATACTTATAATACATAGTAACACCCAGACCAATACAAACAGACATCATGTTCATGCACACAAATATTTGTACTGTGCGGGGATCGAACCCGCAAGCCCTTGCACCAGAGGCAGCGTTCACTACCACTGATCCAAACGGGTCATCGAACTGAATATCTATTTTAGCTATTGTTATAACAATCTTTATTATAGCCAGAATTTAACTCGAAAAACGTTTGTCGAAGTGGAGGTTCATACCGCCACCGCCAGGAAAGGTGGTGTCTACGGGAGAGTATTTTGGAGGGAGAATTAACAATTGTTGCATAGCATAATGTACTACTTGCAGTAGATATTTATTTTATTTATTTATTATTATTTGCATTACATATGACTATATGACTAGGTATGTGGTAACATTACACAATCAAAAGAACATATGCGCCTTGGTAGGCATCGCAAATTGGCATAGAGAGGAGCAGACATTTCTTATTTTATTTACTTGGTATTACACCAAGTTACAAATAATGTATTACTTTTACGCAAAATGTTAAATGAATTAAAATGCAATGTTAATAGTATGTACTAAATGCGAGTGTATGTATAAAAAGGGAGGCGAGCAAACGAGCAAGTACTTGATGGTAAGTGATCAGGACATTAGCTACTCCAGAAAGAATGTAGATGCACTGCCATTTTTTTTCACAAACGTACTCGAGCGTGACCTAACCTAACTTTTAGCTTGGCTTTACTAAACTGTAAATGTTAATAAAAAGCGCTTTTTTTCTTTTTCAATCTTCGTTTTTAACACGAGAAACCGCCTAGTGCATTGATGCGTAAAATTCCAGATTTTGCGAACTTTCTTATCGTTGCTGAATAAACTTTTGGTAGTAATTGCAAACATAGAGAGAGATATTTTTGAAGGTTGGGAATACGAATGTCAGTAGCTCGAAGAGAGACGACCTTTTAAATGGTATGTATGGATTTGGAGAAGGATGAATAATGGCAGTGAAAGTATATAACTATATGTAAAATCTACGGAAGAAGGCAACCTTCTGGACTGATCCCAAAAGGTATATATAGGATATCACTCTTGTGATCCCGAAAAGACTATATACTTAATAATATACCGAGGTCCTAAAATGAAAATATACTAGATTATATCCCAAAATGAAAATATGGTCAAAGATCCCGAAATGATAATATAGTCAGTGATTTTTTTCCATGTGAAAGGTGACATACAAGCTAACGGATAAAGTGATGATTAGCGATTGCCGCCGTACATAGACACCCGCAACACCAGTGCAGTCAAAAGTGCGCTGCCAAACTTTTGCCATTCCCCATATTGGGCTTGTGGTGTCCTCACTCACTCGGTAAAACACAGCACAACCGCTTCATCACGACGGTTTTCTGTATGAGGTCGTAATATCACTCCGCACGAGCTGGCCCAACATGCTGACCTCAAAATAACATTATGCTTCAAAGGTATGGAAATACATCCCGCAGTTAAGAAACTGCCCTTTGTACAATAATAGCACGAAGGTAGAAGAAAACAAGGATATTTCAGTGCTAAATACATTTGTCTAAATTTGTTGAAGGGCGAAGAACTGCTCGTTAACTAGCTTTGTCACAGGCGGAATTGTCCTAGGCACCACCTGCCGGCGGTGTCGAGAAATTTAATTATTTTTTAAAATCTAATCTAACAATGCATAATCCACTTTCGTTTAAAGAGGAGGCAAACAAGGAAGTTTCCAGTAAGTGAGTTTTACATTGTCTAATTTTAATTGCGACTGACTTATGCTATACGTTAACTAGTGACGGATTAACCAGATACAGACAGATACCTTTTTACCAGATACGTCATATTAAGAATCGTTAAATCTGCTAATCATTGTCAATTTCAGCCCTTTATTGTTATATAATACTAGTTCTCTCCATGCAAAGTCAAAGCTTGACAAACCCGATCGTCTGGACGCTAAATCCGTTTAATGTTTGTTGAAGAGCGGGCAAAACGCAGTTCGTTAATGCCTTTGCTGCTCCGGCAGAAGGCCGGCATGTACTGTATACTAAGCCAATTTCTACGCCAATCGAGTCCCTGAATTAATGGAGGAAACTCTGGAATGAGCTTCCAGCCGCTGTGTTCCCTTATCGCTACGACATGTCCCTTTTTGAACGAGGTTCGAAAAGAGTTCTTCTTTCACGATAGGCAGCGGCATGACTGTGCTCCGGAATTGTTGATGTCTATGAACGGTGGTTACCATTTACCATCAGATGGGCCGCCTGTTCGCCTGCCTGTTTTTCGCAATAGAAAACAGGAAGGGAAAACATTGTATTTATTAACTATATTGTATAGACTGACTTTGTGGTACACCATACATGCATACTCCTAAATTAGATTAATCTTCACAACACGGAAGTCGTGAGTTGTCACTTCTTACTTATAGATATCTCACATAACCACTTTATTGGCTCCGGTCACTACATCATACAATGACTTATTTGACGTTATTCTAACCAAGCTTTTTATACTAGACATTAAAAGCTTCATGTATCTTCCCCGGGTTGAGTCTACTGCCTGCCTGTCGCTTCGGAGCCCGAGGTCCGCTTCCCTGATCTTAATCTGCCTTATCCTCTCTTCTCTCTACACTGGTCCTTAATCCTACTAGAAAAACTATATAGTTGTCCAGCCCTTCTCTTACAAATTAAGGATTCTCGTTGTAGATGGGCGCCTGGAGCGAGCGGGGCTAGATTGCCTGCCCGGAGGTGCAGCTTTATTAATGCACGGTACCGCGTCAGCGCCTAACCAACTTTAAGAAAACTCGCCTCCTTAGCCGTCTCGCGCATCCCCTCATTTCCCTCGCGTTAAACAAGTAACACTTTATTGCTAGACGAGAAATTCTCTAGGCGAGAAATGCCTTTTTAACCAAACTACACTATTCCCTGCCTGTCCGGCAGGAGAAAATTACACGCTGTGAGCGAAAACCCGACGAGATCGCTTGAACACTGTCATTAACAAAATACGGCTTCGTCGGCGCTGTTTACCTCCCCATAAAACTAATTTGAGTAACTCCAACCATTTACCGTGATCGTTAACGAAAATTGTGTATGCAAAACAGCTGCAGCGGGTGAGGGAAATATGTTCGCGTTGAGTCCAGACACCTCCGATGACAGAACAATAGTTCCTTCCTGGCGCTGAGAAAGCGGGTTGTTATTATATCTTTCCGTCACTAAATAAATAACGTAATCTCGTATCTTCATCTGCTCGCTTTATATGCGCATACGCTAATGACGTCACATTAGACAAACGACATTATTCACGTTTAGAAAGTAACAAGTATCTAATGACACAAATTGGAGCCATCTTGCGCCAGTACATCACAGTACAGAGTACAGCGTCCGAGGAAATAGCGTGATTTAATTCTGATATTTACGGCTGAATGCATTAATTCGATTTGGGTCCGAATGAAAATTATTGTTGTATAACCTAATATAGAATAGAAATATCAACACGACGTGTTGCATAACGCATAGATGAAGTATATCTATTGTACGTAAACAAATCAAGTTTGCGGTAGGTCCGGTTTTTGTTATATAATAAATAAAATGTATATTTGTGGTTTAATATGTTGAAGAACTCTGCAGTGCGGTTTTCGAATTGGCTATTTCGGATAAGAAAAAACAGACGTGTAATACTATAGTCATACACTATAAATAGATTAGATCAATGCTTCAAATATTAATTAATACTAAAAATATTGTAGAGTTCAAATCTATTCAAATCAAATGGTTATAAATATATTCAGGGAAGTCCTGACAATTGGTATTTTGTAACTAAAATCGTGAATATCGTAATCTATTGCTGTTTCATAGTCACCAACATCAAAATCATCTATCCGTATAGAATCTAGATCTGATCTCTCTAATAGGTTATAGCCATTATCTATAACCACATTGACCTGTTGCTAACTGCGTCGAGGACAAGGGAAAATTAAAAAAGCGAAAACTGAGTGAACATTTCTAAACGTCTTGCAAAACTGTTGCTGCCAGAAACAAGCGGGCCTTTACGAAACTTGTCGTGTTCGCAAAACCGCAGCTTTTCCGCATCAAGCAATTTTATTATGGACCCACTTAGGTGAGGTGATATTTCAAATGTTATTAAATATTACAAGCATACGTGACGATGGTTATCCCGATAGGAGACACAATTTATGCGACACGAAGTTTTGCGTCATTACACTCATGACTGACTTTCTAAACAGCACCTAGTGGGACAACTGGAATGGATGTACCTTCATAAAGATTAATAATAATAATAATAAATATTTCACAACATCACATACATTGATCCGACTCCGAAATAGGTAGCTCAAGCACCTGTGTTACGGATATCAGAATCAACAGCGGGATTACAAATATATACATATAATACTTTTTTTTTTGTAAATACATACTTATAATACATAGGAAACACCCAGATCAATACAAACAGACATGTTCATGCACACAAATGTTTGTACTGTGCGGGGATCGAACCCGCAACCCTTATTAAGATTAACTTTTGTTTATTGTGCTTTAAGTATTAAATAATGTAGGTGTTCTATTTTTCGTCAATTCCTTATATGTATAGTGATAGACTATCAAATCATATATCTGCCTTCGAAGCACGACATTATGATACCTTGTAACACCCAAACAATAAATGATAATTAACATGTAAAAAAAACGTCTTACTCTATAGGTAGGTAATATATCATCATTCAACTTAAGGTATATTTGTTTAGCAATCGTAGATAGGTATGTAAATTGGAAATCGTTTAATTGAATAAGTACGTGGTTCCAGAGAGCAATAAGGCTTTTATGGCAATAAAAATCACACTCAATTGAGTGATCAACGTTATCACTACAGAAATAATTCATATCATGATTAATATTACCATACTACGAGAATATGCAAAGTTTCATTTAATGTAGTGAATGTTATTTCATCAACCATAAACTTTTGTCTTTATTGCCGCTTGCGGCCATCAAGCTTTCGACAAATTGACTATTCAATTAAATCGATCCCTAAATACATTTTTTATCAATTTAAAGACGTAAAGAAAATGAGGCGAAGCAAATTCACCGGTTAGGTTGGAAACAGCCGTGAATATAAGCCGCGAGACGAAGTGAAAAGGTGTAATAGCGTACGAATAATATTGATACGACGTACATTGCTTGGTGGTAGTGAGTAGCGCGTGACAAAGTTAAACATAATCAGCTTTGGATTAGTGTTTAACTGAAGGTGTCAGGTTTGTGGACATTTTGTGGTGATCTCAGCTGATATTGAACGAGGCCGCTGGCTCTCTCGGTCAGCTCGCCGCAAACTGGTTTCATTATCAAAAGTCAATAACTTTCCGATACATTCCGAGTCATGGCCAAGACTACGGTCGACAAACGTAATAGGCAAAAGTCGCGTGGTGATTACGGGAAAAGGTTTTGGTGTTATCATTGCAAATAAACATTTATGGTTTTCACTTTCAGAATCTCCACCTAAGTAGCTTTCGCTAGTTTTAGTTTTTGTTGTTATAATGACTACTTTTGTTTAATAATGAGTTTTCACTTTTGCAAGATTTAATCAACACATCGTCGTTACATAAGTTTTAATTATGCTATCTATACTTCCATCAATTTTGGATAATTGTGTTTAAGCAAAACTTGTATAAAGCCTCATATAAAGAATTGATATTATTAAAGATATTGGTATGTTTGCTTAGACGATATAGTTTGCTATTTATTTTGGTCTATATGACTGTGGTTTGCTATGACAAGAAAGACATTTATTTTACAAACAGTAGCTTGCCATTAAGAAAAGGATAGAAATGAACTCGACAGCCAACATTGCTGTTATCGTCTCAAAATTGACACATTTTATATTTCTTCCATGATCTCATTTAGTTTAATCCTTGATAAACGAGCAAAAAGTGTTGTTTCAACAATTGTATTTCCTTTGTTACACTTCGGCACTCTAAGTGTTACAAATTACGATAGTAAATCAAAAATATCGGGCGCACTAAATCTTGGAGAGTTATTAAGAGTTGCCACAAATAACTAGTTTTAAGTGATTTAGGGACCAGTGGCTGCATAATCGGTGAAATAGTTCTCGACTAATCCGAATAATATTTCATTTTGCACTATTATCGAGGTCACTTAGACTAAGAGGCTAATACAATTTATCTCTCGTTTAGAATCCTACGATTTAGAATTTACGGTTTTTGTTATTTCCCGGTGACATTTACAAGATTGCTAGCTCTTTTGTCAGAGAATTAGAACCACCTTAAATATAGATTTAAGGTGGTTTCTTTGGGGAAAAAATTATCAGGTGATTAGATAATCACCTGCCAATTTTCCCCAAAGAGGGCGACAACGCGCCCTTGTGGGCACTGCAGGTCTTAAGAGATCCAGATTAATTTTTATTTTATACGAAATTATAGAGCTTATTTAGGACATAGTTAAGAAAATATTTTTTGTTAAATAAGCATATTGCGTTAAACACACTAATCAGCTATATCATTTAAATTAGTGTAATAGATGAGTTCTGAACAGATTAAACAAATACAGATTGTCTGTGTAAATTATTTTAGTGAACCGATATACAAATAAATAACAAATCAGACTCGTTCAAATAATCAAATGTGATTTAGAATGTGTTTAATAATATCATCGATGGTTTTACTCTGTTAGAATCTGTGTATTTTGCCACTACGCAGGCTTTGCTCACCAAAAGGTTACCGACTGCTATTATAAATCAAACAATTTCGGTGAATGCTACATTTTGGGCAATAGAAAACTTTATTGAATTAGGCAAACTTTCACTGGCGCGCACCATGCAATCATGTCGGCACACTTCTTCACCTACACGGCTATATTCAGTTATATTACTTTACCGTGGCACGGTGGCCAGCGCTGTTTGATTTTCAACAGTCATGTGCATTTTACATTTGTTGCATGCATCCTAGTTTTCAATTGAAAAACATTAGGTTAGGTAATAAAAGTCTTACTGTGTTACTAAAAACTAAAATTTGAGTCTTCATGTCGTGTGAGTTGTTAAGCCCTGGTCGTGCCTTTAACCACCCTGACGTAGTTGGATAACTTTCACTAGTTTTAGGACGTGGCCGATGGTTTGTCTCTCAAGCATGTACCATCTTTTTATTCAGTAGTTCATATTATAGATGGAGCATGTATCATCTTTTTTTTTCAGTAGTTCATATTAACAATTTCCTAGTTCAACTGTACACGTCTTTGATTTTTGTTAGTTTACCAATATAAAAGGCAATTCGGATGGACTTGAACTGTTTCTCTTTTCATTATAATTTCACTAACATTAGCCCATAGCAATTTACTCGTAAACATTCAAAGAAACCTGTCTAACTGAGATAGCAAACGAGTTGGCCCATTAGATGGTGCATGTTTACTCTAGCTACAGATGCTTACTTAGGATACAATTCTGCAAGTCGGCTTTAATCTTTTTTTTTTATAATGACACAGTATATTGGCTCTCCTCAGCTTGATGATAAGCAAGAGAAGAGCCCACGTTGCAATTACAACGGACGCGATGACAAGGCATCACCTCCATTAGGACTGCCAGACTGGCCCGCGAGAAGCTTCTTCACGTTTCGTTCGAAGGAATCGATATTGTAGGAAGGAGGAAATACATGCGCCGGCAACGAGTTCCATTTCTATGAATAGATTGCGTGATCCACGTTGCTATAAACAAATAACAAACAATATAGAGACTGACAGTGCATATAATGACTTGACCCCATAAAAGCATTTGCCAAGTCAAAATAAACGAAGGCAATGCAAATAATAACCTACATATAAGTAGGTACTAGTGGACTACTCTCTCTACGTTTCTGTACTGAATTTTGCAAAAATCAGTTTCTTTTCCAAACTGTACCAATATAATATATGGGTGTCGATGACATGTTGTATATGTTTCGCGTTGTTAATAGTTATCAGAAAAACCTCTTTAATAAACCAACACATGTGTTTATCATTCGAATGCTTGTCTAGGATCGCCACCAAATGCACCAGTCGATGGTTTTAAAGATAATGATTGTCCGTTAAGACCTTGAACACATGAGATCATGATTATTTGCGGTTTAATATGATTCGACACGGACAAACCAAGCAGATCAACAAATAATGCTGGTACTGTGAACTTTATTGTGCTTCCATTACATAGTTCCGGCATCTGCCTTATTGCGGTCATTAGGTTTGGACTATGACAGAATGTTATATTTAATTCCATTTGCATGAACTTGACGGAACTGTCAAGTTGCTTTTGCTTAGTGCACTCTCGGATATGAATCTTTGGATGTGAATCTTAGGATGTTTAGCTATCGTGAGATCGTACGTATCTGTAAATATGTTAATGTTCTGTCCTCTTAACATTTTAATTGTATACTTAATACTGTTTAATTGTGTATATTTACTTATTTTCAATCATCATCATCCTAGCGTGTTTTTACCAATTGCGTCCTATGATGTCGCTTTGGAGCCCAATCTCATTAAAAAACTGGATTATGGTGCAAAATAATTTCCAAACGTTTAGATTTCCTCACGTTTTTCCTTACTTCGGCGGTAGTGGTGGAAATATAGATTTGAACGAACATAGATTTGAAACATCCAGAACCTATTACCTTCCGTTATGGAGGCGCTTATTCTTATCCACTGAGCTATTATCGCTACCAACTTTCAATTTACTACAATGCCTAAGTTTAGACGTCAAAATTTCAAGAACTATATAATATATATATACGTATTTGCATTATTTTTAGAAATCCAATTAGGTAACTTAGGCAATTACGATCTAGCTAATTCTATAATGTATCGGAAGTAAAAAAGAAACGAAAACTGAATATAATTTATAGTGTTCATAACACCAACAAAGATAAGAAAACAGTGCACTTTAAAATCAAATTCATCAGCCCAAATTATTATGCCAGTATTCAAATCAGGTCTAGTTCTAATAGAACTAACCTACAACGTCTAAATCCGTACTCGTCTGATTCAACAACAGAGTCACCCGAGTATAAGGAAAATGTGTTGGCTTACAACAATGAGATAGAGCCGAGACGGATCTTATTGCAGTCAGCATCGGTAAGCTTGGCGCGAGGAAGCGAGCAACAAATGCTTCAATTCAATATGGGACATATAGGTGCTGGAAGTACCGTTTTTATAAATAGGGGATAGACAAATAGACGTATCATCTGATGGTAAGCTATTAGCCAAAGTAGCAGAGGAGTTTACAATCACTACAGTAGTGATATACTTAGTAATAGAGATATACTTTTAAGTTTACCGCCTTAAAAGATTAAAGCCGACGAACAGAAAATGCATGTTAATGAGATTAAGATACTAAAATTGAAAATTTAAAAAACCCCCGACACAACTAAAGCTCTTTCATTTGATACCTATATTGAGGGAGTTGGAACAACAAATAGGTTATTCGTCATTTTCTGACGGCGGCCATCTTGGATTTATATTTTTTCACAATGAATATATTCTGCTTCTCAAGCCCTTTTATATGATACCCATATTGTGGGAGTTGTGTTAAAATATAAAATCCAAATCTTTGGGACGGCGGCCATCTTGGATCGATTTCTATTCAACATAGCTAAGAACACTCCCTCCTTATTCATCTTTCAAACAAAAACAAAATCGGTTCATTTGTTCGGGAGCTGCGATGCCATAGACAGACACACACACACACACACACACACACACACACACACAGACACGTCAAACTTATAACACCCCGTCGTTTTTGCCTCGGGGGTTAAAAATAGGTGGCAGGTGTAACTCGACTTTATAAAGTGCGAAAAGAGCACATCAGAGGAAATTTTAAGACAGCGCCTATTGTAGAAAAGCTCACCTGAAAGCCGCCTACGATGAGACACCCTGACTGAAGATCATGTCGGAAAAATGCCCTAGCTTTGCCAAATATGTGAAAAAAAATGGACGCCCACTAGCCACCTGGTGGTCCATTGTTGCCAAGGACCTAAAGCTTGCCCAAGAAACCATTTCAACAACCCAGGACAGACTGTCCTGCCGCTGCAGAAGGTGGAGCCGACCCCAAATAATCTAAAATGGCTAAGCCAAAGAAGATTAGAGAGACCACCACCCTTTTGAGAAAATGTAATAAATAGTAATAGTAGTGTTTAATAGATGTATACACATGTTTAATAGCATCATATAAATTGATGAAGTATGTATACTTTAGCATCCTCAATCTATTTGATGCTGTTTATCTACTGTACCTAAAGGTCGTCCCTAAGTACTAACATAGATTAATTTTCTCCAGGTTACAGCGATTAGACCGTCTTACTGTACAAGAGTCTGTTATGACCTGTGTATATTTATTTATGTTTTGTGCAATAAAACTATCTTGAGGTTATTATGTTTATAGATATATAAATACATATCTATCTATTAACATAATTGTAAGGACACATGTAAGCATGAATGTATAGTGTTACAACACTTAACAAAATCACGGGCTTAACCACGTGACATCATATACACGGGGTGTGTACGGGCCACATAATAATTCGTCAGTGAAGTTCTAACACCACGTAAGTCATTTTAAGCAACTTTTCAGGAAAGCCAATAAACTGATCGGAAACTTACGTTCTATTTCCATTAGAATTCATTTGTTGACTTCCGTTCTGTTACCTTTTCAACATTTAAAAGGTTTTTGATGGCCGCAACTGAATTCTGATTGATAAAAACGATCCGTCTTCCAAGTCTCTAACGAATGGCATCAAAATGTCTTAACCGCCACCAGCAAATTAGTAAAAAAATAAAAAACTAAATTGTCACTTACTCGGTCATCTCAAAGCGTAGGTCATTTTATGACCTCCGTGCTGCTACTTTTTCGTAATTTTAAAGGTTTTTATTGGTCGTATCTCGATTCTGATGGGTCGAAATGACGCGTCTATCGATTCTCTAGCGAATGGCATCAAAATGTCAACACCGCCAATAATTAGTTACGTGGTGTTAGAACTTCACTGACGAATTGCAAGATAAAAATAGAGCAAATTTGTGTATGAATTTTGACGATACTGAATTATGACAGATACTTCTATAAAACTACCTACTCGTGTACTATGTGGCATAGCAAAACGTACGTGAACATAAAATTTAATTTTAGTGTAAAGACAAATCGTGTACGTATACATTTTGAGTGTCTGCACGAATGTCAATTCAAAACCATCACAGTCATGATTGGTTTGAATTGACATTAAAACTTTCTATTACATTACATTTAAAGTTATGTCGATTCCATTAAAACAAACATCGTTGTTGTGTGAGAAGTGAACACACGTTGTAATGCCATATTAAACAAAGCTGGAGAAGCTCGCACTAGCAGGGTTAATTAACTCGAGCATCATGGTGTTTTCGTATAAATAAAGTGAATTAGCGAAAATTAGCGTTTTGTTTGAGTATTTATGTGTAATTATTGTGTCAATGGCACTCTAGGGCTTAATTATTGTGTTAATTTGATAGGCTACCCTGCAAATAAAGTGAATCAGTGATAATAAGACGTTTTATGCGAGTGTGTGTGATAAATTTTTGGGTGTTAATTAATGTGTCAGTTTGAGTGGAATATTATCCCTATGGAGCAAATAATAATCTTACCGTGATAAATGAAATGAATTCAACGTTTTTGTATGAGCGTGTGTAATCAATGCAATTGTAAGTAAATCACGTCACAGTTAAAAATCCTAGTTCTCAACTAAGTCTCTTTACTTATTATTTGTTCCGCTAGTTTCATTGTGCGTGTCCTGATACGCGTACATGACAACAGTTGTATCCGACGAAAAACGTTTTACGTCGTTTAGAAAAATATTAGTCTGAAAAAAATTTCGAGTTGTACACACCCTGTAATACCTAGTTTTTAAGTTTTCATACTTAATTTTGAGTGTAATAAAAGTATATTCATTCATTCATTCGACAAAGCTTTTTGCCTTCCCATATTCCCATTCGCATTTCGACAAATTGTCCATTGATACATCCTGTAAAATTTGATTATCTTTTCTTTTTTGATATATCTAATCCCCTAAAAAAATAATATTAACAAAAAAATAATACACATATCAATCGGATGGTTGTAACTATCTTTGTGTGATGGGTCTGGAGATTTTGGAGGCACTTTCAAGAAAAACAACAGATAGAGAAAATCTACAGATTGGGACAAGGATGTTGTCTCAATTTAATTATTTATTCATGTTCATTGCTCATGGGAATATGATCATATATTCTAGTTAAAACACAAAATATTATCTTCACCTTGATCAACCGCACCCATGTCGCTAAACTTAATGATGACAATATTCCCATTGTATCTCGAGCGGCCAACAATTAGGAGCACTTCTGTAGGTCTCACTGACCACGACCGGACGTGGTGGCCTCTAAATAGTGGAAATGTAGAATCACGTTCAGAACCTGTTAGATCTACGATGTATGTACTCGGCTATTATTACTATTTTTATTGTTAAGGAAATGTGAGTAAGCTAGCCTTAGCCTTTGCTGTCTACTTTTTATGCCTCAGTACAAAGATTTCCTCAGTGCATACCTAATTGAAACTGTAAAACAATTGACCTTACAACTTCTATATCTGCGCCTCGAGGAATGTAGAGCACTTTTTTGTCGTGATCATATAAATCGATTATAAATTGCCACCAATGGTGCCACCATTGCGGTACAAATCAAAATGAAGTTGCAACAATTTGCAAAACCAAATTGCAATGTTTCGGACAAAGCCTAGAAGTGGATGGAATAAAATGTTGTTCACCAATATTCTATTAATTTTGTGAGATCTCTAAGAGGTCAGAGTAAGGAAATATTGATTTCGATACTCGAATTGAAGTTCAAAGTATCATCTGAAATAATTACATACTGAGACAGCAAGTACCAACTAATTTAAACTTTTTTCAACATTTCATGCCTGATTATGTACTAAGTGATGCTACGAATATCACATAACAGATGAATTACAAATATACCTAATACTTAAATACATGTAATAGGATACATACGAATGTTTTGCAGTATGTACCTAATGGTTTCGGAAATGTGGAATCAAACCCTGGCAAGTCTCTAAATTTATTTTTTTACTGTACGACAGATAAGCATTTGACCTCAATCTCACCTGATGTTAAGTGAAGATGAGGTCCAAGGAGGGCCATGCTTGCCCGTGGAAAGCCTATTCACTCTTTACTCTATTCTAAAGGCCCAGTACCAATTCTTCACGATATTAACAACCAACAACGCATTAGCGATCTCTCTGATTTCGCTGATGTTAATGGGCGGCGATGATTGCTTTCCATCAGGTGACAGGATCCTCCCTTGCTCGTTTGTCGTCTCTAGTATAAAATAAAAAAAATCCCTCATAGGCTTGGTTCGGTTTCAATCGCAATCCTACGACCTCCCGTTCGGACGGTGCACGTTTTTGTCCATTGATCAACCATCGTTCACTTCATGTCCAATCAATCAAATCAATTTCACGTTCTATTTACTTCGAATAAATTTGAGCTTGTTTGTCGCACTAATTGAATTAAGTTTCTAAAAATAACATGCGAAAAGGAAACTAACGAATTTGTGTAAAAAATAGTGGAAATAAAGGTAACTTAATTCTCCAACTGACAGTCACTTCTTACACTGTTTTTTTATTCCGACCTCACTTTTTAGGGTTCCGTAGCCAATGGCAAAAACGGAACCCTTATAGATTCGTCATGTCTATCTGTCTGTTCGTCTGTCCGTCCGTCCGTATGTTACAGCCACTTTTTTCCGCAACTATAAGAACTATATTGAAACTTGTAAAATGTAAAGTAGACTCCTTTTTCCGCACTTAGACTCTCATTTGGTCCATTGTGCGTATTGAAACTTGGTAAATAGATGTATTTTGTTAACCGCATTACGATTTTTTCACAAAATAGGAAAAAAAATTTTTGGTGGGTCCCCATACTCAGAACTGAAACTCAATTTTTTTTTTGTTATAAACCATAAACCGCAATTTACTTTCCATATATCTTACTTGCCGCTGCGTAACCTTTCATGGGCGAGTCCGACTCGCACGTGGCTGATTTTTTATTTTATGCAGCATCGTGAGAAAATGCAAGGTTCTGATCATGACTCAGCTTTGTTTGGGCAAGTATTTCTGTCTTTTCTAGGAATTTTCGTATACAATCTAAGTGAAGGAATACAAGGAAGCATTATTCACAAACGTTCTCATATAACTCACATTCATTAGAGGTTGATTTAAAATTTATTTGTACATTTCTTTTGTCTTTTTAACAAGCAACAGTGTTATAGATAAAGACATTTACATATTGCTCGTATACAAACAATGAGGAAATACGTTTTCCTCCTCTAAATTTATTACCACACGTCAAATTCTTAAAACTTTCAATAGAAGACTGGCGTATTTATTTGGCCCTATTTGGACCATTTGTCAATGTAACTGGAACAATTGTTCAAGGATATATCTGACGATTTCCTTAGCGCGAAGCAATTTGTTATGTGTGACGGCGTCTTTGGAAATTATTTTAACTATTTCATATAGGGCCCTAGACGTGTCAAAACAAGTAGACTTGGACTGGAGTTATGACTGAATGGCACGCTATTGATTGTTTCTAATTTCATTGTGAATGTGGTCCAAGGTAAAAGAAACTACTTATGATTATCATAGAATTACGATGTTAGATTAACGCTTTCACTTCAGCGTCTTCATCATGACCCTCATTATCTTCTTCAAGATATCTTAGAATATAGCAGATATCTTAGGCTGCTTAGCAGTTGTTGTAGCACATGCTGAGGCTGAACCTTGTTGGCCGCAACTTAATAATGTTTTGTCCTTATTTAGATTTGTATGTAATGTGTTGTAGTCAATAAATTATTTTTTATTCTTATTCTTATATCTATATATGTAGCAGAAATGAGGTAAATTATTTGCGCTAAATATATAGATATCTTTTTCTATTTAACACTACTCTTGATTTTTTTAGCTTCTCATACTCTTTGGTCAATACATACTTGATCACTATTGATAAATTTTAAATATAATGACATCCAGTAATACCTAATTATAGTCTAGAGAATGTTACATTCGCAACAATTTTATGTACCAGGGCTGCCAATAATACAGTTTATAGATAAGACAGGGAAAATTTAAAGTTGCCTTTTGGCAACGTCTAAATTGTTACTGCTTATGGTAAATATTAAAAAGGGCTTCGGCATTACCACGATACTAACCAGGCAGTCTCCATGAAGTCTTGATCAATTTCAAGGTCCTAGTGAGATTCAGACAGGAATCCCACCAGCACCTTGAAATAACGCGTAAGAAGTTGGACTTGTGTGATACCAATTTCAAACTCCGTGGAAAACGGGCATATTTGCAAAAACTGCAGGTTCTGCAGGCAAATCCGCATTGATTTAAAAGAGATTCTCAATTAAAACGGCAGCAAAACTTATGGTATAAAGGTGGAAAAAAACATTGGGCCCTGGAGAGAAACTACCTTAAATCTTTAGCTTTACTTAAATGAACATTCCTTTATTTTTAAAAATACATAAAATGCAATCCAAATTTTACTTCTATGGCCCGGGAATCAAGCCGGAGAAAAAATTAAAATTGACTTTTTTATTCCATTAATAAACCTTAGGTCTGTCACTCGTATTTTGTGTAAGATATCCATAATACCAAATACTAAACAATATTTATTTTTAAAAATAAAGAAATGTTTCCTTTAAGTAAAACATGCTAATTTAAGAATTTAAGGTAGTTTCCCTCCAGGGCCCAATGTTTTTTTCCACCGTGTATAAGCCTTTAACTTGCACCACTCGCGGTCACCGTGCACGATTAGGGTCAAGCGCCAAGGTCTCGTTACATAACTCAAATGCCGCTGCCAAATAAATAACTGATATCCGACTATTACGCGATCGAATCGCCCACTTCTTGATTGATCGATGTTTGACCACTTTTTGTGGATTTTTTTTTCTTACAGTCCGTTAAAACGGTTGGACTCGACAACATACGCGATCGCGAAGATTTTTAAGATCGATCACGTGGTTTTCTTTAAAAAAAACCCTGAGTAGAACCATGTAGAACTATGGTTCTACTGTATAATGTGAACAGTGACTTACTCTATAGCGACTAATTAGTCGCAAACTGCATTATATATTGTATTCCTTCTTTTAGATCCTAACTCACTCGCAACCAGGTTCCACCAGAATACCAGCTCTGCTGCGGTATCGCAGATAATGCCGCAGCAGCAAATGCAGAGGTTGGGACCTGATTGGCCACACCCTTCACTTATTCCTTACAAAATGTATATCCACCATTTAAATGTTTCCCTTGTTGTTCGAGTATAGCAACTACCTATGCTTTGCATCTATTCATATGTTATGTCAATCAGTAGGCCGGGCTGATAATTTGCTAGCTAGCAAATTATCAGCCCGGAGTCAGAAAGTTGACTATTGGTCCTTAGCATGACAAGGCATCGCACTTGAGTTTTCTGACTGTTGCGATTGGTCTCCATTGCCGAATTAAGAATCAATACCTAAATTAGAAGATCGTTTGGAGAACATTATTTTATCAAGCTAGGAAGTCATGGGCGGCGGCAATCACTTACCATCAGGTGAACCGTCTGCCCGTTTGTCCGCCATAATACAAAAAAAAACAAACACTTCAATTTATTTTCCCAAGAAGTCATTGCCACCTTGTTAGATACGTAGGTATCATTTATATAAAACCTTCAATTTGCACGATTCCAAAAATGGGACTCATATCATTTCACAATCACAACAAACGTAGAGAAGCTTCGTGACTTAGAACTCGACGGAGTCATTCACCAGTTATTGTACATTATAACGGAAATGTGAATGATGAAAATCAATAGTACTGCCCTAAAATAAAAGAAGTATTTTTAGCAAACAAACACTTCGACGGTCTTCTAGTAGGATCCGAGTCCACAACCTTTTGCTGTCCGGGTTTGTTCTAACCATTGAGCTGCCGAGGCCTTAGAAAGCTGTCGAAGATTCGATAAGTGCCTTACTTCGCCGTGAATTATCATGTAGGAATATATGAAATCTAAGTAGTCGGAATCCTGGCTAAATTGGGGTTTAAAGTTTGGCATCGGACTTGTGACTCCACTGGTGTCGCGGGTGTCCATGGGCGGCGGCAATCGCTTACCATCAGGTGATTCGTCTGCTTCGTCTGCCACCTATTACTGAAAAAAAAGACAGAATAATTCTTAAAGTTTACTTGCGATATTTATCATGGTACATAATTAAAAGACTAACAATAATCTCCAATCATTTTAATTGCAAACCTTAAGAAATCAAGCAATGTGAGATAAAATTCGTAGAATCTTTGGCATTTTATACACATCGATATTTATAAAATATTATGTCATAAAAAGACTTAGTAACAAAAGTTCATTGTTATGTTATCTTTAACAGCATTTATAATGGCGGACAGAGATGAGATATAATCTAATAAAGTATTTTCGCGCTTCACTATCTTATTGATTTGATTGTCCGATAAAGATCTTCAATTCACACCTCGCGTTAAGCTCTAGGCTCCGTTGTTCAAATATCACAGGTAAACCATCACCTTGGTATTTACCCGAACTATGTTACTGTAGATACAGGTAACCTTTGCTATTGGCATTTTCATTGGTACAAATACACTTGCTTGCAAATAGATCGGATCTATTCCATTTTTATACAATCACGCTCACTTCAGAGTCTTACAACATACTCGTTAAGTCAATCTAATAATGTTTTCCGCCATAAATGTCGCAGTATAAGTAATATTGTTACTAAGTAACTTTTTTCATCATAGTTTAATCTACATCGTTAAAAATAATAGCGAGGATCATTAAAAACAAAGATCTTTTTGATCGTGTTTATTGTGAAAACTTTATTTCATAACTTACTTTTAAATCCTTCAGAATGATTAAAAAGTAAATGTTATTTTAAGTTGCTTACATTTTAGGAGAGTGTAAAATCCCTTAAATTTAATTGAATTCAATGAAAACACATACTCAGTATAGTTCCACATATCTGATCTTATTTATCTACAATATCAAGAAGAAAAAGAGGTCATATTAAGTTAGCTAGGATTTAGAACATCAGACTAATAAACTAACTAATAAACAGTGTAACATGCAATTTGAAATTCTAAGTATGATTGTGTTAATACTTTAGAAGTAGGTACATATATCTGGTAACAATCTTAATTTGATTTACAAATACCCGATGACAATGAGTCTCGTTATGTCAGTATAGACATTTTGAGTTCATTGTCAATGAATGACCCCAGTGGTCGGTATTTGGGTCATTCTTATAATATCATGATAACAGTTAATAAGCTGAGCACAAAGAGCGCTTTGAATTAGTAAATGAGCTGTCAAAAAGACAATTGAGATAGAGTTTAATTTCGTTGTGAACGGCGGTCTTGTTTTAGAGTTGTGAATTAGTATATCGATTTTAAAGATCGAAAATGTATAATTATTTTTTCCGAAAGCCCCCGGAATAACTAAAAAACTGATATAAGAAAAAGGTAGTTAAATAAATATCAAAACATTCATTGCACAGGTATGTACATCAATCTGACCTTAATACAAAGTAAGCGGCTTACATTTGTGTGTTGATTCTGATTCTCCAAAATTCACATTGGGAACGGTGGGATTTTACTTCTTTTTACAGAAAATAGTTTTTTCTTTATTAGTAACAAAACTCTTAAAAGCATTCAGCTATTTTCTTAAAAAAAATATGTGCAAAATTTGAAGTAAGAACCAAGCACGTTCACCCATATACATATTCGCTCCCCTTTTCACCCTCTAAGAGGATGAATTTTGGGGTTTTTTCTCTTTAAATAGGTACTAAACCATGTATGAGACTTAGAGAGCTGTAATTTGGCATAGGCGTTTGCCCAATTTTAAGGTCAAGAATGAAATCGATGATTTTGGACATGATGGTGTTTCTATTATCACAATGGAATAAAGAACAAAATCGATACACAATAATCAAATTCTCGAATATCACATCTCTAGTGTCGTGGGTCGCGCTGACTGATCGATGCGATTGAGCCGGTGGCTATGTTTTGAGCGGCATAATTGATAACATGGCTGGAAACGACTCGATTTGATGCATCGTGAGCGATAATTAAAATCGATTATGCATTAGCTCAAATACATATTCGATTCGTTTAGTATTTGTCGATAGATTGAAATTAATATTCCTGATTTAGTCTCATTTGGAGTTCATTTGTTTCGAATCCATTTGTTTCGAATTCATTTGATAATAAAAATTCTACATTTCAATGTTCACTCATCATCGTCAGCCCATTTAAGTCCCCACTGCTGGGGCACGGGCCTCCCTCAATCACATGAGAGGTAATTGCCATACTCACCACGCTTGGCAGACGGGTTGGCGAGGGTTTTCATATAAATGCAGAGTTTTCCTTCTCTGGGTGCTGATGATCATGCCAGCAGCTTTACCTTAGTCGCCTTTTACGACACCTCGGTAAGAGTGAGGGTGGCCTGTTCTACTCTGCCGGGGACAACACGGGGGTTCACTCATATGAATGTTTTATTTTACGATTCAAAAGTTTTTGAAGTTTAGAATCAATCGGAAAACGTCATCAGATTACGCTTGCATCTCTTCGGGATTTGGTTTAACCATAAACTAATTTATTTAATTACTTTAAGTTTAACAAAATGAATGGAAATATACTGAAGCAAAACTAAGAGTTTATCTATTTTTTGTAATTAAGGTGAATGTTCTAAGAATCTTTGCCTTTTATTTCGTATGTTTAAGTATCCAACTCATTTCCAACTCCTTAAAGTTGTAAATGTTCTTGAATGTTTACCTAGTAAGGATAGTTTAAACATAAAAACGTTAGTATGTAACATGATCTTCACACGGAAGATGTCTTCTCTGTTATCCTTGGTTTTCAATCGTTTTGCTATTCTATTATCAGTCTTAGTTTTATATTTTGTTACTAAAGTGTTCTGATTATCTTTGATATATTTCTGCGAAGGAGTTGGCGAGCTATTTTCACGCATTACTTTCATCAACTTTGGTGAAGTGGTTCAGTTAATAAGAGCCTCAACACTGTTTGAAGAAGCCAGATCGCTCTTATAGTCTCCCAACTACATCTATCTTATAAATACTATGATTGTTTTCAAACTGTACTGTGGTCAAAATTACCAAGGATTCATTAAAAGCAAATTATAAACAGACTGATGCTGATCTTGATCATTATGAATTTATATATCTACCTCGGCGTCACGTGCAGTTCTTTACCTTTGTTGGATATTGGAGCGCCCTCATGTCTGAGACATAAATGTTATGTTTGCACTGCAGGAGGGTAACTCGATCTGACGCCGACTGTATATAAATCAACGATGCTCAATTTTTATTTTTATTTTCTATGACTTTGACTTTCCTACTGCATGTCAATAGTCACTTGCGCCTACAAAACAAATACCATACCCCTCCTTTACTATTAAATGTCCTCTAACCTGAAGGTTTTCTGGTAGAAATCTCTTTCAGAAATAAGACCGCCGAAATTGTACACAAAATTTCTCTAATCCCTAGTACTTAAGTTGTGTATTTTGTGCAATAAAGTATATCTACGAATATCTTTCTAACTAGGTACTATTATTTTCTTTACATGCAGAATTTAAAAGTTTAGACAACTTGCTCGGTCCTAATTGGAAACTAAAGTGGTTTCGACCTATTTTTATTTAAGATCAGGTATTATTTTGGAGTCAAATCAAATATCAACAAACGAGTTTCAATGCCACAGTGGGTCATTGATCGAAACTTTATTAGCACTAACAAAACTGCGAGGCGTGGCGGCCAATCAGATTCTAATCTGATAACGGTACTTTGACATTGTGCTCTATGTCGTGACATTTGACATAGCCTTGCCAGCCCAACCAAGGTTTAAGTTAACATTGTTAAAGTTAATTACACTACCATTAATCCGAATGGGGCGGACATGGAAAGTTGTACAATTTAGCCCCGATTCGACCATTTTTTCTTTATGCTTGAGGCGGACCAACGAGCCCATGAACATCCGCAAAATCAGATTACCTTATCCTCCTTATCTTATCATGTAATTCCCAGTTGCGTCCAAAGCTGTTGCTCTGGAGCCCGGGGTATGCTTGGGCCATGATTGAAGATTTGGGGAGTCTGGTAATTACAATGAAACGACTGCTATCTGACCTTCGCAAACCTTTGACAGGGGAATCAGACCAACTGAATCATGGTTACACTTTTCAGAAACTATCTGAAACATGCAAGTATCCTCACGATGTTTTCCCTCACCACCGATATAATAGTAGAAATAGATAGATAGAGACCAGAGTCACCGACATAGCCCACCGAATTAGCAAATTAAAGTGGCAGTGGGCTGGTCATATTAGCCGCAGAACTGACAGCCGTTGGAGACGTAAAGTCTTTGAGTGGAGACCGCGACTCGGTAAGCGTAGTGCGTGCATTAGGGGAGACCTATGTCCAGACGAGTGTGGGTTGTTGATGAGATAGATTTGAAAAATCCAGAGGTGTATGCTCGGATTTTAACCACAACCCCACGCATGGAAGGCGCGTTCTGGACCACTCAGCTACCATCACTTGATTCGAGTCGACCAATCTTTATCTATGGTATTACGTCAGATTTGTATAGTCAGATCAGTCAGATTTGTATAGAACGACAGCGCTATACCATAGATTTAGTATCGGATTAAGGTGGGTCGAATCAGCCCTTAATGTAATTAAAGCAAGCAGGCCTAACTTACATCTTTATGCCCTTTCCCTGCATGGGAGGTCAAAATACGACTATTAATAAAGGACGGTAATAACTTCTTATTACTTCTAACTGCTATTTACGGGCTTTGTCTTGATTCAGAAGGATGTAGTTTCACTCTGAATCGATGAGAACTTGTGATGTCTGGAAAGTTGGATTCTGAAAGAAGTTGTTTGATTCATTAATCGTGACATAAGTAGCTGTGACTTAAGTAGAGTACCGGAAAGCCTCACTTACTGATCTATAAAGATATTCAAACTTGTTTTTCAATTAGTTTAAACTAGTTACTGGATATAAGTTAGTTCTTACGTCTGCTAGAATAATCATCATCATCATCAGCCTATCGCAGTCTACTGCTGGACGTAGGCCACTCCAATTGTTAGCCACCGTGATCTATCCATAGCTTCTCGCATCCAGCTCTTGCCAACCATTCTACGCAGATCGTCCCCCCACCTAGCCAGAGGGCGCCCTACATTGCGTTTGCCAAGACGCGGTCTCCACTCTAGAACTCGTTTACCCCATCGGTTGTCGATTCTGCGGCTAATATGGCCAGCCCATTGCCACTTAAGCTTGCTAATCTGGTGAGCAATGTCGATGACTTTGGTTCTCTGCCGGATCACCTCATTTCGGATTCGATCTCGGAGAGAGACTAGAGTAATAAAAAAACCTAATTTGAAAATGCTCGAAGAACCACGAGACGATAATGAACGGATTCATTTTTAGAGCCTTATTAGCTGATTCCCAAAACATAAATTTGCTTGCTCCTTAATTACAGCTGACTATTTCATCTTGATTCGGTAAAGGGCACACGAGGTAGTTTATTTAAGGCACAGTATAAAACAATCAGTAACAAAAAAAAAGTTTTGATGAGGGTCGCTCCAATGACCTTGTAAGCGGAAATTTAGTGTTGGTAATAAAACTGTAAAAATTCCATAGAATATTTTGATCGCTCTCCGGCGATTATCGGTTTAGCGTTAGCACACTGGCCCTTAGCTTTTCCTCAGCGTCAACCTTTGAGAGCAACTGCCGTCTGAACTCTTAGACAGCGGAACCACGTTCAGAGTCATGATTCCCACAGAATACTTATATCATGGTTTCCATCGAAAACCAGCGTCATGGCACTTTGGCACTACCAAAATGGATGCCAATTAGCTGATGAGATGTGCATCTCGCAAGTGTTTACCTATGCTTATTTTGGGATTTCTTTTTTTTTCTATTGTATTTATTTTGTTTGAAATCCGTTAACCAAATAAATATTTATTCTATTCTATTTTTACCCGACTACGGCAAAGCAAAAGGAGGGTTATGATTTTGACAGGCTATGTATGTATGTATGTATGTATGTATGTATGTATGTATGTTTATCTGTTTCCACGTAACTTCTTAACTACTTATCAGAATTCGACAAATGACATATCATTATAAGCGTCTTGATCGTCCGCTGGTTATAGGCTATATGAAGTTTCACAAAATCTATTGTGGCGCCCTCTAGCGGACAAAACATACAGAGTAAAAAAATAAAGTTATGATAAATATGCCGTGTTTGGTATCATTTGAAAGCGCTTGACTTGTACATTTTGAATATATATATATATTACTAGCACTTGGACACCAAAATAGTACAAATAAAATAAAAGTAAAAAAACTAAAACCCAACTACGACAAAAAACGTCGCTGAAAAAGTATAAAACAAGCCTTCGTTGTCAATTTATGCAATATTCACTATGTAGAGATAAAATTTCATGTTTGGAAAGGCGTAGTCACACGTTAAATATACTAACCCTTTGACAACGTGTGACTGCGGATTTCCAAACATGAAATTTTATCTCTACATAGTGAATATTGCATAAATTGACAACGAAGGCTTGTTTTATACTTTTTCAGCGACGTTTTTTGTCGTATTTGGGTTTTAGTTTTTTTATACTACTTCAAATTTGAAAAAATGTTCGGGAAGTGTCAGGTTTCCTTGTGATGTTTTGCGCAAAGATTAGCAAATTCCTTGAATGTTCGACCTCCGGTTAGGAAGATGCACTTTCTGACCCACGAAGATGCCATCGCCCTTCAAACATACGAGTAATAATTATACTGTGTCCGGCTCCGGAGATATCCTCCATAATTACACCAACGTAATCGCTACTTCCCTCAACTCACTTCGGGATTGTTCTTGTAGATGTTTTGCCCATTTCCTTCCTATTACGTCTTCGCGTAAATCTAAGCTTAATTGAGCTTAAAATAACAACGGTTTTATTTTGCAGTGGGATATAAAATGCACATGCTTCTTCGAAACTTTACAGTTTCTTTTATATCTTGAGTAATGTCAATAACCCTTAAAAAAGCTTCTTCTTCTTCTTCTTAGGATGCCTTCCGCTCTCGTAGTTTGTCAATGGGGAGTGTTCCGAGGAGCTGTTCGGCCTTACTCCAGCTGCAAATTTTCACCATCGCACATCACGCCAGAATTCCAAATTTCACCCACATCACTTGGACGGATTTTACTCCACCACAGTGCGCTTCTCACGCCACTTCCTACCGCGCGTAGTAAAACTATGGAATCAGCTACCAACGATGGTGTTTCCGAACAGATACGACCTGGTGATCTTCAAGAAAAGAGCTTATTCCTCCTTTAAGAGCCGGCAACGCATCTGTGATGTAATTCACTTACCATCAGGTGAGCCGTCTGCTCGTTTGTCTGCCATAATGTAAAAAAAGAAAAAAAAATCATGGCGATTAGCACTTTCGATACAGCAGATATGAAGAGTGACTGACTGCTGATATTGAACCATGCCAAATTTCAACTCTCAGTTTACAATACTGCGTTATTAAATTAACTACGTCACAAATCAAACGTCGTGTTCCACATGAAAAAACATGTTTCTAATCTCCTCTCAGCTATTTGAAATTCCTCGTCTATTTTGGTATACGAGTATGTACGTTATTTAAACGAGTATGTAATTGGATGATTGTCATCAATTAGGTACAATTAGTATACAAACATTTTATTTATGTCTAACCTAGATTCTTAAACATACTTGAATAAGTGATATGAGTTAGTGACTTTATACTTGAAACATTTAAACAGTCACTTAACTATGTTATGAAACAGTCACATTGGTTATAATATATCAATACGGGGATTAACACGATATTTATTATGTGAAACAACATTGTGGCTGAGCGGACTGCGGACTCACGAGCGGACTGTCCGCTCGTGACCACGGCTGCTGTAACGTAGCCGAAACGTCGAGCCAAATATGTGACTACACAATGTTGTTTCACATAATAAATATCGTGTTAATCCCCGTATTGATACATTATAGTTATAATGCAACGCGAAAATCTAAAAATCTAGTCACATTGGTTATTTTCACGCTAACACGACATACTTATAAAAAGAAAACTATACGGTCATAATCATACAGTCGCATAATAGATATTTCTTATTGCGCATAGAATGTGTATATTAAAAAGTAAATAAAAAGTTGCCATAACTTACTTATTCTGATGGCTCAGCGACCCGTAGTGGGTCTTGGCCTCCCTAACATCTAAAACGTTATGTACATTATTCATAGTTATACTGATATATTATTTCAGTTACACGTAATCAATCTTCAAGCTGATTAATAATATGAACTATTAGGGTTACCTGATGAAAAGGGATAAATGGGAAATCGGTTATGAACCCTTTCACTAAGAGCACTTTGGTAACATACGCTTTTCATCTCAATACACGTACAGAATTCCGTATCTGAATACACGTTTATGTAAACATATAGGTTCAAGGCAACTAGTTATACCAGGTAGATATAACAAGCCGAAAGATATCCTGCTACACCCATCTTTTTAAAAGTCGGGTAAAATTATCGTAACAAAACCTAAGAGAACTTAAATGTACAAGTTCTTACCTATTGAGCTGCCATTGCTGTTGCAATTGCTCAGATATAACGTAAGTATTGTCGCAATTTTTTTTTTTGCAACTTACCTTACCTTACCTACCTTACCTTTGTAACAACTGGGTCTCCTTGAGTACATTGTACAACTCATACATTGTACAACATTTAATTTACAACCTGTGCGGATAAAAAATGGGATCAGAAATGGCGGCGCATCTATTCACTTCTCGCTCGCTCACTATTTGCGTCTATACTCGCACCCCACAAGTGTGAGTATAGACGCAAATAGTGTGCGAGCGAGAAGTGAATAGATGCGCCGCCATTTCTGATCCCATTCTTTATCCGCACAGGTTGTACGTCTATCAACATTTATAACAATGAGTACGCGGATGTACCTTAATCTACACGAATATTTCGTGTATTTCTCTACCTTGATAGTAATACGTAATCCTTGATATCCGTGAAACGCTAGATATCTTTTTTTATGTGGTAGGTGGCAGACAAGCAGACGGAACGCCTGATGGTAAGCGATTGCCGCCGCCCATAAACACCCGCAACACCAGTGGAGTTGGCGCTGCCAACCTTAAAACTCCTTTTCCCCCGAATCGGGCCTCTGGTACCCTCACTCACACAGCACAGTGCTGGTTCACGCTGGTTTTCTTCACAGAAACGGCCTCACGGCAGTGGTATCACTCCAGCTGTAAACGACGGGTCCGACAAATGAAAATCTCGTAGAAGTGTAAATAAGGTCTATATTTGAAAATCATACAAATGACAGACCAAGGCAATACATATGGCAGACAAAAATCAAAGATGGCCGCTGGGCTTTATGGAAACCGAAATGCACAAATCCAGGTGTGATGCAGGATACGCCCAGCGCCATCTATTAGCACGCAATCTATTAGAACTAAATTCCCCGTACATTGAGCGCGCTTGACGGCGCGTCTATACACCAGCCGAGCCGGCGAAGCTTGGCTCTTCCACGGTCAAAATATCTGACTAAGCAACGTCGATGTTACTGAATGACTGATTTTGCTGAAGGTTACCATAGCAACATAAGAGGGTAACCTAGCAGATCAATATTAACCCGACGACCCGTTTGGAACAGTGGTAGTGAACGCTGCCTTTGGCCCAAGGGTTGCGGGTTCGATCCCCGCACAGTACAAACATTTGTGTGCATGAACATATCTGTTTGTGTTGGTCTGGGTGTTTTCTATGTATTATAAGTATGTATTTACAAAAGAAAAGTAATATATGTATATATTTGTAATCCCACTGTTGATTCAGATATCCGTAACACAGATGCTTGAGCTACCTATCTCGGAGTCAGATCAATGTATGTGACGTTGTGAAATATTTATTTATTATTAATATTATTATTATTATTTATAATATATTAAAAAACGGAACCAACAGTTCTGAATTATACTGATTCACGACTGGAAAAATTAGATACTATACCTTATGTATACCTACTTCGTACATTATATTTACTCAGTTGATTTTGTGGGAAGTAGTTGAAAATAAATACAAATAAGCTGGGAATAAAATAACGGAAACACCAAGGCTTTCATTATTATGTGCTAAATAATGATCCTTTGAATATTATGCATTTCATATAAGTCAACATTTCAAAGGGCAGCCCTTTCTACTACTAAACCCACGCTCTCCCAAAAAAAGTTGCCTAATACCTCTAGTTACACAAAGGTCAAAAATCAATAGAAATGTTTAACAACAAAATATTGATGTTATTGTTAATACAACATTAATGTTGGCAATACAGACAATAACTATGTATTCGGGTTCTACTATGTCATTGTGAAACGTGTAATAGTCTTGTCTCAATGTCGAGTTAAGTAATACTGGTATACTAATTAAAAAATATAATTAATGCAGTATATATGAAGCAGTTTTCATTTTTTGATTGGGTCTGCACAGCATGAACCAAATCAAAAATACTATGCTAGTTCAATTGAACTAAATATGAATTAATTTGCTTGTTATACAACAAAGAGATTTATCTATTAATTTAATTACTATAGAGACTATTGCAATATGATTATGTTAATGTGTTTAATAAATAATTGAGAAATTTATATCAATTAATTTGTAACCACATGAACATATGCTTCTTTAAATAGTTATAATTTATCCATAAGCTACTGGAAAATACTTGATTCAAAATCTAATTATCATTCATCATACATAAAACTACTTAATTAGTGTATTTTTTTATTTGGAAATAGTTTTGTTAACAAAAATATAACTAGTGTTATCATTCCTAAAATTTGTGAATGAAAAGTTTGCTTAGAAATCTCCCTGTCTTAAACTTCTAACATTTTGATATTTAAGACAAAGTCGATGGTAATTTATCGCTTTAGTCAACACCGCTTAAGATAATGACTGAACACAAATCCTGACTTACTCGAGCAAACTTTTAGCATAAATTCCAAGTTGACTAGCTTTCACCCAAAATATGAGTTCGCTTAAAGTTCTCACGCGTACCTTTATCTTTAACAGTACTAATCAATTCTAGACGCCCTGTTGGTTCAATGGTTTAAGTACCGGGCCATGATCTTGGGGTCCTGGGTTCGATTCCCGGGTCGAGCAAAAATTATGTTTTGAGTTCTTCGGACATAGCTCGGGTTTGTAATCACCAATCCGCATTTAGCAAGCGTGGTCATTAAGCCTAATCCCATCATAGTAGCGATGACTTGAATTCTATGACGGAGGCCTTTACCCTGCAGTGGGAGAGTATATAGGTTGATACTTTACTCATCAATTTCGAAAACACTACTTACACAGAACGACATTCTAATAAGTTTCATTATCACAATAGGTGTAAAAATCGTAATACATCGTAAATCGTAAAAACTTGCACATTTCGGATAGTTTCTTAAATGTGTATGTACGATTGAAATGAAAAAAGAAATTTTTATTGCGAATGTAGGTACGAAAGATGTTACATTTATTATGAGTTCGGCTACATTTTGCCTTACAAGACTTGCAATAGTATGGAGGAGTAAAGATGATTATTTCTATTATAATCAAATTCAAAATGCGAGCATTAATTAATATGTCACAACATGCATTCAAAAGATTACTTGTACCTAGAGAAAAGTGCGTAGTCATATTATGTACAGGATTTCTTTTTTCTTAATAATTCATGTCAAGTAACAAATTAGAAATATATCAAAGTAAACTAGTAAATTAAAAGTACCAATAATAAAAAGTTCAGTTAGTGTCGGTCCTCAAAGCCTTTAGAGGTTGCGAAGGTCCGACCGCAGTCGCTTCACTGTATAAAAATACATGACGAATTATGAACCTCCTTTTTTTTTGAAGTCGGTTCATAAAATTCAGGCAGAGTCACTATACTGGAGCATGGCTCCATTATACATCTCGTTTACACGGAGTAACCGAAATCTGAAATAATAATTTTTAGGGCTTAAAAGAACTTTTGGAAAATTTGAACGTAATATGAAAAGGTTAAAAAAAAATACTTTTCAGAGCATAAAAAGTTTCAAGCTCATAGACTTGTGTTTTGAGATATTTGTCAATAAAAAAGGCCCATATGTAGGTATGGCAAGCTTGAATAACCTGATTGTCAAAAAATCAATGATAACATACTTTGATAGAGACTTTATCAGGTTAACGCAATAGTGACAACTACAACATCAGAGGCACAAATAGCGATTTTGAATATCTGCTTCAGTACTTAACAGCTCATACAAATAATTCCCGAAACCTAACCTTGAGTTACATCGAGACCTACATTCTAATAACCTTTTAGTGAAATGTGCCGATCGGCAGTCGTCAGCGGTTTTGCATAATAATGCCACAATGGCCGGGATCGGTAACGTTACAAAACGCCGAAGAGTAACACCTCCGAGCAACGCCCTCTGGAGTGCCTCATGAATTATTCCGCGTTGTGACATTAGCGGGGCCCGGGTGGTATCGATATGAATAACATCTATCGCTAATTCGATCATATGACAGGAATGCATTTCGCCGTACTTCTGCTGGTAGGAATGATGGCGCCACTGTCGCTTACTCTGTCATGATGTTGTGTTTCGTTCTTCTTTTTTTTTTTCTCTTGGTTGTGAGCGTATTTTTTTTTATTATTCCCTCCGTCTCTTGTGTGTGTTTTAAAAAAAACTCAAATTTCAATTGGTACTCAAATACCAATATGATTGTATATCTGCCACATAGTCCACACATCTTTCAAAATATATTATACGTGTATATACTTATAGCTATTTATTTACTTATACACTAAACTCAACCAGCTCCACCAGATACAGCGCAGGCTGTAGCACTATATATGCATCTTTTTTACTGACTTCTTGATATTCTTCTTTTAGATTAGGAATGCTCATTCCATTTCCTGTGGTTCAGCTTATGGTGCCTTATTGTTCTGTGGAGGATGATCCATTAGTTCATTTCCAATTCTTCCTGTAATTCCAGCTCTTCAAGCCTATTCCATAATTCTTCATCTGTTGCAAACTTCTTTGTCTTTCTTTTCCCTTTTAGACTTCATGTACTGCTTCAAATTTTCTCTATGCTTTAACACCACTCTCATCCTCATCTTCAGAATAGACTTCTACTTCTTCTATTTGCGGTGCTTTGTACAAGCACCGCAAATAGGCCGTTCGAGCAAATGCTGGGTCGGAACCTGATTGACCACACGCAACCACACCACCTATTCTTATATCGCCTCTTCTCTTTGTATATGTATCGTGTCCCGTTATGCTCATTGTACATATTTACATTTTCTGTGTTGTGATGGTCAATAAATGTATTTTCTTTCTTTCCAATTCGAAATGATATCACATCTTACATATAAATTTAAGACTAAAGAAATAAATAAACAAATTCATACAATATCTCATACATTGACCTGATTCCATACTAAGTAGCTTAAGCACTTGTGCAACGGATATCAGACAATAGAGAAATTACACCCAGACATTGTACAAACACAAGTGTTTTTAGCTACTAAACCGGGTCTATTTAAAACAATTTCGGTTACAATTTCTCAGCAAACACTTATACTATTTATTTAATACTTTTGGGTCTGCTTTTGTACTCGAAATTTGAATTACCGCCAAAACGGCAACTTTTGGCGTGAATCAATTTTCGCGTACAAAAACGGACCTAACATTTATGTATGGTTATTTAATAAATAGTATAAGTGTTTGCCTAAGAGATTGTAACCCCGAAATTATTAAAAATATATCCGGTTTAGTAGCTAAAAATTACAATCGATTGGCGTCGCTAGTATGCTTTACCCGTCACCTTAAAGGGCTGAGAAAGTGAGACGGCAGTCATTTCAGTAATTACCAGACCTTCAAAATCCTGAACCATAGTCCAAGCGTATCCTGGTCTCCAATGTGACAGCTTTGGATGCAACCGGGAATTACACGCTAAGATAAGAGATACCTTTCGGATACTTTAAGAGACCTACTCGTAAAGTATCCGATAGGGGCTTCTCGATCGGGGAGGGAAAAAGGGCTTCGGGCTTATCATAATCTCTTCCTATTACAAAAGTGGCAGGAGAGCCGCAGGTGGTTCAATGATTTAATATTATTAAACGACAAAATTCAATAGCTACTAACCTAACCAAAAATATAGTATTTCTCGGTATAAGTGCGAATTATATTAACATTAACGAATAGATATTTACGGGATTTCTACCGTATTTTACCTTATTTTGGAGTGTCCGATAGTTTGGCACTATTGCAGTCGCTATGGTCACGGAGTAACTATACTTAAAGTTAGTTAAGTTAAAGACTGCGAAGGAGGTTAGACCGATTCGTCTGCCAGTAACAACTTACCCGCAAAAACTTTAGATACTTGGTGACCATGGCGCTTGCAACAGTGCCGAAATATCGGAAACTCAAAAATAAGGTATGTAGAAATCCCGTAAATAACTATTCTAATGTTCTCTCTTCTTCAGCAGCATGTGTTTGCCCACTGCAGAGCATATGCCTCTCCAATTTCTCTCCACTTTCTTCTGTCGTCGGTTTTCCTGGACCACGCTACTCCAGCAAATTTGAGCCTTGATGTCATCGGACCATCTGGCAGTTTGTCCGCCAACACTCCTCTTTCCGTCTCTTGGTCTCCATTCAAGGACATCCTTGCTCCACCTTTCATCACTCCTTCTGCACACATGACCGGCCCACGCCCATTTACTTTTGCGGCTCGGTACCCTACGTCTATCACTTTTGTGCGTTCCCTGATGATGGTGTTGCGCACTCTGTCTCGTAATTCTAATGTTAGTGAGCATGAAAGTTTTAAAACAATATATTAACAATAACCACTTCATACCTACCTAATAGCGATAAAGTTAGATGCTATTTTCTGTGAAAAAATAGTCTTAATTGAAATGGCGTCGGCAAGATTGGCAGTATTATGAAAATAGCAAAGAAGAATTACACCGACCCAATACTTACGCCCACTGTACACCTCTGCGTTGATATCCTCTGCTCAATAATAACAGTTCACAATGGTAGACACTGCTATTAGAACTAATGCTAGTGTAACTGTAAATCTTTGCGATCTCATCTTTTGTACTGCGGTTATGAACATTACCTGTCTTTTGTTTTTGAGTTGCATATAAATTTGATTTTTATCTCAACGCGCGATAAAGCGCACGTAAGTGATGCCCATAAAATCTGAATAACACTAATTTACTCTCACCTTGAAAATTACCAAATTATAGATACTTTTGTGGACAAGGACAAAGGTGGATAATCATATTTCCTATCTAAGTGGGTATCTATGCGTTATTATCATCTATGTAGGTACCTACTGTTAATGTACTGGTGCGCGCACTTGAACCACAAAATAAATAGTACGCTGGCTGCCTGTTTCGGGTGTTAAGATATATGTAGTTATATTTAAGTTATATTGTAAGTTACATTTTTATTATATTTTAGGTGACTTTATGGTAAGCGATAGCCGCCGCCTATGGTCACCTGCTACATCAGTGGAGTCACAAGAACTTAAATTTTCACTCTCGATAGTTTACATAGGGGCAGTCGTTATACTGTAAGATATACTTACATTAGTACTTATTCATTTCACAAGGATCTTAAATAAAGTAAGTGTGAGTACCTACTCGTGACTTGTTCCAGGCATTGAGTGATAAAGATCTGACACACTCGTAGGTGTCTAATTGCCCAGCAAGCATATCATACTTATCTTGGACAAAGAATGAAATGATATTATTGGCTAAATAATAATACACAAATTAAATACAAAATCTGTCATAGAATTAAAATACAATTTATAAACTTGAAATATTTCACGGAAAAAAATATATTTATCATATTAGTGTCAAATCACTTCTTATATTTTAGGTAATCGGGATACCGGACAAAGTGAGTAATCTTTTTACTAGTACAAAAATAAATTGAATACTTATCAATAGGAAGCTAAATTCAGGTGCACTAATAAGTATCCAACCCCATTCAAATATGAACCTTAATGGACGGTATAAGAATCGAGGCGCTTACATAATTTTATTGCAGATGACTGTACATATATTTCTATAGAATCCGTTCCAGCTACAAAACACCGATAAGAGTTACACCTCAAAACGCCTCTGGAGTCTGGAGTGGAGACTCATGAATAATTCCATTTTGTAGCAGACTCGTAGACGGGATCACGTGCGGTTCCGATAAAGACGTTGATATGTCAAGACAAATGCAGCCGTCTAAAACTGAAATCCTCTCTCTCTCGCTTGTTCCATCTTTAAAAAATCCAATTTAGAAAAATTCTGGAGAGATTTGATTTAGTAAGTTCCATTTTAAATGCTATTCCATTTTAGTTAAATAAGTCACTGAACCATTTTGACAGGTGAATTTAGAAATATGAAAGAAATACTTTAATTAGATAGACCTATGACTTAAATATTTGAATCAGTTGATAAAACAGCTATTAATTTAATTTTGTGTTGTTTTGGGTGTCTTCTGCTTTGGTTTTAGGTAAAAAAAACCTTTGATTGAGACCAGAAATCTTATCTCTTTTTTTTAATAAAAATATATTTAGATACCCGTTGTATATGTAGGAAGTACCTACCACGTTTTACCTACAGGTAAACAGTTACCGTAGCCTATTTCTTTGACTATTTGAATGGTCATATTTAATAGCAGAATATCTTACTCGTGATCTTTTTGGTGGACATCTCAAATTAATCCATAATAGTACTAAATACCAAATTTTTAGGGCGCCATGCCATACATCATAAGTCAATAAACTCTTTTTAGATCACTTTATGGACCATCTTTCGGTTTCTGTCTATATAACCTGTGACCTATGAGGGGTACCTAAGTAGTCATGCTCACTCAAATGTCTCTGAGGTGGTGGCGCTATGTGGCGGGTCATTACATTCCCTTCCCTCTAATATGGTTGAGTGACATACTTGTGAACAGGTGCCACATTTGGGGACTGGGCCGCTTCGGTTTACCTCATAATATTTATTTTATTATTATTTCCTTTATTTTATTTTGTGTAACAATTAAACTGTATGGCTTGGTATGATGATGACACAACATTGTATGAAAGTTTGGCGATTAAAAAGAGTAACTGGCGAGTTTCTTGCCGACCAGAAACAACTTTCTGAGCAGGTGGTAGAATCGCATTATGTTTATTTATTTCATTAGTATTTTTATGTATCAACATATATATGTATTAACATGTAAATTATACATAAGTACTTATAAATAGTTTTAAGTCATTCAAATGTATGACGATTTGTAAGTGCTGTGTACAAGCCTATGCAAATATAGAATTATTTGACTTTGACTTTGAATAATATCTTCCAACCGATTTCGGCTAAGGCGGCTAATCTCAACGATCAGCCACATACGCAGAATATATTATAGTGCTCAAGTGTGTGCGCAAACACAAGTGCACTCTCTATTCCCTTACCCTCATAATCCGATGGGACACTACTGTGACACGACCGGGAGGAATCGGGCGCAGGACCAACGGCTTAAGGCAACGGGTAGTGCACACTAACGATTTTAATTGTTAGCTACTAAACCGGATCACACATATATTGTACCTATAGGTACCTATAGTTATAGGTATATTGAAGATATAATCTGAGGACTCATTTGTAATCAAGTCATAAAATATTTATTTCATTAAATTTGTTTCATTAAATCTTAACCTCAAAATTAACTCTTACCTCATGAAGATCTATCAAGATACATTGGAATGCGTCGGTTCAATTTGGAATTTTGACTCCCCCAATTTTTGAGATTTAATTAAATAAATGTAATTAAAAGTGTCGATGCAATCGCTTCATGCGGATAAGGGATACGAGTAAATCGATAATATAAAGATGGAACCACCTAAGGGCACAGTACTTTATCTTCTGTTTTATTTACATCAATAACTATCACAAGTAGCATAATGAATTGGTAGGTAGGTTACCTACCTACATCATCAGTCTTCTGTACTAAAAATAATTAAGTAGAAAGTTCGTATTAAATATCCGCAAAGAAGTCAATTATCTTTTCGTATTAGGTAATATTCCTGTTATATTTTCAATAACAAAATAATAAAAAAGCTAATAATCCAACCCCACTTAATTAATGAAACCCTCGCACGGCCTCCTCAGTAAAACGATAAGATTAAAAAACGGCAGATAAATAAGTAACCATATTTCTTTAGATTGCTTATTTTTATATTAGAAGTGGGATGGGATACTTCTATAATAATAAATGTTGTTATTAATAAAATGTATTCTTTGCAGATTCAACGAGGAAGACGTAGCTCAGCTAGCACTTAATAATCGTAAGTGGATATCCAATTTAATTTTGCCTTGTTAATTCGATACAGACAGCCGCACATCAATGTATATGTCACCGGAAAATAACAAGATCCGTAAATTTACTAGGAAGTTTATAAACTTTTGTAGGATTCTAAATTGGAGATAAATTGTATTATTTTACGTCCACATTTTCGTACATTGATAAACTTTCTGTACTCACTCGTAAAATAATAAGTAAGACCAATCAGAGAGCAGTGTGTTATTTTACGTATTTCAAAGATTCGTATATTTAAAAGAGTTTCTGTGATTGGTCGAACCATATAGAATTTGACGAAAAGATATCTGTTTGTTTATAAATTTACCGTGTGACATCGGAAATTCATAAATTTACGTAAGAGTGGACGTAAAATAATACGATTTATCTCCCGTTTAGAATCCTACGAAAGTTTATAAACATCCTAGTAAATTGATAAACTTACGGTTCTTGTTATTTTCCGGTGACATATACAAATACTAATCTGTCACATTTCTTCAGTCGATTCACACCTTAATGAGGTGCGAATTATTATTTATAACTAAAATTGGTTCAATATCTATAATTAATTACTAACTTAAATTGGTTCAATATCAATTAAGAAAAATTGACAAACTGAGGACATGTTGTGTGGCTCATCATCATTATCATCATCTTAGCGTTTTGCCAAGCTTAGAAGCCCGGGGTCCGCTTTCCTACTTCGACACCTCCACTTAGCTAGGTCTTGTGCATCCCTAGTCAGTTTATGAGCACGCCGAATTTGGCAGATTGTGGACTTGATGTGAAGAGTGTCTGTACTTATTAGAATAGGTACTAGTTGCGCCCCGCGGTTTCACCCGCGTAGTGATAAAATTATCGTTATATTTTGAATAACATACAATATATCTTTATGATTTTCAGCTTATGTGTTATTCTGATATTTAAGCGAAGTTTCTTCAAAATTCATTCAGTAGTTTTTGCATGAAAGAGCAACAAACATCCTTACATAGAAGTACTCACATACATCCTGGTATTTTTTTGCGATTATCACAAATTACTCGTAGTAGGGTTTCATACGACTAGGCATCTTAGATGAATAGTAGAGGAGTATGCTACATATTCTTTTTTTTTAATTAGAATAGCCAGACATTTGGCTACAATCTCACCTGATGGTAAGTGATGATGTGGCTGAGGATGGATCATGAATGTCTAGTAACAGCCTATTAACGCTTTTTTTGAATAAGTTCAGATCCTAGCGTTCAGGGAACACATCTTCCGGCAGAGAGTTCCATTCCTTAGCCGCATTGCCGGTATTTCTATACATAAGGGTGGTTACCCCTACTCCGTCTTGGTAATATTCATTAGTATAGAAACTTCGACTGGAGTAGGTACATGCACTAGAGGTACTATTTCAACCAAATTAACGCACGGTAAATAATATGTAATTACATACTGTATGGTTTCAAATTAAGCACGTCAACTATTTTACAACACCTCGTGCAGCCACTTTTAAAAAGACTAAAATTCCGCGTCATCGCACACAAAATTGCTACTTTTGACAGTTAACAGCTTGTCAAATGTCACTCATCAGGCCGCTAAAGACATGGCATTGGCGAGACTCGTACATATGACACATTTCACTCATTGCCACATTCACTGGCAGTACTTAGCTGATACGTAAATCAAATGTCGACTGTATAACCAGTTTAAGACATGGTTCACACTTTCCAATTCCTAATGACAGAGCCATGTTTAAGCTTGAATGGGCCGGTTCGACCAGTGTGATACCATGGCCTCCAGCGTGAAGCAGCGCCTGCGCTGTGCTCCGAGTGAGTGAGGATGCCAGAGGCCTTTTTTTTTGTCGCCGGGTAATGGCGCCTTATGTATGCCCTCCTGCTGGGGAGTAGGAGGGTTATGTCGTGCTCTCCTCTGGCGGGGGCTTCTCGTAACGAGAAGCCGGCCAAAGGCATAGCGACTAATCCCCCGCGGGTTTCCCTCATCACCCTTGAGAGGGGAGGAGTCATGGATTCAAAAAGGGCAAACCCTGGCACCATAACCCCTCCCAAAAGTAGCAATCGCTTACCATCAGGTGATCCGTCTGCTCGTCTGCCACCTATGTCATAAAAAAAACAATTACCTACAATGTAGCGACTACCGCCTGGCCTTCACAACCCTTAGAAAGGGAACCTGGCCAACTGAATCACGGTTACACGATCAGAATTAATATCTCAAATACTGTAGATAGATAGGTATCCACACTTTTGAAAAACTATCCGAGATGTACTGGTTTCCTCACCATGTTTTGACATTTTCTAGGGGGGAAAAGGGTTTTTAAAGGTGGGTAGCGCACTTGTGACTCGACTGGTGTTGCAGGTCCATAGGCGGCGGCAATCGCTTACCATCAGGTGATCCGTCAGCTCATCTGCCACCTATGTCATTAAAAAAAATTCAGAAATATGCACATATATACGTTTGAAAAATTCAGTGGTGCACACTCGAACTCGACCATGAGTTAAAAGGTTGGCAGCGTACTGTGACTTCGGTCTTGCGGGTGTCAATCGCTTACCATCATGTGATCCAACTCCTCGTCTATGACGTAAAAAAACTCAAATCTTATCCCTTCGTGCTGTATTTAATTAATTCTTTAATTTCTTTGTAGTTTTTCACCGAAAAACAGGTCTAATATAATTTTTGAGCGCTGTCTGTTACACGAGTATATTGTTTGCCCTAAAGAAAATTGTCAAATATCTTTGTTCTTTACAATGAAAATGAAACATGAATTACATCAAAGCTACTGTTAAAGGTTAAAGGCAAATAAACATGAAAGGGCATACTTAATTCTTAAAATCGTATTTTAATTGTTTAACATTGTGACCTCTTTGTTTATAATTTCGCGCGATATTTTATTATAATTATATGTATCTACTAAATAAAAAGTAAAATTCACACCGAGTAACGAGGCAACATTTTTAATGTGTATTTTAGCAATAACTTTAAGAAAAGTAGAAAGATGAATAGAAATTAACGATTTATTATATTATATTAAAGTTAATTCACACATTAATGAATATTTTTGCACTCAAAAAAATCATTGTTTAATTGTTAAAAGAAAAATTTGAGGGATTGCCAACCAGTCCCTACCAAATCAGTTTCAAACTATGAAGGACATGAGTACTAATTAAAATGATTAATCCGTTCTCTGGCAGTATCATTTACGGCTTTGTTCGTTTTTTTGCGAAGAATTAATCTTTTAACGTTTGTGCAAAAATTAATTTGCATTTACTGTACATAATCTTGCCTTATGTCGATTGATGATTACAAACCCGAGCTATGTTCGTAAAATTCGAAACATACTTTTCGCTCGACCCTGGAATCGAACCCAGGTCCCCGAGATCACGGTCCAGTACTTAAACCACTAGACCAACAGGGCGTGTATGTTCTGTACTCGTAACTAATTAATAACGGTGTTCCCTGCTCTACAAGCATATCTCTCATCTTAATTTCACATGACAGGTAAGTTTATCAGATGCGAGACGTGACAGCGCGACTTCCGAAGCACATCGTAACAATGAGATGAGATCTCATGAGCGTTGTATGGGACGGTTCCTGAACTTACGCTTTAACCTACAATAGAATTATCTGATGCTAGAATGCACTTTGTTTATCCGTTTCAAATGTAGAATTAAAATAATTGTTACGTAAATAGCTTCTTATTTGTTCTTCTTAATAAAAAAAACAGCCAAGTGGATGAATGACTTGCGCAGAAAGATTTTCGTGCCATTTTATAACAAGCATTTACTTAGTATTTTATATGCGAAAACATGTAATTGGCAGGTAGTTAGGTAGTTACTTATTAAGTTAATATTAAGTAATTCAAGCTGTACATTGTCTAAGAAAAATAAAATGAATTTTTATTGTATTTAAAGAAAATGTAAACTAATCATTAATGAAATATTTGATGCGTCTACCTGTTGCCGTAAGTACCATTTAGGTACTAATTATAATATCGAGCAATAAAATCACATGTATTGTATGGAAGGTACACTTACCTACTATTCTTTTTATTTGGATTATTTTATTTGTTTATACAGCGGGTATAGAAATACCTACATCATCTGAGTCAATTTCAATTACTGTCCAGATATTACTTTTCATGAGAGACAGCCTACTGTTGTTGTTTGTTTGTCTGTCTTTACAAACAAGCGACGCAATGGACAGACAACAAGTTTAACATTTAGTAAACGTGTTCACATCACTCTGACTTTACAAGCGAATATGTATAGTCAAGTTTGCCGGTTCAATAACTCTGAGTTAGCGACGAGCTTTTAAACCCCACTGTCAATATTATCCGCGGAGGGGATCATCGCTAAATGGATTAGGGTAAACAGCATAAACAGCCTTTTGTATCCGAAATTAAATGTCACCCGATGTCATTATTCAGAGTCGGCTTGACGCACACGATCGCGCCCGTCTGGTGCTCGGGGTATCACTGAAGGACCTTTACACGGCAGGATCGAAGGAATTTACGATCCGTTATGTCCTTTTTATGCTTTTTTTCTACTATTTCTACTATTTAATATTTTTTTTATTATTCTGTGTCCGTGCCAGGGTGTAACGTAGATAGATACTTAGATAGATACTCTTTATTGCACAACATACAAAACTTAAAAGCTAGGTATACAGAGATACAATGTACAATTAAGGCTGGTCTTATCGCTGGGAGCGATCTCTACCAGGTAACCTTCAAGTAAAGGACATTAGATAGAAGAGGGGAGGGTGGTAACGTAATTAGCTTGTACTCTTTTTTTTTATAATAGGCTCTACCCGAAGATAATTCGCCAATGTACCAAGTAACTTATTGAGAATAAGTAGGTAGTCAACAGTCGACGACAGTCAAAGTCACAGTGACTCAATAAAATGCCGGTGTTTTACGTTTTATCGACCTACGGATTCAGCGGATATCACTCTAAAAGCAATCGCGGGTTTTAAGACTCTATTAGGTCCAAGCAGGTTGTCACGAGACAACGCGCTCGACACACAATAGCAGTGTTAAAAACGAACAATCTAACGATTCTTATTATTAAGGATCACTTTGCGGCACTTCACTGCACAAATAAACACCAAATTTGTACATTAAAAATGACTAGACACTAATTTAAAACCTTTGAATTGCATTAGCCCAAGCGGCTCGTTTTAGCCCTTCCCGCCGAATCCTTGCTTGTACTCATACCATGTTGTGATGGCCATAATAATAGACAATTCTTTATTTTAGTTTTCTTTGAACTATTACACTTGCACCGGATCTAATAAACTCTGAATCATCATCCTCCTGCCCTTTTCCCAGGTTATCTGGGGTCGGCGCAGTATGTTTTCCTTTTCCATACGTCCCTGTCATTCGTCATCGAATCATCCACCCCTTTTTCCATCATGTCATTCTTCACATAATCCATCCATTTCTTTTTCGGTTGTCCTCTGTTCCTCCACCCACTTACATTTAAACTCATCACTTTTTTGGTAACATATTCTTCCCCTCTTCTCATTACATGGCCATACCAGGAAAGACGATACCTACCTAATAAACTCTGAATATTTGACAATAAAAAACTTACACCAAATACATTTCTAATCCTCCTATCTCTATTATAGGCGAAAGCATTTTTTATATAACCGTGATATACCAATTAGTGACAATTGATATGATGAAGAATGACACTAGGGTTCAAGCTAGTAAATATCTGAATTTGGGAAAGCCATTTCTAATATTTTAAAAGGCATTTCAAGATACAACCTGTCTCATTATTTTTAGTTTAGCGAAGTCTCATTTGAAATAAAACTCTTACATTAGTCTCAGTGGCTTCAACGTCAACTCAAAAATATCTAAACAATAACTTTTTTTACTAACATTAATATTCAAGCAATAACTTTGTTTTATCCAAATACTCTTTTTCTTTATTTAAAATTATTAAGCGAATAAAATCTGCTTAAACATTCAATTGCTCATTATTTCTGTAATAAGAGTTGAAAAGATAAGACCGCTTTATTGTAATAAGTCATCTTTTATGCCTTGTGTATCCTTATTTTTATGTGAAATATAGAATTATATACCTACATATATCTTGAATGAATGTAATAACAATAACAAAATATGTCGCAACGCGATTGTTAGCAGCTCAAACCTCATTGAAATAAAATCTAGGTACAATACTATTTGCGGCTCTGTTTGAAGCCAGTATGCAACGGATCACAACAATATCCTTATTTTCTATTGTTGCAATCACACGCGCTATGAATAATGTATTGAGAGCCACTCACTCGCTCCGATGACATACAAAAATGCATATTGTTGTTGAAAGCCACTCAGGACTTGATCGTCTTAAAATTAGGAGTAGGTATATCGGGTTGCTCCTTTTATATCTTAGAAATAAATAAAATGACGACGCTATTGAAAGTTTGCATGCGAATGGAAGGTTCTACGTATATAAGTATGTTTGTAGGTATGTGTTACTCATCATTTTCTTTTGTGCTTGACGCTCTTATTTTTTTTTATAGAGAGATGGTAGCTCAGTGGTTTGAACCTTCCATACGGGGGACCGGGTTGGAATCCGAACATGCACTTCTGGATTTTTCAAATCTATGTGCGTATTTCTGAGAAAACATTGTGAGGAAATCTGTACGTTTCGGACAGTTACTGAAACGTGTAACCATGATTTACGACCCGATTGGAACAGTGGTAGTGAACGCTGCCTCTGATACAAGGGTTGCGGGTTCGATCCCCGCACAGTACATACATTTTTGTGCATGAACTTGTCTGTTTGTATTGGTCTGGGTGTTTGCTATGTATTGTAAGAATGTATTAACAAAAGAAAAGTATTATTGTGTATATATTTGTAATCCCACTGTTGATTCTGATATCCGTAACACAGGTGCTCGAGCTACCTATCTCGGAGTCAGATCAATGTATGTAATGTTGTGAAATATTTATTTATTTATTATTTATTCAGTTGGTCTGTTTCCCCTGATAAAGGGTTGCGAAGGTCAGACGGCAGTTGCTTCATTGTAATTACCAGACTCTCCAAATCAAGAATCATGGTCCAAGCGTACCGCGAGCTCCAGTGCTTTTGACGCAACTGGAAATTACATGCCGTGGGAGAGCCACGCTTCGTCATGAATAGGCCGGCTCGATCGGAGAGATATCACGGCCTCATAGAAAACCGGCGTGAAGCAGCACTGTGCTCGCTGCGTGAGTGAGGGTACCGAGGGCAAATAAGTCTCATAGTTACTTATTTGATAGGCAAAGAAAGCGGGAAAAAGTGGGAACATTTATTTAGTATTCCTTTTTACAAGTACCAAGTAGTATACTCACATTTAATTTCATAGTCACGAGATTTCAAATTGTACAAAATGATCAAATTAAACATAAAATTGCGAGTCAAAAATGTTATAATTATTATTTCATTTTCGTAGAATATAAAAATATTTCGTTAACAAGGCGTTCAACTTTTAAACTTTTACTACATTAATTTTCTTAACTGCTATTTAACGTCTAGTCTGAGCTAGTCTAATGATAATGACATTTTGCTTGAGTCAAGTGGCTATTAGGTAACTCTTTCTTCTAAAGATCACTTGGAATTTTCTGTTTACTTTAAAATTATACTATAGTTAGTTAATGACGATGGTGAAAGAGAAGACAGCATGACTAAACATCGTATGAATCAAATGACCATGACACTTTAAAAGAATTTAACTTGAATAATGTATTTTGTACTTGTTGAAAATAAAATATTGGCTTGACTCGTTTAGAATCGTAAACACTAAAGTATGACTAATTTTGTTTGGAATCTACATGACAAGTATTGCAAGTATTTTAAAAATAATTTGTTTTTAAAGCTCGCTCAACAATAGATTCAATTCACAGTCTGAAGAGCCCCAGTTAAGGTAAAGATTCCATGGCTCGAAGACGTAAAGACGTCTGTCAGTTCAACGGTTTGAACAATGACAACTCTGACATCAGGAATTATGTTAAGAGGACATCTTCAGCTAGTTAGTGTTTAGAACATTTCAACTAAACGATCTTGTAAAATAAATCGTGCAGTGTAAACTTGTCTATAGATTGGAACCATTAATTATATTTGTAACGCCTGTCGAAGATGCTTTAAACTGAACTTCACGCCGGTTTAATGTTCGTAATACTAAAATTTATTGGCGAATCCGTTTTAACCATCTTATATCGTCAGAATTGTTCTATTTTAATTAATTAAACCGTTTATTTGATTGTTACTAAGATTTGAGACGGTTTATGTGATAGGAATCAGTGTGGTCCACGCGCAAGTATAGGTTGATTTGAATAAGTATATTCTGTCGAAAAAGTCATGAAAATAAATGATGGCGGCACTGCCGCTTACGTCATAGGGCATGGTAATCCTATTGGTTATAAATCAAAGGAACTCCGTTTAGTTCCTCAAGAATAAATTTCACGACGACAGAGTAACTATAGTTCATTTCCTAATAACAGAGCAGAGGTGTGCCACAACTATGTTATTGAGAACTTAACTAGACCACAGGTTTTAATTCGGTCGGGGGATTATTTCCTTAGAAGTAAGAAATCGAACGGCCACAAAGGTAATTGCACGCTTCGTGTCAGCCACGATCAAAGGTCGTGACTTATGACATTAAGCGTACTGTGGCGTACTGCATTTTCATAATGACTCAAATTAGAGATCTGACACGACCTGGCAATACTGGCAGCTATGCCAGTTCCTTCAATAGAAAAAGGTTTGGATCAACGAGGTATTCTGACCAGCAAAAACAACACATAAATCGTTACAAAATAATGTGTGATATTTATTAAATGCTGTCCTAAACATAAAGATTTAACAATAGGTAAATATTATATTACTGTCGGGTAATTATAGCAAGTGGGAACATTTTATCACCATTTTAATTTAGTATTCTACATGTATTTTTTTTATGTAATAGGTAGGCAGACGAACAGACGGGTCACCTGATGGTAAGCAATTGCCGCCACCCATGGACACCCGCGACACCAGTGTTATTGAATTATGAAGAACTTATCTTATGGGTCTAATTATGATCAGCTATTAATATCCAATATAGTAATAAAGGCACCGTAACTTTTGAAATTTGTCAATGTTTTTTCGAATATGATAATTTCCTGTAATCTCAAAACTTAATATTATGTCATACCGTTTAAAAAGATCACCAAGAAACGCAAGAATTAAACCAGAGATTCTCAAAATATAACCACTAAGATAAGAAAACTAAGCAAGTGGCTTAGTTGATATTAAAATATTCAAAAGAAAATAAATGATACAATACCCAATTGAGAAGACTACAAAAGAAGGGAATAACAAATGAGACCTTTTTTCTCCGAGCCATGTAAATCATTCTGTCAATCTAATTTAATCGAATGCAAATAGAATTTTTCGTCGAGATATTGCAGTTAGCGAATTTAACATTTGAAAAAGTTCGCGCGATGTCTTTACTTTGTAAACTTTGCTTTTGACTTTGAAACTGATTCTTTAAGAACAATCTGCGGCTTTCTTTAGTCACTTGAAAGAAGACTAGTTAATCTGCAGAGTTTTATCTGTAGTTACATTTGACTACGAGTATGGTACGAGAAGTGGTAGTTGGCGTAAATGCTTGGAATCCACTGGACCAATGCAGTCTATCCATGCTCAAATACCAATGAGGCTTTCAACCATATGACTGAGAAGGTGTCTCGAGTTTTTCGGACACGTCGCTAAGTAAAGAGGGAACAACCTGGAGAAATTGATTCTGACTGGCAAAGTTGGCGGGAAAAGACAGAGAGGAAGAAGCCCAACGCGATGGTCAGACCAGATCAGTGCCACGCTAAACACCTCAGTGTGCGATGCCATTCACGCCGCTGAAGACAGGTCAAGGTGGCGAAAGAAAATCCTGGTAAAAGTGTTACGTCCAGGTCACGACCCTCAGCATTGAGGACATTTGACTACGAGTTTAAATACTATCAAAATCTTATTTAAAACCCACCAAAATGACACCAAAGAGAGACTTAGATGATGGCGCTTTTGGTACTGACATAGATCTTGTTCTTCGTGTTATGTGATCGATCCCTACCCTGGACAAACATTAACATTTGTATTTATTCAGTATCAGACTGCTAATATATTTAATTCATTATATTTCTGGTGCCTTTGTTGATTACTGACCCATGCCCCTGATTAGCTCGATGTATGTAATATTATGGTAAGATAATAAAATATTTATTAACCTCTATACATGATTACACAGGAAACAAAAATAAACAAAGGACAGAGACGTGAAAAGCTGCAGGCCAACAATGTGTAGCATATGCTGACATATGCTACAGCCGCCGCAAACAGCTGCTGCAGCGCTGATTTTCAAGCTGGACCTTGGGTGACGCCTTGGCGTTAAATTTTTTGTCTGATATATGTTTATCATGGACTCAAAATAAGCGAACTGCAGTAAAGTTGCTAGTATCTTGAACGTCGACTGGTCTTTGCAAGCGCAGTCGCTCGTTCACTTTAAAACAAAGGAAGCATTCTAGTGTTCAAAACGGTTGTTGTGCAACCGACAGATTAGGATCTCCGTAGACAAGGCTGCACTTTATTTAATTAGCATCACCCATTATTAACGCAAATCTTGCTTGAGATTGCTTGTGAATATTATCTGTTATACGTATTTTTTTTATATATATAAAAGTGAACATAATCACGTAATAAGATACTAAGTACCTTTGCTAAATACAGTCGCCTGCAAAAAAATAAGCAATACTGTAGCTACTTTCCAGTCACATAGGTTAAGTTGACCGAGAACGGAACCCAAAATCTTTTATGCTTAACCAGAACACTACAGAATATTAATTGTATGGTTGTGTCTTTTCACGAAATCGCGATTCGAATATTAAAGGCATTTTCTATTCTCTGCCCCCAAGTTGTCTGGAAGAGATCGCTATTAGCGATAAGACCGCCGAGATTGTATAAACATATGACAATAGCATTAAGCTCCGTCTGTAACCTTTATTTAATTTTTTAGTAATAAAGAGTATCTATTCCTAGCACTTGTGCTTGCATTATCCTTTCGATCGCAACATTGTGGCATCAACAGCTAAATTTAAATCTAACATTGTACGGTACAAATAGTCTATGTATAGTTATTTCTGTAAAGGAGTAGAACTGAACTGTAACAGCGAATGCGCAAATGCAACTCGATTCGGGGGACAAAGGGGACCCTTCCCTTGATTAGAGCTCTGTCCCGGACAGTCTCCGCTAATATAACCACAGTATAACAATTACTAGTAGAAAGAGCGATGGTATCTCGTGTGTGTATGTGCGTTTGAAATTGTATTACTATTACACGACGGTGTGAAAAATATCGCGCACGTTTCAAATAGTTGTGGAACTACCATAAACTGTGGATATTAATGCCAAAGCCTGAATCACGATCGAAAAGGACCCCAAAGTAGCCACAGTATTAAACGAAAAATAGGAAAGCGTTACATACTATTTGACTTAAAGCTTAGGTTTTGACATCCGTTTTTAGGTAATGTATCGGTGCATCTGAAAAGTAAAAACGCAGATGTCTCAATAGTGTAATTTTTATTTTGACAGTGAAAAAGTTGAAAGTGTCTTTTATATTCGATATTTTAAGTTTCAAGTGATTTTCCAAGTTTAAATGAGTGTTTTTGATACATTTGCTGATGATAACTTATTGCCTATTCTTTAAGTTATCACTTTTATGCTTGTAAGTCCTCTAAACTTGAGGATATAATTGCAATCGCTTACCATCAGGTGATCCATCTGCTCATCTGCCACTTATAAAAAAAAAATGACAAAAATTAGTCACCGTTTGGATCTTTAAGGTGACGGATAGGGGACACTAGCGACGCCAATCAATTTTAATTTTTAGCTACTTAACCGGATTTATTTTAAACAATTTCGGGATTACAACCTCTCGGCAAACACCTATACTATTTATTTAATACTTATAGTTAACTATTTGTTCTGCTTTTTCATTCGAATTTCGGATTACCGCTAAATGCGGCCACTTTTGGCGTGAATCAATTTTTCGCGTACAAAAACAGACCCAACATTTGTGCATGGTTATTTAATAAATAGTATAAGTGTTTGCCGAGAGGTTGTAACCCCGATATTGTTTAAAATAGATAGGGTTTAGTAGCTAAAGAATAAAATCGATTGGCGTCGCTAGTGTACACTACCCGTCACCTTAAAAGAAGCAGCCTTTCGTGTATCAATTTTATCTTCGTTTTATAATACCTTGCGTTGACAATATTCAGTCAATTTAAAAAGGTTTGCTAATCTGTCCACTGCTGGTATTTCACACTGTGATATTAGGATCATTACTTGGCTGCAATAGTTTTGCCCTAAACGTTTTGACCGTCCGGGAGAAATCTTTTGATGTCTCGTCTGGACGTAACCTCGTGCTTGTTTATTAAATGAAGACCTTTGATGATCGGGGCTGCTTACAAATTGTATACTATACTTAAAGCAATCACTCGCGGCAGGCGGTAGAGTAATTCATTATTAATGAATGAAATATGTATTAATGAATTCTAAATGATTTGTTCAAAATAGCCAGTAGGTTTCAAGGAAAGTAACTGTTATATTCTGCTATTGTGTGTCGAGTGAGTTGTCTCGTGACAGCTTTCTTGGACCTAATGAGTTCTCATTAGGGCCAACCTAATGAGTTCTAAAACTCGCGATTGATTTTAGAGTGATATCCGCTGAACCCGTAGGTCGATAAAACGTAAACTTTGACTGACTTCGACTGTTGACTACCTACTTATTCTCAATAAGTTACTTGACATTGGCGAATTATTTTTGGGTAGAGCCATATATAAAAAAATGTTACATTTGATCATAATGAAGTATAGACAATGTGATAGACAACAATTGCTTTTAATTCATTTTCATCTAACCCTACTTACGCGAAACGGACTCGCACTTAGGCCGATTTTTACAGTAAGTAGGATAAAAATATATGTATAAAATAATAAAAAGCTAATGTGAAGGACTTTCAGAATCAGTGTCTCTACATAAACATGAAGTCCATCACAATTAAAAAAAAATTATTCGGAAGAACAATCATAATCTTGAAGATAATACGAGTATATGAATGTTGTTTTCAGACCTTTAGTGCGAGAATTAGTTGAAATTGCTCCTACTAATCTCGTCAGGAATTCACACAGCCTCAAACCAACCAGTTTTTTTGTAATTTACGCAGCTACAAAATCATAAATTGTTTAATCACATTACGGTAAGGCATAATGTGAGTAATGGCGTGGATCCTTGCTCCCTGCGGGTATAAATGAGCTAATCGTGGGCTGTGCGGTGTTTTGCAATGCCTCCATTGTTTATTGTACTCAGACCTACTCACTTCTCGAACGCATGTTAGGAGCATCGGCATTTGCCGACTCCACACAAGCATACCCGATGTTGTGAAAATGGGCAATATGTCAACAGTGATTTACTCACAGACTTCTCTCTATATCTGGCTAAAAAGACTCACTCACAAAAGGATGTCGCATTCTTGGCACTGAACAATTCGTTAACATTTGTATGTAAATGTGAGTGCAAAAAAGAGTCAATTTCATCGGTTCGATAAAAGAATTCCAAATTGTGCACTCGTTTTATTGCTGTGATAAAATGAAAGAAGGATTGCGCTTTGTTTCGCAGTAACATTTCGCCGAAACTTCTAGACAATCTTAATCAAAGTTAAGTTCGAGCCTGCTATTCTACTTCACATCTCCTTACAACAAAGTCGGATGCGACTAACGAAACGAAATTGAAATAAAATTGTTAAAATGTTGTTCACGATAAATCTAAATCTATTACAAGCTACAATTACACAAGAGAGCTACAATTTGGGTGTCTTTAAGTCGAGAGTGAATAGGCTTCTTCTGGGTAAGCACGCTACATCTTAGACCTTATTGTCACTTTCCATTAGGTGAAATGAGGTCAAGTGCAGACCCATTTAATATAAAAAAAATATATATTTTATATTCAAAACGTTGTCAATTTGAATCTGTCACAAAGACTGTCCATTGAAAAGATATAAAAGACAGCACTTGTTAAGAAACATTCAATGTAAAGGACATCCTCTTCCAGCCAGGTCCAAATGCCAGCCAGAATTTTTTTGCTGTATTCTCTAGGAAGGACTTGTCCTCCTGAGCATTTATTACTATAGCATCAAAGGTTTAGGGTTATTATCCTTGGTTTAATTTAAGTTCAAAAATCAACATCTTCATACATTTTCACAGAAATATCTAACAAAATGTTTTTCCGGATGCTAAATTTTAACATGTAAACATCAGGGGGCCAAGTCCTAACAGAATACAGAAAATTTTTTTTTGCCGGGCACTTTCATATTTGGGCCAAAAATAGGTATACGAAAGCCCGAGGATCTCTTTTAACAAAAGGTAATGTTTCCTCAATAACTGCGTGTAATATCTATAGAAAATGAGAAGCCTTTCTTTGGACTGAATATGGTTAACGTACTCAGTATACATAACACTGAATACGTTACGTTTAAATACGTAACTTAGAAGACCTAATAGTAGGCAGACGGACACGGCAATCGGCTCGCCATATGTGGGTTCTACGAATGGAATTGAGATTGCATGTGGGTAATCCTAATGTGGTGTGCCCACAGTTCGATATAACCTATGCCATTGATAAGGCTAATGGTGATTAGAAACGTAAAGACAGTAGACCAGAGCGAACTTTGCTCGTCCTTGAAGTAAATAGATACTAAAATGTTTCTAAGTAGGTATATGTCCTTAAACAACTATTTTTTTAATACGTGATGGTTTATTCGTTACTAAATTATGCATCATACAATTGTATTATAGGTCAATGTCAGACAATTACAATTATGAATAAATTACTTAGAGATTTGGACAGTACATATTTTTAAGTACAAAGATAAAAGCGTTTATATTAAGGTGTATTGGTAAATAATTTACTACTTCTGGCTTAATACTATGAGTTTTTAATATTCTAGTCCGCTGTTAATTACTTCAGTCTACCTATGTCTTCAAATACATGCGCTGAATTTCGCTGCGTGAGTGAGGGTACCGGAGGCCCAACCCGGGGGAAAGGGGGGTTCAGAGTTTGGAAGCGCAATTGTGACTTAACTAGTCTCGCGGGTGTCTATAGGCGGCGGCAATCACTTACCATCAGACGTTCCGTCTGCTCGTCTGCCACCTATCACATAAAAAACTCTTTTGTGAATTTCTAAAAGACAGCTCTACCGACTCCCCTCGTACTACGGCTACAAGAAATTTAATGTCCTGACTAAACATTTGATTGTAACTTAAACATTATTTATAACCAGTAATCTAAACGTTATTGCTTACCAATCGGCTGACAAAGCGATAACCTAGGAAGGGAATGTATTCAATTAACCAATAATAAAATATTATGGGCAACAAGTTTACCCTTACTTCTTATTCCAGACACGTCACCGCATGTAGCTGAGGGCTCGCCTTTAATATTCTAGAAACAGAGTGTGGACTAGAGATGTGAAAAAATAATCGTAAAATAAAAAACGAGATTTTTTTCTGAGAAAAAAGTTTTGTTGAACTGACGGATTTTTCTACATACATTTCCATGTTCACATTTAGAAGACTGTATAAATATTACACTAATATTATTATCAGTAGATGGTCAAATTTAACTAGTGTTAATATGAGAGTTATATTTTTTATGAAATGGGGCCATAGTCCATGAAATACAGCTAAATTGTCTACTAGGACTTTACTTATTAATGCAATTATGCCTGCATTCCTCGGATTTTTATATCGCTCCATTAGTTAGCTACAAAATGCATGGTCTATTTGTTAAGAAATTGACTGCATTAGCAGTTTTATAACATAAAAGAGTTATTATCTTGAAACAAAGTGGCCGTATTAAAGTCGGAGATCACCAAGATTTAAATTTTTTCTTTAGTCTTTATATTCATTTCAATTTTATTAATAAAAAACTAATTATTATAATTAAACAGCCTATAGTTATAAAATCTATTATTACCTTTGATTTCTTTTTATTACATACCATCTTATTTAATCGATGGCAATTGGAATCGAAATCTAAGGGTGGAGTTCACGGGCTTTTAAAACAGCTGTTTAACAAAACTGGATAAATGAAATATTGTCAAATCAGTTGTTTAATATTAAGCAGCCACCAATAAAAATGGCCTCACAGAAAACCGGCGTGAAGCAGCACTGTGCTGTGTTTCGCTGCGTGAGTGAAGGTACCGGAGGCCCAATCCGGGGAAAGGGGGTTTAAAGGTTGGCAGCGCACTTGTGACTACACTGGTCGCGGGTGTCTATGGGCGGCGGCAATCGCTTAACATCAGGCGATCCGTTTACTCGTCTACCACCTATCACATAAAAAAAGTAACAACAACTTTAGTAAAAAAAATATTGCAAAAGAAAGTCACATCACTATACAGACAACACAGACAGGGTTCAGTGGAAGCTTTTACCAAACGCATTAGTTGAATTATTTTCACTACTTATTTGCCATTTGCATTTTCTCGTATCGTCGTGACAACATTTCATGTGCTCTAAAAAAAATAAACACTTTTCGCTTGGTACTTTAATTTACAGAATAGAATTTGGTTCTTGGTAATTCTAAAGTTATCTTAAATATATCATATTGCAATCCGGGGGAAGAGGATTTTAAAGGTTTGCAGCGCACATGTGTCTCGGTGGTGTGAATCGCGCATCATCGGTGATCCATCTGCTTCGTATGCCACCTATCATATTGACTATCAAGATCCTCTCCAGTCAATTTAACTGATGCTCGCTTACGTTTCTCAGTCATCATCATCATCTCAGCGTTTGGTTCCGGTTTTTTTTTTGTTATTGGTTAATTACATACCACAGAGTCTAGGTCCGTGCCTTTGTTTGATAGTAGTTACAGTTTGTTTGCTTGCTTATAGTTATGTTTCTCCGTATATTTGTTGGAGCCGTAAAGTCCTTGGGTGGAGACTGCGACTCGGTAAGCATAGTGTTGGACGCCCTGCGACAAGGTGGGATTATGATATGGCTGGCTGGTGTGGGCTGGATGAGAGTGGCCGAAAATCGGGAGCAGTGGGGCACATTAGGGGAGACCGTGGACGAGTGTGGGTTGCTGATGATGATGATGTTTCTCCGCGCACAAAAAATACCTTTCTTATATTTTCGTTTAGTCACGGTGGCGTACGAAGCTGTCGCTTCGCTGAGCCCGGGGTACGCTTACGCTTCTCACTAATTTTTAAACAAATTGCATATATTTTCAATAAAAAGTACAGTTAACATTATCATCTCAATCAATCAATCAGCCTTTCGCCGTCCACTGCTGAACATAGGCCACCCCCAAAGAGCGATCCACATCCAGCTCACACCAGCCATCCTTCTCAAATCGTCAGTCCATCGCGCCGCAGGACCAGCACGCTGAAGTGGAGATGGGCCGGTCATGTTTCTTGACGCACTGATAAAAGATGGAGTCGATACGTACTGGAGTGGAGTGGTCGACACGTGGGGAAACGCAGTGTTGGACGCCCTGCGGCGCGATGGACTAACATTATCATCTATATGTAACAAAATGCGCAGTGAACTAAAAGCTCACGAATAATAAAATTTTACGAGCATAAACAAATTATCCTAAAATAATATGCTTTAGTACTTATCGTACTACTCATTTAGTGGCAGGTAATAAAATTATGTTGTTAAAACCATAAAGCTATTTGAAATCAGTACAATAATTACACGTTATTACTTGGACTCTCAATGGATTTAACTTAATTAATACATTTTAACGTACATATACAAAGCATTTTCACTCGAGGACCTTTCTGCCTGCGAGTCTGATCTTCCTCGCAATGCGCCCTGCCCATTGCCACTTGAGGCATGCAATTCTTTGGGCTATGTCTTGGAACTTGGTTCTCCTGCGGATCTCATCATTCCTCATGCAAGGAGACTCCGAGCATAGCTCTTTCCATTGCTCTCTAGGTGACATTGAGCATTCTTAAGCGGCTCATTGTAGGCGGCCACGTTTCGGTTCCGTATGTCATCAATGACAATATACACGCATTAAAGACTTTCGTCTTGAGGCACTGCGCTAGATGGGCCGAAAATATGCAGCGTAACTTCCCGAATGCTGCCCAGCCGAGTTGGATTCGTCGATCAACCTCTTTCTCGAAGTTGGACTTATCAAGTTGAACTTTGTCCCTGGTCTACAGCTTCCAACCTTGGTGGAATGGAGGTCGCGTATAGGAGGTCGACGTCGTAGCAGGCCCCCTCACAAGGTGGACGTCGGTCCATCTGTGGTGTGGATATGGGGAAGATCGCAGAAATCCCTTGGATGCGGGCGGCACAGGACCGATCTGTGTGGAGATCATTAAGGGAGGCCTATGTCCAGCAGTGGACTTTTATTGGCTGTAATGATGATGATGATGAAAGCATTTTCACAACATAACAGACAACTTCGCAAACATCGACTTGACAAAGTAGGTACTTAACATGAACGTTTGCCTAGAGTGGGAATGACCCTTAGAAAATGAGTCATTATTTAGCCTAACAAGATAACCTAGATGATCATGAAATGCAAAAATACTTTATGCCTGAAAACTTCTACAAGTTCTAAAAAACTACTGGCCGGGTCGGCCACTAGTTTAAGTTAAGTTTCACTTCGTCTCGGGACATTAGTTCCACTTTATACCAATAGATGGCGCTAGGTGTCGATTAAATCACGCAAGCGTTTCGTATTTTCGTATTACCTGTAAGCGTTGCCGCTATTAATAGGATTTACCTCTATATAAATAGTATGTATAGATAAGCGCAAATAAGCAACGCCATCCTGATCCGACCATCCTTCATTGCTTAATCAGGGCTCTGTATGCTACTGGAATTACGAGTAGATAATCATGTTTAATTGTACCAGTAATCAACAATCTGTGCCCACACAGCTGTAACAGATCGCCTTGAGAGCGGAGATTTCTATTTTTTCACAGCGCAGGGCGTTTGCCTAATTCTGTAGCAACTTAGTTTGGAAACTGAGCGAACCCGAGCACTAGTTTATTATACATTGCACGTCGGGGAGCGATTAATCAAACCGCTAGTTGAAGCGCAGCTCCGGAGTATTCGAAACAATGTGTCTGATCATTGTTGAGTTTGCAAAAGCGCGAACTGAATACGTTATCTGTAAGAAGTGCAGCGGATCGCGGGGACCCGTGGGACGTTCCCACGAGCTGTAATTACTCGTTAACCAACAATTTACGCCTTGTGACAGCTCCGAATTAGCTTTGTTGTGGCAAATCACTCACTCGGTCGCGATCTCTCGGCCGCGGTCCGTAATTTTGGCAACATTCAAACTAAATTGAACCAATGATTGCGTCCAGAGCAATGACTGTGTGAGCAGTTGGCACGGCTCTCGGCGCTGGAGCTAATTTGCAGCTTTGGCCCGTAAGTATAGACCGTTTGATTTGGTGATCGATGGCCGTGAGTACTGCGCTACAACAGATTGTAAGAATCTGGTGCTTGATCGGACAATACGAAGATATTTCTTAAATGTTTTAATTCATCACAATTAATAAAAATCAAATAGTGGCGGAAGTGGACCAAGCAATCACCCTTAAAAAAATACTCTCCTCTATATTACATAATTACATACCGTTATTACATAATTTTACTTGTTCTCTTCATCATCATCATCTTCATTTTAGCCAAAAGACGTCCACTGCTGGACATACACCTCTCCCAATGTTCTCCACACAGATCGGTCCTGTGCCGCCCGCATCCAATGGATTCCCGCGATGTTTACCAGATCGTCGGTCCACCTTGTGGGGGGGCTGCCACGGCTACGACTTCCTGTACGTGGCCTCCACTCGAGGACTTTTCCGCCCCAACGGCCGTCAGTTCTCCTCGCTATGTGCCCTGCCCATTGCCACTTGAGGCATGCAAACCTTTGGGCTATGTCTGTGACCTTAGTTCTCCTGCGGATCTCATCATTTCTCACCATTGCTAGTGAGCTTGGGTGACTTTGAGCCTCCTTAATCGGCACATTGTAAGCGGCCACGTTTCAGTTCCGTATGTCATCACTGGCAACACACACGCATTGAAGACTTGTCCTATTGTAGATATGCAAAGTAGGAATAGAATACCTCAGTCAATTAAGTTCTTAAAAGTATCCGAGAACTTTTAACACTCGAATCGTCAAGATCGCTATTAAACATATGCCTTGTATTAGTTAAGTAGGAATAAAAACAGTATCTTAACCATAATGTGTCGAATTTATATGAGTGAAATTACTTGTCTTACTAAGTTTAATTAATTTTCTACAAGTAGATTTAACAATAACAACATGGATCATGTTAGATATGAGTCTAATCCGGTAATCCCATTAGACGCTGCTCTAATCTAACAACTTCGCGAAGTTATATAAGCTTCAACCTTTATAAACAAAGAATAGGTGACAGTGTCATAACTTAAGCCATTAAAACTACGAGCACATTACATAATTGAACGTCAACACAAAGCTCGGGTATGTAACACGAGTTCATTAATACATACATTAGCATGAAATGCCATTACAGTTTCATAATTCGTTCTGTAATTTGTCAACATAGCACTGGCTCAAAGTAAGACATTTACTGGGCCCGACTGCAAACAACTCAATTTGTCAGCACAATTTGCGCTGTATCAATTTCTGATGACGTATGCATTAGTATCGCGGTACCTAAGTAATTGTTCAGTATAATAACCTACCCGTATACCAGTATACCCATGCTAATTTTATTCAAACCCGGGGGCGTACTGCATTTAGGACGGTTTTAAACTTTATCTTATAAATATGTATCTACTCAGAATATGATCCAGTATAAATTAACAACTAGATAATACAATTGAATAATGCAACGAGTCATAATTAATCAACTTATTGAACGTGTTATCGTAGCTGTGACAGCCGCGAAGATATAATGCGCTTATGGACGACTTAGTGACAACAACATATAGCGCAACACACTCATATATTATTACTAATCCTATATACTATATTATATACTATGAGGGTGTTGCGCAAAGAAGAAGCTACTCGCTAAGAAGAGGAGGACCAAATCCCAAATCCAATATACGTACCCACTCCGAAACTTGGGCATTTTAATTCATACATGGACTTGATTCCGTACTTTATTTATTTAAAACTTTATTGCACAAAAAGTTTATACAATAGGCGAACTTAATGCCAAGAGGCATTCTCTACCAGTCAACCTTTGGGTCATACAGATAGGATAATAATAATGTACTTGTGTTACGGATATCAAACAACTGAGGAATTACAAATTAAATAATAAAAAAACGACCAAGTGCGAGTCGGACTCGCCCATGAAGAGTTCCGTAGCAGCAAGTAAGATATATGGAAGGTAAATTGCGGTTTACGGTTTATAACGTATTAAAAAAAACTACTCACTATATCTAGTTCAAACCAATTTTCGTTGTTAGTTTTCATGATTATGTACATCATATATTTTTTTAAGTTTTATAATTCATTTACTATAGAAGTTAGAGGGGGAGGGGGGGGACACACAATTTAACCCTTTGGGAGCGTCTCTTGCGCAAAGTATTGCGTTTAGAAAAAAATGATGTTAAAAACCTCAACATCATTTTTAAAGACCTATCCATAGATACCCTACACGTAAAGATTTGAAGAAAAAAAAATTTTGAGTTTCAGTTTCAAGTATGGAGACCAAGACCATTTTTTTTATTTTATCAATTTTTATGTAAAAATCGTAATGCGATTAACAAAATACATCTATTTACCAAGTTTCAATAGTATAATTCTTATAGTTTCGGAGAAAAGTGGCTGTGACATACGGACGGACACACATTCGGACAGACGGACAGACATGACGAATCTATAAGGGTTCCGTTTTTTGCCATTTGGCTACGGAACCCTAAAAAGTATATTAAACCCAAGCACTGAACAAACGGAAGCGTTCATTATACGAAAATTAGTCCAGGGTGGGGATCGAACTCACGACCATCGACGTTTGAGGCAAGATCACTACCAAATGCGACATCGGGCCAGTCAACAATCCGCCAAGTCGGTCTTTGGCCGCAGAAATACACGCTATGATGATGATGACGAGGGTATTGCGCAAAAGCCCATATAAATCAATGAATTCGTCATCGTTGGTATTAGGTACCCACTAAGTACAAACCTGTCACGAACATCATCATCTCGAATCACGATCGGAATTACGAGATAGTACGCAATCTAATTTCGTTGACGCGGTACAATGCAATTTGCTATTCAAGCTTGAACACGTATGACATATTTCCTCACTGCCTATTTTCATCTTTACATCTTCTGGTTGCACAGACGATGTAAAGATGAAAATACAAAATACTGCGAGTGAATCTATTCGTGGATAGAAAGTATTGACATCAAAGTATTCGTCTTCGTGGAACTCAATATAAACACAGTATAAAAGTAGCGAGTAGTAAGATATAGCCCATATTATTACAAAACGTGATCTTGAGTTATTACCGTACTAAATCTCATGATATCTTGTTACAACACGTAATTTTAAAAGGGGCTGGAACAAGTTTTTTTCCGGAACATTTCTTAGATCGCGTTTTGTAATAAGACTTTGTAATCTGAAAATTAGTCCTGCCAAGTTACAAATGAGGCACTGCGGCAGTCTCGAGTACCTATGGCGAACGCGCAAATCAACGTAGCCGCCCTTGCCGCTAACTCTACCGCAACTTTCATCATCATCATCATTTCAGCCAATAGACGCCCACTGCTGGACATAGGCCTACCCCAATATTCTCCACATAGATCGGTCCTGTGCCACCCGCATTCAATGGATTCCCGCGACCTTCACCATTGCTCCACCGTCGTTGCTCCACCTTGTGGAGAGCGTAGCACGGCTGCGACTACCTATACGTGGCTTCTAGAGGACCTTTCCGCTCCAACGCCCATCTGTTCTCCTCGCTATGGGCCCTGCTAGTTGCCACTTTAGGCATACTTCAACCTTAAGACTTCCTATTAGGTACATATAGCCAGCCACTGGCTGTTTACATCATCATCTCAGCGTCATTCCTAGTTGCGTCTGGTATTGCCTTTGATCTGGAACCACCAAAATTACTTACACGTTCAGAATAATTATCTCAGCAATTGAGAAACTGTCCGATACGTAAAAATCCGAAACGATCACGATGATTTCTCTCAACCGCCGAGCGAATGGTAAGTAGGTACGTACATAGTTTTGAAAATTGCATGCTCGGATTCGAACCTACAACTTCCCGTTTGAAAGACGGACGTTCTATCAAGACACTGTCATATTACACTGTGATAGAATAGTTGGCAAGTCCGCGTCGCCAAGAGTATGTAGTTAGGGACATAACTAGGTACGTACGCATTGCATATTCCTCATGGTCCGCCGTCTCCAAGTATCAAATTTATTTTTATGTATATTTTTATTGTTTGCGGTTAGGATTGTCGCCTCCTTAGGGGCTGTTTGTATGCGGTCGGAGAAGAATTACGTGCGCGACCGAGCGGATCCACTTTAGAAGCAGCGATAAAACAATTTGTTTAGAAAATGTGCTGTATAATACGGCTGCATATGGCACTGTATGAACGGAATCTGTAAACTAGCGCAGTTTTAGAGTTTATTTTATAACTGAACGTGTCCATTGGGTGTGCTGAAGGTTCACGAAGCGAGGATGAAATGCATTTTTCCATATGAAATGAGCGTAGGTGCCTTACGTATTCAGTGCAGCTTTTATCCACGATTTCGTTCCCCGGAACAATTATATTTTATAAGTCTATTTCTGAAAGGTTTATGGGTTATTTTCTCATAGTTTTACTAGCTTAATCGCATAAGTCAGAAGTTAGAGAACATCAAAGTCTTGACCAGCACACAAAAAAACCTACATGATATCAAGAAAACTTTACTGTGCATTAATTTAACGACCCGTTTGGAACAGTGGTAGTGAATACTGCCTTTGGTCCAAGGGTTGCGGGTTCGATTCCCGCATAGTACAAACATTTGTATGCATGAACATGTCTGTTTGTATTGGTATGGTTGTGTTCTATGTATTATAGTGTCTGCTTGTCTGCTACCTATCACATAAAAAAATATTTACAATAGAAAAGTACTATATGTATATTTTTGTAATATCACTGTTGATTCTGATATCAGTGACCCGGGTGCTTGAGCTACCTATCTCGTAGTCAGATAAATGTATGTAATGTTCTGAAATATCTATTTTATTACTGATAGGAACTTAAATGAACTAAAGTTATGTTCATAAAAGTTCAAGTTGAAATTAAGTACGCATTGACAGCTTCAATTTCAACCTACAGTAGATACCTGTACTTCACTGCACCGCAGATGGGCCTGAGAAAACTAGGCTTTTCTCTAACACATCAATGTTACGCGTTCACGTGCACGAGCTCATGTTAGGGTGCTTATAACGCGTTTGCTTACATACATTTTGTCACAAGTATACGAGTTGTGTTAAGGGCTAGGTGGAAGACAATATGGCGCTCGCAATCCGCCAGTGTGGCAACTCCCTTAGGGCCTTCACCACAAGTATCCTCTAACGAACGAAAAAATTACCTATGCATCCAAACAAAATCTGTCTCTCACAATGATTCGGCCATAAATCCCATTTTGTTGTAAGCCCTCAGTTTAAAAATGAGTCTTTGCTTGCACTTAAAATTCTAAGCCGCTCTGTAGGTAGAGTATATAATGCTCCACTCACTACGAACATTATGAATGGTCTCTTGATTGTGTAATTTGGTTAATGCCGACCTAATTGCACGAAGCCAGCCAGTTTTCAATTCCATAACCCGGTGGAAGTGCGAGAGCGTTGTTTCCCATAAATTGCATTACCCCACCCCATGCGGCTATGGTGGCTGGGTAAACTCCATTCCATGCGGTTCATTATTTACCTACGATTTTGGTGTCAATTTTGAGTTAACAACAGCATTTTAACCCCTACGAAAAAACGACGTGGTGTGATTTATTATTCATACATTCAACTACAAACTCAAAATTTAGAAACATAACTAAAACTACGTTATTTTTACACAAAAACTACAGCTAACTGATGATTAGCGGCTATTTGTTGCATTCGAATTGAATATTAATAAAAAAGGTAAATGCGTAATCAAACACGATGGTCAAATCTTTTCATAAATATAAAAGTCATACGCCTAACTAGACGGTTACTCGATAGCTCGTCTTCCTTCTTGCCGTTAAAGAGGATGTACAATACATAATATTCCAGAAAAACAGATCATATAATAGTTAATTGAGGTTCATTATTTTGAACATAATGTAGGTAAAAGGTTGTGGGTTTGATCCCCACCCTGGATAGTGGGTTCGATCCCCACCCTGGACAAACATTCGTGCGATGAACACTTGTGTTTGTTCAGTGTCTGTGTGTAATATATGTATTTAAGTATATATTTGTGTTCCTCTGTTGTCTGATATCTGTAACACAAGTGCTTAAGCTACTTAGTACGGAATCAGGTCAACCTATGAGATGTTGTGAGAATTATTATTATAATTAAAAAAAAAAAGGTAAAAATTTGAAATTTTGTCGTTTTTAGAGATAGATGGTTTTAGTTCTTAAATGTCGAAACTATCAATCACTCACTCAAAAACGAGACTGGAGTGGTGTGATTTCCAAAACCCACAATAATCGTCTATTTTGGCCATGCTCGCATGTGTTTGAACACCTTTAATTTTATAATCACATTAACCAACCGCGGCGCGCCATCGCACCATGCCATGCGTATTTCCCAATCACATATTCCGTAATCCACAAGTAATTAACGCGCAAATGAGCTATGATGAATTTTAATTGGATCATTGTTTTACTCCCAACGTGAGCAGCTTACAATACATCATTATGTTGTGGTCGAGCCTGTCACCATAACACGGTTATGTATCAACAATGAGCAACGTATTGTGGAGAAAGCGTGGCAAAATTTATTTATTTTTACTTGGACGCTAATTAGGCGGGGAATTCACTGCAGAACGAATTTAATCGACTTTGTATCAGATTGACGTGACACACGCGCTCTGATATGCTAAATATGGCAGGTAGGGAATTACTACCAACCTAACGTGTGGAAAATACTCCTACTATGTATTTGTCGGATCTATGAAAATATCGGAGAAAAATAAATTCCTGCTATAAATAAACCTAAAAAATTTTGCTGTTGACATTTTTACATATAGTTCCCAATTTACTCACCATTCTCAGAGTCATAATCGCGTACCGCAATTTCCATCTAGTAAAACACGTCTGATAAAGAGAAAATTTATAAAACCGTCCTTTTATAACTCAAGCCGTAAACAGGATTTAGCCGTGATATTACTATCCATTGCGTTAACCACCCCGCGGTGGGAAAATGAAAAAATATGCAACACGATAAAGTCCATGCAGAAATCTGCTCTAAATCGCTAAAACGAGGCGGGTACTAACCTAGAGTTGCATTGCAATTCCCTAAAGGGAATCCGAATAATTTAGTTTCTGTAGTAGAACGTGGAGTCACGTTTAGCCGCCCGGATCTAGAGAAAATGTTTTCGACTGACGACACTACAGGTCCTTTTGAAGCGAATCCAGGAAGCTGCGCTTTGAAAGCAATCAAGGCGGTGTTAACGTTCAAAGTAATTTCTTTGGCTTCATGCGCACCGATAGTTGCCGCTATTACGTGACGGGATGGAGATTGCTTTCACATCTTGGTAATGTCCTTATAGGAAAATCTGTAAAAAAACACACTTTTACATATTTCGAAGAGCATTCTTCAAAACTACGCAACAGTTGTTGATATGATCAAAACCTTTACAATATACAAGTAAATATTGCGAATCAAGATGTATAAATAGACTTCAAAAAGGAACTTCATAGCTTCTATTTGTAAGTAAACCACATAACTTAGACCTCTGATCCACATCACGCAAAGCCTCTTTCGCAAACTTTAGGTGCTCAAACTTATTATAACGAATATTAAACAAGGCATGTAGCACATCTGTAGTTTGAATTATGTTACTGCTAATTCAATTACGTCAGCCTAAAGTAAAAATAGACCAAGCAACTTCTGTATTTCACAAAGACAGAACACAGTTCTTAGATTTGCCTTATCAGAGCACGTTCCAGCAATTTAGATCACGTTAAAGCTACATAAACTTACGAGTAAAGTCGTTCGTATTGTTGAGGGATTGAAGCCGCTAATGTTGCAATTTTAAATTGTTTTCCACGTTGCTACTATTTTTTTAATTATAGATCTTCGGTCTACGATGCGCTGATGATGCTACAAGAAGTTCATGTTATGTGGCTGGCCCGATTGTGCATGTTTGTGACCCGGTCTCCTACGCCAAAGGTTGTGGATTCGATCCCCACCCAGGACAAACATTAGTGTGATGAATACGAGTTTTTTCAGTGTTTGGGTGTAAATAAGAGTTACATCTTTAATTCATCTGCTGTGTGATAGCCGTGATATAATTGTTTAATTTACTTAGTTAATTAGGTCAATGTTTGTGATTTAGTATCAATTTTATTAATGTATTATTATGTGAAAAGTGGCGCCCAACGTGGGGTTAACGATATATTTGTATAATTGTTATAATAGTTTAAATGATACTTTGAAAAAATGTTAACACAAGTTAAACGCAAATTTGTAGACTAAAGTTAAATAGATACCAAAAAAAAGATAGATTCTTTTGATGTCGCTGAGCCAGCGTAGTAAGTGCCTTCTTGACCCGAAGTGGATCTTGGCCTCCGACACAAAATGAAACTACTGATATTAAAAATGTATTTTTTTATTTTCTTTCCATAATATTTCCGTTATTTATAATACAGGGGAATATTAAAAATGTTATTTAGTCATACCAGTAGGCGTTGTAATTGTACAAAAGCTTTTTATTTAAATTTTTGATGCTATGGATATTTCATAAGAAGGTCCAAGATTTTTTAATACCGCTAACATGCTTTGAGAGAATATTTTGCGCTCTGAAAATTATATCGCAATTTTTGCTAAAATACCTTTTCACTTGCACCTTACATTTGTGTTCAAGATACTAGAGGCTTGCCCTGGATTATACGAATAAGCAGATGGTGTCGCCTTTCTCTGGTTTTATTAAAACGTTACGCTGGAGAAATTCTAAAGCGGATATACCAGTATAGAAGAATCGGCGACAAGAAAATGAGAATTTTAATTTCATCATCATTAAAATATACACACATACCTACGCTCAAATCCAGTGGTGAACATTAATGAAAATTGTAGCCGTTACTCTTTGAATACTCGAGAAAATGGTCAAAGGCATTATTTATAAAAACTAACATTTTTCAAGGAACATAGGGCATTGATATTAACTCACAAAGTAAATTCGTCTTTTCATACTAATTGTATCAATCAGCTGATCACTTTCGGTAGGGTAAGGTGATTTTTTCGTTTGAGATCAGACCCTATGTTCCTTGGGGGAAGAGGTTTGCTTGCATTAGTATTACCTCAAAAACTTACTCGGGTATTAAAAAAAACAGGGTGTATATTTTGTTATTATTAGCCAATAGTAAGTAGATACAGTGCATCATCATCATCATCAGCAACCCACACTCGTCCACTGCTGGACATAGGTCTCCCCTAATGCACGCCACTGCTCCCGATTTTCGACACACTTATCCAGCCCACACCAGCCAGCCTTCAAATGTCATCATCCCATCTTGTCGCAGGGCGTCCTACACTATGCTTACCGAGTCGCGGTCTCCACTCGAGGACTTTACGGCTCCAACGGCTGTCAGTTCTACGGCTAATATGACCAGCCCACTGCCACTTCAGTTCTGTGTTTATTGGTTTATATTTTTAAGAATATGTAATTACAAATGACAGACAACACAACAACGTTTGTCATTCCATCCCCATCATCTCGATGGATGGCGGTTTAATACTGTGCGATTTTCGCGGAACTTTCTACCACGTACCTCAGTTCTGTGGAACGGTTTGCCTGCGGGAGTATTTCCCGACGGCTACGACTTAGGGCCCTTCAAGAGTAGAGCGTACTTCTTTTTAAAAAGGCCGGCAACACATAAGCAATCTCTCTGATTTCACGGATGTTCATGGGCGGCGATGATTACTTTCCATCAGGTGATTCGCTTGCTCGTTTGTCGCCTCTAGTATAAAAAAGTTAGTCTCAAAGTCGAAGGGTAAGCACATGGTGAGCATCGGATCTTCTTGATCTGATACTTACCACGTGAATACCATAAAAACACTTAAATATTTTATTAGGTATTGCATGCAGCAGAGGGAAAAAAGGGGAGTTCATTACACGAGTGTTTGTCCAGAGTAGGAATCAAACCCAAAACCCGTTAAGTGTAAAACCGAGTGATGCAGAAACATTACCAAATGCTCCGTCAGCAAATTTTCATTAGTTGGAAAGCATAAGAAGAACTAAAGTTGCTAAAATAATTGACAAGAAACAGCTCAAGTACAAATTAACAAGCTAACTTCAATTGCAAAAGAATTCGCAAAATTTATTTTAAAATACAATGTTACCGGATATATCTCAGTTACCGGAAATGTACAAAATCTAGGAATTTAATAAATTAATATTTCACAACAGCACATACATTGATCTGACTTCGAGATAGGTAGCTCAATTACCTGTTAAGGATATCAGAATCAACAGTGGGATTACAAATATATACATATAATACTTTTCTTTTGTAAATACCCTTGCAACCCTTGCACCAGAGGCAGCGATCACTACCACTGTTCCAAACGGGTCGTCGTCGTGTAGGAATTTAATACATACATAATACAAAACACACGTAATCTAGGCGAGATTTTGTCTTGCTGATTCAGCACTAATTACTACTTTCATTTTGCAGACCACGGTCGGCAAAGCTCAGGATCACGGAAAAATCCCGTAAACTGTTGAACTCCAAATTACTTTCCTCTGTGATATAAACCGACGTATTAGTGAATCGAACGAAGCTAAATGCGATTTCCATCCTGCATTTGCCTCAGTCAAAGGAACATACGCAAGATTCAAATAAGATTTTCGTATTTCGATTCTTCTTTAGGGTTCCGACCGCTTGCGTGAAACGAAAACTTAGGAAAAATCGGAACTCTTATTTTTTCCGACTATATATTATTTTCTGACTTTATTTTCATGAACGCATGAAAAACCAAAGCAGTTAGTGATACCACGGCCTCACAGAAAACCGGTGTGAAGCAGTACAGTGTTTCGCTGCGTAAGTGATGGTAGGTACCGGTACCAATCCAGGGGAAAGGGTGGTTTAAAGCTCGGCAGCACACTTGTGACTCCAGTGGTGATACGGGTGTCCATGGGCGACGGCAATTTTATACCATCAGGTGATCCATCTGCTCGTCTGCCGCCTTCTTCTTCTCCTTTAGCCGATTTCAACTACTTGAGTGTAGGCCTAATTTAGCATTTTACTATTCTTTCCGGGATTAAGCTTTTTGCATCCAGTTCGAGCCAGCAACCCTCTACACGTCGTCTTTCCAACGCATCTGAGGTCTACCTTGAAGGCGTCTGCCACATATCTCATACAAAAAGTATATTTCCCGTTGAAGTAAAATCATAAAATCTTGAAAGAAGTAAGAACTTTCAAAATCAATTCAGCAAAATAGCCAACTCTTCCAATTACAATTAAATATTTATTGTAACTGTTTTAGATACTCCTATAAAGTAGGCTTTCATTGGGAAATGTTTTGATAAATTTACAAAAGTTGGTGTTCTTTCTAAAAAGTTTCACTGATTGCTAAGTATAAGGTCGAAATACAAAATTGATCAGATAGATGTAATTGCTACCGGCGCCTATTTTTATTCAAAACGAGATCATTTCCGTTAGAACATGAACATTATTCAACGAGAATAGATGCTGCTGCAAGCCCCTTCTGCATTACTTCAATACAAATCCCCTGCGTCAAAAAAAAAAACTCAATTGTTATGCAACTTCTGCCCGCAAAGGTAATTACATAGCGAGTGACGCGCATAAAATATTTGTTTACATAGAGTTGCGCAAAATACATTTTTACGTGGAGTTGCGCAAATAGTAAAACTCGTCGCGAATGAGTCCGAGTTGCAGGACAAAACCCAATTAGAGATTATACAATTTTATCCGGTACCCGCAATTTTACTCGGTTTTAATACACTGGGGTGTTTTTATTCACAAACCCGGTTACGGATGCAAATGCTAACGCTTTAGCGGCGGCGGTAAGTGGATCGCTTTGTCACATTGTCCCGGCTAAATTTACATTCGCGTGTTCACTCCCAATCCTAACTAACACTATTAAGTCCTTTGACCGCTCTAAAAGTGAACGTGCAGTCCGCCTATGACACTTTTGAGTTTGAAAAACTGACAACACCGATTGGGTACGTGCGATATTGATGTTAGGAATTTTGATTTATTGTAAATCTATGACCGTGGGAGAGCCACGCTTCGGCATGAATGGGCCGGCTCGACCGGAGTGATACGACGGCCTCACAGAAAACCAGCGTGAAGCAGCACTGTGCTGTGTTTCGCTGTGTATGGGTGGGTACCGGAGGCCCATTCGTGACTTGTGACTCCACTGAAGTCGCGGGTATCTACGGGCGGTCGCGTGTGTCCATGGGCGGCGGCAATCACTTACTATCAGGTGATCATCTGCTTGTTTGCCATCTACCACATCACCTTGTGTAATGTTTGCAGAAATTGTTAACTTATTTTTTCACTTTTTGTTTCAGGTAAGTCCACTATAATATTTTGAAGAGCGTCTATTCAAGCAAAGTTTCAGACAACTAAGGTCAGTGATTAATAAAATCTCATAGGAATATTGGTGGAGTCTAAATGACCTTTGCTATGCAGTAACATGAAAGTTTATCTCTGTCTTTAAGAAAATGATAAACCCTGTATAGCGTAAATTCCACTTACATAATTATTTAGGTTCACTTGTTTTGCGTAACATGCTTTATTATAAAATACGGAATTAATTGAAAAGAAAATCTTATGTATCATTGTGTAAGTACATGTAAGTTTTTATCTCACCTACACTTACCGAAAATAGCTTTTTGAATATTTTTTTTCACTTACCAACTCAATAGCCTTTTAGGTATTCATCAAGTTAACGATAAAATGATTTCCTTTTTGTATTCTTTGATATATATCTAATGGCCAACATCAATAGATAGTAAGGTATCTCGTACTCTTTCATGTCAGAGTACAAGAGGCCTTAGTAAAATAGTCTTGATATTTCAACTCAAACAAGTATTGTGTATCCAATTTTCAGCTAACATGAAAACACACTCAAATATCAGTTTTGCTCATACACTTGAGGGACACAGAATGTGATTTTAATTAAAATTTTCGTCCCTACAGATAACGAATCAAAGCTAGTTAATTATTAAAGTTGGCGTGGGCGCCGCGTAACCACTGGGTTGACCTTTCACGAAACATACGGATGCCTAATACGTCCCATGCCCGGTTAATGTCTAATTAACGAAGGTGTATTCCCATACATACACACATAGGTTATCGTGTAGGAACTGCCTGTAATTAATGTCACTGTTTGATTACCTACCTTACATGTCCGGGATCTTTTAAACGATTTAAAACTTAAGGCAAATTGGCATCCATGCTTAGGCACAGGTATTTTTGACCGTGGAAGAACCACGCTTCGGCAGGAATGGGCCAGTTCGACCGGAGTGATACCATGGCTTCACAGAAAACCGGCGTAAAGCAGCACTGTGCTATGTTTCGCTGCGTGAGTGAGGGTACCGGAGGCCCAATGCGCGGGTAAGGGGAGTTTAAAGGTTGGCAGCGCTCTTATGACTCCACTGGTCTCGCGGGTGTCTATGGGCGGCGGCAATCGCTTACCATCAGGTGATCCGTCTGCTCGTCTGCCACCTATCACATGAAAAAATAGGTATATTTTTATGTGACTCGACCGAAGTGATCGTTCTATCACGCTTCACTGAAATCCGTCGTGAGTATACCGAAAGCCCAATCTGGGGATTCCCCTAGATTGGGCGTTCGGTATGGGAGATGGGAGGTTATCTGTGTTTTTTAGCATGCACAAATGTTGGGTCCGTTTTTGTACGCGAAAAATTGTTTACCGCCATAACCACTTTTAGCGTGAATAAATTTTTCGCGTACAAATGTTGGGTCCGCACTTGTACAAGGTTATTTAATAAATAGTATAAGTGTTTGCCGAGAGGTTATAACCCAGAAATTGTTTAAAATAGATCCGGTTTAGTAGCTAACAAATTAAAAACGAATGGTGTCGCTAGTTAGGGCTACCCGTCGCCTTAAACAATCGAACAACATTTATAGTTCGAGTAAGGTCTTTATATACTCATAATTTATAATATTAAACGTTATGTTCTCCTTTACGGGAGACTTGTGTGCCCTAATAGAATAAATAGAATACTATTCATTTAAGAAAGATCTTATTAATACTATTACTGTCACTACTGCAATACTATTAACAGCAATACCATTAATGGAATTCTATAAGTGTCATTAATACTTTTAATGCTACAATAATTAGTCATAACAAAGATCTCCATTTTTGAGCCTTTTATGTTAATTTTAAGCATGTATGCATGAAGCGCAATAAAATAAGTTAATAAAAATTAGTATGCGATTCGGTCTTTACTGAAAATCAGCGCTATGGCTCAGGCCGTAGCTAAATGCTGATTAGGGACCGTTTCGGCACTTATCTTTTAAGATATTTCGTCGGTAAATGTCCATGTTAAGTGTCGAATAAATGATTTCTTATTCTTATTCTTATTCTACCCGTCACCTTAAAATAAACGACGTACTTTGCCGTAGCACTAATTCGTTTCGTAGCATGCTCGTAGCACTTTTGTAGTTGAAATAATAAAGTCATGGAGTGTTTAATTTTTTTTTAGTCAGGAGATTCGGTAAGGGCTGATTTTTTGATCCGTAGTAAAACTAAACTAATGCTTTAAAAAAGTAACCAATGGTAAAATATCGCCAAAATGTGTTTTATGAGCAATAGTTTGACGACCCGATTGGAACAGTGGTAGTGAACGCTGCCTCTAATACAAGCGTTGTGGGTACGATCCCCGCACAGTACAAACATTTGTGTGCATGAACATGTTTGTTTGTCTGGGTGTTTGCTATGTATTATAAGTATGTATAATTACAAAAAAAAGTATTATATGTATATATTTGTAATCCCACTGTTGATTCTGATATCTGTAACACAGGATCTATCTCGGAGTCAGATCAATGTATGTGATGTTGTGAAATATTTATTTATTTATTTAGTTAGCCAAACTAATAGTTCTTTTACAAGGAAATACGTCACTTTGACGCCGTCACTTTGACTATTGGTTAGACACTTAACAAAAGTTAATTTAACCAAAAGGTAACTGCGGATCAATAAATAGGCTCTAAGTATTTTAAATGAGTATTATTTCAAATATAGGTACATATAATTTTAAATTACTTGCAATGGAGATGTTATATGTATGTTAAACAGTAGTAATCGCGTTTGGATAGGATAATAATATCCTCCAACCAATTATTATGTTTTCCTTGGCACGGGGGTACAGTCAGCATCAAAAGTAGCTGAACACTTTCGTACCATGTCGAAGTAACATTTTCACGAACCCCTTAGAATCTGCCTATAGTAAACAGAACAGTTACTTTGCCATGACATGGCACTAAAGAGTTAAGCTACTTTTGATGCTGACCGTACAAGACCGCCAACTTCCAGACTCCGGGCTAACAATAAGAATTTCTTACCGAAAACTCAGGAACAAAATTTTTGGCCCGATCCCGGGATCGAACTTGGGACCTCTTGCGCAGCCGTCGCTTTAAAGTGCGACCCACTATCCACTGCGCCATCAAGGCAGTTGGATACTTTATTGAGCAGCTAAAGCTCAACCTAAAAAAAGTTTAAGTAGCTGTACATATTATTTAGGGTACTTTTATACATTCAGGGTACTCTTATACATTACAACATTACTTCTCCAGCTAGATTTACGGGCACTAAACCGCAACGAAACCATGTTGCGGTAGTTTTCTTTGAAAGTTTATGCGGTTATAAATTCGGGTGTGCCCACGCCCCGATCCTACGATAATTGTAAAAACCATAAAGATAAGGTCTAAATACCCGCAACCTGAACGCTTGGCAGCCGACAGGGCTAAAACAGAACGAAATTACATTCATACACATCACGATACAAACTATTTGGTATCTATCAAACAGCTTCAGTCTGTCATCCACGCAATTTGAATCAAAAGTAAGATGTAGTTTTTTTTTAGGTATTTAAGCATTTCTATGGATTATACAAACGGGCATAACCACTTATTATCACATATAAATTTATAAAAAAAGGGAAAGCGTAGGAATATTAAGGAAAGCATAGGTTAATGTGCTAACAGTGGCCTTAGATATCAATAAAATATATATTACTCTCCCGGCATTGCCCAGGAAGGTAAGGGGTTCTTGTTTTGTATTCTGCAATACCATATACTCTACCATATCGTCTATCGGTCTTATTAATTTGAATGCAGTACACAATTCCATGTATTTAAAATTATCGATACCAAAACTGTCGATTTTGTTCTAAGTATAGCCATAATACGCCGTGTGGTCCCCGGCAGATTAGAATAGGCCACCCTCACTCTTACTGAGGTGTCGTAAAAGGCGACTAAGGTAAAGCTGCTGGCATGATCATCAGCACCCAGAGAAGGAAAACTCTGCATTTATATCAAAACCCTCGCCAACCCGTCTGCCAAGCGTGGTGAGTATGGCAATTACCCCTCATGTGATTGAGGGAGGCCCGTGCCCCAGCAGTGGGGACTAAATGGGCTGACGATGATAGCCATAATATTGGCAGAAGGCCGAAAATTTGGATGATTGTGATATTTTTATAAAAAATATGGAGGACTTAACCATGAAATATGGAAAAATATGGAAAGTAAAAACTACTACTCCACTGACCCAAAGACCCGAAACGAGTCTTGGCCTCCGAAACAAGAGAACGCCACTTTGGTCGATCCGGCACTACTTGTCGCTAGTCACCGGCCTGAACTTCTCGCAGATCATTTTCGACGACGTCGTAGGACGTAGAGTGTTGTCCTCCAGCATTTTGGGTGTTGTACGGCGGGTTAACACCCCTTCAACGTAAAAAGGACTCCGTTACGAAACCGATAATCGACATAGTTAACATATTTGGGACCGAAAATTGTGTAAATTAAAAATATGGATTTATATATTAATCCGAGCCCTAATCATAATCATTGAGTCTCAAACGCGAGCATTCTTTGTAGCAAAAGTTAGTACCCACTAAATCACCTTCTTGTGTTTTTTTTAGTGTCCTCCAATCCTAGACTACCAGACACAGTTGTCGTGCTCGTGACAGTAAAATTATCGTTATTCATATACTTATTAACGTCCATCACGACCAGTAAATATAAAACAGCTCGAGTCGTCATTTACTTCTTGATTGGAAATAATTTATAGCCACTTTTTGTAATTATTACTTTGTGCTAATATTTTACGCACGTTTATGTATAGGACTTACCTTATAATTTTCTCATAAGCGTCTGTTTTAGTGATGCGAGTGAAGGAGAATTCACTTCAACAGTTACTGTACAAGATTTTTATTCGCACGAGTTAGTTGAGTCACTTGATTTACATCTGAGTTTACTTTGGCAAAATGCAACTTAATGCTATGGTCACTGGTAAATACAATATCGGTGGTCTTATCGCTAGTAGCCATCTCTTTCACACAACCGCTTACCGTTTACTTACTATTTATATATAAAGAAATCGAGTAATTTTTTTCAAATATAATAAACAAATAAAATAAAATAAAATTATTTTATTTCGAATAAGTAATCATCATACAAATTGTGTCAATACAGTATTCGAAATTATTCGAAATTATAAATATAAATTATTATAATGCTTGGAAATTAATAATTATTGACTACACATTATTAGAATTATTGGAAATTATTAAAATTTTAGAAAACGATAGTATGGGCTATTGGATCAGTCAAGATCTAGAATAACCTCCGTACGTCGTGTATCTGTGTAATGTATGTATGTATATACCATACTCGTATTTATACATTGTCTTTTTTTTTCTCTTTTTCTGACTTGCACTGCCTTACCCCTTTTCTTAATTCGCTATACTTTTCCTCTACCCTGAGGTTGTCTGGAAGAGATCGCTATTAGCGATAAGACCGCCTACATTGTTTTAGTATAATAACTTAGGCTAAGATCTGTAAATTTTGTGCAATAAAGTGTATCTAGATAGATACATAGATAGATATCTATCTATCTGTCAGCCATTGTCTCCAGGATGCTGTTGCGGCTGGCACACACTCTGTTAATCAGAGATGCAGTTTTTAAATGAGTGGGGCAAATGGTTTTATTCTCATTACTATTTTGATATGATGTGAACAAGGATTTGTAGATTTATTTGCATGTTATACCTACTCGTAAACATTACAGAAGGTGGTTATTTAAGTCTTAGGCTACAGTTTCTGGGCGATTATTTTGGACCATGTTCACAGGTTATTACTGTAATTACAGGTTATTAAGTAATCCCATACCGTGGGCTGTTTAATGATTGGCTAGGCTTGTCTTTGTTTTGTCGATAGAGCAGAATTTTGTTAGACTGAGATAGATTTTCTCATGTAATCTAAGTTTTGTTAAGTTCTGTTTATATATTGTTGTATAAAAAAATTTGCAAAGAAACAAGACGGAGAAGGGGTTACCACCCTTCTGTGGTAGAAATACCGGCAACACGTACCAAACGGTTCAAATGTACATTCATGTTGCGTACAGCTAAGGAATGGAACTCTCTGCCGAAAGATGTGTTCCCTGAGTGAATAGGCTGTTACTAGACAGACATGATCCATCCTCGGCCACATCATCACTTAGCATCAGGTGAGATTGTGACCAAAAAAGTCTGGCTATTCGAATAAAAAAAAAATGTTTCAAATAACTTTTTCCACAACCAAATCAGCTTAATATACCTGTAATTTCGAGTTTCGTTAGTTTCAAAGCACCAAGTTAAATTCGCCTTCTAAAAATGAATATCTCTTAAACAGACTTGTCAAGAAGAATCGAATAATCGTTTACCATCAATCCACCTGTTCGTCTGCCTCCATCTCATAAACAAAATAATTAAAAAATAAACGTTAGCTTTCAAAATGAGCGTTCAAATTGCTGCGCCAGTGCCGTCACCTATAAGCCTATAACGCGATTAACGTCGATAGGTTTAGCTGCTATAATTCATAGCGCATAAAAGCCTCAATTTTCATTACGGTTAAAATATTGCGCCTAGCCGCATTTTGATGCCGATCAATTTCGGTGCTCAGAGCGACAGCGGTAATCCTGCGAGATGAATAGAGGTGCCTAGGAATGGTCGATATTGATAAAAAATTGATTGGCTTACAACGATATAAAATATCAATTTGGGTGTAAGGAGGTACACCGAGAATTCTACAGAATCAAAATGAATAGAGATGCATATTTTGAATAACTACGTGAATTAATCAATAAAGTTTGTTTTGAAGTCAGTTGTCAGGTTATATCCCACACGTAAGGTATAAGTTTACAAATTTTAGTTATTCAAGGTTGGGTTTACAAGGACCTCCACATATGTCATACTGATATTTCATCATCACTTTACGGCTCCAAAGGCTGTCAGTTCTGCGGCTAATGTGACCAGCCCACTGCCACTTCATTTTGCTAATTCGGTGGGCTATGTCGGTGAGTCTGGTTCTCTGTCGGATTACATCATTTCTGTTGCGGTCCTTCAGAGATATTCCGAGCATAGCCCTTTCTATAGCTCTTTGAGCGGCTTTGCACCAGTGGACTAGTCCAGCCGTGAGTGTCCACGTCTCGGCACCGTAAGTCATAACCGGGAGGACGTATTGAGTTTATAATCATCAATAACAGACGCTGGCAGTGCCCATCACGAAGGAGAAGGAAAGGTTTAAGAAAATAACCAGAAATATTTATTTTCTCTTTGCTTTAGATGTCAAAGTTTCTATTGACGGTAACTTTGCACGGACACTATACTAACATCTCCCACAGGTTTTGGATCGCTGACTCTACATCATCATCATTATCATTTCAGCCAATAGACGTCCACTGCTGGACATAGGCCTCCCCCAATGTTCTCCACACAGATCGGTCCTGTGCCGCCCGCATCCAATGGATTCCCGCGATCTTCACCAGATCTTCACCACCAGACCTTGTGGGGGGCCTGCCACGGCTGCGACTTCCTGTACGTGGCCTCCACTCATGCCACGCTGACTCTACATCCTATTTCAATAGAAAATAACGCTACCGTTAGTTTATCAATTAATAGCCTGTCTTGTTAGTAGAAACTAACACTCTGCCGTCCACTAACTAAAAGGTCGCTAAGCCACAGCGACTCCCTGTGGGTTAGCGGCCTTTAAGTTAGCGGACGGCAGCACTACTATCGACAACTCTGCAAAGTGTTGACTCCCACATATACATCTCTCGCAAACCCAAGCCGACGCTGCGTCCTATTTCCCGACGGACACGCCTGATTCATAATCCTGTTTGCTCAGGGTTTATTAGCACCATTCTGCGTACCAGACCGCTGCCAAGAGTACACCCATTGATGCTAAGTCAATACATCTCAATTGTTACCTACCAAAGGAAAAAAAGAACATTCGGAACGCATCTGCAATCCACTATTTAGCAGAATCCACACCCACCTTCAGGTGCTTTTCTTCTTCTTACTCGTTTGCCTCCCATTTCCATAAAAGTACAGCTTTCACAATAAGTATTACTCAAGTTATATATTTACTTCGCTGTGATTGGAGATAAATAGTATCAAAATTGGAACCTCTCCGCACACTTTCCTCTGATTCCGGAGGAAGGTTCACTGAACTAGACGTACAACCTTTGAGCCTAATTTAAGTTTACACAAATACAGTGCACAAGCGCACCTTTATAGTTTCCTATTCAACACAAACAGACCCGATCAGAAACAAGTAAACATAAACAGTCACGTTCCATTTTCCATTGGACACACCCGAAATCATAATCGTGTTTGCACTATCGACTTTATTAACACAAATCCGTGAGTGTAGCCACCCCACGCCGCGTTAGCAGGCGGTAATCAACAGCTGTCGTGATTCAGTGACAATGACAGTCCACATACAAATCGAAATCACTAAATCTCAATTTAATACATAACAGAATGCCGTATAATTTTTATATACTTACTTGACTTAACTATAAAACTTTAGTCGCCATATTATGTATCTAGTACAATTATAAAGTGGATAAACTTCGGTAGTTAATAAAAATATCAGTTGTCTTATGATAAAAAAGGGTTTTTTTTATTACAAAAATGTTCTGATAATAACAGTAGCACAAAGATGTGTTTTTTTTTCACACAGAGCATACATTATTTTTATTAGCATGTACACACGGTACAAAAGGTACTCCCAATCATTCTCTAAATAAAACTGCTTTATTCGTCATGAGCGCTATTTTGCAGAAGTAAGTTTTCTCGAAATTAATATACCACATTCCTGGTCGGCCTTTTATTATTGCCAAAGCGCTTTTCCGAGCGGTAAATTAATTGCCTCAATCAAGTGACCGTCATATTTCCTGCAGGACCATAGGTTTTTCGGAGCGGGTAAGCGGAATTCCGCGTCAATAATACGTTGACTGATGCCACTCAGGGCTGATCCGCATCGATTAGCCACGTTCAAAGCTAGCCACGCCTTTTGTTGTACCTTGTTACGTGCCTACTAGATACTTTGCTGACGTATGTGGCACTCACTCAGCTGGCCCTACTGAAAATCAGCGTCATCACCTTTTTCCGGGCCATGACATAGGCTGAGTGAGGGCCATTTATGTTGGAGGTCACAACACACAAATATATGCAGTGCCTGGTTATTTGTACCCTTATTATTTTGTTTTTCCTTTGCTTTGTTTTTTTCGGTATATTTTTTTTGTTTGTTCTTTTGAAACGGATGTTGTACTCGTATATAGTGTTGTGATGTCCAAAATATATTTTTTTTCTTTATTTCTTTCTTTCTATACGCAAATAATGGTTTGTCTTGACTTTGCGCTGATAAACCCCATCGATATATGGTAGCTTTCATAAAAGACGTGCATAGCGGCAAAAATCTGCCTCAATGGTATCCTGATTACTGTCACTCAGTGCTGATACACATCCATTAGCCACGTTCAAAGCGAGCTATCGGCGCCACATGTTGTACCCCATTGTTACCTGTTGGCCGTATTGTTCACGCTGATGAGACTGATGCGGCGTGTCTTGACGTCGTATTCATAAACTCTATCCATATAATCTATAGTTGTCATGTACATGGCAAAGAGTAAATGCTTAAAGGCACAATTTGTGTGGCTGAAGGGCCAACACTGATGTAGGGATAGGGGTACTATGGGAATATTCAGCTACGCTTCGGCTTTTAGGACATAATGAGTGACGGCTAAAACTGAAACCAGAGGTTAATCGGTAATCCAGAGTTTCGTCACATGACTGATTGCTCTTTAGAGGATACTCATATAATGTGTACCTGATTCTCAATGAGCTTTAGAATAGTTAAATGTACCTAAATGTAAAGCTGTTCTAATCATGACATCCAACTAAAGGAGTTCCTTTGAAGCTCTCAATTTTGCGGACAAAGGCAGTCACGGATAAGTATTCTGGTAGACATGCTTGGAGCCACAACCATTCTTATAATTACGTTTATTGAAAGCAATAATCGTTTACAGTAATTGTATTACGAATAGTTTTTTTTTTTATGTGATAGGTGGCAGACGAGCAGACGGTAAGCGATTGCCGCCGCTCGTAGAGACCCGCGACATCAGTGGAGTCACAAGTGCACTGCCAACCTATAAACCCCCCTTTCCCCCGGATTGGGCCTCCGGTCCACTCACGCAGCGAAACACAGCACAATGCTGCTTCGCGCTGGTTTTCTTTGAAGCCGTGGTACCACTCCGGTGGAGCCGGCCTATTCATGCGCTGTTGCGTCATCACAGATAATGCCGTAGCAGCAAATGCTGAGGTTGGGACCTGATTAGCCACACCCTTACTTATTCCTTACAAAATGTATATTCCCCATTAAATCTTTCTGCTGTTGTACGAGTATAGCAACTAATGCCCTGCATCTATTCATATGTTATGTCACTCTGTATTATTGTATGTTGTTTGTGGCCAATAAATGTATTTTCTTTCTTTCTTTCACGCCGAAGCGTGGCTTCCCCACAAGATAATTGGATATTTTGTTGCCAAGTGGTCACTGCGACAGGTAATCGTGGGCGTAAACTAAAAGGTCAAGCTTTATTTCATACAATACCTACATTAATTATGAGGTCAAAATCTGATTGATTTTGTCTGTCCTGGCCCATAATATATAGAAAATAATTACATAAACCTGTGTCAAAGGCATACGGATAGGTACTGAGTGTAATTACTCACACCTGAAGAGTATTAACACCAAATGTCCCTTAAGATTACGGGCAATAATCGCTGTACCTACGCCACGCCGCAGAATTACAATCAAGACATAAATTATGGAACCAGTAGGTTTGTGCCTAATTGATTTGCTTGGAACACTTGAATATGGATGGTTAATTAATGCCTATATAAATTCGTAACTAATGAACATTTTAAAAACATATTTAGATTTTCGTCGTAGAAGTTCGTGTTTTGCCACAGTAGGTGGCATACGACCACGGCAATATGGCATAATAATTTCAGCAGAGACAATTTTTTTGATTCGTACTTTTCAGAGCGTGTTTTTTTAGTCGGGTTTTAGTTTTTAAACTTTATTTTTAGTTATGTAAATAAAATTTGAAATGGCTAAAAAAGCTCTTTCATTTGATACCCCACACGGTACCGTCAAGCAAATTTTTTTTTAGTTTCTTACTCTAAGTCCCCTAGTGTTGTCTATTACCAGAAGACAATCAAGACGCTTCTAACGACACACTTATTTGCTCAAATATGATAACGAGTTTAGAAGTTATGAGGGAACAGATGAACAACCATACATACCGGTCAAAATCATAACCCTCCTTTTTGCTTCGCCGTAGTCGGGTAAAACTTAAAGTATTGTTTCCAATCTACTTGAATATATTGACGCGCAATTATTCCTTTCAAACGGAGGATGCTGATCATTACATGAAATGAAACTTTAATGGCGGTGCAATTTCCCTTCCATCTTTAAACTGTAAACATCGGTTGATTGCTCGAACTGCGCGATCGAACGACAGTCTCGTGTTTCGACGAGCGTCAGTCAGCGCGGTTCATTTGGCAGTAATTATTCTACGTCCTGCGTCGCGTCAATCACGACTCAAGCTGACGTCATCAATGATGTGCCGCCACTTGGGGCTCTGAATGCCGTTAATCTACGGAAGCGCCATCAGATGGGCAGTCGCGACATTGATGTTTAGTCACTGGGCACTAAGCTAAACCCAGTTTTGTTAAAGGCTGAATGAAGGAAGCTGCATGTACAAAATGCCTATAAAGGACGTCACGACAATCTTTTTATGTCATAGGTGGCAGACGAGCAGACGGATCACCTGATAGTAAGAGATTGCCGCAGCCCATGGACACCGGCGACACCAATGGAGTCACAAGCCTCGGATTGGGCGTTCGGTACCCTCACTCACGCAGCGAAACACAGCACTGTGCTGCTTCACGCCGATTTCGCCAGCATGGCATCCTAGAGACATAGAATCTGCCTGTTAATCCGATCACTCGTTGTTAGCTGGAAAACAATACGGTTGACAGGGAACCGAACTAAATAGAGAAGTAAAGATAACCTCGATGGTGTAGAGGGTAATTACTATTCGGGTTTTAGAAAAGGTTTTTTTTTCATTGTCTATGGTCTCAGACACACCCCCGGATAGTATAGGTAATGCTAAATGCCTAAGCACATTGCGAGGAGAACAGACGATCTGGTGAAGATTGCAGAAATCTTTGGATGCGAGCGGCACTGAACCAATCTGTGTGGAGACTAGATAGACGTGAATGAAGGTACAACGCAAAGCTATTGAGTTGTATTGCAAGAAATAAGCACAAAACATTTGTACCAACAAATACGAAACAACAGCCCTTTCCCTTTGACCATCACTGAAAGCGTAGATCATTCAAAGCGACAGTAGTTGATTGCTGGGCTCTGCGGTGGGCGGGCATCAGCAATAGTTCAGTATTGCGGTGGGCTCCAGTCAGTTCTCGGTTCATTTGTCAGTCATTATTCTACGTCGGGCGCGTCCTTTTGTCGGACGACTCAAGCTCGTCCGCTGTCTGATGTTATGTTAGTGCGCCATTCGTTTCTCAATAAACTTAGGTGCCTAAGCAAAAGTAAAAAAACGAAGTTAAAGTGTCTACTAGAGGCAAAAAAAAAAATACCAGCACTAGCGTGAAAAGATATTTTGATATACATTTTTATAAATTAATTTGTAATAATAGAACAGCAAAATTTAACCTAGCATCAAACGAATGGAAGTTTATTGTTCAGGGATTTCAGTACTATGTTGCAATACCTTATAAAAATCGTATCGAAAAATTAACACCACGTTGCTATCCGTACCATAGAGAGAACGCGCTTGAAGCTGAATATTAAGAACAAACGCCATAATTTGGAGAGCACGATGCGACAACATTGCCAAATCAAAATGCACGCGAAGCTCACACATGATTTGCCACTCAATTACCCGTGATCCGTCACTAAACCGTATCTCCACGTCAAATGTTCCTTATTACGATTCGCGTCAGCTCCGGTTCATTTGCTGTGATTATTCGCGGGCACGTCGCACCCGCATGTCGCACCCGCACGTCGCACCCGCACGATGCGCACCCACTCGGGATGTATCAACCATGCAACTGCACATTACATGCGCTCTGACATCATTTGCTATTGAATTCATTTGAAATGGATTACGAACCTCATTCTAGACCGAGTATACCCAGAGAGTATTTTTAACCAACGACACCAAGATCATTTTAAAAACTTAACGTATTTTTTTTTAACATAAATCATGTCTGCTTACTAACTAAATTATTAGTGCATTTAATATGGGGCACTGAATGGTAATCAGAGGGAAAATATATTACAACTAACATACTTACTACCACATATGCGTTTTATATAAAAGAGCATTTATATTTTTGCAAAAGTTAAATTCATTTTAGTACATATATCAAAATCGATATTCTAAAATTGTCCTCGCCCAATAGAATTGTATTGGGCGAGACAATTTTAGAATACCGCATTTCTAAGCTTATAGTAATCATAAAATAATTACCAAATGAACTTAACACTTACAGTAAAATTGAATGTTCAAAAAAATTGGTACATATAATTCTAAAAAATAAAAATAAAATAACTCTCACAACATCTCATACGTTGACCTGATTATGTACTAAGTAGCTTAAGCACTTGTGTTACAGATATCAGACAACAGAGGAACACAAATATATACTTAAATACATATATTACACCCAGACACCGAACAAACACAAGTGTTCATCGCACGAATGTTTGTCCTTCATCGCACGAATGTTTGTCCAGGGTGGGGATCGAACCCACGACCTTTGGCGTAAGAGGCAGGGTCACTACCAATTGCGCCATCCGGTCAGTCTAATATATACGACTAGTTTATGCTTCTTGATTTCCACAAACCAGCCCCTAACACATTATAATTAGAATTAACTTTTTGAAGCGTCGAAAAGTAACAGTGGAATTTTATTTTCGGAGCTTTTATTTGCTAAAAGCCTTTCAGTTAGTGCATAATACTTTTCCCTTTGCCCCATGTAGCTGTTACTGCGATTGGTTGGTTTTGTTGGGCACCTTTGAGCCTATCACAGTTTGATATCTACCATGATGGGAAACCCATTAATTCACTCTGTGATACTCAACGTAAATTTTGACATTAAGTACATAATAAATAATTGGATATATTACTCTGCTTTGTATTAACTAAGTAAAACCAGTTATGTTTACGATAGGGACCCAAATGCTGGTAACATGCTATTTTTCAGTGATTTTATCTACGGTAAAATAAAACCGGTAACAATATGAATCCACATGATAGAGACAGACATATTAAATTCCAAGCAGAGTGAAGATATCAATAATTTACATATAACTTAAACAGGGACAATATTGATTACTCTGTGAAAAAACGTCACTACATTAGAGATTCCCAAGTCAGATTTCTAGGCTTAAGTTACATAATTTTAGATCAGAACGGATTAGTTAGTTCTTTAGTATGATGCTAGGTAACACCATTTCTAAAACTACCAAAGGCGGTGGTTCAACTAACTCCTAAGATCATTCGGATGGAGCCGAACACGTGAGCACGTAGTAACTATTACTCAATCTGTGTGTCTGACCCCGTTTTGAACACTCCGACCCCAAAGCGTAGATTACGTAATAATACTCCCAATGGTCCTTATAACCTCCTAACTTCATCTGATACACAGGAAAACCAGCATTGTATTCCCAGGAACAAAAGAGAAAATGGCTCGTCTGCCCACCTATCACATAAAAAAATGGACAATAATTTAGTCGAATTCTACGAAATTCTATGTTTGTTACTAATTTTATAGAGAGAGATTAAAACATGTTATATTTTTTTAATTTTACTATCTTCATGCCGAAAAATGTATGTAGCAATAAGTAGAAATATTAATAAAAAAAAAACAATAACATTTTGGTCCTATCGCGGCGCGGACCTTGGATCCTATTGTGTACTGTAACACTTTCGATGCTGACAGTCCGAACGCTCGAAGAAAAGTGAGCGCGCGGCGGTTCGCTTCGGTTTATATTAGAGATGTGCCGATCGCTGGCTGGAAAACGGGGAAACTGCTTATAGTAGTGTATAGTAGGGTTGGCTGACTTTTACTCAATTTGGTTTGAACAGCCTTCTGTTGCAGACGTGTCTGTAAAAAAAATTAAAAGATAAAAATAAATGAAACATTTGTACCTACATATTTGACTTGACTTATATAACAACATCAAAACCACTTGAAAAAGTATGTTGTAAAGTTAACTGATTTGCATTTACTCTATACAGACTTACTTAAATAGCCAGTACCAACACAGCCGTCACTGCTCATTTCGCATTATGTCGAACCAATTATTAGGTACGAAGTGCTAATCTGGGGCAATGAAGCCGACATTCAGTCGGTCTTCATTCCGCAAAAAAGGTGTATGTGAGCCATTTGTAACATCGCTCCAAATGGTTCCTGCAGACCATATTTTAAATATTTGAACATACTACATCTCCATTTTCTCTACATACTTGAAACAGCAACTTTTGTAACCCATAATAAACACCTATTTCTTTTTTTTTATGAGAGAGGTGGCAGACGAGCAGACGGATCACCTGATAGTAAGCAATTGCCGTCGCCCATGGACATCCGCGACACCAGTGGAGTCACAAGTGCGCTGCCAACCTTTAAACCCCCTTTCCGCCGGATTGGGCCTCCGGTACCCTCACTAACGCAGCGAAACACAGCACAATCCAAATTTCTATTAGCAAAACACCACACTAGTAGAAACATGAGACACAATAACAACATAATAGTTAACTTTATAAACCTTCCCCAAGTCTCTCCATTCCTCCCTATCCTACATAAATAATATTAATAATTTATTATAAGTGTTGATGTATTTTATTGCTTTCTTTAAGAGTACAAAAGGCTCAAAATAAACTGTAAGTATAATTGAAATTACACTGGCCTTGAATCATTGGAAAAGCTTCGCAGATCGCTGAACGTGTTATTTTCCTACTCGCTGTTACTGTCAGCCATTGCGTGACGCGTCCATGAGTTGAAATGTTTTCCAATTGAGTTTTGATTGTGTTTCCCGACAGCCGTATCGGAGTGTGCGTCGTTATTCATTCGACGCACGCCACTTCGGCCCTTTATGCTGGGTGCTACGTCAGAAATCATCCACTTACACAATATGGGGATTAGTATTCGGCAGGTGATTCTTTTTTGCTGCAGTGGAGGTTTTTTTAATCGATTGTAATTTTATTGTGTTTAGCATTTTGTTAAACGTTTTTTCTTCTGTATTGTAACACAGATTTTTTTTTTTGTCATAGATGGCAGACGAGCAGACGGATTACCTGATGCTAAGCGATCGTCGCCGCCCATGGACACCCGCGACACCAGTGGAGTCACAAATTATTTATATTATCATAATATATAAAGACAGGCTTATTCCACCATCCCTAGTTCAGTTGTAGTAAATTTTATTTTAGTTACTAAAAGTCGTTTAGGTGACTGAATCAAAAAAGCAGAATTACCCCTTTAAACAAAAATATCAATTTTATCTAACACTAAGGCTATTATAAGGTTCTGACTCTTTTGCAAAAAAAATCTATAGGAGATTTTATTTTATTAGGAGATAATGTATGTGGTAGTAGTAGTAAAGTAAAATAAACATATTTCATTCAATAAAATAGCTTGTAAGCAAATAGATAACGTCTATTTCAGCGTGTATTGTTTCCCTCTAATTTCGTGAAAGCTCACTGTGCAACTATCCGCTTATGTACTTATTTTCATCCATCAAATAAACGGGTTTGGTTAGCAAACCTGCTCTAAAACAAAAAACAAGAATATGCTTGGAACACAATGCAGTAGAAATAAAAACAACAATAGAGAATAATCCAGTTTTTTCATTTGTAAAGCAAATTGTGAAGAGGAACAAGGGATGTTTAATAAAATCGCCGTGCAGGATGTGGCAAGGCAAATCGCAGAGGGGCTGAGGCCACGAGAGCTCTCGAGCTCGGATCGTGGCACAGTGCACGGAGGACAGCGGTGAAGTGTGCAGGGGATAAAGTAAAAATGCAACAGGATCATTCTCAGAGAGATGAGAGCATACGACGTCTCGTACCAAAGTGGCATTCTTATCCCCTGAGCTATTATCGGTCCTAAAGTCCTCAAATCCAATATTACTCTGTTCAATACAGAGTAATATTGGATTTGAGGAATATTAAATTATAAGAACGTTACATATATAAAAGTATTTGATTTTATAAAAAGTCGGTACATATTTCTATATAGGTACATAATCGATAGATTTTAAGATTCTGATGTCAATCAATTTAGTACGAATATTGGATTGGAGGACTGCCAAACATCTCTCTAAGATTGACCCAACAGTCCAGTTGCATTAATTCATGGTTTTTAACTGCTTCTACGGTTTACCTTTTACCTCCTGCCTCACCAACCTATTTATTAAAAACTTTGTGATAGAGGTCATGACTCAAAATTCTACGGGGTACATCCCCGTACCACTTCATTTAAGTGGTCTTTACATAGTTTACACCAGTCCATTCACTGAGCTACCCTGCTCTTACGTAATTTAGTTGTTATTCCATGGTAATTAAAGAAAATTTAATTAATATGTCTTATTTATTTATTTTACTCGGAAGTCAAACAGCTGTCTTTATACGGTAGCTATTACAATGAATGTCTTAAAGCTAATAACATGGAAGGTCTTCACTGATAGAATTAAAGTAAGTAAAGAAGATCACGGAAAGCAAAGGATTAAGTTGCCAGTGGAAAAGTAAAAATAAAGTTAACAACATTGTTACATATTGTTGCCGTTATTGGCGGCTTCCGTAGCCGCAGAACAGAACGAATATAATGTATCAATACGGGGATTAACACGATAGTTATTATGTGAAACAACATTGTATACTCACATTTTTGGCTCGACGTTTCGGCTACGTTACAGCAGCCGTGGTCACGAGCGGACTCAGCGGACGAGCGGTCAGTCCGCTCGTGACCACGGCTGCTGTAACGTAGCCGAAACGTCGAGCCAAATATGTGAGTACACAATGTTGTTTCACATAATAAATATCGTGTTAATCCCCGTATTGATACATTATAGTTATGATGCAACGCGAAAATCTAAAAAACTACAGAACGAATATGTGGGTACTACCTTTGTCTAATTTCTTCAACTGATGTAAACTAAATTAGGGTTAATATATATTGAAGAAATCTGCTGACTTGCTGGCATCACAACACTCCAAACGATTTTTATACAGGTACTAAGCGAGCTGATAGATCATAATGATGGTAAGCGATTGCCGCCGCGCTGGCAACACCAGTGAAGTCACCAGACAAGCGCGCTGTCGATCTTTCGACCCCCACAATTCGAGGTGAGCCTCCAGTACTCACTTCTTCATATACGTCGCAATGTAATGCTGCTTAATACTTCTGAATTTTATTTATGTGCCAAATTGTCTTGCGGGCACGATGTCCGCTGTGTCATTGCACCTCTGCATATGCCTTTATATCCCGTGCATATATGTGCGGCTGGGGCCCTCAGAGCATGCATGTCTATGAATAATGGCGGGGAGGCTCGTGACGCCGAATAAACGCCGCCTGCCTATAGCTGAACTTTGCTCTGATCTTCGACATCCAGTTTAGCGAGTTAGGACACACTCATGATGATTCAATTGTTAAACTGAGTTGATGGTGTCTTTGGTATTGTCCTTGACTCTCGCGACCAGGGTCTGGTTCGATTCCCACTCTTAACTCATGAACACTTTTTTTGTTCAGTTTCCGGGTGTTATATGTAATGATGTCTAATCGATTTTACGGTTGTCTGGTAGGGATCACTCCCAGCAATAAGATTACCTAATTGTACTCTGAATCTCTGTACGTATACTGACTCTGTACTATATCTTTTAATTTTTATGTGTTGTGCAATTAAGAGTATATATTTATCTACCTTAATTTATTCTGCTACCATAGATAAAAGAGATAATTTCGATAAATATGTTGTATCCGTGTCGTGATCTTGGTTACACATTCAAAAATATGATACCAACAATTGCAGGACAAACAAAATTTATGGCTATTAACTATTTAGTAAATTCTTTATGTTGTGATATAAGTATACATATTTATACATTGGATACTAATAATCAAGCTCAAATTAATTCTGTTGTCAGTATATCTACTGTAGGTATGCTACAAAATCTTGTAACCTAGCTATGACCTCGGCATCATTTCTAAAACTGTACTCAAGGAAATGAGATAATTGTCTTGTTAACACATTAATTTAAGTTTTTATTACAACAAAAAAGGACATGGACAAATGAAATTTCGTGAGTTTTTAATTGCCTTTTTCTAAGAAAAACAACCAGGAAGTACGAGTAAAGTAATAATATAATGAGGTGGTCACGTTGGGTCTTATTCTGTTCTATCTCATAAAGGATTGGTTTCGAACAATGGTGCTTAAGTGCTTATGCATTGAGAGCTATTACCTAACGCACATTCACGTCGTATGAATGGTGAGAGCTTAAATTCATGATTTACTCACCGCTATATGAGTTGATACTGTAGAGAGCGGTTCTCAATCATCGGCATCCAGTTGGACACATGAGACAAGGCAGGAGCCCTGTTCCCGTTATCTGGGGTCTGTATCGATATCGCAGTATGTCTTCTTCTTTTATTGGTCCCTGTCATTCGTCGTCAAATCATTCACCTCCTTAATCATGTGATTCTTCACACAATCCATTTCTTTTTTTGCTGTCCTCTCAATCTCCTTAACCTTGTCCTAAAACCCTCAATGCATTTTAACAAATCAAAAGCCTATTTGTTGTTATTTTATAGCAAAGTTTTGCAATTTATTCTTAAGTAAATAACGCACTTAAAAATTCCCTCTCGTAGGAAATAGAATTTTAGTAAAGACTGACCAGAAATATAACACTTGGTGGTTTTTATATTGTATTACTACTTAATAAAAGTAATAAACAAAGAGAGGGACCCTTCACTCAAAAAACTGAGCAAAACAAAACAAGCCACCAATGGTGTGTAAAAATACCCTGAGTATTTTTATTATAATTTTATTTCCAACATAAAAAGGCGCGAACCCAAGTCTGTGGATTGTAAAATAATACCTACATAACAAAATATTACTATTCTAATTAAACAGCTTTAAAGTACGCTGCGCTGTGTGGTCCCCGGCAGAGTAGAATAGGCCACCCTCAATCTTACCGAGGTGTCGTAAAAGGCGACTAAGGTAAAGCTGCTGGCATGATCATCAGCACCCAGAGAAGGAAAACTCTGCATTTATATCAAAAACCTCGCCAACCCGTCTGCCAAGCGTGGTGAATATGGCAATTACCCCTCATGTGATTGAGGGAGGCCCGTGCCCCAGTGGGGACTTAAATGGGCTGACGATGATGATGATGAAGTACAAACTTGAAATATATACTGGAATTGGATACACCGTGCTTTTTTAACCGTCTTACTCACTTGTCCAGGACATGACACTGATGAAAATAAACGCTATTCCTCAAGGAACATAGGGTATTATATCAGAAATAGAAATCACCCTCCCACACAAAATTGATCAACTAATTGCGATTTGTATAGGCAGGCGAAGTTTTTTTGAGATTTGTTTCTATGTTCCTTTGGAAATAAACTCTCTAAAAGTAAGTAAGACGGTGAACAGAGCACGATCTATAGTTTAGCACAAAGAAAAGTAAATATAAAAATAACATAAATAAAAAATCATTTACTTCAATAGTCTGTGTTACATTGAGTGGCCGAGTCTACCCAGTAAGTTTTCATAGACACTTGTATTGGGTATGGCTCGCTTCTTCCTTTACAGTAAATATGACTTTTGTTTACCACTGACCTATTTATTACATCAGGGATTCCGAAGTTTAAGAAGCACTGGCATAGAGATGGCGGCTGCCGCAACGTAAACCCTCCGATCCTTTCATTTGCATGTTTTCCCGGGAATATCAAATATCGAACTACGCGGCGTCTTAGCTGTATCGATGCTTATAATTACTACGACCACGTAATTACTGTTCGCCAACAAACAGCACAGGACTCTAAATAAATTATTCATGAAAGGATAATCGCGATTAAAGTGAGTATAGCCGAGTCAGGGTGGCCAAATCTCACTTATTTTACGAGTTATCCCGTTTTTGCTGTACATAGACAACCCCATATTCCTGATAGACCAATCTACAATATTTTGGTGCCGCAGATGTGCTTGACCTTCTTTTTTGGTAGCCTCCCTTTCCTAATTCTATTTCCCAAAATTAAGAGCACCTACCAATTGATACAAATTACCTTCTTAATAATAATAATGTACGTACAGGCAGGATACGATGGTATTTACATTGTCGTAGCAAAGTCAATAGGTTTTTTTATGAGATAGGTGGCTGACGAGCAGACGGATCGCCTGATGGTAAGCGATTGCATAGACACTCGCAACACCAGTGTCCAGGGACACCAGGTATGCATGTAAATTCTTAAAAATCTTCACAAATTGAATGAAGATGTTTTCAAAGTGACAATATTTTTACCGTGGGAGAGCCACGCTTCGGCATGAATGGGCCGGCTCGACCGGAGTGATACCATGGCGTCACAGAAAACCGATGTGAAGCAGCACTATGCTGTATTTCGCTGCGTAAAGGTACCGGAGGGCCAAACCGGGGGAAAGAGGGGGTTTAAAGGTTAGCAGCGCACTTGTGACTCCACTGGTGTTACAAGTGTCCATGGGTGGCGGCAATCGCTTACCATCAGGTGATCCGTCTGCTCATCTGCCACCTATCACATAAAAAAAATAAAGTTAATGAAGCCGTGGCACCAAACTGTTGGGGACCCTACAGAGACTGGCCATAATGTAGTCTAAAAATGTGAACAAATTGCTCCATAGAGGGTGTCGGTTAGGTCTCCTGCAAAAAACATAAAACCTTTTTTGATACTGGTAGCCCTTAAATCAAATTGGGCACCTGGTCACCCTAACCTGAGTATTCTCATTCATATTCGCAGCTTCGGCTTCCCACGTCAATTACCGGACATTTTTGTTGTTGGAAGTTTAAATGTGCGCTCAGAGAGAATTGCTTAAAGCTTTTTGAGTATGTTGTGTCACTAAAGATTTGTACATTATGAGTTGTTAATAAACAGGGTAGTATGAAACATCATATAAATAATACGAAATTTTTTTCATCTTTCCATACAAAATGACCAAGTCACGTGACCGATTTTGTGTGAGAAGTTGAAATTTTTTTATGCGAATTTCCAAAGTCATAGAACAAAATTTAATGTTGTTCAGAATGGTTGATAAAACACGCGGTCAAAGGGATGTAAATGTACACAGATAAATCAGAAATGACAGCGTTATACCATAGATTTAGTATCGGATTAAGATTGGTCGAAACGGCCCTAAACAGCCTAGTAGCTGAATGCCGTGTCAGTCAATTTAAAAAGGGCATCTTAGAGCAATCTTTGACCCAGTTTTAGTACAATCGATTTATAAATATAGATAACCTTGGAATAGTATTGAAGACTTAACCCTTTAGGACCTGGAGAGCGATTCAAGCGCCGCTTTATTTTGGTTAGGGCACAAGACATTATATACCTATTACCTAAACAAATAATGCACTTAAAAAAATTTCGTCAGTCTTCGGGTGGGACTCGAATCCACCCGACGACTGTTACTGTTTTAATTAAGAATACTTTGCGAAAAAATTGCTATACCCAAAAAATATATTACCTATATATTACCTGATACCTGAAGTTTCAATGGTATATAATTCTTATAGTTTCGGAAAAAAGTGGCTTTGGCTACGGAACCCTAAAAACGATACAATCCAATAGTTCTTATAATTAGGATCACTTTGCGGCACTTCACTGCACAAATAAACAGCAAATTTGCACACTAAAAACCACTAGACACTAATTTAAAACCTTTGAATTGCTTCAGCCCATCATTAAAAAAAAACAGTTGAATTGAGTATGACAATATTTATAGCAGGTACTATAAAGTTCGGCATGATGTTGAACTAGCAAAAGAATAGATTTTATACCACAATACAATACAATACAATTGTGTACAATTCTTACAAAATGCAGCTTTGGGTTTCATTTTTTGATACAATCTGTAGGAAAAAAATTACAAGTGCCTTTTAGTTAACATAGGTTTAATTGAACGTTTATAAATCAGGTCCATGTATCCCGAATGCTTTGTACTGTAACATTATAGGTATTGAAAATCAATCTGCCATCGATAAACGATTTTGATTATCGGGTCAAAGATGAGCATAACATTGTTGCAGTAATAAACAGACATAGCAAATTACACAATGGCGGACCAACAATGGTTTTGAACGTAAATTTTGCTTTATAGCTTCCCTTTTGTTTATTACCGTATGGATTGTATCGAATGGTTGGTCGGCCAAACAATACTGTTTGCCAATTATAAACGATGAATTGGAAACATTTCAACTAGGACGTCATTAATCTTAAGTAAGCACTCGTTTCACGTCATGACACTCTAAGGTCTCAGTCACAAGAAGAGGAAACAGCTGAAGTGATTATGACGTCACGGCGATGATAAAAAATTGATAATCATTTGTTTTAATACGCTGCTACACAACGAAAGAACAAAGGCAAGAGATGACCCCATTATAATAAATCCAAATAGGGTAGGTGTGATATAGATTTTTGGGTATTTGATACTTGACAATTGGTTAATTGGCCGTATGGTCCCCGGCAGAGTAGAATAGGCCACCCTCACTCTTACCGAGGTGTCGTAAAAGGCGACTAAGGTAAAGCTGCTGGCATGATCATCAGCGCCCAGAGAAGGAAAACTCTGCATTTATATCAAAACCCTCGCCAACCCGTCTGCCAAGCGTGGTGAGTATGGCAATTACCCCTCATGTGATTGAGGGAGGCCCGTGCCTCAGCAGTGGGGACCTAAATGGGCTGACGATGATGACTATGAATTGGTTAATTATTTTCCAGAAATTAAAGATTTTCTAGAACTTATCGGACCAAAATAAAAATTAAGTTTTATATTCATTGAATACTGTAACAATACCAAAACTAAGGGCCCTCTACTTTCCACCTCATTATTATTTCTTTCTTTTTAACCTAACGTCTGTTAAAAACGCCATGTCAATGCGTGTCAATGTAAGTCATTGCCTATTTGCCTATGGTCGCCTGACTACTACTATACAGAGAATACCCTAGTTTGAGAATTATTGATCGTTGTGAATTGTCTGGCGAATGTATTTCATTATTTTTAATAAAAATAAATGGGTTATCAGTTTCCAGATTTCTTATCTTCTTTTAATATGTACATATATATGTAGACTGCTCTCTGAATGACTTCTTTTTGTCTGAATAAAAGTTGTACATATTCAAATAATATAAAAAATTAAGGTTGCTTTAGCCACTCTAGCTTCTCTCTCCACTCGTATGATTTTTATTACCGATCTAATTGTTCATTTCCCTTTACTTGACTTCGTCGTAGCCGCGTAGCACAGCATAATGACATCGGGTAGCTGGTATCCGGAAATGAACGCACACTAGCGCCACAGTAGATATATACGCTAACAGTATGGACACTACGAAGTCTACGGCTCGAATGACGCACGCACACAGACGCGCACTTTACAGGGATTCTAAGGTCCCATCGGAGTACAATCGCAGGAACTAAATTCAGGGTAGTCGGTTTTACTCGAGTGCCGCCTACTTTATTTTGGTAGAAATAATAAGTAGATTGGGGAGATGGTGGGACCTCACTGTGTCTTGGCCCGCGCAATCGGGTACATGACCAATAGCTTAACGTGTTTTTTTATTTATTTATTTAAACTAGGTACGCAGACAGATTACAATAATCTTATAAATATGGCAATAACATTACTTAACTAGACAGTAATCCATAAAAGCATACACATCATGATTTAATGATAAAAAGTTACAACAGCTTAGTTTTTAAGTAACGAAACAAAACGTTATGAAAATAATGTGTAATTTTGTGTATCTTTGTGTAGCTTTTTGCAACTTTAACCATCATTTTGTGTACCTTTGTGTACGAATTTTGTATGCTAGTATTCTCCCGAGATCACGGCCCCATACTTAAACCAGTAGACCAACAAGATGATTTTGGGGCCCCACCACCCCAAAATCATCTTGTGAGGATTTTGTTATGCGGGTATTACATTTTTTAAACTTCATGCTAATATGGAAAGGTAAGAATAATATTTTACAAAAATAAGAGGACAACCCTATACAGTAGGTAACTTTCTGCCAAAAATAGCGGAGTGTCGATACTGCTTTAGCGTATTTATCTACTGTGTCAGCGCGGTCTGCGCGCGCGCTTCCAAACCGCATGCATTTCTTCCTCGTTCTCGTAACCGATGCGCTGATCTGCAAATATTACGCAATTCGAGCCTGGGTTCGAGGTCTAAAGATACATTTAGACTGTGTGAAGAAGTTGTAAATCGTAGTGTTGTACATACTCGTACATATTATATAGATAGAGCTAATAATATATTATTTTCATAGTCTTTTAAATTGTTAAGGCTACATACACACGTGTATATGTAGAGGTTTAAAATCAGTAAACGGACCTACGCACAATAAATAGGTAATGATTCCTAATAACAAACAGATATAATGAATAATGTCACCATAAACTTCCAACGTAGAATTATTATTGGCAGAAGTTTATGTTATAGTTTACAGTTCAATAAAATAGGACGGAATAATATAATTCATCATCATCATCATCATCAGCCTATCGCAGTCCACTGCTGGACGTAGGCCTCTCCAATTGTTCGCCACTGTGATCTATCCATGGCTTCTCGCATCCAGCTCTTGCCAGCCATCCTGCGCAGATCGTCCCCCCACCTAGCCAGAGGGCGCCCTACATTACGTTTGCCAAGACGCGGTCTCCACTCCAGAACCCCTTTACCCCATCGGTTGTCGGTTCTGCGGCTAATATGGCCAGCCCACTGCCACTTAAGCTTGCTAATCCGGTGAGCAATGTCGATAACTTTGGTTCTCTGCCGGATCACCTCATTTCGGATTCGATCTCGGAGAGAGACGCCGAGCATTGCTCGTTCCATAGCCCGCTGAGCGACCTTTAACTTGTGGACCAGCCGAACCGTAAGTGTCCACGTTTCGGCTCCGTATGTCATGACGGGTAGGACGCACTGATTGAAGGCTTTCGTCTTTAGGCACTGTGGTATCGACGATACGAAGACACGACGTAGTTTTCCAAATGCTGCCCAACCTAACTGGATTCTCCTATTCACCTCATCCTCGAGGTTGTTTTTACCCAATTGCAAAGTCTGCCCGAGGTATACGTATTTTTGAACAACTTCGAGGACGGCACCGTGAATTGCAATCGGTTCCGGTAGAACATGTTCATTGAACATGACCTTGGTTTTGTCCAAGTTCATCCGTAGGCCGATGCATTTAGAAGAGTCAGCCAGGTCATTCAGCATCTGTTGTAGGTCCTGCAGCGTTTCTGCCATTATGACGATGTCGTCAGCAAATCGCAGGTGAGAGATGTATTCGCCATTGATGTTGATGCCACGTCTCTTCCAGTTCAGCGTCTTGAACATATCCTCCATTGCATTTGTGAACAATTTCGGTTGTGAATAATATAATTAGTGGACGTAAATTGTTACAAATGATGTTTAAAACGTTTAATGTGAATATATCCGCAGAGGAGAACGTAGGCCGATGGGCAATTAAGTTAAACTCACGGAGCCAAAGGGTGAGCTGACGTACTATACGTACCGTTCGTTATATGGAACTTAATTTTAAAATTATATTATTGAATACAACCTGTGCGGATAAAGAATGGGATCAGAAATGGCGGCGCATCTATTTACTTCTCGCTCGCACACTATTTGCGTCTATACTCGCACCCCACGAGTGCGAGTATAGACGAAAATAGATTGTACAATTATTATATTGAAATATATTAAATACAAATATTGTATTTCAAACAATATTATTTTGATAGAAAGGCATTTATTATTTTGATATTGACATGCATCTATTTGCCAACAGTCATGCCAAATTATTGCATACGATTTCAGGATGCTTAGGCCCTTCATACTAATTAACAATCTTTGTCTATTATCAGACTAAGCATGTAATTTTTTTTTATGTGATAGGTGGAAGACGAACAGACTGATCACCTGATGTTAAGCGATTTTGCGATCGCCCATGGACACTCGCAACACCAGTGGAGTCACAAGTGTGCTGCCAACCTTTAAATCCCCCTTTCCCCCAAATTAGGCCACCGGTACTCACGCAGCGAAACACAGCACAGTACTGCTTCACGCCGGTTTTCTCTCAGGCCATGGTATCACTCCGGTTAATTCTTGCCGAAGCGTGGCTCTCCCACCGATGAATTTCTCCATAATCAGTCACCTTCACGCTATATTGTAAAGACATTATTTTGCATTTTGTTTAATTTTCCTAGTTGTGATGTTACATATATTTTACTAATTCACTTTTAACATTTACGTATTGTAGTGAGTTTTAGTACGCATAGATTTCATTGTATTTTTACGCCAATTTTACAGGTATGCGTAATACAATAGGCACTAGCTCAAGTATTTATATTACTATTGTATGTTGTCAATCTGTTATCGTGTCATTGCTGGCGATTTCGAAAACTGTAGGTAGTCACAACAGACTGTCCGATAAATTTCCTTACGATGTTTGTCATCGTCGTAAAGCTACCATAATCCTTAAAATTGTTTAGAAGAAGGAAATTAAATGTGTAGACCAGACATTCCACTTCCTTTGGAAATATTAACCAAAAAAAGCCACATAATTCCATATTTAGTGGTTTGCTCAAAAGATTTTCCCGACACCGATTGCAGCGGCTGCACTTGCCCGCGCGCGCAAGCGAATGCAAAACGCGAAAGGCGGTCAAGTACCTGCCGCCCGAGAATGCACATCTTCCTTAATGGTGTTAGAAACTACGAAAATCTCTGCTAAAAAGTGCTTTGAGTTAGGCTGCGTTTCCACAGAAGTGGAGCAGCGCGGAGTTGAGCGGAGACTTATAAAAATTTACCAATCACATTGCCCAAAATAGATGAGATGCGGATTTTTGAGCAAGGTGATTGGTCAATTTTAAGGATTATGGTAGCTCAACGACGATGACAAACATCGTAATGAAACCTATCGGATAGTCTGTGACACGCTAAAATATTGAAAACGTACAAATATAGTAATATAAATACTAGAGTTAGTATTGTATTACGCAAACCTGTAAACTTGGCGTAAAAATACCATGAAATCTATGCGTACTAAAAATAAATCACTACTATACGTTAATGTTAAAAGCGAATCAGTTATTATTGTAAAAATCACAACTACGTAAATAAAACAAAATGCAAAATAATGTCTTTATAATTTAGCGTGAAGGTGAACTATAACCTTCTGTTTTACTATATTACCTATGTATATGAATTGATTATTTAACGTAAGAAAATATTGTAGATTAAATCAGTTGGTTAATTCTTTTAACTCTTGTTTCAAGAGTTTGTTAATTCTCAAGTTTTTCTTTCATCTTACATAGTAACAAATGCTGATTATGGAGAAATTTTGACATGCTTAGTCTGATATTAAACAGAGATTGTTATTAAGTTTGAAGGGCCTAAGCATCCTGAAATTGTGTGCAATAATTTACATGATTGCTGGCAATGTTCTATGAACATATATTGTTTTGAAATACAATAATAGTATTTAATATATTTCAATATAATAATAATTTTATTTAATAATATAATTATTAAATTAAGTTTCATATAAAGGTACGTATAATATCCCAGCTCACTTTTTATAAGTCACACTATTTACACCAGTAATTTTTTACAAATCTCCGCTCAACTCCGCGCAGCTCCACTTCTGTGGAAACGCAGCCTTACACATCTAATAAAACGTATGTACCTACCTATCTACCTTTATTGAAATATGTTTTTCTCTTTACAGGTATCCTGTCATCGTCATTTTGTTACGGTCAAAACTTAAATGTAAGTTTTATTTTAAACTCTCTCTTTCTCTCTCCCTCATCTTACGAGTAATGTAAATCGCTCTGGTATCCACTTCTACAAAATACTAACTAATAGATATTTTCTTGAACAAGTATTAAAGACAGAGAAAGAGTTTGCACTAGAACAAAAAATTAATTCATAGTTCTCGCTGAATCTGAAATCACTAGAAGTCTACCTCCTTGGAGTTTAGTTAATCCCCGTTTTAATAGAAATTTTCCTTTTGTCATCGTTAATTTGAAAAAAGACGTCGACGGAAGTCTATTCTCGTCGGTGACTTCGATGAAAAATCTATTAGCCGGGAAAACTGAAAAAATGCATTTAGATTCTACTTTTTCTTTTTACTTCTTTTGTAATAGGGTATTTATACCAACCAATTTATTCAGCTATAAAAGTAATTTCATGTTGGTAATGCTGGTTATAAATTCTAAGTAAAGGAGATGTCCAATAACTGACTTTTTTTTCCCAGGGGAAACCGTCATGACCGCCACCTTGCTACATGTCATGGGATCAAGGTGGTGTGTGGGACTCAAAGCCTAACCAAAACCCCTGGGGTGTCCATCTCAGCGCAATCGCATTCGGAAACCCCATAGCGGGATTAGACAGTAGTTGTCACTTTGACATAACCTAACCCCAAAAAAGTTATATGTTTATATTTGTACCAGAAAACGAAGCCATTATAAACAAAGTGAATGTGCCAAGATATTGTAGGTGAATTGGCAATTTTTCTGAACTCTACCAGGTTCTGGGCAATCCTCCATACGATTTCGGACAACACCTTTGTTTAACCAACGATAAACATATTGATCTTGAAATGTTTAATTATATTAGAAATCAGAATAATACTAAATCAAACAAACTTGTTATAAGGTCGTCCTCTGCGCGTTTTTACATAATAGCTCAGATTACCGAGCATTCCACAAATGGCTGCTTGCCAATAAGCGTGAATAATAATTACCGGCATTGCCTACTAATGTGCGAGGTTGGCCACGATTCCCAATGAAACGTCCCGGTCCTCAGCCTTCATAAAATCGGTAATTCGTTTGTTGGCTTAAGCATTAAGATATTCAATAAGCTACCACAAAATGTCATTAACCTATCACTGGATAAGTTTAAGTCTCATATTAAAACCTGCCTAATGAAGAAAGGTTACTATAGTGTACAAGACTATTTAAATGATAAGGATTCTTGGTCCTGTTAATTGATTAATCTTTTGAGTTGTTATTCATAGTAGTCTATTAACTTTCATAATTGTATTTTTTTCTCTTCTCAATTGAAACTCTGTAACATCATCAATATTTGAAAAGAGTAACTACTGAGTTTCTTGCTGGTGTCTTCTCAGTAGAAATCGACATTCCGAACCAGCGGTAGATAATATGTACTATTTTGACATTCATAAGTGTTCTGTGTGGACCTAAATTGAATAAAGAATTTTTTATCTTTTACCTTTATCTTTTAAACGAAAACGGCATTAGCTTTAAAGAAGATTCAACACGAATTTCAGATAATTTATAAGTAATATTTATAAACGCACAAACCGAAATTATAATGTACTGATATCCTCTGCAATAGTACTAACACTAGTGAAATAATTATTTAATTTAATTTAATAACTAAAAGGTCCAGCCTAGACATTACTGCAGATGCACTAACTGGATCCAATGAAATAAGAGGTGATCGTAATGTTTCTACCATTTAAAAATAAACGAATGGTTTTACTGATAGATTTTAAATTCTATCTTTATTCCTTTTTCCTTTAACTTCTATAATTTGTAGAAAGCATATAAAAATAAAGAATTTGACTTAGGTATTCATCGTCTGCATTTGTAACTAATATGAAAGAAAAACCCAAGAATGAACACACTCTTAAAACAAGAGTTAAAATAATTAACCAACCGATTTAATCTACAATCTTTCATCATCATCATCAGCCCATTTAAGTCCCCACTGCTGGGGCACGGGCCTCCCTCAATCACATGAGGGGTAATTGCCATACTCACCACGCTTGGCAGACGGGTTGGCGAGGGTTTTGATATAAATGCAGAGTTTTCCTTCTCTGGGTGCTGATGATCTTGCCAGCAGCTTTACCTTAGTCGCCTTTTACGGCACCTCGGTAAGAGTGAGGGTGGCCTATTCTACTCTGCCGGGGACCACACGGCTACTACAATCTTTACTTTTGTTAAATAATAAGTACATACATAGGTAATATAGTAAAACAGAAGGATACAGTTCAGCCGGCAATACTAATGTGACATCTATAGCATTCTTAAGTCCTATTGTACGTATAATTACAACGTACCTACAATTTCTAAAAAATGCATTCTATAGGACATAGTTGAATAAATTGTTATGTCATTCATTAGAATGATAATAATAATATCGATGATAATCGCTTTAATTGCCTTTCCGAAGTTAACCTTGTCGTGAATAATGATGAGCGCTTCAAACCCACAATATGCCCACACATCGCTAATCGCTCTCACGGGACCCCAATTAACACTTACAATGATCGATGATATCAAGTATATTACCAGTATTTTGCTAAGTTCACTCAGCTAAACAGAATGTTCAGTTAATTTACAGCTTGAGAAATATGATACATTAAGTTAGTTCATCCCCGTTCATTTGAATTATTGAGTGAAATAGTGAATTTATGATTCTATACAACAAGTTCCAATCGAACTAAAAGAACTGCTGAATTAGATGGATTAGTCTCGTTTATCACGGGTCTAAAAGCTCTCGACTATTTCTAGCTCTTAGTATCATCCTATATCTAATTACTATAATCTATGTATGTATACGATAATGTATTAAAATCCGCAAGCCTCTATTATCCTCTATCTGTAACGAGTACTTAAGACAAAAGTTAATAGGTAAGTGAACTATATTGCGTAGTTAAGTAAACAAGTTAAGTTATACTATTCACTCATGCAGTAAGTAACTAGGCTAATTGATAACATTCATTGAGAAATATTCGCCTTTGCGGGATGCGCCCGCGCGTCTGTCACTAAACAATGATTTTACCTACTGCGCCCTTGACTTTTTCCTAAATGGCCGAGGTTACTATAATAATAGCTTTATTATATTACAGACGTATATATTCAATGGAAATTGAGGAAGATGACGGGATCATTGATTTATAGACGTTTGAAGAACACTATTTAGAAAACTAAATAGCTGTTAACAATTGATTGTTGAATCATGAATTGCGCAATGTTATTATTGAAGAATTTAAGAAGGTAACGCAATTTTGAATTGGCTAGGTACGAGCACAGTATAACAAGAGCTTGGTATACAGTGGTACGAGAATGAAACAAACCGAGCGGCTGTTTACTTCACAAGAATTCCAACAAAATACGTAACGTAAAAAGGATTGAAACATTTGTACAAACATTTGTGTGCATGAACATGTCTGTTTGTATTGGTCTGGGTGTTTTCTATGTATTATGAGTATGTATTTACAAAAAAATATATATATGTATACATTTGTAATCGCACTGTTGATTCTGATATCCGTAACACAGGTGCTTGAGCTACCTATCTCGGAGTCAGATCAATGTATGTGATGTTGTGAAATATTTATTACTATTATTATTGAAAAAAAACTATTGAGAGGATTGAAAATACCTTGCTTAATGGTCTATCAACAGGATACAGTGACGGCAAATATTCACAAGATTATTATACTTCTATCGCTTTATCATGATATCGGTGACAGCAGGACAGAGTTATACGTAAGTCACACGGTAGAAAGAGACTAAGCGTGAAAATGTATAGATTGTGACAACTGTCACCCATATCATACTAAAGCGAAATGAGTGTAGTATTTGTTTATGTGACTTATATCCGGGGCGAATGATCTCAAGCGCAACTGCACAAGCAGTCTATTAATGCGTCTCATATCTCATTACAAGACATCATTATAAGATTTACCCACGTTGTAGTCTGTATTATTACCAATTGTAGATTTCTCGTAAAGGTTTCTACATTAAGACGAAAGGCCACGAACGAAATATGTACACTTTTGGTTTATATATTTAATAAAAAGGTAAAACTACTTAAGGTGACGGGTAGAGCACACTAGCAACGCCAATCGATTTTAATTTTTAGCAACTAACCCGAAATTGTTTAACTGTGTTAAACAATTTCGGGGTTACAACCTCTCGGAAAACACGTATATTATTTATTAAATACTTATACTTAACTTTTGGGTCTGCTTTTGTACTGGAAATTTGAATTACCGCCAAAAGCGGCCACTTTTGGCACGAATCAATTTATCGCGTACAAAAACGAAATAAATAGTATAAGTGTTTGCCGGAAGGTTGTAACCCCGAAATTGTTTAAAATAGATCCGGTTAATATCTAAAAATTAAACTCGATTGGCGTCGCTAGTATGCCCTACCCGTCACCTTAAGGGGTCTTAGAGGGTACATCGGTAATCAGTTACATACTTCTAATAGGGGTCTTATTTATAAATCTTTGTAAATCCATTGTTAACTAAAACGATGTTATAAAGCAGTCTTCATTCTTTTTACGAATATTTTATATATTTCTTTTAATAAATAAAGCCTTTGGAGTCATTATTCATAAACGTTCATAAAACTTTTGTTAGTTAAAACGGTGTTATAAGAGCAGTTTTGACGTTTGAATAAAAAAAAACCTAACAAAATTAATTATAAACAGCATTTTAGTTAACGAAGGTTTATTGAATGTTTATGAATCAGATCCTTATTTTATATATTTATTGTAATTTGGAACAACGATGGTCTTGGGAAGGATGAGTGAATGAATGAATATGCATTTATTGCACACAAAACAAAGTATGGAAACTTAAAATAAAGTATTACAGAATATGACTGGTTACTGATACAATACAACCTGCAGATAATAACATACTCCAACCAATTTCAGCTAAGGCATCTTATCTCTCAGCCACTTACGCAGGATATATTATAGGGCTCAAGTGTGTGCGTAAATACAAGTGCACTCTCTATTCCCTTAGAATATAGTCTTCTTCATCTTAGCGTGTAATTCCCGGTTGCGTCCAAAGCTGCCGCTTTGGAGCCCAGGGTACGCTTAGACCATGATTCAGGATTGGGGGGGTCTGATAATTACAATGAAGCGACTGCCGTCTGACTTTCGCAACCCGTTAACAGGCGAACCAGACCAACTGAATCATGGTTACACGTTTCAGAAACTTTTTCACCGCCGAGCAGATGGTAATGGTAGAAATACGCACATAGATTTGAAAAAAACCATTGGTGCTTGCTCGGATTCGAACCTCGACCACCTGCGTGGAAGGCACGTTCGTACCCATTGAGCTACCATTTCTCTCTCCATCCCTAAAAATATAGTATAGATATCAAAAGTAATGCTGCTCGTCAGTAAAATATTAGTAGTCCACGCCATCGTTTATCACCTGCAGTGTTTTACAGTTTGTACGGTCAAAGATTGACTCAATATCCCTGTAGACCTGACAGGCTGTCAAAATCGTAAACTTAGAGTTGGAGTTCAAAAGTTACCTTTTACGGATGTCACCACTCTAACAACAAAGGTCGACTTTAACAAACGATGATTTTGCGTTGACAGCTGACGTCTGATTTGACAGGACTAATTACTGAAGCGGGCAATTAAACATTTCGATTGGTTAGTTTTAGTAATTGAGTGACCTCCCTTGTCCGGTCATTCATCGGGCTCAATGATGAGATTCCAGGCACTCATTAGTTGACGCCTAAGTACATTGTAATGCATGATGCGTCTAAATGATGGATATTAATGTGCAAACTAGTGATCACGTAGGTTTAATAATATATTTGTTTTCTGTTACAAACAGTAGTGACCTCGTTAAGGTTTTGGATTTATCACGTAGAAGCTCTAACAGGATGTTATGTTGTCTACGGTTTAAGATTATTTTGATGAAATTTGATTTTGACTAGCTTTTTCAACCTTGTTTTTAAAACCAGCAATTGTTTAAAACCATCACATTTGCCTTACTATTTATTACTACGAACATAAACACAATACACAGCAGTATTTAAATAGTTAGCTTGTCGCCACAGTTGATTTAAACTTATGTAAATATGTATACACCGTTGGTTTTTTATCGTTTATATCCCGAAAAGCTCATAATAGGTATCTTGAATTAAGTCAATTTAGCATGTTAGATCAACAAAAAAGACAGCTGTTCCATATATTGTTGCCGAGTGGATATTCTTTTTTATATGCAGCAGCTGCTGCGTTAATGCTCATCCTGACTTATGTACGGAGGCTTTTTTTTTCATAGAAAGGTAAATCAGGATGACCTCACTCCGCCTGATGGTAAGCGGCCGTGAAATCCATATATGAGGTTGACAGGCACAAAAGAACTAACAAAGTAGCCATTAAGTCTAGTTCTGGTTAGTATATAGTTGCAATGCAATGCGAAAATCTTGACATTTTATAGATTCAGATTGACAACACAGGAGTTCATCAAACTTTGGTCACCGCCTCGTAGTGATTATATTCTCTTTGACCACCTATTAAAGACTCCACTACTAGGGCATAGCCCTTCCCTCGCGCGAAGCGAATGAGCTTCGGAGGGCCTACTCTCGTGCTCACGACATTGAAATCTAATTAGAGATTCGTATGGACGAATGTATGAAATCTCTGAATTCGAATTGCACTGCGCTACTCACTCACTACACAAGCCCACGACAGGTTGGATGGAAGACTTCGCACACGCTTTAGAATTTCATGCTGAAAACTTGTTTGTTTCGACGCGATGTTTTTCTTCACCGCCAAGGTATGGTAATAATTACGAGACAGAGTACGCAATACTATCCACAGGGAACGCACAAAAGTGATATATGTAGGGTACCGAGCCGCAAAACTGAAATGGGCGTAGGGCCGGTCATGTGTGCAGAAGGGGAGTTGAGAGGTGGAGCAAGAATGTCCTTGAATGGAGACCAAGAGATAGAAAGAGGAGTGTTGGTAGACAAACTGCCAGATGGTCCGATGACATCAAGGCTCAAGCTGAAGTAGCGTGGTCCAGGAAGACTGACGACAGAAGAAAGTGGAGAGAAATTGGAGAGGCATATGCTTTGCAATGGGCAAATACATGCTGCATGCTGAAGAAGAAGATGGTATTAATATGCACGTAGATTTTGTCTTGTAGTGCCAAAAAAACACACACGCATTGTTTCATGGTTATTTTACAGAGTACCTAAGTTGCCACGACTTATTTTATCAAGTCGTAAATTTTAAAGACGTCAATATCAATCTAAAAATAACATCACAGCGTCGCCATGATTTAATATATACTTGCGCATTAAAATACTTGATACTTAATTCCGAGTTTCATAAATAATTTATTTCGGCTCCTTGACATTGTAATTCGAGTCGTGATAAGGCTTCCGAGGCGCCCCGGGGCAGTGTTCAGTCCCGGAAGAAGCAACCCTTATCACTAGTCTGAAGAAATAACAGCAAAATTAGGGAACGCTTTGAAAGATATTTAAATTCGGAGAAGTCATAAAAACTTATAATTCTTCAACGCTCAGGGATCTAAGCAACGAAAACAAAGCAAATAAGTATCCCTTACAATGAGTTGATAAACTTCGATTCTCTTCCTACACACGGCACAGTGCCAGCCAAGTTTAGGAAACAAAAGGCAACACACAGGAAATGTAATTTAACGACCACTTCATTATAGACTTTATAACTTTTTCTACACATAGAAATGGCAAAAAATATTTTAGAAGAAGTTGGTACCTACAATTGACATAATATTTCTTGAGCATACTATGCAAATAATCTCTTAAAAATCTGATAGCATGTCCCCATTAAAATGACTTGTGAGGCGTTATAATTAAGTATAGAAGTTGCGGGTACACTTAGTTTGTAATATTTTATTTTTCATAAATCCCATCATGAAACCGATTTCCTAATCCTCAAGTTGTTTATTACAACTTATTGTTATAGTGATGGATTGGTTTCAAAACGCTTCGGTTTACAATAATTGGATGTTCCAAATGAGATCGCGGGCTCCACACAATAGCGGCACAATGACTACGACCTTGCTGCATTACATCGGTTCAATCAAAATATTGGGCCAAAGGTTATCTGAAGCACCACGGGCGGTTGGGTCCCACTCGAGTACAATGCTTGGATCTACTTCAACGTCGAAAGTGCTCGAGCCACTCCGCCGAATACCACCGGAGTCACGGTCGATCGCACGCGGATTCAGGCCTCCGATTCTGGCATTATCGCTCGTTCGCTGCTAGGAACCTTTGTAACAAGGATGTGAGGGCTCGCGAGCAAGATAGATTCCTCGGAGATAAACTGCGAGAACACTCCAGCGGGTGCTTGTTAGATCAGCCTGATTTAATCGCGTCTCCTTTACAGCCGCGTCTAATGCCACGCTTTATTGGCTTGTTTTGTCATTAATATTCGTCGACTCATCGCTTTTTTATCCCCCAAATTAATATCGAGCGTTTTCGCTCCCGAAATTTCAAAGAATTCTTTACCTACTTCCTTCCGCCTGTTGAAATATAAGTCAATTCAAGGAATTAATTGAAAAGTTACATTAGACTTAATTAAGAGAGCACCTATTCCAACATTTGTTTAACTGAGTTAATATGATTACTTAACGGTTATGTTTCTTTAGTGAATTTGAAAACCTATTATAAGAAGTTTAATTAAAACTTCTCAACCCACAAGAAATAAGTGGGTAATTTATGTAGTCTTTTGTTACTTTTTACCCCACTATCATCATCATCATCATCAGCCCATTTAAGTCCCCACTGCTGGGGCACGGGCCTCCCTCAATCACATGAGGGGTATTTGCCATACTCACCACGCTTGGCAGACGGGTTGGCGAGGGTTTTGATATAAATGCAGAGTTTTCCTTCTCTGGGTTCTGATGATCATGCCAGCAGCTGTACCTTAGTCGCCTTTTACGACACCTCGGTAAGAGTGAGGGTGGCCTATTCTACTCTGCCGGGGACCACACGGCCACCCCCCACTATATGTCGATAATAATGTTTAGCATTTTAATTAATAAGAAATACGCCTATATTTTGAAGCGGTTTTCAGAACTTGCCGTTTTTATCTAAACAATTATTTTATTACCAACCAAAGAATTTGGTGTTTTGTTTTTAAATATCCAAATGAGGGAAGGTATCAATAATGTCATCCGAAACAATAGTCAAAACACTCCAGCCGAACTATTCAGTCGAACAGCAGGGTGCTTACTGGCGGAACTATTCATCAAAAATCTAATTAAGTTCGTCGCGATGCTGCAGCCGTGAACCGGTGACAGGAGATTAAGTTCTACTTTAATTACATGCCACTATTCTAGTCAACTCGCTATTTTACTACCCACGGTTGCCTACCCCTGACTCGCTGTCTGCTTAGGGTTCCCGCGCTCTAATTTGGCTTTTGTGACAAGTTTATTATGGCATTTAATGTACCTACGAGTATATGTTAGTAGGTAGCGAGAAGTTTAGCACACGAGTATACTTTGTAAATACAACTTCAGTAGTAAAGTATCAGCCTATAAACTGTCCCACTGCAGAGCAAAGGCCTCCATCATAGAAATCAAGTTATCGCTACTATGATGGGATTAGGCTTAATCACCACGCTTGACAAATGCGAATTAGTGATCCAAACCTGAGCTATGTCCGAAACATTAGAGACATACTTTTCGCTCGACCCGGGAATTGAAAGGACCCTGTGATCACGGCCCGGTACTTAAACCACTAGTTGTACACTTTAATAGTACATATAAATAAAGAGATTCTCTATTGTACAAACCAACAAAAACAATTTAATTACAACAGATACAGTTCTTGTTTACGCCTTCTAATAATATCAAGATCCTGTGAATGAATGAATGAATATACTTTTATTGCACTCAAAATAAAGTACGAAAACTTAAAACTAGGTATTACAGGATGTGTACAATGAAGGCGGCCTTATCACTATGAGTGATCTTTTCCAGGCAACCTTTGGGTAAAGGACACTTCCTATAAATTGTTATATTAAATGAGCTGCGGTCGGTGGATAAAACTGTCATATTTTTGTTTAAAACACTGTGTTTGGATCTCGTTGATCAAATCAATAGCCAAGTAAAAGAAAAAAATTGTGTATATTCAAAAATCTCAAACATAAATATTTTGGGTTTCATTGGCCTTAGTTAGCTAATTTGGTAATTTTGATTGAAAAAAATGCATTGCATCTTCATTCCCGTTTCATTTTGTATCTAGGAAACATGCATATAAGTTGCGAGCAATCACAAAATAATTGGACACAAAATGACTGATGGTTGACTGGTAGAGAATGCTGTAAGGCATTAAGTCCGCCAATTGTACTTTTTTTACTTTGTGCAATAAAGATTTTTTTTTATTTATTCTTTATTGCACGAAGTAAAACGCCGGCAGCCTACACACATGTTTAGCTCGCGACACACACATGCGTGCTTACAGTAACCTCGGTATGGTCCGGCAAAAATGACAAAGACAGACTAAGCGGGAGAGACACGATACGGTATACTGCTAACGCATAGGTCAACGAACTCTTCGATATCATTGTCAGCTAGATCAGATCTAGCACTAATTAGAGCTTCCTGTGTCTATTTATTTTGTGAATCAATCGTCAATCATTGACAAAAGCGTGAGCATGACATGCGGTTTACGTGGCCTTAAGGTACTGTTACACATGCATTTTTTCACTACGTACTACTATTTTTGAGCAAGTGCTACTTAGTAGCATGTGTGGAGGGACGTGATACTCATAAGTATGCTATATTTGGCATGCTTTATAAGCATGCTACAAGATCATGTCTAACAGTAGCTTTTGGCTATATTAGGCGGTAGTAGGATTAAAAAAATAAATTAATAGTCATTTATGGTTTCTTATTAACAAAAATACGGTAACATTATTTAATAAGGAGGAAAGAAAAACAGAACAGAAAATTTTGTTTTTGGCCACCCCTAGCCGCCGAAGCCTGCCGTGTACCGGGCCTAATGCTCACTTAGCTCTTTTCCGAATCACCGGTAAAGTATTTTTACAAGATTTGAGCTCATGCAAAACTGCCTCTCATTCAATTCACGTCCAAGACTTCGAGCCATAAATCAGATTTGTGCCGTCACGTCGCTCTGGAAACTTCGTGCCAATGATACGGGATTAAAAGGCACTACGACGCTCGTCTCAGTAACATGTTCTTTGCGGAGTGAATACTCGTATTAGAGAACTTGAGCATAAGTGTTTCTCAAATTTTACAGTAGGAAGTTCGATATAGAATTCTCCTCATCTTAGCGTGTGATTCACGATTGCGTCCAATAACTGTCGCTCTGGAGCTCGGGGTACGCTTGGACAATGATTCAGGATTTCGGGAGTCTGGTATTACAATGAAGTGACTGCCGTCTGACCTTCGCATCTCTTTAACAGTGGAACTGAATCATAGTTACATGTTTCAGAACAGAGTTCGATACAGATTAGTAATCATTAAAAAAAATAACAATGGTTTCAATCTCCACAATTTAGCCAACCCATTTTCTCTCCATACACTTCGTATATCTTTACGAAGGACAGCATTGGTAAAATCGGCATTGCCGTATCATCCTTTTCTTGAAGCAGTTCATTGAACTATAAGTCACATAGTTGAGTGCTGTTGATCCTTGTCTTATGAAATTAGAATCAATTATGTGGCTGATGTACGTGAGTTTGTGACAGTATCATGTTTGTTTATTAAACATTCAAATCTTAGTGACAGTAACATTCTAATGAAACCAATTGGTATCAACTCCATATTGTATTTTAATTGGATAGCCTGACCTAGGTACTATTTCGTAGATGCGAGCCAGAAATTGAACAGAATATCTTGGACTACCTCCAATCAAATTACACAACCAATTTAACAGCCTTCAACAATGAGGAGCTCTGCCATTTCCTTGAACTATATATTAAATAAATATGTTATATTCAATTTCTTTGTTTTTCTTATTTCTGACATCTTCTAGACTTTTTATTCTTCTTTCGGGCACTCTTGGCAGGGTGGCTGTGGCTGTTGATGGACAGGGTGGCCTTCTAATTCAGTCTGACATTATGTCTTCGATGGCTACTTATACATCTTAGCGTGTGTCAAAGAAGCGGCTTGGCTCGGCTACTATAAATATTTAGACAATATTACATTGAAAATGCTTCACGAAGTAAAGTATGCTATCATTCACAGCTTTGAAATATTTGAGAACCGATGGAACACATGAATGCGCATTGCCAGTAGTTTCCATAAATATGGCGTATCTTATGTGGAGCGCTATATTTCTTCTCTTTAATTGGCCGAATGCCATCCTGTTATACGCGCCGTCGGTTCCGAGCTTAGAGGGAACTTTACGACCAGCCACTGGATTTGCCTACTTGATAGAACTTCCCTACTAATATTATAAATGCGAAAGTAAATCTCTTCTTCTGTCTGTCTATAACAATTTTATTAAACTGTTAAACTTTTAACCTGTCAGAGAGTTACGCTTCGACTTAAATAGGCCGCCTGGAACGGATAAGTACCACGACCTCACAGAAAACCAGCGTGAAGCAGCGCCTATGCTATGTTTCGCCGAATGAGTCAGGGTACCGGAGGCCCAATCTGGGGGAAGATTGGTAGCGCACTTGTGACTCTGATGTTGTGGGTGTTGTTGCCCATGGACGGGCGGCGGCAATCGCTTATCATCAGGCTGATCCGATACTCGTCTGCCACCTATCACATAAATGAATCAAATTTATAAGAGCATTTTACAGTAAAGGACTAGGTATTAAGAAAAAATCTGGACTAGGTTAAAATAGAAACTTAGTAATAATGTTTGTATGAAAGTTCTGCATTGTTGAAATTGGTTTTCCATGTAAGTAACTTGCAGCATTTGCAAAGCAAATTAGATCTATATTGTGATGAAAGTTTTGAATTGAAAATTTGAATGAATGTATTTTATTGTAGAAAAAAGTAGGAGAAATTTGAGAATTAGGTTATTCAAACGGGCTGCCCTAAGTAAAAAAAGGATCTTGTTCCGCGCAGAAGATATCGCGGGATAAAGTTAGTGGGATAATATATTTGATATTGAGTTAAATAGATCTAAATTATGGGAGGCACTTTTTGTGTCAGTTCATTGAGCAGTAATATGATTGGTTATGACGTAAGAAGATACTTAAAGCGGAGATCACACAGCGTGGGTTTTTCTCACGCATTTGAAAAAAAGTACACGTGGCGGTTTCACTGTTCGCCAACAGTTCAAGATAAGCAAAAGAATTGTAAACAGTTTCGTATCTAAAAATGCGAGAATGCGAGAAGCCATGGATAGATCCAGCAGTGGACTGCGATAGGCTGATGATGATGATGATCTAAAAATGAGATAAGAGCGTTGGATATCAAATAGGGATCGTAATTATGCATTGATAGCTGCTGATAATGATGCTTGGAGAAAGCGATGTGAGATAAGTGGATCATAACACCTTCAAGTTATTAAATTGCTTAGGTTAATTTTTCCGTTATGATGGCCAATCTTGACGATAAGCCAAGACTACACTATAATGTATATAAAAGGTTCCATGTGTATATGTAGTACCTACTTAGGTAGTTGATATTTTTTAAAGCAATCTTTTGCAATTTATTCTTGAGTAAATAACACACTTAAAAACTTCATCTCGTGTACAGGCGGGACTCGAACTCACACCTTTCACAATCTGGGTGAATGTTCTACCAATTAGACCACTGAACGCGTTACTAACCCGACGAAATTTGTAAGTGCTTGATTCGACATGAGCTGTCGATAGTCTCATCAGTATTGTATTGGATTGTGAAAGGTGTGGGTTCGAGTCCCGCCTGAACACGAGATGAAGTTTTTAAGTGTGTTACCTACTTAGGTACTATCAATGTTGTGTAATGTGTTAAGTGAAAACCAATTTAAAATCCCTTTCGATCCATTTTCGACATCTACGTAGACAAATCTTAATCTTCAATATCTTAATATAATCTTAATATAAATATCAGACCCGATTGGAATAATGTAATTTAAATAATATTTACGTATTAATGATATTCCTACGCCTATTATGGCATAATATGCTGAACATTGTATTATGTACCCTAAGACCATTTCTGTAACACCATATTTTAAAGGAATAAACGATTCTATTCTATTCAAAAGCGTAGTCGAAAAGCTAGTTATGTACTAAAACCAAATTGTATTTGTAATATATTTAGTTTCCTAATTAACCACAGCAAAATGCCACCACACACTGACCTTTCATTAAAAGCGTTAATAACACGCTGCGGTGCGAAAAACCTAAACATATACATATGTACATAAATGGTTTGTTATGATGATGAAAATTCAAAATCGACACCGTGCGATAATCTCAGCTTAATTAAAACGCTCCGTGTGGATTAACTAACTATTATATCGATAAACTACTACGACCCCGAAATAATATAACTTCGTAGACACGTCCCAATTATAATATCCTGAATAGTGTGCTTCATAGACAGGTTACGTGAAACACCTTAGATATGTTACCGGCCAAACCCGATTTCAGGACAAACTAGTTTGGCCTAGGCTCAAGTAGTTTTTCCTATAATCGAAAGGATTAACCAGTATAGCCTAGTCTAAACCAATTTGTCCTAAGCCTGATAGGATAGACCAGTTTAGACTAAAGTCAAACTAGTTGGTCCTGATATAGGATACGCACACTCTTGCATAAACTGGTATGACCTAGTCTGAACATTAAAGTATATCAAGAAAGTCAAAAGAAATATATAAACTAAATAAAATACTCCGTATTAAGAAAAAAAATATTTTTATTAAACTATAATGATTCGTCGTTGAGTGATAATACGAACAATCATACTATATTAAAAAATATTAATAGAAGCAATAAAATCTCAATAATTACAATTATTATGTCGTTAAAAATTATGGATAACAAATAGTAAAATAAACAATCATACTCATTTATACCAGTTTATCTTAGAGTGTGTGTATGGATATTAGGATCAACTAGTTTGGCCTAGGCATAACTGGTCTAACCTATGGGGCTTAAGGACAAATTAGTTTGGTCTAGACTATACTGGTTAATGCTATCGCGTATAGGAAGAACTAGTTGAGTCTAGGCCAAACTAGTTTGTCCTGAAATGGGTATGGCCTGTAACTGAAAGAAATGGTTTCTGCACTGATGTGTGTCATTATCATTTGTCGCTCGTAAGTGACTTGGTACTTTTTTATGTGATAGTACGAGAAAACGGATAACCTGATGGTAAGCGATTGCCTCCGTCCATGGAAACTCGCAACACCAGTGCAGTCACAAGTACGCTGCCAAAATAATGATTATTATATCCTTCAACCGATTTCGGCTAAGGCGGCTAATTTCAACGATCAGCCACTTACGCAGGATATATTATAATGCTCAAGTGTGTGCGCAAACACAAGTGCACTCTCTATTCCCTTACCCTCATAATGCGTTGGGACATCAATGTGACATGACCGGAGAGAGATTGGGCGCAGGACCAACGGCTTAACGTGCTTTCCGAGGCCCCCGTGCCTCGGAAAGCACGTTAAGCCGTTGGTCCTGCTACAAGAGCGCCAACTTCCAGACTGTCACTGAGAATTCCTTAACAGAAAAACTCAGGTACAAATGTTTGGCCCGACCCGGGGATCGAACCCGGGACCTCTTGCGCAGCCGTATATTTAACACTGTAACACCTATAAGGTCTTCAAGTCTTTCAGACCAATACCTGACTTTGCCCAAAAAGTCAGTTTAATAAAAGTCTGGAAGACCATTTACCGTCGTTCCGCATAATAATCGAGTGGCTTCAGACTCCAGGTTCAGATTAAAAGCCAAGCTCGTTCTATTGCGCAATGGCTTACTGTCATTTTAATTAAAAATCTCAATAAGCATCTAAGAGGGCATTCATTATGTCTTTGGCAAACAAAGCGTTTATATTAAGTTGGAAATCTGAGCTGCTGAACTGCGTGGGCATTTGACTGTTAATAATTAAATAATCTTATTGGAAATTGCAATGAAAATCTTGTAAAGTATGTATCCAGTATTGATGCAATTTAAAATCACATTATCATTAGACGTGTGTAACTCTTTATTGAAACGACTCAGTGATCCGACTCAGCCAAATGATACACTGTTCCGAATCTCTAATGTTCGCTCCGAATGTATCATTCGACTCAAATGGATCTCGGGTTCGAGTGAACCGAATAATCCGATGAGCCAAATGATCCAAACGAGCTGAATGATCCGAGTGATCCGAATGATCCGAATTAGCTGAATGATCCGATGAGCCAAATGGTCCGAATGATTGGTATGAGCGGAATGAATTACGGATCTATCTGAGAGTCGATGTTTCAAATGAAGCGTTTCACTGATAGATGCGGCTCTGCACTGATGCAGATGCAAATGTTCTAATCTTTTGAAAGATAGGTTTTTGCCAGGTCTAAATATCATATAAAATACAATATGCTACTAGATAACCAACATGCTAGACTATAACGGTAATAAATAGTTAATTAAATTTAAAGTGTACATAGGAAGAAAAATATTGAAATCATTATAAATATCCTATGTCTAGTACTATTGTTTTTATCATAAAGGTATATACTAAATAATGTCATTTAGAATTTAAAAAATCAGCAAGGTTTTCAAAATGTAAAAAAAATAGTTAGGTATAAAGATGTATGGATTCACTTTTGTTTATCTCCGAAGTGCAAAATAGCCCATTTTTAGGTAAAGAAGAACATATAGAGCAATTAATCGGATTCACGATTTATATCCTCTATTTGGGCCTAGAAGGATCGCCTGATTAAATTAAATTTATTAAGTTCACAGCGTTTAGAATGCCATGAATGCGCGGCGCAAGCGCTATGGTCGTGGAGGTGCTGGAGCGGCGGTCACGACCAAGACATATTATGGCATTAAGTGGCCACACACAGTGGCCTTGTTCTGAAAATGGTGCGAAATTGTTAGATGTCAACTACCTCCATACTACGAGTATATTGGTTTAGACATCGCAGAATTTCGGAGGACTGCGGAATAGTACCTAACTATGGCTATGGTATACCCAGGTAGAGATCGTCTAATCTGAAACGTCGCGCCCCACCTCCTTATTTACGCACACAAGAAAATTTCAAATACGGAACAAGCAATCATAAGAATGCATCCACACGCAACGTTCGATTTCTAGAGTACTGTCCGTCAGCATGTCTACATTTTTTTTTAATATTACAACAATTAATTAACAGTTTCTTTCCCACATTGACCATACCCACAAAATGGATATCATAAACCTTTGTACTCACGAGACGAACGATGAAACCACCAGTAATATCGAATGGATCAGTAAAATGTTGTTTTGCATAAAATATCAAGCAACGGATTCCTGGATCGCATCGCGGCCAAGCAAAGGGAGATGTCACGTGAATGTTAATTCTCCCTGATTAGTATTCAAGGCGAAACAACAACTAATAAAAAGGAGGCGCCGTGGGGAAAATTGAAAATATCCGCAACCGTCAGGAAAATGAGGCGGCCTCTTCGCGCCGTGAAATTAGAATCGGGGCGTTTCGGACGCGCGTCACGTGGCCCGCAAGTTTGTTTACGTTTCCATTTGATTATAATCTAGCTGGAATTTCCTTAACCAGCGGCGGCGGGACCGTGAAGCAAATGGAGTGACAACTAGTCTTTCTCCTTTCCTTTCGTCTAATGTTTGATCTCGTTTCAATACGGGGTGTATTTTGACTATGATCACGAATTTAGAAAATCTAGCACATTGAAGCTACATACATTTCGTACGGCTAAGGAATGGAACTCTCTGCCGGAAGATGTGTTCCCTGAACGATATCTGGTCATATTCAAGAAAAGAGTGAATAAGCTGTTACTAGACAGACAAATGATCCATCCTCGGCCACGTCATCACTTACCATCAGGTGAGATTGTGGCCAAATGTCTGGCTATTCTAATTTTAAAAAAAATTTGATTGCCATCCTTCGGAACCCTTGGACTGGGGAAATAGACCAAGTGTATTATGGTTACTGTTCGGAATCAGTACGTCCATATGAACGTTTGCGCTTTCAAGCGTAGAACTCGCGAATATTTACGTCCTACCTCACCTTGTGCGCGTTGTGGGACTGCATGTGTACCTGCGATTTCTGAATTTTCAGCAACGATATTATCGTACTCGTCTCGTCTCGGTATCGCCGGTATTTACTCGTACGTATTTATATTTCGTTTATGCTTATTAAAGGGTTGACATCGAGCATAAACTGAAACGATACTCACATGCTTATTTAAAAATATTGCACAAATTGCCTATTAAGAAGATACTAGGTAATGCGACATACAGCTCGCTAGATCCATTACTTGGTAATTGAATAAAATGGCAAATGCTTTTAATTTTTGACGTCAAACAGAAGAGAAATACGCTAACTAGATTTGAAATGCATTTCCCAAATATTTCTTCAAAAAGTAAAACTATAACACAACTACGTGCTAAAGTCATGGGCGACAGTCAACACTAACCATCTGGTAAACCGCTTGCTGGTTTGGGTCCCTATCTTAAAAAAATAAAAACATCTTACCTGGTGGTCAACGGGACATATAACTAAAGTGCCTACCTACTAAGGGCCCTCTATAAAAATGGAAGTGCCGTGGACATATCGTAAACATAATAAATTTTACGCTCGACCACACATCGCACCTCGTTGAGACAAACGCTCTGTTGTGTGGCGCATGCAGTGAACGAATGTTTCTTTGCGTTCACTCACTTGCTTTACTCTTGATGTTACGTTTTTATTTCGCGCCACATTTCTATCGTAGCTGCCGCAAATTTCAGAAGTTATATAAAATATATTGAATTTATCGGTTATTTACGATGATCAAATATGAAGCGTTGGCGTTATACGCAATATAATAAGAGACGAAGGCTAGCTGGATAGCGCTATAAAATTTAAAATTCTACGTGACTGTACACACGGTTAAGAAAAATGCTACGGTTACATCGGCAGGCAGTGGCGGCGAGGCAAGGCGAACGTAGGTATCCAATTATCACTGAGTTGGCGCTGGACCAAGGAACATATTTGCTCAAAGCGATGGACTTGAGTAAGCATATTATTTACACTCCGCCTGAACTTGCAACGTGTCACGTGGCAACCGTACGGAATAATCTAAAGCGACTTTTATTTGGCTCGTCGTGTTTTCTTTGTTTATTGCACGTCCATCCATCATCTCAGTAATTCACGGTTGCATCCAAAGCCTGGGGTACGTTTAGTTCATGATCAAAATTCGAGGAGTCTTGTAATTACAATGAAGTGACTACAGTCCGACTTAGTAGCTCTTAGACAGGGGAACCAGATCAACTGAATCATGTTTATGTGTTCCAGAAACTATCCGAAAGGTGAAGGTTTTCTAACATTTCTTTTCTCACCGGCGAGCTATTGAAATAAATAAATAAATATTTCACAACATCACATAATTTTATCTGATTCCGAGATAGGTAGCTCAAGCAACTGTGTTATGGTTATGAGAACCAACAGAACAGCTACACTACAAATATACACATACATATAATACCTTTCTTTTGTAAAAACATACTTATAATACACAGAAAACACCCAGACCAATACAAACATGAACAAAATATTAAACATTAGCTATTGGTTGAAATATGCACAATGACAATGAAAAATCCATAAGTGCCTGCTCGGATTCAAATCTACTCGAACACGGCGCATATCCTTATGTACTTAGCTACCAGCGCTTCCATTGAAGGTATTTATTCTTTGTAAATATTTTTAGGCATCATTATAAAAGTCTCGACAAAGTAAATTTACTTTATTGGATACGTATTTTCCCTCGAATAGCAGAAAAGTAATGAAAAAGACACATAAAATTGTTAGGCGCTAAGTATTTGGTACAAATAATAAATGTATAATGAGTTTTGATAAATTACTTTGTAAACTAATAAAGATTATTATTTCCTGCTTTGAAGAAAGCAGGAAATTATTTAAAATATTAAATATACCTTTCTAATTTTCCCGTATTATCTCTTAAAATATTTTTGGTCCGCGTACATATGCTTAACAATGTTCATTTTATTTGCCTCCACCCGACGGGCCTAGAGGAGCAAGGAAGTAGAACTAGGAATAATAAGTAGAGATGTAACTAAATCATCGATTATAATAAGTATTTTATTGAGAATCAAAGAAAGCAAGGTCTATACATTTTTATGTTCAAACGCGTTTTTTTGATAAGGAAGATTGTTATATCTATTTTTTTTTACAAACCAGGCTTGGTTCACACGATTTTTCATATAGAACGTTACATCTCTAGTAGTACGAGTAAGTTTGTAAGCTGCCATTTGAATCTCAATTTTTTCTCGTTTTTATATCTATCAGGGATAATAGATAGTATAATAATCTACTTTTGTATTGATCACGAGACCTCTTTCATTGAAAAAGGAAGCAATCGGAGAAATTTCGGAGAGAATTTACTCTCCAAGAAAAGAATTTTTGCTTCACAGGAACGAAAAAAACTTGATTGATGGTTCCCAAAAGACACCAACCCTTGTGTAGATCTACAGGAACTTCAAAAATCTACGAAACACAGTCTGCAATGCAAAAAAAATATATACGAGAGGTAATTAGATTATAGGTACTCTTATAAAAAGGCGGGAAACTAGCTAAAATACAAAGTTTTTTCGCTGTATCGCTCGTAACGTGTACAAAATAGTTACTTCGCTCATGATAAAATCGATTAAAGAATAATCGATTTAAGGTATATGTCACTTCCCTAGAAAGAGGACCCTTTTAGTAAAATGAGAGTATTTTTATAGGAGTTTACGCGTGGAAACCAACGCAACGCGCGTCTCGGATTGTCCCTCTGTTATTCTGTTACCTACTGACTGGGATAATGGATGGATAGTGTAATAATAATATACTTTTAGGCTTTTCCATGTTGTTTTGACACAGTTATTAGGTTAGTGCTTAGGCCTTTTCAGTCGCCCCTTTTGTAAATTGACTTTATATACATCTTCTTTGGTACTTATTATGATTAGATTTTAAGGCAAATAGACAATTGATTGAAGGTGTCATGGTTTTCATACGGGTATCTAATTAAGTAAGTACGTATAGAAAAAACGGGAAAATCGTTAGAAGTTAGGGTATGAAAACCCGAGTGTGGCGATTTGGATAAAGCCTGGCGGATAAAATTCACATTTTTTTTTTACATTATGGCAGACATACGAGCAGACGGCTCACCTGATGGTAAGTGAATTACCGCCGCCCATGGACATCTGCGACACACGGGGCATCACAGATGCGTTGCCGGCTCTTAAGGGAGGAATAAGTTCTTTTCTTGAAGATCACCAGGTCGTATCTGTTCGGAAACACCATCGTTGGTAGCTGATTCCATAGTTTTACTACGCGCGGTAGGAAGTGGCATACAATAACCTAAAATGAAACTTCATTAAATCTTATCGCCGTGCACTGCTGAACGCATAGGCATCTCCCAAAGAGCGCCAACCAACCTAGTCCTGAGCAGTCAACATCCAGTTCAAATTTAATTGGAAAATACTACATCTAGTTTAAAAACTAACAATAAGACATAAATGGCACATATTTGGTGAGATTTATTTAGACTTTTTACCACGTAGGTAGGTAGTAGGCACCTCACCACCACGTAGGTACCTCAGTTCTGTAGAACGATTTAGGGACCTTCAAGAGAAGAGCGTACTCTTTTTTAAAAAAAGCTGGCAATACATTGGCGATATCTCTGATTTCGCGTATATTTCCATCAGGTGACTTGCTTGCTCGTTTGTCGCCTCTAGCATAAAAAAAGATAACTACATAAATATGTAATGCATACTGCAGTATTCCCGTACACAGGGACGTCTTTACTGATAGTGCAGGGAATGCGGTGCACCCGGGTGCCGGAAGGTAGAGGGCGAGTACCGATCGTTCTCCTCATCTTAGCGTGTGAGTCTCTGTTGCGACCAATGCCGTCGCTTCGAAGCCGCTTAGGGGTACGCTTGGAACATGATATAGGATTCGGGATGTCTGATAATTACAATGAAGCGACTGCCCATAGGTATTCTAACATGTTGTAAGTATTCCATTTTGTTCGCGCATTTTGAAACAAGAGGGCGCCAGGTTATTGATTGCACCCGGGCGCTCTTGGGCTAGAGCCGGCCCTGCCCATAATTTTTAATTTTTAAGTACCTACCCACAAATTCGCAAATCGCTAAACTCATTATTCAAGTGGAACACATCTGTTGAGCAGTCAAATTATCTTATTACCATGATGGGTGTACAAACGATATCATATTAGACATTCCTTTGTTTTTGTCCTATCTGTGCGCGGTTCATTAGAGTGAGAAGGCAAGAGTGAACACACGTCGATAACTCTCGGACAACAATGATTACTGGGTGCTCTGCAAATGCACCTCTTAGGCGAACGTTCACCCTTCGACGGTGTGCACTGTGCAATCTACCAACGCTATGCAGCTTTTCATTTTCTATTCGTAACGCAAAATCTAGGTTTTTATCCCTTCTTGTTACAATCAATATTTGGAATGTATTTTTGTGGCAGACGAGCAGACGGATCACCTGATAGTAAGCGATTGCCGCCGCCCATGGACACCCGCGACATCAGTGGACTCATAAGTGCGCTGCCAACCTTTAAACCCCCTTTCCTTCGGATTGGGACTCTGATACTCTCACTCACTCAGCGAAACACAGCACAGTGCTGCTTCACGCCGGTTTTCTGTGAGGCCGTGTGGCCCATTCAGCCGAAGCATGGCTCTCCCGCTGTTGAAATCATATTGTTGGAGCAAACGTGTGTCGCAGATGTCCGTGGGCGGCGGTAATTCACTTACCATTTGGTGAGGCGTCTGCTCATTTGTCTGCCATATTGTAAAAAAAAAGTGTCTTGCAGTGTGCAGTGGAGATCATAGTTATAGGCAAGCTTAGTGTAGATCATCCTTCATCTCGTTGGGTTGCGGATCTTCGAAGGACTGCGGGTAGTAACTGGATTATGGATGAGGAGAGCCTTCGATCAGCAGTGGACGAACACAAGCTGCTGGTTGATTTATTGAAATATTAATAATAGACTCTTTGTTCACTCAGTACACGTTGTAGGTCTACTTCTAGTATCAGCCTATATACTGTCCTACTGCAGAGCAAAGGCCTCCATCATTAGAAATCAAGTTATCGCTACTATGATGGGATTAGGTTTAATCGCCACGCTTGCCTAATGCGGATTGGTGATCACAAACCCGAGCTATAGTTCGAAATATTCGAAACATACTTTTCGCTCGACCCGGGAATCTGTCCCAGGATATCGGGGATATTACGGCTCGGTACTTAAACCGCTAGACCAACAGAGCGTTTATACCTACTTATATCTTACGAATACAATTTGAAACAACGTTTGCTGAATTTGCAGATATTTATTAAACATTAAAAAATGAGTGTGAAATGTTATAAAAATTCGACAACACGAATATGGCATTTTCATCCATGACCATGTCATGTTTATAACATTTGCATGTTTATAACATTCAAGCTTTAACTGTCTTTTGGGGCGAGCGAGAGAGACAAACATGAGAATGAAGGTAAAATGCAGTGCAACAAGGATGCATTAACCTATAAGGTAACATTTACTGTTATCTATCTATCAGAGTCGTTAGTGGTTAGTGGGTCGCACTTTAAAGTGACGGCTGCGCAAGAGGTCCCTTGTGCGATCCCCGGGTTCGGGCCAAAAATGTTTACCTAAGTTTTCGGTAAGAAATTCTTAGTGTCAGCCCGGAATGTGAAAATCGGCGGTCGCCTCGGAAAAAACGTTAAGCCATTGGTCCTGCACCCAAATCACTCTCCGGTGGTCTCACGCTGGTGTCCCATCGGAATATGAGGGTAAGGGAGTGCACTTGTGTTTGAGCACACACTTGAGCACTATATTTCCAGCTGCCACAATTGATAGGTCGCAGTGGCTAAGAGACGCAAGGCTCACCCCATTTCTATTATACTATATATCCTGCGCACGTGGCTGAACGTTGAGATTGGCCACCGTAGCCGTAATCGGTTGGAGGATATCTGAGAGATGTCAAAACAGTTTCTGTAATTCAAGCTAAAGCTCCCTTAGGACAGGATTACCTAACTTCAGCGCTATTGGTAACTGATTCTTATGTAACATTTGTGGTGGGAAACTTATTTGCTTTGATTAATTAATCAAAGTGTATTTGCTTTCAAATCTCCAAAATAACACGTTTGCTATTCGTTTTGTTTACAGTAATATTGTTATGTTTTACTTATTTAGAAGAGCGGAATCTCCTTTCACAAGCAAAATACTTTGATATTATACCTTAAACGCCTAGTTGGTCTAGTGGTTTAAGTACCGGGCCGTGATCTCGGGGTCCTTGGTACGATTCCCGGGTCGAGTGAAAAGTATGTTTCGAATATTTTCGGACATAGACATCAATCCGCGTTTGGCAAGCGTGTTGTGATTAAGCCTAATCCCATCATAGTAGCGATAACTTGATTTCTATGATGGAGGCCTTTGCCCTGCAGTGGGACAGTCTATAAGCTGACACTTTACTTTACTTTTACACCTTAGGACCTAAGTAAGTAAATAAGGAAGCGGATGTGAACAATAAAGCTGTTAAAGTATGATGTCCAGTGAGAGGTATCAGGTTAGATTGTGAAGGAGAACTTCTCGATGACAGCTTATATAATTACCTTTATACTACTCGTAAATGAAGATTTACTAGTGCAGATAACTGCATTAATAGAGCAATTTGTATATGACAACCACATTTTTTCTTGGTCCATGGTCTTTTTACCATTGCTTTTACACATTATCTTAAACACTGCCGCCATAAAAAGGAGATCATAATTAATGATTATGTACATGGACATATTTCAACTTTTACCAAATATCAATAAAAAAATTATGAGTGACGATTGCTGTTTGAAAAATTACCTTTTTTTACATTATAACCGGAAAACGGACAAACGAGCTGACGGTACACCTAATGGACAGTGATCACCGCCGCCCTTGGACATCTGTAACACCTGAAAGTTGCTGGCTTTTAAGAAAGGAAGTAACCCTTTATTAGTAAAAAAGTATTATTTTTTATTAAACTTCCTAATTACCAATACCTAATTAAGGTATTGGTATTATCAGGTATATAATATTACGTTATTTTGACTTTGACTGACCGGATGGCGCAATTGGTAGTGACCCTGCCTCTTACGCCAAAGGTCGTGGGTTCGATCCCCAACCTGGACAAACATTCGTGCGATGAACACTTGTGTTTGTTCAGTGTCTGGGTGTAATATATGTATTTAAGTATATATTTGTGTTCCTCAGTTGTCTGATATCTGTAACACAAGTGCTTAAGCTACTTAGTACGGATTCAAGTCAACGTATGAGATTTTGTGAGAAATATTATGATTATTTATTATTATTATGTTATCTACTTTGTATAATTTCGACTACTCAGTTCAGGTAAAGTTTCTCTGTGCACGTCTCCTTCACTGGTAACTATTAGCTACTGGAGATTGGGTTGTGGTTACTTTCCAAGATTATCTTGAAGTTCTTAAATTAAGACACGACTTAATTAGCTTTCTAAGAACATAAATAATTTGGGCGAATGAAATGGAAATGTGGAAAGTAAAATGTATCCGTATAATATTAGCAAAAGTAATTAATTAGAAGTCGGCGATTCCTGGCGACGAAGGCTGGCGTTCTTTTCCACATTAACATTCTTTCGATGAATTATTCATGTGCATTTAATTGAATAACATTTAAATTCATTAGTCCGCGTATTTATCTGTAGAGGACGATCGTGATTCTATTTCGGTTCTTAGAAATGGCACTAGAGGAATCTTTAAGTAAACTACGCTTTGAGGATTTTGTTGGCATTACTACGAATGTTCCCAATAGTTAAGCAAATTTGCTTTTGATAAGGTTGATAGCAGTCTAGGATTGTTATTGCAGAAACGGTAAATAATATTCATTTATGGACGACCTGTTTGGAATGGTAGTGAACGCTGCCTTTGGCTCAAGGCTTGCGGGTTCGATCCCCGCACAGTACAAACATTTGTGAACATGTCTGTTTCTATTGGTCTGGGTGTTTGTTTGTATTATAAGTGCGTATTTACAAAAGAAAAGTATTATATGTATATATGTGTAATTCCGCTATTGATTCTGATATCCGTAAAACAGGTGCTTGAGCTACCTATCTCGAAGTCAGATCAATTTATGTGATGTTGTGAAATATTTATTATTATTATTTATCACAATAACTACCAAGCAACTTCAATTATGTTTGTGAGGGGTCGACAGTTAAAATAATATAAAGCTTTTAACTTTAAATTAGTATTCAAAAGTTCTTCCAGTTTCTAAATATTTAAAAAGCTGACGCCGCAAATTTATATTTACATTACAATCTAATTTCTTTTAAATCGCTGACTTTATACTAATTTGACTTGAAATATTTTTAAAAAGTTTTAATAATGCACTTAGGAAAATGAATAATTTAACGTTCATTTTTGAGTAGCAAAGCCTGTCATCATCTTTAAGCGAATGTCAACAACATAAAGAGAGATTAAATGTAAAAGATATTTCGGTAATCGACTTTGCGGTGAGTTTTTTTTCCATTTAGGTATCTGTTTTGGAAGAAATTTTGAATTTCAGATTGGAAAGCGTCGCCGGCCGTTGGTCCATTAATGGATGAATAATACCACAGATTACACCCACTCCGGTGCTGGGCTCAGTCGTAATGGAATTTATTAGTATGAGGACTGATCTGTGTCGATGACTTGAGTGCTGTTTGAAGATTAGCTAGATAACTAATTAATAGGTTTTATAACTTTCATAAGGATCGCGGACTGTGTTCATCGCTTTTTTACAAATTTAGATGAATCAATGCAATTTTAACCCCGTAAGGATAAGCAGTGATCCTGTACATAATCCCCTTTGGACGGAAACTTTAGAAGACGTTGTCTTTCTATATTTATTATCTGTAAGTTAGAATTTTCCGCTTACATTTATTATGAAATCAACACACACCATTTTTATTCAACCAACCAAACACCACCAATAAAGATATTTTCTATTCCACACTTATCGTTACAATGAATAATCATCTAAGAGCACATTGCAGCTACATGTTTTAAAACATATTGTATTCGCCCTTCAGCTAATTTATAACAGGCAATACCCAATAGGTATAAGTAGCTAACCTATATGAAATTGGCCTTCGGCAGTAGGTTATGCAATAGTTGTTTCTAATACCCATTCATATCCTCAGGGCGATAATTGACACTCGTCCTCCAGTTGAAACAGACTATAATTCGATTAGATATCGAGCGGCACGTACTCGTTTCCGTAGATGTTCCATTATTGAATTGAAATATCCATAGATAACACAAATTGGAGATACCACTGTGTTGAGCAGCGATCGCCTGTGGGAGACGAGTTATGCCACTGAAGAGATAGAAGTAATACTATCGAAGTTTTACTCTGAAATCTACACAGAAGTCACTTGGAAATTTTGTGTTTGGCACATCTGATGTACTAAAGATTCCTTGCTCACTACGAATTGGTTAATATTTATTACTAGTCTAGCTTCGGGATGGTTAAAAGAATTCGTACGTAGGGAAGTTGTAGAAAATATTGGGGTTAAGAGACCTACGTACGAGTAACAATAGAAAGCTTTGTCTTTATGAAATTTCATAATATTCTCATTTCAAATCACACAAGTACATTGAAATTTGAGTAGTGTGAAATGAACTATTGTAAATAAACTATAGTATATATATGGCTCGGTAAGTCACATCAAATGTTGGATATATCCAGCTGGGCATCGTCCATCATTAAAATTAATTATCAAATTCTATGCTAACTTTGGTTATTAAAGGAGTGGAGTAAATTACTCGTTGTAGGGGGTTTTCATTCATCAAAGTCATCGTCATCATAAGCAACCGCTGTGAATTACACATTCCGTTTTTCCTCTATTAAATTTGCTTTGAACTTTGCTTACAGACTAGCTAGAACTTAAATAATCTTGGAATTCAATAAGTTGATGGAACTGCCAATACGAAACTCTTCATCTTACGATAAAACTATGAATGAACTAACTAGCGACATTTTCAGACCGATATAACCCTCAAGAACAGACTCTCTTTATTTCCTCTACTTAAAGGTTGTATGGAAGAAATCGCTGTAAGCGATAAGAACGGCTTATTGTACTGTCTGTGATGTATACCTGTATTTTGTTTCAGTGCGGTATATAAAATCCATCTATCCTTTTAAAAAGGAGGCGCTGTTGCAATTGCTCTGGCGTTGCAGGTTTCCATTTGTGACGGTAATCGCATACTTATCATAAGGTGATTAATAAGAGCGTCTGCCCCCTATCACATAAAAAATTTCATTCCTTTCAGCAGTTCCGATTGAAAGTGACTGAGTTGTTGAGGGAGGCATAGTCTTGTGCCCACCTTGTTTTAAGTTGTTTATGCATTGTGTTCTCTATGTTTATGTTTTATGAATCTGTTCTGTAATTTTTATTTAATTTCAATACTTTAATTATTATTTCAATTTGTTTACTTGCATTGCTTTTATAACTTGTTTTGATTTGATGTCTCACATATTAATTATGTTAATACTTAATTTTATTTTCGTCCATAGATTTCTAAGCTTGATGTGGCAGCCTTTAAAAGAATTTTACTTTTTAAATGTAACTACTTTTGTAATGTCAATTTTGTGTAAGAAATATTGTAATTTTCTCTGGCAGTCCAAATAAATAAATAAATTAAAAAAAAAAAAAAGCATGGAACGGACCTCGGTCCTTTCCATACTTTTTAATAATAACCCTCCTTGTTAAAGGTTGGCAGCACACTTGTGACTCCACTGGTGTCGCGGGTGTCTATGGCGGCGGCAATCGCTTACCATCAGGCGATCCATCTGCTCGTCTGTCGCCTGTCACATTAAAAAAATTCAGCACATCTTCTATGTACTTAGTTCATGGCAACTAATATATATACTATAATTTTTCACCCGAATCTACTCGTCAGCAGATCATTTGCAAAACGCTGGTGGCTCGTTAAGCCTGCCCGAGGCCGAGCAGCGGCGCAAACGCATGTATATGCATGTAGCGCATTACCATTGCTGAGATTACAATTGAACATGCTAATACGTTAACCCGACCCGATATTACTGCCTCTAGTGAATTAACGCAAACAACCGGGTACAGTCAACACTTAAATAAATATTGTGGTGTTATTGTAATTCAAGCAGTTTCTATATTTTAATTTGTCCCTGAGTTTTACTATTGAGAAATTCTGAAAGTTGACGGTCTTGTACCCCCGCGCCTTGGGATGCAATGTAAGCCGTTGGTCCTGCGCACGATATCTCTTTCATCTGGCTACTTTGGTGTCCTATCGAATTAGTTTGCCCCGTCGTAGCGGAATCGGTTTAGGATAATTTTATTCTATTTTACGCTTCCCAATTGCAAAAAAATGCCGCCCATGAACATCCGCGAATTCTGAGCAGGAGCCTAATTATAGGGACGTATGGACTCGTAATATAGATATGGAATTCGACATTTATACTGCATGTATCTGTGAACATTTACATCCCTTTAACCACGTGTTCTACCAACCATTCTGAACAACATTTGTTTGTTCAGCTTGAGGTTAATTAATCGGTATGTATTTTTATATATTTGTCTGGTGTATTTATTTATTTTATAGTGGACTATACAAGCTGGTCTAGTACGAGTATACACCTACTAGCAATCTCATTAAACACCTCACTTGACCTCACCTGTTATTGACTACGGATGAATTGGACGCTTTGACTTATAATTTCTTGTAATACAAGCGCTAATCAAGGCGTTTCTGTTGGAGGTAATTAAAGTTTACGCCTACTATCGTTAGCTTAGCTTAGTATTATTATTTGAAATTGTAAAACACAATTTCCGCCTTTGCAATAGGTGATTAGTGACTTAATTAATAATGAGTAGTTAGAGTTTCCAAGGAGTATCTCTGAAGGACCGCATCAGAAATGATGTAATCCGACAGAGAACCAGAGTCACCGACATAGCCCACCGAATTAGCAAACTGAAGTGGCAGTGGGCTGGTCATATTAGCCGCAGAACTGACAGCCGTTGGAGCCGTAAAGTCCTTGAGTGGAGACCGCGACTCGGTAAACGTAGTTTAGGACGCTCTGCGACAAGATGGGATGATGACATTCGAAGGCTGGCTGGTGTGGGCTGGATGAGAGTGGCCGAAAATCGGGAGCAGTGGCGTGCATTAGGGGAGACCTATGTCCAGCAGTGGACGAGTGTGGGTTGCTGATGATGATGATGATGATGAGTTAGAGTTAGAAAATAGAAGTGATTAAAAGATATATAATTATGTATACATGTATAATACGAGTAAGTACATGGCTCCCCCACGGTCACCACGGCTGTATTTTTGTCTTGTCTAACCTAACATGTAATATTAACCTTACCATATCGATATTAAACATATTTGATGTAATGAATTAATAATAATAAATATTATCATATGCAATGATCTGACTCTGAGATAGGTAGATCAGAATCAGAGCGGAATTACAAATACATAAATAAATTTAATACTTTTCTTTAGTAAATACTTACTTATAATACTTAGAAAACACCCAAACATTTGTGTGAATGAAAATGCGTAAATTTACACAAATGTTTGTACTGTGCGGGGATCGAACCCACAACAACCCTTGCACCAGAGGCAGTGTTCACTGCCACTGATCGTAACGAGTCGTCAAATTATATCATATTTTATAATTATTGCTACGTTTATTAGGTAGTTCGGATTGTTTCCACGTGCCAAAACAAACGTATAACATAGATTAGAATAGAAGCCCTCTTATGAGCGCTTACACCTACAACCACGCCGGTCAGTTTTACTGCCAAGCATGCGACCGGGTTTTTTAAAACAAAGTCCGGACTCGCAAGTCACATAAGAGCACATGCTCGTATTTAGTAAGAGTCGCCATCGCCGAATACGGCTGGGAGGCGGCTGGGAGACGGCTTTTCTACGTAATCTATATAACATAGATTACGTAGAAAAGTTTGATGCAGTCCATTTGTTACAAAAACCTTCCGATCTGGAAACCAATTATCCGCTGGAAAATCAGAGTAAAGCAACTAAAAACGCTCCCATAATACTGCTGAAAATATGAAAGGGGTTTATCGATGGGGAATCAAAAAGGCAGCTGACTAAAAGGAAAAAATATGACGAGGTATACTGCAGACGAATAAACTAGCGGGCTCATTTGGATGAGTGGGCTTCGGACCGCAATTGCGCTGCTGAGTGTACCCGGACCGATTTGCCTACCAGTAGTTATGGGGTTGCCAGCCGTTCGAATAGGACTGGTTAATCAGGGTTATGTTTGCGTGTCCGTCTAAATTAAACCTTTTTATGTGGCTCTTAGTTCGATTTAGTATTTTTTTCTTTTGTATGTAATGAATTCGGATCATAGGTACACGTTCTGGGTATCCACGGTATGTAAACTTATTCGAAAGGAGCAGGTTTTCTCACAATGTTTTTCCTAATATTCAAACTATTGGTAGTAATTTGACAAGTCTACGGTTAAAATATTGCTTGTCTAAGACTTTTATTTCAAAACCTGACACCCCTAAATTCTTATTTAGGGGTGTCAGCCCTCTTGGGCTGCCTTCCCAGCTTTTCGGAATAATCCTCGCTTGGAAGGCAATTTGAAGAGCGTCCGGTGTGTATGTCTGGCTAAGCTTCAATGGAGGTGAGCAGCAAAACTAAACATCGGCTGCTGGCCGCAGTCCCAGTTTCCCAGAGTAGGGTTTATCTTTCATCTCTCAGCTGTTACTGACGTCGGAGAAAATTATATAAGAAGTTTTAATAAATACATATGGTATAGTATGTTATACATATAAGGTGTAATTAGCGATGATCGGTGTAGGTAGAGCTATTTGGGTTCATTGGCCACAAACAAGATGTTAATATGGACATGCCCCGGGATTCTAACTATGATCCTAGGATTAAAATAAGTAAATATTATATTACAGTTAAATATTTAACGCATTTTAATTATGATAGGGCTTATCCAAAAACGATCGATACAACCATATTTACTTACAGTTTGTTCCTTTCTATCTAAAGTATGTATCTTGAATTTCGAAAGAACAAATATAACTTTTTTAATTAACATGGTATCACAAAATGTTTATGAATAATTAAGCGCTTATTAATAATAGTTCGTAAGGCTGATGTTAATGCTCGTATGTATGGACGAAAATAGCTGTTAATAGTATATAGTATATCTTTAATCCCGGGAATCCAGGCATGTCCATATAATCGCAAATGCCAAAAATAGCTCTACCTACTCCGATCATTGACAATTAGTCAAGTTGTCAACGTTTTAATTTTATTTGTTTAATATCGTCGTGTTTAGTCCCGATTATATTAAATTATTTGTATAATGCAACGCGAAAGTCTAAAATCGTAAACTTATGTAAAATACGAGTATGAGCCTATAAACTGTCCCACTGCAACGCAAAGGCCTCCATTATAGAAATGAAGTTATCGCTAGTATAATGGTTTTAGGCTTTATTTTAGAGAATGAACTTATGTATTACTTATGTTGACCGGACCGATAGCACCTGCAAACGTTCAAGAAAGAGCGTATTCCTTTTAAAAAGATCGATAGCGTACTTGTCACTCCTCTAGTGTTGTAGGTGTCCATGGATGGCGGTAATCGCTTACCATCAGGTGATTTGTCTGCTCGTCTGCTCCCTATATCATAAAAATATTATAAGCAATTTTCATGTCAAACTAATTTTCACATTTCTATCATGATTATCGAAAAGTTCGATGACCTACGCCCTAATCAGCACATCGTATCGTGGTTCTTCAACAAATCCGTATAGTCTTATCTGTCTTACGCCGAACCACGTCGACTGACATGACTGTGTGCGTAGCTTGTATAGTACGCGATGAAGGCAGCCAGCATTGTGTCTATATATTTTGTGCAGAGCGAGCAGTGACTAGGGGAAGAAAACCGGTGATAGAAATCTGTGACGTAAATTGAACGGTCTAAAAGAGGACAGACATACGTTTTTGATTGATTGATTTGAAAAGTAAAGTAACAGCATTCGTGAAAGCAAAGCTAAAAGCAACCGTACACTCGAATAAACTGCGGGTTCATTTGACCGAGTGCAATAGATCGGCTCTCGAGCTGGCTCCCGGCGTAAATGCATACAAGCCTTCTGTACGGTTTGATGTTATTACCCAATCGTTGGATAGTGACGATTTTGATTTGCAAACAGCTTTTAACTGATCTGAAATCCTGTTATGATATTTAACCCATTCATATTAGATGAGTGAGGTTGTTCAAACACATCTCAAGCACATCACATTGCGTTGTATAAAAACTATTTTGTTCTAAGAAAACGAAAATACCTATGATGTTATCATCGAAATCCTTTTTCAATAGGCTTACTTAGTTTGTGTGAAAATACCAATTTAGAAAAAAAAATGCAAATAGGGGTTTTTATAGATTTCAAAAAACAACGGATGACTTCGATGGCACGGTGTCGAGGGAGAGTCGGTAAAGAAATAAAAATTGATTGGCGTAATCCACTTTATTATGTATCAATACTAAACACTTAGCATCATTTCAGTCAGATACATCATTAGAGATTTTTTTAAATAAATCGACATACTTACCGTGGCTTCTCAATACATCCTTGATTGCCTTATGTACGTACATAAGAATCTCCATCTGTTCTCGAAGAAGTCTGTCTGAGCCTTAACACCAGAAATAAGCACAGACTTGCGGTTACAAATATCAGGCTCCATAAGGTTAGCAGTTCATATATAGGATTGAGCATAAAAATGTTTAATAAGTTACCTCAGATTATTATTGACTTCCCACACATAAGTTTAAATTGTATATAAAAAAACTGTTTAATGTAGAAAAGCTATTATAAAATAGACGATTTTATGAATGACAATAATTTAGGGACATATTAGTAAACACAAAAATTGTACTATATTTTTAAGATAATGGTAACATTTTGTAAAACATTTTTTTTTAAAGTAACTGCTGAATATCTTGCTGGTGTCTTCTTGGCAGAAAACTACATTCCGAACGGGTGATAAACATGTTGACATTCATGAGTGTTCTTTATGGACCTAAATTGAATAAACAATTTTCATTTTCATCAGATTTTATACATAAATCTACAGCGAACCAAAAAAAATAACAAGCTTTCTTTATGAGATAGAACGCAGAGCCGGCGTAAAAAAATATTCCACTCCTTATGGTTTTCAGACCACATATGAAAAATGGTTGAAAGGAAAGTTACCAATGAAAAATCAAAAGCCCGCTAAAAGAGAAATGAGTCGTTCCCGGTGAGTGGCGGTTGCACCGCAAAGCGCTGAGTGCACTCACTGTGCGGCCTGACCACTCCTGGGCCTGTGTTTTGTGCCAGTATGATGTCTCCAGTTTATTAGCTATCGAGAAACAGTAAAAAAGGGCTCATAGTGGAATCTTTTGACGACCCGTTTGGATCAGTGGTAGTGATCGCTGCCTCTGGTGAAAGGGTTGCGGGTTCAATACCAGCACAGTACCAACATTAATTGTGTCCATGAACATGTCTGTTTGTATTGGTATGTGTGTTTTCTTGGTATTATAAGTATGTATTTACAATAAAAGCATTACATTTATACATATATTTGTAATTCCGCTGTTGGTTCTGATACCCATAACACAGGTGCTTGAGCTATCTTGGATAGCTCAAGCGCCTGTCAGATCAATGTATGTGATGTTGGGATATATTTATTTATACTAGTGCTCCTATGTGTATGTTTCTAGATAAAGATACCTATAATTTATTAGGACGGGAATTAACACGATATTAATTATGTGATACAACATTGTGTACTCACATATTTGTATATTTAAGTGTTAATTCCCGTCATGATAAATTAAAGATACCTACCTACTTTTGAATAATGTCCAGGACACAGATATTATAATATTAGTAGAGGAAGGGATGGTAGCGCAGTCGATTATAACGCGCGCTTTTCATACGTGAGGCTGTAGGTTCGAATGCGGCTCTGAATTTTTCAAATTTATGCGTATTTCTACTATTAGCTCGCCGGTGAGGAATTCTGCACGTTTCGGATAGTTTCACTAAATTGTGGGTACCCACGAATGTTGAACTTCCCATATCTAAAGGTTGAGTAGGTCTGGATTCAGTTGTAATTACCATACCATTGTAATTACCGGACTTCCCGAATTCTTTACCATGGTCCAAGTAAACCTGGACTCTAAAGTGGCAGCTTTGGGCAGGCAGGGACAAAGACTTGACTCAGAGGAGGCGGCTATTAATAAGAGCAACTTCTACGTAATATTCTAGGCTTGAAATCTGTGGGCGCATTTTTTGTACTCCAGCTCGTCATTGTAAGGAATATATTGGATTCAGAAGCAAACTGTAATAAATGTACATTTTTTTTCATAAATATTTCACAACATCACATACATTGATCTGACTCCGAGGTAGGTAGCTCAAGCACCTGTGTTACGGATATCAGAATCAACAGTGGGATTACAAATATATACATATAATACTTTTCTTTTGTAAATACATATTTATTATACATAGAAAACAACCAGACCAATACAAACAGGTATGTATTGTGCGGGGATCGAACCCGCAAACCTTAAACCAGAGGCAGCGTTCACTACCACTGTTCCAATTGGGTCGTCAAACATGGTCTTACAGCGTTTTAGGAAAGCTCTCTATTTACCTAGAGGCCATATATTACATGTATTATTATGCTCAGTCGCTTGCCAGTTATGAAATTCCACGTCATTTCATCCGCTGCATTTCGAAAATAAGCATCCCCCTTGACATACTTGAAGTCAAACCTACACTTTACTTAGCACAAATAACTTCTCAATAAAAATTCCGGCGACACCGGGACGAGCGCGATAAAATCGTCGTAGCAAATTCAAACGTAACATCGTAGGTAGCATGCAGTCGCACAATGCGCGAGGTGATGCGGGACGTAAATATGTTTGCGCGAGTCCTGCGCCAGGCCCTGATATATTGGGAGCGTTCAGGTACGTTCGCCACGCAGCCCGCTGTCTGGCAACGTAATAAATTTTGTGACAAACAATATTCCCGAGCCTTTGTCTGGCCGCGGACGCGCTCGATCGACTTTACAATATCGGAGAGCAGGTGCTTGTATTTTGTGCCTATTCAAGGATACGAAGATTTATCTTGCTAGCCTTACGGGAAGTCTAATATTACTGGATAATAACATCTCCATGTATCACATTTTTAAATATTGGTACCTTTTTTAATTTTACATGGGAAATACCACAGCTTAGGGTGCAATAGGCGGGATTACCTTACACATATTGCATCGGGGGACGGATGGGTTATGTAAGGGTTTCCTTTGGTACTCCAGGAGGCCAGGCCAACCATAAGCGAGCCAGAGGCATTAGTTTATCAGCCGGCTTTTGGTACCCCTCCTCTCTAAACGCTTATGATATTATCTCTTAAAACGTACGTAAAGTATATAAAAAATATGAGTAAGGACTTTCGCCAGAACAGCTGGAATTGAAATTGTATTAAAATAAAATTATTCAAAATATAAACAACAAACAAGAAATTTATAGCTATCATTACTAACAAAATTATTCAATTATGCTTAATTTAAACATTGTAGTCTACGATTTAATTAAAACTTTTAACTTAACCATCAATAAATTACACAAATGTGTAATAACAATTACGTAAAAATTATAGGCAATGAATTTTGCTTGGCAAATGGTATAAATATTATACTTTCAAATTGTGCCTTGTGCAAGGGGGCCCACAATTCGACGAACAATCTGCCGTAAAATATAATTTGAATAAATTTTGTGCCCTAGGGAGAGTAAAAATTATTGCCAGTATCTCAAGTTACATGGTCGTCTTTAGAACTTATTGAGGGATGAATTAATTCCGTATAATACTTTATGTATTGCCCATTTCACCATAAATAGACGGCTTCACCCTAATAAATACTGGTATACTCCGCTGACTAATCCTTTCTTAGGTACTTGACCTTTTGAAGTGGAGTCAAGAGCGACATGATAACGTTTTCTTTAATGTTCAAATGATTTGAAGGACGTCTTTGTGCTTTCGTGGGAATAAAAGAAAAGATCAAGTACAGGAGATAACAATAAACGTCCATTAAATATTTTGGCAAGATCTGTATTATTTATGAGACACAAACATGGCATTTTAGTCAAGGTATTAGTTAGGAAATAAATTGGCTTGTAAGTTATTTTTATTATAATACATCAGTTGATGACATAATGCTTCAAACAAGAATGTACAGGTTGTGGAATCTCTCCAAATTCTTTTAGTATTTTCGACTGGCATTATTTAGTAGCTTGGGAATCCTGTACAAAAAGAAATATAGATATAAACCCGCTTCTTTGTAATTATGACGTGGGCTATTAAGTTTTGGTGGCAGACCTTTCAACCTAAGGGCCTCCTTTTACTAGTCAAATTCATCAATCTACCATCATTTTACCATAGTACCCTTTTAATCTATCGTTGGTCCAAGCCCTTTCAACAATCTTTCATGTGAGATTGTGTTGACTGGACAAGGTTAATGGACGCAATAAAACATTTAGCAGACTATACTTTGTAGCCTATCGGCTAAGAGTTACGAGTGCAAGTACAGTCACCCACAAAGCCTCCGCGGATAAAGCTATTGTTGGCGTGTCAATCGAGTCGGCGCCCGCGCCGCGCTAATGACTCACCGCGATGCGGATCAGAATGCTCGAGCCTCACCTTACGAAATTATCTCTGCTAGTGCTGTGACTACTTAACATGTCAATAATTTTAAAAACCTCTTTATTTAAGTAAACGAATTTATGTCGCAAATAGAAAATTCATTACATATTTCATAAAATATGTGGAAGACCCGACCGTACTCTATCAAATTTACTAATTGTTTATGCAAATTATAATAAAAATTCTACATGCAATGGGATCCATAATAGAACACAAAATGTACTAAAAATTCAAAATCTGGTTTCATTATTTTTGCAAATACAAATTGAAGAATTATAGAATCGGTGAATATCTATTTATATATTTTTGTAACTAAAACCATGGTTATTAAAACAATTTTACAATTCGCTACATAGTTTTAACCTTTTACTCGATCATCCTTTTAATATCGTAGATCCCTCACTATGGGCTTTTGTTGGGAAACATAATATTAAACTGATACGTGCCAGGTCTTTAAACTCTCACGCGCGGTTGTTAGAGGTAGGCCTGGCTGGCCCATTAATCGCCTGTATGAGTTTGTGGTAAGGTTGCTAGGCGCACGATACCTACCTGCTAAAGCCGCACGTAGCTTTGTACGTTATATAAGACTAACTAAGATTTTACGCTTTTTTCTCTTGCAAATTTCAAAAGTCACTGAAGCAGGTAATTGAAATAAGACCTTTTCCCAGTATCATACCTAATGAGTAATTAATTGCTAGTGGCTTGATAATATCTACTATTGACAGGACCGGTTTTAGGTATACCGAGGCTCACCCGTTGCTACTGTTGGCTAAGCTACTACCTGCCCATTAATTTCATTCATCCTCTTTTTTCAACTCGCAAATGGTGAATCTAAAGATTTTATTTTAATAAAAAATAACTATGTAATTGGTAGTTCCTGGCAGAATCTTCCAAACACATCGGTCTTCGGATGAACTTGGATAAAACCAAGGTCATGTTCAACGAGCTCGTTGATCCGGGACCGGTCGCTGTTAATGGAGTACCTCTCGAAGTTGTTCAGGAATATGTCTATCTAGGACAAGCGCTCCAATTAGGCAGAAACAACTTCGAGAGAGAAGCCAATAGAAGAATTCAGCTAGGCTGGGCAGCATTTGGTAAACTTCGTCAAGTCTTCTCGTCACCCATCCCTCAAAGTCTTAAGTCGAAAGTCTTCGACCAGTGCGTCCTTCCGGTCATGACTTACGGTGCCGAGACGTGGACACTCACGGCTGGACTAGTCCACCGGTTCAAAGTCGCTCAAAGAGCTATGGAAAGGGCTATGCTCGGAGTATCTCTGAAGGACCGCATCAGAAATGATGTAATCCGACAGAGAACCAGAGTCACCGACATAGCCCACCGAATTAGCAAACTGAAGTGGCAGTGGGCTGGTCATATTAGCCGCAGAACTGACAGCCGTTGGGGCCGTAAAGTCCTTGAGTGGAGACCGCGACTCGGTAAGCGTAGTGTAGGACGCCCTGCGACAAGATGGGATGATGACATTCGAAGGCTGGCTGGTGTGGGCTGGATGAGAGTGGCGGAAAATCGGGAGAAGTGGCGTGCATTAGGGGAGACCTATGTCCAGCAGTGGACGAGTGTGGGTTGCTGATGATGATGAGTTCCTAAATTTTGAAGTTATATCTTTGCCTGGTAACCCTGGGCTTTAACATCCTGGCGGGTTTACTACATACTCATACATATTGTGTGAGTGATACTGTTCTGGCCGTTCTGGGCAATAAAAAATTGACAAGATAAGAGAAAGATAAAAAAAAAATCTTTTTTCAATTTAGGTCCATACAGAACACTTATGAATGTCGAAATAGGTACTTATATTAAAATCTACCGCTGGTTCGAAATGTCGATTTCTACTGAGACACCAGCAAGAAACTCAGTAGTTACTCTTTTCAAATATTCATGATGTTACAGAGTTTCAATTGAGAAGACATTATTAGAGAAATGCTAATAACATCTTCACAACAACGTAACAGTTTATAAATGTTTTCAGCTTTCATCTTTACAAACATATAATAATAATTTGTCAAACCTTCGCCCAAAAAGTTTTTACCAATCTTGCGTATGGACAAACTGTAATCAAGCGACTGTGAGATAAACGGATTACGCAATGAACTTTAACGGAGAAAAAACATCGGATGGCAAATATCCCTCATTCATATTCATTCGGAACGTAACAATAAACGAACAGGAATATTTCCATCCTCATTCCTTTATTAATGCTGTTCGATCACGTGCTTTATGGTAATTACATACATGTGGCGCTCAATGCTGCCAGCTGGGTCTTAAAACTAGTCTGGAGTGGATAAAAATCCCATTAAAAGGAAACCATTCAGTTATGAAGAAAAACGTGTGGTCCCCGGCAGAGTAGAATAGGCCACCCTCACTCTTACCGAGGTGTCGTAAAAGGCGACTAAGGTAAAGCTGCTGGCATGATCATCAGCACCCAGAGAAGGAAAACTCTGCATTTATATCAAAACCCTCGCCAACTCGTCTGCTAAGCGTGGTGAGTATGGCAATTACCCCTCATGTGATTGAGGGAGGCCCGTGCCCCAGCAGTGGGGACTTAAATGGGCTGACGATGATGAAGAAAAACCCAATTTTCCGGATAGGTGGAAACTCGTTCTATTAAAATTCGTGCCAGAATTTTAGGATTTTCTAGCTGGCCACTGTTATAACCGTGTGTAATACGCAACCAATATTTTTGTGGCGGTAATACATACTGAACTCTACAAAACCAAAAATATTGGTTAGGTTACGTTAGAACAGTGGCCAGCAAAAGAATCCCAAAATTCTGGGACGAGTTTTAACAGGGCGAGTTTCCCCCTAACGCAAAATTTGCAGCCATAAAAACGTACGTAGGTAGGTATGTACAGTTAACCGCATGTCTCAGTTCTTAATTTCCTAAATGAATATAGAACTGTTAAAATATCATTATCTTTTTTTCATGAGATAGGGAGGCAAATGAGCAAGTGCGTCACCTGATGGTAAGCGATCACCGCCGCCATCCGGACATCAACCAGAGCCCACATCAAAAGGAGCTGTAGGGTACTCCTAGGAAGGAGTAGAATTATTTCTTAAAGATTTCATTTAAAATAAGTTGAAGAATTTTCACAGTTTACTGCTGTTATTGTTATGGGCTATGGCTTCTTGACTATAGTCGAGAAAGGGTGGGGAGAGATGTCAAGACGATCTTTACTTACTATAGTAACGTTAAGGGTTCAAAAATCACCTACAATGTAACAAAAGTCACCATCTGGCAACGCTGAGCTCAATCCATAAGCTTCGTGTAAGCAGAAATTTCCCTTCTCCGACTGAAGTTATTATCGTAATTAACGATTGCCGTCCGACCTGCCAGTGCCACTCCAGGTCAGTATTTATGAGCCATACGAGTGCCATGTAAGTAAACACGACGGGGCAGGGCTGCCGTCGCCTGTCGAGCTTGTGGAGAAAGTGAGCGGAAATAGGGTATGGGATATCCTCTAACATCTCTCCTATTACATGAAGTTAGGTACTCTTTTCTGCTTATATTTAATCCCGGTTAACATGTTACTTTTTTTATGTGATAGATGGCAGACGAGGAGACAGATCGCCTGATGGTAAGCGATTGTCGCCGCTTATAGACACCCGCGACACCAGTGGAATCACAAGTGCGCTGTAAATCTTCAAAACCCCCCTTTCCCTCGAATTGGGCCTCCGGTACCCTCAGTCATGCAGAAAAACACATCACAGTGCAGCTTCTAGCCGGTTTTCTGTGAGATCGTGGTCTGATATGTCTGCTGGGGCCATGAGACAAAAAAAAGCATTTCAATTAGTTATTTTATTAATATATAGTATTAATAAATTAGATTATATATTTTTCACAACATCACATACAATTGATCTGACTCCGAAATAGGTAGCTCAAACACCTGTGTAACGGATATCAGAACCAGCAGCGGAATTACAAATATATACATTTCAATACTTTTCTTTTGTAAATACCATCTTACCATCAAGGTGATCCGTCTGTTCGTCTGCCTACCTATTACATTAAAAAAATACATACTTATAATACATAGAAAATAACCAAAAAAAAAAAGTTATAAAAAAATTCAACAGTTTCAGTTATTATTTCCATCAAAATTTAACTGTATTGTACTGTTGTGCCTAACTATACAGCTCATGCCAATGCCATATTTTATGTGTATTGTGTAAACGAGCACGTCTTCTTATCCTAATACATTTCGGTTTGAGAAAAACGAATATCTCCATTACTATTATTACATGTTTTAATTCATAAAGCTTCCACAAAACCATTAATCACTGAACTAATAAACATATGCGGACAAATGGTAGTAGTAAACAAGTTATTTGGTATTGCTAATATACCATACAGCATCGTTGGCGAGCGACCAAACTGCCATTCGAGAGCCCAGGTCACGGTTATGAGCTATTGCTATCTATGATTAAATATCTTGTAAGCACAAATACCTTGAAACTCCCCGAGCGAAAAGGGGATGTATCAAATTTAACCTATCTTTTTGCGCAACACCACGTTTCTGAAAATCGGAGGCATAACAGCAAGTTGGCTATCTGTGCATTACAATATAGTCTTACCTATTTCTGACATAGTTTATTGAATCATTATCATCATCATCATAATTTCAGCCAATAGACGTCCACTGCTGGATATAGGCCTCCCCCAATGTTCTCCACACAGATCGGTCCTGTGCCGCCCGCATCCAATGGATTCCCACGATCTTCAAAAGATCGTCGGTCCACCTTGTGGGGGGCCTGCCAGGCCTGCAACTTCCTGTACGTAGCCTCCACTCGAGGACCTTTCCGCCCCAACGGCCGTCTGTTTTTTTCTCCGCGCTATGGGCCCTGCCCATTGCCACTTGAGGCATGCAATCCTATGGGCTATGTCTGTATCCTTAGTTTTTCTGCGGATCTCATCATTTCTGATACGATCACGCAGGGAAACTCCGAGCATAGTCCTCTCCATTGCTCTCTGGGTGACTTTGTGCCTCCTTAATCGGCACATTGTAAGCGGCACATTGTATTGTTTATTGAATAGTATGTAGAATAAGTGAATTAACAAAACCGAATTCATGATACTTCTAACTTTTTATGTTTTCTATTAATTAATTTTCTTTGAGAAAACAACAGTTTTTCTATCTAAGGGCACGGTTAGTGACCCCGCCAAGACGAGGTAAACAAAAGTGCAGGAGAACTCTTTAGACCATTCCTATGAACGTTTCGCCGTTTATATTTGCCGAATAAATGTTCCATTTTAAGTGGAACAGATTATTTTTCCTCCGAAAAGCTATTTACTATTTGATTAGTGTTTTTCCCGACTACGGCAAAGCCAAAAAGGAAGGGTTATGATTTTAGCAGTATTTGTATGTAAGTATGTTTATATGTTCCAAGATTCTTTTCTATTTTTTATTGATCAAGAGCATAATATAATCGTAGTACGATTACGAGCGTTTCCAACTCACTATTACTTTAAAGTACCTACCTACTACTTATTTAAGTAAACGACGCATTCTGTAGGTCTTGCCCTTGCATACCAATAAACAATAGAGATATATGCCCACGTAATTTTGAATCTATTGCTATTGTGCTGTTCGCGTATGGAAATACTTGAATGTCAATAAATGAATGCGACTCAGTTTGAGTAGTCACATCAGTTCTACAAAACATCCTAAGGCTATAGGTTAACTGACTGTTAAATGAAACTTAGTTCTAATTGTATCATTACCTACAGTTAGAGATGAGGTCATGGCGTTTTCCTAATGTCTTTTTCTAATGTGCTGCTAATGTTATAAATAATCCCACAGATTACATACTTATATTACTTAATGATGAGACCTGTGTTTGACCCTATACGAACAATTTATGTCGACCTTTTGATGACCATGTTTATGGCAATATAAAAATAAATACTCGAACATTTGCCGGCGCTGATGCCGCTGTATAAATCATCGTCATCGTCAGCCCATTTAAGTCCCCACTGCCGAGGCACGGGCCTCCCTCAATCACATGAGGGGTAATTACCATACTCACCACGCTTGGCAGACGGGTTGGCGAGGGTTTTGATATAAATGCAGAGTTTTCCTTCTGTGGGTGCTGATGATCATGCCAGCAGCTTTACCTTAGTCGCCTTTTACGACACCTCGGTAAGAGAGAGGGTGGCCTATTCTACTCTGCCGGGGACCACAGGGCGTATAAATAATTCATTTCATTTCTCAAATCGCAATCGTCGTTGAAGTTCTAACACCACGTAACTCATTTTAAGCAACTTTTCAGGAGAGCCTAAATACTTATCCAACACTTACGTGCTACTTCCATTAGTATTCAATTGTTGACTTCCGTTCTGTTACCTTTTCAACATTTAAATAGTTTTTGATGGCTGCAACTGAATTCTGATTGAAAAAAAACGTCTTCCAAGTCTCTAACGAATGGCATCAAAATGTCATAAACACCTGGTGGTGGTTTTTTCAATTTTTTTTATTAATTTACTGGTGTAAATCAATAAAAAAATATATAAATTGTGACTTGCGTGGTTAGCTTAAAGCGTAGGTCATTTTATGTCTTCCGTGCTGTTTCTTTTTTGTAATTTTAAAGGATTTTGTTGGTCAACCCAAACAGATGAATCTGATTCGTTAAAATGACGCGTCTATCGATTCTTTTACGTGGTGTTTAAACTTCAACGACGAAATAAATAACTACTTATTTATAACTACTTATTTCGTCGTTGTAGTTCAAACACCACGTAACTCATTTTTTGGTCGTTAGAGAATCGTAGTTACGAAGTCGGGGTAGCAGTATAATTGATCCATAAACGAAAAGTGAATTAATTTCACGCAAAGCCACAAAAATATTTACGTACTCGATAAAAGCGTCATCCCGCAAAAACAAACATTGATCGAAACACCTTCATAAACCCGTTAGCTTCGCAATTTTACCTTTTAATACGTATATTCGTCACTCATGTAAAACGCGGATTGAACCTTCGCCCCTCGTATTTGCATTCAAACGAGGTGAGGCCGAAAACAAAATGAAAACTCGTTCTGGACATCAACATTCGCTGTTTAAAATTCTTGGAGTCGTCCCCGGAGTGGTGCAGCCACGAGTCCTGAATCCAAATCGAGTGACAAGCAATATGTATCTACCAGCCGAGGGCGCTATCACGTTCATCATACAAGTAATTTTCACTGTCGGCACCCACGAATTTATTGGAAAATTAAGCAATATTACCATTTCATTCACCTCAGCGTGCGCGAGAGCCGTAATAACGTTTAACGATTCAATTCTCTTTTTGTAATAAAAGAAAATTTTCGCATAACCACATCCCGCAATTCGAATTGAGTTACGAGTAGGTACGCCGGAGTTAACCGCAGACATGTGACTCAGGTGAAGTCGGATCACGTCAAAGTAGTAAAATAATAAAACTTTATCCTTCACGTCAACGTTTTGAATAAAATGCAAAACGTGTCTGGGATGCAGCCAACGCGGGCGCGCCCGGCCGCGGCGTTGTGGCTTACTCTCGCTTGAAAAATCGCCGATTGGGAATTCGCCCATTGGGTGCGGCCCGAGACCGATTTGATCTGCGATAACGCCTAAATTATTGCCATTATTTTGCTCGCCCTGCTGCCGAGAAGTAACTAGCACAATCAATCTAAATGAACGGTCTAAAATTTAACGCAAGCAATATTTTATTTTACTAATTTGCTAAAACGTTTTTGCAAAGAAATATTTATGATTAGCCATAAAATTTGAATTTATGTTTATGCCGCTCAATTAAATTTTACAGCTTTTCATATAGCGCAAATGGCGTCAAAATAATGGAGAAGGAATCGAATCGTAATTATCATGCTACCAAATGACTAGTGGCAAAAGGAGAACAAACTGTAGAGAGCCCATCCTCGAAAGCTTGTTTACTTAACATAATATTCAAAGCAGACCACGAATTCACTAGTACCCTCCGCATTATTGAATAAAATCCTCGCTTCATAAACATCTAGGGTGTATCAGGAACTACTCACGCAAACATCTGACCAAAAAAGCATTGGCTTTCTGTTATTCGCGCTCATTTATATCAGTTTTGCCCAGTTAGTTCTTTATCGGTTTGGGTCCGAAAGGGGCATTTCTGTGGGTTGCCCGCGTTCGCCCAACTTGGAATATAAATTTGGCTGCGAGGCTCGTTGTTTGTCCGACAATAGGCGCGCTTGCCAACATAAATTATCGGACAACATTCGTCTCGAGTTTACCAGCAGCGATCGCCCAATATTTACATAGTAGGTATAAGCCATTGATAGTTTGCATCGGATGTTATTTCGTCCTTTGTGGTTACAAAAATGTGTTGTATGTTTACACGTGAATTATTTACAGTCGCATATTGCAATCATTTTACGGAGAGATATTGGATACTTTTGTTTGTTAGACTCTGAATTTTCTTGTTCATTCGTTGTGAATTTAGTAATCTTATTATGTGACTTTGGCATAAATTTCTTGTATTTCCTATCTAAATAAAATTTGAGCGTGACAATTTTCAATATAACAACACCGCGACGAAGAAGAAAACTAACCCGGCATGTTATTTATGAAAGTTGTCGGAGTGAAGAAATGATGCATTGTCGCATCCGCACAATCCGGGCCGGGATTAAAGCCTTTGTAAAGGACGTCTGGAAAACTGAAAAGAGGCTTACCGTCTCAGTATTGAATAGAACATCGTAAAACACCCTGGGAAACCTGCTATTCGCCCACATAATGTGATAAGGACGCGCAAAAACTACGGATATTTTACAATAATATGTCGAAAATACCTACTGTAGCCGCATCTATAGAATAATGCTATTTTTCTGATGTGGGGTCTAAGTGTTTTCATAGTGTAGACTAGAAAGTACAATAGCTCTAGAACCCTAACAATAACTTTCTTAGCAGAATATTTGAGTAGATATTCTTTAGAGAAAAAGCATAATACCTATTCTTACATAACTGTCGTTTCCGACCCTCGTTTTGTAAAGCAACTTTCTATAATCATATCTGCGTCTTGCTGGGGCACCATGCATGTTTTCATAATAATTTCAATTGTACGCCCAATCGATGCAATTTTACGCCCATTAAAAAAGTAAATTTTGTTACTTACCTCTGTGTTAAAGTAGACGATAATTTCTCATGGTCGCATCATGTAGACTACATTTGTAATAAGTTGAGATTACTCTTAAGTAAATTTTACCACTTAAGATTTTAAGTTCCTACTAGCACATTAAAACTATTATACCTTTCATTAGTAGAATCAATTTTGGGTTACCCTCGTGACAGTTACGGACTAACATTTAAATCATACATTGATAAGCTTCAAACACTCCTAATTCGATTCCTTAAACTACTTGTGAATAACAAAACTAAAGCAAATTGTAAAGGTAATTATTATAAATTATTTAAGATTTGTAGAATTCTCCCGGTCAGTCTAAAACATAAATATCTATTAGCAATAAATAATCATGCCAGTCATGAGAATAGCCCAACCTTGGTCAACCATAGTCATTGTACCCGGTCAATGTCTGGTCTGGGGGCAAATTCGAGGTACCTAAAATAAATAACTACTTAGGTGACAGAACATTAAAGAAACGGTTACCATACCTATTGAATAGTTTGCCCGAGGACATACGCCGGAAACAAGATAAAAATAAATTTAAAAGATATTTTTTAGCTAATTTAGAGTAGCACATACTTAAGTTTTTTTTTTAAGTTAGATACTCGTGATCCCGCAGACAAGCTATGCTATGCTTTGCGGGACTACTGTACTTTACTGTAAATGTTGTTTGTTTAATAAATAAATAATAAATATAAAGTACAGAATCTAGACATATTGAAAACAGAATGCACGGTCAGTAGTAGTGAGTAAGGTATGCGCGGTTCCATGTTCTTATAAACACAGTTCGTCGAACATTTTGCTGGCACGCGTAGTATGTACCTAGACACACCACGCTGTCACAGTTTTCGTGGATAAGGTAAACTTGACTTCCCCCGCCTTGACCTTGGAAACTACATTGCGTCAAGGAAATGACTTAAAATTAACCTATCATACGTTATATGCAGTGACAGTACAGACACAAGTAGCTCATTCGAAGGCGCTCTACAAAACTCACTACTTTCGCGACGCAGCCGTCGCTGCTTTGTGTCGTTGGATCATTAATATTACAGATCTTGTATCGCGGCCTGGTAGTTCCCACAGATACAGGGACCCTATATGAGCCGTGTGGGAGACTCCTCCTGTATAGACGTACGCCTCATTAAATTTTGTTTGAATAGAGGGATGAACCAGTACGTACTTGGCCAAACCGGTACCGTTGGCAAGTGCCTCAGAATATTAATGCTAACTTAATCTGAATTATTCCGAAGTTAGTATAGAATCTCTGGGGTCAAGTAGTTCTTGAGATAAGCCGTCAAAGTTTAGTAAAGTGCTTGATTCCGCATAGTCTTGATAAGATATAATAAGATCATACTTGCCGTGCAATCATAGCCAGGTCCTTTTCTCGTGAATACAATAGTTTAACTCCTTTTGTATTAAGACCAAAATAAATTCAAATATTTAGGTACCTAGCACAATTATTTTATTTTCCTAGAATGGAACCTATTGTGATTCAAATTCTTGAAGATTTTCTTTCATTGCTACGCGGTTGTGTCGTAGTTATGTCGTAGTCCTACGTAGTAGGTACTCGTTACTTGTAGCTACCATTGTATGCGGTTCTATTTTTGTATTTAAATAAGTACATACCTGCTCAAATTGCTTTTTTGTTGCTGTTGCCATTTTTATTTTGTAAATGATAACCATTACTATAGATATTATTGGATTTTAGTGGATGTTAGGTTGAGTTAGGTTAGCTATTAACAAACCATGAACTGGAAACCCAAACATTTACATTGAACTTTAACAGTGCATAAACATTCTTATTTATTTTTCACGACAGATTTATCTCCTGCCAGTACTCGGTTGAAACAGGAACATCGGCTGAATAGTTCTAGACGGCCCTGCGAGCCGCCACAAACATCACCGCTCCATCACCGCGCCCATTTCGCGAGCAAACACACACACACTCACAGGCCCATAGCCATAGCACAGTACATATTTACGCTAAAGCCCATAGCCATTATAGGGCTGTCAGATAACAAGGATGACGGCCAGAGTAGGATGTATAATAACAGGCTTAACGCGGTATAATGATTTTCCATATTATGAATGCGCCTCTGTTATGTTATTATGACAGCCGTCTGCCTCGGTGGCGCAGTGGTTAGTGGATCGTACTTTACAGCGACGTCTGCGCAAGAAGTCCCGGTTCTAATCCCTGATTCGGGCCAAAAATTTGTACCTGCTTTCGGTAAAAAAATCTTAGTATTAGCCCGGAGTCTGGAAGTTTGCGGTGTTGTATCCCCGTGCCTTGGAAAGCACGTTAAGCCGTTGGTCCTGCGCCCGGTCGTGTCACTCTGGTGTCCCATCGGAATGTGAGAGTAAGGGAATAGATAGTGTACTTGTGTTTGCGCACACACTTGAGCACTATAATATATCCTGCGTACGTCGCTGATCGTTGAGATTAACCGCCTTAACTGTAAACGGTTGGAGGATTATTATGTTTTGAGGTAGATTCATGTGCTTGATTGATATCAGTCAAAACCCAAGTCTTGACATTTTCAAGATAGAAACTTGTTTTAATAAATGTGTAGCCATGAACAAACAAATCTCACTCGAGTTACTTATGCGACCTAAAATATGTCTTGGCCTCCGATATGCCTGCGAGTGAGACTATTCCACTTGACTGGTTTCGATCATTAGCGCTAAGACAACCATGTCTGAGACAATGAAGACAAGTTTGTGTCAATATTTTAACACTTAAGTGTGGAAATAATGATCAGTTATATGATATATAGAACAGTTTAAACGTTGGGAACAGTGGTAGTGAACGCTGCCTTTGGTCCAAGGGTCGCGAGTTCGTACCCTGCACAGTACAAACATTTGTGTGCATGAACATGTCTGTTTGTATTGGTCTGGGTGTTTTCTATGTATTATAAGTATGTATCTACAAAAGAAAAGTATTATATGTATATATTTGTAATCCCACTGATTCTGATATCCGTAACACAGACGCTTGAGCTACCTATATCGGAGTCAGATATTCATCATCCTCCTGCCCTTTTCCCAGGTTACCTGGGGTCGGCGCAGTATGTTTTCCTTTTCCATGCGTCCCTGTCATTCGTCATCGAATCATCCACCTCTTTTTCCATCATATCATTCTTCACACAATCCACCCATCTCTTTTTCGGCCGTCCTCTGTTCCTCCACCCACTTACATTTAAACTTACATTTATTTAAATATTATAAATAAATATTTATTTATGATAAGGAACGTTCATGAGACGGGTGAGAGAGAAGACGAATCGCCGATAGCGAGAAAAGACGAAGCTGAGAAGAATCAGGTGATCCGTCTGCTCGTTTACCACCTCTCATGTAAAAAAAAATCCCTAGTTCATTTTTGTGTGACATCCTTTTTTCCAGCACACGTCCTCAAAGCGCACACTAGCCCGCGCACAAAGGACTCGGGTTCTTTCACCACATCTCGATGGAGTCTTTTATGCGATGAGACTGCACCGATAGCTGGGGGCGACGTTTATCAACGTAATACCGATGAAGTGGAACTACTACTACGATAAAACGGGCCTTATTTTGCGTTTACTAACGATTGATTTTGACCGTGGGAGAGCAACGCTGCGGCATGAATGGGCCGGCTCGACTGGAGTGATACCGCGGCCTCACAGTAAACCGGCGTGAAGCAGCACTGTGCTGTGTTTTCACTTCGTGAGTGAGGGTACCGGAGGCCCAATCCAGGAGAACGGAGGTTTAAAGGTTCTTACCGCACTTGCTACTCCACTCGTGTCGCGGGTGTCTATAGACGGCGGCAATTGCTTACCATTAGGCGATCCGTCTGTTCGTCTGCCACCACAAAAAAAGTTTTTTTACAAAGAACGACAAAATGCTTTATGATCTTGAATTATATTTTTGTAATCCGCTTGAACAATCTCAATCAAAATCTCACCTGATGGAAAGTGACTATGAGATCAAGATTGTAGTGATCCGGAAAAACAGATCTTGATAAGGAGTTCTATTTTTTAGCTGTCCGCATTATGAATATATTGGCAACACCAACATTAATAGATCCAGTATTTTTTTATCTTAAAAAATATTTGCAGACGCTATATTTTATATTGTGAGACAAACCATATTGGGTCCACAATCGAACTTTGTATGAAACAGAAATATTATTTCTGTCTTGTACAAACTTACAATTACAAAAAAATATAAAATTGCTATGTTGCATAACGCAATCTAACGTAGAATGGTAATAGGTTTCAATGGACAACATTTCATATTTTTAACATGTCCATATTGTTTTTTTATATGAAAGTAGACATAAAATGAACAGACCCATATTTTTTCTTTTTTGAAAATTTGTCCATTTTCATGCATAAAATAATTATTGAAATTCTTTTTAATCTAAATAGACGTAAGCGCCAAATGACGTCATCGGACGGCTGAATACAGCGATATTCCTTTGCTTATCATTATTTTAATAAAAAAAAGGTACTACTGTCAAAGGTAAATAATACTAGTGTCAACATTGTCAACGTCATTCATACATTCAACGTTGACAAGTTGTCTTTTTTTTTGACAGTTACATGTCATGGGTTTGGCATTTCGTAAATTTAAAACTATAATGTGCTAAGCAAAGAAATATTTTACATTCTGCCGTCCGATGACGTCATCTTACGTTTTTTAGTTTTTAATTTTTTTCTCAGTAAATAAGAATATAAAAAATGAATAAATATATATTCGAGCAGCGGAAAAGTAAACAAAGAATTGGTATTTTTTGTTTCAGAGCTTAGCAATTTTGAAATGTTGTCCATTCTAAGCTCGGCGTGGTTTTATGATGGCAGGGAACGTCTCATTCATGAAGAGATAGTACTTAATATGTTTATGCCGCGCAGGGTTGACGACCTCAGTAATTGACTCGATACTTTCCATCTGTCTCTGGAAATGCGCCCCCGCCTTCCAGCGCAAATGTACAGCCCGACAGACCACAATCGGAACTCAGTAAGCATTGAAATGCTTTCAATACGGGGCGTGCTGCGATGCCGTCAGGCGGACGGCGCACAATACATGCCAATCTACGCAGGAATTTGGCTTGGATGCCTACGTTTACACGCAGGGCTGGCATGTCGCGCCAAGGGTTGCTTTATTGAATACGCACATACTCGCTGACCAAATACCTAGAACTGGAGCGTGTTGTGTTAGTCGACAATTTGAGATGTGGACGAGTTGGATGTTTCAGTTGTCTAAATGGTTAAATTCATTTTTATCTTGCTTATATTGAAATGTTAATTTACATTTAAAAATTACTGTGGGAGAGCCACGCTGCGGCATGAATGGGCCGGTGAATGGTGAAGCAGCACTGTGCTGTGTTTCGCTGCGTGAATGAGGATACCGGAGGCCAAATCCGGGAGAAAGGGGGATTTAAAGGTTGGCAGCGCACTTGTAACTCCACTGGTGTTGCGGGTGTCCATGGGCGGCGGCCATCGCTTACCATCAGGTGATCCGTCTGCTCGTTTGCCACCTATAATTCCTAGTACTTAAGTTGTGTGTTTTGTGCAATAAAGTATATCTATCTTTGACATAAAAAAAACTTGGGTTGTTATTACATCTACCTACTCATATTGATTTGAGAAGCATTATAACAAGATAACCTTGTCTTGTTATTAGCTTTTCTAATCTTGCTTGCAATTTTTTCAGTTACCTAAATGAAATTACTATACAAATTTATTATGAGTAAAATTTAAGACACAAACGCAATATGTGATTGTAAAATTCATAAAAAAATTAGCTAGAAAATTCATTCCCTGTAGGTACTTTGAGTACAACCTGACACTAGCTGGGTGCAACCATACCCAGACCCAAACGATTTAGTAAAATCTTAATCTAAAAAAATATATATTACATAAAAAATATGTTTTTAGACAAGCGGTAATAGAAATAAATAAATGTCATTTCTTTCTTCTCTTTAGTTCTCTTTTTTTCCGTTGTACTTGTTTGGTCTGTCTGCTCCTGAAAATATTATAGTGACTAAGTGATTGTACCTGTTTCTGTAATCGCGATCACATGCCGATCATTAATGACAGGAGACGGAATGCATATTCCGTACTTCTAGGCCGGTAGGAATAATGATATGTCGTATACGCCCCTGTCGCTTACTTTGTAAAGAAAGAAAAAAATGTTCATTTAGTACCAAAATAAAATAACACAGAAAATCAACAAAAAATAGAATCAACGTGTAAACTTACAAAAAACGCAATACCTACTTAATTAATAAAACTGGTACCAAAATGGTATCCGCTCAGTACTTTTGTCATCTCGTTTTGTTTATTTTTTCTGCGTAAGAATGTATTATATTATTGTATTGTGTCTTGGTCTTGGTTGTAAGCGTATTTTTTTTATAATTCCCTCTTTCTTTTGTGTGTGTTTAAAAAAGCTCCAATCTGTCATGTACGTACCAATCTACTACTCTCTAATACCTGCTGTATTTATTTTTCCTGTGTTGTGATGGACAATAATTTTTTTTTCTTTCTTTCTTACATAATGATAGGTAACGTTTCTCTAACACGACTAAAATCACATCATCATCATCTCAGCATGTCATTCCCTATTGCATCCAAAGCAGGCGCTTGGGACTCCGAGGCACCTACTCTTAGACTCTGATTCAGGATTCGGGAACTACTAAATCAACAAAAATCACAATCTAATATAACAACATCATAAGCGCCAAGCTATTTTATTCGCACTATCAAAACAGACTGTAAAGTCCCCCTATACATATTATTAAGTAAACAAATACGACGTTAATATTTACGTCTCCTTATGGCGAATCTAACTAAGCAAGAACAACGCCTCACTCGACCCTGTAAACCCGAGCCTCCCAACCTATGCGGCAAATGCCAACGCCGAAGGATGCAGATCGTGAGATTGTTGAGGCAATCGAAAATTGCTTAGAGAACCAACCTAGCTTACAGCCTATAGCTGAGTACCGAATTCTAGTTCAGAATAATATGTGCAAAGTGCGCTACCTTTCGTATTGTTTCAACTTCTAAAAAATTCCAGAAGTTTAATTAATAAACAAGTAGGCAGGAAGGCAAGTACCTACTTTTTATGCGGGCAAAACTAATTCACAGGATACGTGCCTGATTTCTTAGCAAACCTGCGTATCATCGCGCCTATGAAACCCGGATTAAGATCGTTTTTTCAAACAGCAAACTGTTTGCATGGTAGCAATCTTATTATTAACATCGATGGCATGTTTTCTAAGAAGAAATCTTCGTAAGTCGTATAGTCGTATAGTTTCAGACATCCCCAGACTGACCGATCTAAATGAGCCAGCCTGTATATTTTTCCAAACAGGTTACCTACGTATCTGTACCTATGTCTTTGATGGTAGCAAAACAATGTCAACGGTTACATAATTAAATAAGAAAGCCATTTCGTTTTCATACTAGGTACCTAGCACATATTGATTCCCTCTTATTCGTTTATTCGTCTATCATTTATTATGCATTCCATAAAATTCACAAAAGCAAGCATTAATTTAATAAAATATATCCTTTAACATCGAACTCGACTCTTTCGTGTCGTTTTAAATTAAATACAGTTCTGCTTAATAATCCATTGGAATACCATAATAATTTATAAAGGCAATGAGCAATCCGGCAAACGTGTTTATATTATAGGCTGTATTGGTTTTGGGCAATGAATTGGCCGACCGCTGAAATGAGAGCGCCCGCTCCGCTCTGCTCGCTCGGCTTACTCTACATTAATGAAGCGACTTGTAGTTAATTTTGGCCACTCAAGTCATTTACGAATTTTAGGCACTGCGACTCTGTCGACTATACATCATTATTTCAGACGTCCACTGCTAGACGTAGTCCTCCCCCAACGATCTCCACACAGATCGATCCTCTGCCGCCCGCATCCAAGGGATTCCTTCACCAGATCGTCGGTCCACCTTGTCGACTCAACATTCGGTTCATTTAAATCAGTCATTCAATTCCAGGGAGTTTGAACCATAATTGAAATTAGCATATTTTGAAAGAGTGAGGAAACTATTCACTCGAATACTATTTCTTCCAGAGTTACTCGAGTCAAACCCGACCGGAGTCACATCACTAGGCACTCTGCATATCGGCTGATTATTTTGTCCGCCGATGTGTTACGAGGCTTGCGCCGGCTGATTTTATATTCATTTGTGTAGATTAACATAATAATGTTATTTTATCTATGCACCGGGTGGATGGAAGTTTGTTCATTCAAATTGCGCGGCCAGGAATTCCATTAGTTCATTGGATGGGACGTGTTGAATGTTCATTGATTGGATGGAAGAAATACATTAAATTTTGCACGTTCCTACCGTTTTGCCACATTTTCCAACAAATAAAGTATAAAAGCGTGACTGAAGAGTCACTACATATTATAGAAATTATGCAGCCCCACAGCACAAATTTAAGAGGTATCACAATAATTGCTTCATCTTGCTCGTTAAACACGTGTCAATAGGTCAGCCCTTCAATCAATTGATGCGTCGTCAAGTTTTCTGTATAAAGACAATAATACTAAATAAGGAATAATTGGCGAATAACGATGGAAGACTGAACTTTCTGAAATAAAAAACGTTTTATTTTATACACTCAATCTTTCTTAGTTTAGTCGCTGAGCGCTGATAAAAAAACAGGTAATAATAATTCTCACAACATCTCATACATTGACTTGATTCCGTACTAAGTAGCGTAAGCACTTGTGTTACAGATATCAGACAACGGAGAACACAAATATATACTTAAATACATATATTACACCCAGGGTGGGGATCGAACCCACGACCGTTGGCGTAAGAGGCAGGGTCACTACCAATTGCGCCATCCGGTCAGTCAATAATAGAAGTGAAATGAGAATAATCAAAGCGATTACCCTGAATCCTAAGTACGATACAGAATAAATTTCCATTTACTACTTAGGCTTTGATGGGTCTTCAGGGGTATTCCGACGGCTGACAGGGTAGGAATTTGGAAGCTATATTAGGTCGTAATGGCATAATTAATTATAGAACCTACCCAAAATTTACTGAGACAACCACAAGAAGCTTAGTTGTATCCTTAGTATAATAGTAATACCATAGAGTGATTAATTAAGACGCTACATATTTCATCTATGTCTACATAAATGTTTGACGCTGTTTTCACTGTACTAATAATCGGGATAAGTCTCTCCACATTATCATTTTGTTCTACATTTATTTTACTAGGCTACTAGTGTGAGACTAACAAAAGATAAAGAAATCTTAATCTTTGACTAGTCTGCCATTCACATTCGCGACGACGTCAGTTTAGAAACGGTCTCGGCCCAAAGAGAAAATAAACTATTTCAATTGGTCAAGCGCACTCCGCCCCCCGCATCCCGCGGACCTTGGGAAGGTTGATTTTATAGCGGTAAAGTTATAGGTATTATACAAATAATGAATGTACACTGGACAAAACGCGGTTATTTTTATATGTAAATAGATACATACTCGTTGTAGCATCTACTCGCAGCTTGATTAATTATTTGAATAGTGCAACGCGAAAGTTTAAAATCTCTATATATTTGCCTATGGCATAATACCTATGTATAATGCCATAAGCAAAACTGCAACTCGTTAAATTGTTAAAATTAAAACATTGGTTAGGCTAGGTTAGAACATAATGTCTGTCAACTAACGCAATCATTGAAACCGAGCATTTTAAAGAGCCGTATCTACATAGATTTCAGAGAAACACGTGTTTCTCCGAAAGCCTCACTTCTTCTTGCTGCTGAAATGTCTGCAACATAGCAACGACCACTATTAACGTTCCTTCGAAATGGACAGAGTCACACTTGTAATTATTATAATTTCTAATTCTGTTTCTCGGCTTGTTACAGGTGCTGACCTAAATTGGATGCGCTTGTACACAATGCGACTGCTCCAGTCGCGTGCTACGTCCTGCTGACTGTCCAATGCACGTATTCACCAGCGCCATGGGTCACAGACTGATTGTCCTGCTGGCGGTCACCGCCCACCTTTGTGAGTATTCAAAATTATCTACCATTTTGTGGTCGCAAACCCCACCCCGAGACTGGATAACGCCAACCAAGAATACAGAAACATTTTTTTGAATGAGCGCATAATCTATATTATATAAAGCTAAATTAACACTAACTGGCTGATTAGGGCTGTTTTTGGGGAGGTTGGGGTTAGTTTTTGCAACTTTTTATAGGTCTGGGTAATTTAATAATTCGGTAAAATACCCCGCTCGACACGTAACCTTTCGTTAGGATCATCCATGGTTTGAATACTGTTTTCGATATTCATGTTTTGGTTATTCTATCAGCCAAAATAAAACTCAAAATTCAGCTTCTTATACCACATAGAAGTACTTACATGTTTTTAGGGTTACGAAATCCGTAAAAACATGTGGGTACGGACCCAAAGTGTAAAAACGGGACCCTATTACTGAGACTTCGATGTCCGTCTGTCTGTCTACAAACTGTATCTGAAGAGCCGCCATAGCTAGACAGTTGAATTTTTTTTAAAAAAGCGCGTTTTTCCCCATTTTTTTTTATATGAGGGGCGGCAGACGAGCAGACGGATCACCTGATGGTAAGCATTGTCTGTTTCTAAAGATCGGAACAGCTAGACAGTTTAGATTTTTACAAATTATCTTTTTCTGTTGCCACTATAACAAGAAATACCTACTAAAAACAAAATAAAATACCTTCCTCCTTATTCCTTTAAAAATACGGGGGGCGCTCATGCAATGAACGCGTATTTTGTTCCGCTATTTGCTCGATATTAATTATGACAATAAGTAGGCACTTGAAATGTATACAAAATACTCAGTTCTATTTAAAATTGAATAACAAAAATAATATAAATATTTTAGGGGGGGCTCCCATACAAAATTGCTGATTTTTAACCGTAAATAAACGGTAACAGGTAGGTACTTAAAATATTCACAAAACGTTGAATTGTATATTTCCTTTAAAAATATTAAATAAAATCAATGGTATGAAGGGTTCCCCTTCGTGCGCGAGTCATACTCGCACTTGGCCGATTTTTTTACTACTTTGTTCAGTTCTATATCCCTTCCGAAACTTTAAAGTACTTTATTGATCTTAAATAAGCGTTACGTTTCAGATCCAACATGTACCCGTCGTCGTTATCTTGTTCAATGTAAAAGTTAATAATAATAAGCCAACTTTTTCTGACGTTCGAATATTCCACCTGTAGCAATAAATAACTCAAACTCTCAATACTCGTACATTCAATCTACCTACTACATTTGGTATTTACACAGTGTATTACATTATCAGTAGCAACTAAACGCTGAAAGTTACGCCTTTATAGAACACTGATGCAATGGCAATACGGCGAACCGCGATAGCGCAAAGAATACAGGAATATTGTTTTTTTTTTTGTACACGTAATTTTTTATGATTCCGTAAAGTTATCCATCAGTAATATACAAAAGAATATTTTTTATTTTCCGTTATTCCTTTTATTTGTTACAACTATAAAAAAAATTCGAGGTATAGGTCGGTATTAGAGGATATACGATTCGAAGGTCACGTGTCGTGTCGTTTCTTTCTTTCTTTCGTCCGAGGGCGACCTGAAGCGTCAAAATCGAACAGGATTTTTCACACGCGTGGACTCTACCGTCTCTCTGCGTACTCTCTACGCTGATCTATAAAAATTCGAATGATACTGCAATCTTTCAAATTAATCTGAAATCGACGACCCGTTTGGAACAGTGGTAGTGAACGCTGACTCTGGTGCAAGGGTTGCGGGTTCGATCCCCGCACAGTACAAACATTTGTGTGCATGAACATATCTGTTTGTATTGGTCTGGGCGTTATCTATGTATTATAAGTATGTATTTACAAGAGAAAAGTATTATATGTATATATTTGTAATCCCACTGTTGATTCTGATATCCGTAACACAGGTGCTTGAGCTACCTATCTCGGAGTCAGATCAATGTATGTAATGTTGTGAAATATAAAAAAAATCTGATTCTCACCATAACTCAACTCAACTCAAATAATGCTTTATTTGCATAGGCTTTTACACAGCACTTACAAATCGTCATATATTTAAAATTATTTATATGTACTTATGTATAATTTATATGTTAATTCATAAAATATACTAAAAAAAATTATTAACATAATTCGATTCTACCACCGGAAAGTTGTTTCTGGTCGAGAAGATCCGGCAAGAAACTCGTCAGTACTTATTCTCTCACTCGCCAGTCATACCGTGAGATTTGAACAAAGTGTACCAAATGAACCTATGTATGTGACATTAATGTCACATTAATTTCAGGCAGATTATAGTAACCCACGTGTGGCTGTACATAGGTCGATCCACTGGCAGTATTTGCACTGTGGCGAGTATTTCTAAAAGTGGCGTGATTCGTGAAATGTTATTTCGAGATTTGAATGGAACGAATCGAACATATGCAAAGCTTTTGAATAAAGCCGAAAATCCTCATAGGGGAAATAAAATTGACGAATATTTGAAAATAAACTATATTATGAAATCGATATAAATAAGTAGTTAATATTTTATGAGTACTACCTATGATATTTTGAAGTGTACGTTTTGAGAATTCAATTGGGCACAATAACAGTTTTTGTAGGTTGGAGACTATTAGGCGGTACTCTAATAGACTAACCAATTGACAAAAAACGGAATCCTTATGGATTCGTCATGCGTGTCTGTTCGTCCGTATGTCATAGCCATTTTATTAAAGTTTTAAAAAAAAATAGGAAAAGGTATTATTACCTTTTCCTAATTTTGGGGTTTTGGAAAGAACTGAAACTCAATTCTTTCCAACTCATCCGTGTAGGCTGTCTATGGATAGATCTTTAAAAAATATATTGAGGTTATTTTCTAAACTTGTTGTTAAAAGTTTGCACGAGAGACACCAAAGTGTTAAAATGTATAAATTGCATTGAAACATAGGTATAATTGTACGCAAGGACCTGTATACCTACCGGATCAGACACATGGACTACTCTTGAGCATATTCTATTCTAATACGTCATAAATCCTAAACCGCAATTTACCTTTCGTTCAATCAACTCAAATATAAAAATTTGTTGCTGCTACGGAACCCTTCATGAACGTTCTTTTATTCATTTGGAAACTTTATGCAAATATACAATAAGACCTTTTTACAAATCGCAATCTAAATTTACTATTACCGTACTAAAGCTCATGTCATCCCGTTCCAACACGCAATTTTAAAACGGGCTGGACGAGTTTTGTTCCGGGACTATCCTGAGATAAGGGATAAAGTTTATTTGGTCAGTTGCTGAAACAATTATATGAGTCAGCAGATTAAAAACCAATATAACATACCTAAATTTAATAGATACTATTGTAGTCTCTTATGCAAAGCTTGTGTCTAATTTTGGTTATTCTGAAAGTTTTTTTTTCTAGTGTTTGTTTACTAGTTTTAGTCTTTAATTTAAATCTTTTACAGATTTATTAATTATTTAAATCTAAAATTAACGATTCACCACCATTCTCCCACTTCCACCCACGACCATTAAAATTGAATTGGCATGGGTTAAGTTCTGTGTGGACCTAAATAGAATTTAAAAAAAATCTTTATATTTTATCTTGCAACTATTCAAATTACAACAATCGTTTCTGCAACTGGTTGTTTGATAAATCTAACTTTGTTGAAAAAGTATTATTAAGATATTCGTAATTACTTGCTCACATACGCGCGTACACTCGCACAAAAGAGAAAGCACGCACAAGAAATAGGGCTTAAGGGGCGTGATAACTATCTAAGGTGGACTATCCACAGACCACTTGATGGCAAATGGGCTGGAAGTAAGGGGGATATAGCGACACGACCCCTCTGAATTGTTGCCCACTTCCAATATGAGGGGAGTGCAATGTAAATTCCATTTTGGTACAGGTTTCATGGCGAGACTTTGCACAATTTGCAACTATTGAGTTAGGTGTAGTTGATATTCAAACTGAAAATCTTTCAAGTGTTTTAGAAACGAATTCGGAGTCGGAGTTGTGATAGCATGAACCCATTTTTCGTAGTAAAAAGCATTACGAAATTTTACCTTATGATCGAAGCTTCTTATACATTCTGTATCTTTGTAGCTTCGTCTGAGGCCGTTACGGTAAATTTAAAAATATTTTTCTTTTTGTTAACTTGAATTTATAAAATTTCATGAAATGATATGAAATTTTAAATATTTTTCTTTCGGTACGCAGTGTTCAGGTTCAGCTAACACGATCTTTGGTATCATTCATATTTAGTAGAATAAAGCATAATGCTATTAAATTGAAATATACGCACACGTATTTTATACAGTTCATTAAACTGTACTTTTTCACATGGTCAGGTAATGACGTCAAGCAGCTGTCACTGTCAACTCTATGAGAGTCCTACAGTAACTTATATATATACGGAAATAGAAGCATCAGTCGGCAATCCATGCCGCTATGCGTGCTAGCGCCATCTAGACGAAACCTACGGTTAAGAGGCATTTGTCGGCAAGCCAATGCTAGCGTCATCTAGGGGAAAACGACCAATTCTCAATGGCTACGTAGTACGAGATGGCCATCTTTCAGTGCTCTTTGCCTTCTTCTATTTTCAAATTAAAACAAAATATCCTCAATTAAGAGACGTTAAACAACGAGTACCACCGACGGTTCGGTTAGCATAAACGTCAGGTAAGCAGTAGTAACCGCTACTTTTCGTGGTCAACATGAGTAACCATCACTCAGCTGTTAAAGTGCAATTAGTGTTGCTTGAAAACTTGGTGAATTTCGCCCTTAAACAACACACTTATCTGCTCCACGCGACATGATCGTAGTTGGTTGTGGTGTCACATAAATGAATTTTCAGGTCATTAATTTGATGATGACCGCACACTGCGTGATGGAGTACACAAACAGGCTTTAACCACAATATGTGGTCGTATCGCACATCATCTGCCAACCAATGGCACCGAAGTAACATCGTTACCGACTCGTCTTTATCGGGACGTTCCGCCACGAGCTCTCTGCATAAAATGTCGTATCCGAACTCGATGTAAAAATATATGCTTTATGCGAAATCCCAACGAGATTTACTTATCGACTTTCAGGGTAATGGCTATAATAAGCAGATATAGAGGTTCTTCACACTCGTCTCTCAAAGTTTACACTCCATTTTCATGAGAGATTGCATCTAAACATGGCTTTTGTTGTGGAGCAAACATGAAATGTGTTTACCACGTCATCGGTGTTAAATGAAAGAGAATAGACAAACATGTATGTAAAAATCATCATAGTAGTAAGTGCTTCTGTCTGATCGAACTCCTAAGTTCAATAGATCGGATATCTCAGTTCGTGCTCAGTAGTTCTAAATTTCTTAGTATGGGTAGGTGGAAATTAGGCCCTTTACTATTTTGAAAATAAGTTGAAAATTATATACGAGTATGAATAATAGACATAACCTGGTCTTGGGAACGAATTCCAAAAGTAGGAAGAGTTTCTTCTAATCAATGTCAAATTTCACATTTGCCACAAATCCTGAGCCAAGTGTTAAAATTGCCGATAAATCAGAAGTAAGTAATTTAACAAACACGAGTTAATCCATAACATACGAGCCCAATTTGTTTGTACGACATCTCTATTGGCACTATCTGTATCGAAGTACTCTACGCTTTAGTGTTAAACGATCTTGTTGGCTTAGTTAGTTACTCCGTTCTGGAAACGAAAACGGGTTCGGGTCAATTGTTAACATAAGGTGACGTGACACCGCGAATATACTAGCGCCGCCAAGTGATTGTTAATACTTTCCTTAAAGTATTTGTGGCTCACTTTTCAAAAATAAATCTGTTATTCGCCACAATCAATATAAATCACTTTACGGCGCGCGCGCGGTATCGTCGCGGTGCCACCTTAATACCACGGAGTCAGAGTAAGCGATATAGAAGTAATTGGTTTTTCTTTAACATAGTTATTTTATTAACAGTTCCTAAAGTCGTATTTGCTTCCGACAGTAGGTATGCTCCGCAAGACTACCGTACGCATTTGGTCGCTTATGACGTATGGGCTGATCTGCTGGGCATTTTTGCGCACATATTATAATCCGTAAAGTTAAGCTTGATTAGAATGACGGCTATTGGTGTTACTGAAAAATGATCTTTAGGCTCATATTAATAAAAAAGTATGGAACAAAACTAGGTTAAAATTATAAACCGTATATCTATTGAAGTATATGTCAAGTGATAGCTGTCCTTCTGATCAAGCTATATTTTACGGAGTAAAGTTAAAATGCACTCCGATGCGTGCCGTTCCATGTGAAATTAACAAAAAATTTTAAATGGGTTTCATTTTTTAATAATACTCGTAGGTAGGTAGGACTAGAAAAGGAATGCACGATAGTGATGTTTATATTTATCATAAAACTAGCGAGACATAATTTTTACTACTATAATTGAGAAAACATTATACATTGTCCTGATCCCAAACTGAGGTTTTCCTTTGTACTATAGAACAACGAAAGGAGCACAAACACCCAGACCCACCACAAACATATGTTTTTGTAACTAACATAAACAATTGCAGTAGACATTTAAAGAGAAACTACATTATTTAAATAGTACCTGTACTAAATTACCGTAAAACTATGATGATATTATCTAATATTGTCCTGTTCCTTTCAATTTCGCCACCAAAGAGTTGTGGTTGAGTATCTAGAACTTTGCCCACGCTGACACGCAATGAGCAATGATATTTAATTAAATTATTTCACCCACAGGTAACGTCATATCCGCTGACGGACCAGTGTTCAATGGCGGCCCTGCGCCAGTGCCGAGCGCCGCCCCCGCCAGCAACTTCATCACGCAGACCGTCTACGGCTTCCTCGACTTCACCACCACTATCGGCAACACCGTGATGGTCTTCTCGCCACACTCTGCCCCACCACCAGGTCATTTTTGATTATATTTAACTATGGGATATCGGCTTTGTTAGTAGCCAAAATAAGACATGTCATACAATCTCAGTATGGCATTCCCGGTTGCGTCGAAAGCTGTCGCTTTGGATCCCGGAGTACGCTTGCCATGATTCAAAATGTCATAAGTTTGGAATAACTATGAAGTGACTGCCATCTATTGTTCACTAGCTTTAGAAAGAGGCATCATATTTTTTAAACACCTTTACTTTTTTGAAATACCAAACTCGTCCAATAGATATATCATGATGACCAGATTACTAACATAATTCCTTTCTGTACTTTCAGAACCACCGAAAACCGAAAAATCTGTTCAAGAGAACATCATAGAAACTAAACCACCTCCCCCATCAGTCACTAGCGTCAAGCCTGAAGCCATCAAACCCAGCAAACTATCTGGGAACGACAAAACGAACAAACCAGTCCCGGCTGCTGTTATATCCAGTGCTGTTAATGTCGTCTCCTCCCCACCTAAAAATGAAGACAAAATCGCAAACGCACCAAAATCAGTCGTCAGTAGCCAAAAACCAATCATAACTAAGGTTGAAGTTGTTGCGGGTCCTTCGAAAACAGTTGAAAGTAGCGCGCCGAAAGCCTCTCCACCAAAACAAAACAAACAAAGTTCGCAACCCAATAAGAAGCCAAAACCTGAAACCATTAAAAGTGTAACTAATATAGTTAGTAGTAAAGTGGAAGTGAAACAAGCCCCACCGTCTACCATCAAACCTAAACTTAGCAGTGTAGTCCAAATTCAATCCAGCCAAGCTGATGATGAACCCGCAATCTTAATCACTAATAATAATATAGGAGAACCAGAGTACGATTTCCTATCACGTCAGCCTTCTGAATTTGTTGAAGAAACTTATAAAGTTATCAACATACGTCCTTCTAAGACCCACGGACCCAAGCCAAAACATGGTCACAAGAACAGAATTCACCCACCAACACCGCCTCCGGAAGATGAAGACCATCCCCTAGGCCTTGTAACGACACTTGGAGGTACTATAGTGAAAGATGGCCTGACGACTGTACATGAAACTAGCGTAATTGGAACATACATCTCCGGCAAATACGCTCAAGTTTTAAATAGCAACTCGAAAATTTTACAACCATCTGGACACAGAGCCAAAATTGCACCCAGTCCAACTCATCGGATTTTGAAAACTCCGGCTCCCGGTCTAAAGAACCACCGACACAACTTAGAACCCACTCCATCAATAAGCGACGACGATAACAACTATGGTAAAACTACGCGCAGACAAACAGGAAATGGAAGTTCCTTCAAAAACCGTCATCGACCTCAAAGCAATTCCGATAATGATAACCACGAAAACGTGCAACCGAGCCAAAGCAAGAAGTTCAAAAACCGAAACTCAGCTCATTCCCAGCGAACACAAAGGTATTACTTTAGTTTGAACCTCCATTCATTCATATAATTATTGCCGACAACCTACTTTCCAACTAATTGTAATGATAAAGCTTGCGACATCAACATACATCTCAACCTTATATTAATGAAATGCGGTTTGTCGACAGTAATTGCAATTGTTTCTATTTTCAGTACTCGTTATGGCCGCCCAGCAAACGCACCTCAACTGGCAACCGTCTCTGTTTTCAGTGAATCACCGGCTCCATCCTTTTCCAATAGAAGAAAGAACAACCGTAACTCTGGGCACAAAACTGTTGTAACGCCATCGAGCAACACCGACAACCAGTCCAGGCGTGGTTTCAAACCTCGCGTCCAGCCGACCCCAGTTGAACAAGTAACTCCCTCTGCTTCCACCAGTGTGTACAAATTCAAACTGAACCGTTCTCCAGGCTCTGGACGCTGGCAATACAAGACCAGCCCAAAACCTAAAGTTACTATCAGAAAGATAATGGGCGATGATGAGTCACCAACCACACCAAACTCAAATCCTTTGCTTGACGACCCTCAAGTGAACGACGTTTCTCCTCAAGCACGATCAGATAACGATCTCGAATTATCGGGCTCTCAGAGTGGTCCTGGTACTCTTCTCGAAAACGATACTGAAGATAACTCTATAGAGAAACCTCCACCAGTAGAAACTTTGAAGGTGGAAATATCTACGCCCGCTGATTTTAAAGATGTTTATTACGAGATAGCTACTATCAAGTCTCCTTATACTTTCCAGGTATGTGAAAAATACTTTGTGTTTATTTTCCTTTATTCAATTTATTCTGCTATTCGGATCCAAAATAAGTCCAAAAAATCAAATTCCATAAAAATCCCTCCAGCCATTTTTAAGTTACGGTGTAATCAATATGACTTTTAATCATAAAATTCCTTTCATTTTCAGGTTGGACGCGTTAAAAACACTCGTATAATCACAGTCACCTCTACTATTGAAAAACGCATCGAGCCTACAATAATTCCTAACTCGCAAAGTTCTCTCAACGAACCGTTGACAGAAAATATATTAGCGACTGCATCACCCTACGGAAAAGACAACAATCTAGATTCCAGCATAGCGACACTACCCGCAATAACATTATCTTCTGACATGGAAACTCCCCCACTGGAAACCGTCACGGAAACCTTTAGCACCACACAAAATATGCTGAAAACACATATTTTACCAGTAGTGAGAGATACCAACATAACAAGCAGTTTGACCTTTATCCAAACATACCAAATAACCAGATTCGTAACTGCTACCAAAACTCTGCCACCGATGGACTTCTTCCAATTCATACCCAGTAAAACATTGAAAGAGTTTAACAGCCGCCTTGATGAAGCTGGATCTGAATTACACCTGGAGTTAGATTTTGGAGATAGCAATGAAGAAGAAGATGGAGTGCTTCGACGAGTATTCCCTCCGGATTTGGATCTGGCTAATGTGGGATCGGAATTCGATTTGACGGAAGTAGACAAATATGGCGTCCCTGACAACCACCTCAGATTAAAGAAAGCACATGGTCAGAATAAGAATAACCAAGTAACAGAAGCGCCGACTCCCCCTACCCCTGCCTTATCACCAGAACAGGCTCAACAACTTGCCCTGCTGCGACTTCTTAATCCAGCGGCAGCTGCTCAAATACCTAACGTCGTCACCACCTCGAAACCAGTCCTGAAGTATGAAACGGTCTTTGAATCACATGTTATCCCAATCTTTGATGGTAAAAACACTATTCAGAGCACAATCTCGAGACCAGTGGCGACGATTACGAAAACAGAGTACGAGATCGGTACAAGCAGCCTGCCAGCTCTACCTCTGCAACCCATTAACCCACTTTTCCCGCAACAGCAATTCACTGTCATTTCCACTCCCGTCGTTATGAATACCGAAGTTACTGCTACGGACAGTCAAATTCTGAAACTGACGTTCGGAGCGAAAACAGTTTACACGACACTCTTCCAAACCAAGGTGGTGCCAACGGTGCTGACCTCATTCGTGACGTCATCCATCCCAGTGCAAGCAAGCGCCCCCGGGTACCCTGGATATTTTCCGGCGCCTTTCGCCCCTTTCCCCTACGTAGGTTAAGTGTATAGATATGTAGATGTCTGGACGTCAATATATCGCCAAGTGTGAAAAATTGTGCAAGTGATAGATGTAACTCAAAAGTTTTACGCGAGAACTAAAACTGTTCAACGTGAATGCGTTATTATAGTGCACGTGATAAACTATATTGCGAGTGGGTGAGCTGTAAAACTGTGCGAAAGCAGCAGAATGTTAGGATTTATAGCCTTTGTGGAAACACGAAAACTCTAAAGTAGTATTTCTTCTAAAGTTTTCTGCGTTGAGAGCGGTGCACTGCTGCACGCTCTCGACCACGTGAGGGAATCTTACTGACGGCAACTAATGTACTCAATACACTGCCATTTACTTTGTAATCCATTAGAATATTGTAAATAATGTTATTTATATAAATATACTTGTCTGTATATAGAGAAACGTATTAGTATATCGTATTGTAATTAGATAAATTTGTAGATAGAAATTAAAATGTCTTACTCTGTACCTACCTACCTAAATTTAAACAAATATTTTTACGTAATGTACGGTATAAATAAATAATGGGTTTTATAATTTTAAAATACAACAATTAAAATTATGTTGCGTAAACTTATTTCGATTTTCCTTGAAAACACTTAAAATATAAAAAATATATAAATGTATGACATATTAACAATTTGTAGAAGTGAGTTAACATACAAATTCATCACCAGAAACTAAACAACTTATTTCAGCTTTAATCATTAAGATAAGGGAGTTAGAAAAATATTTAGGTATATACTCGTACTTACACCAAATAAGTATCTGTTTCTCGTCTTTGCGTATAATTCTCGGTTGCGTCCAAAGCTATCCCTTTGGACAAGAGCGCAGGCCAGGAGCCCAATTCTCGGGCTTGTGACATTTATTTTCATACGACATATATCACTAAAACACAGTTTTTTTGTATGGTTTTTAGGTGATATCCGCCATGTTTTCAAAATATCACGAACCCGAGAATTGGGCTCCAGGGTATGCTTAGTTAGACCATGATTCAGGATTAAGGAAGTCTGATATCGAATTACAATACAGCCACTGCCATCCGACCCTTTTATAGGGAAATCAGACCAACTGAATCATGACACGTTTTAGAATCCGAACTACGCAGGTTTCCTCACGGAGATTTCCCTCACCGCCGAGATAATGATAGAAATACGCTCATAGATTTTAAAAATACAGAGGCAGATGCTCGGATTTGAACTACGACCCCATATGGAAGGCGCGTTCTTATCCACTCTCAATACTACACCGAAATATCATCCAAAGCGTCAAATCCATCATCGGACGTAGCCGGGAATGGCACACTGAGGTGAGGTGATTGTTGACCACTTACTTACCATTATTTTTAGATGAATATAATTAGGTAAAATATTATATACCTACTTACGTTATCAAAATAAAACAATACTCAGTTGACACACGCACACAAAATAATAGAGATCTCTAAATATCAAACATATTCACTCAATTAATCAAGACGGGAATTAACACGTTATTTATTATGTGATTGTGTTATACATATTTTATATCACATAACGTCGAACAAAATAGTGAGTACACAATATTGTATCACATAATAAATATCGTGTTTATTCCCGTCTTGATTAATTATACTTATAATGCAACGCGAAAATCTAAAAAACTATATATTAACACAAGTGCAGGTTCTGCTTGCAAAATAACGCCACCATACGAAAACAATATGAATGTTGCGGTCCAATTTACGGGAAGAACTTTTTAAAAAGCCAGCATAGCTCCCCATAGATATTCAGAATGAAATTACATTTTTACCGTTTCACAAAGAAAAATATCCAATTTAGACCAGATCCTCGGCGTAATATTTCACAGTGTTGAGAGGTGTATTTCCCATGATATCTTAATTAAAGCCATTTCACACTGAACAGGCGCTGAAAGAAACAAAGGCCTCAAGTTATGAAACTAAGATTAATGGAAGCTGTTTTGTAAACTTAATAAGTAAACGTTAATCTTTGCATTTTTTGTTTTATAATTCAGTAGGTACTAACAAAATTAAGAACTTGGAAATGTTCGAATGGATAGGTAAGTTCATCACATATTTTTTTTGTTTCCCTGTGTTCGTTCTTATATTTTGCTACATAAATGTCTTGATATAAACTGTGTACAGACAACAACACGGTAGGCTACCTAACAATCTGTCACTCCATCTAATCCTCAGATTTTAGTTTGATATCACTTGAGAAATAACTTCTATGGGAATTATTTTTACAATTATATTATTTTCTCTGAATTTCAACCATGTAAACTACCTAGTCTGTGACTATGTAGACTGAACTTCCCTCCACCAGCCCATGGTCCTTCCTACCGTCTCGGCATACGGACCGAATCTTGGGAGACGCTCACCAGGTACTTACTAAGGGCTCTTTCCCCGGTGCGTTTCTTCACTCCCTACAAAGTCTGTGTCTGTGTCCCATCCCAATGTCATCTCCCCAAATGGGGCGTGAAACACCACCATACACGCGACTCGCGCTCGGGCAGTTCCACATCAATCAAACTCCTTCCTAATGTTAAGCCTTTTGTGTGCAAGCGTACGCAACCGTCGAAAACCTTCTGCAGAGTTGACCATCTCTTGATGGTATACAACTCTCGTCCTTTGTCGCTGGTCGACCAGCGCTCCTGCCATTGGGCAACAACATCTCCGAATTTCTACGTTTAAGTGCCGTCTGCTCCTTGTCTGTGGCTTCCTTTGGGCACTCCTGGGCGAATCGTCTCACACGAACGACTTCTAAGTCGGCCGGCAACACCGCACGGGCAGCGCTGATGTACTAACAGACCTATAAGCCTTCGTGAGCAAAATCATTGCAGGCCGCTGGGTGCGCAGCAAAGCTCGCTTCACCACGAAGATGCATGACCGGTGCCACCAAACTACCGCAGCGTAAGTAAGACTTGCAACATAGGTCCCTGAATACAGGACCCAAAGTGCTTTGTACCCCACGCCCCAGGTCGATGAAGATATTCTCGACATCTTCCCGAAACAGTTACTAGCGCGCTGGCCGATAAAGTTCGCATGCTGCAAGAAGGAGCACCCTTGGTTAATCACCACCCCAAGTAACTTTGCCATGTAGACTGAACTAACAGATGTCTATAGATATGTCAATCTGATTTTGGCCCCTTTCGACAAAATGAAAAATGAGAGGGTATCCGAAGCCGGGCGGAGCAGACAACGCCGTGCACCCCTGTCCTTTTGCGACCACGACCGTTGTAACGCGGTCGAAACGTCAAACTGTGAGTAGATGCTACTACGAGTATGTACTTACAAATAAAAAGAACCGCGTTTTGTCCCGTGTATATTAATTATTTGTAAAACGAAAAATTAACAGGAAGTTTACACTTGCAGCTGTCAGTTTAGTCTACATAATTAAAAATCAAGCTACTATTTTTACGAACTGTCGCTTTCTCATTTGGCTTTGAAAATAACATTCTTCGTAACACTTTCTCAGGCAAAATAATATAGCGACTATTGATCGGGGCGGAATGGCTTATGCAACAGTATCTTTATTTCGTAAAATAAAGGGGTTCTTGTCTGCAATGGAGGTAAAGGAAGCAAAACACCTTTTTACCCATTAGATTACGCATATAACTTAGAGCTAGATGCCCTAGCTCTCTGCCACGGTCGAGGCACCACTCTCAAGTGCCGTATTAAAGTTTGCTTGCGGGTTTATTCGAACATTTTTCACACTGGAAACTTAGCTTGATAAATGGTGATTGTTCGCGATGTATAAATTTGTCGCTGTCGTCCTCGGTGATAAGTTTCATTTGTGCAAATCTCCTTGCAATAGTTGGCGAAAACAATGTTTTGTGGTTCGGCGTAGAAGCTCTTCCTATTTTTGGATTTAAGTTCTAATGATGTAGGTAAAAAAAATATTTATTTACTATTACACAGAATAAAAAAAGAACATAAAAAAGTACCTATTTACAGAATGCTAAGAATAAACAAAGGGAGGAATACTATTTACAAGAGATGATGGATAAGATGAAACATCTGCCCCGCTCATCGTGCCCAGAATGCTGACAGCTTTACCTCTTTGAATGGCCAACCCAATGCGTTGGCCGAGGTAGCTGCCAGCATTACTGTGACCTGAAATGTCGAGTAGCCGGGCAGACAACTTGCGCAAAAACTTGTGGGCCTCGGGCCCCCACGGTCCCAAGGTTTCCACGCCGAACGGAGCAAATCGGTAACAGGTGTCTAAGGCGGAGTATTTGTTTTTTTTTTCGTGACTCCGCCGAAGCAGCTGATGCACCTGCGCCCCGTGAAGGTAAGCGAGTGAAGATATTTTGTAATGTTGTCGAATTAATGGAATCAAAGAACTTGTCGTTTTATACTTGGTTTGTAGCTCATTGCTACAAACATTCTATGCATTAGGTAAATAAATAGTATCTAACTAAAGACCAATGAAGTAAAAAATACCCGACATGGATTCGATCCCAAACTCTACTGTACTTCAAGTCCGCGCCATAGCCGTTACGCCATCGAAGTCGACATTTTCACTATGGGTAAGTTAATAATAACATTTTTTGTGTTACTTTACATCTCCAAATACAAGAAATTTAAAGAATAAAAAGGAAACAATATCCTGAAGGCGAAGGGTCCCGAACACTAGCGGCGCAAATTGATTGATTATTATTAAACGACTAAATTACGCATCACGAAAGAAGTGTTTTTATAATTTTAGATTCCTTGTGTCCATGAACATAAAGCTCAAATTCAAATGTTGATTTCGACTTAAGCGCACTTTTCACGGGACTTTTTGGTGGCGCGAACTGTAAACTGGATCATACCACAGATTTGGTATGGAGTTACTTACCTTGTACCGGCAGGCCTCTGCCGACGGGATTCGGGAACGTGTATGCGGTATTTGTAAATGACGGACAATGTAAAATTGTATAAAAATAATTATTTAATGCGTAAACATTACAAAAGTACACTCATTGTCCAAAGGTGGGAAAATTAGTGACATTAGAAAAAGAAATGAGCAGCGATATTTGAAAGAAGAATAAAGTTTTCTTCGCGCCATAAAAGTAAACAAAGAAGGTTTCATGCATCGAGTCTTTCATCCTCGATATACCTATTATTTCAAATATTAGAAAATTAATGTTAATTTAGCTAAACTATATCTAGATCGTGTTGCATTTTCAGTTTTTTTTTCTAATATCCTTTTAAAGATCTCTCTTTAAGACGCATGAGTTTTTGTTTTAAGGTGCTAAGCAGGCAACACTGCCAGTGATTAGCCAAGCAAACTCGGCAGGCGCCACGGGCCGTCAAACCGTCTGTTTCCACCGGGCCGCTTCATCCGCGGTGAGAACTTTTGTAAGCCGTTCAGAGCAATGAGCACCTATCAAATTTTCATATAAGGATTTTAATCGTTGTAACAAAGAGATCCATGCATTTCCAGCATCTAAAGAGTCGATACCTATACATAGGTGCGCCTGGAGTATTACTGGTGCCGAAAATATTAATAATAAAAAGGCCCATATTTATTGGCACTACTATTACTAAACTATTACAATTGATGTATGCTCTGTGTTGTGATGTCTTTAATAATATATTTTTTCTTTTTTTCTTAAACGCAAAGACTCGCGGTTGTTTAAAAAAAAGATGTAGAGATGATTGTGACATGAATGGTGTGTGCGAAATAAAGTTGGAAAATCACAATTTATTTATTAATTTTAAATGTCTTGATAATTTTTTCATTTATTGTCTTAATTTCATTACAATCGATCAAAAGCTGAGCTATCATCGCTATATACAAAAAAAAGGCGACTGACTGTTTTATCAATGCAGGGCCTAAACTATACAGGATGAAGATTCTGTCGGTAGGAGTCAAATACTCCGCGTGGGCTGATGCAATTCAAAGGTTTTAAATTAGTATCTAGTGGTTTTAGTGAACAAATTTGGAATTGATTGGTGCAGTGAAGTGCCGCAAAGTGATTTTGATAACAAGAATCGAACTGCTATTGTGTGTCGAGAGTGTCGGAAAATTTGCTTGACCCTAATAGAGTCTTAAAACCCGCGATTGTGTTTAGAATGGTATCGGCAGAATCCGTAGGTCGATAAAAAGTAAAACACCGACATTTAATTGAATGACTGTGACTTTGACTGACTTCGACTGTTGACTACCCACTTATTCTCAATAAGTTACTTGACATTAGAGCCATAATATAAAAATATGTAAGGATTAGAAACTTCAAATTTTACACAGGATTTCTTTTATAATTCGCTTAGCGGAGCACTAAATAATGCCCCTAAGGGGCTAAACGGGGGTTCGAAGTTAATATGTAACTTTGCCGTTTTACGTGTTACTAGTATCTTACAGAATACAGGGCCGATTATTATTTTTCGTTGAACAATAGGCCACATCTACAAGTTTTTTGAATTGACAGAGATTCGATTCGCCTTTGTTCTTGGCACAATGAAGCAGGTGAGCTAACTCCGCGCGGCCAAATCCGCCTGTTTCGCGCGGGCCCTTTGTCTGCGGGTGACAGCTTTTGTGCGCGCTCCATACATTGGCAGCCATCAAATTGTCATATCGCGGCTGAAATTGTCGGACTACCACTTAGGTAACTACTATAGATATTACTCCTACCAGTTTTTACTTTAATAATCCCTATCTTAATAGGTACCAATAATTTTAAAAATATAGTGGTTAAGGAAATCTCTTGATCAACGACGGTGACGGGGATGATGTCAGTTCCTGCAAGACACAAGGAATGTTAAATCCTGCATGCCACCATCTCATTGGTAGATACGGGCCTCCCCGCGTCTACAAAAGGTAAGATACCTACTTATTACAGCCATTTAAAGTCAAGTGCATACAAAAAATTGCATACCTTGATTTATTACGTAACTTGCTGTTACACGCGACTTCGTCCCCATGAAATAGTTACTATATTATGAAATGCCTATTGAAAGCGCGAACTGATTTGTACTTAAGTAAAATAAAATTTAGAGAGTCTTTAAAAACCGAAAATCATTTCAATATACTGAGCCAGCGTTGTAGGTGTACAACGCTGGCTCAGTATATTGAAATGATGATGACGTATCGTCGTGTACCTATTATTAGTGCGGGTGTTCATCTTTTATTTTCGTAACAGTGTAGAGTTTCAAATAGGTATTATATTACAGGGTATAACCACCATTTTCCAGTGTCCCTTACCCCAAAGGCAACGTGAAAAAGATCGTACATAGGGAGAAGGGCGGCTTCTTTGCTCGTAGCTGTTTTAAATCTTATATTGTGTTTTTTTTATAAATGAACAATAGGTTATGTTGTCTACAAAAAATGTTACATATTCTATCTACTTTGATATATCTATCGTATCTCCACCTGCTTCTCGGTTCGGAATTAATTTTCACTTAAAAGTTCAGGTGCATAGTCTGAATCAGCTAAGTACTTTTCCAATCAAGAGTCTGGTATAAAGCCGGCTTAAAAATCGTATTGATATCGTAGACATAACGGCCCAGTTCTGTTCTTTGTTTTACAACTCTATTGATTGTAGAACATAGACCTAAAAACGAGAATAATAAACAAGCGAAAATGTTCTTTTTATCTCAGTTTACGCTTTTTAAGAACGGACGTTTACATGTTTAGTTTTCCAAATCTGTCAAATTTCTTCAACTGACTATCTCCAGCTTATTATAGATGACGATGATAGTGCGACTATAGTTCTTACCGTACTAAAGTTTAAGCCGTCCCGTTACAATACGCAATGTTAAAAGGGCCATGAGTTTAGTTCCGGAACTTTTTAAAATAAGGTCTGTGTTCTAGTAAAATTAAGAACCTTTTGACAGATTTTAGTACGACCAACGTGTGCCTGTCTGTCCACCTAGTGATGTTCAAGATATCCGTATCCGTTATAAGACCGAGACAACATACGACATCAAGTTTTAGTCATTGCAATGAAGAAGCCTCCTGGATGAATTATTATAAAACTAGCAATCGCCCACGGCTTCGCTCGGGTGGAATTCGGTTTGCCTTGCCCAGAGAGTAACGTAGGTACTATAAATCTCAGAGTATGTCACTCTCTACTATCTCCACTTTAAAAAAAACACGTCAATTCGTCGCTCTGTTTTGTCAAGAAAGACGGACGGACAAACAGATAGACACACAGACTTACTCGTAGTTAACAAGAACGGGGATTTAAGCGACGATAATTTTCAACTACTAATATAATTTGCAGTGTCTTCTACACATTAAAGTTTACCTATGGATGCTGTGAATGCTGATGTCTGATGCAGATGTATTAAAAGTAATGTCAATTGTCGAAGTCTTTATTCAACACTAAAATTATACAATTTTTCAATAAACACTAAAACTTGTTTGAATCATGGGCGAATGAATTGCCGATGTCGCATTAAAACTAAAATATGCAATTGTACGGGTATACTCGTACAATTAGGTATTTACAATAATTAGTTAGCTTTACGCTTAGATTAAACCTCTTTTTGTTTTATCTAAGGTTTTACGCTTATCTTTTTGGCTACGTTGTTGCAGCCAGCAGCCGTGCCATTAAAAAAATAAGTTCGATAGTAAAACTAATATGAATGAAGATATTATTTTTATTTCTATCCATAATTTGTACCCAGTAGGTAGATATATGTACATTACCTAAAGACAAACATCACCAATAAGCAATACAATCTTAGGTATCGAAATAACGTAGAACTTCAGAACAAGCCAGTCACCAACACTCCAAGCCCAGTAATTCACATTATTTTTAAATTTAGTATGATAAAATATGCAGTGCACACACCGTTAGCTCACGTGCTTGTTAGGACTTAGCGAGATCTAAGTCTGGACTCCATTTTGGAACGAACATATTTTTAAAATGGTGGACATATCTGCGCCGCCACAAATCTGCACGGAGCCAGATCGCGCTCTGATTGAACGAGGTTAGACGAAATCGGCTTATCCTCCGATGGCGAATGGGGAATAATTTCATTTGAGTATGCGCTCGGTTCGTCCACCTGCTACACCGCCATGCAAATTGACAATGCGCCCCTATACGACGTAGGACCTACAATAGATCGAATTCAGTCAATTCACACTTACTATTTCTATAGTTCGTCTGCGATGTAGCCAAGTCTATTCAGCTGTGAAGTCAAATCAGATGCTTTTCATCTATTGTATGGATTTAAGAACCTAGGTAGATATGCCATAGTCTTAGACAATTGTCTAAGGGGTCTAAGGCCATAGTAGATACTATCTAAGGTGACTTACGTCATTGTCGTGTGTGTCTGTCCGTGGCATTGTAACTCCCGAACGGATGACCCTGATTTAGATTTTGATTTTTTGTTTTCTTAAGCTATGTTAAGTGGAAATTGATACAAGATGGCAGCGCCGCCACAAAATGTCGGAGTAACATATTGTATGACAACCTCCCTCGAATGATACCTATCAAATAAAAGGGTTGGAGTATATAATAGAATACGTAATACACTATGAAAAATTTCAAATCCAAGTTTTTTATTTATTTATTGCAAAGAATCAACAACAAGTTTACAATAGGCTTAAGCTAATACAAGAACAATTGACTTAATTGATAATTATAAACCCAACTGCGATTGATTACATCATTCTTAAATAAAAATAATAAAGTAGATAACAAAAAGTTAAAATAGGAAGATGGCCGCCCCCATAAAATGGCGAATAATAAATTATAATATAATATATGTATTTAAGTAAATATTTGTGTTCCTCTGTTGTCTGATATCTGTAACACAAGTGCTTAAGCTACTTAGTACGGAATCAGGTCAACGTATGAGATGTTGCGAGAATTGTGAATTGTGAAATTGTGAGATATACTTGAGTGGGGATAGTATTGAAAGCGGGAACTGATTTGTACTTAAGATAAACACAAATTGGAGAGTCTCATTAGTAGAAGGCGAAGAATAAAAAATAAAATAATAATTTAAAAACCCCCCACAAAATTCTAAAAAGTCCAAAAATTAATTTAAACTGCTATGTACTGCTGTTGACTGTCCTACGTATGACCAATTTTGCTTAAATATTGTCGCGTCGGGGGTCCGCTCCTTATCTACCTATCTATAAAATTAAACTAATATGTAATATGTAGTTTAAGTATTTTACCAAAAATGTTCATACTTAGGACAGTCAACAGCAGTTTCAATTTATTTTTCAATTTTTTAAATTTTAGTCGGGGATAGTTTTTAATAATGTAACGAAATACACAGGATTCAATCATTCATTTAGGTAGGTATTTTCGTTCTGATAGGTATACTTAGGTACAGGGTGCATCTTATTTTTTAAATTGATCTAATGTTTTCTGTAGGATAAGATTAGGACTAATCAGTTCCTTTCCTGAATTATGAGTAATTAAACATCCATTACATAGTTAGTTAACAATTATTCTGTGAGCATACTGACTATGCTGCTCTAACAACCTGCATAATATATTAGAATCGAAATATCTGTCGTCAAACACAACAGAAAAAATCCAGCTCATTTTGGTACCTATGTTATCGTATTCGTATCGTTGTTAGTTACAACCAATTTTGAAATATATACATTTTTGTAACGCCAAGCGCCAGCCATTACCAAGCCGCCCCACTTGTTTCATATATATATATATATATATATATATATATATAGGTGTCCATGGGCGGCGGTAATCGCTTACCATCAGGTGATCTGTCGGCTCGTCTGCTACCTATATCATAAAAAAACATATATTACTGTAACTCGTAGCAACCTCTCTCTTTTTTTAAATTCTTTTAAATTTTATTTTATTGTATTTTATTTTGTCGATATGTACCTACTAATATAATTTTAAGTCATTTTGTTACTAACAATCTATGGATCAAAAATTATGGTCTGAAATAAACAATTTTTATTTTTATTTATTTTTTATTACTCTGTACTCACAGCCAATTTTCAAAAATATATTACTTTCAGCGTTTTTTTTTAAATTGGCCGACGAGCCGAGTATGTCAAAGAGCTTACGACTCGTTGACATAGAATACCTGAATGAGTTTTTTTTTCCTTTGTGTTTAACTATAAATATTTATATATAAAAATGTAAAATATCATGTAGGTTGTTGGATCATCAGTATGCAATCAATGTTTAATTATTCAGAAAAGGAACTGATTAGTGCTAATCTTATCTCACAGTAATCAATAGAATTGTTTATTTGATAACAATGGGCAGCAATGAAAACCGTGTTGATAAACCCCGTAGTTATACAGAAATTATATTATCAAGCTAGATAATAACATCAAACAAATGCATACTTTGTTAGTGATTAATATACGCCATTAGGAAAACAATGTCGAGTGCTTTTAAAACCGAACAAAAAAATAATTCTGAATGAATATTATAGTGTGTGATACTGTGAGAAAATGAGTCGATGCAACGTTGTAATTTTCGTGATCCTAATATCATGTAAGTAAATTGCATGTAATTTATTTATCACTTCTAATAATGTGCTAGTTAGTACCTACCTACTTATGTACTTAGGTTATTACCTCATAAATATATATCAACACCTCCGAACACGATGGGGCGTTGTGATAATTTATGACAAATTCCCATGGCTACCTTCCGTCTCCTTCATAAATAAATAAATTGAGACAACATCATATACCTACATTGTTCTGGTGCCAAACAAACAACTGAAACAACGAAGGTAGCAAAAACACCCAGACACAACATACATATCTGTTTCATCAAAAAACATTTGTGTTGGCGCCAGAATCGAACCCGCGAACCTAGCGTCTAGTCGGGTCGTCAAATTTATTTAGGTTATTCCCAGTTGCGTCCAAAGCACACGCTTTGAGGCTCAGACCTCGTCCAGCTGTGGGAAGCTAGTGAACCGGTGAAATTAATTAAAATCATGTAATATTCTGATTTCAGGTGCGTGTATCGTTGTGACGCAAAGCTCTGCCCGCTGTTTTCAATTCACGTGGCTGGGGCAAAGGTACAACAATGAGAGTATCTTCCTCAACGCCACTTGCCAGGACGCCACAAGACTTTCCAACGGCATACCCTGCCAGAAACCTCTTGTAGTTTCAGGTATTTTCAGAGGCCTTACCAAATATTATGAAATACTATCCTCGCTAACCAAAACTATTGCTCTGTCTCTTTCACATGCACCACAATGTAAAGGACAAAGCGATAGTTTTCGATAGCGAGCGAACAGTTTTTCAAAGTCATGACAAGGGTACTGGTCCTTTAGCGTAGTTATGGTAAAACTGGGATCTCTCAATAGATATTGAACCAAAGGCATAAATCGACTAAAGAAAGTTGAGAGCTGTTTTAAGAAAAACCTCACTCACGTTGTGGGCTCTAAGTAGGGAATGCAGATCCCGGAATTTTCGGGATCCCGTCTAGTTAAAAATAAAAATCGGATGACAGAAATTGCTAATAACTGCTTGTTTGTGATAGTGAGGTTAACTAAAACAACATATTACTCGAAAGAAAATAAAGAGCATTAAGGTCTATTTAATCTTACCAACTAAATAATTATCAGGTTTCAAGGAAATTAACATAGGTAAATTAGGTAATCAAAAAATAAGCATATTGCAAGGGAAGTAGGAAGTAGTTTCCTACGAGTGAATTTTAAATTACTTCTTGAAAATCAAAGGGTATTAATAGTGTCATCTGCTATACAGCATCTAATGTAACCTGCTGCTGAGAATGCCCTCCTCTTCGACTCAACACTGGTTGGCAACAGCGTGGCGAAGCAATTATATTCAAACTGCAAAAATCGCCCCCTTGATCCTCGACACTGAAATAAATCCATTTATTTTTTTATGGTAGACTCTAATTTATCTAACCTCGTGGACGTGTATATACGTGTAAAAGGACTTTTAGACGCTCGCAGACTTTCTTCTAATTCCTCTTGAAGCCCGCTGACAACTGCAGCCCAATCCCGTCAATATCGGGATTGATCCCGAAAAATACACGAGATCGGGATCCCGCAGGATCGGGATTGCATTCCCTAGTAATAAGGCTATTATGGCACTAGAAGTAAACAATATCTATATAATAGCAGCGCCTGGCTGTAACCCCCTCGGGTAGCTACATTGCGTCAGTGGAAGAATAGGGATTTGCCGTCAAGGTTTCACTACATACCACTGTCGCGGTTTGTCCACACATCGACCTACCTATTTTTTTTTACATTATGGCAGACAAACGAGCAGATGGCACACCCGATGGTAAGGGAATTACCTATTTGTGACTTTATGCTGCGTAACTGATTTTTTATGCGATTTTCAGTAAAGCAGGACAACACACATCCACACACATTTACCGGAACGGATTTAATAGTATCTAGTATCCATAGCCCGTGTTCGACAGTCCTTTATAATTAATTTTATGTGACAAACATTTAAATTGGCTATGAAAGAATTAAATTGTTAAGAATTTTACGTAAAATTATTATGCTATAAAGTTTACAGTACATTTTTTTTTTAATTTTTGACAAATGTTGTTTATGTAGATACGACGGATATAATGCCTTCCATTTACCTACTTAAGATGTCCGAGCCAAACCCCCTTATTACAAATGGCGAACTAAGGATAGTGCTGAAACATAACTCGTGCCGGCCCTTTTTAACATTGCTTGTTGGAACGGGATGTTGCGAGCTTTAGTACGGTAATAACTTTTGATCGCTATTTGTAATAAGGTAGCTGGCAAGATTCAAAACTAAGTCTCTACCTATGTTTCAGAGGACGGTACGTGGCCTAATATAACCTACATATGGGAGAACTATGGGAGACAAGCGTCGTGTGAGCTGGCCCGCAACGACATATGTGCCCAGTACACTTATTACTTTAATGGACAAGGTATGAAAATGTACCTCGTCCTGCCCAGACAATAGAAAATCCATTGTTATTCTGACAAAAGAAAAAATGATTCCCTGTCTTTCTTTGCAACGAAATCAAACACAAATAATCTTATAAATCGGTAACTATCTATGGTATCTTATAAGGGGAAACATTTTATTGGATTTTGATGAGATAAATCACTATAGAACTTTATCATTTTAAATTTCTCATCTCCTCCTCTATTTAAATTGTGCCTCATACTTTGTGTTCGTCTATGGAGCGACAAGCTCTTATTTTTTTTTAATCAGCCTATAAACTGTCCCACTGCAGGCCAAAGGCCTCCATCATAGAAATCAAGTTATCGCTACTATGATGGGATTAGGCTTAATCACCACGCTTGCCAAATGCGGATTGGTGATCACAAACCCGAGCTATGTCCGAAAAATTCGAAACATACTTTTCGCTCGAACCGGGAGTCGAACCCAGGACCCTGAGATCACGGCCCGGTACTTAAACCACTACACCAACAAGGCGTCAAGCTCTTGATGCACCTCATATGGCTTTTAAGTCTTCTTGTTTTAAGTATATTTTTCTGTCATTCCAGTGGAAAACTCGACATTCATGTGTACACAAGCCGTTGATAACTATGGCCAAGCTATTACCAGTGGTTGCTATCAAGAAACCAAGGGCAGTTTCTCTACGAAGGTCTGTTTCTGCCAGTCTGTGGCTGGCGCTATCCCCTGTAACACCGCCGTCACGTCATTCCTGTCTGTCAGCATTTTAATAATGACAATAGTTGTTATAATACATGGCTTAAATATTCCAGAGCTTAATAATATATTTTTGTAAAAATAATATTTATATAAAATAAAAAAATACTTATAAATAGTTATTGGTAAGTAAAAATTTAGAATTAAAACTTGTTAAGAATCAATAGAACACTTCATTCACCTTGCTTCGCTCAGCGCTGTTCTGGTGGAAACGGCTTAGCGGTAGGTACGAGGTGTTTACGTACAAAACAAGCGAGTATTGTGTGAGAGAGATGTACGTACGTGTGGGATGCATGTTATGGAAAGAAGCTAATGAGAAATTACAGCAGTCACCAGTTTCTGATAAAAATAGCACTTATATTTGAAAAGCACTATACACATCCTAGCACCGCGCATCTGTGCACGTTTCACAGCTCCGCTACAAATTCTCGCACCGCTGACCTGCCTAGCATATCTCTGGTGGAAACGTACACACCGACTCACAGCTCCGCTAGGCGCTACACATCCTCCTCTGCGCCACTCTTCTTCGTCGCACATCTCTGGAGGAACAGCAGCCCATGTTCTAAACGGAGTTCAATTTTTTATTAACGGATTAGCAATTAACAAAGTTAACTACATATTTGATTAAGGGCACCAAGCTTTAGTTCCCGGAAATCTGATCAACGGAGATTGCTTGCTTGAAGAAGATGAAAGAGGAAAACAATTGGCAAATCTGTATCGTATCTGTATTCGTTGACCAATCAAAAATGAGTAGGTACTTATCCAGATAACCGACGTATCCGTGTCTGGAGAAGACGAGGAGACCGGGAAAGGCAAAGAACTGCCACTGGAACAGTTCAGCAAGGCGGGATACCGGTGTCCTTTTGGGGTGGTATTATGATTGGAGCTAGAATCCCGTATCGAGGTTTCATGACAGTAGACATCTATACTATTATAAAGAGGTAATGAAAATTGGAACATGGATTGTTTTTATTATGTAGGCGCGCACTAAGAAGGGGTTTTTTTTAATTCAACCCCAAAAGGGGTGAAATGGGGGTTTAACATAAGTATGAAAGTCTGTCAGTTTTGATGTTTGAGTTTTGAAAATTCGGATTATGTTTATTGATAAAAAATAAAATTGACCTGTATCAGTTTTTTTTAATTCAAACCCTAAAGGGCTAAAATGGGGTAGAAACATTCTATGGAAGAATAGTCATTTTTAAAGTTAGACTCATGAAAATTGGTATTTGCACTTTTCATACAAAATTAATATCACTACTTTCAGCATATTTTATATTCAGTCCCCTAAAAAGGGTGAACGGGGGTTAAAACGCGTTTGGAAGTTTGGTCAATTTTAAAGCTAGAGTCGTGAAAATTAGTAGATATGTGCACTGGTTATACAAAATTAATATCAGTACTTTCAGCATATTTTATATTGAACCTCCTAAAGGGGTAAACGGGGGTTAAAACGCCGGATGGATATTTGGTCGTTTTTAAAGCTAGTGTCATAAAAATTGGTATTTGGGCTTTTTATATAAATTAAAATATTTAGCATTTATTTCCTCAACTCCTAAAGGAGTTTCATTTAAGTAATTTCACTCACAGGGTTAAAACGTCGTATGGGAGGTTCGCCGTATTTGATGCTCAAATTTATGAAAATTAGATTTTGAACATTCATACAGAACTTTTAGCACTTTTTAATCAACCCCTTAAAAGGGTGAACGGGGGTTAAAATTCCGTATAGAAGTGTCATTATTTTGAAAGCTAGTCATAAAAAATATTGTGGTCTTTTTGTATAAATTATTTAGCATTATTTTTTATTCAACTCCTAAAAGTGTGAAATGGGGATAAAACGTTGTATGTATGGAAGATTGGCAATGTTTACTGTTCATCAGTCATGAAAATCTATGAAAAATTAATGAAAGGCATTTCAGTATTTTTAGCCTCATTTTACTCACAGAATTGGTAAACTACAAATCAAGTTCGTATAGAAAAATACAATATATATTTTTTAAATTAAATTACCGTTGCGAAACGAGGGCGGGCCACTAGTGTTAGTATAAAGAAGTCGCTAATGATGCAACTGTCAGACCATTCCTATTATATCTCATGATCTACTCTAAATGGTCTGACAGTTCTGTCTGTGCCCATGTACAGAGAACATTTAATATATTATCATGGGCACTAATTTGAACTGGTCGATGATAATGCGCCCGCACATCGAACTCAACGAGTCACAATGCTGCTCTCCGAGAATACGACATCACAAGGCTAGACTAGCCTGACGGCTTGCCTGTCTTAAAATCAATAGACCATTCATGTATGTGATGCTCTTAAGCGAGTCGTTTGGAACAGTCAGCCATGTCTCCAGAATAGTGCCAGAGCTCAGGGAAACCGTTATATAAAAATGAGACAGGTTGCCCCGAGAAATGCTGGATAACTTGATCTTCACCAAGCCCAAGAGGATCTCCGCATGTGTTTAAGCCAGGGTAGGAGTTATAACATATATTGAATATACCTTTTATTAAGCATACTTTTTTTTTTGATGACCCAGTGAAAATGCACCTTATGCACACAGAGTGGGGCTCTCCTCCGGGTTAGGTCTCTGCTAATCAGACACCGTCCGGAGGCATACCCAATAAAAACAGTGGGGCGTTTCTATCCCTCGCCCAGGAAACACTCAGACTGGGGTGAGGACTGCCACGGAGGTTTCATCCGTCGCCCGGTCAGGGCGAAGAGGCTCGCCAGCTCGGCCTCCCTCCCGCTTAACCTCCCGGGTAGCACCCACACTGCTGGCTGCAGTGTAAACACCACCGAGAGGAGGACTGCGGGCTGCAATGCAATGCGAGTCAGGGATTCCGTAGGCTTCCCACACAACCGGGAGCCGGGAAAATCCGCGACGCAGAGACACTCCGACCTGCCACCGCAATCCGCTTGCTGCGAACTTGCAGCGCAGGTTCCAAAACGTGGGCTTTGCGGCCACTACGCCCGAAGGCGTTCCACTCTAGGGGGGATGCCGACGTCAAAGTGCTCCGCCGGAAAACCGCCGGAAAACCGCTGCGCAACCCGCTCCGGACACAGCATCCCCAGGTCCGAAGACAAAAATGGCGCCTGCAACCCCGCTGTGCGATGGTTCAACCCGATTTCACGGGCCCTAGAGCACCGTCAGGGAACGACGCGAAGACGCCGGTCCTCAGACCCTCGGCGCAACAATATAGACCCTGTAGCAAAGTGCGCTTCGGCGCGGTCGCACGCCAGGGCCGGTCCGTCGGGTGTACATCCTTCGGCTAACAGGTAGCAATCCACGAATGAATTACTACCCGTCATTGCCCAAGAAAAACCGTTTCTGCCTAAAACCAACCTAAGTTGGAATCAGGACAGAACTAATTACCAGCAAGGCCTCTCGATGAGGTAGATGCACCTGAGTCCCCTTTATTAGGTAAGCATCCTGTCATCTTTTTCTTTCTATCAAATTCCTGTTATAGGAAAGTTGGGCTCAGGGACACAGGTTACTGCTCAGGGAGCACAATTCTCGGAATTATCTCTTCTCAAAGCGGATTTACAAGTGGGTTCGACATACGGTCTCGCGAAAGTCAAGAGCCGAGAGGCATATAGTTCTGATAAAATGTTATTTATAAACTCACTACATATATAATTCGTTTGAAATTCCTGGCGTTACTTATAACGCCAGGAATTTTACTACGTTACGTTTCTTGCAACTTGCAACAGACAGAGCGAATACTGTTTCTGCCCTCAAAATTTGTCGCAAAACTGTTTATAGCATTATAAAGCCATAGACACGGAGATGGTGTTTTAATTGACAACTGACGTGTCCTTATTGTTTGCTTGCTGTCACTCGTTCTGTCAAATCGACGTTTTCGAAAGGGTTTTTATACGGTGGTGTTTGCCACTGTAGACGTGGAAATCATTTCTTGCTTCCAATAGTTGTTAATTTAAAGAACATTGCATTAAAACGGTGACAAAATGTACTCTGTATTGACTAGAGGAAATGCAATATTGACTTATACCTTAAGTGTGTTAGCATGTCTCACATTTCTATGTTTTCTATCCACGTTAACTGTGGACTATCGAACCGCGGCACAAATGAACACAGTTAAAGTGGTCGTGTGAGTACTTTTACTGTATTTTATACGAAAATTATACATTTATCCTTTTGATGCGTTCATTACTAACTATCTGATCGAATTTCCAGTAAAAACGTTCCTGATTACGGGGCCTCCCGTGAGCGAAATGATCTCGGTTTCTTGACATTCGATCTGAAGACTGATCTCTCTCACCTTTTCAACTGGAATGTGAAGCAGTTATTCCTCTACCTCACAGCCGAGTACATCACTACGAACAATGAATTAAATCAAGTTGTTCTTTGGGACAAAATTATTCTTCGTGGGGAGAATGCCTTGCTAGATTTTAAGAACATGAACACAAAATACTATTTCTGGGATGATGGAAATGGTTTAAAGTAAGTAAAGTGAATTGTTTTGTTCGATCATAAGTAATGCTATTTAAAAAAGAACAGGTTTTATAGCTATTAATTTGTTATAGTATTCATATGTGTGTAGGAGACCAGTATTAAAGAACCAGTAATAAATTAATAAATATTTCACATCACATACATTGATCTCATTCTGAGATAGTTAGCTCAAGCACCCACTTGTGTTACGGATATCAGAACCAACAGCTGAAGTACCTACCAATTTGTTAATATCTGAAAAAGCTTTGAACTATGATTAAGATAGTACCTAGGTATGATGCAAAGTAATTTTAATAAAAATTACACCTTTTACAGAAATCACAATAATGTCACACTTACTCTATCATGGAACATCATACCTAATGCAGGCCTGTTGCCGAACATTCAAGCGTTGGGCCAGCACTCTTTCAAGTTCCCTACGGAGTACACACAAACAAAGGTATGATCCATATGGAGCATACCATTAATTTAATGTGTTTAGATGAGATTGAGATGTTATGTGGTAAGATTGTGGAATTATATTGCTTTATTTAAACCGCCTTTAATTTTCCCAAATTTCTGAAAGTAATATTATGAAGACGACAAAAATTTCTAATTGCTACAAGAAATAATAGTATACTAGATCCCAGGTATAGATCTACACCAAAAGGAAACCAGTGACAATTCATTGAAACATTTAAGGATAAATAAATGTAAGAGAAATTCAACATTATTTTTACCAGAATATGATAAGTATTTACAACTCAAGAAAGGCTGGACTGATTTAACTGAATATTGATGGAGAGGTATGTAGCACAAGGTGGAAATAGCAAACTTCTCGTCCTGAAAAATATCAGGTTCCTGTGTGGCATAAACAAAAACGAATACTATGAGGTCAATGCTACGGGCGAAAACTATAATAAGTTCATCTCAAATCTCAGCAATAGGTTTTCCTATCTTTCTATATGTAAATATGGTTATATTTCTATGTGTAGTAGTAGGTAGGCCTTTCAATATAAAAGAATATTTATAAAAATATAAAAGAATATTAATATTCAATAAAAAAGAAAATGTAATGATACTGTCTTGCTGAATAATGATGTAAAAATAAAACTAATCTTAAATAATTATGAATTCTAAAATTAAAATTTTGAATGACATTTGCACATCGACTCATCGATAGAATATGTTGTAATTCATTTATTTAAGATCATTTGTAACCATATTCTGGCAAGTAAACAATTACTTACTTACTTTATTGATATAACTTATAAACATACTGAAGAAATGCAACCCAGGTGACAGGTGCTTGCTCGTTCATCGCCTTTTGGAATAAAAAAAATATGGTCTGTCGAATCACAAAGGTGAATCAAGTTTTAAGAACTTTTCAGTTTAATGATAAGTTAAAGTGCTTTAGCACTTTAACAAACATATGGATATACACATCATATTGTTGTGATAATGTCAAATTACATAATTAACTAATTATGGTGACTGGTAGAGCACACTAGCGACGCCAATCGATTTTAATTTTGAGCTACTAAACCGGATCTATTTTGAACAATTTTAAGGGTTACAACCTCTCGGCAAACACTTATACTATTTATTTAATAACCATGCACAAATGTTGAGTCCGTTTTTGTACGCGAAAAATTGATTCACGCCAAAAGCGGCCACTTTTGGCGTGAATCAATTTTTCCCGTACGCGTTGGACCCAACATTTAATAAATAGTACAAGTGTTTGCCGAGAGAGTGTAACCCCGAAATTGTTTAAAATAGATCCGGTTTAGTAGCTAAAAATTTAAATCGATTGGCGTCGCTAGTGTGCCCTGCCCTTCACCTTAAATAAAGTTATAGTTTTCAATGTGAAGTGTATATATTTTTGTCATGGTTTTTTTTAAACAAGTTTGTACTAAGATAAGTATGTATGCTTTTTCATCATTCAGGCTGACGTTATGTATCCCTCTCAAACTAAAACTATGTAGTAATAGAGGACTACCTAAATTTGCTTCTACCAAGTATTTGCTAAATAAATAAAACATCTTCAGTTATACATTGTATATTTATCAATTACATTTTAAACATTTATCATTTTTTGCTCTACATGTGTTTGTTCTACAGCAGAAAAAAACTAGGTATTTACTATCAATATCTACAAACGATGTATATATTTTGTGGCCAATAGATCATATTAAATTATAAAATTCTTCAGTAAGTTCAGTAACAAATGCATCACTTCCTGCAGGTTTTGATTGTGCTTCGACAACTGCATTGGAACTGTTATATAATATGCAATTATATAAATTTATTTCTATATGACTATCTTTATTTGATTTCACTATACTCTCGTAATTATTCAACTGCGACTTTATCGAATACATAAATGCAAGTAGACTAAAGAAGCAACTCTGATCTAATGTTATTTAATTAATGATTCTTTAACTACATACGTTTTTAATGTTTCCCATAAGCACACTATACAATGTTAATGAGGTAAAGGTATGTATATGTATTTATTTTACAATTTCAAAGTCATTTTAGAAACATTCTATCAAAATACAAATCACAAACTAAATTTCAACTAAAATTATATTTATCTTGTAAATTTTATTCTTAATATACTAATAAATGTTAAAATTAACTTTATTAATAGAAATCATTAAATAGTAAATTTTGGGACAAAACTGTGGTATCCACATAACTTGAGTAACAAAACAAACTATTATTATTAGTATTAGTGATACTCTAGAGGTTTTAACTACTTATTCAGTTTTCTTTGTGCATGTACTACAAAGAATTTGGAAATAAACCTTAATTAATTAAAAAACTAAGCCTTTAATCCTAAGTATCTAACAATAAAAGTAAACATTCCATTATCTCTCAAGAAAATTACAACTGTGACCAATGAAACATTATTATGAAAAAGTATAGATATGCAACTCTCTAAAATCCCCCTACTTCTTGAAAACCAATATTGGAAAATATAAGGACGGCTATTATACATATTATAGGGATAATAATTATGTATGACATTGACCTACTAATGATTCAAAAAATGTAACAACAGTACTTATACGTAACAGTTCATAATTATATTGCTTGCATGCCTCTGGCACGAATAGTAGTTATTTATGAAGTTCGCTACTTAGAACAACTACAATCCGCCATTCTAATAGTTCCTAACATTCAAAGCTGATCCCACTACATTGCATGAAAAAATATCGCATATTTTAGTATCTAACGCATTGTCGCTATGTTCAAACCACTCACAGCAGATGACTGTCATTCCAGCAAGTTTTCTAAATTACAGTTTAATAACATGAGATATACTTAATATTTGAATGTGAAAAGTAAAAACATTACAAAGCTTGACCTGTTTATTGTGAATTGACTAGTCCTTACTTAATTGTGTATTAGAACAAGTGATTTATGGATACTGAATCATTTGTTTACTGTACAGGTTATTTGGGTCCCATAAAGTACTGCACTTACAAAATAACGAAAATTTTAATAAATTTAAATGAAATTCTAGTAATCTACGTAATGAGATAAAGAATGTTGTTTACTAAGATATTTTAAAACATAATTATTGGGTATATAGACATTATTGAGTATTATATTTAAAACTGAGACCACCATACTACAAATCACGACCTAATGTTATTACCTTACTAAAGCTTATGTCATCCATACATTCCAACTCGCAATGTTAAAAGAGGCTGGCTTGATTTTGTTCCGTGACTCTACTTAGTTCGCGATTTGTAATAAGGGGGAGACAGTTTTAATGAGCAAAAGTCTAAAGATAGAATAAATAATCTACAGAAAAGCATATTGTTGTGCAGAGAATCGCCTTTTAATTTTGCCAATATTCTTCATATCGACTTCTAAGCACATGAATCCAATTTTACATCAACTTAACAGCAAACACTAAAGATCACAGTTTCTGCCATTGGTTTTACATAATGTATTTAGTATATTACTAAAGATGTCGCGCAACGTGATACACTTCGCCATTAAAAGAGTCAACATTAGCTCTAACTTAAAATGTACTAATTTTTTTTATTAATATAATTCAACATCCAATACAACCAATTGAGAAACAAACTTTTTTAACTATTAAGTATTATCATTCGCTGTATGTTGTCACAATTTACTTTCTTTTTATTTATAAAATGTGAAACATGAAAGACACTGTCAAAAGACCTAACATCCAAAATCTGTAAGTAAAGTTTGTATACTGGAACGGTGACTGTTCTTTGCAAGACCTACACTTGCCTGCACACTTGGCCAACAAGGGCTGCCATTTACCACTGCACATTGGTATGTATTTTTTAATAACTTGTGTATAATAATTGTAATATTCCTTTGAAAATTTGAGTGAGGACAGTGAGGAGATTATGTTTAACAATTCATGTTAAGGTAGGGCACACTAGCGACGCCCATTCGTTTTTAATTTTTAGCGACTAAACCAGATCTATTTTAAACAATTACGGGGTTACACTCATACTATTCATTAAATATCCATGTACAAATGTTGGGTCCGTTTGTACACGAAAAATTGATTCACGCCAAAAGTAGCCGCTTTTGGCGGTAATTAAAATTTCGAGTACTAAAGCAGACCCAAAGGTTAAGTATCAGTATTTAATATATAGTATAAGTATATGCCGAGAGGTTGTAACCTCGAAATTGTTTAAAATAGATCCGGTTTAGTAGCTAAAAATTAAAATCGATAGGCGTCGCTAATGTGCCTTACCCGTCACTTTAATAAAAGAATGAGCCTAGACAGACCGTACCTAGATACTATTAAAATTAAGACATAATGAAGAGAAAGTCAAACATGACAGCCCCATACAAACATTTAATTATATCTGTTTATTTGAACAGAAGTAAGGACAGTGAAAAGATGTGTACAAATGTGCGGACAGATGTCGTCGTGTCTACCTATGAGTGTGGCGGCGGGCCCGCGGCCGGCGGGAGGCGTTCAGAGGCGGCAGGGCTGCACCGCGGGCCGTCACGCGCCCGTCAGCGGCGGCCCGTCCGTCTGCACATCCTTGTCCTCGGTGGGCGGGACAGACGCTCTATCTGATCCATACCGCCTCGACAGATCCAACATTTCTCTCAGGCCCTGTAAGAAAAGAATAAAAAAAATACTTTAGCGCATATAACTATAATTTAAAAGAGACGTAAAAATACTGAAACAAGGGTGAATCAGGAACTGGAGTAAATTTATTGACAATAGGGTATTTGACTAAGTTCGAGATTTTACAAAATATAAATATTTTATCAAAATATAGGTCAATATGTGCCAATAGCAAAAATTCTCAATCAAAAATATAACGTCTAGCCGGTTTTATGGTCATTCAAAGATTCATGGGCAAGTCCATTTTAAAAGTATGAAATTTAAAAAAGAATGTTATACCATTGAATAACCCATATAATTTACACCAACTATTATAATGGAACCATTGACATAAACGAAACATTTGATATAGCTACCATACAAAATTCAAATGAAATGCATACAAAATACTTGACTCACATCTCAGTAGCCATTTGTATGGAGCGTTTTGGGTTTGCCCAAAATAATGTGATTTTAAAGTTGTGATATCTCAGGTAATTTAAATGAGAATCAAGTAATTCTTTCATCATTGAGAGGTCTTTTGATTACACAAATGAAAAAAAAATAGTCAAATACCGTATTGATAATAAATGGATTGCTATCAGGTTAAAAAATGACATAAGGACTAGAATACTTTATTCATAGGTATGTATATAAAAAGTACCTTGTTTTCAGTAATGAGCCTTTGATAGAGTTCTTCTTCTTTTCTGGAATCCCCATTCTCATCCATATTGGCAGCTTTGTACATAATGCTGGTCATCTCATTAATTCTTTCAGCTTGCTGACGAATCAACTATAATAAAAGTTGTATAAGTAAACACAAGACATCTGGTATTTTAATGCACAGATGGTGCACAAGCTCTAAGAATCTATAGGAATTTTAAAAGAAATAATTCTAGGAAGGTATTATGTATAGATAGATAGATATACTTTATTGCACAAAAAAACACAACTTAAAAAAACGAGGCATTACAGACAGTCTTATCGCTGGAAGCGATTTCTACCACACAACCTTCATTGTATCTAATAGAAAATCAGGGTTTGAGGCAAATTTTGGCCACTGTGCGGAGTGTGCGGGCCGGTGCCCGCTTCCTAATCCCTCATACCTCAGAGCTCATGCATGGAAAGAATGTATGTAGGTATTATCCTACATTACATTCAAAAACTTACTTATTAAATTTCATATGATAAGTTTCATGTAAAACATACCTCCTGTTGCTTTTCATTAATTGCAGCAGTGAAGTCTATTCTTGACTCCCATATTCTCTTCTCAGTGTGCTGGCGATATTTTGACATAATAAGCCCAAGGGCTCGTCTGTGGTCTTCTAGTGCGGCCCGCAATTCACCATTTTCACGCTGGACATCTCTCATCAGTCGGGATTCCCTTTCTATGCTTGCAATTAGTGCACCACGTGGTCTTTCTCGTGATGCTTCATTAAGTGTGTCCACCTCTTCTTTGTACTAAAAAAAATAAATAAAGTATATATTAATACTCTATTAGTATAGTATATCCACAAAGGTCATCATAATTATTATAAATTATAGTGGGTAAAACTAAGTACAGATAGGCAGTGCATACATCAGATTACTACAATGAGTCTCACTGTAATGTCAAATGTATAAGATCAATAACAACAATGGAGGAAATAGAACAGATTTATATATGTTAGATTTATATATGTTATCTATAAAATCCGGCATTGTATGCCTAGGCAATATATAATACCTTACATGTTTAAGCAATATATGAAATATTATTTATTTTACACTTTGCCTAGGCATATTGTAATGAATGTCTAGGCCAGATTTACAGCTGGCAATCTATGTATACAGGCATTGAACTAATATAACTAGCGTATTTAACCGCCCCAGGAAATTCATTTTTGTACCATAAGTTTGCTCTTGGAGTCACAACTAACCTAACAGTGTTTTAAAATCTTTTGCTATCAATTCTTTGTTCTTCTGGCATTTCGCTGACCGCTACATGATCGATTTGACCGCTCGACTCTCGCGCTTTAGGGTCACCAGTTTTAATTTAACCTAATCCTAAACACATACATAATAAAGGCCTCCAGCAAACTTAACAGTAGCCGAAAAACAAAAAACTGATGGCAAAACGTATTGATGATGAAACGTTCATGGGACAAATGTTCGGAGGGCGAAAATTTTCTTCACTGAAACCCAGTATCTAAAGATTAACCATGAATATACTGGCAAGAGAGAGATTTGTTTTAAAACTCAAGACTGATACTTCGGAGACTAATATAAATTTATTTTGGTCATTACTTTCCAATCAGATTTTATAAAAGTTGGTAAATTTTGGGAAATTTAGTAATAAAATTGGACAATGAGTTTCATTTAAGAGTATGATCAAAGCTGAAAACGTGCAAAGAAGGCAGGTAGGAAGGCCTTTCCCTTGTAGGGGCAGTATATGCACTTTAAAATAATTATTATACTTAGTACGCAATGTTGAATGATACAAACTACGGGCGAATTAATGTGTAGACATGTAGAAAAACTATCTATGACTTTTTTGGGAGGCTCTCAAATAAGCCGGACAAATGAGATACATTCAACACTGTAAATATTATAGTATACTTATAACGATGCACAGAAAAGAGCCAACTTATTGACACAATTCATTTTGTTTTTCACTAAAAGACGTAAAATGGTTCAAGCACTGAGCACATAATTTCCCAACCACATTACCTGTTTCATGGTATGGATTTGTCTGTATGCAGTTTGAGTTTCGGTGAGTAAAGCATCCGCTTCAGTTTCTCTCTCTTTTAGTCGGCCTGCAAGTCTTTTTGCATCCAAAATGATTTGCTGTATGGTCAGTGACATCTGAAAAAGCCAACAATGTAGAAAACACTCAATCGCAGATACAGCTACATTTACAACTTGAAATACACCAACCCTGATTTCCACACACAACAGTTAACTGAATGACGTATCATCTAATAAATTTTATACAATACAATAAAGCCACGAAATTTTCATTGAAAATCTAAACGACGCACATCAGCTGTTTCGTGATTAGAGACGGGCGGCCATTAGCTTTCATTTCAAAAGCAGCATAATGCTAATAAATTTAGTACGCCCTCTTAACAGCCGAACAAACACTGTTTGGCAGCACTGTAAGCATGAAGTTCATAGGTGTAAAAGAGATAGTAAATTGTTTTCAATTTTTATACAGGATTTACAATAAGTTAGGTAATAACACATGACCTTGATAGTCTATGCCCTAAACACGTAGACCACGAAACAACCATAGAGTCCGCGCCACCAAACAAGTCCCGTGCTTAGCGCCACTTCTGTCACGTCAACACATTCTTTGAGACAGGGAATCTAAGCTTTTAGTTCTGTGTTTTCTTTCGTGGCGCGCTCTAGTGTTCATAAGTTCGTACTGTTCTGTTACACATGCTATAGGTACTGTTTGTTGAAAGTATGAAATTAATTTTAAATAATGATACCATTGAATATCCCATTCAATTTGCACCAACTATTGTAATAGAGGCATTGACATAAACGAAACATTTGATATAGCTACCATACAAAATTCAAATCAAATGCATACAAATTACTTGCGTGTGACGTCACATCTTAGTAGCCATTTGTATGGAGCGTTTTGAGTTTGCCCAAAATAATGTAATTTTAAAGTTGTGATATCTCAGCTCAGGTAGTTTAGATGAGAATCAAGTAATGAGGCGACTTCCAAAAAAAAAAATAGTTCCAAAACACTTACTAGATGGCGTGAAAGTCACAAAAATTTAACTGTCAAATCAATGAGTGCAGTCGCGTTCTCGATTCCCTAATTTTCTGAAAAAATTGTTTGTTATTTAAAACCGTGATAATATAAATTAGATTATATTCTTACACTTTGAATAAACGTTTTTTTAAATAAAGGAATACACGTACGTACTTTGTAGGTATACGTTTAAGTGTAATAGAGTAAAAAAAAATAGTATTCCCATTTATTGGTAATAATTATTTTTTCCTACCCTAAAGCGACAGTGGATCAAAACCACCAGAATAGATGTCCATCGAAAAGTTCGGATTATTTCACCCCAAACGGTTTGGAGACTCACTTAGTAGGTAAAAAGTTTGTTTTTACCGAAACCAGTTGAAGAAAAATTTCAAAATACAACAAACACATGAATTAATGATGAATGGACAACATTTCATATTTTTAACATGTCCATATTGTTTTTTTATATGAAAATAGACATAAAATGAACAGACCCATATTTTTTCTTTTTTCAAAATTTGTCCATTTTCATGCAAAAAATAATTATTGAAATTCTTTTTATTCTAAATAGACGTAAGCGCCAAATGACGTCATCGGACGGCTGAATACAGCGATATTCCTTTGCTTATCATTGTTTTAATAAAAAAAAGGTACTACTGTCAAAGGTAAATAATACTAGTGTCAACATTGTCAACGTCATTCATACATTCAACGTTGACAAGTTGTCTTTTTTTTTGACAGTTACATGTCATGGGTTTGGCATTTCGTAAATTTAAAACTATATTAGGCTAAGCAAAGAAATATTTTACATTCTGCCGTCCGATGACGTCATTTTACGTTTTTTAGTTTTTAATTTTTTTCTCAGTAAATAAGCAATATAAAAAATGAATAAATATATATTCGAGCAGCGGAAAAGTAAACAAAGAATTGGTATTTTTTGTTTCAGAGCTAAGCAATTTTGAAATGTTGTCCATTGGCGCGTGGCAAAAATCTCAACCATTGGTTTCCTTTACATGTGTCAGTATTTTTGACATTTTCCGACCGAACCACGCCCCCCCTATAAATGTCACTAATGCCTTTTGATCATAGTCCTACTTAGAAATTGTGAAAATTATTGTTAATTGGTCGTGTCACGTGTGTAACAATTAGGGATTGTTAACAAAAAAAATACTTTCTTTTTCGTAGAAGTGCTTTTTTAAATTACATTTCATAATTGTCACAATCAATATGAATAAATCAATTGAAGGCGCTAGCTATCATCGCTGCTTAGCCCTGAATAGTAACATGTACTCTGTGATAGTTACAAAAAATTATACAGGGCTTTTTTGGGGGTATTGAATATTGCATTTAGGGTAATTTAGGGGGATTTCATCTTGATTTTAGGGGTAAATTGTTTTAGGAGTTGGTAACCCTGCTTTCATCCGTCTTCTTTCTTAACGCCCCAGCATTATGGACCCCAATGGACAACATTTCATATTTTTAACATGTCCATATTGTTTTTTTATATGTAAATAGACATAAAATGAATGGACCCATATTTTTACTTTTTTCAAAATTTGTCCATTTTCATGCATAAAATAATTATTAAAATTCTTTATATTCTAAATAGACGTAAGCGCCAAATGACGTCATCGGACGGCTGAATACAGCGATATTCCTTTCCTTATCATTGTTTTAATAAAAAAAAGGTACTACTGTCAAAGGTAAATAATACTAGTGTCAACATTGTCAACGTCATTCATACATTCAACGTTGACAAGTTGTCTTTTTTTTGACAGTTGCATGTCATGGGTTTGGCATTTCGTAAATTTAAAACTATAATGTGCTAAGCAAAGAAATATTTTACATTCTGCCGTCCTATGACGTCATCTTACGTTTTTTAGTTTTTAATTTTTTTCTCAGTAAATAAGCAATATAAAAAATTAATAAATATATATTCGCGTAGCGGAAAAGTAAATAAAGAAATGGTATTTTTTGTTTCAGAGCTTAGCAATTTTGAAATGTTGTCCATTGATGAATGCTTGTATGCTTTGTATGTTATGACACTATTTTATTTTTTTAAAAAGGACCTATAGTTGAATTGTTAATTAAACAAAGTGATTTGACAGTTGCTAATGTATGGGAATGACACATTGACTTCTGTCAGTTTACTTTGTCTAATTGAAAATCCGACTATAGTACGTAGGTAGTCAACGGAATTGACATTGACAGAACTATTTTCGCCTGCTAAGCGCCATCTATTGAGTACATAATTATTTTATTAGCTTTTATTTTTTTAAAGAAAACGCCTCATTCTTTCAACGATGTTTCTATTATCATTTAGAGGTCTTTTGATTACAAAAATAAAATAAATAGGTAGTCAAATACCGTATCAATTGTCTGGTATGTATGTATACCTAGGTAATAAAAACTATTGCCAAAAAATCAAAGCTAAGAAACCTGATTAAGTTAATTTAACTTTGAATTTTATTGTTTTGGGTAATTAATATATAAGGTTAGTGTACATTTCAAAGCCATTCGGTTAAAAAAACTAAAACCCGACTATAAAAAACACGATCTAAAAAGTACAAAACAAGAAAATTGTCTCTGCTGAAATGATTATGCCGTATCGCCGTGGTCGTATGCCACATTGATTTTATTTTATTGATATAATGAATCTGTTTTGCTACAGTAGGTGGCAGAGACAATTTTCTTGTTTTGTACTTTTTAGATCGCGTTTTTTGGTAGTCGGGTTTTAGTTTTTAAACTTTGTTTTTATTTAACATGTTTTTAGTTATGTAAATAAAATTACATATTTGAAATGTGCTAAAAAATCTCTTTCATTTGATACCCCACACGGTACCGTCAAGCAACACTTTTTTTTAGTTCCTTACTCTAAGTGCCCTAGAAGGTGCTATAGTCAATTTAACAATTCATCGCCTATAACCAGAAGACAATCAAGACGCTTCTAACGACATCGACACCTCATTTGTTCAAATATGATAACTAGTTTAGAAGTTATGAGGGAACAGATGAAAAACCATACGTACATACATACAGGTCAAAATCATAACACAGTAGGTACATAACATTCCCACCCGTAGGCACTCACACACACACACGCAAACACACTCACACACACACACACACACACACACACGTTTCATTCATACATGCACTTTTTTGTTTTTCTTTTGTAAAATTAGTAAAATTAAGATAAAATATAAAAATATTATCTATAAGTCATTACTATCATAGTGATCTGTGATTAATATACACACCTTTACTTGTCAATAAGTCCGAGGGTGGGGGCCTGGCGATCCGTAACACAGGGATTACCCTAGTATGGACACCAGTCTCTCAAAAGGTTATAACCTGTGCGGATAAAGAATGGGAAATATACTCGCACCCCACGAGTGCGAGTATAGACGTGAATAGATGCGCCGCCATTTCAGATCCCGTTCTTTATCTGCACAGGTTGTACCTCAAATATTATGATAGTAATGTATTGTCATTGATGGACCTTTGTGATTGATGAGAAAATAAATGATTTATTTATTATTATTATAACCCTTATACCCTAAATTTTTGCTTCGCCGTAGTCGGGTAAAAACTCAGTGAAGTGATTGAAATTTGTTACTGCTTTTCTACCCTGCAGCGGTAATAGATCAAAACAGATAGGTATGGCGTCTGCAGCGAAAACTGCTCTGAATGTTGTGGTTCCATTATCTTGTAAGGTTATATTGTAAGCAAAATTGTAATATTGTCAAAATAATTTATAAACATGGAAGTCCTAATGATAGTACGTCGACTGCAAGTTTTTATAAAAAGTTTGAGTCGAGTGATTTTAGTTCAAAGAAGTATCGGCCTAGGCTTCTAATTAGATGATGGTGGCAACCAGTGGCAACAACCGTACAGCAATCTGGTTAAACAATAACTTAGTCTATGACCGTGAATATCCGGTTTCCACGCTTTGCACAAACGCGCCATTCATCTAAGTAGGTACTTAGTTTGTGGCGCCATTTCTAAAACTTTGTAAGTTGGTCCGAAAACTTTTAAGTTTCATTTGAATAAATAAATAAGCAAAGAGTAGGTAGTTTCCTCAAATGAATGATTAAAACAGAAAGAAGAAGATGAATGATGTTTTCATCATCATCAGCAACCCACACTCGTCCACTGCTGGACGTAGGTCTCCCCTAATGCACGATTTCTCTGCTCCCGATTTTCGGCCACTCTCATCCAGCCCACACCAGCCAGCCTTCGAATGTCATCATACCATTTTGTCGCAGGGCGTCCAACACTACGCTTACCGAGTCGCGGTCTCCACTCAAGGACTTTACGGCTCCAACGGCTGTCAGTTCTGCGGCTAATATGACCAGCCCACTACCACTTCAGTTTGCTAATTCGGTGGGCTGTCGGTGACTCTGGTTCTCTGTCGGATTACATCATTTCTGATGCGGCCCTTCAGAGATACTCCGAGCATATAGCCCTTTCCATAGCTCTTTAAGCGACTTTGAACCGGTGGAGTAGTCCAACAGTGAGTGCCCACGTCACGGCACCGTAAGTCATGACCGGAAGGACGCACTTGTCGAAGACTTTCGACTTAAGACTTTGAGGGATGGGTGACGAGAAGACTTGACGAAGTTTACGAAATGCTGCCCAGCCTAGCTGAATTATTCTATTGGCTTCTCTCTCGAAGTTGTTTCTGCCTAATTGGTGCGTTTGTCCTAGATAGACAATATATTCCTGAACAATTTCGAGAGGTACTCCATTAACAGCGACCAGTCCCGAATTAACGAGCTCGTTGAACATGATCTTGGTTTTATCCAAGTTTATCCGAAGACCGATATGTTTAGAAGTTTCAGCCAGGCTGCTCACCATCTCCTGTAGGTCTTGTAGGGTTTCCGCCAAAATGACGATGTCGTCTGCGAACGTGTGACATATACTCGCCATTAATATTGATAGTAGCAGAGTAGGTAGTTTCCTCTAATGAATGATTAAAACAGTATGGAGAAGACGAAATAACAAGAAGATTTTAATAATGTTTATTTTCTTTTCTGTAGTTTATTACACTTGCAAAATATAACAAAGTAAACAATAGGTACATACACTATTGTAGACATATTACCTAATGATTTTAGTAACAATATTATAATTTTAAACACAAACGAACCCACATTTACTAAATAGCTACCTCTGTCAACTATGTAGGTATAACATATCTGTCGCACTCAGATACCTACGTAATTTTCAACAGAGACGTAAAATTAAGCTGATGTTCATTATCTTAATTATAGATTATAGTCATTAAGCGTATTGAAATAACTGCGGCAGTGTAATTTAATACAACGAAGAAAGAAAACGGAAATAAAACTGTTGAGAGGGGTGGATAAAATATACGATATCAATTGAAGAATTAACAACATGGCTGAAGATCACGAGTCGCAAGTTATTTTGTAATGCCAAACTGTCGGCACAAGCGCACACAACTTATTTTGATTTAATCTAAGGCACACAATTAATTCTTATCTCCCACTATGTTAGGGTCGACTGAGTGGCTGATATCATGTTAGTTATAGGTACTCGTATTTAATACTTACTAAATACGACAAGGCTGACATAATTTTGTAAAAACTTTTTTTAATCACTTGCAGAAATTATATTGACTAGCTCTGTTTTGGTTTTGCTATCGTATATTATATTCTACAAAGTATGAGCCATATTATTGTGTATTGTCTGTAAAAGGTATTCAATTATAGAGCTTGTCAATCAGTAGGTATGTTAAATTTAAATGATATGTACCTAATAGGTTTCAAAGTAGACATTAACTACTTATTTGAATATTCAATAAAATGATGTTATACATATTGAGTTTAACACAAACTGATTTATAATTTAAACTTTTTATATGTATAGGTATGTATATTTCCTTTTTACATGTAAGATTAAAAACGTAGAACTACAGAAGATTAAAATATAATGTACTACCTGTGCGGATAAAGAATGGGATCAGAAATGGCGGCGCATCTATTCACTTCTCGCTCGCACACTATTTGCGTCTATACTCGCACTCGTGGGGATTCGCCGCCATTTCTGATCCCATTCTTTATCCGCACAGGTTGTACGTTCAGCCAGCCCCACATCAAAGTACCAAATTCTTTAAAAAAAAATTTGTTAGGTAATAAATAGGTACCTAATAGTCTGTCAATTGTCACCTTAATGTCAAGCTAGTTTGTCTCAATATTAATTGAGGAATTTTGACATAACTATTTTAGTAACCCGATGTGTGGCTGTCTATACTTAACTACTTTATACATTTTATTCCAATATAAAAATATCGACACAGTAAGTACAGGTAAGGTGGTTCCTCGATACCTCGAAACAACGCAACTTCGTGCTTTCAGCATCAAATCTTTGTACTTAGTCCATCCAGGCATATGGGCTACCTGTAATATAAGGCTTGGCTTGACCCGCTTGCTCGTTTGTATTCTCGAGCGTAAAAAATATTAGAAGACCAATAGGTAAATTTAATTATGTATGTCTATGTACATAATAACTGGTGGAACCACATTCTCCAAGTGATCTATGTACCTTTTATTAGATGGGCTGTCACCCCTTTCAACCACTATGAAACCCTTGTCCTAAAGGCTATACTTAGTCAGGAACTCCCTAATGACTTTATTGACTTTCTCCGGTTCCTCCTGCTGAAGGAAGTGGCCACAGTTCTCCACCACTGCGGTGTCGGCGTCGTACTCATGCTTCATGAGGTCGAGGATGGAGAGGTCGATGTACGGGTCCTTGCTGGCGTGAGCGACCAGCATAGGCACCTTGCCGTGCACCTCTTTCTCTGGGAGGTAGTACTGGAAGTTGGCTCGGTAGTAGTTTACTGGAGGAGTGAAGGCTACTGCAAGAAAAAGAAACATTTGGGCACTCAGTCCAGACAGAAAAAGTTTTTTAAGGTAAATTGGGTAGATTTGACTGTGGAGCTGACTGTTTATATATAGAAACATACTCGTAAATAACATCTATATGCGGAAATAGTTAGACCACTTACTTATCTAGAATCAAAACTGCTTTATGCCTACTCGATTATATTACGCTTTCATGTAGGTACTATCAGGGTATGTTTTAAGTATGTATAATTGATAAAATGGTCTCAATGATATACCTACTCAATATTAAAAGGAGGACAGAGGTAAATAAGTTTTTGATGAAAATACATTACATAAAATATGAAATAGAATAGTAAAACTTACATGTCTTTCCAAACCAATATTTGTAACACTCGATGTCTTCAGCTGTTATACTGTCCTTGCCAGGCACCAACATCGCTTTATCGAAAAGAGCCAGGTTATTTGATTGAAGAATCATCTCCGCAAGTTCGGGAATACGGTACAAGAAGACATACCTAAAAATGTATTGAATATTATGTACTACTTAAGTAGGTACCTACTGAACTAAACCTATGCCTATTCATTGGAAATCTACAGCCTATAGCTAAGATGTAGCACAGATATTATATACTAGTAATATAGTGGCATAGCGTGGCTAAACCTAGATGTGGGCGAGTCGGGGCGGTGGTGGACTCTTCGGGGAGAAATACCTTCAGAGCTCTACAGTGAGCCTCGCATACAAAAAATATTCTAAGCGTCTAGGCGTGGGCCCAAGCCTCAGTCTCGACTCCACTGGTCGGTCTGTCTATGTATTCAAAAACAAACCAAATTATTATAAATCCCGATCTAAAGTTATTGCCGTACTCATGTCAACATGCAATGCCCGTTCCAACATGCAAATGTTAAAAGGGGCTGGCACGAGTTTTGTTCCGAAGCTCTCCTTAGTAGCGATTTGTAATGAGGGGGAAAAGGTTTGAACTTATCTTACGACTATGACTAAGTTAAGTACTTTTAGGAATGTAGAATATATTTTCTATCTATTATTATGAGATAAGAGAGCCAAAATGATGATAAAATAATAATTGAAAAAATATGACATGACAAGGTTCCTTACCAAGAATTCTTCCTCTGAACAGGGTTGCTCCAAATGGACTTAAGCCAAGAATCTCGTGACATGCTGGCCAACAGAATGCAACCGCTCAACATGTCAGGGTGCTCGTCTCGGAACTTGGCGGCAATGAGGCCTCCCCAGTCGTGGGAAACTAGTATGCACTTCTCACGACCTGCAAGCAGTACAATTGCATTTTAGCAAAAAATGTATTTCGTTATTATCTTACATCTATATATATGCCCTGTTGGTCTAGTGACGTCCTGTTGGTCTATTCCCATGTCGATCGAAAAGTATGTTTTGAATTTTTCGAACATAGCTCGAGTTTGTGACCATCTCGATGAATGACCTGGACCTTTTTGGGCCCAGACATGTTACATTCCGTTTGAATGTCAAACGGATTCTCCACTAAGCTTCCTAGTGGTAAATATAATCTAATTTTTAGAATATATATAAATGCATCATTTTCATTTTTGTTAAGTACTGCTAATTGATAAACGCTTGAACTACTAAATCATTTATTTCTGTAGGCGATGTTATTGGTATTGCTGTGTGTACACGTTCTTAGGTTTCAATCTAGCTCAAGTATATTGTTCTTAAGTTTGTATTTTTATCGATTGTCACCTGTTGTGTATGCCTTAAATTAAATAAATAAATAAATGGCGGTCTAATACTGTGCGTTTTTTGCGGAACTTTCTACCACGTACCTCAGTTCTGTGGAACGGTTTGCCTGCGGGGGAGTATTTCCCGACGGCTACTACTTAGGGACCTTCAAGAGAAGAGCGTACTCCATTTTAAAAAGGCCGGCAACACATTAGCGATCCCTCTGATTTCGCGGTTGTTCATGAGGGGCGAAGATTACTTTTCATCAGGTGACTCGCTTGCTCGTTTGTCGCATTTAGCATTAAAAAAACACAATCCGCATTTGGTATGTGTGGTAATAAAGCCTAATCCCATCATGTAGCGATAACTTGATTTCTATGATTAAGGCCTCTGCCCTGCAGTGGGACAGTTTATAGGCTGATACTTTCCTTTACTTTACATCTGTCTACTTATATATGCTTAAACAAAATCGTGCTACTTACAACATTCTACCATTTCATTTTTGGTAGGTACTCACTGAGTCACTTGAATTTACCTACCCTTGTTGGACTTTGGGTGTCCTATGTCTGAGACATAAGCGCTATATTTGCTTATGTTTAGATACTATGGTATATTTGGAGGGATGTAGGAATATTACATGCCTACCTATCAACTTTGTAAGGACATTAGATCGAGTCATCAGCTATCTAAAGGTTGTATTTTTTGTCGAAGTTGATTACCTATTCTTTGAAAAGAAGCGGAAACGGGATTGCCTTGCTTCGCGTAGTGTCTTTCCAGCAGAGATGTGCTATGCAGCTATGCTACGAAGATGTGAAAACTACGCTACGAAACTCTCTGTACGAACTATACCTACATATAGCTGTTCGAAAAAGATATATTGCTATGTCGATGCGCAGCCGCGAGGAAAATGCGACGTTATTGAATTTATTCATCGTTTTATTTTATATACCTAATTGCCGGATTAGGTCGCGCACATCCTCGACCAATTCTTCAATTTTGTAAGGCGCGAGGCCTTCCGGCCTCTCCGAGTCCCCATAACCTCTCATGTCCACAGCAATGCTCCTGAAACAGAAACACGTTACATAATTTGCCAAATTAAAACCTAACTACCTTATTATTTAAGTTATCATGGTAAAATAATTATGTCAACATTTATCCAAGTTTCTTCGGAATGAATTTCGAAAAGTCCTTAATGTAATGATCTTATTTATTTATTTATTTATTTATAATATACACACAACACATTACAATCGTAAATAAACAAAGTGAGAAAAATAAAGTGCAGTTTTGAACCAGATTGCAATCCAAAAACAATGTGTACATAAAAAAAAACAATAATTGAATTACTTAGGTTTGTCGCACTAGCCGCATATAACAATATGACAAACCAATAAAAGAACCCAAGCTATGAACAATGAAACAACAGAAACAATACTTTATCCCAGTTATATTTTACTTTAGAGGGTTAGCCCCGATGCTGAGCAGGCCCAGTACCGTGGCCAGACCCATGATCTATAGATTCTTTAGTTTACCTACCTACATCTGATGTAAGTTGTAGTTAGGAACATTTTATAAAGGAATAAAGGTCAGCAAAAACACACACCAATAGTCCTTTTGGAATTCGAGGATTTGATGTCGCCAAGAATACCAAAACTCCGGGAAGCCATGCAAAAATAGCATTAGAGGCTTTGACGGATCGCCGCTCTCCACGTAATGAAGCTTTATATTCTGAAAAATAAGTCAATGATACATTTAATATTTAATTTAAGATAAGTAATTATTAAGTCTAACTAAACCACATTATTCTAAATCGCGATCTAAAGTTATTACTGTACTAAAGTTCATGTCGTCTCTTTCCACCACGCAATGTTAAAAGGGGCTGGAACGAGTTTTGTTTCGAGACTATCCTTAATTAGTTCGCTATTTGTAATAAGGAGGTTCGAGTTGCAGGTTACATAATTATGTACATATTAACAAATGCGAATATTAAATTGATAAAAAAACTGCCTTCTGTTAATGAATGATAAAGAAAGCGTAAAATATTTTTTATGCATTTTAGGTGTCTCATTTTTCGGCAGCAGAGCCAAATAAGTAAAGCCTAAATGCGAGTACAGTATGAAAGAGTTATCTTTTAACTCCTAACCGTTGAGAAGTTGCCCTCCATCATCAGCTGATCCATAAAATTATTACAATCAGGCGCAAATACTAGTGCAGCTTTGAAAAAAAAAACCAAGAACGTTACATGGTGTCTATAAAGTTTGTGGGCTGCCCTCGATTTCTCTGAGATCCCATCCATCAGATCCTGACATGGTGACCAAGTGACTAACTTAGGAGTGCACTCTTTCAAATAAAAAAGAATTCTGCAAATTGGTCAATAATTGGCCGAAAAATCGGTTAACATACATAAAAAAATAAAAAAAAACATATACAGTCGAACAAAGAAACTTCTCCTTAATTAAAGTCGGTTAAAATAGTCCGCATTTATTTACCTACTTGGATGGCCATACTGCAGGACCTAAATCGTTTGCAGGTTAAATAGGTAAGGCATTAGAGACATGCGAGATGCTGGCGCTGGCCCACTTTGAAAAAATAGAAGGTGAACTACTTCCACAAATATCAATAGATCTCAGTACAGATCAGAAATATTTACAAGAAATTACCGCAGCTGTCGTTAATATATTTTGCCCCTCCTGGGTTATTACACAGAAGCCCAGGTAAGCTATCGCATGCACGCTGGTTAACCAGAGCTAATCGCATACTGCGTTTGTATATTTCTACGCAAAACCCACAACAAAATCTAGTGACTTTAGCTACGTTCGTCGTGAAATGTTACGCTTCTGTCTGGTTTACTATAAAAACACATCCATCCTGCAAAGATGGTTCAACACATTTATGGGAGCTAATTAACAGCACAAGCTATTTATCCGACGAATTGTTAGCAATAGTGGACCCTGTTTTAAATTAAAACAGTTACTTTGCTCATCCTGAAAACCTGTTGTTGAGTATGATAACAGATTCACATTTAAGCACATAAGAATTTAAAGGCTCGTCTAATGAACAAAAATTGTATTTCCCGGATGTTTGCAAGTGAATTTTAAATGCAAGTTCTTACATTGATTAACTGGCAAGAAAATATTTACGAACCCCCAATTTTGATGAATATTTCTGATGAGCAGTTACAAGATCTAATTGAAAATAAAGAAAATGCTGTTTTGGAGTTTATGAGACTGCCTTGCCACACTCAGGCTGTGAAAGATCAGTAAAAGTTGTCGCAGAAGCAGCCCTAAGTGTATGCAACAAAACTAGAAGGAAAAGATTGATAAAGTCAAAATTAGCATCCCGAAAGATCATGCCAAAGTTTGAGACGAAAAAGGATTTTTGTTATACAAAATGACGTTTTTATACCCTTGTATCTTTCTCACCTGTATTTACTTTTGAAATAAACGTTTTAAATAATTGATTATAGTTTTTTCTTTTATTTACAATTATAATGTAGCATAATTATTAGTTACTTTGGATAAAGGGTGTACTTTATAAAAATACTATAAAATCAAAACTCATTTTTTTCAAGTGTATGGCGGGAGCTCAATCAATCGGGCTAGGACTTTCAAATTAAGGGGTGTTATTTACAATTATATAACGCAATTTAACCGGGTATGCCCGAAAGGAAATTAAAAAAAATAATCATATTAATGTGTTCCGCCCTAATAGTTATATACTATAGTTGTGTCCTGCACTCCTGCCGGTAGTCTTAGGTATAGACTTGTCTACAGAAGACCTAGCTAGTCTCTAAGAGTCTCTTAGTATTGAGTTTCGACCTCGAGGCCTTTTTATCTATCTTTCTATACTATTAATAAAGAGGTAACGCCTCAGCGGCTGACTGACTGACTCACTGATCTATCAACGCACAGCCGAAACTACTGGACCGAAAATCATGAAAATTTCAACTTAGTTAGTTTTTATTATGTAAGCGCGCACTAAGAAGGGGTTTTAGACCATGGTGCGTGATTTGGGAGTCTGATATTGCAATAAAGCGACTGTGGCAGGCTTCAAGGTTCTGGTGGCTTAATTTAAAGCCGTCCCGTAACGAACGAGAATATACCTGTCGCATCCAAACATAGGAGACACACAGCGCGTGTGAAAGAGAGGGAAACTTCGATTCGGTCGTAACGTCTGCTTTAAATTAGGCCCTCTGCGCAACTCTTTTTAACAGGGAAACCAGACCAACTGAATCATGGTTATACGTTTCAGAAATTATCCGAACCGTGCAGGTTTACTCACTATATTTTCCCTCCCTCCCGAAGGGAAAGCGCGTTCCTTTCCATTAAGCTATCATCGCTTCAGTTCAATAATTTTAATTTAATATTCATTGCCGTAAAATGTCAATTGAGGTAGGAAGCATACGTTTCAGATTTTGATTTGAGTTCCACTGTCGGGCGTAGGTACAGGCACGGAAAGGATGTCATAAACTTGCCACAGCATCATAAACACGTCTGGGATACTTGCAATAAACTTTATATTACGGGCCGTGCGTGTCTTTGCTTGCATAACAAATGCACCGCGGTGCACTCGTGTGCAGTGTGCAATAATAGGTATTGCACTAAAGAACCAACCACAAAGCCGTTCCGCTTTCTGGGCTGCATCTCTTCCGGATAGTTGAATGAACCTATTTAACCATATTTCATAAGGATCTTAAACGCAACAATCTTAACATAACGATAGCATTTATTAACAGTGTTATTAAACTTAGCACAATTGCGTAATCAATAAACCGTAAACCTTAGACAATTTAACACGGGACGTGGTAATAGCGCAGAACTAGTTTTAAAAATTCTGCCAAAATCCGCGAGGGTGAAGGGAAGTTTAGTGATGGTCTAGATATGAATAAATGAGTGACATTCTAGGATGAGTTAGTTGCATACAAAAATGTTGTTATTACAAAAATGTTGTTGTTAGTACAAAAGCATGTAAAATTGCTGATTTTTAAATAATGAAATGAAATGATGATTTTTGTTTACGAACATAGGTGAATCACTTGCTCACAGCAGCGAAAAGGCAGATAAGTACTAGAAAAGTTATACCTAATATAATATCTCGGTGGCCTAGTGGTCTAGGCGGTCACCAGGATGGTGAAAGGGTTGGATTTTTGAAAGAGTCATACAGTGTTATTTGTTCATTCTACTAAAAATGTAATATGATCTGATGAATTTCATGATCTGATGTCAAGATCTGATGATGGAATCTTAGAGAAACCGAAGTCTTCAATAACTGATAGCAATAGTGAGACATTTATTATTCATTCTTTATATTACTGTCACAAGACTAATCAAGATCGTGCACCATCGTTTTTTCGTACCACGATATCGCCTATTGTTTTTTGGGGTTATTTCTGTCGTAAAATATGTAGATGAAAAAGGTTCGTGAAATAACGTTTATTTTATTAGAAAATACTTATGAATCATAAGAAAGATAAATTTGTTTTTTCTGATCGTCGTTCGCAAGTAAAAACTTCACAACAACCACTTTGTGGAGTTCCGCTCAGAGACAGATACGAATTCGAAATGGCGATTGATTGCGCCTATCTAGTTTTAATAAACGTACACGAACGTTTGTTCGTGTACTTTGGCAGAGGGGAACGCGTCCACATGCCACGTCCAGTGTTAAATTGTCTAAGCCGTAAAGTCTTTGATTTGGAGCATACATCTGGCTATAGACTTTATTTACGACTAATGCCTATTATTAGTCGTAGATAAAAAAAACGGTTCTCAATTCGTCCAGTTGTTTTTTTTTTTTGTATGTTCCCCATTACACTTTGTAATGGTCGCGAAGATCTACATTTTAGCCTACATTGTTTTATTTTGTACATATGGTCATCCGACAAAAGTAGTAGTACGATGCGGCTAAACGTGGGCCGCCTTATTGAAGAACGTATCGCAATGATAATCCGGCTAATAGTTGAACCACCTCACTCCAAAACGGGCCCTGCTTTGATAAGAGTCAACCGTACCGTACCGTAACCGTAATATAATATGGCGGATTATAAGTCGCAATTTACTTGTACATTGTACTGCGACATATAAAGGTGTATTTTTATTATGTATTACTTAACATGTACTTAAAAATGTGACGGTTCACGAAGAAATGAGACGTTATTAATTACATAAGAGTACATACAAATATTTTCTCTTTATGTTACATATTAGTATAGATATGTGAATTGTTTATTATTATGATCTATTTAGCACGAGGTTTGAGCGCCGTTTTAACAATTGTTGAGCTAACTTACCTATTAGGTACGTAATTAGGTCAATGAATGAGATTTTGTATGAGTTTATTTAAAAAAGTGTGTCATAGTAACTATAGTTACTATCTAATGATACACTTTCAAACTTTTGCCTAGTTAGTTAGGGACTTAGTAACCTATTCGAGTCGTAGGATGCTACTTCACCACATTTATAGAACACATTTAGTAGGTAGATACCTACTCTCTAGAAACCGGTTGATTGCGCAAGTCTAGGGCTCTGCACTCGGGACATAATCGTAAGCACAGAGTAAAAGATACCTATGCGGACGGAGAAAGGCAAAAGTTGTTACCGGCAACCAACGATTCCCAGTTAATTTTGTTCATTTTTTGGATCCGAACCTCAAAAGGAAAAAACGGAACACTTTTTGTTGTCAGTTATGATGTCTGTGTCTGTGTCTGTGTGTCACACATAGACTTCGGATCTAGGAGTAATAGTGTTGGCATTGCACAGGCCTCCTTCTCGACTCGGTAGGGACGGCTTGGCGATCCTTCTGTCCCTATCTCTCCCCCCAATCCATCTGGGGGAGCTAGTGTAGGGCCCGCGATGTAAGCGGACCACCGCAAAAAAAAAAAAAATAAGGAGTAAAAAAAAAAAAAATAGTGATGTGCTTAGGATGCCAATGGTGTCACAAGGTCTTTTATCTCGGGAACGAGTGAAGGTATCGAGTTGAAATTTTAACTGTATTAGGGTCTACGCTAAGGGGACCCACAAAACATCTCTCGGGTTCCAAGTCAACCTCTCCTGCCCGTGGCGCGTCCTGCTAACCAATAAAAGAGGCCCTGGCGAACCATCCACCAACCCGCACTGGACCAGCGTGGTGGGTTATGGTCCATTCCCCGCTAATGACCGGGAGCAGTGGCGTGCATTAGGGGAGACTTATGTCCAGCTGTGGACGAGTGTGGGTTGCTGATGATGACGGTCTACGCTAATACGGTATCTTAGTCATGAAAAACATCAAACCTGTAAGTTGAAAAAAAAAGATATTTTGATCCTCCCTGAGGAATCAAAACCTATCTCGTTGACATAGAAGGATTAAATTTGACATACAACATTATTATAGGTCACACAATACGTAGTATCTTCTACTTAGTTTGTTACATTAGGGAACACATTAGGGAAAAATAGTGAAAACTAAACAAGAGAAAAAAATCCTAGGAGGTCGACATTGCACATTGGTGCTACAAGTTTAAATGGCGTATGTAAATGAACAAAAGTAAAGTAGGTATCAGCCTGTAACTGTCCCACTGTAGGGCAAAGGCCTCCATCATAGAAATCAAGTCATCGCTACTATGATGGGATTAGGCTTAATCACCACACTTGCCAAATGCGGATTGGTGATCATAAACCCGAGCTAGATGTTCGAAAGATTTGTTAGTAATTTTGTGCCTGTCAACCTCATATTTGGATTTCACGGCCGCTTACCATCAGGCGGAGTGAGGTCATCCTGATTGGTCTTTCTATAGAAAAAAACACACTTTTTGCTCGACCCAGGAATCGAACCCAGGACTACCTTAAACCAGGGCGATTAACCAGACCAACAGGGCGTCATCAATAAAATTAAAGGGCACATTATAAAATATATTTTATCTATTTTTTAGGATTTTTTATGCTAGAGGCGGGAAGATATATGGGCAGACACACCCGACAAAAATGTAAGAATACCCGTAGGCCGTTCAGGTCCTGTCTCTCACTCGAGCATCAGTAAGTACCATGCAGCGTGTCCCTACGGTGGAATAGAAAGGGACGATCCGGTGCATAACTATGCGCTACATAGGATTATGAGGGTAAGGGAATATAGAGTGCACTTGTGTTCACGCACACACTTGAGCACTATAATATATCCTGCGTACGTGGCCGATCTTTGAGTTGGAGGATATTATGCGCTGCATCAACTGCAAAGAAGCTGCCGAAGAAAAGAGCTGTATTAACTCGGCAACCGACAGAGATAGATGCCCACAAAAAACTTTACCTTACCAAAAAACCTTATCAATATAAAAATTGTGGTTAGTGTGGCTAGATCGGATTAGATAATGCGTAATCACACTGATTCCCACCAGTTCAATAGCGATCGAATGTTAATCGATGTCACCGTTGATGTGCTCACAATCCAAGTAGGAATATTATCATGACATAAAAACTACTAGGCCGTGAAAGTGTGGGCTTGCAAAATCGCCACGTTCGCCATAGGCCCATTTTGAAAAAAACTTTTCGAAGTCAACTTTCTAACCAGTTAGCAATCTTTTTTTTTTTGTTCGAACCATTTCAACGAAGTAAACTTTTATGACTGTGCCTGTGATCACCACATGGAAGTATATAAAAATACAGGTTGTTTCATGTAGGGTGTCAAGCAGAATGCCATGGATAGAGCACCCCTTTGGGTACTCGAAAAACCCCCATGTATGTTCTATCATTTTTTGTAATTCAGGAATTGTCAACATTTTTTCGAATTTTTGGGAATTCTCTAATAGCAATCATGAAAATCTTAGTCTAAAGTGAACAATTAACTTTGTGCAACTTGCGACTTTCAACTTGCAGTTCTTAATTTAATTCAAAAGGTGATTATATTATTTCTAACCAAAAGACATCCACTTTTTTAGTCCAAGTGCCGGCCAAAAATAAAATTTGCTATATTCTATAGGACACACACACACTTTTAATCTCAGATAACTGTCATCGTTGTTACTTCCTAGCTATAAATTGGTTTTAAGCTATATACTCATTGCTTAGGATGTAATTGCATTGCAGATGTACCGAAGTTTTTGGTGAGGATGTTGCTGTGATACATATGGTGATTTTTGATACATTGGCAGTCGTCTTAAAAGTGGCGCCTTGGTAGAGCCGATATAATTGGTGACATGCGTGTTCCTTTACTTTTGCCGAATGAAATGTCTCTATCTATATCTATGGGGCTGCCACAATAGATCTTCTACTGGTCGCAGTGGCTATGAGATGCAATGCTCACCCCATTTCATTCAAATATACAACATACAATATCTATATCTATGAACGTTTCGAGTGTATCGATATTTTTGACCAATTAAGCTGTATCTAACTATTTGAGATCCTTGGATATCGCTATCTAATTGCTGCCGACTGTACCAAAGAGTGCTCTCATGGCCCTCGGTTTGACACCCTAAATGACACATTCTGTATATAAAATAAATAATATATATAACATACAAAAAGTATGTGCATCATTTAGGAAAATACATTCGTTTTTACTCGTCGATGTAGGAAAATGAGTTAGGTACGTTATACAAAATTTTGTAGGTATGAATGTAGGTAGGAAAAGGAATGAACGCAATACCATAACATGGATATGGATTATACTCGATCCCTTTTTTTACGATGAATAAATTTTCTAGTAGGAGGAATGTATGTTTGTAGAGGTCAGTTTACATGAAAACTAGTTAAATTACATTACAATTATTCAACAATACGTACTACTGATATTAATGTTACTTTTCTGTACTTACATTGACTTTTATGTACTTGTGTACTCCATACTTAGGATCGGTGAGGGCGGCAGGAGGTTCAAGTTTTCTTTTTGTTGTCGAACTCACGAACAAACCCTTTAAATAGCCCAAACCAACTAAAAAGGCAACTAATACACCATAGTATAAAGTCAGAGCATTAACCACTAAGAAACGGTATAAATTATTCGGGCAGCTCATGTTTACTTATGGACTGAGCATCTGGTAGAATATTCTGTTCGCGCGACTTTAACTGCCGGCCGCTTGTGGCAGACTGCGGGCGTCTGTCTGCGTCATTATAAATACATAATCGCAAAAACGGCTGTGCAGTAGACCGGCTTGTATTAAAGTCCAAAATCCTAACAGCAAGTTTATCACCGACTGAATCACGTACCATACCTGCTCTGGGTATTAAATGGTAGATAGGCATATGAAGGTACTGTTACACATGCTTATTTTCATGCTTAAAGCATGCTACTTTTGAGCAAGTGTTACTTAGTAGTCATAGTAGCATGTGTGGACTTTTTTTTACGACATAGGTGGCAGACGTACAGACGGATCACCTGATTGTAAGCGATTGCCGCCGCCCATGGACACCCGCAACACCAGTGGAGTCACAAGTACGCTGCCAACCTTTAAACACTTTAAATATGCTTAAACAACATGCTACAAATGAGCATGTGTGTCACACATGCTCATTTGTAGCTTTACTGTAGCTTTACTATGGCATGGACCAACCACGGAACCTCAACTTTGGGCACTTTGGGACTCGTTCTCTTGTTATGAAAAAAAATATGTATAGATACGTGTTATTATTTATTCTATATGTATAGGCATGACGAACTATGGAGTACTTACACTGGAGGCTCAAAGTCCAAGTCGTTAGGATGCAGAACGTAGGTAGGTACTTAGGTCGTATCTGCTAATTATCTGATAAGTATTTTCTAAGGGATGACCTTTGATTTAAAAGGCAGATAATAATCTCAGAGTAAATAATCACTTAGAAACTGATTAGGTACTTACAAATAGTGCCTTTTCTAATATAAAAACGATTACACAAAGAAACCCAAACTTATCAGTACAATCATGTTGTATTTGATAGAGAACGGTTCCTTTTACTACCGCGAATATTTTATATCATATAAAAATCTGTAGGTAAGTAGTTCTTAAAACGAGCAGGTAGAAATGAAATTATGGCATTGAATAACAATAATTAAATATTTATTTATTCTACAACAGAATTTCTGTGTAAATGTGAAAACATCGTAAAAATAATTATTATTTGCAAGAAAAATACCTACAAGCTTTGGTAAATCTTAATTTATACAATGAACATAAAAAAAAAACGATTGTAGTCAAACACGCTTCTAAACTTTATTATGATTATGTACCTTATAGGTATACACAGTTATTTTTTTATCGTTTAAATGCCGAAGCCCTCATAATAGGTATGATGATTAAAGCCCCTTTAGCCACAACCATCATGATCAGCGTTTTGCCCCAATTGCGTTTATTTGTCGCTTCGGAACCCAGGGTCCGATTTCCTACTGCAACTCCTCCATTAAGCGCGATCTTAGGCATTCATAGTGGTCATTTTGTTGACACCCATATCACCCATTACGACATCCAGCCCCACTTTTTTGGGTCTACTTATACCAGGTCATTCAGGCATCAGGTCATCAGGCCTGGCCTGATGCCTGCCATCAGGCATTAGGCCAGGTCATGGCAGGATCATGTTAGATCCACAATAAAACGTAATAATGAGCTGTAGGTACCATACATTATTGCTAGTTTGAGAGGCGGATATTCTATTTTGTATGAAACAACAATTAAAAAAAAAATAGGTAGGTATTGTTGATTTGACTTGCTAAGAGCTTCAACATTTAAACGATAAAAAAAACAATTTATAGGTATTTTACTTGCTTAACTAAAAAGTTAACATTGAGATTCGATCTGTTTACAGATTACCGATTCAATGTAAATTAGTAGGTAACAGTATCTAAATGTTTGCACGTTATAAGCTCTTGACTCCGTTACATTCCCCGTTAACACCAATTTACCATTTTACTTACTTAGCTCCAAGTCTAGCTAGCTATAGAACGGGCCCTGAAAGATTTGCCGTCTGCGGGCCTTCCAGAGGTTTGCTTCCCAGGGCCTCGCAAAATTTGTCGTGATGGACCTCACACCACCTGGAGCTTAACAATCAACTAACATAGAAGTTCGCTGATCGCAATAGTTAAGGTTACCGTGACAGTAAACACACAATCCCCCTTATTACAAATCGTGAACTATGGATAGTCCCGGAACAAAATTCAGGCCAGCCATTTTCAACATTACGTTTTGGATCGCGATTTATAATAAAGTGGATAGTCATTCACCTAAGTTTTATTAAATTAAGTTATTATAGTGGAATTGTTCAATATTGCGAGCACCATTCTACGAAGCCACAGCTAACTTTCTATACTTTACTGATACACTCATTCTCGAGCTTTTGATTTTTTTATTGCTTCTCACAACATCCCGTAAAACAGAATGCCTACATAAATAAATTGTAGTCCCATAAATAAGTCGTAATAAGGACCCAGTTGAAATAGGTTTACATTGACTAAAAAGCGTTTAGGTATAGTTCTTTTAAACTTTAAAGATTTTCTACAATACCATGTCATCATTACTGCGTCATTATATTAAAATTACAATAGCTAACATCAATTATATTAAAGTGTATTCTGTATGTTATTATAAAAATCAATATTTCTACTACAACATTATAGCTCTACGTGTACGTGATTACGACGTCAATCACGACTTGAAGTCGATACAAACCCGAACCTATCTCTAATCAGCTTCAGTGATCCTTCTCGGCATCCCTAGGAGCCGTTCAACAAATAAGCTGATTGATACCCAAGACTGGCAAACTCAAAGTATAAAGAAGCATTCTGCTCAAACATGAGATACAACAACACAAAAAGAGATATTCTGACCGACCATCAATAGACTATTAGAATGTTCTTGTGTGACACGTTTAAGGTACACCGCCAAGAAAACAAAGATCCGTAAAATCCAATCAAGCTAAAAGAGGTAAACCTAGTTTTCCAACAATAATAAAACGAGAGCGAAGTGAAGATATATTTAAATCGTACAAGGCCGACACATCTCGTCTCATCATCGCTCATTCATTTATTCAAGAGTAATCCCGTCTCACATAATAACAGTGACACCGGGCATACCCATCCCTGAAGAATGACCTTTCTTACAAGATTTCTGCCTATGCATGGTGTGCCAGTTTGACCGATATCCGATATTGGCGCATCAATATCAATTTCAGGTATCCTTCTCATTAACGTAATAGAAAAAGTGCTCTAATCACGAATCTTATCAGTTATCACTCCTGCGGTAATTCAGCATTACGCATTACACTGATGTCATTGAATAAGGATCCCACGTCAGTCACCGGCTGTGTTTCTCTCCATAGATCGAAGTCACTCATTATAGTCATCGCACAGCTGGCTACTGTTGTATTTGGAGCTGAACTGCCTCCGTCGCGTCTACTTCCACCAGCAACATTCTCCTGATTCAGTCGCTCCTTAGTTTCCTTTTCGATTCTATCAAGACGGTCTATAACTTGAGAGGGATCGACGTCTTGTGGTCTTTGTTGGAAGTTGATATCGATTTCGATTCTGAAAAGAATAAATAAGTAATGACAATAAATGTACAGCCACTCAACAATGTATACAAAACTGTAAAAATTCATCATTTGATTCATTCTCGCCTCAATGCCAAACGCCTTCGGTTCAATATCAATTGAGAAATTTTGAAAGATTGTAGTAGTCTGATGTGTAGCAGCTGTCTGTAAAATATCAGGTTCTTAAATGACAACTTTAAGTTGGTAAATTTTCTTCGTTTTGATTATTAAAATATAAAATAGAGTTAAAAACATTCAATACATTCATTCAACATATTTTATTTTTGATAATTTCCATTTTTAAAGTGAAAAATAATTTTAAAATCTGTATATTATAAAACGACGCAGGTAGCATTACGGGACGAACAGTTGTATTTTTTTTGCTTCTTGCTTTGCCAAAAAAAAAACAATATCCAGCTCCCTCCAGTCAGTCAACTGTCAATCAAATCCAAAAGCGATCTGAAAAGTTCTGCGGCAAAACATGGAGCTAAAATTTAAGATTTCTTGTACATACATATCCGAGGGGGGTTTAAAGGTTGGCAGCGCATTTCTGACTCCACTGGTGTCGCGGGTGTCCATGGGCGGCGCCAATCGCTTACCATCAGGTAATCCGTCTGCTCGTGTGCGACCTATCACATAAAAAAAATACATATAAACATAAGGCTCAAATTTGAATGCTGATGGCGACGTAAGTGCGGTTTTCATGAGGCTTCTTTCGTGGCGTGTGGCTTTCTAGTCGAAATGTCATCTGCCATCTGTTATTATTTTTCAGGCACAGGTACTAACGTTCAGAAATAAATAAAAAAATAAAAACCGGCCAAGTGCGAGTCGGGCTCGCGCACAAAGGGTTCCGTAGCAGCAAAGTCCAAAATTACAGTTAAATCAACCTATCTCAAAAACTATAAGAGATACTTTGATCAAACCAAAAATCGTTGAAAGAGTTAATTAGCATGCATCACCTCTATTTTTTTTAGAATTTTATACCCCGTAGTTATAAAAATAGAGGGGGGGGGACATACTTTTTACGACTTTGAGAGCTGATATCTCAAAAACCGTTCACTTTAAGAAAAATGTTTTTTAGAAAACTTTATATCATTTTAAAAGACCTTTCCATTGATACCCCACACGGGTATGTACATCGAAAAAAAAAATTTCATCCCTCAGTTACATGTATGGGGGGCCCCACCCCCAATTCTTTTTTTTACTATTTAGTGTCATATTTTTGTAGCGGTTCATACAACACATATTCCCATCAAATTTCATCACTGTAGTACTTATAGTTTCCGAGTAAATCGGCTGTGACAGACGGACAGACGGACAGACGGACAGACGGACATGACGAAACTATAAGGGTTCCGTTTTTGCCATTTTGGCTACGGAACCCTAAAAAGTAGTGGTAGATGGAATATAGGCTATTAAAAGTATAATATTTATTTTTTGATATGTCGTAATATATATGTCGTAATAGCCGTGTGGTCCCCGGCAGAGTCGAATAGGCCACCCTCACTCTTACCGAGGTGTCGTAAAAGGCGACTAAGGTAAAGCTGCTGGCATGATCATCAGCACCCAGAGAAGGAAAACTCTGCATTTATATCTAAACCCTCGCCAACCCGTCTGCCAAGCGTGGTGAGTATGGCAATTACCCCTCATGTGATTGAGGGAGGCCCGTGCCCCAGCAGTGGGGACTTAAATGGGCTGATGATGATGATGATGATGTCGTAATATTGAGAGTAATAAATACCGAGAGAAGTATAAATCATGTTCAGAAAGCCTAAAAACATTAATGGAATTCTAATTTTTATATAATTTTTTCGATGTTATATTGTCAATTGCATGTCTTAACACTTTAAGACATGCAATTGATAATATAACATCGAAAAAATACCTAAATAGGTTAGTCTGAAAGAAAAAATAACAGTGATTTATTTATTGATTAGCTGTTTTTGAGTGTGAAAAAGACAACATTTAAAAACAGTATTTTCGATGAATTCAAACAAGTGAAGCAATTTTTTGCACGTAGATAGGTAGTGTAGATATATCATACATTGCATAATGTAGGATTGCCTACGTAACGCACGTCATTTTCTGTGTGTAATTCAAGTCATATTTTCTGTAATTGTATCTCTGTCGCAGATTCACGCATGACTAACGGTGTACCTTTATTAAACATTGATTGAGAAACCCTTTTGGGTTAATCAAATAATTACTTTCGTTCCATTTGACCAAATATACATAGAATAATAATATTGACTGCAACGTGACTCAATGGAGTCACGAGAATGATCATTTAAGGGCATGTTTGAATAAGAGGTTGTTTGATCAAAAAGTTGTCTAACATCTGACGATTTCAAAAAACATTAAAGTGGTGAAAATTGCCCAATAAGCTCATACACAACGCTGGTAAGTAGTGAGAAGAGCAATTAAGTGTAACCAAAAGTTGAACTAATTTGTATACCCAACAATTTATACGGTATGTTACGAGTAGGAAAGTGTTGCAAGTCTTGGTGTTTTTATTAAAATGACTGAGTCATTTAATGTTATCTTAATTTAATCTCTGCACTCCGTTTGCACAAATGCATCGTCAAGCGAATATGCACATGTAAATATATATTTTTTAAAATCTCTACTGAGTAAAATTAAAACCACAAAGATTAAATCATTAAGGGGTCTTAGCAGATTTGATCTTTCGTGCTACTTTTTCACACTCGAAAACAGCTAATCAATAAATAAATCACTGTTATTTTTTCTTTCAGACTAACCTATTTAGGTATCCATTGTTCGCCAGACAAAGAGTTTGGTAGATGCAATAGGTAGTACATACATTTGTTACAATTGTGAGATTATAGGTCAAAATTTCCTATTTCACCTATTTCACTTGTCAAACGATAGTCATAGTAGTTACCTAATAATTATGGTAACTCAGTGGTTCGAATCTGAGCATGCACCTCTGCATTTACCATTAGCTCGGCGGTGAGGGAGAACATCGTCAGGAAACCTGCACTTTTTGGATAGTTTTTGAAACGTGTAACCATGATTCAGTTGGTTTGGTTCCCCTGGTAAAAGCTTGCGAAGGCCAGACGGCAGTCGCTTCTTTGTGATTATTACCAGACTCCCCAAATCAAAATTCATTCTTATGGTTCGGAGAACCAGGGTGACAGAGTGACAGTTGTAGTGGGACGCAACTGGGATTTACACGCTAAGATAAAGATCAAGCAACTAGAACAGGCAAAATGTAGTACTTATTATAAATAAATAAAAAAAAACCTTTTATTTCTAGCATTTAACCCCGACGACGACGACCCGTTTGGAACAGTGGTAGTGAACGCTGCCTCTGGTGCAAGGGTTGCGGGTTCGATCCCCGCACAGTACAAACATTTGTGTGCATGAACATATCTGTTTGTATTGGTCTGGGCGTCATATATATATTATAAATATGTATTTACAAAAGAAAAGTATTATGTGTATATATTTGTAATCCCACTGTTGATTCTGATATCCGTAACACAGGTGCTTGAGCTAACTATCTCGGAGTCAGATCAATGTATGTGATGTTGTGAAATATTTATATTTATTATTTAAAAAAAAGTTACAACAATTCTTAACTATATATAGTAATTCTAACTATAACTATGTTTATTAACTATGAATATTATGATATTTTTATTTTATTAAGTTGTACTCTAATTACTAGCAAGAACCCTGTTTTCACAGGTGAAGGCCTCCTCCAAGCTTGTCTATTTGTCCCGGTCTTGGGCTACTTTGGTCCAATTTGGGCCTGCTATTTTAATTCATCGTCCCATCTCGTGATAGGTCTGCCTATGTTTCTTTTACCCATGAGGCCCTTCCATCTCGATATTGTTCCGAAAAAGTAGTATTAAGAGAGTTCAAATACTCAATTCACCCTAAATCAGCTTTTAGCGTTAGCACAGATTCTGTACCGTTCGCCAACAATCATTTGACCCACGAACGTTTGACCAACCGAATGTTATGCCCATTAAAGTTGAGAAGAAGAAGAAGAAGCCCGCCAGCCGTAACTACCGAGGCACTGCACGGATAAGAACGAAAAGCTCGTTACAGCCAGAGACTCACACTACGCAGCTGTAACGTGTCCCGCCTACTCTAGTCTACGAAGGTCGAGGGAGTCGTAGATACCGTGCGAAAGAAGTCCAATTGGACGCTGAGGGTCGAACGGTTGGAATCTCGCCATAAAGTGAACTTCAGCTCATTTGTGGTGAGAGTGTGCCGACACACTCCCTGGCTACCTTTATTAAGGAGGACTTCAGGGAGTCGTCTTTCGGATGTTTCGAGGTAGACTACCAGCTGACTCTACTTGTCGTACGCACGTAAAAATATTGTGAAGTGAATTTTATTATTATTATCTTTTTGTCTGAAATAAATGAATTATTGTATTATTATTAACTGAATGAAAGTTAATAAATTTCCTCACCCAGTCTCTTCCCGGAATCGGGCCCAATCCTCCATGCGAGGCGCGCGCGGTATTTCTGCTGCGAAGGCTCGCGTCGCCTCCTCCATAGCATGTTCCACGAGCTCTTTCTCTTCATCAACTGTTAAGCACAAATAAAAATGATACTTCACTCTTACTTTTCCAGCATCACTTGAAGTTATATTGTCCAACAAACAGCAAAATTTTTAATGAAATAATCAGGTAACTAACGTACTTACAGCCACAAATTAAAGTAATTATACAAAACTGACACATTTCTTCATTCGATTCTCACCTTAATGTCAAACACTTTCGGTTCAATATCAATTGAGGAATTTCGACGGATTGTAACCTGATGTGTGGCTGTCTGTACGTAAGCACCAAAACTTCGGAACAGAAAAAAATCACACGCACTTTTTAAAAAAATATTCCTGTTGCGTTACGATACCATCGAGCTCGTATAGAGTTCATTGTATTTTTGCTCAAAAACTTGTCCTTGAAAAGTCGTAGAGATTTTTAAACATGACAAGTTTATTTTTTAAGAAATAGTTTACTAGCCTTTTTAGGGTTCCGGAGTTCATGTGGAACCCTTATAAATCCGCTATTTTCGTTCGTCCGTCCGTCCGCAGCCTAGCTCAGAGACTCTTAGTACTAGAAATCAGTAATATTTGTTACACCAAAAAAAAAAGATTGATAAAAAAATTAGGTACTTAGTTCCCAATGCTCCCATAGACGTAAAGTACTCCATGATGTGTATGGTATCATTAGATAGGTCTTTTAAAATGATTATGGGTTTTGTAAAACATTTTTTCGATTTAGGACTGCTCTTGTAAAATAATTACGCTTTATAAAGCAAATTTGGGTTTGTGTCCCCCTGTGTAAGCTAAACGGTTAATGTAGAAGGTCTGGAAAAATCTTGATAGTAGCAAATAAAAGTATTTGATGTCTATATCGAAGGCGGTTGTCTTACAATATGTTAGTCCGACATTTTGTGGCGGCGGCCATCTTGGATTAAATTCCATCTAACATAGCTAGGAACACTCCTGATCAAGTCACCTATCAAACAAAGAAAAACCAAATTCAAATCGATTCATCCGTTCGGGAGCTACGATGCCACTGTGGATGTCACGGTCTGACACACACACACACATACACACACAGGCAAGTCAAACTTATAACACCCCGTCGATTTTTCCTCGGGGGTTAGGTTAGGTTACACGCAGTGGTTGGCGAGCGGGAAACGACTTTTTTTTAACTATTTCTATTCGATACCACGTTATCCGTAGAAGGTGACATTCATCATGGATAACTCAGGAACCCTACATTGCGCGTGGTCCAACATGCACTTGTCCAGATTATATTAGTAGATCTGCCGCTTTTAAGTGAATTAATACCAAAAAATTAATAATGTCCCTGGCTGATTTTGTGATGTCCTAGCGTGTTATGTAATTTATGTATGGCCCCATACCTGTAACGGCCACATAACAAATAAAATGTTGAAAGAATAACAAATGAAAAGAAACATCACAAGATTGATACCTTTATTTATTTAAACCTGTACGACCGCTGTCTAACAAGTCGCTGAGAGAAAACTTGTTTCGCTATCGTGTAGGGAGGGAGGGACAATATCACCTACTAGTTACTACTAAGCATCCGCCAAGCACGCTACCTATTCTTTACCTACAATTCACAGCATCGGCATTCGATAGGTGATGTAATGGTAATGTTTACCTAGTAAGGTACCTAGAATGAAAAAGTTAACATCACTTTGTCCTCGTTAGGTAAAGATCCTTGAGATAAACCAAACAGTTTTCACGGTATTGTAGAAACAGCCTACTTTTCAAATGCAGGGAGAGTCACACCTCTAACTAGTGTCTTACGTTAGCGCTGCCGTACTTATCTGGCATAGTGAATTTCGAAAGAAAAACATTTAACGTTACGATAATAGAAAAAGGTTAATTAATTTGATATCTGCCTATTCTACACAATATATCTTTTATTTTTCGATATTTGAAGTTACTTAATTCTTTATACCGAATATGATACGATGTTTTGTTTTTATACCTTTACGCATCCCTGGAGTAAAGCGTCTTGACTGACAGACGGACAGCACGTGAATAAAGTGCGGACAGGGAGATAAAGAGTTGAACAGACAAACAAACAGGCGGACGGACAACAAAGTGATCCAATAAAGGGACCCGTTCATGCTTTTGATATCCGGAACCCTAAAAATTGAGTTTTGTGTTGAATTTCGAATAAAAGACTAGTCTCTTACCGCAACTCCTGCGCGCAGAAACTGGGCGACGAAGTGCACGAGCCAAGTTCCCACAGACAGGCGCGTGTGACGTCAGCTTGCTTCCACTACAGCGCCATTCTTCATCTTTTAAACATACGATTTTATAGATAGTTAGGTAACAGGAAATAAGAAAAAATGAATGATCTGTAAATGGGGACAAACAAACTACTCACCTGGACCAACAATTTTAACATTTTTTCATTTGCTAGTCAGTCGCCAGTGGTTTTGTTTTACCACATCAAATAATGTCTATTTAAACACTCGACATGAGGTCAATCGTGTTGGATGACGAATAATGTGTGCTCACAAAAAAATTAATTCAGATATGATGAGACTAAGTAGGTACGTTAGTACGTGCATGTAGGTAAGATTACATAATGTATGTAATAATAGGCAGTAAGTATTTGTTGTAATTGTTTTTGGTAAAATCATAACACTTTGGCAGAGAATGATGATAACATAAAACATTTAGGTAAATTAATTTGCGCACCTTAACCCACTTTTTTCATTATAAAGTAAGTATAAGCAGTTAAGAGTAGTAACTTCCTAGTTGACTGACCCTGAAGACCTGTTAAGCGGAGTGGTTTGAGCGCCGATTGAGACGCAAAAATCGCGGGTTCGATTCCAGCAGCAACACAAATGTTTGTCGATGAAACAGATATTTGTGTTCAGTCTGGACGTTTGTGATATGAATACCACCGCTGCTGCGGCATCGCAGATAATGCCGTAGCAGCAAATGCTGAGGTTGGGACCTGATTGGCCACTCCCTTCACTTATTCCACCATTAAATGTTTCCGCTGTTGTACGAGTACAGCAACTAAAGCTTTGCATCTATTCATATGTTATGTCATTCTGTATTGTTTGTATATTGTTTGTGGCCAATAAATGTATTTTTCTTTCTTTCCTTACCTTTGTTGTCCTTGGTTCTATAGTACAAAGAAAAATCTTAGTTTAAGTACCTTATTTTGCCTCCATTAGTTAATAAATAATTGTGTTTCTTAGTACGTGCTAGTACGGCATGGATTTGTAAGATGGTTAGTTTTTTTTTATATCGCAAGTTTCCATTATTATTAAGTATCTATAAACCTAGTGTTGTGAATTAATTATTCAATGGGTACCGAGCCAAGTTACGTGTCCAAAGCCGGTTCGATGATATAAAGTAATTATGGAGTGGCCGTGACCTCGTATTACACTCGCACTAAGCTCCGATTCGGATCTTTATCCGTCCATTAGGGCCGATTCGTCTACCTTATTCCGATACTAAATATACGATATAATATATGATATGACTGCCTCGGTGGCGCAATAGTTAGTGGGTCACACTTTAAAACGACGGTTGCGCTCGGGGTTCATTCGATCCCCGGGTCGGGTCAAAATTTGTACCTGAGTTTTTCTGTTAAGAAATCCTCAGTGTCAGCCCGGATTCTGGAAGTTGGCGGTCTTGTACCCCCGTGCCTCGGAAAACACGTTCAGCCGTTAGTCCTACGCCTAATCCCTCTTCGGTGGTGTCACACTGGTGTCCCATCGAAATAGGAGTACGGGGATAGAGAGAGATGAAACTGTCCTCATCCTAGAGACCTCGCCTAGTCCACATTCAGCACCTATTGATAATTATGTCAAAACATCTGTGTTCATGAAATTAAGCATTTATTTTATTTATTTATTGATATTTTTGGCAGGTCCTGAATGTGGTTGTACAAAACAAATGTATTTTTTATTTAAAAGAACAGACAATCAAAATCGGTTCGATATACATTATACCTACTACAGCCAAGCTCTTGTTATACTTTGCTACGAGTACTCAAAAGTTAAAACATTTCGGACTAAATTTTCTTGGGACTTGGCACCACCTTCAGGTATGCTTATCTTTTAGCCCGCTTGTGGCAAATAAAATACGTAAGTATGTTATGCCAGTTATCTCGGATGGCTGGTAGTTATCGAAGAGTTCCATCGTTTGCCATCTAATGTTCATCAAATAATTAATGTACACGGGACAAAACGCGGTTATTATTATATGTAAGTACATAAGTACTCGTAGTGGCATATACTTACAGCTTGACGTTTCGACCGCGTTACAACGGTCGTGGTCACAAGCGGACTGGAAGTGCACGGCGTCGTCCGTCTGCTACGCCCGGCTTGTGAATCTTCGGATACCCTCTCATTTTTGTTATTTACACGCTATTAAATTAAATGTCAGTGAGGTCACCTCGACACACTACACTCACAGTATCCGGGTTGGAAGTCATTTGAAGCGGCAAATTACAATAATGGTCATCAGTTCAAGAAACTACTCCATAAAGAAAATCGCAAGTGTTATAAAATTTAGAAGCCCCCTTGATTTCCCTAAGATTCCATCATTCCACAAACACACAACTCCACAAAATGATTCATAATGAAATTAAAAATAATTAGGTACATTGTAAGTAAATATGTAGATCCATACTAGAGATGACTCGTGTGTACTCCAGCGTTAGACTCGTGTCTTACATTTTAAAAAGCGATAGTAATATACCCTCGACATTTTTCAGCCTTTTTTTAACTGCACACCCAAAGAATGGATCCACTGTTGTACGTCTTGTTGCGGTAAAATTGGTGTCCGTTGTACAGCAACACCAAGGCACCTTTGCGTTTTATGTATAATAACTCTGGTTCATCATTATCTCCGTCCATGCTTTGTCCGACGATAAATAGTAATAAATATAGAGACTATTTCTGTTCTGTTTATGGATCTTTCAGTCTGAAAAGCAGGAATAATATCCGTGACAAATGTCTATCGATATTAACCATTGTCTTTATAATATTTCCTAAGTAATTACCTAATACTAATATCCTCCAAATTCCGCAAATGCTTGTGCACTATAATATGCGTCGATGGCTGATCGCTGAGAAATATCGCTTAGCGATCAGCCATCGACGCAGGACATATTATAGTGCACAAGTATTTGCGCAGACACAAGTGCACTCACTATTCCCATACCCTCTTATTTCGATGGGGCACTAGTGTGACACAACCGAAAAGGGATTAGGCGCAGGACTAACGGCGAGCCACGGGGGTACAAGACCGCCAACTTACAGACACCGGGTTAACACTGAGAATTTCTTAACAGAAAAACTCAGGTACAAATTTTATCCGACCTGGGGATCGAACCCGGGACCCCAAGGGCAACCGTGTCGCTTTAAAGTGCGACCCACTAACCATTGCGCTACCGAGGCAGTCAATTACCCAACACGGAGTAAGCAAGCAAGTCGCATTTGTCGCACATAACATAATAGAATGCATGATACTACGTGGTCCGTACCTATAGTCCGATTAATTAATCGAACCAACCGGAAAAAAAATAATTTGGTCCGATCGATAGGACAAAGGCATTAGGACCACGTGGCCAGAGGGCCGGCGTGAAGCAGCACTGTGCTGTGTTTCGCTTATTGAGTGAGAGTACCGGAGGCCCAACCCGTGGGAAAGGGAGGTTTAAAGGTGGGCAGTGCTCTTGTGACTCAACTGGTGTCGCGTGTCCATGGGTGGCGGCAATCGCTTACCATCAGGTGATCCGTCTGCTCATTTGCCACCTATTACATAAAGAAGTATACGGTTTAAATTACAACTCGATACCTTCCTGCGTTCCCGAGATAAAGGATCTTGCTTGACACACAGACAGACAGACAGATAGGCGGACGGACAACACAGTGATCTTATAAGGGTTCCGTTATTTCCTTTTGAGGTTCGAAACCCTAGAAACAAGAAGAAAATTAAATATACAGTCGAAAATAGAACCTCCTTTGTCTTTTTAATCACTTGATATTGGCAGACTTAACTTCACGGTACGCTATGAGCCATATTTAACCACGTTTTGGAATAAGAGGGTGTGTGTATTTTAATTATAATTAAATAGTAATAAATGTTCAAGTTATTTTTATCTTTCATATCATATCTTCTTGTCTAGCAGCCAGCACTAGATTGCTGTAGTTAGGTGCTGAAAGTGGACAAACATATAAAAATACATTTGTATCCACATTCAGCACCTGCCAAAAATATCAATAGGTGCTGAATGTGGACTAGGCCAGGTGCTGAAAAACTGGATGCTGAATGTAGACTACCTCAAATTTTACATAGCACATCTATGCATGGGGCCCGCGTTAGGGTTAAGTCGAAAAGCCTACTCCGAAACTGAGTTCACACGACCAAATCTTTATGTATTAATCCTTTTCATCCATGCAGTGCGTCTCTATTGTATGGATGTGACATGATATCGTTACGAGACGGTTTCGTGTGAACGCTTGACCCTTTTTCCTATCACAAAAAATGTGAATCATAAGCTCTACCGCTACAAAGTCGACCTTCCCATGGTCAGCGGGGCGCGGCGTGGGGTGCGCTCGACCAATCCAATTAGAATATATTCTTTTTGGGCCAATGAAACAGTCGGATGTCGACCGCCGCCATCACAGACCAATAAGAATGAAGTTCACAGCACTCTAGATCCGCGTCGCGCGGACCATTGGAGGGTCCACGTGTGACGTTAAAGCTAAAGGTACCTACTTATTTATCTAGCTACCGCACTTAAGGTGACGGGTAGGGCACACTAGAGACGCCAATCGATTTTAATTTTTAGCTAATAAACCGGATCTATTTTAAACAATTTCGGGGTTTAAAATAGATCCGGTATAGTAGCTAAAAATTAAAATCGATTGGCGTCGCTAGTGTGCTCTACCCGTCACCTTAAGCTAAATGTTCATTAACTTTTTTATGGGTATTGAAACAAGTGACATTTTATTTTTCAGAAGTAACTATTTGGCGTCTCTGAGTGCGGCAATAAGTAAATTCTTACCCATCAATGTGTTCAATATCTGCAACCTAGTGGGAGCATCGATCATAGGACGCTCGTGAGCGGTCTTGGGCCTCGGCGGCACGTCGGGGCGCGGGGGGCGCGACCCCGCGTTCTCTGTGGTCGCCGGTCGCCGGTGCCGGCGGATCGGTTTTATGGTTTGAGGAATTTCGAGACTGTCTCTAAAGTCTTCCATTATATCAGGCATCTGAAACGATGCATCGTTTTCATTGTCATCATCACACATTGCAATTTGTCAAAGCAGAATTTCCACAAGCCATGCAGATTAGTGCTTATTTCGTCGTGAAGCCAAGATTAGTTACAAACTCAGGTACACCTTTTTTTTTATTGGCCCAGGGGAAATGCTGCCAGCCTTATGTGCAATGGGCTGACCTCTTTATGCATACCCTTCCACCGGGGGGCAGACGGGTTATGTGGGGCTCTCCACCTGGCGAGAGCTTCTCCCGATGAGAAGCCGGCCAGCGGCATACCCACTAAAACCACCTGCGACGCTTCTTCATCGTCTGAGTGGGGAGGAGACAAGCACACCAGCTTAGCAGCCTCTCTTCATGTTCCTCCCCAGACGCAGGCCCGCTTCTGACTCTGCCTCCCCCAGCCTGGCTCGGCGGGGCGGGGCGGTAGGGACAGCCAGGAGCGCTGAGCTGTCCCTACCGAGCAGATGGTGGTGCCTGTGCAATGCCAGCGTCGGTGTCCCCGCACCGCGCGCTGACTGGCTTCCCCCACGGACAGGAGGGAGACGAGCATCTGTTCGTCGTCTCCTTCCCGTCCGTACCCTTCTCCGAGAGTCTGCATTAGGGTCCTCCTCTCACAGTCGCTCAGCTGCATCCTTCTGCGAGATCACCTCCTCGCAGAAGGATGCAAAGGCGATCCAGGATTCTTCGCTCACCAGCATAGCTTGGACTATGCTGTGGAGCGAGAGGTTCCTTCCCAAAACTCATCAATTACATAATTATTTTGGCTATTTTACGATGTATAAAAAATTGTGGATGTGATGATCAATTGATCACGAACTATAGTACACATTCTAATTACAATATCTACCTCCGGAAACTGTGACGACGGCCCTGGCTCTGGCTCGGCCAGCGGAACTTCTGTCGGGAGAGGCATCAGCTCTGCCATCTCTACGTCACTGACTTCTGACTCGGAACTGGACAGCGGACCGAATACACCTTCTATTTCCTCATCTGTGGATTATACGAATGATCAAATCATCCGTAGCATAACGGTTGCAATCACTGAGTCAGAGACAGTACGAGAAAAAGTATGAGAAGCCATACTAAACTTTATACAGCAAAAAAATATTCAATCGTACCCCTCCATTTTGACCGCATAGTAAATTAATTAGTAAACTAACGTAGGTAAGTATGTAGTATGTAGGTACTAAACTTTTTGAGGTTCCTTGACATTTAGATCAGATAATTAATATAAAGGCCATGTAAAACAATACCCTTAGTTATGATGAAGTACCACTTCTTTTCCTGACGACCCGTTTGGATTAGTGCTAATGAATGCTGCCTCTGGTGCAAGGGTTCGATCCCTGCACAGTAAAAACATTTGTGTGCATGAACAATTCTGTTTGTATTGGTATGGGTGTATTCTATGTATTATAAGCCTACCTATGTATTGTAGTACAATACTTCTATTATGTTTGGAAACGTCAAGGAACTTTCTTTGGGTGGAGTCGATTTAGCGATGGTTTGATACTTTTTTGGATAATCCATTGCCATTTACTTTGATTTTAGCGAGCTTGTCAGTTTGACGTTTGACTAGAGACACGCGGGAATCGCTAGATGGATTCGATGTTTTCTTAGTGAATGTTGGTGTTTGCTTTGATTTTGTGATGGGATTCGATAGTGGTGATACCAGAACGGACTGTGGGATCGTTCAGTAAACAAATGCAGACGAATGTAGAATAATCATCGCTATGCCGAACCTGCCGCGTTACCGCTTGATATTTGTGCTATTTCGCATTGCATATTAATAGTTTGTTCAATAGACGCTTGTGACTTTGATTTATGAATTGTGGACTCTAATTCCAATAATGCCATCTTGCACAACCTATCTGATAACGACAAGCTCGACCAGCCTCCGTTAAGTACATGTATATATTTGTAATTCCGCTGTTGGTTCTGATATCCGTAATACAGGTGATTGAGGCTACCTACCTCGGATTCATATTAATATATGTGATGTTGTGAAATATTTATTTATTTTAAGAACCTCCATGACGCGCCAACGAATCATGTCGCACTGTAGTAAAATTTAATTTAAAGCGTTAGTTGCAGAGTGAAAACCGAATGCGGATGTATGGGAAACGACATAGTCATGTGCGATAACGGATGTTATTTATTTCGCAGCCACAACATCCGCTACAGTCATTTGTCTAAATTCTACACGTGTCGGACGGAAAGCTACAAGTTTCTTTCATAGATTAATAAATTGACTGAAGGAGAAACTGGTTTAAATCGACTAGGATGTATTAGACTGAATCTTGACATCTTTGGCAAGACCGTTTTTGTTTAAAAATATTCGGTCCTGCCTGACTCCTGAGACAAAAGAAGACCGCATTATTTTCAGGTTTGACCTACTTCCAAACCGCCCCTCTTAAATCATTCTAGAAATTAAAACAAGTGAAAAGGGTAGTCATTCCGACGCGCCGTTGAGAGTCCCGTGCAATCTTACCAATTTTTTTTAAGAACTATAGGCTTACGCTTGACGACAATCACACCTGATGGAAAGTGTCGATAAGGTCTAGGATGTAACGCGTTCGCCTAGATGATGCCTGTTCACTCTTGCCTTAAAGATGTCCAGATTGTAGTAGTAATTCCATTTTGCCGTCGTAAGCGGTGCGGAGTGCAAATTACCTTTAATAACTAAGTACAATAAAATCTTGCTGAGGTAAAAGTGACCTAACCAATCTAAAATTTTAAGTCAGTTTTTAAAGTTGTTGTAGATAGTTCTTAGCGCACGAATAATGAAGGTCTTGCGCATTAAATAATATCGTACATCGTCAGCCCATTTAAGTCCCCACTGCTGGGGCACGGGCCTCCCTCAATCACATGAGGGGTAATTGCCATACTCACCGCGCTTGGCAGACGGGTTGGCGAGGGTTTTGATATAAATGCAGAGTTTTCCTTCTCTGGGTGCTGATGATCATGCCAGCAGCTTTACCTTAGTCGCCTTTTACGACACCTCGGTAAGAGTGAGGGTGGCCTATTCTACTCTGCCGGGGACCACACGGCAACACGGCAAATATCGTACATTGAATATCAATATGCAACGGATGGTCATCCAAATAGACCAGCATCGGCAACGAGGAGGCGACCCGGGAGCGGTAGTTGTGCGCGTCGGCCGCGGGGCAGCCCTGCAGCGTGAGCCGGCGCAGCGCCGCGCACACGCCGAGCGTCCAAATGCGCCCCGTGTCGGCGATCGGGTTGCTGGAAACAAATTAATGTGCCAGACAAATCACGCCAGTCAGCTAATCCACAACAAGAGGGCCTATTCTCGAGCACTCGACATTAATAATAATAATAATAATATTTGACAACATCACACACATTGATCTGGCTCCGAGATAGGTAGCTTAAGCACCTGTGTTACGGATATCAGAATCAACAGTGGGATTACAAATATATACATATAATACTATTCTTTTGTAAATCATCATTATCATCATTATCAGCCCATTTAAGTCCCCACTGCTGGGGCACGGGCCTCCCTCAATCACATGAGGGGTAATTGCCATACTCACCACGCTTGGCAGACGGGTTTGCGAGGGTTTTGATATAAATGCAGAGTTTTCCTTCTCTGGGTGCTGATGATCATGCCAGCAGCTTTACCTTAGTCGCCATTTACGACACCTCGGTAAGAGTGAGGGTGGCCTATTCTACTCTGCCGGGGACCACACGGCTATTCCGGGGACCACACGGCTAGGTTACACGAGGTGTAATTTGTAAATACATACATATAATATATAGAAAACACCCAGAACAATACAAACAGACATTATCATGCACACAAATGTTTGTACAGTGCGGGGATCGAACCCGCAACCCTTGCACCAGAGGCAGCGTTCACTACCACTGTTCCAAACGGGTCGTCTACATTGAAGTCGAGTTACCGATTTGAATTTCTAAATTCGACTTCAATGTCGAGTGCACTAATTATTTTTTTTAGTTTCTTACTCTAAGTCCCCTAGAGGCTGTAGTTAATTAAACGTGACTTCATGTAGCCTATAACCAGAAGACAAATAAGACGCTTCTAACGACACCTCATTTGTTCAAATATGATAAGTAGTTTGGAAGTTATGAGAGAACAGATGAACATTTTGACCTGTATGTATGTATGGTACATACATACAGGTCAAAATCATAACCTTCCTTTTTGCTTCGCCGTAGTCGGGTAAAAAACTGATAATATAACTACCTAAATAAGCGAAAGCTGACTGATTCGCTGCAGATCTATCAACAGGGCAGGGCCTAAACTAATCCCTAGGGTTAGAAACTTGGCAGTTTTCCTTTTATAGCGTAGAGGAGTCCGCAATCTGTGGGGAGCAAACACAGATTGCGGAGCAACTAAGAAAGGATTTTTGTAAATCGTAAGGGGGTAAAATGGGGGTTCAAAGTTAGTATGAAACTATGCCGTTATTAAACCTAGATATAAAGCAAGTGTAAGATTAATAAAAAAATATATAAGTGAAGGAAAAAACATGAAAGAACATCCAGGTACATACCTACTGTAAGAGTGATAAAAAAGTAGTAAAGTAACGGATTTACGAGAAAACTGAGTAAATGGTAAAGTACCTAGATTTTTGTTTTTATTGATGATGGGTTTGCTCTTGGCTTCACACTGAACTCTAGAGTTGAGAAGAAACCTGCGATGGAGCGAGCTTACCCAAAAGTAGCCTATTCACTCTAGATTTAAAAATATTGGGGTTGTAATCACTGTGGAAAACAGACGCAGGCAGGACGTTCCACTCCTTGGCAGTGCGCATCACGAAGGAGGAGAAAAAGCGCTTTGAATCGAGGAATATTCACCAAGAAGGGAATGTCCCCCAGTTCGCCTGCTCTCTCGATGGTAGAAAGGGAATGGCGTAATGAGTTCATGCGCGTACAACGTAGGGCTGCTCGAATTGTCGGTGACTTGACTCTCTCTAGTCGACTTGATCCTCTATCATTGAGGCGGGACATAGCTTCCCTCAGCATTCTATACCACATCTATCATGAGGAGTGCTCTGAAGAACTGTTTGATCTACTCCCTGCAGCCGAATTCTTACATCAAACCACTCGCAAGCGATTGTCATTCCATCCTCATCATCTCGATGGATGGCGGTCTAATACTGTGCGTTTTTCCCGGAACTTTCTACCACGTACCTCAGTTCTGTGGAACGGTTTGGCTGCAGGAGTATTTCCGGACGGCTACGACTTAGGGACCTTCACGAGAAGAGCGTACTCTTTTTTTAAAAAGGCCAGCAACACATTAGCGATCTCTCTGATTTCGCGGATGTACATGGGCGGCGATGATTACTTTCCATCAGGTGACTCGCTTGCTCGTTTGTCCGCCTCTAGCATAAAAAAATGCAGCTCAGCAGCACACTCCCCGAAGTACAGTGAAGATATAAAGCAAGTGAGCATAAAAATTATGAGTAGGTAACTAAGTAGATATTAAGAGGTAGATATTATTACAATTTTGCAGTCGGTAAATAACATACTCAGCTAAGTTGAGTGTGTGTAGCTTTTGCAGCGCCGCCAACGGTTGCAAGTCCTGAAGGCGGTTCCCAATCGCGGAAAACTCACGAAGTGCACCCAAGCCCCATACTCCATCCAAGCTGGTCAGGCCGCAACGATTCACGCTTAAGACCTAAAGAAATAAACAGGTAATGATCAACCTTAATTGTAAGAAACCGGCCAAGTGCAAGTCGGGGTTAGCCCACCGATAGGCCCGTCGTCCACATGGCTGGATGATTTAAGGTCTCTTCATAAATAATTGGCGTACGCTCACTTACTGGAGTCGCGGCACGGGCAATTTGAAGGCGGGACGGCGGCGTTCAAGTGAGTCATTACATTTCGTGCGTATGGATGAATGTTAAAATTAGAGTATTAGTCGCCCGCGCCACTACTCTACATAGAGACCAATCCTACAACACGAATCGTATCCAAGCCGCCTCTACCGTGACTGTCGTATGGGCAACGATCCATACTAATCTTAAATAAAATTCAGGTTGGAAAGAAACATTGCGCCCAGTCACTATCAAATCAAAATGAGGACTTTCTCATGTTAGTTGTTAGATACGAACTGCATTCGCTAAACAGTACATAAGTACACACATAAATACAACCTGTGCGGATAAAGAATGGGATCAGAAATGGCGGCGGATCTATTCACTTCTCGCTCGCACACTATTTGCGTCTATACTCGCACCCCATGAGTGCGAGTATTTCTGATCATTTCTGATCCCATTCTTTATCCGCACAGGTAGTACTTAAAATGTTCGATACGTAGGTACTTACTTTCAGATGGACTAAGCCAATGCCCAGATCACGCAAGGAGGTAAGAGCGCTACCATCAAGCGTGAGCGAGCGGAGTCGCGGGGCGAGGACGTGCAGCCTCCTCAGGCCCACCCGCTCGGCCACAACTCGCAGCTTCGCCTCCCTGATGCGGAGCACCTCGTCATCTGACGTCACACCACTGCACTGTTTCTGAATATGAAGACAACGCCTTAATTGTGTCGGTAGAGGATAGTATCAGTGGTAGCTAGGGACCCCAGGAATATAAAAAGCCTAACACGGTTGCTTCGGTCGGCTAGTCTATAGGTATGATGTATGATGGATGACGTTAGTTTTACAAGTCCCAAATATGGCAGATGTTTTTTTTAATTTACACAATGCTTGATTTTATACTATTTGATAGATAGCAGACGAGCTCAAGAAGACGTGTGCATCCATCCCATCCTTACATACGGCGCCCTAACTTAGTCTCTTGCCAATCATCAAAGGTCCACCCTAGAGGTTTGTCAGAGAGCTATGGAGCGTAGAATGTTGGGAGTCAAATTATCAGACCGAATCAGGAATACAACTCTACACTCCAGAACGCTCATAACCGATGTTTCCAAAAAGGCTGCTCTTCTCAAATGGGACTGGGCCGGCCATGCCTGTCGCATGCCGGATGAGCTTTGGACCAAAATAGCCACAGAATGGATGCCCCAAAATGTCAAACGTCCCCGCGGCAGATGTACAGTAGCCCATGGCACAGTAGCCCAGGGCCGGGAGAGGTGGAAAAGGGTAGGGAGGCCTTTGCCCTGCAGTAGGACACTATGGGCCCATTATAAAATAAGTGTCTAATATAAGATTTGAAACTTTGGCGTTGCATTATACAAATAATTAATGTACAAGTGATTGACAAATGTAAACCTCGCAATTTGCCGCTTCAAAATACTTCCAACCCGGATACTGTGAGTGTAGGTTATCGGGGTGACCTCACTGACATTTTATTTAGTGGCAGTGTAAATAACAAAAATGTGAGGGTATCCGAAGATTCACAAGCCGGGCGTAGCAGACGACGCCGTGCACCTCCAGTCCGCTTGTGACCACGACCGTTGTAACGCGTTCGAAACGTCAAGCTGTGAGTATATGCTACTACGAGTATGTACTTACACTTGAGCGTTTTGTCCCGTGTATATTATTTATTTAATATAAGTGTCTGCCACTTACAAGCAATTCAATCAGAGTCAGTTCCCTTGGTATCACAATCCGCCGGTAGCCCGGTAATCGCCTCTCAAGTTCGTCCTGGCCCGGTGGTTGGTCAGGGTCTGGCGGGGGCATCGCTAATGCCCTAAAATATTTAAATTATCATTAGATACCCCACTCTTTTATACACTAGTCATCGAAATAAATGTTATTTACATTTATTTCGATGACTATTGTGTAAAAGAGTGAAAAGTTAATCAACAATTCACACAGCACAGCTGATGTTACAAATGAAAAAAAAATCCTTTCGGAAAAGAATCTGGAAACTTTTTAACAAAGGGCGCGTGCTAAAACCGGATAAAAAATTGAAACGCTAAGACAGGAAACGGAAATCGACTTGAAACTTTTACTTAAGTAGTGACTTATGTATGTACCAATCAGGAGCCCAAGAGCCCAATTCTCAGGCTCATGACATTTATTTTCATACGACATATATCACTAAAACATAGTTTTTTTGTATGGTTTTCGGGTGATATCCGCCATGTTCTCAAAATATCACAAGCACGAGAATTGGGCTCCAATTCTCGTGCTCGTGATATTTATTTTCATACGACATATATCACTAAAACACAGTTTTTTTGTATGGTTTTCAGGTGATATCCGCCATGTTTTTTTCATATCGAAATCCTGAGAATAGGGCTCCAGAAATGAATTATAGTGTGTGACAGCCATCATAAAAAGATCATAGTTATCCCTAACAGATTAAAATGTAGTCTATGGTCATTAATCACAATTAATCTATGTAGTAAAATGTAGTCTATGGTCATTAATCACTAATAATGATCATAGACTACATTTTAATCTGTTAGGGATAACTATGATCTTTTTATGATGGCTGTCACACACTATAATTCATTTCTGATTGGTTCTGAACAGAAATAACAATACAAACAAACCTAAACAACGGAGTAGCTCGTACATGTTGAGGTTCTGGTGAACTAGCACTGGAGATTTCGGAAGGTGATGGAGATGCAACAATGCTGGGCGTTTGGGGAGCACTGCCTAATTCCACGCAAGGTGCTTCGCGTACAGGCATTTTGTATCAAGTTCATACGCCAGGAATTCTACTTTAGTTTATCCATCCAGTTAAACGTTTATAAACAATGAAAGTGAAATATGCCTTTGTAGATAATAAATACATAATTTTGACATTTTGTTTATTTGTAGCTATAGCAACCAATACTTTTTTGTCCAAACCACAGCCGTGCACTTTGATGTGCAGCCACACGTTTTAGTTCCATGGTCTCTTGTCTATGCATGGTCACTTTCGTGGTCCCACCAAACTGATAAAAAAAACATCAAGCACGAGAACAGCGACAGCGTTGCAGACAATACAGTAAAGTAAGACAAATTTGTTTCATAGATCTTTGTTTAGACCACTATCATGTCCTTACTCTATTGCCCTCTTTGATCCCATTCATTGCCCATCTCTTCATCTAGCGTGTGTTCCAGTCTAGTTCCAGTTTCTAGTAGGTACAGACAGCCACACATCAGGTTACTATAATCTATCAAAATGTCTCAATTGATAATGAGAACCCAACGTGTTCGACATAAAGGTGAAAGTCAACTAAAGAAACACACACACACACACACATCATTACCTAACATTATTACCTTACTTACTTAAAATGGCAGGCATTTAAGTTGTTGAAAATTATTTGGGAAAAAAATACTTAAATTTTTAGTGATCTGGAGGTCTTAAACAACAAAGAAAAAGGTTTATTTGCATAGTAAGTAATAAATCACCTTCATTTAAGTAAATAAAAGACATCAACAAAACACACACATTTTATTAGGGTAAGGGTACAATATAAATCCTAAAGGAAAATTCCCAGTTCCCACTTGCCCAGACATCATACAAAACAAAAATATACACGAAGACTTTTAATCGGTGATCAGGACCTACTGATTCCGACTAGGTGGATGATGGCCATTGCTATAGTAAAAGTAGTTACATGTTTCTTTTTGTTTAGGTTTTATTTTAAATTTTATTAAATTTAATGGATCTAAATGATATCTAAATTTAATTGGAATGTATGGTCTTCCTACATTTTTATGAAGTGTAGAAAGCTATTTTAATTTTCTTTAATTTGTTTTATTTGACGTTGTCTGCCATTTGACAGTTTTCTACCAATAACATGAAAAACTTTAAATCTCTAATGAGGTTTGTTATCATCACTGTACCTGTACTTATGAAGAGGTTTTATTTGTAACAAAGAGGAGTAGGATGACCATATTCATAGTTATTAACTTAAAGTCCCAGACAAGAAAAAAAATGGAACGCTGACATGTTACTACTATTACTATAGCAATGGCCATCATCCACCTAGTCGGAATCAGTAGGTCCTGATCACCGATTAAAAGTCTTCGTGTATACGTGTTGAATTGAGAACCTTTTTTTTTTAAGTCGGTTTAAAACCAATTCCAATATAAAAAAGAATTTATTCAACACAAAAGAATATGAAAGCAACAAAATAATACAGTTTCGTTCTTTTCTCAAAGCTTCTCTTCTTTATACGTTTACGGGTTATTTTATTTACAGGCTTAAATCTTAATGCGCGCTCCACACTTAGCTCGCGAATAACAACCGAAGCCGGATAGCGCAAATGCTAAGTGGCTCCTTTGCGGCTTCGCCAGGCTTCGCGCTGCAATCTAGACCTTAGACTATAACCAAAATGGAAAAAAAACTATCTAATGTCATTGTCAACTTTTCGCGCCAAATTTATGGGTTAGGAAAATATTATATCCCAGTACATATCTTCTATTTTCCTTAGTTTGTGTTATATTCAAAGCACAACTACGATTTATCAATACGTACGTAGTATCTTCTGGTTATAATAATATATGTTGTTAAGTCTTACGCATAGAGGGAAGTAATTAAGGTATTTCTTTGCGAATTATACGTTTTACATTTTTTTGCCCCTAATCTCCGACTTTCACTAACCTTACAACTACAGATCACTAAAAATGGTAGCCCATAATGGCCAAGATCAAGTTCACGAAGAGTATCAATATCTCGATATAGTCAAGAAGATCATCGATTCCGGTAAGTTGTGCTCATATATTTTCTAGTATTCTAATTGATTCTGCGTATCAAACTATCCACCACGTTTCAATAATTACCGTTTCCATCCTTCCGGGATCTAGAAAACAGGATAACAGTAATTTTAGGGCCACTTCAAATGTCTGACAACCACTTTATTCCTTCTTACCCAATTAAAGTTAAATGATTATTTAGTTTAGAAATAAGTCAAATTTTGTACTTTCAGGTGATAAGCGCGTGGACAGGACTGGTGTTGGTACTCTTTCAAAATTTGGAGCCATGCAAAGATACTCTTTGACCAATAACACTTTGCCATTGCTTACAACCAAGAGAGTATTTTTCAAAGGAATTCTTCATGAGCTGCTTTGGATGATTTCTGGGTCTACTGATGCTAAAGCTCTTGCTGCTAAGGGTGTACATATCTGGGATGCCAATGGTTCCAGGGAATTTTTAGATAACTGTGGTTTCAAAAACAGAGAGGAAGGTAAGATAATTATAAAACTATTATCGTAAAATACAAAATTAATAGGTGTTTTATTCCATAACTCTTAATTTACATTTCAAATGTTGTTATTAAATGGTTGATCTAATCTAGAATTAATTTTTTCCTTTATTTTCTTTATGGACTCACTTTGGGTATACCCAGCGTTCCTTAGGCCTGATGGTCCTTTCCATTTGGTGATCTCTATATTATAATTATTGTTAAATTAACCCTTAGTAAAAATTTATTGACAAAAATTTTATACATTTTAATTTGTATTGGAAGTTTCTTCCCTAATAAAACACTATCTTGTGTTTGCGATTTCCATAATGAAAAGGCAAAACTTTAGATAAGCTAATATAATGATAAATATTTTTTATTTTCTAAATTTCAGGTGATCTCGGTCCAGTGTATGGCTTCCAGTGGAGGCACAGCGGAGCAGAATATGTAGATGCTAAAACTGATTACTCTGGAAAAGGAATAGACCAAATTCAAAATGTCATTGATACCTTGAAGTAAATATATTTTTATTATGATTACTAAATAAATTAAAAAGAAATCGGTATTATAGATATCTTGCATGACAGACGAGTTTAAGACCTAAGGTTTTGAAGAGATTTTTTATCTTTAATAATGACTGGACCTATTGGTAGAATAAAAAACCGGCCAAGTGCGAGTCGGGCTCGCGCACAAAGGGTTCCGTAGCAGCAAAGTCCAAAATTACAGTTAAATCAACCTATCTCAAAAACTATAAGAGATACTTTGATCAAACCAAAAATCGTTGAAAGAGTTAATTAGCATGCATCACCTCTATTTTTTTTAGAATTTTATACCCCGTAGTTATAAAAATAGAGGGGGGGGGGACATACTTTTTACGACTTTGAGAGCTGATATCTCAAAAACCGTTCACTTTAAGAAAAATGTTTTTTAGAAAACTTTATATCATTTTAAAAGACCTTTCCATTGATACCCCACACGGGTATGTACATCGAAAAAAAAAATTTCATCCCTCAGTTACATGTATGGGGGGCCCCACCCCCAATTCTTTTTTTTACTATTTAGTGTCATATTTTTGTAGCGGTTCATACAACACATATTCCCATCAAATTTCATCACTGTAGTACTTATAGTTTCCGAGTAAATCGGCTGTGACAGACGGACAGACGGACAGACGGACATGACGAAACTATAAGGGTTCCGTTTTTGCCATTTTGGCTACGGAACCCTAATAAAATGACAATCAATCAAACAATCATAATATTTGGTATTTGGTTCGACTCCTGAACAATACAAACGAATTTCAAAAAACTTTGAATGCATTTTTATTTCTATAAAAAAATAAAGGAATGTTTACAGTATTTGGTTTGATTTAAGTTTTAATTCAAAACCTTAAACCGTTCGAAGAAGAAGTGGAAGGCTGCTATAATTTCTAAATTATTCATGTTTGTCTTTAGGAAAAATCCTGCAGATAGAAGAATGTTGGTGTGTGCATGGAATCCATCAGATTTGAGTCAAATGGCTTTGCCTCCTTGCCACTGCCTGGCACAGTTCCACGTTGCAAGTGGAAAGCTCTCCTGTCTGCTATACCAGAGAAGCGCTGACATGGGGCTTGGTGTGCCATTCAATATAGCAAGTTATGCAATGCTCACTCACATGATAGCACACATCACAAATTTAGAGGTAAATATCAAAATATTAATTACCTTCATGTTAAGAGCAGTTATAGTAGATGTCCTCTCAACAGGGAAAAGTAGTCAATGGTGTACTACATTCTTGATTTTGTTTGCACTTGTAGAAAAAAAGGTGAGGTAATTGCCGTTTATATTAGGTCAGTTGTGTGCTGTTCTCATCTTTTTTTGTTTCAATCAGGTCTTAATTTTACATTCTCATACTAAATAAGGTATTTCTATTTGCAGGCAGGAGAATTCATCCATACAATGGGTGACGCTCATGTATACCTCAACCACATAGAGCCACTAAAAGAGCAATTGACAAGAGAACCCAAACCATTCCCGACCCTTAAGTTTGCTCGAAAAATTGAAAACATTGACGATTTTAAGTTTGAGGACTTTATAATTGAAGGGTACACTCCTCATCCTAAAATTGATATGGCGATGGCTGTGTAATTTTATGTTATTCATATCTATTAAGTCTAGAAAGCCACCAGAACGGCGCACGTCGGATGCGTTCCTAGTGTTACTACTAACAATCATAATATTAAGTGAATATCCTTAGCACTGATGATGCCTAGAAACTTATAAGAAAAAATATGATTTGAATTTTTAATTTCGAACAATTCAATTAATAATTTGTTTGTGTAAGTATTATAATTTTATTTGTGCGGATATTTTTCTTAAAAATAAAATAATTCACCTATTAGCGGTCGCCTGCGGTTTCGCTCACGTGGATTTCGGTTTGCCACAAAGTAGTCTATTACAGCCATCCCTTGAACTATCTCCAATTAACAGCATACTTTAATCCATCCCTCCGTTGCTGTGAAAGACGAACAAACAGCAAACACACACACTTTCATATTTATATCTAATGATAATAATAATTATTTTTAAATCCATATAAACAATTATTATTTTAATAAGACTCAGTATTCCATTCGTTTTGTACAGAAACTTATGTATTATTATAATTAAAAATAAATAATCAAATAAGTCATATGTAGTCATTTCTTTCATTAATATTTTAATCGATTTTTTACGGATGTATAATCTATGGTGTTAATCTGCCTTATTTTAGGACAATGTATGGGAGCTCGCTTAATATGAGAGGCTTTGTCATCTTTATATAGGTCTTTACCTATGAAATTGACATTTTGTATGAAAAAATGTAAACGATTTTTTCTTTCAGTAAATTTTATTTGTATTAATCGAAGTAATTACATGCAATCAATGCATCGTTGCCAACGCAGTGGCAGTTTATTGATGTCCTCCTTCTGGACGGAGGCTGCCACAAAAAAGAGACACTAAAAATCTTAAAAAAAAAATTTACTGCGAAAAAAGACCGCCTTCAAAACCACGAACTAAAAAGTGTAAAATAATATTTCTAACACTTCAAATACCATTTCATAACAGTACACTCGAGAAAAGGTTTTACCGAAGTCGGCGCCTAATCCTTGTTGAATAATTGAATGTTGTATTAAATTACAAGATAGTATTGGGCGCCTACTTCGGTAACACCTTTCCTCGAGTGTACTGTTATAAAAATGGTAAGTATTTGAAGTGTATAAAGTGTTAAATATTATTTTACACTTTTTAATTCGTGGTTTTTTTCACAGAACATTTTTTGCACTGCCTCTTGAGTATTAAATTTTTATCCCGCCAAGAAGTTATTCAAATTCTGGAAGAAGTAGTAGTCTGTAGGCACAAGGACTGGTGAGTAGGGCGGATGACGGAGCGAGCTTTCAACCCCAGTTCTTTTTTTAGGAGTTTTCGTTTAGGGTGCTGAACTAGGATCCAACATCAGTGACAATAGTTGAAAACCCGGGTTTATTTAGAAAATATGGACCAAATTTGGAGGCCCTAGTGACCGACAACACATTAACAGGTTTGTGAAATACTAATGAAAACCTGCTAATAATGATAAAATTATTTCATCGGAGTCTCAAGTCTCGTTTCTCCCGGGTCTGAAATTCGCAGTCCCGAGTCTCGAAAATAAAAAAAAAGACGTCGAACTCGAAATTTTCGAGATCAAGACTCCCGGGATGGATGCCTCAGTACAGAAATAGCGCAGTGGTATGATCGCCGAAGTTTGCAATGGCAGCAAGTTCGATTTCCACACTAACACTAGGTTTTTGAAATTTAACTATCATATGAATAGGAATCGCGCAATTGTTACGTCTTTTTTATTGTTCGGTGTCATTGTCAAAGGTTATGAATAGGTAAGTACCTTGTATAGCTTTTCATGTAAAATATTTAAACCAGCTTTAGGGCAAGAAGATTGGATTCAGACTAAACCCTTCCCTTGCTAGATTGACACTTTCATTGATACCTCTCTGCTGCTACTGCTGTATTATTTGGTCCACTGTAGGATTAGTGAAAATAGGTACCTTTTTTATCGCCTCGGGCGCCAATAACACATGAATAAATAATATTTATTACGTAATGTTTAATAAATAATATTTATTCATGTGCTAATAACGCTACTGTTAGGGGGGTGCAGAGGGAACTTATTAAGGCGACGGGTAGGGCTCACTAGCGACGCCAATCGATTTTAATTTTTAACTACCGAACCGGATCTATATTAAACAATTTCGGGGTTACAACCTCGAGGCAAATACTTATATTATTTATTAAATAACCATGCACAAATGTTGGGTCCGTTTATGTACGCGAAAAATTGATTCACGCCGAAAGTGGCCGGTTTTGGCGTGAATCATTTTTTTGCGTACGTGTTACCTAGAAGTTGTAACGCCGAAATTGTTTAAAATAGATCCGGTTTAGTAGCTAAAAATTAAAATTGATTGGCGTCGCTAGTGTGCCCTACCCGTCACCTTAAGAACAAATAGTATTGCCTGGTCTGGCTCTTGTGATTTTTGCGCCCTCTACGTCTAGATCCTGCGCCTGGGCAACCGGTGGCACTCAACATTGAAGTCAACACAGACCAAGAAAAAAAGTCAGAAGTATGTGTATGTATGATATCTCTAAATTCCATTCTAGTGTCGAGTGCTCGAGAATATGATGGTGCTCGTTGCGTCGCGGCGGTCGATAAGAAGCGTTCCTAATTATGCATCCGCCACTGTACCTAAGTAGGTATGTACGTTCGGTTTTTGTAAGTGACACGTTATCTAATTCTAATTACCTACCTACAGGTATTGCATAAAGTACCTAACTCGGGTATTGTGAATCGAAGTATGAAGGCCACTCGCCACTAGTAACCCCATCACGGGTTTTGATTCCATGACGAATGATTGTCATTCGGCAATTTAACCACACCCGCGTGGTGTAGTTTGAATAGGTACCTACCTAGAGTTAGATAAAAATAGCGTATAAAAGTATAACTTAAAAACGCAACTCTTACAGTACCTAAGTAATTATGCGTAATATAAATCTATAATCTGAGGTTGTGCGTGCCCTGCACTCCTGTGCCAAAACGGGCCATCGCTTTTATTGTTTTCAAACCTGATACCTACTAGGCAAGTTTAAATATTTTTCGTCCGAAATGTTTGCTCTTTACATAACTACTATTTGCAGACCGAATCTGCGTAAGTACCTACCTGCTAACATAAAATCGGCTCGTGTTTGTTCGCAAAATGAATAAATAGGTGATGTTTCCCGCGAATGGAACGCTCAGTTGACCAGTGTATTTTGAAGTCTGCACTGTCTAGTCTCCAGCACCCAGGAGGCACTACCTACCTACTGCAAAAATGAGGGCAGCTTTGGTGAGTTTTCTTTTTGTATTCACCCGTCATCAAGCGGGTTGTGGTGTTCTATTTTAATAAGGATTGATTTTATTACATATTTTCTCGCTATTGGTCTTTGGTTTATTTTCATATTCAGGGTGGAAAAAAAAATTCTAGAGGGAAACTACATTAAATCCTTTGTTAGCCCCCCTCATCTTAGCGTCGGACCAACAGATAATCGTGTCAGTGGAATTCATGTTAAGTAGAAGTTTATTTTTGAGTATACGTAGACCTTGCAAAATAGATCTCATAATGTATTTAAACTTGTGTTACAAAGTAGGTAGATAGGTGACTTTTAAATAGAATATAGGTATTATTATACCAATATGTAAGTAGACTGCCTTGTTGGCGCAGTGGGTAGTGCATCGCACTTTAAAGCGACGGCTGCGCAAGAGGTCCCGGGTTCAATCCCCGGGTCGGGCCAGACATTTGTACCTAAGTTTTCGGTAAGAAATTTTTAGTGGCAGCCCGGAGTCTGGAAGTTGGCGGTCTTGTAACCCCGTGCCTCGGAAAGCACGTTAAGCCGTTGGTCCTGCGCCCGATTCCTCCCGCTTGTGTCACAGTAGTGTCCCATCGGAACATGAGGGTAAGGGAATAGAGAGTGCACTTGTGTTTGCGAACACACTTGAGCACTATAATACATCCGTAAGTGGCTGAACGTTGAGATTGGCCGCCGTGGCCGTAAACAGTTGGAGGATATTTTTTTTATGTATAGAGGTTTATCTCGTTTTTTATTTAGGTACGGTCAACAGCACATCACAGTATACACTTGCAGTACGATAATAAAGCTTATGCCCCGGACATAAGGGCGGTCTCAAGGTCAAAGTGTATAGTCTGATTTGCTTTTGACTGTACCTAAGTCAATGGGTATTATAATATTAAGGTGACGGGTAGGGCACACTAGCGACGCCGTAGTAAGTATACCTAAGTGTTTGCCGAGAGACTGGAGCCCCGGAATTGTTAAAAATAGATCTGATTTAGTAGCTAATTAAACGAAACTAAAATCAATTGGCGTCGCTAGTATGCCCTACCTGTCGCCTTAATTACTGTAACTATACTTACCTAATAGCTTTCTTCCTGGTGACCTATTCTCTATTTCACCTCTTGAAGTGTTAATTTTTTTTAACAAGGATGGTAGCGCAGTGGAGTTCGAATGCTACATACTTATAGTTATCTGTGGTTCGAATCCGAAGATGCACCTATTTATTTCTATGTGCATATGTCTACCATTATTCGGGAACACATCGTGAGGTAACTTGGAAGTTTCGAATAGTTTCTGAAACGTATGACCATGATTCTGTTGGTCTGGTTCCCGTTTCCCGTGTTAAGGGGTTGTGAAGATGAGACGGCAGTCGCTTCATTGTGATTATCGGCCTCCCCAAATCCTGAATCATGGTCTAAGGATACTCCGGGTTTCAAAGCGACAGCTTTGGACGCTACCGGGAATTACTCGCTGAGATGAGGAAGGGTTGAATTATATAAAACCCCTTTGTAATGCACACCTACACATACTCTTATTAAAACAACTCCTATGTTCCATACAGGGTGTATCTGAGAACATTTACTACCCTCCAACCACGTGTTCTACCAACCATTTAGAACAACATTTGTTCTATGACTTTTTGAAATTCGCATTAAACATTGCACATTTTTATACAAAGTCAGTCACGTGACTTGGTAATTTTGTATGCGGAGTCGAAAAAATTTTCGACGAATTTCGAAAAGTCCTAGAACAAATGTTGTTCAGAATGGTTGATAGAACACGTGGTTAAAGGGATGTAAATGTTCATAGATACACCCTGTATTTCATCATTTTCGGTGCAGTAGTTCGGTTTAACTTCTTTATTATAAGGAAGTCATCTAATCTAGATGCCTATAGTTACTGTATATTTAAACACACATTAACACCTTTCTGACTGTGCCTAGAGGCCTAGGCAAGTTCGCTGGGGACTTGCCCTGAGGTAGGACGTACAGTCAACAGCAGAAGTAGCTGCACATATTACGCAGTTTGTAGTTCTTATTCCGAGGAGCATAAGATTCACTAGCTGCGAAATGTGTGCATCAACTTAAGCTGTTGACTGTACCTACGTAACGTAACGTCGATAAACTATTAATGTAACGTTATATGAAATAAAATTTTATATACAACCGTATTTTATTTATTTTACTTGAAAGTTTGATTTCACAGATATCATCAGAAGGATCGGTAGCGGTGGTCTTGAAACTCCATTGATTAGAATAAGCTAATCTATGGAGTTTCAAGTTTACAAAGGTGTTAAAGGGCCTACCTATCTAGTATAGGACTGAGCGAATAAGGGATCTGAAATGAAAATAATGGGTTAGTGTTACACGTTGCTGCTAGGTAGTAATTATAATGATAGGAGTTGTTTGACTAATTAAGCTTTAGACAACGCTTATTTTAATATCAAGCATTTATTTTGCAGATTATTTTGTTATTATGCGTGATTGCGATGACCTCCGCTCAACAAAGAGGTAAGAAACAAACATTTCACACTTTTGTCTTATGTAGGTACTATTTGTCTCCTCGATTACATTTATTAATAATATTTTTATTTCTAGTTAAAAAAAATACTTTTGCGTTAGGTATTAAAAAACATTCACTCGATTAATATCTTAACGTAAACTATTATATTTTGGTTAACTGCCTAGGTATGCGACGTATTTAATTTGAATGATTTATTTTCATTCTCCACAGGTCCCAGCCCTGTTAAAGTGGCAGTACCAAGTCTAGGTGAGTTAAATAACGTATAATATCTGTGATGATAACGTTAAGTAATAATCATAATATTGATATTGTACGCGCAGTAGATAGTGTGTCATCATAGCACAAATATAGAGGGACCAAAGCTCAGAAGGTTCGATGACTATTCAGACCAAATCAGACTAAGGCACTATGCGTAGTGCATTCGGGTCATAATTTTACTGAAAAAAATGCTGAAAGCACTTTTATTTAATTTGTAAAAATCATAAACACCAATTTTCATTACTCTAGCTTTAAAATTACCTACGAATCTTCCAAAAAAAACACTCCTATTTCACGCCCACGCCACGTCGCTAGTGTGCCCTACCCTTCACCTTAACCCCTAATAAGGTGACGGGTAGGGCACACTAACGTCGCCAATCAATTTTAATTTTTAGCTACTAAACTCCGGTCTATTTTAAACCATTTCGGACCCAACATTCGTGCATGGTTAATTAATAAAGAGATCAATAGAGAGATAGATCCGGTTTAGTAGCTAAAAATTAAAGTCGATTGGCGTCGCTACCGTGCCCTACCCGTCACCTTAAATAAAAATCTGAAGGAGTTTAATTTTTGTTAAATACCTAAACATAATCCCAATTTTCAAATCCCTGACATCAAAAATGACGATGTTACATTTTTTTAGATTACATTTATTAAATATAATTATTATCGTATTGTTTCAGGTCCTCAAATACCTTTGCACCGGCCGGTTAACCAACGTAAGTTCCTCCAAGCACCATACACACACATCTACACTTTTATTATAGGGAAAGGGGGGCATGATGGGGTATCTAAGGAATCTATTCTATTTTTATCCTCGTAAAAACACCTGTAGATCTAACATACCTAATGCCTTCAAACAAATGCTTAAATGAGGTCAAATTCAAATTGGTTTATGTCATAAATATCATAGCACCTACCCCTAAGTGCCATTTAGACCAGATAAACTTGGGGTACCTACCTATTATGGTTGCCATCAATATTATTAAATCTGTGGTTGCCACTATTCGATGACTTAACTTTGAAGAACTAATTTTTAGCGACATATTCGAGTGCGTGGTCCAATCGATGCGCTCTAGTCCAACCTAATCTGCCCCGAATTGAACCCCAGGCCGCCTCACTCTCTCGGCGAAACAACTTGACGTGTCCGTTGACGTGTAACAGTCTGCTGACCCTTACATATTTTGTACAATATTCTTATTATTATAGCAAATTGTAATTTATTATTATTTAATTACGCACTTAAAATGTTCACCTGGAATGTCAAAGATGTGGGTTCGATCCCCGCCTGAACACGAGATAAAATATTTTTTACAGCTGCAGCCCTAAAAAATATTGTTGTTTATATGTACGAGTATTTGTACTTACACCGCAAAAATGTTCTGTTTTTTAACAGTAGGATATTATTAATGTCCATGTAGCCGATCTTGGGGGTGCCCACTATATCGGCCAATCTCAACAAATTATCCTCGTACGGACAACCACACTTCAAAGTTCTTCAATCAAGGCGTGTCAAAGTGCTCTTTATAAAAATACACCCTCAGGGTTTTTGTTTTTTCATAACATCGTGGTCAGTTCACAGTATCAAAATAAAATATAAAATGTTTTATTGTAATAATATTTATTAAGTAACATGACACGTAATCGTAAATCGTAAGTCTGCGAAACAGTGGAATCAGCTGCCTGAGGAGGTGTTCCCTAGAGGCTACAATTTGGGGGTTTTCAAAGCGCGAGTGAATAGGTATCTTCTAGGTAATCGTGCTACATCTTAGAACATATTATCACTTACCATCAGGTGAAATATGGTCAAACGCTTACCTATCTACAGTAAAAAAAAAAATATTATTTCAAAATAATTTAATTACATAACTTCAGTATTTTTACAACTGTGATTTATATTAAAAAAAAATAATTAAAGGCAGACATGCACGACTTATCGACTTATAATTAATTTAAATCGTATTATTTCAGCAGGTCCTGGAATACCTTTGCACCGCCCGGTCCCGGCTAACCCACGTATGTATTTTTATTATAAGTTTTTCCCGCATAAAACATAATAATAATTCTCACAACATCTCATACGTTGACCTGATTCCGTACTAAGTAGCTTAAGCACTTGTGTTACAGATATCAGACAACAGAGGAACACAAATATATACTTAAATACATATATTACACCCAGACACTGAACAAACACAAGTGTTCATCGCACGAATGTTTGTCCAGGGTGGGGATCGAACCCACGACCTTTGGCGTAAGAGGCAGGGTCACTACCAATTGCGCCATCCGGTCAGTCAATAAACATAGATCTAACATAATGCTTTTAAACAAATATTTAAATGAGCTCAAATTAAAAGGAATTTTGTCATAATACCTACCCAATAGTGACATTTTGACCTGATGACCATAGGGATTTTACGCCCACATCTGCGAGCCTCGTAACGTGTGTAGCAGAATTCACCTGGAGAGGTGGACCTACCACCTTATTATAAATCATGGGCTTAAATTATTACCTTACTAAAGCTTAAGCCGTCCCGTTTCAATACGCAAGGTTAAAAGGGGCAGATACGAGTTTAGTTCCGTAAGTAGGGGCTAATGTCAGGATTCAGGATTGTCTAGCACTGGCTTCAAATAGAGACTACTGGAGTAGTTTAGGAGAAGCCTTTTTTGGGCAGCAGTGGGACAACTTAAGTATTTAGGCTAACAAAAAAAAACTTGGGCTATGGTTTCCTTGCCACTATTGAACAAACTACTTACCTAATCTTTAGCGAGATGTTCGAGTAGGTCCAATCAAAGCGCACTATGTATTGTATAGTCTAATCTACTATTAATTACCTTCTAAACAGCGTATTGTTTGGATAAAAAAAACACAATTATAATTGTTTTTCTGTTAGAATATGTATCTAAAAGATAATCATAAATTCAGTGTGCTTATACATGGTGACATGTAGAGTTACCCTTTTTGAACCTCGGACCGTTCTTGTGTCTGATACACAAGTACTATTTTTGCACTGCTGGGTAACTTGACTTGGGTTAGCGACAGCTAACTGTACATAGCACTTCTGCTGACCCTATGTAATTTTTCCAGCCCTAAAAGCGACAGCTCGTGGTGGGAAATGAATGAACAACCAACTTTTGGCAACATTCCCAGAAAACCGGATTTTTTATTTAAGTAATATTAATGTTAATAACTGTACCTACCTATCTTTGTAAATGTAGGTAAGTTATTCGTTTTTAACATAATTATTTGCCTTCATTGTACTAACTTGGTTTGAGTGATAAGTATCTACCCTGTAAACTTATTAATACCTAATCACTTTTTTTACTTATACTTACTTATATTGTAATAGATGTGAAAGCACTAATAAACAATAGATACATTTTATACCTTTTGGTGTTTATTATTATTATTACACCCCAATTGTTCCTTATTTTTAACCGACTTTAAAAAAAGAGGTTCTCAATTCGACTTGTACATATATATATTTTAATATTTGTTAGCCGATAACTTCGCCATTTATGAACCGATTTAGATGATTCTTTTTTAGTTGAAAACTAGATAGTCCCAGATTGGTACCATGATCAGGATATTAGGATCTGATGATGGGATCCTGGGAAAATTGAGGGGAACTCTCGATAGGGACCCGTAATGTTTTTGTATCTTTTTACAAAACTGCACCAGTATTTACGCCTGACTGTATTAATTTTGTGGCTCTGCTGATGATGGAAGGCCAACTCCTCAACGGTAAGGAGTTAAAGGATAACTCTTTCAATTCGTTTTTTAGTTATTTGGCGAGGATGGAAAAGGGAGGGGGGGGGGGGGGGGGGGCTGCCAATATCTGAGACACCAAAAGGCTTGAAAAAGAAAATTACTGCAAAAAAAACTGCCTTCAAATACCACGAACTATAGTGTAAAATAATATTTTCAACACTTTATACAGCCGATCTTGGGGGTACCTATGTCGGTCAATGGTCAGGCAGCCACACAATGTATACAAGTCTGTCAAATGATTAATGTCAGACTTAGTAGGTAAAAGTAAAAAGTATCAGCCTATATACTGTACCACTGCAGGGCAAAGGCCTCCATCATAGAAATCAAGTCATCGCTATGATGGGATTAGGCTTAATCACCACGCTTGCCAAATGCGTATTGGTGATCACAATCTCGAGCTATGTTCGAAAAATTCGAAACATATCTTTGCTCGACCTGGGAATTGAACCGAGGACCCCGAAATCACGGCCTGGTACTTAAACCACTAGACCTACCGGGCGATAAGTAGGTACTCAATATCAGTTGAGAAAAGACCATCGACGTATTAAATACATATTAAATTCATGGGAAAGACAGATTGTGGTAACATCATGTGTTGACAGTTTTTCCAAAATTAGCTGCCTACTTGTGTGCCTTCTGAGCCATGACAGTGTGACGACGAGTTCTTTCAGGGTAATTCCGGGCGAGATGGCCGTACGGGGGAGATGACCAATCGAAAAAAAATCACCAAATAATTCCCAAGTGACACTACTTACAATTTAGTTTGGTTCAGGTGACTGTGGCCAACAAGTGTCGGTGAATTTTTGTTCGAAAAAATAATAGAAAGTTGAGTAATTTCACTTTATTTTTTAATGACACATTCGACTTAAGGTAAGGGGTTCATATATTAAGTGCTCACAAAAAGGTTTTGAAAGTTATGTCTGATTTCGTGGTTTCCTGTTGAAATACAAATATTCTCAATGTTGTATCCTCAAAATTACCTTTGAATTTTAGGAGTTGTGGTGTTTACGTAGGCTAGCTACCTCATCCGGTAAATCGGGAGAAATAGCCATAGTATTGATTGGATAGATAGCTATACAATTTTATGTCTAAATTTGGATTTACGTTTCATCTACTTAATTTTCTACTGATGCCTAACCAATACGAATGGAAACCGTCATCAACCTTCGTTACCAAAAACAAAATTAAGGCTGACACTAACTAAGGGAAGATTTGATTCAATGTTATATTTGGATGTTCAGGGTGCATGAAAATTGTACCGAGTTTGATCACATGTGTCATAAGAATGCCGTTGTAAGAAAAAAAAAGGAGTCCATAGATCTCAAGAGCAAACGAAAGGCAAAAAGAGTACCGGTCATCTTCCCCCAGCCTCTATGGCCGTCACTCCCGGACACTCTGGGAGAGATGGCCAATCGTAGATTTATTTTAAAGTTTCATATTACGTGTTTTTACAATATTTAAAGTGACTTGTTGTTGATTTTCAATAATTATAATAAGTAAAGTGTAATTTTTTTTATTAATTATTGTTTTATTCATCATAATTCCTTCACACTAGAGCCTTCAAGTTACTAGGGCCATCTCCCCCGGAATTACCCCATATATTTTTGGTCCGAATATGAGTGCCAGCCAAAAAAGCTGTTGATTTTCCATCCATTTCCAAGTCCATGGTAGTATTCACATCAGGGCCCTGTTTAATAAACATTACAAATTGTAAATTGTAATTGTAAATTACAGGCTACAATTCTACAAGTTTCTGTTCAATAAAGAATACAACTTACAATTTTACCATGGTGGAAAATCTACAAAATTGTAGAATTGTAACTACAATTTTACAAGTTTCTGTTCAATAAACATTTTCTTTCTACAGGTGACAATTTACATATTTGTAGGAAAAACTGTTTTATTGAACGCATGATTGTAGATACAAGTTTACATATTTTGTAAATTGTATTACAATTCCGACAGGTGGACTCGGCTTGTGTCAGAACTTTACAATTTTGTGTCTCCTCCTAACAAGTAAAGAAAATTGGAATTGAAAGTAAAAAAATGGTCCTAACAAGTAGTAGTGACAGTAGTAGTGACAGTAGTGATGATGAGTATATTATAAGTGAACGGCAGCGGCGAGTTTTTCGTAAACGGATAAACTTTACTTTTAATGTGACAGATTTTACGTTCAACGAAAAATTTCGGGTCTGTAAAACTATCGTCGAATATTTGATTACAAAAATTGGACATGATCTTAAATACGATTCAAATAGAAACGTAGCCCTTACACCCACTCAGCAAATTTTGTGTACTTTGCACTGGATGGGCTGTGGGACACAATACCATGTTCTAGCAGATGCACATGGTGTAAGTAAAGGAACGATACATAACTGCATAAAAATGTATCTAGGTTTGTGCTCAGTAAATTATTTGGAGAAGAAGTCCGCTGGCCAACTAATTGTCTCGAAATCCCTAGATTGTTTATGAAATATAATACACCTAGAATAGCAGGCATTGTAGATGGTTTGCTGATCATAATGGTTGCCTCTCGCCAAAATGAATCCGCATTTGTAGATAGAAACGGAGATCATTCCATGAATACCACCCAGGCTCAACACAAACACTTTAAGAATAAACACACAAACATTTGTTTTGATGGAGTTCGAACTCACAACCCTCAGCTCAATAGGCAGATCACTATCAACTGTGCTATCGGGCCAGTCAAAAAATTAAATGTAATAGTCAGAAAGTCAGGCTCATGGATGATTCTGCCATAACACCATTTTACCCAGTATTACATTAACTATTCCGATTAACTTAACAATCTACTTACGATGGTCCGTTTTCTAAAGTTTTGCCACGTCGTATCCCGTAGGTACTTCCAATCTTTGCTAAAGATGCTCAAAGATTTTAATTGTGCGCCAATGTCCTTCCACTTTTTTATTTTTATATCGTGAGTAAGTTTAGCACTAAACCTACCAAATAAAATATCCTTATTCTCGTATATTAAGGAAAAAATCAATATTTTGTTAGCATGCTCCATGACTTTCGTTACGAATCAAACAAATAAGAAACTAAATATTTTGAAATCCACCCTTGTTAATTAAGAATTGTCAACAAAAACTTACAATTTTATGTAAATTGTAACTTACAACTACAAATTTGTAACTACAATTTTGACATCGAGTTCTACAGGCGTTTTCTACATATGTAAAGGTTTATTAGACAGCATTTGTAAATACAATATTTGTAAGGTTTTTACTTGTAGATTTTTTACAGAATTGTAAGGTTTATTAAACAGCACTTGTCATAAAAACTTAAAAATATGTAAGTTTTTTACAAAATTGTAGAATTGTAATTAGTGGAGCGCCTGGGGGTTTTGACCTCGGAAAATTGCTACAGTGAATGAATTTTTTTGGTTGAGGTGGCATTTTCTTTCTTATACTATATCTTGCAAAGTTTACCAAAAATTTTTTTGTGCTTTCAATTTTTTCACTTTTTAATTGAAAATGCCGAGCGCGCTCGTTTAACAATTTTTTGCACCTGATTTAAGATCCATAGAGTATAAATACAATTTCTGAACGAAACTAGAATCATCCAATTCACCATGCAAGAGTTAAAAAATGTTATAACTACAGAGCATATCCCGGATGAAAAGACTATTAGAAAACGACTTATAGACCGCTATCACGATGACATTGTCATTTCGCCTAAATTTGGATCCAATACCATCATATGTTTTAAAAATATTAACCACGATATATAAACAGAAAATTGGTACAATCAAAAACACAATAATAAAAAAGAAGAGGAATTTCACATATTAAAAGCGGCCAGCGAAATTATTAGAAGGGACATAAGAGCTCAAGTTTACGATAATGAAAATTACACAGCAAGTGACAAAATGCTTGAAGATATTGATGAGACAATTCCGCAATCTTTAAAGTTTTTATTTGTCAGAAATAATTATAAAAGATAAAAAAAAATAAGGTAGACACAATTCCTGCTTATGAAAAAAAATGTAAATCTATCGCACATGCTATAATATCTGCTGTACGACCGAGATCATTTCTATCACCTTTGCATATTACTTTGGCTGTGATGTTCCATAGGAAATTTGGCTCGAAAAAAGTTATAAATATTTGTCATTCTTTAGGTTTTTGTGCTTCATACAAAGAGGCTACGTTATACGAAGCTTCCGCAACTTTTGCATCTCCACCAGAAATAAAACCTGGCAGTTTTGTTCAATTCGTGCATGATAATGCCGATTTTAATATTAACACGATTGATGGGAAAGGAACATTCCATTATATGGGAAGCATTGAAATAGTGACCCCAGCTGATGGTATACAACCTCGAAGTCCTATTAAACGTTTGAAGACTATTCCACCTGAATCTGACTTCGTTAAAAAAGGGAATATCCCTCTACAAATCTATCCAGCTTCTTTTGGTACAGGTTTTTCAAACATAACAATCAAGTTATCTGAACTTGAACCGGATATTAAAAAGTTTACTACGAATGGACAATTAAATATTCTTTGGACATATTTAAAATTCAAGAATGACAATAAATTTCTAGGGTGGAATGGATTTATGAATTTATTAACGAACGCACATGATTTTGATATGTCATCGATAATTTTTTTACCATTCATTAATGCAGCTCCAAGTGATTATAACACTATTTACACAGCTATGAAAACATCCGTAGATAATGCTAAGGAGTCGAGCATGAGGACATGCATTTTAACGTTCGATCAACCTCTGTATATGAAAGCACGGGATATAGCTTCCGCAGTTTGTTTATCTGATGAAATATTGGTTATCGTGAGATTAGGTTCATTTCATACTCTTATGTCTTACATGGGATCCATCGGTTATATTATGGCTGGAAGTGGGATAAAAGAAGTGTTTTCTACCATATACGCTGAAAATACCATTGACCACATATTATCTGGATCCGCAATTGAACACCTGAAAAGAGTGTACCTGCAAACCCAGATATGGTTAGGAAACGACATAAATATTGGAGATTGGGGGTGGAAGTATCTCAATAACATGTTCATCCCAATAACCATGAACCAATTACCAGCACCGGATAGTCTACTGCAAATGTTATTTTGCAATTGCAAAAAGGGGTGTGGAGCTGCTTGTGGATGTCGGAAGAGTGGTTTATATTGTAGTGTAGCATGTTTACATTGTAACGGAGATAGCTGCCTTAATACTTTACCTACCATTAAAATGACTGAAGTGGAAGAAAATATTTGATATATGTATATCAATAATATAAAATGCCTTAATAAACAAAAAAAATATTTTAAATGTTACCTTTTTTTCCGATTTTCCTTGAATTACTACATTTACTCACATTTATGAATATATAAAAATATACCTGTACTTAATTTTCATATACAAAATCATTTTACACAATAATATGCATACTATTTGAATTATTATAATTATCCATTTTTTTATTTTAAAATCAAAAGCACAAATTTTAAATTGGTAAACTTTTTTATTTATGTTATTAGCTAAACATTCGATATTTTTATTTATTTTTTCATCCACTGTAACGGAAGTCTGAGGTTTCTATGATTTTGACGCTCCAGGCGCTCCACTAAATGTTTATTAAACAGGGCCCAGAGTGACAAACTGGTGTGGACATGAGTCTGACATGGATAGGGTTTATAGCATATTTTTTTGCTATTTATTCTTAAGTAACTGTAGAACAACCACTCGAAATGTGGAAGATGTGGGTTCGATTCCCGCCTGATGAAACGAGGTGAAATTTTTAAGTACGTTATTTATTATAGCTAGGGTTGCCATAACTTTATTCGGGACGTTCCTTTCAACGCGATGAGGAGGAAGGGCGGTCACGTATAGTGAGCTTTTCTTACAGTAGTTCAACGGAGACAACTAGACATACAGGACAATCGTGCGGGGTAAGAGCCGCGGCTTATCTTTGAATTTTAGGACACCCAGACGCGTCAAGAAAGTCGTGATAACGGATTTGCGAAGAACTAACAGAGTTCCTGTGTTTAACAACCAATGGGTTCACCATACCTACCCTATGAAGTACAAAAACACTATGTTTTAGTGATATGTCGTATGAAAAAAATTGTCACGAGCACGAGAATTGGGCTCGCGGACTCGAACGGTTTGCATGCGTTATTCGCCATATTTTTTTATATTAATAAAGTGCGTCGAGTCGAGCACAAGCACCGGGGGGTCTAAAGCTAATGGAAATAGATGCTTAAATTAGACTACTACTAGGTATAGGCAGGTACTCGTTCTATTTAAAGCTACTGTTAGGTACACATTACCGGCGTGAAGCAGCACATGACTGCGTGAGTGAGGTATCACATAAAAAAGAAAGAAAAAAACGCTAATTTTGTAGCATGCTTATCTAATGAAACGTCCACATTTGCTATAAATAAGCATGCTATTAGACATCTATTACTATGCTTAAAAATAAGCAAGCCTGTAAAGCACTCCGACCCCCCACCCGCACAGCAGGTGGAATGCTCAAGAATAGATGCTCAAAAATCAACAATTTCCAAGCTGCAGCTTGGAAATTGTTAAAAGATGTCTGGTTTAATTGCTAATAATTTAAATCAAGTCGCTAGTGTGCCCTATAATGATACTTTGGTCAAAGTAAACACTTTCAAATAAGATTTCGCAAAATGCTACGTTTTTTAAAATCGAAATTATATTTTGTTTATCTTTTAAACTTGAAAGATTACACCATACGCGTACCTAGACACACATACATAACATTTTAGAAGACATTTTAACCATTATTCAAGCTTCTGCCTGTAAGTTTTCCTGTTAAACAAGTTTGTATAGGAAACTGACCACCTTAAGTAATAAAAATTCCAGGAGCCCAATTCTCGTGCTCGTGATATTTTGAAAACATGACGGATATCACCTGAAAACCATACAAAAAAAACTATGTTTTAGTGATATATGTCGTATGAAAATAAATGTCACGAACACGAGAATTGGGGTCCAGGGCATCAGAAATGACCAGCCGAGAACAGCAAAGTTAAATCTTGAATTAAGTTGTACCTACCACAGCAAGCTGAGTGAACACACAACTTGGTTCACCCATATCACACACATAAATTAAACAAAACAGTTTCTTTGCAACCAATTTATTTAAATTATTATACTTACATGCTGAATTACATGAAATAACCCCAAATGGCAATTCAATATTAAAATAAAGTCCTAATGCTATATTATATTAATTATAAAAACCATCCTCAATCCATACTTTGTAAAACTTCAACAATATCTAACAAATTCATATTTTTCACCTTACAGTTACAGTCAACATTTTAGAGCTATGTAGATTAATATTAATGAGTTTTTTGTACATATTATTTCTTTAGTACAAATAAGTAATTACACTTCTCCGAATTTTAATTGCAAGGTGCCTAAATGTTTTGTAGAAGCCTCTTACGATTAAATTATTATTTCATATTAAGGGCCATCCTTACGCCGGTTACTGAAATCATACTTTTTAAATTTCTTCAATCTGCCTTAATGTTTAGAAAAAAAATCTATGGAAGAAAGACTGGAGTAAATGTGCTATTTTGACACCCCTATCGGGATGCTATGCAGGGTAGAAACATACATTGGACCCTAGAGGGAAACTTAACTTAGCATGTTTTACTTAATGGAAACATTCCTTTATTTTTAAAAAGAAATAGAACTGCATTCAACTTTTTTTTTTAATTTTGTTTGTATCGCCCGGGAATCGAACCAGAAAAAAAATAATTAAAATGGGTTACATATATTATTCCTCTAATTGATAGAGTCATTATTAAGGTAGTTCTCCTCCAAGTAACCGTAGGTACACTCGTATTAGTACGATATCCATACTACCAAATAAGATAAAAAGTTGTATCCATACATACAACTTTTTCACCTGGAAAAAAATGGTCATTTTATTTCACCAATCGACACAGTCAATATCAAAAGTATTATATCAAAGGTATTGTTATATGTGTGTGTATATCTAACACAAAATACGAGTGACAGACCTAAGGTATCTTGGAGAAATTTTTATCATCGATTAGTGGAATAAAATAGTCAATAATAATTTTAAAAAATGCAGTAATTTTTTTTTTAATACTTAAAGGAATGTTTCATGTTCATTCTAGGGACCATTGGTTTTTTCCACCCTCTATAGTCGCCTGCAAAAACATGTAAACACGTCGACTCATCTCGTATCGTATTTTAAGGTAATTATTATAATTTAAAACTTACTAGATAAGCCATGGACGTTCTACGGACGGGCGGGCGCCACATTTATAAAATTGTTGTACATGAACAATATCATTGAACTTGTTTCAAACCCACTAACTGACAAATAGCATCAGGTAATTATTAAATCTACAATATTAATTATACGAATGATCTAGTTGAGTCATTTCATTTTAATTTTAAATATGGTAAAATTAATTCGGTATAGGTGTTAAAATAACTACTTACATGTGAATGAATGAATGATAACTTTATGTGCATGTGCTATACAAAAACCTCAATACACCCTCTCTCTCAATTGTGGTGTTTCGTATTTTTTTCGGGATTCCCCCGCCTCAACCGGTCTTAACTTGACAAAATGAACAAGCTAATAGGTCTTTAACTATGAAATTTCCGTTGTTTTTTCTAGTCACAATAAGATATACCTAAAACTCCTTTAAAAAGTCATCATACTATAAATCAACCACTTCTACTCGTACGTAAGGGTCGCGGGTGGCACGACTGAGATAGCGAGATGTTCGAGGAACGGCGAAGCTTGCCTCGAATTGAATTTGAACTGACTCCTAAAGCACAGTTAATTATGGAGTAGTAGCATTAATAGTTACTTTACAAATTAAAAAAAATAAGTTAGGATGGAAAATATAACTTTTAAGCAAATCGCCATACAAAACGGAAATTTCATAGGTGAAGACCTAATATAAATGGATAAATGATACAAATTTAAAGTGATTTCAGAACAGCCCTTTATATCAATTTAAATCATAAAAAGTAAATTGTTAGATGTTATAACGTATAAGTAATAAAAAAATATACGTATTCAAATAATTTATATACACAAAACGAATTTATTATTATAAGATAAGTATTTCATGATTTTTTTTTTAATTTTTGTTATACATATATGATAGGTAGCAGACGAGTAGACAGATCACCTGATGGTAAGTGATTGCCGCCGCCCATGGATACCCGCGACACCAGTGGAGTCACAAATGCGCTGCCAACCTTTACACCACTGATTTTCCGGATTTTATTTAATATCATGAATGTAAAAGACAACATAGTCGTGTAATGTATAATTGATTTTGTATTTTTTAGTCAAAATAATTGTCTATTGAAAGTTGTGTTTACGTACTAGTACTATTTTTAACCGACTTCAAAAAAAAAAGGTTCTCAATTCGACATTATACATACAGGGTGTAAAAAGACCCTTAACGAAGCCGGTGTCTACGCACTCAGACCATTAAAACAAGTCTTAGAACAAAAAAATATTGATGGGAAACGAAGTTGATTTTTTGGTGTCAATTTTAATCCTATAAACGGACAACGCAATGAACAGCGTACACCGGACCGCGCCGCACGCGCGCCCGCGCTTCAGTCGCCGAGGCGCGTCCCCCGCACACCCTCCCGCCCCGCTTCCAAACATTACATTGCGGGCTGTACGTTTTGAAGCCATTTTTCCCTAGGAAATACTTAAAATTTTGAACAAGTTTCTTTCGACAAAACTTGGGTAATAATGTTTAAAATTTACATCAAAATCTTGAGATTTTTATTTTGACTTTGACCTTCAATAACTTAGAAAGTATTGAGTTCCCAGGTAAGGTCTAGAAGAAAAAAATGGTCCTGATGATGTGCTGAATACGTAGGTTTCGGCTTCGTTAAGGGTCTTTTACACCGTGTATATATATTTTTTTATGTTTGTTCGCCGATTACTATGCTAATTTAGATGATTCTTTTTTCGTTGGAAGGACTGGACGAATCTGGGACTATCTAGTCCCAGATTGGTACCATGATGAGGATATCAGGATCTGATGATGGGATCCTGGAAAAATTGAGGGGAACTCTCAAACTTTATAGGGACACGTAAAGTTTTTGTATCTTTTTTCAAAACTGCACCAGTATTTACGCCTGACTGTATTAATTTTGTGGCTCTGCTGAAGATGGAAGGTCAACTTCTCAACGATAAGGAGTAAAAGGATAACTCTTTAAATACTGTACTCATAATTTATTGGTCGCCGACCTCGGTAACACCTTATCTCGAGTGTACTGTTATAAAATGTTATTTAGAAGTGTATAAAGTGTTAGAAATATTATTTTACATTTTTTAATTCGTGGTTTTTGAAGGCAGTTATTTGTCACAGAATTTTTTTTTATATAATATGTAAGGTAACTCGTCAGTGGTCCGCCCTTACTCCGTTTCGGAACTTTATTCATTCAAATTAGTACCAATAGATGGCGCTGGGTGTCAATTGCATCGCGCTGGTGTCTTTTCGGTCTACCTATAAGTCGTGTGATTGTCTATAGAATTTACCTTTTTATAAACAGTACATATAGATGATAATAACATATGTACTTAGCCCTGTCAGAATTCATGCAAATCGTTACCTCTTTTTGTTTAGTTATATTAAATTTGATACATATAATACAGATTTTAAAATATTACTATGAATGTTAAGCAAGTAGAAGTTTATTACAACTTATATATTGGAGAAAATGTGATGTATTATGTAGATTTATCAAGTAGGCATTATATTATGTCAACACATCTGGTCATCGTGTGGCATCTGAAACAATGTAATAATGAGTGTTAATGTTATAATCCTAACACCTGGAGTAAGACTGCACTTTGCCATTATTTTTTCTGGCCTTCCATATTATACAAATAATTGTGTATAAATAATGTACACGGGACAAAACGTGATAATTTTTATATGTAAGTACATACTCATAGTAGCACACTACAAGTATTCACAGCTTGACGTTCCGACCGCGCGTTTCAACGGTTGCCACAAATGTACTGGAGGTGCACGGCGTCGTCAGCTACGCCCGGCTTTCACAATCTTCGGACAGCCTCTCATTTTCGTTATTTACACTGCTACTAAATAAAATGTCAGTGAGGTCACTCCAACACACTACACTCACGGTATCCAGGTTGGAAGTAATTTTAAGCGCCAAATTGAGAGGTTTACATTTGTCAATCACTGGATTTCACGCCAATGATAATTTGAACCCAGAACGGGTTTTTGCAATTGTGATTCTGATCCTCCTTTATCTCAATCGCTTCAAAGGTCAAGCTGTGAGTAGATGCTACTACGAATATCTACTGACATATAAAAATAACCACATTTTGTTCCAAGTATTTGTATAATGCAATGCAACGTGGAAGTTTAAAATCTTGTATGTTATGTATTTCTAGTTTATGATGAATGACCAACAAAGGCACATTCACAGAATATATAAAACCGATATACAAGAATCATCCAATTTGGTGCAGTTTTTCGAAAGTTATAGGTGTACATACATTTTGAAGATACATTTTTATTTATACAGATATACCTAGATAGATATACTGATACTATATTTTTTTTATGAAACCGGCCCCAGATAAGAAATATATAAGATAATAAGAAGAATCACAGTCTGTTCAAATATAATACAATTTTTTTTTTTTTGCGGATGCAGATAAGACTCATTGTCCTATCTGCATCCGCAAAAAAACAATTTTTAAACCTTCTTTTTCATTGAAAAAATTTTTTTCATGCAATTTAGTGCTGTTGTATCATATTATTGTAACATTAAAAGCATAAATATGTGACAGGTTCTGTTATTCCCTCACCTGTGTAACTGCATCTTCATGTCTACTACTAGGGACAGGCAAAGCAGCCAATTGTTCAACTAGGGCCATAGTCATTTCTGACTCTACAGTTATTTCAACCCATAATGTATCTGAAATCACATTGAAAAAACATAACTATAAAAATTATTGAGACAACTGTGAGACAACATCAAACACATTTTATTGCTCCCAAAATAAGGTTTTCCTTTATAATATGGAAACCAGACACAATGATAAAAATAAATATCTATCTGTTCCATCAACAAACATGGTGTTGGTATGGGAGGCATTATACATAATTAAAATATTAATCTAAGTATACTTTCGAAAATATTATACTTCTTATCTATAAGTACGTAAAATATAATAAAACTGTAAAAAAGCTGTGTCTGTACATCAAATACATATCTTATACATATCTTGTATAATTACTTGATTTTTAAGAAATTAAGGAGATTCTGTCATTTAAAAATAACCTAAAAATTACAGCATTCAGGTGATGTGTCATTTTGAATATTTCTGTGCCTATGTAGGTAATAAAAGCTACTTTTACTAACCTCCTATTTGGTCACCTTTGTCGGTAACCAAATGAAAATAACCTCTGTGTGTCCCAGGAGAGCTAGGGGCAACCAACTTCATTGTGACTGTGGTAGAATGACCTGGAGGCAAGGGTGGCACATACTGTGGGGTGGCCCCCAGGGGCTCTCCACCTGCTTGTAGTAACCTACAGCTGCCAGGCCATGCTTCTGTTCCAGTATTGGCAATGCTCCAATTCTGATCAAAACTAAAAACAAAACAAATTATTTAAGTAACAAATAATTTAGGTAAAAAATACTGTTTGCCATGATCACTGAAAGAAAATGCTTAAACAACTCACCAAGTACCAGGTCCTACAGCAGTTTCAGGGCTTTGGGTTAGCCTTTAGAGACATAGACGGAAGTTTTGGAGGCAAAGTGTAATCTAAATAACAACATATTGCTGCTTGTAAATTCCTGAAATTTAAAATGTACAATATTTATATCTTTTTTATTAAATTGCAGTACATACACATAATAATAAAAGCGCCCTAACTTACCAGTTACTCATATCCAAGAAAAAACTTGCTGTGTTGTAACTTAGACTAGGACCTAAAAGCCTTTGCATTTGGTTTATTAGTTCATCCCTGTCAGTAGGTGTTCATACAACTAAATTGCAATAAAAGATTTTGGTCGATTTCTCCAGGGATTGATGAGCCATCTACATCCATTTTAGAGTTATATTATTTATTTATTATCACAAAGCACTTTTTATGGTATTCACCACTTCATAAATTAGTGACATGCCCTTTGTTTACGTTTGTCAGCTGACTGCTGATCCATCTAGCTTTAATTTTCCCCTGAGTGTAATACTAAAGATATTGCCAATTTTGAAGGTAAAGGCAAGCCACAAATAAAATAGCACAAAATCTCTAAAAATCTTCCGAAATGAAATAAACACAGCAATGGTTCCTAGGTCACATCAATTTCACCATAGAATTTCACTCTCGCGAGCACACATTTGTCAAAGTTTGTCATTTACTAGACAGATGATAAAATATTTGGAATAGACAAGACAATGTTTGGAAGAGACCAATATTTGCATACTCGGGATTTTCGACTGTGAAAAAAACTTCGTCGGATGTCGCATTGAAAATCATTCAAAAAAACTATATTTTAGTGATATACACCGTTATTTTCTTATCGTTTACAACCTCCTCAACATCCCGAAAACCACATTATAGGTAAAGTTACCATTTCGCTGTTATTTTGTTGTTAGATTGAATTTCCACCAGGCGATAATGTATGGAACATCTGATTTTTTTTTCGCTTATTTTGTTGATCCAACATGCGTAAGCGAAAAAAATTACGGTGTATAGTGTATATCGTACGTAATAATTACAAATATTACCTCCCGAGAATTAGGCTCCAGATTATACAGGATGTATCTGTAAAAGGAGGTAGTTAGTAAGTCGATTCTGAGCCCTATATGACATTAAAAAAACCATACCTTAAATTGGTCCTGAAAACTAATACATTTTCCGAAACGATACTGCCCATCAGCTGAGTAAATAAGTCAACGACAAGCAAAGTAAGTTTCACGTGTAATAGAACTTTTTCACTACTGATTTCTTTGAAAGAAAGAAAGAAAAATTTATTATTTTGGACATCACAACACTATAGATACGAGTACAACATTAGTTACAGTTAGTCTTTGAATATTCTCATACTATTATTATCTTACTTCATATTATTTATAATAAATAGGTAAGGCCAAATAGGTCACATTTGACACTTCATCAAAATTCGACAATGTTACCTTGTAAAAACGGGCATTGAATTTATCAACCTTTCTATGTTCAGGCGACGGGTAGGGCACACTAACGACGCCAATTAATTTTAATTGTTAGCTACCAAAACAGATATATTTTAAATGATTTCGGGGCTTCAGTCACTCGGCAAACACTTATACTATTTATTTAAGGTGACGGGTAGGGCACATTATGGCGGATATCACCTGAAAACCACCCAAAATAAACATGGTTTTAGTGATGTATGTATGTCGTCTATAAATAAATTTCACGAGCACGAGAATTGGTCTCCAAGTCACAGAGTCCATAGGTGGTAGTAACAACATTACCCTACAAACTATGTTAGAACATTTATATCAGTGTAGTCAGAAGTCAAAAAACTTCCTTTACTTTCCTTCCCCTAAATAAAATAAATTAAATTAGATTTATTCCATCTTCCGCTGCCGCTGACGGAGAGTGGACAGTGCGACTAAGGTGGCTACAGTGCTAACGCAAGTAGCGTCCCAAACAAGACACTTGCCGTTCTTCCAAGGCACCAAAAACAGCCCATCCGGCATCACACAAGGAACGTTCGCTGATGTAGGAGCTCTGCAGATTATATCTTTCCGAGCATGGTGTCGAGGGAAGCTCCCCGCGCAACAGCGACAATTCAATGCGTGATGACCGTCAACCCCAACCATAGAACCGCAAGTGCATTCATGAGGTTCACATACCTTGCAGCCAAGGCGTAGAGCTACCGCCACCCGCACAGAGCCGTCATCAAGCAAGGTACCGAGGTGCGGCGAAGGAAGCGCATGCAACCACGCCCCCGCTTCTGTCTGCGATACAGCTCGTAACCTAGCCACATCAGCTCCGGCAGCCCCCTTCAACAATCCCTCCTGAATCCGCTTCATCCGTACATCATCCCACGCCCACTGAACATGTGTTGCATCAGGCAGAGGGCCGACCAGATATAGCGCCAGACACAAATGGTATACTCACCTCGCCGCCATTGGAACCGAGTATGACAGTGACAAGGCTCGCAACCCCATGCTCTGACGCTAGAAAAGCCTGGCAGACCCACATCACCTGCACATCGTACCACAAGCCCCTGATACCTGATTGGCAGAGTCGCCTGACTCCATTGCGACTTTCCCGAGAACGTCTCGTTCAGGATTGACTCTACTACAGATTTCAAAGCCCTGTCTAAAGAAATAACTTCCCTTGGACGGAGCCAGGTTGGAGAGGTCCGTAATAGAAAACCGATCTTGGAAAGGGCAAAGCACATTCGCAATAAGACAACTGCACCGTGAGCGGAAAGATACTGGAGGCGTTCCTGGGCATTGAAGAGAAACTCTGTTCTAGAAGCGATGGCCTCAGGAACAGCCTAAAAGGTAAAGTTCCGAACAACCAAGCTCTCTAAGGCCGGGTAAAAATGCACTGATCTGTGTGTAAAATGTGTACGAGCCTCATCACTACAGGGAAAGAATTCGCACTTCGATGGATTCACCTCCAAACCCTGGACCTTGAGACGGGGTATCAGGGTCTCTAGACCCTGAAGCACATCCTATAGCCTACCCGCAATAGAGCCATCATCGAGATACCACACGTTCAGCGACGATTTGAGCTTTAGAATCGGTTTATGAATAGCCAAAATAAACAACAATGCACCGAGCGGATCCACCTGCTGGGCCCCCACCTGTGACAGAATGAGTTCACTGTCGTAAAAAAGATTAGCGGGGTGTTTGTACACTTGATGAAGGAATGGATAGAGAGAAGGGATATTTTCCTTCACCTCACTCAACAAAATGTCTCTTTCCAAAGTGTTGAATGCATTCCGGAATATCGAGCTTGAGTAGAATGCTCCCCTTGTTCTCAGAATCCATCACAAACGCGCGTATAGCATGAGAAGCCGCTTCACAGCCCAGACGAGTTACAAATCCTGATTGTTGTGGCTGCAAATATCGGGCCATGAGCCCAATTCTCGGGCTCGTGACATTTATTTTCATACGAAGTATATCACTAAAACATAGTTTTTTTGTATGCTTTTTAGGAGATATCCGCCATGATTTCAAAATATCACGAGCACGAGAATTGGGCTCCATGTATTAAATAAATAGTATAGGTGTTTACCGAGAGACTGAAGCCCCGAAGTTGTTTAAAATACTTACATCTGGTTTAGTAGCTAACAATTAAAATCAATTGAAGTCGCTAATATACCCTTCACCTTAAGATAGCATAATTTTTAACTATTCAAAATTATGTTTGCATTTATTTATTGCAATAAAGACAAAAAAGGTGACTTCACGATTTTCTCTGTTTAACTATTTATAAACTGTGGCCGGCGTTTGCTCCTCGGCAGAGATGAGACTTATTTCTTTTCTTCTTTCTCAGGGCGCCTTGTCGAGTGTTAAATAATAACTCCGGATTTGTAGTAATACTTTTACTTTCAAATTAACTTAAATAAATGGACAATCTGTCTTACATCTAATATTAATTCGTGGATTCTACGCTAACGAATACAATCGCGCAAGCGAGCAGGCGCGCGAACAGCGCGGCGCGATCGTGGCGCCGCTGGGTGGCCAAACTTGGCAACTTGGCCTGAGGGGCTTACCATGCGCGCTACAAAACTTAATTAAACATTTACCTACTTAACGTTGGTACAATGTTATATCTGTCAACCCATTTTCTTTTTAAGCTCTAGGGATGTTCCCCAAATAATCTAACGAATACAATGTTTACTCGTGTAGGAATTTTCAACCATAAATGAAAATCCACATTCGGATCCAAATAAAACGTATTATTTTGTTGGTTTAAAATATAAATACATAAATAATTTAATAAACAGAAAATCATACATGGCACACAATATAAACGCCATTCAAGGCTTTGATTTCATAGAAAAAGAAATAAACTAGCCGTAGATCGATATTTAGGATCAGCACTGCTATCTTCTTTCTTTTCAATAATTTTGATTTACATTTCTCCAAATAAAAGTATTATGTACTATAACTTCTTAGAATAATAACAAGACTTATTTTCCATTATTATTGTATTCGATTCACGTTTGTTTGAAGTATGTATGTACGTACGTACTTCAAACAAACGTGAATCGAATAGTTTTTTAGTAGGTCACCTCCATAGAGCATGTCACCTCTTTATGAGAGAATGTCAAATATGACCTATTATTTTGTAGCGGTCATTTTTATTTTCAAGATGATTACGTTCATCAATTGGAACATATAAATAAAATCTTTTTGTCTATGATTTAAGACAGCTGTCGGTGTTGGTTCTCGTTATGTCAAAAAAAAAAATCATCTTTCTTTTCATAGAGTAACTTATATATACTGCAGTGCTAGCGCCATCTAGAGGAAACCGACCAATACTCAATGGCTATGTAGAACGGCCACCTTCGAGAATCAGTCAGGAAGACTATTAAATAAAATATATATCAGAAATTATTTTATTTGCTAAACAACAAAATTCCCATTACCTTTTGGACCTCTTTGGTCCCCAGTTCCCGGATTTTTTAACTCTTCTTTAAGATCCAACACTCTCCAATTGGAATACATTTTAAAATTAAAGCAAATACCTACACAGTATTTTCTAAAAGCCACTAGAATAAAAACTTTCGCAACAACAACAAAGTTTGACACTTACGTACGCACCGCCGACATCTGGGAAAAGCTTTGCGTGTGGATCCCCAAATTTGCTTATGTGGGCAGGCGGCTAGATTCGCGGTCATTGATTCGGAAATACAAATTTCGATACCTACCGAAATAACGCCGAACCATTCCGCTTCATTGCTTTTTAAAGCTACATCTGCTTTTTACAAGCTCCATCTAACGAAAACCGCTGAACAATTTTTCCCATACTAAGGAAAAAGATTCTTTTCTCATTCAGGTAGGTTGCCTGTGCTGCAAACTGTGCTGTGCAGGTTGCTGTGACACGGAAGGCGGCATGGATCGAGATTTTACTTCTTTATCTGGGAATTTCAATATCTTCTCTCAATGAAATGAACGTGATACATGCTACGAGTAGAAAGTTATGGAGGATCCAAACAAGAATCGCCATTGCTGCCCTTATGAAGGATGCACTGCTGCGTTTTGTAGACCTTATCGTTTAACTGATCACCTTTTTGCAGCTCACACTAAAGTTGTAAGTCCTGAAAATTACTTATAAAATATCTATAAATAGCCCATTTAATAGCACGTCTTTCAACTTTTTAAATTACCCTGTTTTATCAGAAGACCAATTCCATTCTTAACGCAACCAAGAATGATTCATATTTTTATTTAAATATTTATTACAGAGAGCTTATGTGTGCCAAGAAGGGGATTGCAAAAAGTCATACTCTAATAAAAGTCATTTAATCAGACATATTAAAATTGTGCACAAAAAGCTGGGAAATAATGTTATATACAGGTGTGTAGTACTCCATCTATCTAACCCTTGTGTCCACTAAAGTAAGTAACCAATGAGTAAAAGTAAGAATATTGCTGAAGCTGTTCTGTGTCTGTCTGTTTTTGAAGTGGGTGAGATTATTAGTATTAGAGATAGAAGAGATTGGAAGAGTAAAACATCTGTATTTTTATTATACTATATAAGTACGTATAATATTTATATTTGCGGTATACACATACAAAAGTAGTTCAGTAACAGTGAATTGTATTGTAGTACTTTCTTGCTATACAACAGTGTGCCTAATTTTATTCACATATTATTGTATTTCATTTCCAGCTGTCCTACATGCATGAAAAACTATGTCAATAAACAAAACTTGCAACGACATATAAAACTACAGCATTCCGAGTCAACATCATTTGCATGTGACTTTTGCAGATCCTTTTTTAAAAAGAAAAATCAATTGAAAGCTCACATTTATCAACACACGGGGGTTAAATCATTCAGGTGAGCATTAACCTTTCATATGTGTATCATTTTTAAACCCCGACGAAAAATCTATTGGGTGTTATAAGTTTGATGTGTCTGTGTGAGTGTTTGTGTGTGTGTTTCACTGCCCGTGGCATCGTAGCTCCAAATGGATGAACCAATTTTGATTTTATGTTTATTTGAAAGGTGAATTGATCGGGAGTGTTCTTAGATTTGTTAGTTAGATGAAAATTGATCCAAGATGGCCACCGCCACAAAATGTCCGATTAACTATTGTATGACAACCCTCCTCTATATAGGTATCAAATAAAAAGGGTTTGAGTAGTAAACTACATTGCACTATGAAAAACTTCAAATCCAAGATGAATAGTAATAAATTATTCCCCCCTCACGTGACAATATTTAATCAAAAATGTTCATACATAGGACAGTCAACAGCAGTTTTAAATTATTTATGATCTTTTTAAATTTTTTTTGGGGTTTTTAAAGTATCTTTATTTAAAAAATGATTTATTTATAATCTTGTACAGTTTTACTTACATTTAATACATCAGAATATTAAGGATTATCTTGCTTTTTAGCAAAGGCCCACCAAGAGCTTTCCACGAGATTCTGTCTGCAGGTTCTCTCATTCACATAGTTCCTGCCATTGACTTTATCTCGTCTTCCCATCTACGACACTGTCTGCCTCTTTTTCTTTTTAAATGTATAGGACACCATTCTATAACGATTTTGGCCCATTTATTCTTTTGTCCCAGATCATAAGACCAGTCCAAGTCCATTTTAACATCTTACCACCTTTGTTCTTTTCCTTATTGATTTAATTTTTATTCTATCTTTTCTTTTTATGTTTAGCATACTTCTTTCGATGTTTTGTTGGCATGTTTCTAATTTTTTTGTATTTTGTTTTGTCAAGCTCCATGTTTGGCAGCCATATTTTATACATGAGTTGAATATTTTTGATTTTGCTTTCAATGGATTTTGATGATTTTTCATGATTTCCTTTGAAGACCAATATCTTTTCCAAGCAATATTTATCCTGTTATTTATTTTTTTACTTGTATAATCTACTAGAGATATATAATCATTATTTAATATTTTGATGTATTAAATATAAGTAAAACTGTACAAGATTATAAATAAAGGCTATAGATAATAAATAAATAATAAATTTAATTACATAATGATTATGATAATTATTATTGAATTTTCCCAGTTGTGAGATTTGCCAGGCAGATTTCATTACTCATGCTGAGAAGAAAAAGCACCTAAGAAGCCACAAAGTTTATGAATGTTGTGATTGTTTGTTAAAATTTGATGTTTGGTCTAAATATCAAAGGCACAGAAAAGCAGAACATGAACCAAAAGGTGATTCTAATGTTTTTTAAATTTTTTTTTTTTCATTGAATGGGACTTTACTTTATATGCAACAAAACATGTTAAATTTCAGAATACTTTTGTGATGGGTGCAGCAGAAGCTTCAAAAAGAGAGCTCACATTGTGCGCCATGTCAAAACGCATGATTTAAATGTGAAACCAGTCTTATTTGAATGTCCTTATGAAAATTGTTACAGGTAAACAAAAATGATTTGTCAATTAAACAAGTTATTTATTATGTTGAGTAATCAATATGTAACTTGTTTAATTCTTATTTGTCCTTATATTTTTGAAATTTAGATTTAATATCTTACAGTTGTAGTAGGTAATTTATTAGAAATATTTTTGCTGTTCCTTTTTAATCTTGTTCCATGTAAAAACTCATTTTCAGGTCTTACACTAGGAACAATAATCTCAGAGCACATATAGCAGTAAACCACATGCAAGTTAAATTTGTATGTCATGTGTGTCAAGCTGAACTCTCTTCCAAGGTATGCTACAAAACTGCTCATTTCTTTCAAAAATTATAGGTGCTCTTGACTGATTTGCATCAGGGCGTCCTAAGGCTGGGACATGAAAGAGAAAGAACCTTAAATCATTAAGTTAGCATTTTTTTTAAAGAAACATCATCTAAAAATAAGTATAAAAACTGCAATCAAAGTTTTTTTGGATTGTGCTGTATAGCACGGGAATTGAAACAAAATTAAGAAGCCATTTTTGTTCTGTTTCGATTCCCTTGCAATAAAAGCACAATCCAAAAGAACTTTGAATGCAGTTTTTTTTCTTTTCAAAAAGTAATTAAAGATTTAAGGTAGTTTCACTCCATGATCCCTAATCTTGGGACTATACTGTTGTATGTAGGTACCTATGTGTTATTATAGAAAAGCTATCACACTGGCTTCATCCATGTTTTCTAGTTTTCTAGACGCTGGACAACACTCCAAGGACTATACTTGTAATGTAAAGTGGACTCCCTTTTCCGCACTTTTGTCAACCATCGCTGCCCCCGCTGAGTAGCCTCGAAGGCTCACTGGCTCATCAGGCGCAGGAGAAAGCCGATCTACTGGCCCAACTTTTCGCAAATAACTCTCGGATCAATGACTATAGTGCGCTTCCACCCACCATAACCTCATGTGGCTCCCAAATGGCTGATATCCACATGAGCCAGCATGACGAGCGCTCTGAACTACAGTCACTAGATGTCCGGAAAGCCAGTGGTCCTGATGGTTTCCCAGCCATCGACCTCAAGAAGTGCGCCGCCGAGTTGTATCCCGTGCTGACGCGCCTGTTTCGCCTCTCATACTCGTCCGGTTTTATTCCGGAAGCTTGGAGAGAGGCCAATGTGCAACCAATCCCTTAAAAGGGAGATCGATCAGATCCTTCAAACTAACGTCCAATTGCCGTAACCTCAGTGTTGGGCAAAATCATGGAACGGATCATCAATAACCAGTTAATTCGCTACCAGAAGCGCTAGCCAGAAGATCACTCATTAATCAACGATCGTAAATATGGCTTCAGGCCGAAACGATCAACGGGTGATCTTCTTGCGTATGTAACGCACCTCTGGGGGGGACGCTTTGGACATCGCCAAAGCGTTTGATCGGGTCTGGAATAAAGCTCTTCTCTCCAAAGTTCCTGCATATGGACTGCCCGATCGGCTGTGTCACTGGATTGCTGGCTTTTTACATGAGCGAAAAATCCGTGTTCTAGCGGATGGATGCTTATCACAGCTCATGCCAGTAAACGCCGATGTTCCACAACCATCCGTCTTATCGCCCACCCTTTTTCTTCTGCATATCAATGACATGCTTCCCCTTGGGAACATTCATTGCTATGCAGATGACAGCACGGTTCATGGGCCGTATCTCGGTTGGCCTAACACCGATAAGGTAGTACTCGCCGATAAGCGAGAGCACTTTGCCGCTGAGCTCGACAGAGTCTTGGACCTCATTAGTAACTGGGGCTCCGGAAACCTGGTCGAGTTCAATGCCAAGAAAACTCAAGTGTGCCTTCACGGCTAAGACATCCCCCATTCCTTCCCCTCCCAGAAGGGAGGATCTGGAGAGAACTCCAGAGCACTTTCCTTAGTCTACGTTCAAGCCTAAGCATGCTGCGCATGGAAATTCGCTGCAATCTTAACCAAAGCCAGTATGTCGAGAGCCTCATCTCTACAGCATCTAAAAAAACTGGGGATCCTGAATAGAGTGCGCATACAAGACTCAAGTCCGGGCATGCGTGGAGTACTGCTCGCATCTCTGGGATGGCTCCGCTAAATACCTCATGGATGCCTTCGATATATTGCAGCGACGGGCTATACGTATTATAGGTGAAGAAGAGGTCACCAATACCCTTGAACCTCTTCCACTATGTAGAGACATCGGGTCTTTATCACGGTAAATGCTCTGAAGAGCTTTTCTCCCTCATCCCACCTGCCCTATTCCGTCACTACACGCGCCGGACAACGCTGTCACCGCTTTACAGTGGAAAACATTCCATCACGGACTAAAAAATGGAAGTCGTTGCCGGCGCATGTATTTCCTCCTTCCTACAATATGGATTTCTTCAAACGAAGCGTGAAGATGCATCTCGCGGGCCAGTTTCACAGTCCCAACGGAGGTGATTCCTGACATCGCTTCCGTTGTAATTGCAACGTAGGCTCTTCTCTTGCTTACCATCAGGTTGAGGAGAGCCAATATAGGTAGGTACTGTGTCACTGTAAAAAAAAACTTAGACTCTTTCGGTCCTTTGTGCGTAATGGGTCGGCTGGCTATAAAAGCCAAACCAACTCCGCCCAGAAACGCAGAAGTTTCCTGGGTACCTCACAGGTTTCGCGGAGCGACCTCACCGTTCCGAGGATTTGATCTCTTTGGGTGGCCACAGCATCGCATTCCAGGATAACGTTATCCTGTTACACACGTGCGTGACGGTCTCCTCGGCAACAAAGCACCTCCTGCAAAGAAGGCTGTTAGTTGCGCCTATTACGAACAAATGTTTATATAAGGGGCAATGACCAGTAATTGTCCCTATCATAATTATTTTTTATCTTGTCATCCCCGGTTGCGTCCAAAGCTGTCGCTCTGGAGCCCGGGGTATAGGTACCTACTCTTGGACCATGATCCCGGATTTGGTGAGTTTGGCAATTACAATGAAGCAACTACCGTCTGACTTGCACAACCCTTGCTTGGACAGGAGAACCAGACCAACTGAATCTTGATTACTTACATGTTCTGAATTAATAAAATAACAAGCTAATAGTGGACACATCATCATCATCATTTCAGCCAATAGACGTCCACTGCTGGACATAGGCCTCCCCAAATGATCTCTACACAGATCGGTCCAGCGACGCCCGCATCCAATGGATTCCCGCGACCTTCACCAGATCGTCGGTCCACCTCGTGGGGGCCTGCCACGGCTGCGACTTCCTATACGTGGCTTTCACTCGAGGACCTTTCCGCCCCAACGGCCGTCTGTTCTCCCGGCTATGTGCCCTGCCCATTGCCACTTGGGGCATGCAATCCTTTGGGCTATGTCTGTGACCTTAGTTCTTCTGCGGATCTCATCATTTCTGATACGATAACGCAAGGAGACTCCGAGCATAGCCGTGGACACATAGATTTGTGTAAAATAAAGTAGTGCATGCTCGGATTTAAACGTACCTTCCGTTATGGAGGTGCACGTTCTTATGTTTATTTGGAACCAATAATAATGTCAAATCTTAACAAAAAAGACTGAATTCACTCACTCATTCTCATTCACCTGTGGATCAAGTACACCCAGAAGCTCTTCTTCACGCGTTGTTATGAACGCTACGTTTTCGTTTGCAAGGACTACCGCTCATTCTCCGTTATACATCGCTTGGTACTGGATACCTTTATTGCTAGCTAGAGTAAGTTATCTGGCTAGTATACACATCACATCTAAATAAGTAGTATCTTTTTGTTGCAGACAATTTTAAATAAACACTTAAAATTACATTCTCAAAATCAAGAATGTAAAGTTGCACTGGAAAGTATTCCACATATACGCCAAAAACGAAAAGACATGGGAAGTTTGAAAGTATCTACAGCCCTAAAACTAGCTGGATACCCTTTATATCCTGTTTGCAGCCTTGAAGAATCAAATCAAGTTGTACCGGAAAGTACAACACCTAAAACGTAGATTATCATGCTGAAATTAAATTAATAAATTTTTTTATGTGATAGATGGCAGACGAACTATCTAATAGTTTTCCTAAAAGTGTATTTGACTCTCACCAGCATTCTAAAGTCAGTAGATTTGATATGTTAACACTACATTATTTTTCTGCAATATAACTAAACTGATGTACATAATTAATCAATACTTCGTAGTAAATGAATGTTCCGTTAAGTTTTTAAAGTGTCATGTTATCATATTGAGCTGTGAGAAAAAAATATATTTAGAAGTACATGTACCAAGGCTTCTAAATTTAATGATTTCACCAAGTATTATTTATTATTTAGGTAATTGAAATTGTAACTAATAATAAATTCAATAAGTTGCCAAATTTCTTTTATTGTGTTTGTCTTATTCTTATACAGGGAGACCCAAGACAAGGTACCTATCTACATGAAGGAAAAGTGCCTTAAATCCTTAAGTTAGTATTTTTACTTAAAAGAAACATCACTTAAAAAAAACACTGCTTTCTAGGGTTTTTGTATCGTGCTGTATTGCACGGGAATCGAACCGAAAAGAGTAAAAACAAAAACTTCTGCCAATCGATAGTCATTCATTCATTACTAACTATAAAATTGTTTCTAAGGAAACAGGTCTTACACTCGTCAGTAGTGTAACATATTTATCATCATCATACATGTCCACTTCCACCCCCTGCTGAATATAGGCCTCTTCTTTATCACGCCACTCCCGTCGGTCCCCAGCCAGCTTTATCAATTGTTTGTTACTAAAAATAAGCGAGAGAAAGGTCTTACACGCGTCTTTCGTATAAGCACAGGTATAAGATATCCACATCACCCAATACCCAAATATGTTGTATGCTAAATATTCGGTACTAAGGTTATCTTCATGTTACGACAGATGAGTGGCGAAGAGAACCTTAGGTGCCTAAGGTTTCTTAGAGAAATTTTATAGTTAGTTATTAATTAATAATAATGACTATATCGAATGGTAGAATAAACCAGCACAATCTAAAAAACTTTAAATGCAGTTTTTTTCTTTTACCTAAAAAATTACTAACTTAAGAATTTAAGGTAACTCGTACCGCTATTTAACTAGCGCACTCCATCACTCTCGAAATAGTTCTAAATATTAGTTTTTCAGAATTCTTCACGCCGGGATAGCTTTTGACTCTACAAACACAAGTCCGGTCGTGCATGGAGTACTGCTACTGATCTCGGCTCATGGCTCAGCTAAATACCAGTTAGTAGCTGCACTAGACTCAGTGGAACGCAGAGCTAAGAAACTGATTGGTGACGAGTAGCTAGTAAAAGCTAAGCTTCACAGTAGCTTATCAACGCAAAATTGCTTGCCTGTCTGTTTTTACAACTGTACTTCGGGGAGTGTGCTGCTGAGCTGCATGAACTCATTCCGCCATTCCCTTTCTACCATCGAGAGAATAAGAAAGCAGGCGAATTGGGGTTATCATCCCTTCTTGGTGAATATTCCTCGATTGCGTACAAAGCTCTTTTCCTCCTCCTTCGTGATGCGCACAGCCAAGGAGTGGAACGCCTTGCCAGGGTCTGTTTTTCCCTGTGAATACAACCCCAAATATTGGGGATGTACCCCAATATTTTCAAGGCTAGAATGAATAGATTACCTACTTTTGAGTAAGCTCGCTCCATCGTAGGTTTCCTTTCAACTCTTGAGTGCAGTGTGAAGTCAAGAGCAATCCCATCTTCAATAACACAAAATCTAGAACTTTCGAGTGCATGCGAAAATGGAATCGGGAGAATTCCACATCACACTGGACCTTTCCAGAACTTTCCATTACCATTTCGATAATCAGGGTGTGGGACAGTCATGGGCTGAGGGCGGGGCAGCAGTCTAAAATAATAGTAAGTAGGTACATAACTGAACTAGTGCGCTTTTTGTTTAGATCGCAATTTTTCTGTGTTGACGAAGCGTCTATCTCTTTAAGTGTGAACTTTTAGTATTGTAGTTAGTAAATAGGTGGGCAATGCTTAGGTACCTAAAAAATTAAGTTTCTTAAGTCTGATTGATTAGGATGACCTTACAGGTCAGAGGCAAGCACCCCACCCTGCCCCATCGTGGCTACGCCCATGAGTGGATGGCGTGAGGTCCCAATTTTTTTCTTTTGAGTCAAATGTGATTTAATAATGTACTCTATGTACGGTCAGCGTCGGTCATTGCACTGAGCTATGCGTGAACGCAAGGATGATCCTTGCCTACCCCGCTGCGTGTGCAAGCTATTGTCACCTAGCGCTGGTACACCGGAAAATCGCCGACCGTACATAGGTACTAGTACAGTTAGCATTAAAATGAGGTCTTAGCGCTCAACCTACCTACCTACTCAAACGGTTTCAGTGGCGCAACCAACAGATTTTTAGTGATGGTTTTTTTTTAAATAAACTTTCTGCAACGAGACTTTATTGTAGGTAGTAGATAATAATATAATACTTGTCTTATTACGCAACTGCATATTCGTATAATCGAGAAAAATCCCAGGAACTTGACCAAATTCATAAAAACAGACATACGTACCTACGTTGTTGTCTCACTCAACCAAAAGTTTGAGTTGAATAAAACAATACAAGTAGCTAAAATAAGACTGATGGCAGATTTTTCAATCGTCCGATAACAGTTAACAGATCGATATAATGCAATACGGTTAAAATTAAAGAGTCACTGTATGTAGGTATATCATATATATATATATCCAGCCTGCATGGTCAGGTTCAAGTTAAAAGAGTGGGAGCATAAGCAAAGCTCTGAATATTGGAAAAGACTACCTCGACTAGAACAGTCTAAGGCGTTGATACAGGCGTTCGATCAGAGACGAGCTGTAGAAATAATAACACTGAGTAGAGGACATGTTAGGGCACTCACTCGGACCCCAAATTAAACAAGCACCTGCACAACATGGGCCTTTCAGATACCAAAATCTGCAGGTTCTGTCGCGAGGACGAGGAAACGATTATCCACGTCCTCGGCGAGTGCATAGCGCTGCACCGCTGCAGAAGCCGGCACCTGGGAGCACACATGATCTCAGCAGACGAGATCAAGAGCTCCCCCATTCTCGGGTTTATCCTGGAACTGGAGCTACATGAGGCATGAGCTGCCACAATAGATCATCTACTGGTCGCAGTGGCTATGAGACGCAGGGCTCACCCCATTTCTAACAAATAATAATGTATATCATGTAATGATAGTCATAGAGGAATATATGATGATAGTAACATGTAAGACAACTGTAATTCACTGAGTAATACTTTATTGATCTGTCAACTTTTATATGACGATGGGAAATTCGCTCCTGAAGTACAATATGTTACAAAATCGATGTATTTGAAGGAATTTTAAAAATGAATACACCAAAATGTTACATCTCATAGTTTATTAATATTTATTAGACCCTTTACCAAATTATTATAAAGTAAATAAATAAACTACATACTCGGTAATAAGTACCATTCCTTTATAATAATTAAAGATTATCGTCAAGACGATAAGAACAAATTTTGTCAACAGCAAATAAACTCCCCAGTAGACAAGCTGAACAACAGTCAAATATTATTGCAAATATTTCTCTACAAACCCAACTGTCTTCTTCTCTACTTTTTTAACTTCTAGTTTAGTGTATATTTATTGGTATTTGTGATACTGCCAATAATTAATGGACACTAAAATATGAGACCTTATAATTTTCAGAAAACATGTTCACATCACTTTTCTTTTTTTGATAACATGGATGATCTAAGGCACAATCAGCTAAAATTTCATATAGTTAACTATCATGATCACTCACATACTCAAGACTGGTTCCCCGTAAATAGTAGATATTCTTCTAAAATTAGTAAAATGATATTATTCATTTTTAATAATGATAACGTAATAAATGTAACAGTAAAATATCAACGACGCTTTCAACCCGCTTATACGAAAAATTGCTTTCAACCATGTTAATTTATCTATCTTACACATTAAACAACTTAAAACAAAATTAAAATGTTGGTAAGCTGTGATTTGGTATTAAGGTGAGGATTGCTACGCTAACATTATTTGATTCAACAAAGTGGATGTAGTATCAGAAGGTAGTTATTATTTATTTATTACTGTTAAGACACTTATAGTGTCTCATTTATAGTCAAATTTATTTATGTATATAAAATATAGCTTTCATCAACAACAATGTGTTGCAATATGGAAAATAATCCATAAAAGGGTTACTTTGAAATACTGTTACTTTTCTATCTGACAACATAATTTCACATACACCACACTAAACAACATTCTTAATTACCTTTTTATATATTTTTTAATTTGCATTATTTTATTTACCACACATAAAATAAAATAGTAATTCATTTTAATTGCAACAATCAACAATGTTTTTTTCTGCATTATAAACAAACCAAGCAAGGCCACTATGTACGTGTATAATTGATTAACGCAAACTTTGTTTGCCCTCTAACGCCTCGATTGATTCCATTCATAATACAGACTACGATTCATAGAAGATAAATAAATAATTACATCTTTAAACCTTTGCAATCTGTAAACATTTTTATACTTAGATCTGCTCTTAATTATATCTAAACTCTATAAAATATATTACTCTATTAAATATTAAAGGCAATTTATCATTAGATATGGACGGATTAAGTAAAGGCGCCCAATGGGGGTTACCAATTAATTATATTAATAGCTTTTAATATTAGATACCTAACATAGTTAAATTGCGGCGGCTGCGGTAGAAAGTAAAATGTATAAATAAATATCCGAGTTATACATAATCAACAACGAAACAGCATAATATATAAGAATCTCTAAATAAATATGTGTTGCATGTTTCAGGTAACTCACTAGGTCCTAACTAACGGACTCCTACTCGCCCGCCGCTTATCTCTAATACCAATGCAATGTTGCATAACAAAACAAAACATAACTTCGTTGGTAAACAAATTCAGTTCCATCTAAGTCATTTTCGTAAACTTAACAGGCAAGACCACAACCGATATTAAGTACTTATTACCTAAAGGAATGTAAATCTCAGGTTATCTAAGTTAAAAGAAAAATGGAACGGATTAACCAATTCAATAATAGGTACAAGGAATGTAATAAATGACTATATTAATATTAAAATAAGCCTAATTTTCTAATTTTAATTTAGGTCAGTGGACTTGTTACGCGTCCGTCGCGCATCCTGTGAACACGCTTGGTTCCGTTTCTTGATACATTGCGATATGATTATTGTACATCAATGTATTGATAAAAATCGTTCACCATACGGTTGAGCACATCTTTTACATAGTGTAAAATGATAAAAGTAATAAGATAACTAGTTTCATTAGTTATATGTTAAGAGATCTAGATTTTTATATTAGTCTTAGACTTGCCGATGTTGTCTGTGTTGTATTAATAAAATATGCAACAAAATATACTTGTACAGGCACCGATCTAAGCACAAGCACCTTTCTGTAGAAGAGTATCAATCTCTAGCTCAGCAGTATGGGCTACAATACTATTATGCTTTTGTGCGAGTAGAACACTGTCCCATACTTGAGCTATATTGAGCAAGTATATTATTATTTTATATATTTGCCAAAACTAAAGTCAACACAATTACCCCAAAATTGGATCTTCAAACAGAAAGAGCCTTTTGTAATGATTAAAACATAATTGACATTTAAGTACATAATTTTCAATAAATAAAATCAATAATAAATATAACAAAAGATAATTTTACATTGTACATTAAGTATTAGTCGTGGACTTGCATCACATGCAATTTAAAAAGAAAAAAAAACGGAATGTAGAATTTTAAATTCATGTCTGTATACAATCACAATAATTAATTAAACAATCACGGAAATATAGGCTATGCCTTTCTATAACATCTTGTCAACAGCGAAATGTAAAAATATATCAATTTGTACAATCTAAACATTTGTAAAATTCACTATCGCACCAAAAATACTCTAAAATTTAATTTTTAAATCACGGTAATTATACAGTTTAGTACTGTAAAATGAAATAATAAATAAAATCTAACCTTTAGGGTAATTTAAAGTAAATGTAGTCACTTCTTCCCCTCCAAAGATTTTACTCAATCTCACATTTTTGTGGAATGCATACGTCACACTTTGGAATGTATAAATAATTTCCGCCGAGTTAATTAAATCTTCAGCTTTTAATAAAATAATAACGCTAGTTATCTGGAGGCATTGACAAGGACACTTTCTACCAAGTCAGGCTATTAAATAAAATTATTATAATGCCGATAACATCACGACGAACACACGATATGCAAACTGCTATTTTTTTTCAACTCCACACATGGATGGCTGTCATGTGTTACTATGACTTATGCTTATGATTGCAGAAAGTCATCTTGGCCAAGCCCCCTGCTCGATTATAGTGCACGAACGCGTGCAACCACAAATTGTATACGAAAAACACACTATGTTCTATTCTTAAGGACTTAATTATTAAGCCTTTAATTCGTATCGAGCAGTTAAAATTCCAAATCCTAGAGAATTTCATAATTTGTCTCCACTTTTAATTCAATTAAGTACTAAAATATCCATACAAATATCTTCGCTCATTTATCTATTAAGAATAACCACTAAATATAACTTGACGTAATTTGCACTTTTAAAATAAAATAGCTCCGGGGGGACGTTCAGTGTAGAGCATACTCGAAGCACTTCAACCCAACAGTGCCTGACACCATTAGATATTAAAACTAAATTCGATAAAAGTTGATAAGAGAAGATGTACACATAGGAAACATTACTTTATACCGGGAAAGGAAGGTGAAAATGTCTTTGAAGTGCTCGCAGATTATGCACACATTATACGAAAAGTGCATTCCAAACACAGAGTTAGTGATTGTCGAACGGCCCCCCTGCAAACAGTCATTGGTGGCTCTTACTCAGCAGGTGGGAGTTGAAGTCGTAGACGCTGCTGCACTGCTCGCCGCAGATGTTGCACTTCCACGGGTTGGAGTCGCAGTGGCAGCCCTTGTGCAGGAAGTACAGCGTCGTGTCGGGGAACGTGATGGCGCAGAACGCGCACACCAGCGACGCCGGCAGCAGCGCCGACTCGCCGTGCGTCGACGTGATCACGCCGCCCTCCGACGGCGACGCGCGCGACGCCTGCGACACACATGTGGGATGGGATAAATAACACACCCAGGTTTCGGGAATAGAACTTCTATAATAATATCACTCTTGATTACGTCTTTCGCCTTTCACCGTCGTCGGCCATGCGTCGTCTATCTCACTCTCGCACGTCATTCTATAATTCAAATATCGATCTCTTACACGTTCCTTATCATGCATCGACCGATCACCAATCCTACACTCGGCCAAATGTGGGATGGGATAAATAACACACCTAGGTTTCGGGAATAAGGCTTCTATAATAATAATCGTCTTTACGTCTTTCGCCTTTCACCGTTGTCGGCCATGCCTCGTCTATCTCACTCTCGCACGTCATTCTATAATTCAAATATCGATCTCTTACACGTTCCTTATCATGCATCTACTGATCACCAATCCTACACTCGGCCATCGGGCGGTTAACGGGGCCATGGCTGCGCGCCGTGCGCATACTGACTGGGATATAAATTGACGACCAGCCTATTTTAGTCGCAGATGCACTTTGAGAAGTTTAACAGTAAATACTCTTGTGCATTGTTTCATTATATGAGCCGGTATTTAGAAAGACTAAAAAAAGTTTTTTTTTTTGGTTTTTGGTTATAGTGTTTTGTATGCATGACTTACCTTAAGATTTACTAAGCTGAAATGTTTTGGAAATTGTTGTGTATACCTGTAATTGGCAAACATATTTGAACCGAAACCCTAATATGTACTATAGATATACTGTGAATGTCCTAAATGTGTATTGCTGTTGGTGTACCTTTGCTAAATAAATAAATAAATTTATGTAATAGGTGGCAGACGAGCAAACAGATCATCTGATGGTAAGCGATTGCCGCCGCCTATGGACACCCGCGACACCAGTGAAGTCACAAGTGCGTTGCCAACCTTTAAACCCCCTCTTTCCCCTGGATTGGGCCTCCGATACCCACACTCACGCAGCAAAACACAGCACAGTGCTGCTTCACGCCGGTTTTTTTGCGATACCGTGGTATCACTCCGGTCGAGCCGGCCCATTCATTTCATAAAAGAGATCGAAAGTGTACATAATATTATCTATAGTACACCCAGCAGCATCAAGCGTAAATAGGACAGACAAACGAAGGATCGCATCAGAAAGATCATAACGTATATGGAGCTTAGAAATGAAAGGTTTTCCGCACGACTATCTTTCGGTGTCCTATGTGATGGTATATGCAGCCTATAACACACTGTGTAAATGTAATAATGACCATTGCCCAAAGCATTGCAATAGAAGGAAAGAGAGATAAAGCAGTCTGAGACTTTTGAAAATCAAGTTAGGTATAAAGTAAGCATGGAATTCATCTAAGCATAGTGTATCAAGCACCCTGGTAAAAGCTCTAAGAGTTATAGATACAGATTTAATATCTATGAGTCAAGTTTAGTATTTGGTACCGCAAGCCACCTAGACGCTCCACAGCCACCGCGTCCATGCTGCAATCGAGTGCTCTGCTGCACGCCTATAGCCCTGGATGTTTGTTTAAGATAGGCAGAGGAAAATCTCCAAGCCAAAATATGACTTACGTACGACTATTTTGCTTTCAACATACGATGATGAGACCCGGTTCACACCGAGTGATCGTAACAATATAGCAAACGGAGAAAAATAGCCGAGGCCACCAGCAGGATTGCAAGTGAATGAAGATCTCAAAGGGCAAGTCGAGTTTCAATAGAACAAGCCTCTCCCTGCATTTGCCCTATTATGTATGGAGTACAACTGGACTGCCCACCCGATGAATTTTCCACGGTCATCAAATTGATAGTTATGGCACTGTGTGCAATGGCGGGAAGATGAAGGAGCTAAAATATACATACATTGGAGCCCCTTGCGCGGCCGCGGGCCGATATGCGCCGGCGCAAGTCCTCCCGCAGCAGGCTCTTGAGCGGCGACACCTTGATCAGCGACGAGGACACGCCGCGCTTGTCGCCGTTCGCTTCGCCGTCGCGCGTTTCACTTGTGGCCGAATCGTCCTGCGAGTTTGGTTCCTGGAGACCGACCGAGCATCACGTCAGTGCCAAATCGATATCGACCGGATACTTGTACGATTGACAGAACGATGGATACTAATTATGCAGGAAAATTTAGAGAAGTGATTAAGATTTGATTGCTCGAAAAGCAATATCGTGAGGTCTGATGAAAAGTTGTAAAAAACTTGTGTTTCGATGTTGTTAGATACTGTTTTGAGAAGATTTGTCAAAAGTTGCTTAATTGAGGGTTGAAAGTGCTCAAATGGATCTTGACTTTGTTGCATAAAAACTTCAAAGGATGGAGCTCGAAAGGACAAAAAAGGTTTTTTTTTATGCTAGATGCGACAAATGAGCAAGCGAGTCACCTGATGGAAGGCAATCATCGCCGCCGATTAACATCCGCGAAATCAGAGAGATCGCTAATGCGGTGCCGGCCTTTATAAAAAGGAGTACGCTCTTCTCTTGAAGGACCGTAAGTCGTAGCCGTCGGGAAATACTCCCGTAGGCAACCCGTAGGATAACGGATAGTGGCCAAATTAAAATAGAGCTTAGCAGAGGCAGCAGTGGACGACGGTATGCGGAGTTGAACAATATAAGGGTGCTAAATTCTAAACCACATAAACTCAAACTACATTTAAATATATGTTCACTTTGACGCACCTGTTTGATGGGTATGAGCGTTATCGACGGAGTGATGTTGGTGGGAAGTCCGGTTGATAGTGAGCTGCTAGCGATGGCGCTGTCGCCCGACTGAGGTGAGCTTGGACCTTCGCCGTTGATGCGAGAATCTATTACAAAAATATAAAAAATTGCATTAAATGTAATTTTTAATACCTATGTAACTAAGTATATGGAGAAAGTGAAATATCTACCTGAATTACTTAAATGATTGGTCTGGCCAGGTGAAAATGTTTCATTATTGTCAGCCATTGATATCTCTACATGTGGAGTTAAGTAGTGCATGGGCGGAGTGGCATTGTCGACTGAACGGGCACCGTTGCTGTCGCCGCTGTCGGAATACGCGGCGGCCACCGATACCGACAGCCCGGAGCCCAGCGCCCCCAGCGCGTTCATCGCCGCCGGGTCCATCGTGCCGTCGGCGTACGCAGCGTTTGCGATGCCGGCGGCTAGTAGGGAAACAGAGTTGTTGCCTGGACCAGGGTTATCCAGGTCAATACCGTGTCTGTAAAAGATAAATACTCATCTAAGAATTTCCTACTGGCCGTCATATCTTGATAACAGAAAAGAAATCATGCCAATATTTAAGTGCATGCATGTAGAATAATAACATAAAATAAAAGTTTTTTGACTTTTATAGCACATGGTTTTTTAAATAGACATGATTATGCAAACCATGTGATAGGTAACATAGATATTATAACATAATATCATTATTGCCTACCTATATTGTGATAAAATATTCTTGACTACTTATCTCCAGATTAATCAAAACCGGATTGGAATAAAGATTGAGTCAACTCAACTCTAGTTACAGAATATAAAATATATAAGTTATTTATTGTATAATAAAACATATTCCAGCAACCTAGGTATTATATTCAGTGCCGCGATACTTGGCGATTTCGCTAAGCGTGCGGTAATGGGAAGACACAATATTTAATGTATATAATATTCATACATGTTTAGAACACTTACCGGTTGAAGAAGTGTACTCTGAGACTCTTCATGGTTGGGGCGCGGATAGCTGCAAAGAGGGCAAGTTTTGACAAGGTCGTGCTGTCCGACGTGTTCGTTCTGGAAGTGAGCGCGCATAGCAATCTGGCGCTGGAACCCCCGATTACATATAGGGCAATGATACGGCAAACTCTTGGTGTGTGTTGTGAAGTGTTCAGCCAGGTGATCCTTTCTGAAGAACCTTTTCTGGCAGACGCGGCACTCATATGGCTTGACGCCCGTATGCCGCATCTTATGTCTGCGCATGTTGGCCCCATTCGAAAACTTCATGTTGCACACATCACATTCAAACAGTTTTCTGTGTGGACGGGCATCAGCATTTTGCGCTGACGCCACATTGTTATTGTCTGGCGAACACTGCGCCATGTGTGTGGTTAAGGCACGACTACTTAGAGTACTAAAACTGTTACATGTTGTACACTTCAATAGTGTACCACCCCTCTTAGGAGTTTCCTTCCCACTTGCTGTAGCTACCTGTAAATAAATACAGTTTGCTCATTTGCACATAAATTGATGCATAAATAAAATCATAGAACATAATAAATAAATAAAAAGGTTTTCAGCACCTATACTTAAGCCAAAAACGCCTCTATAAGTGGCCATCCATCAAAGATCATGTGTATTTTTTTACATACTAAGCTGCAAAGTTAATGATAAACTTTACTTGAAAAAACAGTAAAATCAAATTCTAGAAAATTTAGCACCCGTAAACAATTATGATCCGATTACAAAAAGTTATTAAAAATTGCAAGTGGATTCAGAAATATCAGTTAAAATAAAACAAGAAATGAATAGAAAATAAATCCGCATGATATCTCCTGGAACCTCTTCTCCCTGGTGATATTTGGTGTTTTTATTTAAACAACTCCCCTTTAGGCCTTATGTGATTAATGGATGGAAAAACTCAAATTATTATAAAATATTTCCTTTTAATAAAATAAAATTTACCATGATCATAAAGAATTTATTGTCTAGTTTTATGTGGCAATATTGAGGCATTAGCATAGTGGCCAAGAAACATCTGTGCTAATTACTGTCCTAATTTACTGGTGTCTGAGTAATGACTGCAGGTTCATGAATAAAAATTCCAAGCTTAACCATCAAAGTAGTTTTAAAATTTTGTAAAAAAATAAATAATTTCAATTATATTAATGAATAGTAAACATATGAGTATAATAATGTGAGATGTTATCGAAAACATTTCCTTCTATTATGTTTGTTGTAAAGAGACAAATGTTACTTTATTCTAACTATTTGAATTTGAAAGTTGTTCTAAAGATTTTCATCAAATTTTATTTATTTATTTACACTAGTAGCTAAGTTGGACATGAAAAGTTATCAGATCAGCATAGGTAATTCATGTTTCTTTTCTCTTTGTAAGTGATTGCCACTGCCCATGGACACCCAAAACACAGTCACAAGTGCCCTGCGAACCTTTAAACCCCCCTTCTCCCTGATTGGGCCTCATCCTCTCTCACTCTGCGAAACACAATGAAGGCACTATTTCATGCCAGTTTCTGTGACAATTCTTTTCTTTATTAGGAACCTATAGATTATTTTAATAAAAATTTTTGCATGACTAACATTCACAGAAAATTTATTATAAAGCCAAGAATTTGATAACTGTCATATATCATTGATTCTGCCTGTATAGGCAAAATATTATAGAAACTTGATTTTATTCTTCTTAATTCTAGAATGATAAAAAAATTATGTTGCAAAGAAATCACAAATATTTAAAATGCAAATGGCAAAATATAAGTAATTACCGGTTCATTTTTTACTGCAGGTAGATTTGGCGACACGGTGCCAGAATCGGCCTCTGTTTCCCCTTTTGATGACATCACATTACCAGGTCGCGGCTCTACTGAACATCACTCTCCCGCCTCTAGGTATCACGAAAACAAACACAATGTTTAAAAAAACTTAGCTCTAATCAGTACATACACGAAGATATGTACTTCACTAAGTGGAACAACAATCTATTAGCCACCAAACTATTTGGTACTCTTTGGAATGGCGAGTTGACCCATTTACGAAAACATACGAATTATCGACTTGCGATATACTATTTTTAAACGTTATCTACTGTATCAGATGTTTAACCCATATCACAAGAGTTGTGCACAGTGATAAATAATTAAATGCGCGAATTAATTACGAACTCACGTTAACTTGATACGTCGACAGCCAGAACAGCGGTATTTTAGGGAGAGATCGCTATGTGGCCTAATTCAATGCTAAACTCGATGCACAAAATACGTGTTACGCGTATAACTGTAAATGCACAAAATTATGGATACCGCGTTCAATTTGGTTTGTTTGAAGTTTTTTATACGTAATCACATATTAATAGGCCTAAACAATAGTTTCTTGTAAAATTAAGAACTTTTGGCCGAACCCATTTTGATAAAAACCACACACCTGTGAAGATTTTTTTCTTATAATTAATTATTTTTCTTTGTAGCAACACAACATCCATCAATCGTCATTGCGTTTATCTTTTAGCTCATTTTCGCATTGGTAGCGTTGTATGTCTTATCTCTCTCTCTCTCTCTCATTATTTTACAAATAGTTTTAAAACGATCGGATACGCATATAAATAATGTAATAGTGGCGCGAAACCTTCAGTTCGTTTGAATGTAAATTAATCTAAAAACCTAATTTTAGTATTTTATGAATATCTACTATTTTTAAATACATATAGATAATCCGTTATCTACAATTTTAAATATTCACACAAATGTATCCAAATTCCAAACTTCTAAAAAGTCAATTTCATATTGACAGGAGCCCAATTCTCAAGATTTGATTTTCCAGGAGCACAATTCTCGGGCTCGTGACATTTATTATCATACGACATCACTAAAACAAAGTTTTTTTGCATGGTTTTTAGGAGCCCAATTCTCGTGCCCGTTATAAGAATAAGAATAAGAATGTTTGAAAACATGGCGGATATCACTTGAAAACCATACAAAAAAACTATGTTTTAGTGATATATGTCGCAAGAAAATTAAATATCACGAGCACGAGATTTGGGCCCAACTCTCATGCTCGTGATATTTTAAAAACATGGTGGATATCACATGGAACCCAATTCTCGTGCTCGTGACATTTTGAAAACATGGCGGATATCACCTGGAGCCCAATTCTCGTGCTCGTGATATTTTGAAAACATGGCGGATATCACCTGAAAACCATACAAAAAAACTATGTTTTAGTGATATATGTCGTATGAAAATAAATGTCACGAGCCCGAGAATTGGGCTCCTGGATGTTTTCAAAATATCACGAACCCGAGAATTAGGCTCTTGGGCTCCAGCTCGTGATATTTATTATCATACGACATATATCACTAAAACACGATCACGGAAACATAGTTTTTTTGTATGGAATTTATGTGATATCCGCCATGTTTTCAAATTATCACGAGCACGAGAATTGGGCTCCTGACAACCATACAAAAAAACTGTGTTTTGGTGATATATATCGTATATAAATATAAATATCAAGCGCCATCGCCATCAATATCATAGAGAGGTAATAATATTACTCCGGTACAGCACAATACAGTGCGAGATCTTAAGTGTACAAATAATTAGTTCTATGTTTATCCGCGGGACTTCTTTCGTGGCGCATATTCAAACTCTATTTTCATAAATCATAAATCTTTATTCGCTATAAACAGGGTGGTTACAAATACATGTAGATGTTACAGAATGTGCAGTCCTTAGCCTATTTAGTCTAGTATTAAGACATGCGAAATTTTCATTTTATTTTACTTAGTTATATAAACAAATATTATTTAAATTAAGAAGTCACATATTGATATAAATGTAGAACGTATATACTATGGAATCATTATCATGCATCTATTATAATTCGGGTTTATTTTCTGTACATGTTTTCGGTTAGAAATTCATCGATGGAATAGAACATTTTTTCTTGTAACCAATTACGTAAACAACTTTAAAATTTATTTGTAGGGAGCGTTTTCAGGTTATTTGGAATTTTATTAAATATTTTGATGGCCATGCTGTAACAATTTTTCGGAAAGCGAGTTGTATTAGGGGCTTTAATATTTACAGGTAAGTTGTGTGTGTGTCTGGTACTTCTTTGAGTTTTGTTCTTGGCTAATAAAAATAATTGTTTATTTTGCATAACAAAAGTACAAATTTCCAATATATAGAGGCATGGCAGAGGAAGTATATTCAATGACTTAAAGTATGGCCTGCAGGAAACATCTAGAGCCCAATTCTGGGGCTCGTGATATTTTTAAAACATGGCGGATATCACCTGAAAACCATACAAAAAAACGATGTTTTAGTGATATATGTCGTATGAAAATAAATATCACGAGCACGAGAATTGGGCTCCTGGTTTGATGTTACATATTGAGCGTACACATCTTTTTTGAGCAATAAAAACTGATTGTATATCTGTGCCATTTCCCCAGATAAGTAACCCATATCTTAAAACCGATTCAACATATGCAAAATATGCTGTTATTGCAGTGTTTGTATTGGCTACTTTAGTTAGTTTGTAGAGAGCGTATGAGAATCTATTTATTTTAGTGCATATCTTTTCTATGTGTTCTTTCCAATTTAATTTTGGGTTTATGTTTATACCTAAGAAAGTAATGTGATTGGTGCTCTTGATAATTTGTCCATTCAGGTCTATTTTGATTTGGTGGTTTTGGAAGTTATTAAAATTCATTATTTGTGTTTTCTGAAGATTTAGCTTAAGGTTGTTCTTATTTAGCCAGTTTATGATGACAGTTAGTGTGTTTAGAATATCTATTTCATGCTGTTGGGGGGTGAAAGTTTTATTAGTAGTAACTATTACAGAACCGTCATCAGCAAAAAGTATCGTATTGTGAATTATGGTTTCGGGTAAGTCGTTTATATAAAGGAGAAATAGTAGTGGACCAGTATACTACCCTGTGGAACACCGTAACAATTTTTTCGGAGATCAGATCTGTAAGTTAGCAGGGTGGGTTTGGAGGCTGTTTTGCTTAAATTATTTATTTCTACATATTGGAATCTATTTATAAGGTAAGATTGCATCCAATTTAGTGCGGGACCTCTGATGCCATTTTGGTCTAGTTTTTTTAGCAGTAAATTATGTGCACAAACTAAGTAGAAGATACTATTATGTGACACGAGGTCGTACTCCTTCGACATGTCAAGGAATATAACTTCTGTTATTAGTATTTTGGAGTACATCATGTATTAAATTGAATGCTGCATGTGTGATGGATTTATTTTTTCGGAAGCCATGTTGGTTTTTTTTTATTATTTCGGGATAAGTGTGGATATCTTCTCCTTATTCTGTGGTGTGGAGCGCGCTTAAGGTGACGGGAAGGGCACACTAGCGGTGTCAATCGATTTTAATTTTTAGCCACTAAACCGGATCTATTTTAAACAATTTCGGGGTTACAACCTCTCGGCAAATACTTATTCTATTTATTAAATAACCATGCACAAATGCGGACCCAACATTTGTATGCGGAAAATTGATTCACGCTAAAAGCGGCTACATTTGGCGGTAATCCAAAATTCGAGTGCAAAAGCAGACCAAACGGTTATGTAACTATAAGTATTAAATAAATAGTATAAGTGTTTGCCGAGAGGTTGTAACCAAAGAGTATATAATCACTCCGAAATTGTTTAAAATAGATCCTGTTTAATAGCTAACGGTGTCGCTAGTTAGGTACCCGTCGCCTTAAACGTCATCATCATCTGTCTGTACAAAATATACGTCAATGTCAAATTAATTAATTTATTTTCATCACTGATCTGTTATTCTGATCTTCTGAACTTTGGAAAATAGGAATTTTATTTACTATCGTGTTGTGCTGTTATGTTCTACCCTTCATAACATAAATGATCTGTACTTCAAATTTAAGAGGGAAATACCCGGAATGCCGTAGTTATAGAGTGTGTTGTATTGTGCAAAATACTATTGTGTAAAGAAACTTTCAAGATGTGTTCGCCTTCAATCATTACGTTTTTTCGACAATGGAGATTATGGATAAGGCCATTTTTTGTTGCAACATATCTAGTCCTTATTATTGTGTTGGTCCCAGTACTTATATCGAGGTCCATTAACAAGGGGATAGATAAAAATGAAACTGCTGCTTTTGCTGGTGGAGCATTCGTTTTGCTAGCCTTACCAATATCAATATGGCAAATAACTCAGCATATTGTCCATTATACAAAACCGTCATTACAAAAACACATTATTAGGTCAGTATATAAATTATCTTTCTTTTATTACTATATTGAATAATATTATTGATAAGAACATCTAAGACAAAGTTCATGAATATATTATATCGTCGGATTAATTATATGCAATATTGATATTAATCCAGTTTACACCAAATACTCAGGTACATTAATTGAACAGTGACAGAAGTAAACTTTTATTTGTTGTTTTGTTGCATGTATTTTATGGTTACCTTAATTACCACTAAAGTTGTGTTACTTACACAATTTATAACTTAAAAACTGATGAATATATTTTAGTGATCTAGGCCCCAAACAGCAGAATACCTATAACACATATAAAATATATAGAATAAGATAGGAATACTTTCTTGTTCTCAGATTTTCCAATTGTTTTCTGTGACTAAATTGTTTTTATTATTCAGGAAGATTTAGTAATGTATTTCATATTTTTAATATTGTGTTCCAGGGTATTATGGATGGTGCCCATTTATGCACTGAATGCATGGATTGGTTTGGAATTTCCTGAACAATCTATATATGTGGATTCTCTAAGAGAGTGCTATGAAGCTTATGTAATTTATAACTTTATGAAGTATCTCCTTAACTACCTGAATGAAGGACATGATTTAGAGGCTGTACTTGAAACAAAACCACAAGTCTACCACATATTCCCTTTGTGTTGCTTAACACCATGGGAAATGGGAAGGTAAAATAAATAAATAAGTATTTCATAATATCCCATACATTGATCTGATTCTGAGATAGGTAGCACCTGTGTTATGGATATCAGAATCAACAATTGGAGTACAAATATATACAAATTATACTTATATTTTGTTAATACATACTTATAATACATACAAAACACCCAGACCAATACAAACAGGTATGTTCAGGCACACAAATGTTTGTACTGTGTGGGGATCGAACCCATACTTAAAAGCTAGGTAATTTTTAAGTTTTGTATGTTTTGCAATAAAGAGTATCTATCTATAATATTTATAATTCTTTGATTTCAGAGAATTTGTACACAACTGCAAACATGGCATTCTTCAATACACATTAGTGAGACCTATCACCACAGTCATTTCAATGATATGTGAGATGTGTGGGGTGTATGGCGAGAGTGACTTCAGCCCAAAAGTGGCCTTCCCATACATGATTGCAATTAATAATCTCTCTCAGTTTGTAGCCATGTATTGTTTGGTGCTATTTTACCGGGCAAACAGAACTGAACTAAAGCCTATGAAACCAATAGGAAAGTTTCTTTGTATCAAAGCTGTTGTCTTCTTTTCATTCTTGTAAGTTATATTAATTGTCTATTATTGATTTTATCCTAAGAGATAACCCTAAAATTACTACGTAATATAGGATATGAGTGTGTGCATCGAGCTGATTTGATTTTTATAATAATGAAATAAATTATTTAAACAATAGATTTTAAAGAATTAAATCTGTTACAGCCAAGGAGTAATTATTAATATATTAGTATACTGTGGAGTAATATCCTCCATTTCTGGAATCACAGATTCCGGACAGATAAAAATTATATCATCAAAGTTGCAGGTAATATACAAAGGACATTTGAAATATCAAGGAATATGAGTATTAATTAAATACTTTACCTACTCGATTTAATTATTCCTAAACTTTTTACTTGTAGGATTTCCTGATATGTATAGAGATGTTCTTAGCAGCCATCGCTCACCACTACAGTTTTTCATACAAACCATATGTGTCGCCAGAAAATCCATCGCCTTCTTGCTTCGGCTCTTTTCTAGCCATGTGGGATGTATCCGACGTCAAACGAGATATATCAGAACATCTTGGAGTTGTTGGTATGTTACAGCATTATCATATTCTGAATTATTAGATTTACACTCTTTTGCATTTCCAATATATTGGACATGCAATAAAATATGTATAAAGCAACAACAAACAAACAGTACGGAATCATAAGTGTTTCCCTTAGAGTGTGTCCAGATCTCAGCGGCTCGCGAGCTGCACATTCGGCGCATTCGTCAGATGTGAATGCACCCGAATGGCCGATGCCAGAGTTTTTAGAGTCGTAAATTTTTTCAGAATTTTGGAGAATCCCTGCCTCAACAGCATAAAACATGCAAGAAAAAAAATCTTCAAACCTTCTTTTACAAATTAATATTCATTCGTTTCAAAAAATTGTCTAATTTTACCAGGTATCTTCATGATTTTTGAAAATATTTAAATGTGTTTATTATATTTAATTAAAATAGGGAGCTCATTCAGCCGAAGACTCAGAGGCAAATCCATGTACCATCTGACAAGAGGTTGTGACGAGAGTTCCAGGCTGGTGTCTGAGCCAGCTACATCAAGTTCCGTGCCTAATTTGACCACGACGGAGGAAGAGCTGCCAACTGTCGAGGTCAGACCCACTACGTATGGATCTATCGATACCTTCGCTGCCTCCACGAATTCCGAAAACGAACTGCTTCTCAGTCCAGATGATCAAGGCTCGACAAAGAATGACACTACAGCATAGTTAAGTGTGTAATTTGGAACAAATATTCTGTTGTCATGTTGAACTGAAACCTATTTTTGATATAAACTTGAAATATGTAATAGCAATGCCACAGTTGAACAGAATGTTAATATTTTTCAACCTTCTTTTAGGTTGCGTACCAGAGAGATGTGCGAGTAATGTGTTTTTTAAGAGCCATTAGAATCTCGCGGGCCAGTATGGCGGTGTCAACGGAGGTGATGCCTTTACATCGCTTCCGTTATAATTGCAACGTGAGGCTGAGGAGAGCCAATATAATGTGTCTCTATAAAAAAAAGAATCACTTCATTTATTCATCGCAATACACGCTCATCTCTGGTGGAAACCTAGCCTGAGTTTTACCCCCTTATTATAAATTGCAAACTAAGGTTAGTCCCGGAACTAAACTCGTGCCAGCCCGTTTTAACATTTCGTGTTGGAACAAGATGACATGAGCTTTAGTACGGTAACAACTTTTGCGATTTGTAATAAGGCGGATAAAGTTTTCAGTGTGTTCTAAATTTGATGGCCATTTTACTTGTTGGATTGCGCTACTCAAATAAAAATTGAATTTAGTATGTACTTACTATGAAGGCATAAAATGCAATGGAATCGTAACAATCATCACAACTAGAATTATTGGGTCTGAGTTTTAATCTTTAGTTTTCACCAAAAGTTGCTTGAGCTTTTACTTTATATAGTCCATAAAATATAGCTTGATTAGAAGATAAACCTTATGCACATAGAAATAAGGGTCATTTGACATCTGTCATTCTAATCTATCTATATCTATCTAATATATAAAATTCTCGTGTCACAGTTTTCGTTGCCATACTCCTCCGAAACGGCTTGACCGATTTTGATGAAATTTTTTGTGCTTATCCGGTATCTATGAGAATCGGCCACTAAGGTATGAAATGGCTAGGAATGTACCCATTCAACCCCTAAGAGGGTAAAAAAGGGGTGATATGTTTGTATGAAAGTCCGCTATCTTTGATGTTAGGAATATGAAAATTTGTGCTGAGACTAATAACTTGAAATAAAAAGTAACCCAATTAAACGTTTTCCAAGATCACTCTTAAAGGGGGTAAAATAGGAAGTGAAATGTAGTATGGGGGTTTAGCCATTTAAAAGTAAGAATCATGTAAATCGCTACGTATTCGTTCTCTATATATAAAATCAAAGACAAGTTTTTTAACATTTTTGGAAATTCAACCCTTTAGGGGGTGAAAAAGGGGTTTGAAGTTGGTATGCAAATCCGTCATCTTTGATGTTAGGAAAGTGAAAATTTGTATTTATGGGTATAATTTGAAATAAAAAGAAATTTTCTTAACGTTTTTGGAAGATCACCCTTTAAGGCGTAGCTGCGCGAGATCGAAGTTTAAACGAAGACTTTTGTTGGTAATAATGACTAAAACTGCGTGAGTAACGACGCGGGCGCAGTCTAGTCAAGCTATATTTTACGAGTTTTGATAATAAAATATCATTATTTCTCATGAAATGGCCTTAAAAGTATTATACTATAAAATAAAAAGGGTCAAAGGCATGGCATATAAATTTACTTGATTTTGTATTATCATATAAGTAGGCCACCCTAATACAGGTCAATCACCTATCGAAAGTGAATCACCATTATGGATGTAAGTAATTTAATGTTTCTCTTAAGTTTCAATCTACCCATTAATTGAATATTAATCAAGTTCTAGCATTCTTAATTTACCTTTGGAATTATTTAACATTCCTTGTGTTTTACCAAAGTGGCAGTGTGCTAATAATGAATAGGTACTTGTGTGAAGCAGTAAAAGTAAATAAATATCTTTATATTTTAACATTTAACTCATATTTTTATTAGTCTTTTTTATTTCTTATGATCTAAGTATATGACTACTTAGGTGTAATGTACATTTATTGTTCATATAAATTGTGATATTACTTTACATTTATAATAACTACCAATTTGGTATTGTAAATATTTGTTAAAATTTAGAAATAAAGTTATTCTTATTATAATCATGTTTATTCATATCTCAATATTATAGCAGGTACTTTTATTCATCCATCTCTTCCTTACATTACACCCATTTCACTTCTTCTCTTTGGTATTCGAATCAATTACCTTAAGGTGACGGGTAGGGCACACTAGCGACGCCAATCGATTTTAATTTTAAGCTACTAAACCGATTTTTTTTTTACAATTTCGTGGTTACAACCTCTTATAACTAAAAAAAATCAGACAACTATTTATTAATTAACCATTACAAATGTTGGGTCCGTTTTTGTACGCGAAAAATTGATTCACGCCATAAGTGGCTGGCGTGAATCAATTTTTCGCGTACGCGTCGAACCCAATATTTGTGAATGGTTATTTAATAAATAGTATAAGTGTTTGCCGAGAGGTTGTAACCTCGAGATTTTTAAAAATAGATCCGGTTTAGTAGCTAAAAATTACAATCGATTGGCGTCGCTAGTATGCCCTACCCGTCAACGAGAATTAAGAATATAACCATATTAGTATATGGTTATAGTCTTAAAACAGGCTGTAAAAAAACATTGAGCCCTGGAGGGAAACTACGTTAAATACTTTAGTTGGAACATTTTACTTAAAGAAAAGATTCCTTTATTTTTAAAAAGAAATGGAACTGCCTTAATTTTTTTTACCTTGCTTGTATCAAAAAATTAAATTAAGAATTAAAAAAAATTAAAAATTTAATTAAATTAAGCTATTTTACTCCACATCTATAGTTATAAGGATACATCGTCTCTAAGAAACCTTAAGTCTGACAGTCGTATTTTGTGTGTAAGATATCCATATTACCAAATACTTTGGATATAACTTAGAACATAGTTTAGTTAATGTAGATATTTTATACGACAGATGAGTGTAAGACCTAATGTTTCTTGAAAATTAAGCTAGACTGTAAAAAAACTTTGAATGCAGTTTTATTTCTTTAAAAAGAAATAAAGGAATGTTTTCTTTAAGTAATACATTCTAACTAAAGGATTAAAGTAGTTTCCCTCCAGACTCCACCCTCCACCCTGTATAACATAAGAAAATCGTTAAATCGTTGTTCCTAGGTAGAAACAGGAATTCTCAATTTTTTTCTGTTCATCTAGATACATAGAATAGGGTATTTGACTAAGCTCGAGATTGTACACAATATAAATATTTTATCAAAATATAAGTAAATATGTGCCAATAGCAAACATTCTCAATTAAAAATATAACGTCTAGCCGGTTTTATGGTCATTAAAATATTCATAGGCAAGTCCATTTTAAAAGTATGAAATTATTAAAAAATAAGTATACCCTTGAATAACCCATACAATTTGCATAATAGAACCATTGACATAAACGAAACATTTTAATATAGCTACCATACAAAATTCAAATGAAATGCATACAAAATACATCGTCGACGTCACATCTTAGTAGCCATTTGTATGGAGCGTTTTGGGTTTGCCCAAAATAATGTGATTTTAAAGTTACGATATCTCAGGTAGTTTAAATGAGAATCAAGTAATTCTTTCAACGATGTTTCTATCATTGAGAGGTCTTTTGATTACAAAAATAAAAGAAATAGTGAAATACCGTTATAATTGTATGTCTTCATACAAATCGTTAATAACCTAATTATAAGCTTTATTCGATTCTCTCTTGTCCCGCATCTAAAAAATATTGATAAAATCAGATACTAGCTCATTATAGATCGCGATCTACCACCTTACTAAAAGTCGCGATCTAAAATTATTACCGTGCTAAAGCTCATGTCATCCCGTTCCTACATGCAATGATAAAAGGGGCCGGCACGAAAATTGTTCCGTGACTATCCCTAGTTCACGATTTGTAATAAGAGGGCTAAAGTTATTATTATCGTACTAAAGTTCATGTCATCCCGTTCCAACACGCAATGTTGAAAGGGACCGGCACGAATTTTGTGTTTCGGGACTATCCTTAGTTCGCGATTTGTAATAAGGGGGTTAAGGTAGTACGAAGTTTGGAAAATGACAGTAAAATACAAAGACATACATTTTAACATTAGATTTATTGATTTATTAGGTATTAAGAAACATCTAGCAAAATAAGCATTAATATGTTAATAACTATGATATAAATCCTTTTACTAATAAAAAATAGTAAATTACATGATATGGATATTTGATAACAGGTTTGAATACTTCATTACTTAATATTATTAATTACAATATAAATAATTCATTTAAACTTATTCAATTAAAATTATATAAATGCATTTGAACATTGAGGTATGTATAGCCCACTCAAGCATTTCAATACCTCTTGCCTTTAGCAGATAACAAACTGTACAAAGAAATAAATAAGGATTTCCCTTAATTTTACCTTTGTACAATCGTAACAATATCTTATAAATATTCGATACTAAGGATATCTTTCACGACAGACGAGTGTAAGACCTAAGGTTTCTTAGAGAAATTGTATCGTTAGTATCGTTGTATTGTATCGATTGACAATAAAAAAAAGCCAATTTTATTTTATTTATTCATGTTACTGGTTCCATTTTTGAACAGTACCTAAGTACTTAGTACTTTTTTCAAATTCAAATAATGCTTTATTTGCATAGGCTTGTACAGTCAGAATCAAAAGTAGCTGAACATTTTAGAACTTTGTCACACTAACTATTGCGCAGTTTTAATAAGTGTTTGACTTACTCAAGCTGCGCAAAACTTAGTGTGACAAAGTTCTATAATGTTCAGCTACTTTTGATTCTGACCGTACGTACACAGCACTTACAAATCGTCATACATTTGAGTATTTTAAAACTATTTATAAGTACTTATGTAAAATTCACATGTTAAGTTAAGACATATAAATGTTGATACATAAAAAATACAAAAAAAAAACATATGTGATGTGATTCTACCACCGCGCCGGCCCGGAATGTTGTTTCTGGTCGAGAATCCGGAAACTCGCCAGTTTCAATACAAAAAGCCATACAGTTTAATTGTAACACAAAATGAAATGAAGGAAATGTATAATAGAATAAATATTATGAGGTAAACTAAAGCGGATCAGTATCCAACTGTTCACAGGTATGACATGTACCTATGTACAAGCATAATGAAAAAATGCAGTTTTTTCTTTAAGAAAAAAGTGCTGTCGTAATGATTTAAGGTACTTTCTCTTTACAACCTGTGCGGATAAAGAATGGGATCAGAAATGGCGGCGCATCTATTCACTTCTCGCTCGCACACTATTTGCGTCTATACTCGCACGTGGGGTGCGAGTATAGACGCAAATAGAGTGCCATCGTTTTAGGACGCCCTGTAATGTGTAATCAGTCTTGAGTATGTATAGTTTTTGAAACAAATGAGTTTTTTTGACCGAATCGGAGTTTCCCTCTTTTTCACACGCGCTGTGTGTCTCCTTTGTTTGGCTGTCGCATCCAATATGTTCTTCAGGTTTTCGTTCGTTACGGGACGGCTTTAAATTAAGCCACCTGTTTAGGTCGCGATGTAGCCAGCCAGCGGTCTGTGTTCAATTATTTTAACCTTAAAATTTCAACTGTCTAGCTGTCGCCGTACCCGAGATAGATAGAGCCTGGAGATAGATAGACTGACGGCAAAGTCTTATTAATAGGGTCCAGTTTTTACCTTTTGAGTACGGCAACCCTAAAACGTTATTCGTTGAACAACCACGAAATCAAAAAATGTTCATTTTGTTTATACTAGATTGACGTCGTCTAAAACGTACCTCCCATGCCTAAGACTCGCAAGTGCACTGCATTTGTAGCCGAAATGCATTTCGCCGTACGTTATAAATTATCATATCTGTGGGTTTTTTTGTGATGGGTGGCAGATGAGCCGACGGATTACCTGATGGTAAGCAATAGTTATAATAATATAATAAAATTACGTTACATATACAAATACATATGTACCTACTGTTTGCTTTATTTTTTGAGATATGGGGCAGACGAGCAAACGGATCACTTTGTAAGCAACAACCGCCGCTCATGGACATCTGCAACATCAGAGCAGAGAAGTTATAAAAATATATATTATGTATGTATGCAATGACCTTAATTGTGATGCTTAGTTATATCATAAACTGGTATAACAGCCGCAAGTTAATTATAGTGAGCTTAGATAACTATTAGCTAAACATGACTATGTTTGAGCACTATAAGACATTGGCATTGATGTAACTTACATTACTAATACCAGTTTTTTACTCAGGAATGCAGCAACAGGCGGTTAGCAGCTTCTAGTAGGTACTTAATTTATACATCATCATACTTCCTGATAAAGACTCAGTACTTTAATAGTCATAGTAACTTAATGAGCACGAAAAAACTCCCTTCATCGTCAGCCCATTTAAGTCCCCACTGCTGGGGCACGGGCCTCCCTCAATCACATGAGGGGTAATTGCCATACTCACCACGCTTGGCAGACGGGTTGGCGAGGGTTTTGATATAAATGCAGAGTTTTCCTTCTCTGGGTGCTGATGATCATGCCAGCAGCTTTACCTTAGTCGCCTTTTACGACACCTCGGTAAGAGTGAGGGTGGCCTATTCTACTCTGCCGGGACCATACGGCTCGGAAAAAACTTCCTTAATGCTAGCCTAATCCTAAGATTTTAAAGGCACCATATAAGCCAATAAGAACATCGAGGCACACCAATAGGACTCCCAATTTATGCATATTTTTTTAATAGCAAATTAATTGAAGTGCAGTAGCTTTTTTCATAATGAAACTTTGGTCACATAAATATCACATTGGTAATAGATTAAACTAAATTGAGTAATAAACTTCAGTAAGATTGTATTTTATATTAGTAGGTACATACTGTACCACCATGATTTATATTTTAATATCTCATTGGTCTTCTGAATAATTAGTAACAATGGCTTCGCTTCTAGTTTTGTTAAAGTTCTGAAGTGCATTGAGACCAGCCTTCAAGCTATTCATTTCAATTTTATTCCATAAAGTGCCCATCAATAAGTAATAGAAGCAAAATCCTGTGAGTACTATTTTTATGACATCATAAATTATTTTGTTAGGCCAAAACCCAACTGTCCCTAATAGAAACATGAACAAAAGACCACCTGTGGTAAGGAATAGTTTTCTAGATTTTGTGATTGTATTTAAAGCCTCTTCACAGACTTTAATGGCCTGAGCAACTGTAACATCAAAAGCACTTTCCTTACTGTATTGTCTTTGGCTGGATTTTGAGGAAATTGCCTTAAGTTTCAATTCCAATGTAACTGCATTGTGATCAGAATAGGAAAATGGCTGTCCAGGCACTTTATCTTCCAATGGATTTCCAAAGTTCACAACCTCAACCTGGAATGTATAATAAAATGTCATTGACATGTTAATTATCAACCATTTTCTAAACAATTTAGTGAGCCATATCAAAGATAAATATCATACCTTCCACGAAGTGCTGGCATGAAACAAAATATGATCAATTCTCTTCCCTTGTGGTGATAACTCTGCAAGTTTACGATCAGTGTAACTGTTATTAGCAATGTCGCATGTTCCTGCTTCTTTTTTAATGCTTGAGTTTGTACCTTCACATGGTAAGTCATAAGGGTCTACTAGAGATGGTAATTGTGTAATAATTCTGAAATAATAATTTGTGAGTTAGTTATTCACAATTTTTATTTACAAAATTCATAAGATTTCCTGTATGTAATACAATAAAATACAACTAAATTTATGCATGACTCAGTCCAGATATATGTTAAGTTATTATAACAGATAGAACAATTACCTGTAAGACAAGTCACCTGGTCCAGTGTTAAGATCTCCTGCTAGAATAGATACATCTGCCGGTGATTTAGTTAGATTTACAAGTTCAGCAGTGGAATAAGCTTGCAAAACTCTGTGAGCTAAATACATGTCATCTTCATGGTATTCAGCATGTAACTGGAAAATACAATATAATAATGCCAAGTCCTTTTGTGAAACTTTAGTTCCACAAATTTTTTTAAAAAAGGTTAAAAAGTTTAGTTAAAGCTTTAGCTTTAGTAAAAATAAACAATAATGTTAACTACCTCCCTAATTAAATTGTATAAATATTTAAATACATATCTCATAAATAATCATTATTGACACCTACATAATAGTCCACTAGTTTTTACTAAGAGACTTACATGTGTACAATAAACATTGATAAGTTTATCAGCACATTTAATGCGGCAAAGTCCAACCCCTTTGCCTCCAAACCAATCTCCATGGTGAATCTTATGAATGTAGCCATTAAGAGGCCATTGGTGAAAGAATACATCTTGGATAATCCATTTAGAAAAAATACATAATCCTGATCCTAGGACACCACTGGAAAAAATATATAATTGATATAAAGATTGCAAGGATATATTTTCAAACAAAATCTGCTTTAGTAAGATTATTTATTTAATTATTCTTTATTGCACGAAGTAAAAAACAAGTAGAATGCCTTACAGCATTCTCTACCAGTCAACCATTGGGCGAAGCAGAAAATTAGTGGCGGCATAATATGATATTATAATAAATATTAATAACTACTTATACATTTTTAAAATCTGGAATATAATATATATATATATATATGGAAGGTATTCATCGTCAGCCCATTGAAGTCCTCACTGCTGGGGCACGGGCCTCCCTCAATCACATGAGGGGTAATTGCCATACTCACCACGCTTGCCAGATGGGTTGGCGAGGGAATATGGAAGGTATTATAAGTAATAATCTGAAGACTATAAACATACATACTTACACATTATTAAATACATAAATATACATAATTATTAGCATACATTATATTACAGGTATTTATGGGATGACAGTTTTGCTAATATACTTACAATTCCAGCCCAGTAAAATACAATGATATTGACTATACACAAAGGAAACTATGGACTAAATTAAAATCTACAGGACTATAGTTTAATAATTTCTGCAGTAGCTAATACATACCTATAAAAGTAGTATGAGTAAGGAAGAGCATTCTTCAGACTGTCCTTTAAAAATAAGTAATCACCTTCACTCCAAACTTCTTGCAGACACACTAATGTATGAGAACTTTCCATTAGGTATTTGGCAATTGCATGAAATCTTTCTTTGCGGTTTTTGGATACAACTGGAATGCCCCTAATAAAGTAGAAAAAATAAACATTATAAGGTTTCAAGGATTATAAATCATATCAGTAGAACTAATTTAAATTTTATTTAAAATTTGTAGTATTTATTTTATATGACATTTGCAGTATGTACATAGGAAGTTAGATACACTACATTTTGGTTTTCGTATAAAATGATTATTCCTTTGCTGGTGTGCACACACACACAAAGGAATAAACAAAGTAACATTACATACAATATAACAAATGTTTTATAGACGGCTTATTAAGTGTATTTTTGTTAGTTTCCTAATAATTGAAAAATTATTAAAAATGTTTATAGAATAGAGAAAGTGACCTACTTAGATTAAAATCAAAAGGTACCTAAATAAAAACTCACCAACAGTTCAATGTGAAAATATTTAATGTGAACTCCATATCACTCTATAAAAAGAAACTAATGTTTATCAAATTGAACTTGTTTGAATCATACTTTTTTTTTACTGGAATTAATCACATAATAACAATAAATAATGCGCAGAGTATGTACAGTCAATTTGGGTAACTTTGAATTACCTTGTAACTTTGAATAAAACTGGTTTAAAGATTTTTTATTTTATTCCTTGGAATTCCTATACAATTTAAAACGGTATCTACGTTGAATGGACGACCTTTAGATACCGTTTTAAATTGTATAGGAATTCCAAGGAATAAAATAAAAAATCTTTAAACAAGTTTTATTCAAAGTTACCCAAATTGACTGTATTCTTGTAATACAGTCAATTTCTTTCTTAGGACCGATTTTTTTTTATGGTAACCAATGATAAAATAAATCGCTAAAATATATTTTATGAGCAATAGTTCGCTAAACCGATAAGTTATATTAGCTTTGTTTAATATCTTCTTGGAGTTCTTGGTTTTACCTATATTTACAAGGAATAACAGTCCAAGAAAATAATGAGTTATCAAATTATGTCACTTTGACTTTTTTTTTTCCTATATGGCTGCGAGCCTGCGACTTTTTTCTTGGTCTGTGACTTTGACGCCGTCACTTTTTTCGGTCTGTGTGGCCGTCACTTTGACCATAGAGTAAAATATGTACCACAGATATAAACTGAGCTGAGATAGAGGCATCATCACTCGGCTAGCCAGTGCTAGCGCCATCTAGAGGAAACCGACTAATACTCAACTCAACGGCTATGTGTAGAAGGCTACCATCGAGAATCAGTCAGGGAAACGATTAAATCCAAGAAGGTTATAAATAAGAACTTATTCTTATTATAACTTCGTGATTAAATCTTAGACAATTTAACACGCACGGGACGTGGCATGTGGACGTGTTCCCCTCTGCCAAAGTATATCTTTTGTATGATTCATAAGTAATGAAATGAAATGATAATTTTTGTTTACGAGCATAGGTGAATCACTTGTTCACAGCAGCGAAAATGCAGATGAGTACTAGAAAATGTATACCTAATTTAAGACCTCGGTGGCCTAGTGGTCTAGGCGGTCACCAGGATGGTGAAAGGGTTGGATTTTTGAAACAGTCATACAGTGTTAGTTGTTCATTCTAGTAAAAATGTAATATGCATCTAAAGCTAAAGGCTGTGCGTAGAAAAATTGCAAATTATTTCAGGATCTGATGATGTAATCTTAGTGAATTCGAAGTCTTCAATAACTGATAGCCATTAAGTGAGACATTTATTATTCATTCTTTCTATTATGGTCAATTCTGTCGTAAAATATGTAGATGAAAAAGGTTATTATTCCGTGAAATAACGTTTATTTTATTATAACATTACTTACGAATCATAAAAAAGCTAAATTTGATTTTTCTGATCGTCGTTCGTAAGTAAAAACTTCACAACGACCATTTTGACGATTTCCGCTCAGCGACCAATACGAATTCGAAATAGCGGACGATGGCGCCGATCTAGTTTTAATAAACGACGAATGTTTGTTCATGTAATCTGGCAGAGGGGAAAGGGTCCACATGCCACGTCCCGTGTTAAAATGTCTAAGCTTATAAATAAGCAATTTTACATGCTTTTGTACATATGCCTAATATCAACATTTTTATATCGCAACTAACTCATTCTTAGAATGTCACTCATTTATTAATATCTAGACCATCACCTTAGACAATTTAACACGGGACGTGGTAAAAGCGCAGGTTTAGTTTTGAAAAATTCTGACAAAATCCGCGGGGGGAAGGGAAGTTTAGTGATGGTCTAGATATGAATAAGTAATGAATTGAAATGGTGATGTTTGTTTACGAACATTGATGAATCACTTGCTCACAGCAGCGAAAATGCAGATAAGTACTAGAAAAGTTATAATTTAATACCGCGGTAGCCTAGTGGTCTGGGCGGTCACCAAGATGGTGAAAGGGTTGGATTGTTGAAGCAGTCTTACAGCCATTTCAGTACATTTAAGTTTCTGTAATGCCTATTTTTTTTAAGTTGTATATTTTGTGCAATAAAGTAAGTATATCTATACAGTGTTAGCTGTTTATTCTAGTAAAAATGTAATATGCATCTAAAGCTGTGCGTAGAAAATTTGCTAAATATTTTTTTGTTTGAAATAATGTACTCCTGCCTGTCACCATGTCAGGATCTGATGATGAAATCTTAGGGAAACCGAAGTGACTCTTCTATTGGTTATAGCAAATGAGCCGGGATAACTTTTATTGTTGTTTTTTGTATTTATTCTTCAATTCTTCTCACAACGACCTGTGTCTTTTCAATGCATTTGTCATTGTCTCTTTTCTTTCAATTTCTATTTTACCTCCTTCTACAGCTACACTTCTGCTGCCTTATACAGCTGAGTAAATAGAAAAGCCCATCTGCTCAGGTAGTAAGATAAAAAAGTTAAATAGTGAGACATGAATTATTCATTATTTCTATCATTGTCACAACAATAATCAAGATCATGAAAGATCGTGTCGACGTACCACGATATCGCCTATTGTCTTTTGGGGTTATTTCTGTCGCAAAATATGTAGATGAAAAATGTTATTATTCTGTGAAATAACGTTTATTTTATTTAAAAGAATACTTATTTTTTGATTTTTCTGATCGTCGTTCGCAAGTAACAAATGCACAACAAGATTTGATGAGTTCCGGTCAGCGACATTTATATGAATTCGAAATGGCGATTTTATAAAAATACCCGACCGATGAATCACGTTGGTCGTGTACTTTAATATAAGGGAAATCGTCCACATGCCACACGACCCGTGTTAAATTGTCAAAGACTTATCGTTATCATATTTTCAGTCATGGTTTTTATTTTCAACCAAGTTTATGGAGATACGGGCGATGCATTACGGGGACACGCGAGTGGAATGAGCTAGTGTTGCGAAGTACTGGGACGGCGATATCACCTAAAAACCATACAAAAAAACTATGATATATGGTCGTATGAAAATAAATATCACGAGCACAAGAATTGGGCTCCAAGTCCGATCGCGGTTATTTGTCAAGTGGCAAAAGTTGGAACTAATGGCCGTTCTGACATTTTCGGTATTGAAAAAACGTTTTACAACCCGTCAATGTCACTGACTGAAGTTGAAGTGCCTTCTGATCTTGGCCGGTCTTGTACCAACCAAGTCCTAGTCTGTGGCTTGCTTGCTTGTTCACGTTACTCTATGTTGTTCACCACACAATGATGTCAAAGTTTTGTTGATCAAAAGTTAACTTTACTACAAATTGCTTGCATATTTTCTCCTAAAGAATACTTTGACAAATATATTTTTATTTATATCGTGATCTCGTTTGAGGAGTGGAATGGGAAAATCAACGCAGGTTGATGGCGATAACAACAATCCAACTTCGTTCGAATCTGATCCTACTAAGTTACTGGAAGCTGCTTTGCTGCAGATGGATGGAATTATAGCCGGTAAGTAGTCAGCTAATTGATTTATGTAAAATATTATTCCCTTTTAAATTTGTAAAGAAATAAAAGCTTTTGGTTCCTGGACAGTTCATACTTTATGGTCTACTGATTAATGAGGTCTTCATTTCCTCATGTAACTTGTAGACAATACAACAAATAAGTACAGATGTTTTTCCTTAGCATGAAGTTTCTTAGAGGGTTCTAGTTGATTACATGCTTTTCAAATGTTGCGCAGAATTTACTTACTATTAAATGATATTAAGTTTTTCACTAAAATCACTTTAAGAATATATTCTAAATAACATTCTTAGAATGTCACTCATTCACTCATATCAAGGCGTAGGTTCTATTGTTCTTGAAAGTAAGGTTTAAATATTTTGTTTTAAATTAATAACAGACAACTTCATCCATCCACTTGACCCCAGTACTTATGTTATGGTAAACAGAATTAATATAAGCACCACAAATATATACCAAGCTATATTAATATACACATTACTTTTAACCCCTGATACCATTCCTATAACCAACGAACCCAAAGACTGGTGGCAGGCAGTAGAGTATTTAATTAATTTATAATGAATGATATGGCAGTTAAGTTGTTTAAGATGGTCAATAGGTTCAAAAGGAAGTAGATGTTATACCAATTTGCTATATTGAATGCAAAAACTCATGGCAGCCAGTGTCATATTTCATTCATAATAAAATAAAATAATTTAATGAAATATTCTACTGACTGCCACGAGTCATTGCATTTAGCGTAGTAAGATTTTAGCTTGTTATTGAATAATATTCTTCACTTGTGCTCATATTTTAATATTTAGAATATGTTACTGAAATATTATTGTGTTTGGTATAGCAATTATTTGCAATTTATTCTTAAGTAAATAATACACTTAAAAAATTCACCGTAGGGCTCAGGTGGGACTCGAACCCACAACCTTCCATCTATCTACTAACTATCGTCGGCTCATGACGATTCAAGCACTTACAAAATTCGTCGTCTTAGCAAGGGGTTCGGATAGCATAAATGGTTAGTGCAGCCACCCGGACTGTGGAAGGTTGTGGGTTCGAGTCCCACCTGAGCCCTACGGTGAATTTTTTAAGTGTATTATTTACTTATGTTACTGAAATATTTTAAATTGCATATATTTCAATTTTTATAAATTGATTTTCTCTATGATGATAAATAATTCTCGTCAAGATAACATAACTGGATAAGAACATGTCTTCCATTCTTCCATGCGATAGGTTGTGGTTCGAATCCAAGAATATACCTCTGGATTTTTCAAATTCATGTACATGAATTTGTTGCATCTACCATTCGCTGGGCAGTGAGGGAAAACATTGTGAGCTTTCACGTTTCGAATAGTTTCTGAAACATGTAATCATGATCTGGTTCCCTGTCAAAAGGATGGCGAAGAATAATTACCAGACTCCCCCAAATCCTGAATCATGGTCTATTTTGTTGCTGACTACCAGCATTATGCTTACTTTAAAGCATATTCCGTGTATAGTTTCCCTATCAGGATAAGTCAATAAATTATTGTTTGAGAACATTATATTGTAAGGAAATATTCCTTGAATTTTCTACATATTAATAATATTGGTTTAAGTACTTTTGTTTAATTTACTATTGATATTATTATGCATCATTCTTCTGGTCTTTGCTCTAGTTATTTTTGATAACATTGAAAAGAAAAAAATTGTTAATTGACAATTTATCTTGACTTATTGTTGTTGGTGGTATGTTCTCATTCTGTTATGCCTTATACTCTCAGGCCAGGTTGGGATATTACAGTATATTTAATTCCTTCCCTAATGAAATTTCAAGTAATGGTTAATAAATATAATATTAAAAAGAGTTCTCTTTTTTTTTCTCTAGTAACATAATTTACAATTGTTTAAATGTAACACAATACCGTAATAGGTGACATAATGTATCTTGAAACACGATGTCGCAAACAGGGTCGCGCGAAGTAAGCCATGTGACAAGGGATGTAGTTCCCGCGGGAGGGTGCAATCTGTTGAGCGGAGGGTGCCGGCGCCAGTCCGCCGTCACCCGCAGTCCGTGCGGACGCGCTCGCCTCCCGCCCGACACGTGTGACACGCATTATACCTTACCGTGCTTGCTATACGGTACATTTTCGACGCCGCGACTCCTAGTAACAAAATTCATAAATAATATTAATATACCCATGATATATTAATTACCTTTTAAGTGAAATTACTCAATATCTATATATTGCTTATAATGTCATGTAGCTTTAACAAATGCTAGAAGGGACATTATTTTGTTATTAAATTATAATGAACCGTATTGTAATCTAAATAAAATTTGTAAGAAATTGTACCTATGGTTCGATTTATTAGTTTATGATAATAGTAACAAGACTGAAAACTAGTAATAAATACTGTATTCCAAAGTAATTAAAACTACCAACAGAAACACAAAAGTGTATTTGCTATCAGAGTCAGCCACTTTCCAAGTGTTGTTTCTTTTCTGTGATAAAATATTATAGGAGAGAGAGATTCCTAATTTCTATATACTGTTCCCCATTGTCTAGTCTGTGTACTAGACTAGACGTCGGGCCATACATTATTCGTAGTAGGAATGTAGGAATTTCCTATAAATCCTTTTACTAATAGTAACATAAATAAAGAGGAAGAAATATCTTCTTAGATCATTTCCCGACAGTCTCAGAACAGGGGAATGTAATCACAGTTGGGTTGCGTCGAGATTAAATTTGAAGGCGTCGCTTATCGCGGCCTTTTCATTCTCCAAATATTTGTAAGCTTTGTCCTCTTTATTGTGACATAATTTGCAATCCGGAATTAAGTTTGTAGCTCATTCTTATTGTTAATTTTACAAGATTTTAACATTAAGCGTAGTCGCGAAAATTGAGCCAGCGATTCACCTTCGCTCTTAATAATAGAGTACAATGATTAATCATTGTCCGCCAGTATGTACCTCTAATCACCTATATTATATAAAGCTAAGATGCTTTATTCCTCTCTGTAACAAATGATCTGAACACCCTCGCGTATTGTGACGGGGTTTCATTTGCTCTGTAAGTCCAGAACGAGACAGTTTCGTAATTAGTATTCCCGTGGCATAGGGCCGGGCCCTGTACTTTGTCTCTGTTGTATGCTCAACAGGTACGTATTTTTCACACGGTATTCTCATTAGTAACTCTCCTGACCCCTGTCTCGCCCACGGCCCACCACCCTTGGCCAACAACGGGGTGGATAAGCCAAATGAGCCACCTATTACGTTGCAGGTAGACTCGCAATAATGCAGGAAGCTATGCGGTCTAATATTGGGTGACTTTACATTTTACGCTATAAATTTTTAAGCTTAAACAGGTGTAGAAATTGCAGAAAGCGATACAAAATTCCGAAACAAGAGAGGAAGATTTCTAAAAAGAATGAATTTTTATTATAAAGCACCTATTTTCCTTGCAGCGCAGGTTAGTAGTTTCAGGAAAGCGAATTCTTCAGAAGTTGGCATAGGAAGTGGTTCGCATTTTTGAAATAGGTAGGCTGTATTGTAATTATTATAGTCTAAGGTACAATTGACTTCATTCTACTGGTATGATTTCAAAACTTATGAAGTACCTATACTAAGTAGTACCTACACATTTTTTCGGATTGGCAGATGTTTATTTACTTTAAAATAATACGTGAATAATAGAAAGAATAGTGCAAAAAAGCTATTAAAAAGCGATTTTAGACTGAAACTGGGCGTGCAAATGTGTAAGTGAACAAGTGAGTACACGATGCCTGGGTGCTGGCACCTGCCGGAGCACGTGACGCGGTGGTGGCTGCTGGACGTCTGCAGCCAGCGGCTGTTCCGCGGGGGCGACGCCGCCGACTCGCAGATACCCCCACGTACGTCCAATGTACAGACATAGATCAGTGATCGTCACACTTTTCTAGTCAGGGTCACAGGGCAATTTGGAGTACTCGTATCACTGATGGCTACATACTTAAATTGCGCTCGCGTGGATTTCAGTTATCGCTCTCCATAAGAAAAATGTAAAAATATTATGGAATAAAATGCTACGTATTGTCGTGTAAACTTCCAGCATCTTAACTGTCTTTTTTTTATGATATAGGGCGCAGACGAGCAGACGTATCACCTGATGGTAAGCGATTACCGCCGCCCATGGATACCTGCCACGTCAATGGGGGCCACAGGTGCGCTACCGGCCTTTTCAAAAGGAAGTACGCTCTTTTCTTGAAGGTTTGCAGGTCGTTAAATTATAGTTCCTTATCATGCTTAAGTTAATAAGAAATAAGTTAAGAATACTGTGCAGAGGAGGATAAGTATAGCTTACTTTAATAACCTATAGTTTTTGACTCCCCCATCCCCCATCTGCTGGGTAGACCGTGCATTTAGTTTAACGTAGTGCCTTAGCTTAGTCCACTAAAGTGTAGGTAGATCATTTACATCGGTATCTTATTGTACAGACGGCGTCGCATCGAGTTACCCCACTATAGTGCAAAATAGTACCTACTTGTGTCTCAGCCTTAAGGAGACGGTCCAAAGTTCAAACATGGTAACACTTCCACTTGGAGTAGGTACTATCTAGTTTACAGCGAACCTGGTAATCAATAGGAGGAAAATGTATGTACGAATGTAAATGTATGTAATATAATATTAGGGTATATAATAGGTAATACCCTAATATTATATTATATTCGTGCATTTTCCTCAAAAGAAAACGTAATTACGGCTATGTGAAGCTATCCATCGAACGCAGCCGTGTAAGTGACTTGCACCTTATTGTCTGCCAAACGCGAACATTTATTTTGTATGTCTGTCTGAGTCTCGGCGTATTTTTTATCGGCTGCTGTTGAAAATAAAGATATCTCTGTAATAATTTATGCAAGACGATGAAATATTTATCTAGGTACCTACCTAACCACCCAAATAGCGTCACATTCGTTATTGTAAAAATACTTGAATTAATTTGTATTAAATAAATAACCAATGTTTTGTGTAGGCATTCTTCTCAATATTCGCTTTTGTTAACGCCTGGATTACGTCCGTAAGGCTCTTCGTAGTTTTACCGCCAAAAATGTACTTGAGTCATGAAGAACTCTTATAAATTTAGTGAAACCAAGTCGGTCCTTCATTCATTTTTGCCAGCCCACAGCAGCACGGCTCGAATCTCTTCGAAATTACTCCACTCGCGCAAATTGCGCGGAGACCGAGTGAATTGCATCCGTCTAGGAACAATGACGCTTTCGCTACGGGCACAAAAGGAGAAATCCTCATCATTTTTACCCTTCGTTATAAACTGTATCATACGGCAACGTCTATAAACAATATTAAGAATTATTTAGTTCAGGATAGCTATACCTTAGGATGAATGATTCCTGGAATAATCGTAAGGCTATGCAGTTTAACTAGATTATAGTGATTAGCAGTATATAAAAAAATACTAGAGATAATGGTTCTGTAAAAGCACACTTCGTAGTCCTTTTAATCCTCAATCGAAAGTATCGTTACGCTGAGACTACTCTGGCGTTTCCGTTGAGAATGTTGAGATCGAATAACAACCGTATGACATTCGTTTCCGTAAAACAATACCTGCGATTGATATCAATGTTCTTATTATCAATTACGTACCTCGCTCGCTTCCATCTTGCTCAGTTGACATTGACTCGCGAATCTGTAAACACGGCTTTGTTATCTCGCCTAAAAATGTTGAGTGCATCAAGTGTTTGTAAAAAACTGGCATCTGATGTTTGGTCAGCGCCTATACATGGAAGTGTTCAAGACTTCTAAACCCGGTGTTTAGCTACTAACAACAACGCGTATTGCAAGGGCCGGTCAGGGAATGTGCGCGAGCCTCACCGACGCGGCCGGCCGCCCCGGGCGTACGGGAGTCGGCGCACGCTACAAGCCAGCCAGTTTAACACCGTTAAACTATCCCGTAAACGCGTGACGCCTCCTTACTAAGCAGATCAGATGCGACTGCACGAAGCAACGATCAATGTTTAGTAAGTGTCGACACGCCAGAAGAGATCACTTCCAACGTAATTGGAGCGGGCATTTCTTATATACCAAGCGAGGGCAAAAATACTTATAGCGCGATGCAGGTTTTTCATAAATTACTCCGCCAATATTCACTTTATTTACTTTTCGAAAATAAAATTATATTGAAATTTAAAATTGGTTTAAATGGACATGATTTGTGATAGTTATTTTGTAAAATAACGGAAAAAATAATATTTTTCGCTTCAGATGGGTTCCCTGGAGAGTATAGCGCCATCTATCGATGCTTGGTTATACTAATCCTTACAGGTTTCTCTTTGTTTAGTTCCCTCGTTCCCTCAGTGCTATTTGATGGTGTTTGGCATTATCTTTGAATTATGTTTCTTTTCTCAAAGGGCATTATACATTTTTGCCGAGTTCACCTCAAAAATAGTCTCAATGTAATACTTCCTTTAGAAGACAAGACATTTAGAGTTCCGATGTTTTTCATCCGCCACTTTTCATTTCACTCGCAATCACTACAGTCATTAGTACTTTGCTAATTTATATGATCTGCGGTAGGTAGGTATCTTATCCTTATTACACCTATCCTTTTTCTTTAAAAGTACATTCTGTCTTCGGTTAAAGTAAAAGTAAAATGAATCCCTGTGCAGTGACACACATTATACTGTACCGTTAATACCCACAATCGTACATGGTTCGAACCACTTTCTCAGTAAAATCATCATTATAGATTGATAGATATTCTTTATGGCACAAAAGCAAAATACAAGTATGATACAACAACAACAACAACAGACAGTACAATAAGGCGGTCCTATCACTTGTAGCGATTTCTTCCAGACAACCGTTCATTGAATTTTATGAAAATTTTCACACAATGTTTGCACACTAAACAGGACTATTTGTATTATGTTCCACACGGTTTTGCATTTATTGATTGCGGTTAGAGCCGAATGTAAGTACTAAGCTGCAAACTTGGTTTGGCACGGATCGGTTGGCGTTCTCGACTAACTTCCTTCATTTAGTAGAACGTTTAAGTTTTTACTTCGCTCCCTCCTTTTGTTAATGATTTCGGTATTTTTGCATGTCGGTAGGTACATATTGGAAATTTACCTAGCCTTAAACCTTTTGATTGTCAACTGTAGTGTATGACTTATTATAAATAAATGAAATAAAATGATGTCGCCCATTTACGATGGTTTTTAAAGTATGTACTAGAATTTAACTTGTAACCTGACTTAACAAACTGTAAGATATAGTTTCTTGTATGTACGTAGGTCACATAAGTTTGGCGTAACTTAAAAAAACAACATGTTATAACAATTATTATTTATTATGTTTATTGCTTTTCAAAATACTCTCCGTTGCACTTTAAACATATTTTTAACCAACTTAAAAAAAAGAGGTTCTCAATTCGACATGTATAAATTATTTATTTATTTTTTTGTTTGTTCTTCGATTACTTCACTTTATGAACCGATTTAGATGATTCTTTTTTAGCTGGAAAGTAGGTAGTCCCGGATTGGTGCCATGATCAGGATATCAGGATCTGATGATGGGATCCTGGAAAAATTGATGAAAACTTTCAAATTTTATAGGGACACGTAATGTTTTTGTATCTTTTTTCAAAACTGCACCAGTATTTACGCCTGACTGTACTAATTTTGTGGCTCTGCTGATGATGGAAGGTCAACTCCTCAACGGTAAGGAGTTAAAGGATAACTCTTTCAATAATGTACTCACAATTACTTTGTAATGATAAAAATAAAAATGAGTACCCTCAAATTTTAAAGTGTCTCATTATTTTGCTAAAAAATGGAGACACTAAAAAGCTTGAAAAAAAATTTTCTGTGAAAAAAAAACCGCCTTCAAATTCAAATAGTTCGTGGTATTTGAAAGCGGTTTTTTTTCGCAGAAAATTTTTCGTGCGATCGAACCATTATTTACAATAGATCTGAAGGCATGTTTTCTGTCTGCTGATTTCGGGGTATGTAAGTAAGTATTTTCACACTAGTGGCCCGTCCTCACGTCGTTTCGGGCCTATACTTTGCGAATGTATTAAATACATCATACAAGAGTTTCTTTTCCGTTTCTATCATGTCTTGTCGAATGATGTCTATAGAATCTTCCTCTTTATAAATAGTACAGATATACATTTTTATTTGATGTTAGTCGATGTTTGTAAATAAAACAAACTAAGTGCTCGTATTTGTTAATTACTTTTATCTTGCTTTGTCCATTTTCTTGGAGATTTTAAATAAAAGCGTAGCTTGTTTACTGAGCCTAATTCGTTTATCTATTAAAGTACCGATCCAGGACGAAAGCAGGAGCCGGAGGAAATACTTCCGTTCTCTCGCCATAAAAATCTTTTGTATTTTTACCTTATACTCAGTACATATATTTACCCTATATTGATTAAATATTTTCCGGTTTTGTGGGCTGTGCGGCCTTTAAATTGCAAGTCTACATAAAGTAATACTTTATCAAAAAAATATACAGATATACATGTTGAATTGTGAACCTCCTTTTTTTAGAGTCATTTAGTTAAAAGAAAATAGGTACCACTTCGTACGAAGCGTAGACCTATAATAGATTGGAAAATAATTGACCTGCCTTGGCTTATCTGGAAAAATTGTGGTGAGAAGAACACCAGATTAATATAACTTGGTAATATTATAGTATAATTATTTTCATACATATATCGGATTACCGTGTTATTTATGCAGTTAGTAGAAAATCTAATTGCAAATATTTTATATCCTTGATTTACTATTTTATTTATGTAAGCTACAACTTTTTTTAGATATCTCTTAATTTTTAAAGTTATAAATATGAAAGGAAGTTATTGTATTAGTCTGGTCATTTTAGATGTTTGAAATAACAAAAAAAAAATTGTCCATCCACCATCAAAGAGACAGTTGTCTTTTTGATGGTTTAAAGTCCCCATCGATCCAATGATTACTAAATTGTTATTCGGGGTCAAAGGTCAAAATTTGACGTTCTTGTAATTTTCTCTCAAATGGTAAGTTTTTTCGAAATATATTGTAGATCTGAAAATTTTCTACATAAATGGTGTTATGATTTTTACTATAAGAATCAGTCACCTGTTCTGAGAGTAGGGAATTTCTTGAAAATCTTCCTTCATCAAATATCTACTGTTGTCTGCTATATCGGGGCAATAACTAGTATAATCTAGACCAAGGTTCTAAGCTAATCTAGGTTCTAATCAATTTTTTTTCCAAATCTATTCAGTCGTTGAGTTATCGCAAGGTTTATATTAAGTCCATTATGCTAGCTTCAGTCTCAGTTCTGATTTTCTAGTATGATATTCCCAATCGTACGTGCAATAATATATCTAAAAGCCCATAACGGTGTTCCATTTTCGTGCATCCAGGACCTAATGCTTAGATCCATTTTGTTAATAATAACTTTTGGAAAGAAATCCAAGGCTTTTATGATGCCCAATACGATGGAATTGACCTGTTGGTCTAGTGGTTTAAGTGCCGGGCCGCGATATCGGGGTCCTGGGTTCGATTCCCGGGTCGAACGAAAAGAATGTTGTGAATTTTTCGAACATAGCTCGGGTTTGCGATCACCAATCCGCATTTGGCAAGCGTGGTGATAAAGCCTAATCCCATCGTAGTAGCAATAACTTGAATTCTATGGTGGAGGCCTTTGCCCTGCAGTGGGATAGGCTGATACTTTACTTTACTTACGATGAAATTGTTCTATTTCAGAGGCTGGAGGCACCGGTCCGGCCACTACGGCTAACACGGGAACAGGCCGGGCGGCGCGAGCCCGCGCACTCGAGCTGGCCCAGCAGCTAGCCAGCTCCCTGCAGCATGCAATTCCGCCGCCCCCGCGCCCCGACTTCACCACCGCCAGCGCTATCTTGCGCTGGCTGCAGCAGAACAACAACTCCGTGGCACTCGTGAGTCAATCTTATCGAATAAATCCGTACACATAGGCATTTAGACATTGATTGTGACGTAAAGAGTGATGGCACGTGATGCTACGCGATTTGGACTCTCATCAAGTTATTTAAAAGAGTTGTGTTCACAATGAGAGAATTATGGTATGAATTTCTGAGCTTCCATAACATTGTGCGTTAGTGAACTCACCACAGTCGTCTACAGTACAGAGAAAACTGAGGGAGAGTTCTATATTAGTGACGGACATTCATCCCTGTGGCTCGTTGGAGCCTGGGTTCCTGACAAATAATACTACCCGATGAGTAAACAGGCTAAATTCTAAATTGGCAGATATATGGGATTGCCTACTATCTATTTGATCTAATCTAATTTATTAACTTGAATGCTCAATGTTTTTAATAGTAATAGTATAACCAGAAAGATAGTAATAAGAAAAGTAATAAACAAATCGAATATGAATTAAGTTTTGCTAAATTAGGTATCGTCTAGGGTCAAAAAATATTGAATAGGTTAAACACTTCGGACAAACTGAAACTGCGGAAAACCTGTAAGTGTGTTTTGTAGCATTTATTTGTGAGTGCCTTTTGAAAGAGGCCAGAAACGTAAATGTTGTGTGTTTTTTTATGTGATAGGTGGAAGACGCGCAGACGGAACGCGGCGGGTAAGCAATTGCCGCCGCTCATAGACACCCGCGACACTAGTGGAGTCACAAGTGCGCTGCCAACCATTAAACCCCTTTCCACCGGATTGTGTAAAGTAAACTTCGACATCATTCTACAAATTTCGATTTGTTCTCATTCATTCTCCCAAGATTAATATGGTCTTTGCTCCCAAGTAACATCAAATGCCAGGAGTAAATAAAAATTTCGCGAAAGGTGTTTATTTACAAAGTTATTATCCCTAAAAAATCGGTTTTAGCAGTTCACGTTATAAATTACTAACTTCTCGCAGCGTAGCCGCATTGTCCCTTTATTCTGTAGGAATAAGATGTTTTCCCGTGTAAAATGCAGCGTAACGTTAATCAAGGATAATGTAAAAAAAAATAGAGTTTGCTGCACTATCTATTCAGACATTTTATCTAGTAGTTTCTCCGAAGTATCTGGAAATGTGTGCTGCATGTAGCTTACATGAGGTGTTCGCTCAGCTGCGCCTTACGTGGCCGCTCACAAAGGTTCGCCCGCCGTGTGGAAGGGAACTAATTGCGCGCACTCGAACCTTTGCTCGCTGACGTGAACCCATACGCGATGACCCGCCTTTACGGCAATGAGGACGCCGCTTAGTAAGGACTGATTGCACCGTTCTATTTACTAGGCTAGCCTAAAGCTAAAGCTGATTATTCGCAATTATTCAAACATCTGTATTCGCACATTTATCCTTAGGTAGCTCTCTGGCTGGTAAGTAGACATCCTTCGGAATCTAAAAGTTTAGACCTAGTCATTTTGAGTACAATTTTGTTCTATTGATATAAAATATCATAAACTTGTTTAGTACTTTTTCGGACGGAGTTGGTGATGTTTGAAAAGCTTTGAATTGTATTCGTTCGATTTTGAATCTTCAAAAGATTATTCTGTCACGAGGTCCATAAAAAGGGCAGGCAAAAAGCAAAAAGTTCTCCATAGTATATTATTTTCAACTTCCATGGTCACTAACATTAGAATAGAATAGAAATATCGGAAACTCAAAAATAAGGTACATGCAGCAAATCTCACAAATAACTATTCTTGAGTTCTCTATAAGTGGAAAAATCTGTAATTTTGGCATCAAATAGAGTTTAGGTACATAAAATGTTATGTACTAATGTCTGTATGCTAGCAACAGATCTGTAGCGTGCCAAGTCAATTAAAATTGCTTTTAAGAGTAAAAATGCTAGGTGCTTTACAAAATTAACAAGCCTCAGATGCAGCCAAGCCTAAATGGATTGCAAACACGTATACCACTATCTACGAACACCCTGTTGGTCTACCGGGCCGTGATCCTGGATACGATTCCCGAGTCGAACAAAAAGTATATTCAGATTTTATCGAACATAGTTCGGGTTTGTGATGATCACTAATCCAAATTAGACAAGCGTGGTGATTAAGTCTTCAATCGCAAGCGAAAATTCATCGTCTTCTATTAAAATGTGATCCGGTCGATGGTATACCTAAATGACATAATTGAGAGCCAGATGAAGGTATCGCAGTAATTTGATTGTAGATTTTGGTCCATACGGGGAACCCGAGTAATTCGATAACCGCAACCGCGTCGGATACTGAAGGCATATTCGAGGCCACCGCGGAACTAACTTAGTTACCTGACAGACCGATATCTTTGACACTGCAGTCTGCAACTCTGAAACTCACTTACGAATGCAGATTTTTACATTGCTATTTAAAGCGTATTTTCTACCACTCTTCGACTTGCCGGTTTGTAAAGATATGTAACCACCCCAAATATTATGCAAAATTAGTTCTAGCAATTTAGTTTTAATATAAATTAAACTGCAAGAACTAATTTCTTTTGAGTGATCTTATAAAATAAACATATTTTTTATGTGATAGATGACAGTCGAGCGACGGATCACCTGATGGTAACCGATTGCCGCCACCCAGGGATACCTGCAACACCAGTGGAGTCACATGAGAGCTGCCAACTTTGAAACCTCTCTTCCCCTCGGGTCGGACCGCCAATACCAAACAAATTTTGTATTTCTGAACCAGTAGCATCGCTCGCGGAATCATCATCATCATCATCATCATCAGACCATTTAAGTCCCCACTGCTGGGGACGGGCCTCCCTCAATCACATGAGGGGTAATTGCCATACTCACCACGCTTGGCAGACGGGTTGGCGAGGGTTTTGATATAAATGCAGAGTTTTCCTTCTCTGGGTGCTGATGATCATGCCAGCAGCTTTACCTTAGTCGCCTTTTACGACACCTCGGTAAGAGTGAGGGTGGCCTATTCTACTCTGCCGGGGACCACACGGCGGGGGCTCGCGGAATAATTAAATAAAAATAAATAAATAAAATAAAAATAAAGATCATCCTTTACATTTAATTATTTTAAAAATTTTATGGTCATAACATTAGAATAGTTGTTTATGAGATTTCTACTTAACCTATTGATCGATAGGGTAGACCGTATCTGTCTGCCAGTAACAACTTCAGCTACTCCGTATGTCATTCTCTCTACAAGCCATCTAGAACATTGACTCAATATCTATCTACCATGGATATTATTGTTGATTGTCTCATTCGTGGCTGAATGGCTCGACAGAGGCGGATATGCCAGTCAGGTGCGAGTCAGTAGGCGGCTGTCCGCCCAAGGCTACAGGTGGCATTACAGTCCAATAAACGTATAACCGAGGTACATCGTTATTTTACAATTTTTGGTTTAAGACCCTGCATAAATTTATCTTAATGCTTAGAGCATTAAGATAATTCCCGTTGCGTTGATAAACAAATGCTCTTTTAAATACTTCAACGAGATGAACTAGAACTTCTTTCACTTTTACCTATAAGCTAAAACATCACTTTTCAAGGACTTCCGGCCAGATGTCGTTTGGCAGACTTATATATTCTTAAACACACTATTGATTTAAACTATTTAGAACAATTTTCATCATGTTTGTCATATGACGTAGGAAAACGTATCTTATGACCATCTTTGACTTGGTCTGCTTCCGGCTATTTCAGAACTGCCAGACTTATGTTTTCCCTCTCTACGATTAATGGCTGCCACGTGTTTCGTAGTGCTGTCACATCACTTAAATACGACCTAATGAAATTTTGACCGGAAGTAAAGGATTTTCACACTTCAGGCCAATTGCAGATGCGATTATTTGACTCTCGCTCAGCACAACTTTTCCGACTGACATTCATCTTATCTTGTTGTCATATGACGTAGGCAATACGGTCACGGGCACACGGACTTTAGGTCGATCGTAGCAGCTACGATACCCTATTCCGAGCTACTACGGGTTTCACGTAGCTCGTAGCTGCTACGAAACCCTATTCTCTGCTACTAAGGGTATTAGGTAGCTCGTAGCTGTTACGATACCCTTTTCAGTGATGCTAAGGTCATCACGTAGCACGTTCTAGTGACGATACCCTATGCAATGCTAGCCATCGCTTACTATGAGGTGATCCGTTTGCTCGTCTGCCAACTATCACATAAAAAATATTACCATGTTGCAGCATCTATCTATACCCTATCAGTGTTGCTACGGGTATCACGTAGCTCGTAGCTGCTACGACACTCTATTCAGTGATACTACGGATATCACGTAGCCGTAGTAACTAGGATTTATTACCCAATTCAGTGCTACTACAGATATCGTACTTCGAAGCTGGTAGCAGCAACTATACCCTATTCATTATTACCACGGGTATCACGTAGCTGGTAGCAGTAACAATACCCTATTGGGTGCTACTACGGGTATCACGTAGCTCGTAGCAGCTACGATACCGTTTTCAGTGCTACTACGGACATCGCATAGCTCGTAGCTGCTACGATACCCAATTCAGTCAGTGCTACACGGGTATCACATAGCTCGTAGCAGCTACGATACCGTTTTCAATGCTACTACAGGTACCACGTAGCTCGGAAGAGTAACGATACCTTATTAAGTACTACTACGGGTATCGCGTAGTTCTTAGCAGCTAAGATACCCTTTTCAGTACTACTACGGGTACTCGTAACTGCTACGATACCCTATTCGGTACTTAGACGGGTATCACATATAACGCAGCAACGCATGATCGGAATAGGTAGTGCAGTTTAGGGTCAACGACCTTAAATGTTACATTAGTATGGATACGCGCGCGAGATTTCGAGATTTCGGAAATGTTCTGTTTGTGTAAAATACTTTTTTTTTATCAGAAATGAAAAAATAGAATAAATACTTATTAATTTTTTCTTAAAGTCAAACTTTAAGTATTAGCTACTTTTATCGAAATTTTCATCCATAAGCGCCGCTGGCGTGTCTATGTTTAGATTTCGTCAAACATTGCACACCTAAACCAATCACTGCTTATCAGTACTTCTAAATGCAGTACATTAGTCGTATTCGTTACTACGAATCCTGATATCCGGTTCGTGCCATCTACCGATGCCAGTTTCATTACGACTGCGGTCATAATGTACCGTAACTCGTTGCAGCTTCGGAGGCCTCATCATCACGAGCTGCTCGTGTAAATAAGTTGGGTTTTATAGTTTGTATTTTGTTTTATAAGATACGTGCTAGCTTTAAAACCCAGAATACCACTCTTGTTCATAATATTAGTAAATATATAAAATTTAGTAAATATATAATATTAGTAAATATATAGGTTACTAGGGAAAAAGTTTTAGTGGTCAACTGAATTCCACGCGAGTGAAGCTACGTGCTAAGTTATTTTTGGGTAAAATATATTCAATTTGTAGACAGACATAGTATTCATGTTGCAAAAATTTCTCTACAAATGAGAAAAGTACCTATTATATGTTACTTACAATCTACAAAAAGCAAGTTTTATATAAATAAAGCATGATAACATCCAGTGGTCATGTAAGGGTGGGTGGCGGAGTAATAAAACCAATTTGATATTCGTCGTGTGCACTAGGGTACCAGGTGACACGTATGCGATGAAAGCGCTTTGTTTACTGGCCAGCATCGAGCGAGGTTTGAATGGCTCCCGTATGGAACACTTAGGCATTCATTGCCGTGCACCTCCCCGTGAGACGGGGTGACTAACCTCGCCCACGCTTCAAGCTGAAACGTTAAACGTCTGGTTTGAAGCGCTACGCGAATAGTTTCCGAAATGCCTTCGAGCTTATTGAGTGCACGTGAATTGAATGACCAATAGTTATTTCATATGAGGAATGTTTCAAACGCATATGCAAGGCGTCTATTCTCCTTCCAGCCTCATATTTAACATGGCTTACTGGCCTGCTGCTTTATGCATAGAGACGAAAAATTATATGTATTTTACCATAGCAGTATAAATGTATTCTTTATTTTAATATTACAACTACGACTACCTACATGTCCCACCGAAACTCATACAACAAAGCATACAACCCTAGTGGCATCTGTCACTAGAACTGTCAATCAATCTCTCTCTTGTCATTGTAGAACTCGCGCGTAAATGTGCAACCACTATCAGAAGACACTTCAGTGACATTAACGGGGGGGCGTTGTGCAATATTTTTTTTATGGGAAAATGTCAAACAGCATTAGTTCCGACTTGCCACTTGCCAAATAACCGCGAGGCGACTATATTTGGAGTAAAACTGTAATCCTACTTAAATGCGTTTGATTGTTAATAATACTAACACATACAACCTGTGCGGATAAAGAATGGGATCAGATCCCATTCTTTATCCGCACAGGTAGTAAGTGTTATTATAATCACTCAAATTTGGCAGATAGATTTAGTTAGCCATAATAAAAAAAAAAACTATCATCTACTCTCTTCGTTAATTATGCACATGAAAAACACTAGGGTAATCAGCTGGCAAGTAGCCCATCGGAACATATTACTAGCTCTGAGCCCAAGGCTTGGGAGCTGTGTATTACCTAATTAACATTTTTATAAATTATTCTAAATTTTGATGGCATTAGTTCGGGCCGCTAGAGTGGGAACCGGGCGGTTTCAGGTGAACGCCTTCCATTAGCGTTAATTAGAATTTCTCGACCCCTCTGCTGCCTTGCCGCAGGATGCCTGAACACTATCACGGCACGGCATGCAATTTATACCACACCGCATGCTATCACCAAGTCTGCCTTTGCCGACCTACGTGTGCTGCCTGTATAAACGCGGACTACCTACATTATTGATTATCGACTTATACACATATCAACACAATCTTTCCCTCGTCATCAAATACCTCGCAATAAAAATAGTCTTATCCAAATAACTTCTAATTAACATTACATAGCTCCGGACCTTACCCGATGTCGATCAAATTATATAACAAATTGTCAAACTATACATAATATATTTACAAACTTTATTTCAATTCAACTAACATTGACAACATTTTATAGTAAATAACATAAACCAATTGAATTACCCATGAACACCCACGAAAGTGTGGCATATTATTAAGACAGTATGGAAAAGTTAAATAAAATCATTTTTTAATTAATTGTTTATTTATCTCCATCTTCACACGCGGGTGTTTAGCGTATTATCAACCTACGGATTCTGCCAAGACTACTCTTAACGAAATCCTATGTTTTAAGACTCACGTCACGTGAACAACTTGCTAGGACCTCTTAGGTCCAACAACAACTCATTCAACACACAATAGCAGTGTTAAAATGATGTAAATTCAAAGATTTGGATATTAATCTCACTTTGCGGGGATCCTCACTGCACGAAACAGCAATATGTAAAATCAAATGTTGTACCAAATGTTATTAAAACACCTGACAACTACAAGCTCAATACCAGCTTTTCTACCAAACAATACGGATGATTAAGTTTTTATTAAAGCGTCTTGTATTTATTTAAAAATAAGTCAATAAAATTACTTTTTTAAATTATACGAGTATGTATAATTCAAATTACCAATAATTACCGTCTGCTTGTCTCCCACCTATCACAAAAAAAAAACGTCATCGTATGTTTTTAAAATAGGTATATACTATTGTACGATTCTATTGCAGTGGCAACATTGTACTCGTAGTACCTTTTTTAGGGTTCCGTAGCCAAAATGGCAAAAACGGAACCCTTATAGTTTCGTCATGTCCGTCTGTCCGTCTGTCCGTCTGTCCGTCTGTCACAGCCGATTTACTCGGAAACTATAAGTACTACAGTGATGAAATTTGATGGGAATATGTGTTGTATGAACCGCTACAAAAATATGACACTAAATAGTAAAAAAAAGAATTGGGGGTGGGGCCCCCCATACATGTAACTGAGGGATGAAATTTTTTTTTTCGATGTACATACCCGTGTGGGGTATCAATGGAAAGGTCTTTTAAAATGATATAAAGTTTTCTAAAAAACATTTTTCTTAAAGTGAACGGTTTTTGAGATATCAGCTCTCAAAGTCGTAAAAAGTATGTCCCCCCCCCTCTATTTTTATAACTACGGGGTATAAAATTCTAAAAAAAATAGAGGTGATGCATGCTAATTAACTCTTTCAACGATTTTTGGTTTGATCAAAGTATCTCTTATAGTTTTTGAGATAGGTTGATTTAACTGTAATTTTGGACTTTGCTGCTACGGAACCCTTTGTGCGCGAGCCCGACTCGCACTTGGCCGGTTTTTGGTCTAGAATTTCAGTTTCGAATATTTATAGCAAAGAAAAGAGTAATACGAAACACCAATCAATAACCCTATAATATTAAAAGTAATTTGTTCTATTTTAAGGCTCAGGCCTTCTCAAAATCAGGTCTTCTTCAAATTGGAATATTCTTAGATTTTGTTGATGAGTGATTTTACATTCGAAGTCATTATTACGCATCATTTGCTGCGCCTTTAATCAAAAAGTTGTAAGGTAGTTCTGAGCCTAGTAATAAAAAGCAACTCGTGAACGTGCATAGCAATTTACATATATTCTAAACTTGTAAGAATAAAGTCGAGGCAAAAAGCATATTCATAAAGTTATATAACGTTTCAAGAGACGAAATTATTGCGCGAAGTTGAAATGAAACGCCTCCATTGTTTTGATAGCAATGTAACAAACTAAATGTTTCAGATGAAGGGAGTAGGCATTTTGGTTTGGAAAAACTAGAGAGTGAATGTTGTAATAAATTCAAGTGGCTATATCAAATTTCCTATGGGCGTGTTACCGTCAATATACAAGGAGACAGAGAACAGCGAATTTTAATTAAAATATCGACATCGTTACGTCCCGCCGGGGCTCGAAAGTTACTCAATAATTAATGGAGTTATTCAACAAGTTCTGACCGAGTTGTTTACTATATTAAAAACGATGTATTAAAATTCAGTACTTATCATTATGGATAATCGAATTAAAATTGTGTTCCAACTGGCATTTCTTGTATTCTTCTCGAGCCGAGGGAGCTTAACCAAGATAGACGTATGAATACAAAGTTACGTATCACATACTTTGTATTCATCAGTGTATTGGGTTAATTTGAAATCCTTTGATTACGCGTCTACTCGAGCCAGTTCAAACAACGGGAGAGTTTGATAATAGGGAATACGTAACCCAATTTTACCTGCCTATGGATGTATGAGTAATTGAATGCGAATTTAGTTAGCCACACAGTGCGCTGCTAAAGTTTGCCCAAATTTTATTACTGGCTAAATATTTCGGATTAGCATAACAAAGTATGGTATATGGTATTAATTTTAACTTAACTATTTGTAATGTTGGCTGTATTTATGACAATAAATGTTATCATTATGTGTAAATGCTGGAATAACTTCTTCTCCTATACGTATTAGGAGAAGATTATCTCCTTCATTACTCCCAAGCCTCCTCAAAACTATTAAATTAGTAGATAATAATTTTATAGATTTTAATTAAGAGATATAGCTTAGAAATAGAAGATGGACATTGCATTTTTTTTTTGGCGTGTGAATGGAATATTAGATTTTCCTTTGAGGTATTAGTAAAGGCCGCGTCTCCCGCAACCCTCGGCCTCACCAGCGGAGGAGCACGAAAGTAGGTCCCGACTCTCGCCCAGCTTCCGGTTCCCGGCGCTCGTTTCCGCCTAAGAATATTCACGAAACATTGCCTCCCAACTGATTTTCACTACGTCTATATCTCGTTATTTGGATCAAAATAAAATCAGAATAACCATCGAAAGTTACGATTATGTGCACTATGCATATTTTGGGTCAAATCAGTATACAATTTTGAGTTACGATTAGTGACTAGTGTTAAATTGAATATTTATTAGTATTGCTGTAGCTAGAGATTGGCAGTGCAAAATCCAAGTTGTAACATTTAACAAGGTTGCCATATAGGCAATTAAAATTTCGCTAACCCTACTAAACTTAGACAATTTAACACTTGTCTAAGCTACTAAAGCATGCTATTTACCAGGAGATGGTCTCTTGGGCCACACATTTATACTCATGATGACATATGTTTAATGGGTTCTCGATTCCGAAAACGCTTCAGTTTTTACTGTATCGTAATGCATCCTTCGTCCAAACGGTACAATAAACTATAGATAAATTACTATCAAAATAATGAGAACAAGATAATGGTATTACAGTCTCGTGTATTTTTAAGTCAATGAATCGTTGCGGATCGGAACTGGAGCGATGCTATAGCAAATTGTTACGGGGGGAAATGGAATGTGGATTGTTATTGCGTTTGCTGATTTCTGAAACGACCGCTTGATTGTTCCAATACGTTTACGAACCAAATAGCCACTGCTAATGTTTCACTTTTTAATTTTTCTAGTTCGTTTTTATTTTTTCTTGTGAAACGTCAAATACAGTGATTGACGAGGCTATCTCAGTTTTCATTACAGGCAGAACAGTTGTAACGCGTTGGTTTGTTTGTAGTTAGTTCTGGATCGAGTTTTCTAGAGGAAACTAGGCTCTAATGATGCACTTTGAACACCCAGCTACAGCACAATGTCTGCGAAGTTATGCTGAAAGTTTCGCTTCATTAAATGTGCTGGGTAGCTCAAAAAAACTCTTGTTTATGTAGCTATAAAGTACACTTTTGCATAGCAAGAATGTTTAAAACATTTATATTTTCTGAGACTAAACATGAATGATATGTGTCCACAGAAAATACGGGTCAGGGCAGCAGGCCAATACAGACATCACGGTGATATATGTATATCTACAGCACAATCCCTATAGTAAATAGCTCAAGAGCCCTTTCAAAGGGTGAAATTATATTTACTTTCGTTATTTATCAATTCACGGACTGTGTTATATGATAACTTTTTTGGTGGTTTTTTGTTATTGCAATTCATTCATTAAGAATAACGAATATGTGAAGGGCTCATAATAATGGAGTTTTAATACTCGTGTAACTTTTATGTTATATTTTATTTACAAAAGCAACATTTTATATGCCAGTTACAGCGGCAAAAAGCCTCGCGCAAATAATAATATTATATGTCATTTATTGCAGGCATACAACATTCCCAATGTGTTCTTGCCGTTTTAAGGTGACGTTATCTAATGGTCACCCATCTACGTTATATTATCTAAATCAGTCGTGTTATTTACGATTTTACACTTTCGGGTTGCATTATACTGATATTCATATAACGGGGCTAAACGCAACGAAAATAAAAAAGTAAGTACATTGTGTACATTTACTGCTTGAAGTTTCGACCGCGTTACAACGGCCGTTGTATTTTCGTCGCTTTTAGCCCCGTTATATTATTATTATTTTTTTTTTTTTTTAATTATTTTCACAACATCTCATACGTTGACCTGATTCCGTACTAAGTAGCTTAAGCACTTGTGTTACAGATATCAGACAACAGAGGAACACAAATATATACTTAAATACATATATTACACCCAGACACTGAACAAACACAAGTGTTCACCGCACGAATGTTTGTCCAGGGTGGGGATCGAACCCACGACCTTTGGCGTAAGAGGCAGGGTCACTACCAACTGCGCCATCCGGTCAGTCAAATTTTAGCCGTATTAGTTCGTCGCTAATCTAAATAACTGACGTAACTGACTTTTACAGGGCAAACTATGTACAGTTTTATGTAACCTATGATTGAGGGAATGAAGTCGTTTAAGTCCAAAATGTCAGATACGCCAGTTAGTCAGATAAGCGACGAGTTATCCGACTATCGTCATCTGGTAGGTAGGCACCTAATCTAAACGGCTAATCATATTCGTACATTTGCTTTCCCCACGCTGAGGATGGAAAAAGTAAGTATTACATTATTGTGCCAGTAGTGTAGATAGCACATTCATTGACACCGCCTGTTTACAGGCTCGCTCAGCGAATTCGCTTGTGCAAAGAGTAATTTAAAATTCAGAGCACCTCAGTGGCGCGGTGAGCCGTTCATTATTACCTCCTAGTTACATGTACACATGAATAGGTGAAGCTTTAAATAGACCATTCATTTTATACGATACGAGCTAATGGTGATATGGAAAACTGTGATCGTATTCACTGTTGCACTCACCAAATGCATATGTTACTATATGTTTATTTAAATATTGTTATGAACATCATTACTTATATTAGTAATTAGAAGATTAAAACTTATTTGTTGTTCTGCATTTGCATGTAGAAATTTCATTTCAAACATCTAACTCTTATTCATAACTATGATAATGTATGAGAACGCCGGTCAACAGCGGATACGTTTCTCAAAACAGTCAAACCTGAGGCAATTTAGATAGATTTGTTTTCTAAATTGGCTTTACGGGAAATCGAGTGGGAGCATTATTTACTCTTCGAGGAAGGCAGACAATAATCACATTTTGTGAACGATTCATATTCGACTTGATGACTTGAGAAGCATTTTTATGGGCCAGCGGGATCTGTGTTCATGAATAGCATTTATTATTATTCAAATTTTATTAGTATTCATATTTTTAATAATGTACATACAAGACTTAAATTATAAAAAGTATAGCGAAAAATGTAGTTTAGCCATTTCATTGTAGAGATTTTTATGTGAATTTTTCTTGTTGTGAAACAACACGTAACCTAAATCGTATCCCGTGTTATGAAATGGCTTCCTCATTTCAGCCGGCACGCAATTAAATGAACCACTAGTTGTATTATCATCGTTAACAAATTATATTTATATCTCACCGCCCGCCCAAGAGTCGTTTCCCGCCCACTGGGCCGCTAGGGTGTCGACCCGGTATTCGCACAATGCATAAAAACAATGCGCTTATTACAAAAAAAAAGTTTACGAAAAACATGGCTTTATTTTCGTACACATTTTTTATGAAAAACCTAGCTAGTGCTTTTTAAATACCTATGTTTGATACCTTCTCGGCTTGTTTTTTTTTTAATTTTAATTTAAAGCCGTCGAATATTGTGTATTTATATATCATCATCAGCAACCCACACCCGTCCACTGCCGGACATAGGTCTCCCCTAATGCACCCCACTGCTCCCGAATTCTTCGAATATTATCATCCCATCTTGTCGCAGGGCGTCCTACACTACGTTTACCGAGTCGCGGTCTCCACTCAAGGACTTTACGGCTCCAACGGCTGTCAGTTCTGCTGCTAATATGACCAGGCCACTGCCACTTCAGTTTGCTAATTCGGTGGGCTCGTGGCGTTGAACCGGTGGACTAGTCCAGCCGTGAGTGTCCACGTCTCGGCACCGTAAGTCATGACCGGAAGGACGCACTGGTCGAAGGCTTTCGACTTAAGACTTTGAGGGATGGGTGACGAGAAGACTTGACAAAGTTTACCAAATGCTGCCCAGCCTAGCTGAATTCTTCTATTGGCTTCTCTCTCGAAGTTGTTTCTGCCTAATTGGACCGTTTGTCGTAGATAGACATATTCCTGAACAACTTCGAGAGGCACTCCATTAACAGCGACCGGTCCCGGATCAACGAGCTCGTTGAACATGACCTTGGTTTTATCCAAGTTCATCCGAAGACCGATGTGTTTGGAAGATTCAGCCAGGCTGGTATTTATATACATATACATATTTAAATTAAAATGCATAGTTTGAAACCTTTTGTTAGTTATTTAATTACACATCTTGCCTTGATTTTACTACTTACTTACTTACTCCGATGGCTCTGCGACCCAAATGTGTCTTGACCTCCGATATAAGACTCCTCCAATGGTCCCGTTCATTCGCGGTTTCGCGCCAGTCGCTGACCCGTAGTTCGCATAGATCCGCCTGCACGACTTCATCCCAGCGATATTGATGTTATAATTTATTTTTTATTTGATATTTTTTACGGGAAAGGGTGGCAAACGAGTATGCAGGTCACCTGATTGATGGTAAGTAATCACCGCCACCTAAGGACATCCTCTAAAAGAGAAACTTTCTGTAAATAAGTTTTTGTCTGAAAGAGCTCGTAAGTTTATCCACTTGCCATCCGCTTTCGACATGTCGCGTGGCCACTAAAACGACTCGCAATACGAGGTGACGAATTTTTAGCACCAGTTAGCGACAATCTTTCGCTGCTATCGGTTTTTTTTTGTGCGCGCTTTCTACTGTATAAACATTATTGTGGTCGAGGTTTAAATTGTCACAATTAACTGAAGTGATTAGTGTGTAGATTTATATTGTAAGTATTGTTCAACTGTTTTAGTGGTAAATAAAAGAACAGTATAGATTAGTGTAATAGGCTGCCCGCTTCAATCAGCTGTGTCGGAGAAGCTTATGGCAGAAAAAGGCATAAAACTTTTGTCGTCTCAGCAGGCCGTGGCCGGGCAGTCACTCGCTGTCAACTTCAGGCTAACTTGCCATTGTGTTTTATATTTTCTCGCGACATGCTGCAAGTTTTCCACTAAAGTATTTCATTCTGGTTTGCGTTACTTCGATATTTGCTTTAAAAGTGCGAGGAAACAGTCTGGAATTGAATTCCTATAACGTTTTTAAATCCGGGATTGCACATATAAAAATGTAACGTCATAAGGCTTTTGTAGGAGATGTGCTACATTGAGTCTTCGTCCCGACGGTGTAGCTCGATTTGTAACCCGTCTACAAAATATTCGTACCTATGTACATCATACTCGTACATACCTCATATTTGCATCGATGATATTCTTTGTATAAAATACAACATGTATTAGATGAGAAAACATTGACATAAATCTTATTCCAACATAAGTTTAGTTATTCTAATGATAGTTGGACACAATCTTTTACAAAACTTACTTAATAAGTCAACTATATCTACGTAAACTATCGGAAGGGAAAAATCTTATTTTTGTTTTAATTTTTTTAAATACATCCCGCATTTAAAATATCCAAAGACATGTGTGTATAGCTAGACAAGTTTCTGAGCATAAATAATAAACGAGTTCCTTTTGCCTAAATGTAGGTACTAAAAGAGGGGTGTATGTATATTTAGAATAACAATTAAAAAACAACTTTCGTTTTGTTAATATACGTACAGTCGAAATACAGCGATATTTCAAGAACTATATTAAAGGTTAAATTCAATTTAGCAAGGAAGATCGAATTAATGTTCTTATTGGCTTTATCGCCTCGGACCCGTCCAATCAAGGCAATTATTAAATTTACTCTTTTAGTACAGCTTCGATCTTCAGTTCATCCCGATCCCCTCTTCCGTGAAACATTGTTAATTGGGAAGGGTGGGTCCTTGATGAATGACTTTGACATCATTGCAAAATCATTTCCTATGTCAAGTTAATTTATTGGAAAAAACGTCCCTTAAGCTACGAGGGCGGGATGAAAAGTACTTAGCCTAAGAATTAAAAAAAAATTTTTCGACACCAAATATATTTTATTTTTCTACAAAGTCTCCTAGAAGCTCTATGCATTTATTCCATCGATGCTCTAAGGCCTTTATCCCATCCTTAAAATGATTTTCTTCGAGGTCTGAAAAATAGCTGTTTACAGCAGATTTAACCTTGTCTTCAGTCTGAAATTTTTGTCCTCCTAGATAAGTTTTGAGCTGAGGGAATAGGTGAAAGTCTGACGGGGCTAGATCTGGCGAATAAGGCGGATGTGGAAGCAAATCATAATGAAATTCGTTAAATTTCGCCATAGCAGTGACGCACGTGTGAACGCGAGCATTGTCTTGATGAAAGATGATTTTTTTTTCTGGCCAAGCCTGGCCTTTTTTCAAGAATACACCCTTGTGATTTGTCCAGTAGGTCAGCGTAATAATCACCAGTAATGGTTTTGCCCTTTTCCCTTCGCGTCCCAAAAGACTGATGCCATCACTTTTCCAGCAGATTTCACTGTCTTTGCCTTCTTTGGAGCTGAAGTTCCTGCTTCAGTCCACTGCTTTGACTGATTTTTTGTTTTGGGTGTATAATGGTGGACCCATGTCTCATCGGTAGTTATAAATCGCCACATAAAATCGGTCGTATCTCTCTTAAAACGATCCAAACATTCGTGCGACATTTGCATGCGAATTCTTTTCTGATCAACCGTGAGCAATCGCGGCACCCACTTTGCCGATATTTTTTTCATCCCTAATTCTTCGCTCAAGATGTGATGTGTCCTTTCTTTGAAAATGCCTAGGATGCCAGCTATTTCGGATAATTTTAATCTCCGGTCTAACATAACCATATCATGCACTTTTGTGATCATTTCCGATGTTGTGACACTTTTTGGACGACCAGAGCGATGTTCATCTGGAATGCTTGTACAGCCTCTTTTAAATTCTGCTACCCAGTTTCTTTACCGTTGCATGCGATGGAGCACTATCACCTAAAACGTTTTGCATTTCTTTAAAAATCTCAGAACTCTTCAATCCTTTAATATACAGAAACTTAATCACTGCTCTTTGTTCGATTTTATCCATTTTCAACAAAACCCGTATTATCACTTTTTAAAAATGCCGCCAACGTCAAAGTAAACGCGTAATTGACATTTTTTTTTTAATTACGGTATTAGAAAACCAATCTATGATATGACATATATTTTTTAAAAATTGATAAATTAAAAGTGGGGTAGGCTAACTACTTATCAACCCGCCCTCGTATTAGAGTATTTAAGCCTTTAGAGATTTCATTATAATATTGAAACTGAAATGACTTTGAAACATTGCCGTGTAAACTGCGTATAGCGAATTACCAAGCTAACCAGAGGTATACCGACTAAAGCCCAGCTCTCCCTTATCATTCATCTCCGCCGCCCACGACAACCGCGAGATCAGATGAGTCGCTGATGCGTTGCCGGCTCTTTAGAAAAGTCCTCTTGTCTCATGTAGGTCCCTAAGCCATAATCGTCACGAAACATTGCCGCAGCTAAAATATTTCGCAAAACTGAGTTGCGGGGTAGAACGATCCGTAAGAAACGCACTCGACTGCCAACTATCTACTTCTACGTGATGGGGACGGAACGACAATCGCTTGCGTGTGGTTCGATGAAAGAATTCAGCCGCAGGAAGTACCTACACTCGGCGTTAATTAGGTAGGAGTATCCAAAAATAAAACGATACATATTAAAAATCGGTTTGTTCATAAAAAAAAATTAAATGACATAATTAAGCCTTTATTAAAAACACAACCAACCAGCATAGGGGACCACATGCTCTTCCAGGATCTCTGTGACGTACCGGTGAGCAGTCAATGACCCTTGCCCACAAGCACCTCCAGTCCGAGAGACGCACACAAGTTCGGTTTTGCCGACGGCTGACATACCGCCCTAGAATATACAGGAACCACCCCCATATTCTACAGTTTCCAGAATGCAAGCTTGTCAAAACCGCTCCCCTTGCCTTCTGTACACTCCTCTGCGGCTGTCGTTACAGAAAAGACATACTCTTCGTCTCGTCCGAGAAGAAAACAGCTCTTCATTGGTCAAGTGTCTAATGTTCGCGAGCAAACTGTAGACGGGTTTGTCGATGCGCTGCAGTCAATTTTGGACTCGCAGCAGTTCTACGAGCTGCTATTCTTTTCACCTTTAGTCTTCTTCTAATCGTAGAAACGCTTACAGACGTTCTACGAGTAGCCCGGAATGGAAATCGGTTGATAATAATATAACAGCTAAATAAGTAAATCGCGCGTTGGTATAAATAAGCGCACACAGGCCTGGGCTAATTGGCTTCATTGTTTCGGCGGCCCGGGTGCCGTTCAATATTATTATCGCCATAGCCAAGAGCCTCTATAACCCATCGTATTTTGGTTTGCGCAGTATGTAATTAAAATCGGTTTTATAAGTTAATAATATGCTGTAGTAGCGTAAAGTTTTTGTACTGTTGGTTTACTCTTAGAAAAAATCTCCAATATGAAGATTTGGCTCTGGAAACTTACATCATAAATTGGTATTAAGTTAGGGACGCATGTTATCAAGCTTCAATCATCTATTTTTATAAGACATTTTATAAATGTCTTTGCTTGTAGTCTGACTTGATCACTATGCAATCGTGTAAATATGTAAACAATCCTGGTCTATTTATATTAAAAAATCAAATACATTTATAGCTATATTTAGTTCATTGAAACACGTGCACGTCCTCCCAGATGAGTAGTAAAATCGCTTTTGTTGGATATTCCCGGCAGTACAGCTGTCGTTCTATTTCCGATACGAGGGGAGTTTTCTTTAATAACATTTCGGTGAGATGTCGTTCACACACAACGTACCCAATAAACATGAGTGGATTGTTTACATAACATTAGTAAATTACAAACACTTGACAATGTACGAATTGCTTCAGTACCATTCTTAAGATTTTCCTAAACTTAGTTACCAAATTTCCAGACGAAGAAGAAAAAAGAACTAATATGAATTGTTTGAGTTTTCGAAATGGAACATATGAATTTGAGCAACTAGAACCGACCGCCCCACCTCTTCTCTACCCTACGCAACCACCATACAATCCAGATTTCATTAATGAGCATGTTAAACTGAACTTGGCGTCTTCCATGGTGTGGGGTTTATGCGAAGTTCAACATTATTCTGGAAATATGTATAATGATGGAACGGGCGGATCGGAATACGATCAGAGCGACGAGTGGGGGCGGCGCCGCTCCCTCTACGAAGGTGTTAACTGCATGCCGGTGAGTGCGCTTGTTTGTGTGCAACGCGCCGCACGCTCCACACTGCGCTTACGCATTACCCACTCATGTGCGTTGTAACGAGACGTAATAATTACCTTGTGTTGATTTGAAATAACGTTAACAATACTCCTTTCATTTTATTGCCAGTTTTTCTTATCGTGTCGAAAGCTTAATTCGGTTTGTGTACAATAAAACATGGATCAAAGCGGGAAGGGTGTCCGGAATGCATCAGACGCATATACCCCGATCTATTTCCGGGAGCGTTTGTCGGCCGTGTTCGTATAGGCGTCGTTCATTTTAAACCAAAACATGCGCGAGCTCGGCCGTGGGGGCTCATTCGTAGCAGCCACCATAGCGGCATTGCACAATCGCGGAACGGTAGACTCGAAATCTCGCGCAGTCAAATCGCGATCGAACTCTGTCGAGCTCAGAAATACGCTGCGACCTGTGACTGAAGACATCCGGGAGAATTTCACGCGTCGAGCATCGGACTGCAGCGAGCGACCTTTATCAACAGCGTCAGAGGCTTCCGAACGTGATTCTGCTTCCGTTCAGTCCAGTGAGGAGCCGCCCCCACAAGAGAGTACGTAATTTTCAGTAGACGAGTCACTGACGTAGCTAATTACTGGAACGCGGCCAAACTCTAAATAGAGACACGTCGGTGACTCGTACGAAGAGCTTGTCGCACAGTGTCGCTTGTGCAGAGCCTCATGTCCGACCGCGAATTCCTGACCGAACCCTTTGACGAGGATGTGGAGCGCACGGCGGCGGGCTACGTGCACCCCGCCGTGCGCTCCTACATGTACTCGCCTATGGGTGAGTTTCGTGTTATTATTGGGCTGCTTTCTAAATAGTGTTTGAGATTTCACATTTATAATATCGTAACAGGCGGTGACTCGGATAGCCCCGATGAGGCGACCGTGAAATGCACGGCTTGGACGGACGGCGCAGTCGCAGCGCGAGTGGAGTCTTCCTCGGATAGCAACTCCAGTTCCTCCAGTGAGGATGATTCTGAGGAGCGTGAATATGAAACTCAGAGAAATGAAGCTGATTACCGCACTTTGACACCTAGTAGACGACTGGACAATTCGACAAGACGAGATGACGATTTTAAATGGATGCCCACTGGAGAGGTGATGGATGGAGGACACGATCCGATGGATTCAAAACCAGATGAATATTCTGCTAGCTTAGATAGGAGACGCAGATTGCCATCAGATCGCAGTGACCGTGATCGTAAAAGTAGATCGTCCTTATCTTCAAAGCCACCTCAGCATCCGTCTGGTGTACGTGCGTCACCCAAGCCACGTCGTCCACGGAATGAGGATACTCCTCCGGAACTTCAGCGTCGCTGGAATTCATATGAACATTTCCGATGGCCCGATCCGTCAGGGCCCCCTCCGGGGTGGTGGCCGCCGATGTGCTGGTGCCACGGGCCGCCCGCGCCGCCGCCGTGCTGCATGCATGACCGCTCTTGGCCCTCACACCCTTCACTTCCACCAGTGCCTGCGCGAACTTACAAGGTACGCCGAATGCATTCCGGGGACTCGTTGTAATGATGAAATAACGAACTATAGAATAAGATCACGTTCTAATTTGTAATTTAATGTTGTGATATCATCAATAACAATATCCGTTTAGACAGATTTTATTAAAAAGAATTGCCCTTTATTTTTTACGAAATTGTTCACAAGGTTGTATGATGTTTTGCCAATCATAACAAAGTATTATTAATAGAATAGGTAGACCGTTTATGAAGACTAACTATAAACTGAAATTGATTTTATTGAAATAATATAAAGACGGTGAACATTTTTATTTGTGTTAACATTGTGTAGGTACTAGAACATATTTGAGATTTTTCTGATATGTACATATGTTATTTGGGTGATGTAGAAATGTCTCACTAAAGTTACGAAACTTTTCTTCACTATCAGGAAGAGAGCAGAACAGAGTGACTCTGACCAATGACCTGTCTAAATATGTTTTTTTTCTATATTTATCGGTGAGTCGGAGATGTATATAGCATTATTTTTTTATTATTTCTTAAGAAAACAACTGGTGCTAAACCAGCTAAACTTTGGCAGTGGTTGCATTCATTGGAAGAAGAAACCTAGGTATTTTTTCAATAATTAGGTACTTTGACCTACTATCGATCCTAATAATTAGCTAGGAATCACAATATAATCGATCATGAGACGGAGCGCTTTTGTGTAAAAAGTAGTTTATTTTAATTATTAGATTTTTTAAGATATTTTTATATTGTTGGAAAGTTGTTAAGTGCCATCCATGGTGTCATCAACGATACTCAATGCAAAATTTTGCCTGTGTTTCCTATTATAACATGTTGCAGTTAATATTTGAATGGAATAAATTGGTGTGTTTACAGAACGATGCAGAAGACCGTGTCCGGAGGCTGGAGGCCGACAAAGAGAGCCTCCAGCTGCAAGTGCAGGTGCTGTCAGAGCAGATCGCGGCGCAGGGCGAGAAGATGGGAGACCTCGAGCGCTCGCTGCTCGACGCACGCCAGCGGCTGGACGACGCGGAACAAAGGCTACAAAAGGTATGTAACCGCGAGGAACTTACTATTATAGTCCATTCAGTATCTGAAGGCGAATAGGACAGTTCAAACGTTTCGTATCATGCGTCATCTTTCTACAGATAAATATATCAAGTTGTAAAAATAATTAACTTTTTTGTGTTCTTATTCTTCCAAAATACCAAGTTTCTCAATTTATCTTAAAAATAAAATTTGAAAAAAATATCTTATGAATTGCATAATGTGCTAATCGGAATTTTTGCTCATAGGGATTGACACAAACAATCGCAATAAATCAGTAACCGGTATGGCGACCATCTTACCATTAAATCACGATTAATGTCTCGTGCAAAATATGTCCGCATAAATTGCATTAGGGACCAAGAACTAGTAATTTCTTTTGGTGACTAAAGTGGTTCCAACACGTCAAGCGAGTGTTGTTATTTTACAGATGAATAAGATGCATATTATTTAATTATGTGTGATTTTATTGCGTGTGTGCCACTAAGAATATTTACATATAGTATCTTATATCCAGATAGTATAAAGTCATAGATAAAATGTTGATTAAAATTAAAAATCCAACAAATAAAAAGTCGATTAGATTTGTAAAGGAAATATTCTCGATTCTTAAAAATATCGCTTAGGAGTGTCTCACTTTTAATGTCAAAATAGGACTGCCCTATTCACCTTCAGATACTGAATGGAATCATCTTAGCCTTATTACCATTTCGTAGCCCGAGGTCAACTTTCCTAATACACCTCCACTTCGAACGACCTTTGGCTTCCATATCATAATGGTGAGGTAAACACAAGAAATTCATCTTGTTAAGCCCATAAACGCCCATAAACGAAAGAATCCTTTTCAAAATTAGCTCCATGACGAAATTCAGTTTCAGTGATTGAAAAGGAAAGTTTTGGCTGACTTCTAAATCATTTCTTTCAGGTTTCCTCAGGTTATACTGGTGCAGTTGAAAGTCTCTTTTTTTATTAAAAATTAATTAAGGTCTAACTCAGTATACCTAGTTTCCAAACAAATTGAACTATAAACTGTATCCAATGTACTATACCTCTATCAATAGGAATGTACCGATTGGGGCAAAATGTTTTGTCACGTCGCCAAAACGAGACTCCCGAAACGACCGAGAATGCTAGTCCTGAATAAATACACAATACAAATATCTGCAACGGTTATAGTCCTCGACATGCCATTATAGCAAGGTGGTAAGCTCTTTAACATTCCGTACGGCCTAGATCCCGCTGGAATGGGGCTATTGAATAATCATGATCGGTGTGGGCCGAGCAATTCTACCGCACTCCGGAGACACCGCTAGCTATTCATACTGCTAGATATGATTCCGTCGTCAAAATTGTACAATCAAACCATTCGCAAATATGCCTTATCTGTTGCCGTCCGCCGTGATTTTAATGAGACCTGAAATGCCGCTTGTTTATCTGACATAACCACAATCCTGCTACAAATATTCAATTCCAAGTTAAAGATAAATTAAATTGTTTTTGGAGTATGGCCGTTATTCCCTCTTTGTATAGTACGTATTCATGTTATCGACATCGTATTACCATCTGTTTACTCGATCTATTGTGTTTGGAATTCTAATGTGAATGTGATGTCACGGAGCTGGTTTACTAGTTATTTCACATTTCGCGAGTAACTCACAGACCAATGAGTACCTTACTCCGGAGACCCGAGGGATCCTAATGGCGTCTCTAGTTCATCAAGAATACATCGCGTGTATTTGAGATGTAAATCGCTGGAGAGTCCAGGCGAAGATAGCACACGCGATGTCAGTTTAGCTATAATTATTTACGCAAATTAAAATTACCAGTGTGCTATATTACTTGAGGCCAATTATTTATTTCTGTGTAGAATAGAAATGCACTTTATAGAACTGATGATGATAGACAGATGAAGTTACTAAAAAAGGATCAGTGGGGGACAGGGTTTCAGTTTTCAAGGAAGTGTGCTTTGACCCGAGCCTTAAAGATGGGCAGGGATGGGGACTGTCTAATTGGTAGGGGTAGGGTATCTATGTGTTATAATAACATTTGATTCGATTACCAACAATAAATGATGATTCATGTTATTTTGGGTGGCATAAGGACATAAGTACATAATGCTACGTTCTCGTAATAATTTAAAACATCGCCTACGTCATGCGTGGGTACTGGATAGGGCAATGAACTGCTCTAAACGTTCAAGTGTATTTTATATTGAATTATTACAATTATTAGTGCTTTTAAATATGGTAATATTTGTCAGTTAGTGAATATATTCCATCACTAACAAATAGGTAAAGCCTGCATCTAAAGCTGGCACCTAAAAATCTCGTTGTGCAGGATTTGAGCAAAGCGCTACTTCAATACAGGTTTTTATTGTATAAGTCACAAGTACACCCCCTTGGAGTACTGCTGTCATCTATGGGCAGGAGCACCTGCGTACCAGCTTGTGCCCTTTAACTCGGTTCAAAGACGCGCTGTGCGAATAGTATATGTAATAATAATAGTAATCCCAAACTCACATGCGGTAAGGAACCCTTAAGTCTTAGGAAAGATTTTGCCTCTCTATGTGTGTTCTACGGCCGTACAATGGTTTGTGCTCCGAGGAACTATTCCAACATCTGCATTTTACCACCGCACCGCTCGCCGTCGGCAGAGCGTTCACTTTTACACATTGGAACCCAAATGGTCTCACACAGTACGGTTCCAGAGGAATTTCCTCCCGCAAAGGCTCTGGAACCATGATTATTCATAATATGCCTGAATGTGTTCCTCGTTACCTCATTTCATTTGAACTATCGATACTAAGTCGTGCCGACATTTTTTTTTGGGTAGATGAAGTAATGTTCTCGAGTAAATAAAAACTTGGCAGATGTGAAAAAGGCTTTATGTGTGTGACAGACGAAATCCACATGGATGAAGCTGTGGGAGCCGGCGAATGTTTAGTACTGTGTCTTAATGTACGTAGAACCTCTTCGTATACATAGGATCTACGAATTTTTATATTATAAATACGTTTTATTACTATTTTGTCTATTCAGCCTCATCAATCGCGGAATTGACGTATTTGTTTGTATATGTAATGAACAAGCACCCGGTTCGTCAGAACGAGATACTTACTTATCGTAAATTACGAGCGATCTCAGAAATTGTAGGTCTTTAGATTATATAGGTTTAAAAACTAATGGAGCCAACTGCCAATTTTAATTCCCAAACAAAATACCACTTTGTGGTGGTCGAATTTACTCTGAAGTAGAGCATAAATAAATAGTTAAAACATTTCTTCTGTAGTATATACGAATGGGCAAAGAAAACAAATTCTTCTGTTCTAATTCCGTAGTATATTTACGGGTTGCGTAGCGTCCATTTATCTCGCGAACCACGCCAGATGCGTTTTTTATTAAACGTTAGATACTGCCGAGCCGTAAAGCGCGTCATTGATAAAGTTAATTTCGAATAGGTCAGATCTGTTTAGGTTATCCGCGACGGGCGTTGTTTCAACACACTCAAAGCTTTCTCGTTCTGTTGTAGCTCGTTGCGAACCGGAGCCGCATATTTTGCTCGCTTTGCATTTTTTATTGCCTATATGTCTTAAAATATTAGGATAGTCTGAAGATTGGTTAAAACACGCTAAGCTGTGCGCTGGCTGTAAATCGTCAAGACAGAAACTTACTTTTAATTTGTTTAATTTAGTTGTTCAAGTTAATTAAATAAAAATAAAATATTGCTGAATAAAATAGATAGGTATCGAATGCTTGCTTTAGTTCTTAGAGAGATGAATGTTTGGGATGTGATCTAACATTGTTGTATAAATACATATGTCATAGATACATTTTTATAGATTGATTATAATGGCAATTGCGCTAATCTAAATCATTATATTCACTTTCACTCCCTCATCCTAGCGTGTCATTCCCGATTGTGACCAACGCTGTCGCTTTAAAGCCCGGGGTACGCTTAGACAGTGATCCTTAGGGGAGTCTGGTAATTACAATGAAGCGACCATCGCAACCCCTTAACAGAGGAACTAGACCAACTGAATCATGGTTAAACGTTTCAGAAACTATCCGTAACGTGCAGGTTTCCTCACGATGTTACCACCGAGCTAAAAGTAAAATTACGCACATATTTGAAAAATCCATAGGTGCAGAGGTGTATGCTCGGATGGACGAACCAAGACCCCCGGTATGGAAGGCGCGTTCTTATGAACTTCAGCTACTATTGCTCTCATCATATTGACCGTTATTGTTTTAATCCTTTTTTATTTCATCTGTAAAATCTAACGAAATAACTTACCTAACCGTGTTCCTACACACCTAGCTACCGATATGACGATTCAATCCAATCCAATCGTTTATCAGTTAATTTTACCAAAGTGAGTTAGGTATACGATTTATTTGTTCTATTAAGTTTACTCTTTGTATTCATTTTACACAGTATCCGCAATGCGTTATGCTCTATTGGCCTGCTCTATATTTGCTTTTTATTACAACGTAATTGATACAGAATATAAAGTAAGTCCAATTAAATTGTGTAAATTGTATCATACCACTGTAAGATATGACTGTAGTAATTTATTTACATAACATTCATAAATCTTTTTTTAATATTAGACAACTGAATATCACATACTTCAACCTGACGTGAGTATGAGACAGAATTAGTGAAGACACTAAACAAACAGTGTTCATCACGCTAATGTTTTGCCGGTGTTAAAATCGAACTCACGACCCTAGCAGTTTGATACACTAGTGAATGTTCTAATCATCATTAAAATACGACTAATATTTTTCAGGAAATGCTGCAACGATCTTCGCTAGAGACACAAAAATTAGAACTCCTGTCGAAACTGAGCGAAGTGCGACTGCGAGTAGCAGAGCGCGGGCTACTGGAGCGTTCGCCCCCTCCCGACGCTGCTTCCGTGCCGATGGTCAGGCCTGCGCCCCCACGGGTGGGTATAACCAGACAAAACATACACGAAATCTTTTAAATTTTAAAAATGACTCGTTTGCAAGTTAAAATCTCTAAAGGCGGAGTTCACCCGCTTTGTAAAACGGCTGTTTAACAAAACTTGGCAGCTTGCTTGATGTTATTGTATAAAATATTGTCACATTACTTGTTTTAATGTTACACAGCTGTTTTAGAAGTCGGTGAACTCCGCCAAAAATCACCGTTGCTTACAAGGTTTTATTACGTGATTCCAGACGCCGCCAGCGAACTACGGGCGGCAGATCGAGCGCAACACGCACATGTACTCGTCGCTGCCGCGCTCATCGGTGCTTACGTGCGATGCGCGCGTCGCGTTCGGTAAACAGCCCAACAACATGGTGGTGGCGCGCGGCCGCGGGCACTCGGTGCCGAACCTAGGTCCAACACTTGCGTTGCGTTTGCGTCGCGCATGTACCCCGCCTCGAAACCTCCTACAAGCCTGTAGGGCTGCCACGGATAACTAGTTTCAAACTAAGTTTCCGCATCAATTTCGTTCGAAATCCAAGACTATAGTTCAAGATCGCTCATCGTAATAATATGGTCTCTGCAAACAACAACACTTTAAACATGCTTTTGACTGACTTTAGGAAGGAAATCAGTGTCTTTGCTCATGACACCCTTTGTAACAATGTGCTTAAAAAACATAATATGTTAAAATGCTTAGAAAGCCTCGCGTAATCTAGCGTTTAACGCTAAATTTAGTATTTACTTATCAATTTCGGCATTCGAGTTGCGTTTCTCTTGAAGTCTAAATTATACACATATTATTTATCATCTCTAACACAATCTCATGATGATCGTTTTATGATTAGATTATTATCACATAAACCAGCTCACTCAATTGACAATTTGACACCAAAAATAGTTCATTGGCTTAGAAGGTAGTTTTAAAATGTTAATAATTATTTGACACAATTTACCATATTTGAAGAATCTTTAAGCAAGAGTGACTGGTGTGACGTGTGTTAGTAAAATGCGATCTGATGGCAGCCCTACCATGTTTCTGTGATAATACAGTCTAATCACTGCCTTTGCCTTTATCGATGTTGTATTGTATCTAACGCGAGAGTGACCCGCATGAGCCGATCCCACCACACGAAGTGGAATTCCTACAAGTATCTAATGAATCACCCAGTCCTTGTACAGTACAGTAAACCTTATAAAATGTGAAGCGTCTAAGTAATATTACAATCAGTGTTATATTAGTTGCATGTGTATAGCTTATTGTATTGAAATCAATGATTCTAAATGGTTAATTATACAGGGTGTATTTGTGGACATTTACATTAATTTAACCACGTGTTCTACCAACCATTCTGAACAACATTTGTTCTACGACTTTTCGAAATTTGTCGAAAATTTTTCGACTCCTCATAGAATTTTTTTTTTATGCGAATTTCCAAAAGTTATAGAACAAATATTGTTCAGAATGGTTGTTAGAACACGTGGTTAAAGGGATGTAAATGTTCACAGATACACCCTGTATGTCTGTTGTAGACACTTTTGATGCTTAAATGTTCCGAAATAATGACTTACACACAATGAACATACCTTTATTATGTTGACAGCAAACTAGACAATAGGTATTTGCTGCTTATCCGAATAGTAAATATCACACCGGAGTCCGATAGCAACATAAGCGAGCGAGAGAGTGCACACCACTAACTTTGTCAAGTTAGTAGTTAGCGCAAACCCAAGTGCCTCTCTATTCTCATATTGCTATCGCACTTCAGTGTGATACAATTAGAGAAATATAGAACGTGGGGTGCAAGATCCAAACCCGACCTTGCACTGAGCATTTATTTATAGTCTGTTAGGTTCGGGTCCCGGATTAGAGCCAGAAAGGACATCGTCTTTTTTGGTCCAAGTGTCGGCCAGATTTTTTTTTGTTGTATTCTGTAGGACTTGTCCCCCTGAGTATTTATTACTAATGGTACCAGCTGTGGGGTTATTATCCTTGGTTTTATTTGAGTTCAAAAATCAACATTTTCAGAGAATTATCAAACATTTTTTTTTCTGATTTCCAAATCTACATTTGAACATCAGAGGGACAAATCATTACGGAATACAGAAATTTATTTCTTGGCACTTTCATGTTTGGAACAAATATACACCGATATTTTTTTTATAGTTGACATCCCGAAAACCTCATAATAGGTATCGTGAATGAAGTCCATTTAGCTTAGCATGTTAGATCAGTAAAATAAGATGTAAACGATAAAAAAATAACGGCGTATATGAATGTCCGGAGAACTCCTTTGCCTGGCTTTTTTTCTATTGTCGTTTTATACTGCTATATTGCATCGAACAACTATATTAACGTTTTAGCTGAGAAAGAGGAAGCGGTACCTCGGGGAAGCCCGTCGCCGTCGCTCCGCGAGGTGCGCTCGCGGCTCGGTAGCGGCGGGGGCGGAGTCCGACTCGAAGGCGACGACTTAGCACGCGCCTCGATACGGTCCTCCGCACCCCGGCCCAGGCTGCAGCCCATGCCTTGGTGAGTAGTCACCTGCATCTGATCAAAGATTCTTATAATATCTTCAGTGAAACCTTTGGGTTCAGCCATAATGACTGTGCTTGCAACGAAGAGGTAAACTGCATTGTGATACTGAAATTCTCCGTTAATATTTTTTAGACTTCTTGTACCATCTTAGTCTTGTCTTAGCGAATCCGTAACAGCTGTTTTAATTATTGGTGTCATAAAAACAATATTTATTTATTTCTTAATGGAAAACAAACAGCATTTAAGTTACAATAATGAATTGAGGTACTTTAGAACAAATATGACAGTTTTCACGAATAACAATCAGAGAAAAAATGCATTTACATGCACTACACAGAAGAGATACCAATAAAGAGTATAATATAGTTAAATACAAAGTTGGTAATACATATAAGAAGAGTACAGATACAAAATAAATTTAAGCCATATTAGAAATTCCACACCAATATCACAAATATGTGCCAACACATTACCTATTAAAAAATTTAGTGTTTATGATGTTTTTAAAATAGGTTTGAAAATATATTAAACAAACCCCTTTTCGTTATCAGGCAAACGACAGACGTTCGACAATGGGACTGCGAAACCACATGCGGTTGGCTGGAAAGTATCGGACTTGAAGTTTACGTGCCTGCCGCCAAGAGCTGGCTCAGCGGAGTGAGCGACGCGCGAGGCGTCATCGCCGCCGCCTCCACGCAGACCATCGACAAGGAGCTCGCCATCAAGCATCCCATGCATAAGAAGAAAATTGTTTTGGCGCTTACTGATCTACTGGTGAGTTGTTCTTCAACGAAATCAATAAATCTTTTTTTCTTAATGTATGTAATGTAAAGGAATAAATCAAAAATGTGTGGTGGTAGTTTTTATTCTTGGTCAATAGGCTAACGCTTGACTATAATCGCACCTGATGGAAACGATGAGGTCTAGGAGGATACGCGTTGCGTTGAGACGATGGAAACGAAAAATTAATATAATTTGTGTCAGATGTTTGATTACCTACTGATGCCTAGCTCAGTGGTTTGCTAATGGACAACATTTCAAAATTGCTGAGCTATGAAACAAAAATACCAATTCTTTATTTACTTTTCCGCTTCTCGAATATATATTTATTTATTTTTTATATTGCTTATGTACTAAGAAAAAAATTAAAAACTAAAAAACGTAAGATGACGTCATCGGACGGCAGTATGTAGAATATATCTTTGCTTAGCATATTATAGTTTTAAATTTACGAAATACCAAACCCAGGACATGCAACTGTCAAAAAAAAGACAACTTGTCAACGTTGAATGAATGAATGACGTTGACAATGTTGACACTAGTATTCTTTACCTTTGACAATAGTACCTTTTTTTATTAAAGCAATGATATAAGCAAAGGAATATCGCTGTATTCAGCCGTCCGACGACGTCATTTGGCGCTTACGTCTATTTAGAATATAAAGAATTTCAATAATTATTTTTTGTATGAAAATGGCAAAATTTTGAAAAAAGAAAAAATATGGGTCTGTTCATTTTATGTCTATTTTCATATAAAAAAACAATATGGACATGTTAAAAATATGAAATGTTGTCCATTACGTAGCTCTTTTGCGTGTGATTGCGTTTTTAGTCGAAATATATGAACGTTTGGCTGTGTAGGGTGGTCACGGTGACCCGATGCTGACGGCGTCGGGGCAGCTGGACACGGCGTGGGCGCTGCGCTGGCTCGAGGACGTCGGCGTGTGCGGCGCGCGCAGCGCCGCCAGCGACGCCGCGCTCGACGGCCGCCTGCTGCACCGCCTCGCGCACCACGAGCTGCACGCGCACCTGCGCGTCACGCACGCGCTGCACGCGCTCGCCATGCGCCGCGGTGAGTCACACGCCTGCTGCACCGCCTCGCGCACCACGAGCTGCACGCGCACCTGCGCGTCACGCACGCGCTGCACGCGCTCGCCATGCGCCGCGGTGAGTCACACGCCTGCTGCACCGCCTCGCGCACCACGAGCTGCACGCGCACCTGCGCGTCACGCACGCGCTGCACGCGCTCGCCATGCGCCGCGGTGAGTCACACGCCTGCTGCACCGCCTCGCGCACCACGAGCTGCACGCGCACCTGCGCGTCACGCACGCGCTGCACGCGCTCGCCATGCGCCGCGGTGAGTCACACGCCTGCTGCACCGCCTCGCGCACCACGAGCTGCACGCGCACCTGCGCGTCACGCACGCGCTGCACGCGCTCGCCATGCGCCGCGGTGAGTCACACGCCTGCTGCACCGCCTCGCGCACCACGAGCTGCACGCGCACCTGCGCGTCACGCACGCGCTGCACGCGCTCGCCATGCGCCGCGGTGAGTCACACGCCTGCTGCACCGCCTCGCGCACCACGAGCTGCACGCGCACCTGCGCGTCACGCACGCGCTGCACGCGCTCGCCATGCGCCGCGGTGAGTCACACGCCTGCTGCACCGCCTCGCGCACCACGAGCTGCACGCGCACCTGCGCGTCACGCACGCGCTGCACGCGCTCGCCATGCGCCGCGGTGAGTCACACGCCTGCTGCACCGCCTCGCGCACCACGAGCTGCACGCGTGCACCACCTGTGATCACCACCACCTGTGTCTCCAGGCTGCGAAACGATGAGCGAGGCTAAAATCCACCAATAGTCTATATATATAAAAGGAGAACCTGAGTGATTAAGTGACTAAGAATGCACCCACAGCCCAAACTACTGACATGACCCTAGAAACTTTAAAGCCACGGGTTTTGATTAAAAACGTGACTTTTGAACTTTCAACCCCTAAGGAGTAGTTGTGCGGGTTTGAAGTTAGTATGAAGACTTTTGTAATAAAGACTGAAACTGCGTGAGTAACGCCTCGGGCGCAGTCTAGTATTGCATAAAAACTCCGCTTCTCAACGACCAAGGTTGTTCTATCGGTGGATTTTAGCCTCCCTCCGCTTGGATGGACAGGCAACCCAAAAGCGACGTGATTCGTCCTATGCCCTATCTCAAATCTCACAACATTGAACTACCCCTATCCAGGCATCCAAGTACTCCGAGACAACAAGTTCAACCCGGAGACGATGATCCGTCGCGCGGTGGAGGGCGAGACGTTGCCCAGCAGCGGCGGGAGCGAGACGGAGGGCAGCGAGGCGTGCGCGCCCGCGCCGGACCTGGCGCGCTGGTCCTCGCACCGCGTCATGCAGTGGCTCAAGGAGATCGACTTGGCGGAGTACGCGCCGAACTTGCGAGGAGCGGGTATGCGTCTTCAGTTTTATTAAGTCATCATCATCATCATCATCAGCCTATCGCAGTCCTCTGCTGGACGTAGGCCTCTCCAATTGTTCGCCACAGTGATCTATCCATGGCTTCTCGCATCCAGCTCCAGGCATCCTGCGCAGATCGTCCCCCCACCTAGCCAGAGGGCGCCCTACATTACGTTTGCCAAGACGCGGTCTCCACTCTAAAACTCGTTTACCCCATCGGTTGTCGGTTCTGCGGCTAAAATGGCCAGCCCACCATTATGTTAAGTAGTACAACCTGTGCGGATAAAGAATGGGATCAGAAATGGCGGCGCATCTATTCACTTCTCGCTCGCACACTATTTGCGTCTATACTCGCACGCGTGGGTGTGCGAGCGAGAAGTGAATAGATGCGCCACCATTTCTAATCCCATTCTTTATCCGCACAGGTATCATTAACATAATCTGTATAAATAAAAATGAATTGATGTTCGTTATTCTGATTAAAACCCGAGAAAGGGCTGGACTGATTGAGCTGACTTAGTTAGCTTTTAATATTAACTTATGAATAAAATCAGTGTTTGATCGACTATCATTGGGTTTGTTTCGTACATTAACTTTCCTTCATCTTATAACTGTAAACACACTACAAAGTGTTTGGCGAGTCCAGGGAAGGTCTCAAAGGTGAGAAATTAAACAAAAGGATAAAGTAGGCGGAACGAAGTTCGCCGGGACCCACTAGTCATAAATATTTATAAGTGATGCGCCGAATAGTGGTTTCACCGAATATCGAATATTAGGTTTAAGTTTTACCGAACCGAATATACGGCCGAATTATTCGGCTTACGATTTCATTGAATCTTAGCTATCATTTGTGAAAAACAATAGCTAAGCACAGTAGGTTATGATAATGTGGTTATCTTAATAGAAATATTTATTTTCAATTCCTTTTATTACAAAACGTGATTTAAAATAAATACCGAGATTAACACAATAGAGAACTAGAATAAACACGATTACTAAACGAAGTTATAATGTTTGTTACTATATCTATAAAACACATTTAAATCATACAGAATAACTTTTGTCTTTTAGTTCTTCGACTTCATGTAACTTAACTAAGAAAATAATAATCCTCAAACCGAAATAAATGGGCCATAATACCGAACATTCGGCCGAAAACGTGTAGTAAAAATTATGCCGAATACCGAATACGAACCGAATATTCGGCGCATCTCTAATATTTATTGTTTCAAACTGTGGTTTACCTGAGTAGGCCTTACAAATACATGCTGTATTTGTAAGGCCTACTCAGGTACCTTACCTTTAAAGGCATACAATAGGTAGTAGGTAGGTACATATTATATCAAATAGTTAAGGCAATTAATTATGATGAATGAATGATGGTAGATGTAACACTAGTCTTGTATCTTCCCTCTTCATCTTAGCGTGTAATTCCCAGTTGCGTCCAAAGCTGTCGCTCTGGAGCCCGGGGTACGCTTAGACCATGATTCAGGATTGGGGGGGTCTGGTAATTACAGTGAAGCGACTGCCGTCTGACCTTCGCAACCCTTTACAGGAGAACCAGACCAACTGAATCATAGTTAAACCTTTCAGAAACTATCCAAATAGTGCAGGTTCCCCCCTCACGATGTTTTCCCTCACCGCCGAGCTAATGGTAGAAATACGCACATAGATTTGAAAAATCCAGAGGTGCATGCTCGGATTCGAACCGTGTCCCCCTGTATGGAAGGCGCGTTCTGAAACACTGAGCTACCATCGCTCTACACTTGTATCGTCCAAAGTTCAAAAATGATGTTTAGCGCTCCAAAATTATTTATTACAATTAATAGTGACTTGTCTTTCTCTCACGTAAGTGAAGTTAATTAGATTAGGAATGAGGAAGGCACTTAAGGTGACAGGTAGGGCACACTAGCGACGCTAATCGATTTTTAGCGGTATTCCAAAATTTGGGCAAAAGCAGACCAAATAGTTAACTATAAGTAGAAACAAATAGTGTAGGTAGGTATTTGGTAAGGTGCATGGTTATTTAATAAATATTGTAAGTGAATGCCGAGAGGTTGTAACCCCGAAATGAGGGTTTTCGCGTGTGAAAAATCCGCTAATGGCGTACTGTTGGACAGAGGTCCAACATCAACCGCATTGGTTGTTTAGTTTGTCATATTGACTTTATAACAGATCACGTTTAAAAATAACCAATCACATTGTATAAGGATCTCACTCCTATAGTACTCCATCTAGCGGATTTTTCACACGCGAAAACCCTCATTGTTTAAAATAGATCCGGTTTAGTAGCTAAAAATTAAAATCGATTGGCGTCGCTAGTGTGCCCTACCCGTCACCTTAAATCAGAATATCGTGTAATATGTATAGGTGCGCACAGCCAAACATCAAAATAATTAATATCTGTCTAAAATGTTCTAATTGAAGCAATTTGACAGATACAGTAATATATGGAACAGCCAGATTGTAAAGTATTGGCTGGAGAATACCGTTCTAATAAATACTCTTGCATTTTCTTCTTATTTATCTGAAACACTGAGGCACTCGGTGCCAACCACAACATATAATTTTTTCACATGTTTGCAGGTGTCCACGGCGGCTTGATGTTATTAGAACCCCGGTTTACAGCAGAGTTGCTCGCAGCGTTACTCAACATCCCAGCTAATAAGACCCTACTACGGCGGCATCTTACTCAAAGGTATATTTTTAGAGTGATTCTTCGAGATGTGACTTTCGTGGCCGTCCTCAAATCTAATATTACACCGGAATTGATATCAGCATCTTAAAATACACGTAAAAGTATAGCTTTTTATTTATTAAAAATATTTTATGACTGTTGATGTCATTTTCTGAAGAATATTAGATTGAATTGACTGAGAAGTGTTTAAGGCAGTCCACGAAAATCGAAGCATTCCTTTTGATGAATGCATAAAATAGATCAATCATATTATAATATTTGACGGTTTCAGATTTAACGACTTATTAGGGCGAGACGTGATACAGCAGAAGCGAACGGCGGAACAAACGCTGGGATACCAGCCTTTGACCGCAACCACAAAATACAAGGTAGCTACTTCCATGGTGATTTTCGTCCATACATACCACAGAGAACCCCCACTAGAGAGATTATTATTTGATATTTGTGCTAACATCAGGGCGCATAATTTGGTGGAACGGGAGGAAAGCGAGGGACAAATCATATGATTACTGATTGTCTACTTCAAATTCGCACCAATCTCTAGTGTGGTGATAGTGTAATAATAGACGATCAATCTAACATAGAATCCCCTCCATTTTTTATGTCGGTTTTGTTTTTATCTGCAGTAGTCCTAACACTTCGTAGGTCGAGTGAAATCATTAAAATATAATACATATTATTATTATACTTTTACCATTTACCTATCGATACCGATCACTAATGAGAGAACATGCAATCACCAGACTAGTGCTTGTTCCCAGAAAAGGACAAAATTATACTAATTTTGGTTTGAGAGAAAGAGAGTTTTCAAAAAGACATCAACGCTCCTCAAAAATGAACATAGAATGAAGAACCACTTGTCCACCATAACCTGAGCTCTCAACTAGACAAAATTAATAAAAAAAAACCAATGAAAAGTTATATCGTCTCTCTGAAAATTTGATGTTGTGTTTTTCCCGTACCATTTTACGGAACAATATGTCATTTTCAAATGTGTTTGTGCGTAATAATAATTCAAAGAAACAGCCTATTTTTTTTTAAAAGAGACACTCGCAGCACCTCGCAGATCTCAGATTTGGTCGGCACTGAAGCTCCTTAAAAATGCGATACAAAATATACGATGAAAAACACGTACACCGTTGCCGGCGTCGATTGCCTTGTATCGGACGTCTAGTTCATGTCTATGATACATACACACTACCACATTAATATAAAATTCAATAATCATTTGTTTAGCAATATGTTGCACCCCCCGTGGAAAATAACCATAAGTGGTCTTACTTCGAATCATCTATTTTATCATATTTGAAAAGTTAAAGATATAATATTATGTTGAATTATTCTTTAATTTGACGAATTAATGGAAGAAATTCAACATATGCACCTTTATACATACTTTTCGAATATAATAAAATAGATGATTCGAAGTTAGACCACTTAAGCTTATTTTTCACTTTGGTGCGATGTATTTAAAGATATTGAACAGTGTTGTAAACGTAAAGTTTATCAACGACATCTAGCGTGATATTCCTACTTCCGCTTGACACCCTACCCTGTATAGAGTCCGTGCTATAAAAGAAGTCCAGCGGATAAACACGGAACTAGAATTTGATATCCCTTGAGTCTATGAGAATAAAACTCAAATTTGAATGTTGATGTAGACTCAAGCGGGCTTTTAACGGAACTTCTTTGGTGGCGCGGACTTTATTTAAACGGATATCTAACACCAAGATATTGAACAAATATAAGGTTTCATGACACGAATGTATGTTCAGAGAGGGAATCGCACCTACGACCTCGCCCTAGGATCGTGAGATAGGGTCACTACCAAATGCGCCATCTGGCCAATCAGTAGTCTTTTAAATATCGGAATGGTTTGTGTTTAGGTACCAAAGAAGAGCCAATTCTCCCTGAAGCGGAAGAAGAGCAAAGACGAGCTGGATCTGGTCGACTTGGTGTGTCCGCTGCACGACGACTGCTCAGGTGACCAACCCACCTCCCCAGTAAGTCGCCCACTAACAACACTAATCGCAGCAGTAGCACGCGCGCACACAGACCTCCTTGAATCATGTGACCAATCAGATAATTGCGGTCCACTGCTGAACGTAGGCCTTCCCCAAAAGCGCCAATCACCCTAGTCTTGCAAATGACATCTAAGAGTCACTCCAGTGACTGTAATGCCATTCCTATCAGTCATTAAATAATTTGTTTTTTTAGATAGCTATTTATTTACATATTATAATATGACAAAAAGACGATAAGGATACTGCGTTTATTTATTTACTTTCAAGTGTTAACTTATTGGGCCTGGTTCAAGGACATCTGTTGCGGTTTTGTACATATTTTGTTTTTGTGTAAACATATTTTATAATTTTTAGTAGCCCATTGGGGTTATTATTAGACTATCTCAAGTGAATAAAAAGCGAGGCCTATTCAATCGTATGTATGTATAGTAATTGAATTAAGTTTTTGCACTTTTTTAATATTTTGCACCTACACATGAGTAGAATTCGTTTGGTGTTTGTAATATAACAAATTTAACATGGGAAATATTAATTACTCAACAATGGTTATGGAAAATTTAACATGGATTTGAAGTATTTTGGTGTGGGTTTTGTTAACCATAATTTCTTTCAATTAGGAGTAGAAGATGGTGAGTAAAGTGTTAGTTCAAATTAAAATTGTGTTTCAACCTTTCATTTTCGGTTTAAAAAAACCTCATATATAACCGAAAACGAAAGGTTGAACTTTCGTTTTTGGTTTAAAAAAAGAACTTTTAAATATTTCCCAGAATTACAATGATCCGAACTGCTTTCAGACGATGAAAGTAAAATCAGCAACAGCGGGCGTCGCGTCGGCTGTCTGTCCCCCGCGTGACGACGCGCGCGCGCACTAGCCCCCACACCACGCGCCCGGGACTTCCCACTGCTAATAGGGTTTTCGATGTCGTATATAAAGTTACACAAAATTGTTACTATTAACTCCTAATCTACTGAAAAGAATTGGAGTTCAAACAAAATATTTTTTTAGTTTATCGTAATCAAGACTCAGAGAGAGCGACGTCATTTAACATACGAAAATTATGTTTCTTTATTTATATTTTCTATTCAAAATTAGCTGTAAATTTTAATTTTATTAACTAGATTTATATTAAAAATTATCAACAAAAGATATTAACACACTATTTACACTACACATTCGTTTAATCTACCTATTCTATGTACAACAGATCTATAATTTACTGCATAGTGTTGATTCTCATTTCATTATTTCATAAGTAAGACATAGGGGTTAACAGTGAACACTTAATTGTGTAGCTGACTGTACGCATTGTCAATTTGCGTCACGGATTGCACCACGACGCAAGCTATATTATTAATGCGATAAGTGTAACCAAATTATTGGCCTCAAGTCGGTTAGCAAAGTCGCGCAAACATATGCCAGATTTAGGTAAAAGGCCAATATTGATGGGATTCACGGCGAGAAAGGTGGAATGGATCCCGGTGTCCGTCATAACATTATCAACGAGGGCAATCCGCGAACTGCGTCGGCGGAACGCGTAGTGGGCGTGTCCCAGCGGCAGAGCCGGCCGCTCGGTGTTGGTGCTAGAGTTGTCTCGAGGTCCACAGCGTGAGCGGGTCTTGTATGTAAGCGCAAGTAAAACGATTAATTAAATTAATACAATTAAATTCGAGTCTTACTGCCAAAAATCACGAGTACTGTTTGTTAGTAGTTGATAAAATGTTTAAAACTCGTAAAGAAAATTTTATTTAATTGAATAGGTACCTATAATTGTAACTATAATTTTGTAGAGAGTTAAGTCCATAGAGTATATTTTTTAAAACCTTCTATTTATTGTTTGAATGAACTTGAGACGAGGGGAATTTTATAATGAATCCGAAAATGCAATAGACATTCCAGTTTTTATCAGATGCTAATGTTCGATCAATAAATGAATTCATACGCATTGTTTAAAATAAAATAATAATAATGAAATTGCTACATAAACTTTCCGTGTTTTCGCATATGGTTTTGAAGCTGTACTAGCACATTAAGGTGATAAGTAGCTTGTTAGAGAACGACTGAAATCCGACAATACTGACATGGTCTCTTTTCTATTTGCTGCAAATATTTTTCATCTAGTTATACGATAGTTGTAACGATTCGAAAAGTTAGTATAGAGACAACTTACGCGTTGTTTTTCTAAGAGTTTTCATTGTTAGCGTTTTGAAGAGTGTATTTATGAAACATATAAATTAACTTGTAACAATGAGCATTTGTATGAGTTTTATGTGAATAAAAATGTCTAGTAATCAGTGGATTGAGTAGTACTTATAGGATCAAAATAGTATTGGACATTTAGATTAAACAGTAGAAGGAAAACTGGACTACACGCAATGGTTTATATTATTTAAAATTATACGAACGTTTGAATGATCATAATTACGTGAAAGTACAATACAGACTTGGAGGAACGACATCTTACTCTTAAAATATTATCAATAGGTATCCACATAGGTATCTATTGAAATATTTTAATTTTTTTTTTGTGTGACTGGACAACTTATTGACTTGCTATGTGAGGCTTATACGTTTTAGGCCATACAAGCGAAGTAGTGCAAACGAATTCAGTTCTTTATTTTGATAGAAAATACCTGCAAATAAACTAAGTCCTAACCTGAAATGCGACAGTATCACATTAACAGGTTTTTTGTATAATTTCGATGTAGAATTATGACAGCACAATTCAGCATTATAGTTTTAAGGAGAATCTATATCAATGAATTAGAGTTCCACAATCCCGTTCCTCACACGCTGTGCCAAATGTTTATATTGTATACCCTACGGACCCTTGTCTTCCATAACTTTGTAAGTGCCGGCGGGCGACTATTATCACCGCCGAATATCTCTAGAAACAACAAAAACATTTGTACAATAATGTATTAAATAATTTTTACAATAACTTAAAGTCATAAATATAAAATTTAAGAGTTAATAAACACTGGATGGACATAATTATTGCTTTTCATTCTTTATCGAACAGCTGTTGAGATTTAGGGAAGCTTGTTTCGATGTTTTTCAGTACTTTTAGACCCTCTGAAAAAAAAAAACAAAATGTCATTACAGACAGGTAGACAGCTACACATTGGGTTAATACAATCCTGTCAAATGACAGATGCGCCGTTACCCAAGGTATGGCTGTCCGTATACCTACATATCGCTGCACTCAGAATATTTTTTTCCAGAAATTTTAGGCATCCTACTGAATGATGTTGGCGACAAACGTACAGCCATCTGGTTAAGCGTTGCGGTCAACGAGATGGTTAGTTGTTCTTCAGCTATTTGTTTGGATGCCGGTGTTTAACTAACGCCCAAGGACGTAAAATTGGATGGCTAATTTAACCAGATGGCGGCTAGACACGGGCGACCGCACTGCGACAATCTCTCGACTAGATTAAGGCAAACGCGTTGAGCGGCTTACCGACATGCGTATCCGATTTGTATTTCAGCGTTGAACAAGCGAATGCAAAACTTAATGATTTCATATACCTCTTCCTCGACCTTTACGTCGCAGTTCCGCTATTCTCTCTACTTCACTTTCTTCTTCGGTGTCCCTTTCTCTTTTTTGCGACTCGTCTTGTGCTTGCTTCAAGAGAGATTCTTCCAGAAAGGTCAATTCTAAAAATATGAAATTCTTGTTACTGTAAAATATGTCACGTAAGAAAAAAAATAATGACCAATATATTATGCAACTTCCAATCTTGTTCATATTATTTGATATGTTGGTGTGTTGTGTTCGATGTTCCGATCAACTCTTCAACGACGAATAGGCGCACAAATAGCAAAGAACGTTACATATACCTACATATATTATAAGGGCTGCGTGCCCACGTCCGATAATCGGAGACCGGTTCATTGTAGGGAAAAAATAGAACATACTGATTTCAATTATAGCGCAACGCACAAAAAGAGGTCAGAAAGAACAAAAAGAAAAATCGCCTTCCACTAATCGGTCCTACAAAAAGTCTGCCGTAGGCGGACAGCCTAACTTACTGGTCAGCCTTGGGTCCATGCCTAACCAGGCCCCGCTAAAAATGCTGACAGCGGAGGGACGCGCCTTCGCCTCGGGCTCCATCAGTAGAGTCACCTGCTGCTTGCACTCCGTCGACAGCTGGTTCACCACGCTAGTGCGAAAACGCCACTTACGCATCACCTAAACAATAAATCAGCTGTGATGAAATAAAAACGCAAGCAACGAAAAGGCGCAGAGGAATATTCACCTGCTTTTCATATAATTTTTTGACGGAGGTCTCGTTGAAGGGTAGAGCCTTATTAAGCATTGTGTACAGGATGATCCCGACCGACCACATGTCGGCCAGCTTCGGCAGGTACGGCACGCCCTTCAGCACCTCGGGCGCGGCGTACGACAGCGAGCCGCAGTACGTCTCGCTCAGCACGTCGCGGTCCCTGTGGCGCACGTTGCGCGCGAACCCAAAGTCTGTTATCTTCACGTTGTAATTTGCTGTGATCAAAACATTCTCACACTTCAAATCTCGATGCGCTATGTTCAGTGTGTGAATGTAATGGAGCCCCGACAGTATCTGCCTCATCCAGAGCCTGCACTGGTTCTCTGGAACCGGACCGTTTTGTGTTAGGAAATCCAGCATATCGCCATTCTCGGCGAACCGGAGAAATATGAAGTATTTGGCCCGCCGTTGGAATATGTTGGAGACGTGCACGACGTGAGGGTGGTTGATGCGGATGAGCACGTCGAGCTCGCGCGGCAGGAACTTGGTGAGGTAGTCGCGTGGCGCCTGCGCCGTATCGATCACTTTGCATGCCAGTACCTGAGTGTCGGGTTTCGTCTACCATGTGGGTTGCTTTATAGACCTGCAACCATATATTACTTGTTTTGTTTTTGAACTCAGATATTCGTTTATGGTACCTACTTAATTATTGCAAAAGAAATGAGTGACTGCTATATGTGGGAGTTACGTATTTGGCCTAGGTAGAAGGCGGTACTTCTGGCCTCCTAAGATTTTGATAAGAAATAACTGGATTGTTTTAAACAAACCTTAGCGTATGATCCTTCTCCTATAATTTTCTCCAAAATAAATCCTTTTTCTTGTAATACGGCGATATCAGACTGGGTTGTGCTAAGGTCTACTTTCTCGGTCGTGGGACCCATTTATATCTTCCCAATCATTATTTTTTCATTTTCACTCTTATTGGTAACATAATGTTATAGAATAATGGTGGTACAATAGAGGAGTCTAAAGTCATATTTGGTTTCATTTTGGTGAAAGGGTTTTTGAGGAATTCGCTAAATTATTGTTGTCATTTTTCGAGTCATTCCCTTGTCAATTTGATAAGATAACATGCCAGGATGACATTGCTCGACTATGGATTTGGAAAAAAGAGGTTGATAATGATGCCAACGGACACAGAAAATATTTAATGTCCTATCCTAAGTTATGGTACAGTTTTAATAATCTTTCTTTATTCTGTTTTACAGTATGTTTGTTAAATTTGATCAGTAAGTTTCGAATAAATGTTACTAATAGGTCCATATAAATATTCAAAACACAGCGAATTAAAAATTATATGGTAGCTCAATAGATAAGTAACTGCGCCTGTAGATTCGAATTCGAGCATGCACCTCGAATTCGAATCTACGGTCGGAGATCTTTCAAATCTATGGGCATACTAGTATTTTATACCATTAGGTAGAGGAACAATTCTCAGGAAATCTACACGTCGGACAGTTTCTCAAACATGTTAACAGCCATGATTTAGTAGGTCTGATTCCCCTGTCTAAAGGTTGCAAAGGCAGTCACTTCATTGTAATAACCGTACCACCTAACATGCAATAAACGTTTATGATTATGATACTCACCAAATCTTGGATCATGGTCCAAGCGCCCCCGGGGCTCTACGCGCGGAAGGCCACGAGGAATTGTTATTCCTGGTTGCATACCGCCAATATGAGGATCAATATTAAAATCATATACCTCATACTAATATTGACTAAGAGGACGAAGAACCCGCAACATCGACAGTATTCTTCATTATAGACGTATCTGGCGGACATATGTCCTTATCTTTCTCGGATTTGGGTTGATCAGCCACCTCAGATTTTCTTTGAAGCTGGCCCTTTTCCTCCCGTGCTTTTTTTAATGCCAGCGTCTCCTGCGGGGTCCACTCTAAAAATAACGAAACTTGCAGTAAATATAAACCTTGTGGGTACAATATTTTAGTTTTACTGTCATCTATACCTTGTTACATATTTATTTACCTAATAGTCGGGAATCCATAGCGATCCATTCGCTAAGTATTATTTGATCTGTTTTTATTCTGCTCTGAAAATTTGGATCCAGCATCAAAGTTACTAAACGCTTACAATTTTCAGAAATAGTGTCGACATAACGTGACCGAAATTTCCAGTTTCTATTGACTTGTGCTTGATACAACTGTTTTATATGCTTGTCTTCAAAAGGCATAGCTCGGTTCAACATAACGTAAAGCACTATGCCAAGGGACCACACATCAGTTGGTTTAGGAAAATACGGAGCACCTTGTAGAATCTCAGGAGCAGTATACGACAAAGATCCACAAAAAGTTTCACTGTGGATGTCTTTCATTTTCTTATCGACACAATATCGGGAAAATCCAAAATCGGATAATTTTGCGTTCTGATTAGCTGTAAGTAGGACATTTTCGCATTTGATATCTCTGTGAGCTATTTCTAGTTCATGCATATATTGAATAGCTAGGGCAAGTTGTCTGGTCCATATTCTGGCTTGGTCTTCTTGCACAGCTCCTTTTTGAAGTATGTGCTCCAACAAATCTCCATGTTCCATAAATCTCATAAAAATAAAATATTTGTATCTTCTTTGAAATATACTGTGGGTGTGGACCAAATGTGGGTGGTTTAACTTTATTAGCATCTCTATTTCTCTAGGAAGAAACTTCTTCACGAAATCTTTCGGTGCAGTGTTCGTATCAATCACTTTACAGGCGAGTACTGACAGCTTATCGTTTTTATTTGGATTTCTATACTCCGAAAGATACACCTGTCATTCAGAAATACGACTATGAAAACTTGCATTTATAAATGTTAAAATTATGTAAACTGGTTATATGAGTATCGTACCTTTGCATACGAACCCTCATTAACTTTCTTTATCATCTTATAGCCACGAGTAGCAAGTGTTAATTGTTCAGAACCAGTCAATTTTAATTCATCATCAATATGGAACTGAAATAAACATCTTAATTATTAAATATTTTACTATTACATGTACCTATTAAAAAAATAATTACCTTAGCTTTTCCCTCCATCTATTCAGCCCTTTGGTTTATTAGCAGTCACTACATTAGCGAGAGATTTCAACATTTCACTAGCCTGTAAAAAAATCGCAGACGCATGCAAAAATTAAAACGTTCCTGACCGCTGCAGTCAGTAGTTGAAGGCTGTGTCGTAAAACAAAACGAGTGTGTATATTGGTTACTTACTCTGTACACTGAATCTCTATTTGGTCCTTCGTATATATCTCCTTGCCTTTTAGGGGGATGTTTCTGCAATTCAGATAATTTTCGGCGCTCCTCTTTAGCCCGTTTAAGCGCTGCTGCCTCTACTGCATTTAAAGCTACGATTAATAAAATAACATTAAAATTATGTGCAAACGTATTACAGATCTCACTTGAAAGTAGCACCACTCACTAGTAAGCCTGCTATCCATAGCAATCCATTCGGAACCAAGAACCTGATTGGCAGTATGCCTCAGCCCGGGGTCTGGTTCTAGCAAGTGCTTGACGAGAGCCTTGCACTCTAGAGTGAGAATGCCAACTACTCGCGACCTGAACCTATACTTCTTGCCCATCTGTTGCTCATACAGTTTGCGCATCCGAGTATCGTCGAACGGCATAGACTTGTTGAGCATCACAAACAGCACCACCCCCAAGGACCATAAATCCGTCGGCTTCGGTAAATACGGTTTGCCGCGTAGAATTTCTGGTGCAGCATAAGACATAGAACCGCAATAGGTCTCACTGTATATAAGTTGATCTTCTTCATCCACACAATTTCTCGTAAATCCAAAATCAGACAGCTTCACGTTAAAGTTAGCTGTTAGCAAAATGTTTTCACATTTGATATCTCTATGCGTGATTTCCAATTCGTGAAGATATTGCAATCCTAGAGCCAATTGCCGAAACCACACCCTGGATTGGTTCTCAGATACACAACCGTTCTTCAATATGTAACTAAGAAGATCACCATTCTCGGTATATCTCATAAAAATATAGTACTTTGTTTTTCGTTGAAATATGCTGTGTGTATGTACAAGATGTGGATGATTTAGTCGCACTAACACGTCTATTTCACGTGGCAAGAATTTTATGACAAAGTCTTTGGGAGCTTTCGCTGTCTCTATTATCTTACATGCGAGGACAGTTTTATGACTATCATCTTTTCCACTATATTCTGTGAGATATACCTAAAAAAAGCATCCAATATTTTTTCATAATATGAATCGCAAGTTCAAAATAGAACAATGAACTTAACCGAAGTCATAAAAATTACCTAGGTACCTTAGCGTACGCTCCTTCGCCAACAAATTTCGTCAATTTATATCCTTTTGTAGTTAATGTATTTTCTTCTGATGGAGTAGTTTTCAGATCGGACATGATATGGACATGAGGTTGTGGTATGAATACTCTGCCCACCAAAAGTCGACCACCAATTCCTGTTTACTACCTGTTGGCTGCACACTGTCATTCAGAGGAAAGGTAGGCAGCATTTTTACGATTTTTTTATAAAAACTTTCACTTTAATTTTGTTGTTACATTCTCACTTCAGTATGACAAGTTTATCATAGATGATCATAGAGTAAACCTTGACCACAACTTGACACAAAATGTCTATAAAAATCTTTTTTTGATCTGGTAAAAAGAAATAGGCCTAAAGCTTTAAAGCAATATATTTTCTAGGTATGATAAATTAAAGAGAAAACCACTTGTTTTTACAAAGAAAAGGTACAAAATGTGATTCAGTCTTTATTACATTTATATTAACATCACAAATAAAACAAATCTCCCTTGCTTACATTCAACACTATCAACAAAAAGTCAAATATATTTAACAATGTGTGCCTACGTTTCCATATGTTTTTTATTTAAAAATTCACCAGCTAAACATATTCGTTGTAAGAAAGTTGGAGCAGGCGTCATCAAATACTCAAATGCATCAACGTCTATGTGATCTGGATATTTATTCTCTTTCCGGATCCTTTCCAACATGCCCTGAGGTTCGCATTTAGGCTTGGATTTCCAATCGCTGCTTAAGAATTCCTGAATAACCTTAGGTAATAACTTATAGGCTTCTTTAGCTCTAGTAGCACTTGGAGGTTGAAGTTGTTCAGATTCTTGGTGACTATCTGCTACAATTATGTCGTCAACTTCAATATTTGCATTGTCATTTGTTCTTTGTATTGTATCAGTTTCATCGCCCGGTTTCCCTTCATCGGTATTAGCACTTAAATTAGTGCCATCATAATAACTTGTTACGCGTTCTTTCACAATTTCGCTTAAGCTAGTTTCGTTTTTACTCTTATCTCGTTCAGTACCGTCTATGTTTACGTATCCAGTCCTTGTTTCAGTTTTTATAAGAACTTGATTTTGATCAATTTTATTTTCTGCAGCATCTTCTGTTGTGAATTTATTGGATTCTTCAACTAGTTCCTCAGTTTTATTTTCTTTTTTAGTTGCTTTAGTTTCATTTTTAGGTGTAGCAGCTTCTATTAATGTCATAAACTGAATGTTATCTTCTTCTTCTAGAATTTGGTATATTCTGTGAACTTCACTTATGTTTATTCTGAAACAAAAAAAAATGGAAAATAGTGTCTAAAATACACAGGCACGTTTTTTGGCTTTTTTGTTTATATTGATTGAAAATTTTATAATGCACTAGCGACCACGTTAGTAAGTTAGTGGTAGAAATACGTTTGTACGTATTTCTACCACTAGCTTAGCGGTGAGGGAAATCATCTGACGATGGTAACCTGCACGGTTCGGAAATTATTCTGAACGTGTAACCATGATCCAGAAGGTCTGGTTCCCCTGTCCAAGGGTTGCGACTTGCGATCTAACCTTCGCAACCGATTCATTCATTGTGATAGGGGAGCCCACGGTGCTATATATTAGTACGAAGCTTAGATGATAAGAAGAAAAAATGTCATATGATATATACCTTTTCATCGGTGGGGGGAGCAGCTATAGATGAATTAAACTTTATGAAAAAATTTTTTTACTACCTTGCCTAGTGAAAATCATTAGATTATATATTTCTCATAAATCATGATCAATGAAAATTAAAAAAAAATTTAAACACCATATAAATGAGGCTCATATTTGGTGGAAGTGAATAGCCTCTGGTACAAGGTATCCTACTGTATATTAATCTGCCGCACTTTAGTAAATCCCGAAATCCCCTCTCGAGCTCCCCTACTATAGGCTTTCATGGGCGGCGCTGATTATTTGCCATCTGGTGACCCGCTTCCTTGTTTGTCGCCTCTAGCATAAAAAGAAAAAAAAAACAACATATTTCCCTTTTCATTCTAGTATCACACGTTACGTTGATACCGTGACCGCGGGAGAGCTACGCTTCGGCATGAATGGGGAGTTTAAAGGTTAGGCAGCGCACTTGGGACGGCACCAATCGCTTATCATCACGATCAGTCTGCTCGCCTGCCACCTATCATATAAAAAAACGTACCCTCGCGTCGCCTCGTGGCAGCAGTACAGCATGCTCGGGTCTATGGGGTGCGCTTCGGTGTTGAATATGTACCCGCCGACGTCGACGATGCACTCCCCGTTCGGCGTGTCGATCACCGTGCCCCGGACGCCAGGGTTGTGTATAAAGTTGTCCGGGTCGAACAGCAGGTACAGGTATTTAGTTGTCTCGGCTAGGAAAAAAGATTCCATGCGGTCCTCTTTGCGGTGGTCTCGGACGTCTTTTATCTGGGAATAAAGACTAGTTGAGTTGTAGTAGTAGTGGTATCAGCCTATAATACTGTCTCACTGCAGGGCAAGGGCCTCCATCATAGAAATCAAGTCATCGCTACTATGGTGGGAATAGGCTTAATCACCACGCTTTCTAAATTGATTGGTGATCACAAACCTGAGCTATGTTCGAAAAATGTGAAACATACTTTTTTCTCGACCTGGGAATTGAACCCAGGACCCCGAAATCACGACTCCGTACTTAAACCACTAGACCAACAGGGTGTTAGTTGAGTTTAGTGACCGGCATGTAGCAACACCCGCTTTGTGTTTGGGGAAAGGGGAGTTTAAAGGTTGCAAGCGCGTTTGTAACTCCACTAGTGTTTGGGGTGTCTATTGGCGGCGCCAATCTTTTACCATCGTGATTACGAATTGTAAGTTTTTATTACGTGATTTAACATTTTAGTAGTTGGTAATATTTTTATAGCAAAATTTGCAATTTATTCTTAAGTAAATAACGCACTTAAAAAATTTTTCACGTTCAGTAGTCTAATGAGGGTTTCCGCGTGTGAAATATCCGCTAGATGGAGTACTATAGGTGTGAGGTCCATAAACAATGTGATTGGCTATTTTTTAACGTGATCTGTCAAAATGTCAATTTGACAAACTAAACAACCAATACGGTTGATGCTGGACCTCAGTCCCAACAGTACGCCATCTAGCGGATTGGTAGAACTGCCCGGATGGAAGACGTAAGTTCGATTCCCGCCTGAACACAAGATGAAATTTTTAAGTGCGTTAGTTACTATACATTTTAGGTAACATACTCAAAAATAAAAAACATACCGTAGCATATCCACACGGAGTCCTAGCACTGTGCTGGATGCTCCTAAGTATATCCTCGCCCATTTGCAGCAGTATAGGGTCTCTGGTATCCCGGTATAGGTACATGATGGACTCGATCAACTCGGGCCGCAAAGGGTAGCTCTCACGTGAGGTGGAAGCCTCGCCTGTTCCAAGATTATAAACTTCGGGCGTAAAGCCGTACTGTTTCCAAATACCGTGGTAGTTGTGAATTATACGCATGGCTGTGTCGCTTTCGCCTAAAATACGCAACATAAATAAATAAAATAAAATATTTACATATTGCAAATAACTTTTAAAATCTATTACAAACTTATGGTCATAATCTTACATATTATTACTTACTTATATTTGACATTTTGCCTGAACTAGGATACCCTGTGTTTCAGGCTAAAAATGCTTATGTAATGTTGGTAAATAGAATATAAAATAAAACTCCACTCCACTACACTGGTGTCGCGGGTGTCCAAGGGCGGCCGCAATCGCTTACCACCAGGTGATCCGTCTGCTCGTCTGCCACCTATAATATAAAAAAAAATCATAAAACTTTTAATATTTAGTTTTTTATGTGATAGTTGGCTGAAGAGAAGACGGATCACCTGATGGTAAGCGATAGCCACCGCCCATGGACACCCGCAACGCTAGTGGAGTCGCAAGTCGGCTGCCAACCTTTCCCCCGGAATGGCAGCGATACACAGCAGTGCTGCTTCACGCCGGTTCTCTGTGGGGCCATGGTATCACTCCAGTAGATATCAGTTTTAGCAATTCATTTATTTAGGTCCTATCAACAGCCTATAATACAAATAAAATAATATTTGTTCGTAAGTAAATAATGTACTTAAAATTTCCTCAACGGTCTTCAATTGGTAAAAGAAAGGCCGGCAACACATTAGCGATCTCTCTGATTTCGCGGATGTTCATGGGCGGCGCTGATTACTCTCCATTAGGTGCTCGTTTGTCCGCTTCTAGCATAAAAAAAAAGAATCCACAAACTTTTGCTAACCAGACAAACTATCCAACACAGAGCTATCAAAGGCTTCCTTAGTAAGTCAACGATTTTTGGTAAGTGCATGCTTCGCCATCAGCCAACGATTGTTATATCAATATTAATATATAATATACATAAAAAGTGTGGATATTCAAAGTCATTAATTTAGGTTATGTGATAGTTACCAATGAGGCTTAGCAGGCCTGGATAATATGACTCCAGTGACTGGAAGACAGGCAGGGTAACATGACCACGCAACATAGTGGCCCACACAAACCAGTCGTCTTTGCGCAGGTACTTGTCAATTGACTCGCGGGCCTCCAAAAATGTTGACATTAATTCTGGTTTTTCCAATAAGATTGCTCCTAAAACCAATTAAGATGTTGTCATAAATCAGGTTAAATAAAATATTATATTACATTAAAAAAATCTATTGCAGCTCTCTACTTCTTTATTCTACACATTACCTGTAAAAATAATATAAGTGAAAATAAAATTATATGATCCCAATTTTGGTATGTAGGTAGATTAGTAAATAGATATTGCACAGGCAGGACGTACTTTGATAAAGTAAAACAAATATTACGTATTTAAGCCAAAAGACTTGAACACTTACTTTTAATATTTTTTTTATAGCAAGTCTTTGCATTTCTTTACACACTAAAAATAATTTTATTAATAATTGGTGGGAGTAAAACCCACATTAAAGTTTATGGTTATGTTTGTGTCTTAAATTATTGATTTATTATTAAAAACTTACCTTTGACCAAATATTCATAATAAGAATCAACTCCTCCTCCAATACCAGCATCTGTTGCTGTCCACCTGCCACTCATCACATCAATGTGGTTACCGACTAGGCCAATAGGTGACCTGTGATGATACAGTGCTTTCAGGGCATTGTATGCAACCTAATATAAAGAAAATATATTTTTGTTATAGTTGTTCATTCTTAAACTACTACCTTTAATACAACCACACTTATATATATTTCAAGAAAATAATGAATGAAAGTGTTTTTGCGAGACTGGTGGGAGGCCTCAACTCATCCATGCAGGCTAACTAAATAAGGTGCTTCATTAAGTTACCTCTTCATACAAAGGATCCCCAGTGAGCCTGCTGAGGGTTCCAAATTCAACAATAAATGTACCAACACCGGCTGTGCAAGTCACACTTGTCTCCCCAGGAGGGACTCCTGATCTCAAATTAATTGTGCCATATGGCATGCCTGTGGTTGTGTCAAAAGCAGCAATCAGTCTTTGAGCCACATCCTCTGCTAACCTCAATAAGGGACCATTGCATGGAAAGCCAGGTTCCTGCTTCATGCCAGTTCTGCAAAGAGTTAGAAGCTTTGTTGAGGCTTACCCCTTTTAGAAGTCACTATGAGTAAAAGAGCTAGTTGAGATGTAAGAGTTACAGAAGAATAGAAGTAGTATAAATACTTACTTATGAGAGAGCAAATGTGCACTAAGAAGACCTCCAATAATCCTAATGTTTGTTTCAAACACTGAAACGTTTATGTCTGTGTCAAAATTTTGTTTCTGAAGAACAATATCTACTACCCTGTTGAACTCAGTGTAGTTCCCCATGATCGCAAGTGTGTCCAGAGCATCAATGAGAGTGAGGGAGTAGCTCCCCCAAGTATCCACTCCATCGCAGCTGAGAGGGCGAAGCTCGTCGTATGGATAAGCATAACGTAAATAACTGTCGTAAGCATGCTGGAACATTTCACGAACCTCTTCCCTGAAATCATTCTTTCATTATAAGGTCAAATAGAAAAAAGATTCCATGCTCTAGCAGTTAGAATCCTGTTATTGATAGAGTACTGGCTAGTTAAGTATCAAATCAAAGAAGGCTTGCATGTAATAAAGTTGGAAACTAACAGCACAACTCAAAAGATAGGTAATAAGTATTTCAGTATATCTGATAAGTATTTAATATTATTCTCTGAGATACAAGTCCTGATATTATGGCCCCAGGTACTTGGCTGTACTTACCTCAGTCGTAAAATATCATCTTTTGAATATTCTCTTAGTGAAACACATACATTACAGCACAATAATATGACCAAGCAAACGAAGGTCTTGAACTCCTTCATAGTTATATTTTATATATTCTGTAAAAGATCTTTAATAGATTATTTCTATAACTTATTCAAATATGAGAGTAAATGGTCAAAATTTTAGTTTTACTGTAAAATGACCACAAACTTATGAAAATACAAATTGCTTGCCTGCGTCAAGTAAAAGACAAGTCACAATGTCAGTGTCACTGTCAAGAACAGCTGATGTAGATTGATGTAGGTGTCCGCGCCACGAAAACAAAGAATACATTTACTCCACAGAGTATGTACTTTGTAATATTGGAAAATTTACTCTAGCGAGCACCGCCAACAAAACACTAACTAAAATTTGCGATCCTTTTGTGTATGGAACCTTATGTAGTAGAGGTTATTACATTACGTTGAGACTGTCGAGTCGAGTCAAACAAGACAATCCACTGGAAAAAAAAAAAACTCTAAATATTAAAAATGGCGGGTAAAATTGTCGCGTTCACAAACCAACTAACTGCAAATTACCGAAACACAAGGACCATATGACATATCAAATTAAAGATCACATTGCTGTGTGGTCCACGGCCAGAGTAAGAATGGCCACCTCACTGCTTACCGAGGCCGTCGTTAAATAAAGGCGACTAAGGTAAAGTGCTGGCATGATCATCAGCACCGAGAGAAGGAAACTCTGCATTTATATCTAAACCCTCGCCAACCCGTCGCCAAGAATGGTGAGTATGGCAATACCCCTCATGCTGATTGAGGGAGGGCCCGTTGCCCAGCGTGGGACTAAAATGGGCTGAAAATAATCGAAACAAAAATCAAGAAAGACGACATAATTAAATAATATCAAAATTCTTCCAAGCACACTGCAGTCATTCGTATTATTAGAAACAGACCCTCAAGAAGTAAATCAGATCATAAGTAGTCTTAAAAGTGAGAGTGCTTCAGGAAGGGATACTATTTCAACCAAATATATCAAACTCATTAGCAATGAAATATCTCTTATAATATCTCATCTGGCTAATCTCTGCTTTACTATGGGTGTGTTTCCTAAGTCATTAAAAAGATCTATAATTACCCCCATATACAAGGCTGGGGATAGAGACGATGTCAACAACTATAGGCCTATATCGGTACTGTCAGTCTTTTCAAAGATTCTAGAGAAACTTCTTAACACTAGACTCATGGGTTATCTAAATAAAACCAATATACTTTTTTACAAGGTTTTAGACAAGGCATTTCAACAGAGGATGCGGTTACATCCCTTAGTTCACTTGTAACAGATAACCTGGATAAAAGAAAGAAATGCATATGTGTATTCATCGACCTAAAAAAGGCATTTGACACCGTCTCGCACCCCATCCTTATGAACAAATTGGCAAAAATTGGTATCAGAAATGCGCAACTCTCTCTATTTAAAGACTATCTGTCAAGTAGAAGGCAACGAGTCAAGTTAGAGCATTATCACAGTGAAGACGTAGAAATTACATGCGGCGTCCCACAAGGGAGTGTGCTAGGTCCTACTCTTTTCCTCCTGTACATAAATTCATACATAAATCCATAATGTTTGGTAAAATAGCTGGTATTGAGCTTGTGTCACTTCATGAGTTAATAACATTTGGTACAACATTTGAACTAACATGTTGTTTCGTGCAGTGAGTGCCGCAAAGTGATATTTATATAAGAATTTTTGAATTACATCGTTTTCAACATTTGTTTAGAGTTCGTTAAGAGTAGTCTCGACAGGTTCGTAGGTTGATAAAACGCTAAACGCCCCCTTTTATTGAGTGACTGAGACTGACTGACGTCGACTTTTGACTACCGACTTTGTTAAAATATCACTTAACAATTTTCCTTACGAGTCATTTCGCTTTATAATGCCTAAAATTGAAAACATGTGCAAAACTGGACGAATGAATTACTGGAGTGGTGGTAAACTTAATTATACAAGTGACCTCAGATTCCGTAGTCAGAGGTTCTGACATTAGTGATGGTGAAGATGAAGATAATAAAAAAAAAATATAAAAACATGTTTTTTTTTACTTTTCTATACTATCTATGCCACACTTTCGTGGGTGTCCATGAGTACTTCAATTTGTTTAAGTTCTTTGCAAAAAATAATTATCAATTTTAGTTGGGTTTAAAATAAAGTTCTTTTTTTTTGAGAAAATCCTTCATAAATTGTGCCAGCCTATACTAAGAAAAGAAGCATATAACAAAAAGGTTGGCAAAACCTGAAAACTTGATTTGACAATGACATAAGTGACATTGAGAGATTTGACAGTGACGTAGCTGTTGTAGTTTTTTTGGTCTTGAGTTCCGGTATTTTACAGTAGTAAGCGGCACCTATTCTAATTTTAAATACTTGATCCACTTAATATTTTGTAAATTACATGATTTTCGACTCTACATCAAAGTGATAGAGGTTATTATTGCGTAATCCGTAGTCGCATATTATGTCTATCATCTAATATTTACCTCTAGTCTCCGTCTTACCAAACAGGTGTGAGAGAGAAATAGGTGATTGATGTATTCCGTTATATTAGACACTATTGGTATGTGGCAAACTTTGGCCTGGCAACGTTTAATATTATGGGCAAAAATTTACTGTCCGAAGCCTGTATGAAGGGAGAATATCAATCAACAGCCAGCAAAGACATTAAAATTTAAATTGCATTATTCATACTACGGTTGTATCTATTCAAAGTTAATTACATTTTTAAGTCATATTACATGGATTAGTCCGCACTAGTCGCGTCCAGTATGATAAATTACTTCGTACCTGAAGCCCAATTCTCGGGTTTGTGACATTTCAAAAACATGGTGGATATCACTTGAAAATCATACAGAAAAACTATGTTTGAGTGATATATATCGTATGAAAAGAAATGTCACGAGCCCGAGAATTGGGCTTCAGGTGGATTAGATATTTGGATCGAGTATTAGAAAATATTAGGAATATGTGCACCTAGTGTGTTTACCTACTATTTTTTTTTTTGATGACCCAGTGAAAATGCACCCTATGCACGCTGAGAGGGGCTCTCCTCCGGGTTAGGTCTCTGCTAATCAGAGACCGTCCGGAGGCATACCCAATAAAAACATTGTAGCGTTTCCATCCCTCGCCCAGGAAACACTCAGATCGGGGTGAGGACTGCCACGGAGGCTTCATCCGTCGCCCGGTCAGGGCGAAGAGGCTCGCCAGCTTGGCCTCTCTCCCACTCAACCTCCCGGGTAGCACCCACGCTGCTGGATGCAGTGCAAGCACCACCGAGAGGAGGACTGCGGGCACTCCTCCCCGCACTTACACTGCTGGTTGCAGTGCAGTGCGAGTTAGGGACAAACCCGCAGGCTTTCAACATAATAACGCGTCGCAGAAACCGACTCCACTGGCTGCGGAGCCGGGGAAATTCGCGACGCAAACAACTCCGACCTACCACCGCAATCCGCTGGCTGCGACCTTGCGGCGCAGGTCCCCAAACGTGGGCCTTGCGGCCACTGCGCCCGGAGGCGCTCCACTCCAGGGGGATGCCGACGTCAAAGCGCCCCGCCGGAAAACCGCCGCGCAAGCCGCGCGGGCGGGGCCAGACACAGCGTCCCCAGGTCCGAAGACAAAAATGGCACCTACAACCCCGCTGTGCGATGGTTTAACCCGCTTTCACGGGCCCTAGTGCACCGTCAGGGAACGACGCGGAGGAGGCAGATGCACCTGAGTCCCTATGTTTTACCTACTATAACTTATCTCTAGACAAGACTACGAGAGCCCCGGGGCGGGCAGTGCTCTCAAACACTCTCGCACGAGAGTGTAGAGCCGGCATAAACATTTATTAGACAAGTGAAACATAGACAACAATTCTGTATACGTGTTTTTATTGGTTACTTTTTGAAATACCAGAGACAAAAGAGTAAAGTAAACTGCAACAGCTGAAACGTCCAAAATGTCTGTTGTCCGTTGACGCTATCGTAGCGTTTTAGAGGGTGTTTTTGGATTAATCCATCATATTTTTTCCATTCTACTCGCATTATTTAATAAAATGTATTTCTAGTTTGCTTAGTATATAAGATTGCCGCTTTGTTCGCCATTACCTGGATTTATGCGGCCCGCGTTTTTAGCTGATCTGGTAGTTCGTTATTGTTTACGCGACGAAAAGTGGGAGTAATGGCATTCAGAATACACGAGGATCAAGAGAATTCAGCCCTGGGGCTTAGAAAAGACAATGCAGATGCATTTTCAGCTGCGAACCAACGGCGTGCACTGGGCGACCTTAGCCACTTCGCTTGCAACCAGAACCGGAATCTCAAGCTTGTGAGTAAACTTCAGCTGCTATTTTACTTCCGCGTCAGTTTTTACCCTCGTTTTATCATATTTGCGTTTGTGATTTCAAGTGCCTTTCTGAAATAATATGATGTCACGAGTCTGGTTCACGGCCGTTATTCGATATTCATGCAACCGTTATACCTAATTGACATTTATTTCCAGCCCGGATTGACGAATGGACCTAGCAAAGTTCAAGATGAGAATAGAACGGTACGTCAGATCATAAATGAGAAGAATATCGTACCCCCCGTGGCGCAGTTTCGCGCCTTCAGTGTATACGAGGATAAGCCCACAGAGGCTGAGTTGAAGAAACGCGAGCCTACTTTCAAACCCTTTATTGCTAAAGATATTAAAAAAGACAACTTCTTCAAGAATGCAGCTGAAAATGTTAAAGCTCTCTGTGCTCAGGTGGAGAAGCAATCTGATTGGCAGAAAGATGCAGCTCATAAAAGGTATTAAAAAATTGTACCTCCAATATTAAAAATAACTAGCGAATGTGGATCCATAACCTTAATTTTAAATCTTGGATAAATACCAGTAGGTTATACAGTTCAATCACCTTCTGAGTCATCATGGCCATCTGGTTTAGCTTTTTTTATTATGTAATTGCTATTGTTGTTAAGTATATAGATCCAAGGTTAGCACAAGTTTTGAATATCTTTCAGACCTCCATTGCAAGAAAAGAAAGATGTGGAATCTCCGATGTCAGTGGTGGACTCAAGTGTCCTATCCATGTCTATTTCTAAAAATGAAAGCCAGATCCTTGATATACTTGAAGATGATGAAGATGACACAACTACGACTGCTCAAACTGACCGTGATATGTTCTTCCATGTTGTGGAGTATAGGCAGGACATTTATGAGTACATGAGAGAAATTGAGGTTAGTTTGTCTCTTTACTGGTAATGTACCCAATATGATAATTAAATTATAGTTAATTGAATGATTCTTTAAAATGGTAGTGATGGTTCATAATTTAGTATTAGTTGCTGCTTGGTAACCAGTAGCAACCCAAGTATACAACAAGCAATAATACATCATGTTGTTTGAGTATACTCTTTAGTTTGATTGAGTAATTCGGTACATAATCTTTGTACCTAATTGTACAAGATACATAGAGCCATAACATTAATTTCTAAATATCATTTTGTGCATATTAGGTGAAGAACAGAGCAAATCCCCGTTACATGCGCAAGCAGCCAGACATCACGCACATGATGCGTTCCATCCTCATCGACTGGCTGGTGGAGGTGTGTGATGAGTATGGGCAGCAAAGCGAGACCCTTCACTTGGCGGTGTCATATGTGGATCGGTTCTTGTCCTACATGAGCGTGGTCCGCACTAAGCTTCAACTTGTTGGCACAGCTGCTACATACATTGCTGCGTAAGTATGATTTAATAACCATTTTGTTTAATACTCTAACTATTTAATATTCTGAACATCCATTTTTTGTTTTGGCTAATCACAGGAATTAAATCATGGGAGGTAATGACTTTATTACTTAACATAATTAAGTATTAAAAGAAGTTATATATTTCAAAACAAAAAATTGTTCACAAATTTTTATTCTCAAATTGTAGTTTAATAACTGGCTTTGTAATCTTTAGAAAAACGACTTATTTTTTTGTTATTTCATGAACAGGAAATATGAGGAAGTGTATCCCCCAGAGGTATCAGAGTTTGTGTACATCACAGACGATACTTACACCAAGAGAGAAGTTCTCCGCATGGAGCACCTCATTCTAAAGGTTCTCTCCTTCGACTTGTCCACACCAACATCACTGGCTTTCCTCTCACACTACTGCATTTCCAATGGGCTCTCCAAGAAGACCTTCCATTTGGCAGCTGTAAGTATTTTTTCCCTTTCATTCCTAGTATTGGTAGTATAATAATATCACCTGATAGTAGTATTAATTGTATATTTTGCCTAGCTATTCTGCAGTAATAGCTTAAGTTAGTATGTTTTCACTGATGATTTCTAATAAAGCAGGGAAAATTTTCGGAATCTTATCTTTATCTCACTTTGTTCCAAGTACATTGCCGAGCTTAGCCTGCTGGAGGCGGATCCGTACCTGCAGTTCAAGCCGTCCGTGATCGCGGCGAGCGCGCTGGCCACCGCGCGCCACTGCCTCCTGTGCGAGCGCTGCTCCGGGCTACACGCAGACGCCACTGAGGGTCGCACGCAGATTGTTATCAAAGGTTTGTTGGAATGTATGTGTACTTTTTAGGGTTTATGTCATCTGAATGTATTTAAGGCTCTGTCTAGATCAGGCGAATACATCCCTATATAATTTAGCAAACGCTCGTTAGCTCGATTGTTTGTCCCAATCCCTATGAGAAAAATTTCCGATTCGCGCATTTTGCAATTATAAGATATTTTTACAAAATTTATTGGTAATAATTATTTTAAGTTCTTGTTCAGTTGAATTGAGAAAGATTAGAACTTGTTTGTGGAAGAATATGAATACAAAAAGATGATTGATGATTTTTACAACTTAATAAAAAAAAATCTAGAAATATGGATGCATGATACGAAACGTTTGAACTATTCTATTCACCTTCAGAAACTGAATGGACTATAAAAAATACCAAGAACTAAAAAGTGTAAAATAATATTTTTATCACTTTATACACTTCAAATAACATTTTATAACAGTACACTCGAGAAAAGGTGTTACCGAAGTCGCGCCGACTTTACTTTGCCGCCAATACTTTGTAATTTAATACAACAATCAATTATTCAACAGAGATTAGTCGCCGACTTCGGTAAATATATTGATATATATTATATATATTGAGAACCCCTTTTTTTTTGAAGTCGGTTAAAATATTTCTGCAACACTTACAGTGAAACAAATAGCGGTCGCAAAGTCGCAACCCAAGCATCTTTCAAACTAAATCTCGTCGAGTCCGCGCCAAACCGCCACCGAAGAAGTCCCGTGAAAAGCGCGTTTGAGTCGCCATCGACATTAAATTTGAGCTTCATGGCCATAGACACTAGGAATCTCCAATGGACAACATTTCAAAATTGCTAAGCTCTGAAACAAAAAATACCAATTCTTTGTGTACTTTTCCGCTGCTCGAATATATATTTATTCATTTTTTATATTGCTTATTTACTGAGAAAAAAATTAAAAACTAAAAAACGTAAGATGACGTCATCGGACGGCAGAATGTAAAATATTTCTTTGCTTAGCACATTATAGTTTTAAATTTACGAAATGCCAAGCCCATGACATGTAACTGTCAAAAAAAAAGACAACTAGTCAACGTTGAATGTATGAATGACGTTGACAATGTTGACACTAGTATTATTTACCTTTGACAGTAGTACCTTTTTTTATTAAAACAATGATAAGCAAAGGAATATCGCTGTATTCAGCCGTCCGATGACGTCATTTGGCGCTTACGTCTATTTAGAATAAAAAGAATTTCAATAATTATTTTATGCATGAAAATGGACAAATTTTGAAAAGAGAAAAAATATGGGTCTGTTCATTTTATGTCTATTTTCATATAAAAAAATAAAATGGGCATGTTAAAAATATGAAATGTTGTCCATTTTGTTGGAGTTGTTGTTTCGTGGCGCGGTCTATACGGGGCCGGGGCCGTACAGATACCTCGTCTGTTGCAGGCGCGGACGGGCCGGGCGGCTGCGCGGCGGCGTGCGCTTCGGCGGCGTGGCCGGGCGCGCTGGCGGCGTGCGCGGGCTACAGCGCGGCCGAGCTGGAGCCGTGCCTGCGCGAGCTGGCGCGCTCGCACGCGCACGCGCCGCTGCAGCCCTACCAGGCCATCCCCGACAAGTACAAGAGCAACAAGTCAGTCACTTTATATTCAATAAATAATTATTTAAATAAATATTTCACATCACATACATTCATCATCATCATCATCAGCAACCCACACTCGTCCACTGCTGGACATAGGTCTCCCCTAATGCACGCCACTGCTCCCGATTTTCGGCCACTCTCATCCAGCCCACACCAGCCAGCCTTCGAATGTCATCATCCCATCTTGTCGCAGGGCGTCCTACACTACGCTTACCGAGTCGCGGTCTCCACTCAAGGACTTTACGGCTCCAACGGCTGTCAGTTCTGCGGCTAATATGACCAGCCCACTGCCACTTCAGTTTGCTAATTCGGTGGGCTATGTCGGTGACTCTGGTTCTCTGTCGGATTACATCATTTCTGATGCGGTCCCTCAGAGATACTCCGAGCATAGCCCTTTCCATAGCTCTTTGAGCGACTTTGAACCGGTGGACTAGTCCAGCCGTGAGTGTCCACGTCTCGGCACCGTAAGTCATGACCGGTAGGACGCACTGGTCGAAGACTTTCGACTTAAGACTTTGAGGGATGGGTTCACATTACATACATTAGTTGATATTTTTTATAGCAATCTTTTGCAATTTATTCTGAAGTACAACTTTCAAACTTACAAATTTCGTCGGCTTAGTAACGCGTTCAGTGGTCTAATTGGTAGAACATCCACCCGGATTGTGGAAGGTGTGGGTTCGAGTCCCGCCTGAACACGAGATGAAATTTTAAAGTGCGTTAATCACATACATTGTCAATCACATACATCTTTCTACCATTATCATATGCTCGGCGGTGAGGGAAAACATCGTGAGCAAACCTGCACGTTTCGGAAAAAGTTTCTGAAACGTGTAACCATGATTCAGTTGGTCTGGTTCCACTGTTAAAGGGTTGCGAAGGTCAGACGGCAGTCACTTCTTTGTAGTTACCAGATCTCCCCAATCCTGAATCATGGTCGAAGCCTACCCCGGGCTCCAAAGCGAGAGCTATGCACGCAACCGGGAATTACATGGTAAGATGAAGAAGACACATTGATCTGACTCCGAGATAGGGAGCTCAAGCATCTGTGTAACGGATATCAGAATCAACAGTAGTATTATTACAAATATAAACATATAATACTTTTCTTTTGTAAATACATACTTATAATAAATAACAAGATACCCAGGTCAATACAAACAGACATGTTCATGCACACAAATGTTTGTACTGTGCGGATATGGAACCCGCAACCCTTGGACCAAAGGCAGCAATCACTGCCACTGTTCTAAACGGGTCGTCGAAATATTCTTCAGCTTTTTCTAATTAGGCTGAGCGCGACAAATGTTTGACCGTGGGAGAGCCATGCCTCGGCATGAATGGGCCGGCTCACCGGAGTGATACCACGGCCTCACAGAAAACCGACGTGAAGCAGCATTGTGCTGTGTTTTTGTAACCTTAAGATTGTAACCCCGAAATTTTTTAAAATAGATCCAGTTTAGTAGCTAATAATGAGGGTTTTCACGTGTGAAAAATACACTAGATGGAGTACTATAGGAGTGAGGTCCATATACAATGTGATTGGTTATTTTTAAACGTGATCTGTCAAAATGTCAAATTGACAAACTGAACAACCAATGCGCTGAATGTTGGACCTCAGTCCAACAGTACGTCATCAAGCGGGTTTTTCACACGCGAAAACCCTCATCAAAATCGATTGGCGTCGCTAGTGTGCCCTACCTCATCATCATCAGCCCATTTAAGTCCCCACTGCTGGGGCACGGGCCTCCCTCAATCACATGAGGAGTAATTGCCATACTCACCACGCTTGGCAGACGGGTTGGCGAGGGTTTTGATATTAATGCAGTTTTCCTTCTCTGAGTGCTGATGATCATGCCAGCAGCTTTACCTTAATCGCCTTTTACGACACCTCGGTAAGAGTGAGGGTGGCCTATTCTACTCTGCCGGGGACCACACGGCTAGCCCTACCCGTCACCTTAAATACACTGCAAACAATATTTGCATACATGTTGTGTATTCTTTTAATGGAATCGTTCTCTTAATGCAATGTCCTTTTGTTGCAGATTCGAAGCTGTGTCCACGATCGAGGCACGGCCCATGTACCCCGTCGGCAAGTACCAGGCGCCCGCTCCAGCCGCTCCCCCCGCGCCGCCCGCGCGGCCCAGCTAGTCCCCCCTCACCCACGCGCCTAGTTCAATGTTAAACATTCATTCCGCGAGTGCCCCCTCTGCGGCCACACAATCCAGTATCAGACAGGTTCTCTACCGTCTCAGCTGATGCCCAACTATAATTGGGTCGTCCTTCTGTTTTATCGACAATGAGCCAAACTTTTTTTTTATGTGATAGGTGGCAGACGAGCAGTCGGACCACCTGATGGTAAGCGATTGCCGCCGCCCGTAGACACCCGCGACTTCAGTGGATTCACAAGTGCGCTGCCAATCTTTAAACCCCCCACCTTCCCATGGATAGGGCCTCCGGTACCCTCACTCACGTAGCGAAACACAGCACAATGCTGCTTCACGTTGGTTTTCTGTGAGGCCGTGGTATTACTCTGGTCGTACCGGCCCATCCATGCCAAAGCGTGGCTCTCCTACGGTAAAAAAACTTACAAATAAACATTTATCTTTTATATAATAGACTACAAATCATAAATTGTATGTCCTAAATATTCGATAATGTACTATTTTACAGATGGACTATTACATGATGTAAAATTTAATTGATAAAGAATACTTTTTGATTGAAATGAACACCCCCGTCACTTCCCCCGAAATTAGTGCCATTTACACCTTTGTCACGCTTTATATTTTTTTACATAGTTAAATCATGGATTATTAAATTAGGAATATCTTGAAAGTGTAACGTATATTTTTTTATATAATTAATTACTTCATAAGTTCCTGAGGACGGGCTCATTGTCGATAAAAAAGAAGAACGACCCAATCACGGAACTAGTTAGCAAAAACGACATACTATTTGACATTTTCAAGTATAATTTTACATTCCTTGCCAGTCGTAGCTCGTCAGCTGGGGGATTGTGGCCTCGCCAAATGTTTTGTCCTGGTAATGTAGCCGCAGGACCGGGGCGTGTCTGTATTATGCTATTGTTTCGATGTAGCCCCGCGCCTATCGCAATCACTGCTTCTTGAGGTGTATAAATTAAACGCAATTGAATTTCTTTGCCTTGCCCCATGACTATAATAGCTCCTTCCGATCGGTATCCGATTAGAAACATTAGGTCTTGCGGTTTTTTACTCTTGGTTATTGCATTTTCCGATAATGCTTAGAGCTGATACAAAGGCCAGTTTGCATTTATACACAAAGAGGTGAGTACACAATAGTTTTATGTGTAATGTAATTAAATATTGTTGCATTTGTTTTGTCTAAGCCTAACAATTTAATATTCCAAATATTTACAATAATATAATGCGCGTTGTGGAGTTCGTTTGTGTGCGTTGTTATGCTAGTTTTTAAATATAACTGTTTCCAATGGAAATAAAAAATGGACTTTTCTATGTCTATAAATTTAGCTTTTATGTTTGGACATGATTGTCATTGAATACATGGCAAAAGTTTATACACTTGCATCCACCAAAGAGATTTGGAATACGGCCCATAGACTAGCTTTTCGTAACATCTGCCATAAAAGCATTGTTTAGATTAAATAAAAACAAACAACGACTACTAGTAATTGAAGTATGCATTCATACTCGTACATAAATACGCTTAGGGTTCGTCATAAGAACATTTTAGTTAAGTCTCTGTACAAAATAATAACTAATTATAGAATTTCCTATATAATTGTAACCGTCACTGTGTTCATTCCGTGGAGTTTGTCTTCCGCCTCGAAAACTCTTTGGTTTGACGAATCGTAATTTTCACTATTAATTATTGTAAGTAGCCAATGTGATTTTGTATTGTGGACCAATTTTCTAGGAAAAATCCTTGTGATCATTTTAGAAAGTTAATTTTAGTCACCCGTTGTATCAAGTACATATCGCGATTTAGTAATTAGAGGTGCAAACTACCTCCATAATGAATTAAAAATTTTCGTACAGCTATAAAGCGATAGCTTGTGACAATACTTCAGCCAAGTTTAATTTGCGGGAATATTTGTTAGTAAATTATTATTTTTGAGATAATTATAAGGTATGTTTTTAATGTTCGTAAGTAGTTTTTAATTTAATATAATATAATCGATATTTTGCTCCAGTTTTGTGAATGGAGGTAAGTACGAGTACCTATTTTGGTAATATATTATAAAGTAATAAAATTGTTTCATTTCTCTACTTCACTAGGTATATCACATAATTCGCACATGAAAATGAACATGTATTAATTCAAACACATTGTTTTGAGATTTTTGAGATACACCGTTTTAAAGTTAAGATTAAAATCATGTAACATTTGAATCTACCTTTTTTGCTTTTTTGAGTACTGTGTTGATTTTCATGTGCGAATAATGTAACTGAATCTTATATTTTTCTGCAAATCATATCACTTAGTGCATATAGCGCACTGTATCCTCTGAAAAACTGTCATCATAACAAGTAAACCTGAAATCACTGGCATTTATGCAAAATAAATAAGTAAATATTTCACAGCATCACATACATTGATCTGACTCAGAGATAGGTAGTACAAGCACCTGTGTTACGGATATCAGAATCAAGAAATATATACATATAATACTTTTCTTTTGTAAATACATACTTATAATACAAAGAAACCCCCAGACCAATACAAACAGACATGTTCATGCACACAAATGTTTGTACTGTGCGGATATGGAACCCGCAACCCTTGGACCAAAGGCAGGGTTCACTACCACTGTTCCAAACGGGTCGTCATGCCTTTTTTTACAATCGTCAGTTCCTTTTTCTACATCACTTATAAAATATCAAATCGTTAAAAATCTGCAATAATAATTAAGCAGTAACATTGAGTAACAAAAGTAAAAACGCGTTTTTCTCAAAATTGTTTTTTTTGTGTTATGAATGACAGTTTTTCAGAGGATGTGCTAGGTCAAGGATAGGTCATCAAATTATACGTTTGACGCCATCCTTAGTGGTTCATCGGAATATTTGTCATTTTTTCCATTATTTAATGCGTTAATTGAAAACTTGTTGGTCAGAACGACTCTGCCAGGTGTATGAGAGCGACGTTGAGGAATGGTTTCCTTCCGTTCGCGATACTGCGCCAAATAACAATAAACTATAATACATTGCAATAGGGTTCCTATCGTGCCTCGTGTGCTGAAGATGTTTGCTAGACGAGGAACGATACGACAGATCTATTTGGAGAACGCGCGCGTCACTGGTTGCCGCGACGCTGTTATTTCCCGTGGTTCGATCCCAATCTAATATAGTTCGCGTTTCGATTCAAATCTCTAAACTAGCACTGCGTATCCCGGAACTAGGTACGAAACTAACTCGTGTAAGTATTTTTCTAAAATTACGGTATCAGACTAAAATTGTGGTGCTCATCTAGATAAAACTTAGGTAAAAATCGAGTTTCATTATAGGATAAGGTAAAGACAGCCACACACATCAGGTTACTACAATCTGTCAAAGGAGACCCTCTGACTTTCTTATGTTCGGTCCAAAATGAAAGTGCCGGCCAAAAAAAAATTGCTGTATTCTGTTACGACTTGTCGCCCTGATGTTCAAATGTCAAGATTTAGAATACCGGAAAAAAAATTGATAGATAAAATTCTTTGAAAATGTATGAAGATGTACCAAGGGTAAAGACTACAACTTTAGTGCCATAGTAATAAATACTCTGGGGGATAATCTCCACAGAATACAGCACAAAAATCTGACCGACACTTGGTATTGACAGTATTGATTTTGAACCAAACGTGTTTGACAGTGAGAATTGACTGAAGAAATTTGAATACATTGATGATTCTACTTAGTTTGTGCATTGATGTGTGGCTTACCGTACAATGTCTCTTTGATTTAATATAAACACGTTTTAGCAATATTTTTAATTGTTTATTTCTTAAGAAAATATATTTTCTTATCGATAATCTCTTAAATCGCGAGGTTCTTTACACTTTTTTAAGGGTTGATTTGTACTGCAGCCACCTGTTAGTGGTAATCACGATGGGTGCTTCTCTTGCGTGTACACGTTGCCCAGTCCTTTCTTAGCCGTGGGTGGACCTGCAACAGATAAAAAATGCGTTGTAAAAAATGAAGATGTACGGAAGTCGAATTACAATTACGTTTGCGTAACTGCCATTTGCAATATAAAAAGTTCACTCTTTATAGTAAGGCAATGCTAATTGCGGTTTGTAGCTGCCATATATGAATTTACGGGTGGTGCGCGCGCGCTTGGAATTGTAAACGGTCTCCAGCTGCCGATACTATTCGCGTCTACATGTCGTTAAACCTTAAGGAAATTAAAATTGCTTTGCGGAATTCAATTTCTATTAACGAACCTATAAACATCGTAAACTGCCGTTTTAATGAACCTATCGACTGCTCCCTAAAGATATAAATGTGTTAGCACTAAGCAAGCACGCTATCCAACTTATAATATAATTATAACTTAAAATTAGTAATTTCCAACACATATATACACACTAGGTATACAAGGCTGACGTCCGTCCGACGTCACTCAGCTGGCCCTACTGAAAATCAGCGTCATGACCTTTTTCAGGGTCATGACATAGGCTGAGTGGGGGCCATTTATGTTGGAGGTCACAACACACAATATATTATTTGCACTGCCTGGTTATTAGTACTCATTATTTTGTTTTTCCTTTGTTTTGTTTTGTTTTTATTTTCTGTATCTATTTTGTTTTTCTTTTTGTTTGTTTGTTCTTTTGTAACTAATGTTGTACTCGTATGTAGTGTTGTGATGTCCAAAATAATACATTTTTCTTTCTTTCTTTCTTCTTCTATCCTTTTTTATTTACTCATTCATCAGTTACATACACAGATTTAATATGTGGTTACATATTAGAATTCGTTGCATGATAGGTACATACAGAAACTTGAACGTTGTCTACAGGTGCACAGACGTCTAGCAGTCAACATCATCAGTATTTCCTGGAAGCGTCTCATTTTAGATCAACTAGACTTGTTAGATAATATTAAATCGACGAGATTTAACCTTCAAACTGTCGCAAATTCTTGTCGTCTGTCTGGCGCAGTGAGATGAACAATTTAAATAATTATGATTCGCATAGGGAACGTTTGGATGAGCCGCTGCATAAACATAATAAATCACCAGTCGTTGAGTCTGCGAGTCTGCGACGCGCGCGCCGCGATACTTGACGCGTGATAAGGGTTGCTAATATACCGTCATTATTTTGTTGAAACGAGTGAAAGATGTGAGTTTGTTTTCAGTCGGGTTAGCCAAGTCGGCCGTTTTAATTGGTCTTCCTGTTTTAGTTCTCTCTTTATGTTGAGCCCGTCGTAAGTAGGGCGCTTCTAATGCCGGTACGCGCTCATTCACATTTGATATATCAGGGGTTACATTTATTTAGTTAGCATTATACCAGATAATGATATTAAGGATGAATTATTTCACGATGAAAAATAGTCATGTTTTTTTGCTAATGTCATCTATTATACAGGACAGAATACGAAACGGACGGATACGATCTGCAAACCTTCAAGAATAGAGCTTTTTTGTTATATAGGGGGCAGACAAGCAGACGTATCACCTGATGGTAAGCGATTACCGCCGCCCATGGACACCTGTCACGTTAAAGGAGTCACAGGTCCGCTGCCGGCCTTCTTAAGGTGACGGGTAGGGCACACTAGCGACGCCAATCGATTTTAATTTTTAGTTACTAAACCAGATCTTTTTAAACAATTTCGGCACCGCCAATTACTGCCATAAGTAGCCATTTTTGGCGGGAATCAATTTTGTGTACAAATACGGACCCAACATTTGTGCATGGTTATTTAATAAATAGTATAAGTGTTTGCCAAGAGATTGTAACTCCAAAATTGTTTAAAATAGATCCGGTGTTGAGCTAAAAATTAAAATCGATTAGCGTCGCTAGTGTGCCCTACCCGTCACCTTATGAAGGCCGGCAGCGGACCTGTGACTCCTTTGACGTGACAGGTGTCCATGGGCGGCGGTAATCGCTTACCATCAGGTAATACGTCTGCTCGTCTGCCCCCAATATAACAAAAAGAAAGGAAATTACATAAGGTTTTCAGAAGAATATTTGTCACATTTAGAAGGATTTAGTATTTTAACTGATTTAAAAAATGACAGTTTGTTTAGCAGCGATTATTTCACTTTTTGCTGAATCGATCTCAATACGGTTTTCAGAAGAATATTTGCGTCCATGTAGGAGAAGGTTTGGTAAGGTGAGTAGGGATAAACAAAGCACAAACACATTTTTTTTTCTAATTTAAAAATGTACTACCTAACTAGGTATGTAGGTACCTTAATAGTATTTTTGCAAAAAACGATGATGATAAAAATTAATAAAGCTTGCAATCTATAAATATTTTCTTTATATCAAAAACCCAAATTGCATCATTTCTATTTTGGCATTGCCTTTGATGGATTACATTTTACTTTTGTTATTAATATTTGCTTCTATAGCTCGCTATAATTATACATTAGACTTATTAAATATAGACTGCAATCACTACGAACAGGTGAACTGCTATTGAAGTCCAGTTTGAACAATAGGTCCAACTGCACACAATGGGTGGTCGCATGCGCATGTTATTATGTTATGAAGACCCAACCGATCCTGCAGACAAAATCTGTAAACAGTTTTGCAGGACAAGTGCAAAGCTAAATGTATAAGAGAAATAAAAAAGTTGATCATTTATTGTTACGAAAACTCAATGGTTATAAATAGTGATTGAATAATAATGTAGCCTGTAAATACGAGTGAATAAAGATAATATTTATTATACTTATAATATGTAAACTATCAGCCTATAAACTTGTCCCACTGCAGGGCAAAGGCCTCCATCATAGAAATCAAGTCATCGCTACTATGATCACAAACCCGAGCTATGTTCGAAAAATTTGAAACATACTTTTCGCTCGACCCGGAAATCGAACCCAGGACCCCGACATCACGACCCGGTACTTAAACCACTAGATCAACAGGGCGTTCTACTACTAATAATATTAGAATTTATATTATTAGAATAAAGGTTCAATCTCACTAGTCCTATAATTCCAAGTTATTTACCCTCGCCGGCTATGAACAAACGGCCATTTATTTTAATAAATAAGTATAGCCTATATATGTTAATCTGGAATAATGTAGCATTCCTATTGGCCAAAGAATTAATGAAATAAGTCAAGTAGATTTTGAGTTTTTTCGTTACTTACATACAATTCTTTTCTCTTGGTAGTAAATATTTTGTACGCTTTTGTCGTACGCACTCAATGACCGTGGCATTCTATGTCCAGACCAGTGCATGATTGCTTCCTCTTCCACTATGTATCGACTTGCTATACCGATGTGTTCGTTACAATCATACGTGCCCGTTGAGCTAATATAAGTACCTACAGAGATCCTCTTTAAAATAAAAAATATATAATCAAATTTCATAAGAAAAACTATAATTTTTTAACTTCTGTACGAGTAGTTAATATTCCTCTGTAAAATTGAATAGCTGCTTTAATTTTACCTACGTTTTAGAATAGGTATGTAGCTGTTGAACAATTTTTTTATTCCCCTACTGTTCCATTTTTTTCCTGGTGGATATTTCTCATCTATTTTAAATATTTTCTCTAGATTCATTCGCAACGTTCGCAACAAGCCCATGCCTGATTTCACGAGGATGTTTATCCGCTGCTGGTTTTACGAGTCCAGCGTACCTACCTACTTCAGTTCGGTCTACTACGCGGTCCGCCGTCGATTTGGCTTCGAAATCTGCGGATCGTCCGTTTCCTGTAACTAGCGATTAATTTGCCATCACCTCGAGAGATTCGCAGAAAATTTATTTCTGAATACCAAACGATTGTTTGTTTAGGAACTTTAAGTAAATTCTGCTCTTTTACAAACATTTAAAATGTTCCTCGCATCGTACTTACATAAATCTGTTTTACCTACGACACGATAATATCGTATTTATACTGGAGTTTATTGAGAGTTTTGTAAGTAAATATTTAAGTAGGTTATTTCACAACATCTCATACGTTCACCTGATTCCATACTAAGTAGCTTAAGCACTTGTGTTACAGATATCAGACAACAGAGGAACACAAATATATACTTAAATACATATATTACACCCAGACACTGAACAAACACAAGTGTTCATCGCACGAATGTTTGTCCAGGGTGGGGATCGAACCCACGACCTTAGGCGTAAGAGGCAGGGTCACTACCAATTGCGCCATCCGGCAGTCAATATATATTTGTATATTTGTAGATAATTCTCTTTTTATTACATTTATTCGAAAAGGACGACATGGTTCACCTTTAAGTGCATGTACCTAAAGGTGGTGTTTTCTATAACATTCATGTCGGACGACTTACTTTGAATCCCTTCCTACGTTCAGGATTCTACTATAAAATCTCAAGTAAAACCTTACAGAAAACCGGCGTGAAGCAGTACTGTTTTGTGTTTCGCTGCGTGAGTGATGGTACCGGAGGCCCAATCTGGGAGAAAGGGGGGTTCAAACTCCACTGGTGTCGCGGGTATCCATATGAGCGGCGGCAATCGCTTACCATCAGATAATCCGTCTGCTCGTCTGCCACCTATCACATAGAAAGAAAAAAAAATAGAAGTCCCTCACTTCACATTGGATTCAAAAATGGCCTTTGCGCCGTTAAAATATTATTTTGCTCCCTCATGCATGATACTACAGTCTGCTATTTCTATTCGTAACCAGAACCACCTATTATTTGGCTGGAACATGACCGAATCCATTCCTATGCCAGTCTATAGTCGAAAGGCTTCGTAAACTTCCTGTCCATCTAAATGTTCCAACGCGTATATGCAGAAGATATTATTATATTTTATTACCTTGATGTTTGTTGTTCAGAATTATTGATAGATTGGTAACAAATGTTATTGACATCTAGACGGCTTTCCGCATACTAAAGAATAGCACTTTATGCTTACGTCGTACTTCCGGAGCCCCGAAAGGAAAAGAAATACCCTCGCAAAATTACGATTCTAAACACACGCGTGCGATATTGCCCAGGTCCGAAGTTCTCAGGCTGTTTGTTATCAAATGCAAATCGAAGAGCCCTACTATATTTGGGACATTTGGTCATGAAATGAAATGCATTAATGGATTAGAAAATGTTTTATAATTCGCAGCAACGGAACTCGGCTCAGTAGCGTCGTATCTCATAAAAACATATTTTTTACGTTATGTAAGTACGTTTATTTCAAATACAAATGCTGAAATTCATATTTTAGGTATTGGTAAGAAAACTATCAAATGTGACGATGAGATCCTTGATGCGAAATTCATCCAATTATATGTGGACAAATCGCTTGAAAATTATTTTGTAGTTGTAGAATGAATGTATCATCAATTGATAGTTAACCTAATTGACCTTGTTAAGAGATTCGTCTGCAAGCATACACCTCGGCTGGCATCGACATGTAGCGATTGCTCGAGTTCTCGAGTGCTCTGTTTATGATATATCGATAACATCGAGCAGATTCGATGGATTCTATTATTGACTGCGCAAACATCGTGTGAAAGGAAGCTTTTGGGCCATTTCCTGGAGTAAATGAAATGGGGCCGGCCGTGACGCACGTTTTTACCTCCACATCCGCTCATAATGATTTTTGATGAAAGATGATTTTTTCATAGAAGCGTTCCGCAATTAAAATCCGAGAGCGATATCTTTACGGCATTCTAAGCTTAGATATCCGAAGATAAGAGAGATGATAAAAAGAAGTAGAACAAATTCCTTGCTACTCTATAGTTTATTTAAAACAACGACCACATTCCAGAATCAGCTACAGAATGCACTGAGACATACCAACAAATCCCCTTCAAGACTAAGGAAACAAGAACGACAGGTATAATTTTAGCTCTGTCAAATTCAGGTTTAGTTTAGCGTTACAGAAACGAGCCAAAACTGTGTATTGTAATATTAATATCAAAACCGTCACTTTATACAATACCCCCTCATCATCTTAGCGTGTAATTCCGAGTTACGTCCAAAGCTGTCGCTTCCGAGCCCGGGGTAGGTACGCTTGGAAGTCTGGTAATTACAATGAAGCAACTGCCGACTGACCTTTGCAACCCTTAGACAGGGGAAGCAGACCAACTGGCTGGATCACGGTTATACGTTTAGAATCACTAGCTCAAATATCTAAATCCTACTAAGTTAGATATCCACAATTTTGAGAAACTATCCGAGAGGTGCAGCTTTCTTCATGATGCCGCCGAGCTAATGGTAGAAATGTGCACATCGATTTTAAAAATTCAGAGGTGCATGCTTGGATTCGAACCACGACCCCCGCATGGAAGGCACGTTCTTATCCCACTGAACTACCATAGCTCCGTCCTCTGAGATACCACACAATTTATACAAAACCATTCGTGCCTAAATTATGCAACCCCGAGCGTGCAATGTTGCAAATTACCGTGGGCGGAGCGGCGCCTAAGTGCACTCATATTAATATAACTCAACATTTTAATTAACAAATTCTAAAATAGTTTACCTACGCGCTACGCAACGACCAACGAGGTTTTGAGAATATTTAGCTCGCAGAGGTGGTGGCAGATAATTTTAAAATGTGACAACCAATAACTTTGCGGCCAAGTTATTTGTTTAAGTGAATTGTGCTGCCTTCGCTACATTAAAGTAAAGAAATCGTAAGTAGTAAAAATAAAGATTAAAAACTAAAACCCGACTACCAAAAAAACACAATCTAAAAAGTACAAAACAAGAAAATTGTCTCTGCCGAAATGATTATGCCGTATCGCCGTGGTCGTATGCCACCTACTGTAGCAAGACAGATTCATTATAATAATAAAATAAAATCAATGTGGCATACGACCACGGCGATACGGCATAATCATTTCAGCAGAGACAATTTTCTTGTTTTGTACTTTTTATATCGTGTTTTTTTGGTAGTCGGGTTTTAGTTTTTAAACTTTATTTTTATTGAACATATTTTTAGTTATATTTATATAATTGAAATGTGCTAAAAAGCTCTTTTATTTGATACCCCACACGGTACCGTCAAGCAAAATTTTTTTTAGTTCCTTAGGTACTCTACGTCCCCTAGAGGGCGCTGTAATCAATTTAACGTGACGTCATTTTGCCTATAACCAGAAGACAGCCAAGACGCTTCTAACGACACCTCATTTGTTCAAATATCATAACTAGTTAAGAAATTACGTGGAAACAGATGAACATACATACATACATACATACATAGCCTGTCAAAATCATAACCCTCCTTTTGTTTTGCCGTAGTTGGGTAAAAAGCAGTAATAACGAGCGCTCCGTGGTCACGCTCAACGTGACTGGACTCAACGTTTGAGATTGAGACACATGTAAACAACGAAAGGGTTTCGTGTCCATTACACTTTCAAATTACCACCAGCCTTGCGTAGAGATTTTATGGGAAATTTGTTAAAACATTTTTCTCCGTTGTGTAAAGATGAACTCAAAATCTATTGCCAGGTGACTTGGGCCCCAATTCTCGGGATTTTCAATTTTAAAAAATAAAATATGGCGGATGTCACATGAAAACCATAAAAAAAAACTATGTTTTTGCCATATTTATGTAAGCATATCCTATTATGACAAAATATAGCGGATATCATCTGCAAAACATACAAAAAAACTGTGTTCCAGTGATATATGTCGCATGAAAATAAATATCACGAGCACGAGAATTGGGCTCCAGATCGTTAATTGGGGTAAGCTCAAAGAGTAGTATTGTAAGCTACTCTTAACCATAAAGCCAAGGAAATTGCAGCTATTTGGTCAATATCGTTATTAATATTATCATATTTATCATAATTTTAAGGCGTGCATTGTCTCTGGCTTTAAATATGTCAGGGCCATGACTTAAAAAAAGTTTGTATTTTGGCCTTGGTCTTATTTAATACAAAATGTATACTTTTTAACAAGTAAAATGATAATCATATGGCATGTAATGGAAACAATGCGTCTACGCCGAAATCAAACGATCGCACTTGCCGGGACCACCGCTGATCCTTTATCCCACGACGCTGGCACTCGGACGGAATAATAAGTTTCAAGTTCAATGCTCAGAGCATTTGCTCGCTTCTGTAATTAGAAACAAAAACTAGTCTGGGATTACTGAGCTATTCTTGTGTTGGAGCATTTATAATAGATCTAGAAACGCTTCACCGCCACGCCGATTTTGCGGATTATCATAACTAAACATTCTAAACTTATTCCTAGATTTCCTAGTTTTAAATGTTTTGAAAATTATTTGAAATAGAAGTGTGTAACTCTTTACTGAAACGACTCACTGATACGACTCAGCCAAATGATACACTCACAGAGCACGATACTATTATTAAATCTGTGGATACACTGACTGATCCAAATGTCTAATGTTCGCTCCGAACGTACCTATCATTCGACTCATTTGATTCATTTGGATCTGGAGTTCGAGTGAACCGAATGATCCAAATGAGCTGAATGATCCGATGAGCCGAATGATACGAATAAGCTGAATGATCCGAGTGAGCCGAATAATCAGAATGAGCGGAATGATCGATGAGCCGAGTGAGCCCAATGATCCGAAAGAGCGGAATGAATCACGGATCTATCTGAGCGTTGATATCCCAAATGAAGCGTTTCACTGTTCCGCATCTCTGCACTGATCCAGATCCAAATGTTCCAATCTTTTGAAAGATACGTGTTTGCCAGGTCTAATTTGAAATATAGCAACACTAGATAATCTCAGTAGTGATATACTTGACAACTATGCGACTTTTACACACAGTAAGTACCTATTATTTATTAATTGAATATACCTGTGGACTTACTTAAACATGTAAGTAATTAAAGACGCGTATGTAGGTACGTGTCATACATCGCGTAATTTAATGTTTCTTAGTAGTCGTTATGTTTGAAAAACTAGTAAGTAGGTAAATTAGATAGAATATGTTTTAAGAAATGCATGCGCAACATGTAGGTTAGCGACTTCTAGTAAGTAAATTTTCTTGGATGGTTGGAAATTACAGCAAAATGAGGGATTACTAAACATTTTTTTCTACTTATTTATTTTAGTAGGTAAGGTCTAGATATAACTTTTGAATCTGCCCTTTTATCAAGTCTCTGGGCAGTAGTACCTTTATACTTTATACAGGGATGGTTGACTCAGATGTGTAACACGGACTTAGTTTTCAACTCTTCTTAGGAAGTCAGTCATACATAAGTAATAATAATAATAGTGCATGCAGTTTTGATTTGTCGCGGTTGCTACCGTGAGGTTCAACAGCCTAATAAATCATCGAGGCGACGATGTTTATTGTTAATAGTTGTCAAAAATCGGCATCAGCAGGAAGTATAGGGCTTCCCGGTCGGCCCGAGTGAAGCGGGGCGGAAGCGCCGGCGAGCTCCCGCGACGAACCTGCATTACAAATAACCCGCTAATGAACGCACGTGCGTAGGCACCTACGGCTTGGAGGGTCGATTACCTGCTTGCTTTCACCCACGTCTAGAAGATTATCTAACACCCCAATCAATACGTAGGAAAGTTAAGGTTTTTAGCATAATCTCTGCGCATGCAATCACCTACCTTCAAGTACCTAAGTACTCATAGTAAGCAGGGGTGTTAGGGAGCTCCGTAACCGTAACCGAAACTATCGGATATCCGATATAAAAAATCATCCGTAACCGTAACCGAATCCGAAATGAAAGTTTCGGATAGTATCGGATAGGTGTTTTTGATCTAAAACATCTAAAATTTAGATAATACTCAATATAATATAATTATTTATATTTATTTTTATTTTAAATAGCTGTAATAAATACTTACAGACTGATTGTAATTCCTGCCAAAAACGAAATAAAACTACTTTATTACCTATTAGTATTTTACTTTTAAAATTCCTTAAAAATATAATATCCGTAACCGAAACTAACGGATAATCCGAAATAATTTATTATCCGTATCCGTGACCGTATCCGGAATAATAATCATTCCTATATCCGTATCCAATCCGTAACCGAAATTTTATATCCATAACATCCCTAATAGTAAGTAGGGAATATCTGTCTTGTGTAAGGGAAACTGATATGCCAAGTCTTAAGAATCAAAAACTATTCTGAATAAAGTTTCAGAGTTTGAAATAGATCCTGCGTAATGTTTGGAATTTAAATCCATGGTTTACAATCTTCTGTGATTGTAAGTTTTGTGTGGATTTATTGAATCCAGGGTTTATTCAGTTTGCGCAACGTAAGCTTTAGCTCGATTATTGCATTGCGCTATAAGTAGGTACCTACTATAGGTAGTCGTTCAGCTCGAAGGAGGTCTCCATTGCTGGATGGCGTCATTAAAATTTGATCGGCATCGGTCACAATACGTGCCGGCATCCGCGACCTCGTTAATTGTGACAAGGTGCAATCTCACAATGTGTATGGATGGTGGTATGTATGGGCACACTAGCGACGCCCATTGATTTAAATTGTTAGAAACTAGACCGGATATCTTTTTACCAATTTCGAAGCTGCAGCCTCTCGGAAAACACTTATACTATTTATTTACTTAATACTTATACTTAACTTTTGGGTCTGCTTTTGTATTAGAAATTTGAGTTACCGCCAATAACGGCCACTTAAAGCGTTAATCCAAATTTCGATTGCAAAAACAGATCGAAAAGTAGTGCACAATTATTAAATAAATACCTAGTATAAATATTTGCTTAGAGACTCGTTTAAAATAGATTTAGTAGCTAACAATTTAAATCGCTTCGTGTCGCTAGTTAGGAGGCTACCCGTCGCCTTAACGGTCAGTTTATAATGAAAATTGCATTTTAAAAACGGACCGTACAATTTATCCATCAATTTTTATGTTAAATTTAATTTCAACAGACAATCACCGAAACGGCAATCACTTGCGCGATGCTATTTGACACCCAGCGCTATCTATTGGTATTTATTTGGAACTGATTGAGTTCCGAATATAAAAAAAAAACGGAAGTACGGGCGGGCGGACCAGGACCACTATATTTAATTTTAAAAAAATAATACGACTAGGAAAATAAATTAAATAAAGGGTGTGTCTTAGGTTCACAAACAAGTAATTTTCTACATTCACTTTCGAAAGACAGATGCTTTTTCGAATAGAGTTATAAAGTATTGCCTATACAATTATGATAGATGTTAACGGTGTGTGTGTAGGTATATTTTCTTGTATATTTTTATTGACATAAGCAACGTAAACATGTTTTCATTGCTTGGCAAGCCTACTGTGCGGACGTATGTGTGCATTGGCAAGTGACCTCCACAGTACGGGCCGAATCAAAAATAAATAAAGGCGGACTGCGCGGGCGCCTGATCGCGTTTTCAGTGTTGCCATGGACCATGTGTCTAACTGCGGGAGGATCTTTTTGTTTGTTTACTAATTTTTACTCGGCGAAACTTTCATCAAACGGCCGACATTCAGCGTGTTGCTGTTGCTTTTCATTTGTGTACTGTATGAAATTAAGAAATAGTAAACGAACGAATACTAATTCAAACGATCAAAGAGCTCGGCATATCTTTGAAGATCACAACAAATAGAAGAAAGTTATAACGTATGCACGCAGCAGGCGTGGCGTGTGTCATATAGGTATTATTAAGATCATTCCTGCGCTATACATTTACACGAGACTGGCCCTGCGGCGCATTTGGTAAGGATTTGGATGAACATTTGTGTAGAACACGTGTTTGTCGTTCAGTTTAGGTATCTGGGTGTCAATAATTGTATGTATTTATCTAAGTTACAGTTTTTCGATTCCTCTGTATCTGGCTCGTATCGTAAAGTTAGGCCATCATCAATATCAGACTGTTTGCAGTCCACTGCTGGCCATAGGCCTCTCCTAATGCTCCCCACTCAGATCGATCTTTTGCTACTCGCATTCAGCTCCAGTCAGTCATCCTGCGTAGATCGTCACTCCATCTGGTCTGGGGGTACCCTACCCTACGTGGACGTAGACGTAAGGTCTCCACACTAGAACTCGTTTACACCGGGTTGACAGCTAGCTATGGCGATGACTTTGGTTCTCTTCGAAGTTGTTCAAAAGTATGTATACCTCGGTCAAACATTGCAGTTGGAACGAAACAACTTCGAGGACGAGATGGAATGAAGAATTCAACTGGGTTGGGCAGCTTTCTGACCTGTGTCTTGTGGAACTTGTGGACCAGCCGAACAGCCGTTAGGCAAGTTGAAAGTCGCTTAGCGGGCTATGGAAAGAGCTTTACTCGGCGTTTCTCTGCGCAATCGAATCCTGAACGAAGTGATCTGGCAGAGAATCAAAGATTAGGTAATTGTTTCATTTCAGTAAACCTGGCAACACCCACGATTTATATACCGTACCGAGAGACAGCACACAATTTTAAACTGGCGTGATGCCAGCGAGGATCCTCGCCACCGTAATGAGAGTTACGACCGTGTAAACATTCCTTTTTCGGGAACGCTTTGTGAAGGTTATGTACTCGTTCCGAACACGATGTAAGTTCAGTGTGGGCGTGTCGGCGACTTTCCGCAGTCCGCAGGGCCCCTTGACTAAGACACCTACCTATTAGCGGGCAATACATGCTTATGTGCCTATGTTTGTAGAAATAGTACAATCTATCTTGGTATAGCATGATTATGAGTACCACAAAATCTTTGACAAAGTAAATTTAATTTAAATAGGCAAGATAATTTCATCGCCTACAGGTGGCTAACATTATTTTGGCGGTGACTTATAATGTAACAGAACCATTGGTTGGAAATGGTTGGCATTAAACATATTTCTTGTGTAGTTTATCGGGATCGCGTTTGTGGAATTCGTGGGGTCAAGAGCCTTTTTTTTGGACATTCGAGTTTGACTGTAAAATACCTACCTACCTCACCATTATCATTTCAGCCAGTAAACGTTCACCGCTGGTACATATGCCTCCCCCAATGATCTCCACACAGATCGGTCCTATCGATCCACACCTACCTACCTACCTACATAATATTTATGATAATGAAAGCCAACTGTCTCGCTAATTCTAGGATATAGGGGAACAGGGGGGAATGGGAGCCAGTGGGGAATGGGAACCAGCCTGATTTGGCCATAATTATATAAGATAGATCGCATCTTGTAGCTGCGAACGTTGAAGGTTTGCGGGGGGAGTACGCACAGCAACCCCGCATCGGTCTCGGTTCACTCCGCACCTACAAATTGGACGCAAGTCTCGGAGGTTTCGGCGGATTCGTTATAATTTTTACTAATAAGGACGAAATTTAAGTACTTGTGTCATTATATTTTAAGTTCTGTGCTCTGTAGTGTTGAAAGTGATCATTAGAGATTGTGATACAGTAATAATTACTCGTAAATACTCAACAATGTCTTTATAATGTTATTATAACTCGAAAAATATCTTTTGGGGTAATGGGAACCGACTGGCTCCCATTAATCCACTGATGGTTTTTATTACGTTTAATGATAAATGATGTGAGACTTATTTGTCTTCGTATTATTAAAAAATATGATTTTATGTTTCAGTTCAGTTTTGGTGTTCTGGCTACCATTGCCCCAATGGTTTTCATTACCCCATCCACTGCTTCTTCTTCCCCTAACCCTTGGGCAATGGGGGCCAAACCTACTTTTTTTTTAAATGATGATTACGTCCAAAGTCCAGATTGTGATTGTGATTGTAATTTTGATGAGGGTTAAGGCTGATTAGTAGTAGTATACAAAATACCAAATAAAATAATAGAATACTCAATATAACAAAAGTTATTGGTCGTTTTCCTTAAGTGATGCCAATTCCCCCCACTTCATAACATATAACGGATCAAGGTGTGTCGAACCTGCGAAGCTGGAAACTGCAGAAATACAAAGCGTGATGAAGGAAGTCTACAGTTAGATGGAAAACCGCGTACACTCACCAAGCAGAGCGTCTTTCCCAACGTGCACGTTGCAGTACAGGTGGTGGTCAGCGGGCGCTACCGGCTCCGTGGGCGCCTCGCCGCCAGCTTCCATTAGCTTCATCTTCGCAGTTAGGTCCTGCATATCTGCGAAAATTAAGTGTATTTTATTACCTTTACTTTACGCTCTTGAAATGGAAAGTTAGAGCAGTCACTCACGTAAGACTAGATTTGAAAATGTGAACGTCATGACATGGCGATCCTGGTGGCTTAATTTAAAGTCCGTCCCGAAACGAACGAGAATATACCTGTCGCATCCAAACAAGACACACAGCGCGTGTGAAAGAGAGGGAAACTCCGATGCGGTCGTAATGTCTGCTTTAAATTAGGCCCTCTGAGTTGAAGATTCTTGTATCTTATATTGTACAAACATTTGTGTGCATGAATTTGTTTGTATTGGTCTGGGTGTTTGCTATGTATTATAAGTATGTATTTACAAAAAGAAAAGTATTATATGTATATATTTGGAATCCCACTGTTAACTCTGAAATCCGTAACACAGGTGCTTGAGCTACCTATCTCGGAATCAGATCAATGTATGTGATGTTGTGAAATATAGTATTATAGATATATATATTGGTTTTATTTAAATTGTGTGTGTAATAGATATTTTGATGCAGATTCTAAGGGTTGTTATTAGCTAACTTGCTTAACAATGTGTCGCCGTCAAGTGACCATTATGTTCAAATTACTGGCAGCTATTTCAGGTTTGATTTGCAGTTTGAATCATGTATTCAGATAGTCGTTAATAGATAAGTAAATGTAAGCACTATTTTATAACTGTATTAACAATTTATTTTCACATTAAAATCTACATACAAGTTATACAGGTAATAAGATGCATAACCTCATCCTTAATGGTCGGGAAATTGAACCTAGCCAAAACCGAAATAGATTATTAGTTTCTAATTATTGTTCTAATTTTGGTGAACACGATTGCAATGAAAAACCGTTAGCTATTGTTACGCGTGCGGTCCGCTACGCGCAGGTCAAAATTAGTAGCGCACATGTTCAAACAAAACCCGATTGTTTACCGCGCCCGAACCGTCAGGGCTGCCGACAGCCAGGCTTTTTACCAATGTTTACCCTACGCGTCTACTAACGTTAGTAGATCCATCTTCGTGTTGAGGAAATACAAATAGGGAATTAGACTAAGCCCGAGATTTTACAAAATATAAATATTTTATCAAAACATAGCCAAATGATAAACAAAAAAAATAGCAAAAGTTCTCAATTTAAAATATAAAGTCTAGCCGGTTTTATGATAATTCAAACATTCATTTTAAAAGTATGAAATTATTAAAAAATAATAATATATAGCGTAGCTACTTTGGGAGTGGGTAGTGTTAGTACTGTGAGGGTTGGTTGGTAGGTAGCCAAAACACTTTATGGAGATATATCTTCGTATATTGTCTCAAATTAACACATGATAATAATTATTTATATCGGAGCAACAACTTAACATGGACGCGGTTGGTTAGCGAGAGAGTGAGGTAGGTGTGGGGGGAGAGGAACTCCCGTACCAATCAAACCAGTATTGGCCTGCGGGCGTTTACGGAACTAACATAACAGAAAATAAGTGCTAGCGGTACCTAACCGGCAGCAATGCATTGCGCTTAGGGCGCGATAGAGGGCGCTGTCTCGCTATATACTCCCCCTCCAGAGGATGAAAGCGTCCTCGCTCATTCGCTGGCCATACATTATCATTGTTACATACATTTACAGAAACACTACTTTGGTTAGACACATTATGACATTCATTATTTGAATCCACATTAGAATTGTAATTTCTATTCGTTACATAAAGATTAGGCGAGTACATACATTCCTCCCTATCAGACACATTATTGCATTTATCATTTAAATCCACATTTGAATTGTAATTTACATCGGTTACATAAAGATTAGGCGAGTACATACATTCCTCCCTATCTGACACATTATTACATTTATTCTCATTTAAGTTACGACGGGGACGGCCACGTTTCCGCACCGGAACTACAGGTTGAGGTAGGGTCGTATCGCGACCCAGGTAAGGTGTTAACTGTTTAATGTGATACTTCCCTAAGTACCTACTGGAGTCCTGTGCGGGTGCTATGATATAAGTTGTAGGGCTTACCTTTTAGTAACCACGTATGGTCCATCTCTTTTTGGTACGAACTTCGATGTCAGGTCCTTTCCTTTGTTGCTAAGTACATGCGAATTCAATAATACCAAGTCACCTGCAACAAAACTTTGTCCTACGCGACGTGACTGATCACCATAGTCCTTTCTTTTATCCTGCTGACTTTCGACCTTCTCGCGAACTGCAGCTAGCGTATTGAGAAAACGTTTTAGGTATGGTGTTATCTGTGGAACGAAATTTTCTTTCTCCAAAACCAAACGAGGATCATTTCTTACTTCTAAAGGCGATCTCAGCTCTCTGGCAAACATCAAGTACGCTGGCGAAACTCCTGTAGTTTGACAGCGTGCAGAATTTAACGAAAAACGTATAGACGGTAAGTATATAGGCCAAGAATTATGTTTATTACCTACTAATTGTGATAACTGTACTTTTAAATCTCTATTCTTTCTTTCCGCAGGGTTCCCCTCAGGATGATACAGCGGTAACAATTCCTGCTTCACATCTAACACGAACATACACTGTTGCATTACAGCTGAAATAAATTGTACACCATTATCTGAAATAATGCGACGCGGTAGACCAAAACGTAGAAAATATTCCTCTATGAGTGTACGCGCGCACGCCTCAGCTGTCGCTTCTCGAAGCGGATATAACTCGACCCATCTAGTTGCGGTGTCCTCGACCAATAAAATCCATTTTTCATCCTTATCACCTGGAGGTAAGGGTCCGAATAAATCTATAGCAATAACCTCATTTCTCTGATTCAGGATCGGCGTCTGCAACAACCCTGGTGGCTTGTCGTTGGCAGCCTTGTAGCGCTGACACGATGTACACGTTCTGACATACTCGACAATGGCACGACGCATCCCTGGAAAATAAAACTTTTGAGCAACTCTTTGATATGTCCTCTCGATCCCTTGGTGACCTGCCAGAGGAGAGTCATGGCATTCTTTTAATACTTCTTCTCTTTGATCCACAGGTATAACTAATTGCGGTTCTTCTGTATCCGCATCCGGATTATAGCGATAGAGCACTCCTTGCTCCATAATATAACCTCTTCCCGTCCAACGATGAACATCAATTTCCTCTTCACTTTCCAGATTCTTAATTATCTTAGCAAGTTCAGGGTCTGCAAGCTGACCTGATCTTAACTCGGAGGGACTCTTCGCAGGTAAGTCAATCGTTACTGAACATATCCCACATGCTTCTGCGGAGTTGTCATCGCAGTTGGGACGGCTCAGGGTATCTGCTATTATATTTACCTTCCCTGGTGTATACTCATAATGCAAATCAAATGCTTGTAATTTCAGTGCCCATCTTACCAATCTGCCTGATGGTGATTTTACAGTCATTAGCCACTTCAACGGCTGGTGGTCGGTACCTACGACAACCTTATGACCATCAATATAAGAACGAAAACGTTCCACAGCCCAGACTATGGCTAAGGCTTCCCTCTCTGTTGTTGAATAATTTCTTTCTGCTTGATTGAGCAATCGGCTCGCATATTCAATAGGCCTTTCATCATTACCTTCTCCTTGTAGAAGTACTGCACCCAGAGCGTAGTTACTGGCATCAGTTCTGAGCACAAACGGTTTGGTGTAGTCAGGTTGGATGAGGATGGGTGGTGACGTCAGCAACCTTTTTAGCTCCTCGAAGGCTTGATCTTGCTCTGTCTCCCATCTCCATGGCTCATGTTTCCTAGTCAACCTTGACAGTGGTTCTGAAATTTTAGAAAATCCAGGTATAAACTTCCTAAACCAAGAAGCAGTCTTTCAAATACAGCGTGCAAATCCTTTATGTGGCATTCCATATCAGCCGATATTATGCAAAGATCATCCAAAAAAGCTAAAATAGTAATATTCTGCAACTTCGGGCATGAGCAAAGACGATCAATTAAACGCTGAAATGTAGCTGGTCCATTCTTTAACCCAAATGGCATGCGTTTGAAGCGATAAGTGCCTGACGGTGTCGAAAAGGCAGTCTTATCTTTATCCCGGTTAACGGCAACTTGCCAGTACCCAGATTTTAAGTCTAAAGTACTCATAACACAACCCTGTTTTGTCCTTTGTAACAGCTCATCAATCTTCGGCATTGGATAAGTATCTGTTTTAGTAATACTGTTCAACTTACGGTAATCGACGCAAAAACGAAAACTTCCATCACGTTTAGGCACTAATAGTGCTGGTGCTGACCATGCTGACTCACACTCCTCAATGATATCCTCAGCAAGCATCTTCTCTACCTCGCGCTGCATAACCTCTGCGCGCGCTGGTGTCATGCGGTACGGCGGAACAGCAACTGGCGCGTGTTCGCCGGTATCAATGAAATGCTCTGCATACTGCGTGGCTTCACCAGTCTCTCGGAACACATCACTGAAAGAGTTTATTAAATCATTAAGTGACATACTATCATTATCACAGTTTTTTGGTGTTGACTGTACCTCATTATAACCTTGTTCTAAATCCTCATAAAACAACCTGTACTTCCGGTGCTTCGTGTCCGAAAAGTACCATAATGATTTACCAAAATCAAAAACTAATTTGGCTTTGTTCAAAAAATCTATCCCTAATAAAGATTGATTGTTACAAGCATCTGGAAAAACAATAAATTCAGTTTCAATTATTTTATGTAACATTTTCACATTCACTGAGGTAACTAAAACCTCCATTTTCCTAGATAAACCATCTGCAAGCTTCACATCTCTAATTTGCTTATCAAAACATTGACCACTTTTTATTAAAAAATTATACATTGATTGGCTAGCTACACAGCCTTTAGCGGCTGAATCCACTAATGCAATACCTTTCCCACCTAATATTTCGATATTTAATATTGGTCTCTTATTACCATTAGTGTAACCCCTATTGTTACATACAGTTGACTCCCCCTGCATATTAACATTGGTGGTCTCACACGCATAAAACTTATTGTACTTATAACTACTACAATTTGGACATCTTGCTCTTATTATTCCTATTTCACCACAGCCATAACAATACAAATTTTTACTTTCCTTTTTGTCTGTTTTCAGGGATCCATGATGCGGCGGTGGCGGCAAATGCGGCGACCCACCCAGCGGCGGCGCACGCGACCTCGGCGGCGGCGGTCCATATGACTGCGACGTACGCGACTGTGGCGGCGGTGGCGGCAATGGCCCACCCGACGGCGGCACCCAGTGCGAACCTTGCGGCTGCGATACCCGCATCGGCGGTGGCGCGGCAGACTGTCCCGGCGGTGGCACTGCGGACGACCCACGAAACTGCGCGGAGAATGGCCCACGCGACGGTGCACCCGGCGACTGCAAGCGCTCCTGCATCGCATCTTCTATGCTTCGAGCCTTCCTTATAAGATCTTCAAAACAAGACAATGTGTCCCTTTCTATTCTTTTTCTTATACGGACGTCTAACAACCCAAACGTCATATCCAATTGTACCTTCTGTGAGATGTCGTTTTCTGGTAATTTAGCAAATAAAGCGCGTACTTGTGCGACAAATAACTCTGTGTTTAACTTTCCTTGCTGCATACTATATAATTCTTTATATATTTGAAACGGTGCTCTTCGTTCCCCAAATGCGCTCCTCAGGCGATCTATTGCTTCGCTCCATGTTTTCGTATATTGTTTTATACCTTGCCACCAAGTTGCGGCGGAATGTGATAATAATAATGAAAGTCCTCTCAGTGCGTTTTCGTCGGAAACGTTGGCGGCAGTTTTAAAAATTTCGACTGCATCGATAAAATTCTCGACAGACTCGTTCTGCGAGCCACTAAACCTTGCACTACAAGTAATGAAATTAGCACCAACCGGGGCGGCGGCCCTGTCTGTCGGACAGCTCGTACTCCTCATAGTAAGCGACGGCTCCGTTTGTACCTGATGCATTACTGGTGTAGATGATCGTACTTCTTGTAATAGAATTTGACAAAATTCTGCTTGTGATTGCTGCAACTGTCCCATCAGTGCGGCGAAATGTTCCTGAGTCATTAAGATGGACGCGCCCGCGCTGCTTCCCGTGGCACCTTCGGTTGCTGTTTCAGTCGCGGCGTCTTCATTGACCAACTCCTCGGCGTTAATTTCGGCCGGAATTATAGTTTCATTGAGGTTTGCCTCCCTCGGCAACGAACTTCGGCTCCTGGTTCTTGGCATTTTCCTAATAATTCGGTTTTCCAAACCCAAAAATGGCGGCAGACCTTCGCGTCCACACCACTCACTAACACACGTTGGGCGATCACTTATAAGTTATAGCGTAGCTACTTTGGGAGTGGGTAGTGTTAGTACTGTGAGGGTTGGTTGGTAGGTAGCCAAAACACTTTATGGAGATATATCTTCGTATATTGTCTCAAATTAACACATGATAATAATTATTTATATCGGAGCAACAACTTAACATGGACGCGGTTGGTTAGCGAGAGAGTGAGGTAGGTGTGGGGGGAGAGGAACTCCCGTACCAATCAAACCAGTATTGGCCTGCGGGCGTTTACGGAACTAACATAACAGAAAATAAGTGCTAGCGGTACCTAACCGGCAGCAATGCATTGCGCTTAGGGCGCGATAGAGGGCGCTGTCTCGCTATAAATACCATTTACCATTACCATACCAAATAACCCATACAATTTTCTCCAACTATTATAATAGAACCATTGACATAAACGAAACATTTGATATAGCTACCATACAAAATTCAAATGAAATGCATACAAAATACATACTTGTGACGTCACATCTTGGTAGCCATTTGTATGGAGCGTTTTGGGTTTGCCCAAAATAATGTGATTTTAAAGTTGCGATATCTCAGGTAGTTTAAATGAGAATCAAGTAATTCTTTCAACGATGTTTCTATCATTGAGAGGTAAAAGACCTCTTACAAACAAAATTGTCAAATACCGTATTACTTATGTATACAGAAATATGAACACTCCTAACATTAATTTTCGTTGCTGTACTAGAAATTTACTCGTAACTACTACACGATACCAATGGCCTTTCTGGTTCAGTTAAACTAAACTACTTCGTACTTAGGGTCGTTTGGAAACCCTACCCTAGTAACGGCGCGTGCGCCGCAGGCAGGCCTCATCTCCGCATACACCAGACTTCAGTGCAATAAATATACTAACCGATGATTGCTTTGCAGTAATTTGTATCTAATCTATGTTTGTATGAAATGTTCTTGGTCTATGTTCTTCAACGCCCTGATTTTTGTAGCAATAAAATATGTAATGTTCATAGTTTTTTATCTAGCACAGGCGTTCACAAAATTTAATAGGTACTTACATCGACTACGCTTCGCATATTTTAACTTTATGAAGGGGTATCTATTAAAACAGTGGTCTTAGTCTTATTAGTACAGGGTTTTCTTCTGAACTCTTTTAACACTCTTTGTTTATGTTTTAGTGGCGAGCGAGACTAAATTTAGAAAGCGTGTTGCTAAATAATGTATGGGGTAGACGCTTTAATGGCAAGAGTGTCGCCTATTCAAGAGGAAGGAAAGTTAAATTAATCAATTAAATACAAAGAAATAAATATTTCACAACATCACATCACATGATCTGACTCCGAGATAGGTAGCTCAAGCACCTGTGTTACGGATGTCAGAACCAACAGCGGAATTACAAATCATCATTTCAGCCATTAGACGTCCACTGCTGGACATAGGCCTCCCTCAATGTTCAACAGATCGGTCCTGTGCCGCCCGCATCCAATGGGTTCCCGGAACCTTCACCAGATCGTCGGTCCATCTTGGGGATCCAGCCACGGCTGCGACTTCCTGTACGTGGCCTCCACTCGAGGACCTTTCCGCCCCAACGGCCCGTCTGTTCTCCTCGCTATGTGCCCTGCCCATTGTCATTTGAGACATGCAATCCTTTGAGCTATGTCTGTGACCTTAGTTCTCCTGCAGATCTCATCATTTTTGATACGATCACGCAAAGAGACTCCGAGCTTAGTCCTCTCCATTGCTCTCTGGGTGACTTTGAGCTCCTCAATCGGCACATTGTAAGCGGTCACTTTATGAATTATAAATTACGGCGGAATTACAAATATATACATTTTAATACTTTTCTTTTGTATATACTTATAATACGTAGAAAACACCCAGATCAATCAATACAAACAGACGTTCATGCACACAAATCTTCGTACTGTGCGGGTCTTAGAGCATTAAACCAAGCTCTAAGCATAGCATTTCGTCTAGGATCGAACCCGCAACCTTTGCACCAGAGGTTGACTTCACTAATTCTGATCCAAACGGGTCGTAAATCATGCAAAGTTAGTATATTATTAGAATTACATTCTACATGGGTTTTTCTTAGGGTACTTACATCACATGTTTGCTTATCTTACACCAGGTACCTTTTGAAGTTCTTACAAATCTAAAGAAATAATTTGTAACTTAGGCTCAATTTTTTATTTTGACACTAGCCCCTTTTATTTACATGATGATATTAATGTAATTTTTAGTTAGTATTCTATAGGAGGTGTCGTTGTATTCGTTAGGATAATAAATACAGTACACGGAGGTATCGTGATCATGATCACCGGTCCTGAATAAATAAACCGCCGCGTTTGGAGAGTACCTACCTACAAAAATACGAGTTTGGTTGGCATAAAAAAAACATTTGCTCCTCAAACCAGAACTCAAACACACTACTATTTAACTTATTTCTGTAGTCAAAGATAGCAATGAAAAATTATAATGATGGAAGTTACACACAGGTTACCACAATATGTCAAATTTCCTCATTTGATATTGAACCATACGTTTAACGACTGAAGAAAGACAGGTTTGTATACATTGATGTGTGTATATTAATACCTAGGTAATTTAGAACCCTGGGTGATGATCTACCTTAAAAAAGTATTTTTATTTGATAGAAATGGGGTGAGCCCTACGTCTCATAGCCACTGCGACCAGTAGATGATCTATTGTGGCATCCCCGTAACCTATTACAGCACCTCATGTAGCTCCAGTTCCAGAATAAACCCGAGAATGGAGCTGATGGGGAGCTCTTGATCTCGTCAGCTGAGATCATGTGTGCTCCCAGGTGCCGGCTTCTGCAGCGGTGCAGCGCTATGTACTCGCCGAGGACGTGGATAATCGTTTCCTCGTCCTCGCGACAGAACCTGCAGATTTTGGTATCTGAAAGGCCCATGTTGTGCAGGTGCTTGTTTAATTTGCAGTGCCCTGTGAGGGTCCGAGTGAGTGCCCTAACATGTCCTCTACTCAGTTTTATTATTTCTACAGCTCGTCTCTGATCGAACGCCTGTATCAACGCCTTAGACCGTTCTAGTCGAGGTAGTCTTTTCCAGAATTCAGCGCTTTGCTTATGCTCCCACTCTTTTAACTCGAACCTGACCATGCAGGATGGAACGCCATTTAAAAAAGTAAGTTCCTAGTTATATGCTAATTGATCTACGAAACAAGCTTGATGATCGTGAATACTTTAATATTTTTTTAATCTTTAATCAAATTATACACATATTTGATTTTCCTACGATTTTCGTAAAAATGTGATTGTTCCAATAAAACAAAATCTTTCGAGTTTAGTAGATCGTAATAGCATCATTTGGGTCGTCTTGCAGGTAGACGCTTTAATTAGGGCATACATCATGACTGTGGAAAATATTTAAATATTGTTATTCTTAATAATATTCTATAATTTACGTAGGACGCAGGAACTTAGTGGGCCCTTTGTTATGTTGCTATGCCCTTACAGGGCGTCACATTGTATTTATCCATATTTGAAACAACCTATTTTCATGTGACATGCAATAAATGATTTTGTATTTGTATTTGTAAAAAAACCAAAGGATTCGCGATAAACATGTAGAAAAAAGTAGACAAGTAGATCACAGCATAAACGACTGTGAAAGTATCTTACCTGATTGAAGAGTCTGCTTGAGCACTCTCCACTGCTTCGCATGGGAGAGCGACAAATATAACACCACTAAAAAGAAAACCACACAGCCACTCGCGGCTATCGCGACACTGGACGCCTGCGGGTCCCACCTGTCCTGACCTTCACTCTCGCTCACTTCACTAACTTCGTAGTCCACGTATTCGTAATCATAGTCACTGGGTGGTTCACTGATTTTGCTAGTGTTCTTGTGTTTCCTGTTAGGGAACAGCTGGATGTGGAAGAGGGGCTGACAGACGGTGTCGCGGTGCAGCTCGCAGGGCAGCACCACGGCGAGGCGGCGCGCCGGGTCGCAGCGCGAGCAGGGGGCGCAGGCGCCGCGCTCGCGGTCCCACCAGCTCGCGCCGCGCTGGCACGCGCTCTCGCCGCATACATAGCCCAGTGCTAGCGTCGCGACCAGCAGGCTCAACTTGTTGTTTCCTCGCATTACCTGTGATTGGTTAACAAGTTATGATGAGATACTTATGTAACAGTCTAAATTTCATGTACAATTTCGAGTACTATAGCCAGACGTTGGGTTACCTATTAACTATAATCTGTAAAAAAAATGTTCTTAATGATTAAGTTATTAAATCAAATGTGTTCGGAGTCGCTTGAAGAAGTTTAACAGATTTGGATAATCCAACGTGTTGCTGTCTATCCAAACTGAAGCACCGAATCTATAATATAGGTACGTTAAAATAGATGTATTACATTGGATTTCATTTAAAATATGCGTAGGTAGTATAAGTAAAGAAGACATTGAGGAGCATAAAATCTAAAAGACATTATTCCCGAAACCCCACCAAACCTGAGATGCTTGAGAACGAAATTCATACCAACTATTGTAATGGCATCAGTCTCCGTTGTTTCCTGCTCGTGGCCTGCCTACTACTTACCTACTTATATTAATAGTAGGCAGGCAGGCCCTCAGATAGATTCGTGATGTTTTATTGGCACTGATAAAGTCCATTCATAAAATGATAGGTGCTGAGCACACACATAGGTAAGGGTGTAGGGAACTAGTATAGTTCTGGTAATAGTCTGTGGTGTAGGGTGATTATCAATATGATGCACATTATAGAGGAGTTTAAATAACTGAGCTTATTCAATACTCATTTAATAGAAGAAAAAAAAACAGACTTACCTTATTGCCCAGTTTCATTTAAACTCAAGTATTTACAAAGTAGGGACATCTCAGTGGTAAACTTATTACGAGTAGAAAGGCCACTTTCACCAGTTCACACTATCGGAGTATTGTTTCCGCACAAGTTTGTAATAGGGTGGTCGTCACCGTAATAAATCCATTGACTGTCGCTTAATGATTAGTGAGTGTTTTAGCGGAGATTGTGGTTCGAGTGTGCGGCCGAGGCTGCGCGCGACTCTAATTCGGTCCCGACTCGGTGTGCGATGCGACTGCGCGGGCGCCGCGCGGCGTCCCATTCAACTGGCGGCCCCGACCCGCCGCCTCCTACGCAGGATGCACGTTTAGATTCACTCCGCAGTTCGATTCAACAAAAAGTATGCGACTAAAAAATTCAAATTGCGTGATTTTTCCTTGATATTTGTGATTTGAGAGTTGGAATATAGAAGGATACTTCCTTTGTGTTCAGGGTTAGGTAGATAAGTGTAAAATCTTGTTGATAAATGTGAATAAATGGTACTATGTCAATCAATATGTATTGAGGATTCAGCCCGTCTAGACGGGCTTCTATCCAAAAATATGTAGTATCAACATGAAACTTTCAAAAAAGGGTAGACGGGTTATTTTATTGAAGGATAGTTTAGGAATTTCAATAGTACCTGTAAATAGTATAGGGTTTATAGTTTCGTTCTTATTAGATTACTGTGTACTTGCTCAGATGTTAATTTCAAATGTAACAAGTAATACATTTTGATCTAAAGCGGTGGGTAGATTAACTTAATCAAAGTGGTTATATAATTAACATTAGTGAAATGTAGGCAAAAAAACAGCATAAATAAAATCATTCAGGTGCGAAAATGACCTAATAGATACCGGTTGTTTCGTTTCCTATCACAAATAATTATTGAATTTGTCTATCCGTTCATCCAATGCCACGCATTAGTTGGCTGTTAGTTTGCGATTACTTTGCTTAGTTTTTTCATAAAGATATTGATTTACGTCACTCACAGTGGTGCTGGCTGTCACTGTCAGTTAGGCAAGTGTCAATTCGACGTGATTCGCGATTCGATTTAAACATTTTATTGTATTTCTATTTAGTTTCTTTCATATCATTTATTTGTAAAATAATATTTTCTTAAGTGGTAGAAATAACTCAGAAAAATAATAAAGATAAGACAGTAAGCCATTAAGGGGATAAAATAATTCAACTGATAAACCTATCCAACTAAGTCACAAAATGAGCACAAGATCTAATCCTCGGCGTGTGCTGGAGGGTCAAGGTGATGTTCAAGAGCACATTGTTTCCTCCACCGTCGATATTCCACACCAAACCGTAACTAAACCTCGGACGAGCAACATAAGACTTGACTGTATTGGCTTGTTCTATCCTCTTCCTCTCACAAGTACCTATCCTTTAATTCCTTTTTAGCCTTCCATTCCTTGTATCAAAATGTCTTTACATTTACATTTTACACGTTACTTTGTGCATACTTTATGAGTAATGTTTTTTACAGACTCTCAAACAGTTGTCTCAACCAATGATGGAAATCTATCAACATCGAAATCATTAGTTGTAGTGGTTTTGATATTTACATCATCTTTATTAGCTTTAGGTCTTCTATACAAACAATTCCCACAATTAGAAGAGTAAGTGTTCAACAATAATGATGAAGAATTATACTTTTAATTATTTTTTAACAGATTTTGAATTTTTTTCAGACATGAGAAACAACACTTGAAACTTCCATGGGATTTGGAAGATGCTAAACAATTAGGTCTTGTTTTGGACCGATATAAAGCAAAATATTTTTATGAAGTATTATTTGGAGTATTCCTTGTTTATATTTTGTATCCTTTTATAACTAAGGAAGAAAAATCCATCAAATTATTAATTTCAGCTACACTTGTTAATAAAATCCTTAACTGTAGTTACAGTTTGCAAACATTTGCAATTCCTGGATCAATTTTTCTCAGCATTCTTTCAGGGTTCCTATTTCCATTTTATTTAGCACTGCTTTTAGTTTGTTGCTGCTCAGCAATCGGTGCCAGTTTATGTTTTTTCTTGTCAAATTTATTGGGAAAAAAACTTGTTAAGAAGTTTTTCCCTGAAAGAGCAGCACAATGGTCCAAGGCAGTGACAAAGCATCGGAACAATTTACTCAACTATATTATATTCCTGAGGGTGACACCGTTCCTACCCAACTGGTTTATAAATATGTCAGCACCAGTGATTGGTGTCCCTCTAGTGCCATTTGCTTTAGGAACATTTATTGGTATGTAACCTGAATTGAAATTTTATTGCATTTAAGAATTATTTTGTTGAATAATACTGCATATAGATTAATTTAACTTTTTTTCAGGGGTGGCCCCACCATCATTTGTGGCGATACAAGCTGGTCAAACCCTGCATACCCTGACATCTACAAGCGATGCCTGGTCTTGGACTTCAGTGACCATTCTCAGTATCTTTGCATTAGTTTCAATGATACCTGTTTTACTAAAAGATAAGCTACGAGAAAAATTTGACTGAAGACAAGATGTGGTTTTTAGCGAATTTTATTTAATATTTATGTTAATAAATTGATGTTTTGTACATTCCATTTTAGTGTTTTCATCTGGTTCATCTTGATTTTTAAGATTTTTAACAATATGATCCTACATAAGCCACAAATGTAACATTGCTTGTTGGCTTAATAATTGGTCTCCAGTACCACCAGTTGTACCATACTGGAAAATAAAAGTATTTTTAACTATAGAGGTGATGATAAGGCAACATGTACTGACAAAAATGTAAGTCTTACTTACACAAGTAGGTTTCTTTGAGATCTACTGTCAGAGCCCTGCACTGATGTTTGCATTCCTCAGCTGGAACTAGGCTTACAGTTCTAGTGCCACTTAGAGACAACAAAAATGAGTAATTACACTCTGTGTCAGGAATTTTAAATGCTTTCTGGCTTGAATCAGCAATGATAAACCTCTCAGTGCTTTGCCCAAACTTTGGAACAATAGTTGGTCTGGATATATGTTGCCGAAGGAATTTTGCCACATGCACATTGTTGAATTTCCTAAAACAAACAAAAAGGTGTTAAAGCTTATGTAAGCTAGATAAGAATATCAAAATTAAGCATGTAATAAAATAACACACCATATATATAATTTTTTTTCCCCAATTGCAGTTTCTGCAAACATTTCATTAAGAGAAATATGATACTTGTTGTTTACTAAAATTTTAAGAGATTCTTTATCAAATATACTTTTATTTTTATGATAGATTTCTCTAAGCAACTCTATATCAATCACTTTTTGTCCTGTCTGAAAAATAACATACAATTAATATTTTACATTATACTGTTATAGAACAAAAAAAGTACATTATATCACTAGTCCCAAATTAAATGAGTCATTATCCGGCGGTCACTTTCGTGGTCACCATAAAGTTTAAATTTATTCCAATAATAACATCAGAATCTTAAAATTTTCTGCATAAATATATAGCCTCTGCTATAAAGAATATTACTCTAACATGAATTATGAGATTATGATGTTATTTTCGGAATAAATTTGTGGTGACCAAAAGTGATTAGCCGGATAATGACTCAAATACATTCTCTATGATTAAATATTGAAACTGAGATGTGAATTGAGGTTGAATTCTTGTGTAGACTTGCAGTTGGTTTTAAATACGACTGTAATTTTTGCAATTCTTTTTTATGTTATAGGTAGCAGACAAGCAGACAGATCACTTGATGGTAAGCAATTGTAAGCAGCGATGGTAAGCACCAATCGTAACACCAGTGGAGTTACAGTACCCTTGCTCTAAACTATAAAATACCCCTTTCCCCGGATTTAGCCTCTGGTACCCTCACTCACACAGGGAAACAGCACAGACACTGCCTCATGCCAGTTTTCCATGAGGCTGTGGTATCACTCCGGTCGAGTCGGCCCATTCATATCCTGAAGTGTCTCTCCCACAGTAATGTATGTACCACAAACAACAGCTACACTATATGTTAATGTTTTTGTTTTAATGGCTGGGACCGGTCAGGACTCAGGACTTGTGTTAATGGAAATTCGACCACAAGGAATTACAAATATAATTCCTGCCTACATATAATAATAGAGTATTAGTAGCTAATACATATGCAAGATAGGTACCTCATAAATAAAGGGTGCATTTTGTTGTTCATTACTTGGATTTGGATTATGGATTTCTCTCACATTATTGACTGAACTGCATGGCCAACAGTCCATGTCTGTTACCATAAAGAATGGATTTTGTATTAGACATGTTTCATGATACAAATCTGTAACAAGGCAGTATGATTAAATATTTCAATTTTTAATAAATAGCAACTTCGAAATTTTTGTACTCTACCCTCACTCACCTGTCAGAGAAGGGAATAGTGATAAGAATGGTATGGTTATCTTTCTTAATAGTCGTAATCCAGGATAAATGTACTCTTGCAGATGACATATCACACAACTATAAATGGTTTTGTAGTTATAAATACTACATCCCAAAATTAAAACTAAGATAAATAATACTTTGTATTTAGTTCTAATACTTTCTGGTCTGGTTCCAACTTGGTGATTTTCTAAAGAAGTAAGGGATTCAAAGTATAGTTTCCGAAATTCTTCTTCGCTCATTCCAGCATCTAAACATTGATTACGAAGTGTGTTGATGGAGTCTGAATACTCAATTAAATCATTATGACTAGCCATTCTATAGTTTTTATTGGATTATTGCAGTAAAATGCTGTGTGGCTGGCGTAAATAAATTAAATCGATGTATTATTTATTTATTTACCACTGTTTACCACCTTCAATCAAAGTAAAGAACGAACACAGAGTACATACAGACCAAGATAAAAAGTAAAGAACAAATTTTGACATTTGTCAGTTGTCTATTTCAGCGTTTAGCTGTCAGATTGACTTGCCAATAGCTGAATTTTTAAGTTCATGTGTTGGTAACAGAACTATCTAAGGTTGGTAATACACTAATTGCATCAAACAAAAAGCTTAGCTTTTCAACATTTTGTAACATTTTTTTGGTCCGCGCGACCATGAAATAAATGTCTTCCAGTCAGGTAGAAGCATAGAGTAACTTAAATACTGGGTAGAATCTTGCGTGTTGGAACGGGAGATGGCATGAGCTTTAGTGCGGTAATCACTTTATATCGCGTTTTCTAATATGGTGCAATAGGTAACGAAACGACCCCGGATTTAACCTCCACTTAAGTAATCTGTCGCCTAAGTACAGCAGCAGACAGACATTAGAAAGCATTCTCCTTGATGATAAATAATCACTAGGTACATATAGGTTATGTTCAGGTCATGATTATAAGAATAGGTAGTTTATAAATAATATACCTACGCCATACTTATCCTATTCACACAGATCAACTAGTCTTAACTAGGGCATTCCCTGTACGATGAGTATGTAGGAACCTACTACTAACTGTTGATTGCCGAAGGTGTCTCACAGTACTGTTTGTTTCCTTTTATGTTATATCAGGGAAAATCTCAGACTTAAATCCCTGAGCATTCTCACATCTTCCAGAGTAAGGGTTTGCGGGCACAAAGCCAGGTGCACGACCCCCGGACGGAGCTTGCATTAACGGCGGGGAACGCTGATGGATTGGGGGAGCGTTAGGGACGGCCGAGGGTGAGCATCCGTACCTAACGAGCACTGGAAGTAACCGGTGCAATACCGGCACTGGTCCGTACTGCGCGTCGACTGGCCTTCAAGGGGTTGAGGGAGACGCGCATATTGTTGGCACAGTTTGTTTCCTAAATATTGACCCAAACAACCGGGAATCGAAATCCGTAACATTCTGCGGTTGGACGCAAGATCATAGATAGGTGGCATCATTGCGCCATTTAAGTGGAAAGACGTCATTTAGTAGGAAAAAATATCTCACTGTAGGATTATTATCTTCAACTTAGTTACCTAATACAGGGTGTATCGCTAAACATTTACACCCCTTTTACTAAGTTTTCTACCTCGCCACGATAACCTCTCTTACCGGCTGGCACAGGTAGCTACTACTTTTCCCGGCCTGTCGTAAGAGGCGACTAAACGGGGTTTTCGGAGTACGTGAGCGTATCCACTGCTGGGGAGTGGCTTGCTCAGCATACGACTCCGCGGGGGACGTACAGGGTTGAAGGGCTGTATTGCGCCAGATAGGGGTGAAGCGGCGAGCGCGATTAGCGGTACGGTCTAGTCCCGGCTGTGGGATTTCCGACCACGATTACGCGGAGATGGACACCCCAGGGGTTTTAGATAGGGTTTGAGTCCCACACACCACCTTGTTCCCTACATGTAGCAAGGTGACGGCCATGATGGTTTCCCCTCGGAAAAAAAGGTACCTACTCACGGGGCATGGTTGCTTCGGGAGATACCTGTGCCGGATAGGGAGGGAGCTAAACGCTGTCTGTCACTACTGTGACGCTGCGGATGACTCAGCTGAGCCTACACTCGCGGTATGTCCCGCTTGGATGGTGGAACGGAGAGATCTTTGCGCCACCATCGGACTGGCCTTATCCTTGCCGACTGCAATAAGCATTATGGTCGACAGCAGGGTCGTTTGGGAGGCGGTTTATTCTTTCTGTGTACATGTCTCGCTTCAGAAAGAGGAAGCTGAGCGCGAACGCGAGCGTTTAAATTTCTTGCGTCGGAGGAGACGTCGCAGGGGCGGTCCTGATGGTGCGTCTTAGAGGGACTGCTCTGCGCCCTGTAGCTAGGGGACTTAAGAGTCGACTAAACGGGCCTTCGGAGTACGTGAGCGTACCCACTGCTGGGGAGTGGCTTGCTCAGCATACGACTCCGCGGGGGACAGCGTAGGTGAAGCGGCGAGCTCGATTAGCGGTATGATTTAGTCCCGGCTGTGGGGTTTCCGTCCGCGATTGCGCGGAGATGGACACCCCAGGGGTTTTAGTTAGGGTTTGAGTCCCACATCACCACCTTGTTCCCTATATGTACGAGTAGCAAGTTGAAGGCCATGACGGTTCCCCTGGGAAAAAAAAATACACCCTGAATAATGAGAATCACATTCACATTATTTAACTTAAGTAGGTACAGAATCAGGTCCATGTTACAGACAGACAGCTACATTAGGTTACTACAATCTGTCAAGACTCCTCGTTGATATTGAACCGAACTTGAAGAAGCAGTTTTGTATAGGTACCTACTTCCTTTGATTGATGTGAGGCTGTAACTTAAGAGATGTTGAATTTTCTCCAGCATTGTGGACAAACTTCAGCTGTTTATACAATGCCATTAACGTGATTGTTTGTCAAAAGTTTTGGTATGCGATATTTTTTTTTAAATGTAGTTGACTAATTAGGTATAATAGATAGGTACTTAAGTCGTTAAAGTATAAAAAAAAGTTTTATTTTAGAGTAACTAAGTACTTAGTAAATTTAATATCTCCCTTTCGCAGGGCGATTTGAAGAATGGAAAGTAAGCAATGAACACTTGTGTAGGTAGTTTAATGGGTTTATGGATTCCCATAGATGGATCTGAATATTTGTCTCTGAACCTGATTCCTGAGCATTACCTACTTATCTAAAAGTTGTGACCTTACTTTTGAATTGCCTGACTCACATTCCTGAGTATATAAGTGTGTCTATTCGTACCTACTTATGACGTGCCTTCTGCATTTTGCGGTGGAGTACCTATTCTAAAAGAGGAATTTCATTTCAAAATGGTCAAAATTGCAGTCTGTGCATTAAATAATATAATTTGAATTAAGTAGAGCTACACATATTGACTTCTTTCACTGCTACGATAAGATAAGACAAAGTATAGCTATGAGTTGGGGCCTTCCGATAAGGCGTCGATGTAATAGAGTCCTGTCAATACGCGACGATATGCTCTCTGACTACAAGTGCCCAAAATAACAACGTAAATAACTAGTGACTAGTTAGAAAAACAAGTGTAGTGGAAATGTTTGTTTTGTGATTTTGTGAAGCTTTGACGGAGCGCAAAATGTATATAAAGTTCAGAAAATGCTGGAAATAAGAAAAATAAGATGGAAACCAATACACGAGCGCAGGGTGGAACTTGGAACTGGCCTCTTCTTCTGTCAGCTGTGTTCTTGAATGTATGTTGTAAAAGTTGTAATAATTGTCATTTTGCACACATAAAAAAACAAAAGAGTTTAGGTAAGAATTCGGAAACAAACATTAGCAATACCTAGTGCCTTTTAGAAAGGAAGTTTGTATAATAACTGCGGGATTTGTCTAACACATATTTGCAAAATTACACCGTGTTTTATTAAGAGTGTGACGTCAATCACGTCTCCTATTACAAAACAGGCGAGAAAACAATGTTAAATATGCACTCTAGAAAGATAACGGTACGAAGTTAGAATATAATCTACACCGTAGGTACCTCTTAGATGTGATTTTATAAAGAATAAAACAATAAAAATTATGTTAAGAAAGGTTTGCGTAAGTAGGTACTACTACAACACACACAGAAGTAGGTACCACTTACTGTTAAATATGAAGGTTATAAATAGACAGGTAGTAAAATAATATAGATTTAAATAAGTCTAGGCATATTAAGGGTGAATGTTATTTGTCCGCCATGTTACTTTTATATCTGATTATTATCTACATAAGGTTCTCTAGGTCGGACAATACCTACAGGACGTTGCTTGGTTTAATAAAACTATCAATCAGATCGATATTTACACAACAAGTCTGTTTTGGCCGACAGTAAAATAGTCTAATATACCTATTTCTCCGTACAGTTACAGTTTTTCTTCACGCTCAGCGCCGAGCCCTACCTATATGTTCAGTACCAAATATCGACTGTTTTTTTTTTCGTTTCGTAAACCATAGAACATCGAGATATCTACTTATAGTAATTTGTTTTCATGCCCCCCACCACTTATACCCCCTATTTTGAGTGTGTATCATTTTGGATTCACAGGCCTGGGAAAAAGTTTTGTGTGAAAGCCTTTTTCGTACGGGAAATAACTGAAAAAAGATGCGTGTACAATTTTATAAAAATGGACAATGATAGTGATGATTCTGTAGACGATACAAATTTCTGCCCCAGTACCGAAGAGGATGACAATACCAGTAAATCTGACAGCGAAGTTGAAGTTTGGAATCCACCAGTTACTTCAAGGAGAATGTCGATGTTTTCAGATGATCAGATGCCGTCGTTGCTCTTTTTTTGGTCAAGGAATCTCTTGTTTCTGATATAAAACTATTATTACTTAAAGCAATGTTCATTTTATTCCTACACTTTTACATTTTTTTCAATATTTTTTTAGCCAAATTTACCGATCCCAAACCCAAATACACCAGGACAATCCTTTGGGACAGGGCAAAGTAAAATTTCTACCGTACTAAATGTATGGAAAGTGTGCACGTTAGCGATACAATCCTTAAGAACGAGGTAGTGCTCGTGTATCGAAAAAGATACACAAGTGTTTTGATTGACAGTGTGTATCGAAAATGATACACATGGCGCTGAGCGTGTTGAAAAAGGGATCTGTCCCGTCTTCGCACGGGTGCAATATTATGCATACAAATACATGTACCTGTCATATTACTATACCTACATATAAACCTTCGTTTTGGATTTACTCTATTTAAAAAACCGCATAAAAATCCGTTGAGTAGTTTTAAAGATCTATTATAAGCATACATAGAGACATACAGCGAAAGCGACTTTGTCTTATACTTAAAGGTAGGTAGTATGTTGATGTGCCAACTTAAGGATTGAGGTAAAGTACGTACTTTCCCACCAGGGCCAATAATTTTTTCTCACCCTGTAGTATAACATGCACACAGACTTGCTTTATTTATTACCTTACCTACCTGATACCTGAAAATAAAATATTTGTTTCTCAAGTTTAACTCCTGTTTGATATATCGTAGGAGGAGACGACGAACAATTCCGCCTTGTTTTTCTTTACTCCCTGGTGGTGGTTTGCCGGTTTCGGTGTGGGGGTACCAGTGCTGGCTTTTTCCGGTCCACTCCAACGTCGGACGGGGAAGCATTCGGCCATCCCTAATGCCCCCGTCGGGAGGGGCCGTTTTGGGCCCACCGTGTAGGTGGCTATTCCACCTGGGAGATTTTGGTCCCAAGGCTACGCTGGATTCCCACGGTCTCCCTTAATATGGTCATGAGGATGCACCGCTGGTGTTTTAGTGGGAATGCCTCTGGGCTCCATTCCCAGACGCAGAGCCCCACATAACCCACGCCAGCCCACACCGGTGGGGTATGCATAAGGCATGGTCCTCTCATTGCACTTTAGGAGGCCCGCATTTCACCAGCGAAAGCAAAAAAAAGGTCACGAGTTTCATAATATCGAATTGGATGACTGATGTGTGATGTAGGATATACGAGTATAGATATTATTATTGATAGTATCTATCAATAGCCATTTAGATATTATTATGCATGCATGATGCTTGATAAAACTTTAAATTAGAAAAGAAGGTCTTAGGGGGATCAGAGCGATGGTCTCATTAGAGTAGAAATATGCGCACTTTCTAAATGTGAGACGTAGGTTTTGATTCTGAGCACACATCTTTGGATTAATCTATGTGCGTATTTCTACCACTTCCTCGAAGAGAAAGAAAACATGCACATGTTTCTGATAGATTCTCGCATTGTGGATATGTAAGTATCTACATGTCAGAGTTGCGAAGGTCAGGGGCTTCAAAATGTAATAAACGGACTTGCAAATCCTGAATCATAAGTAGTCCAAGCGAATCCCGTACCTTAAGAGAAACGAGAAGACTCCTTCTTGTTTCTGTAATAGGCAAGAGTAGGAAACGTTATTAAACGTGAACGTGATATTCTGTTTTGTGTACCAAATAAAAATAAATAAATAAATATAACGTTTATTAACCTTACGAACAGTTCTTCATATTGTGTTCTTTGCATTGCGTTCGGAACGAAAACGAAATGGGAACGTTTTCAAAAACCGGTTGTGTTTTATAGGCATTAGCTCGAACTGCTCTGGCGATGATGATGGTGCTCTCTCGCTGCTACCTAAAGCTACTGTAGGTAGGTACTTTAATCTCCACACGATTTAGGATTAATGGAATACCAACGTTTCCTAAACCAGATAAGCACGTAAGACTCGATTGGCACTACAGCGTTGCTGATTATACTGATACGTTATCTGATTATGCAGAAGTATCATTAAAGCCAAGAAATTTGTCATTGAAGGTTTTGCCGAAATCTTATTTAGAGTCCGCGTCACCAAAGTCCCCTGCGCGCTTCAGTCGCCTTCGACTTTATTTTCATAAACATCTTATTACAAATCGCGATCTAAAGTTATTACCGTACTAAAGCTCATGTCATCCCGTTCCAACACGCAATGATAAAAGGGGCTTTAGATAGGGGTTTTAGATATATCCTTAGTTCGGGATTTGTAATAAGGGGGAACAAATATAAAATTTTAGTTCAGTGTTATGCCGCGGGACTTCTTTAGTGGCCCGGACTCTATTGCTGCTATGGATTTCGGATTAAGGAAAGTAGTATAGGAAATATTAAAGGACCTCGAAATCACAAACAATACGGACTTAGTAATGTAACTTTTACTGGTTTCGTAAAGTACGTTGTTATAATTGTAGTACTAAAAAGTCATTGTTGATACTGTTCATTGCAGATTTGCCTGCCAAGCCTGGTGTTATCGTATGGTGTGCTTTTGCTTCACTCAACTGAACTAGGAGCTCCAATATGGCTTGGCTTGTCTACGCCAACAATATTCATATTTACCTACGGCTTTGACACGTAAGTACCTACCTGAGGCTTATTCATCAAACGCATCTTAGTAACTAAAATATGTACCTACATGTACCCTTCTTAAGCGGATTTCATAGTTAGGTGCCACGCTTGTTTCAAAGTTGCATCCAGTTAAACAAGTGCGAAAAACAATTAACAAATGTTTTGTGAAAATAATATAATAATGTGACTTTTGTGCTATTAATGGTAATGTGACTAACATGCACACATGTTTGACATAAGAAGTTTCCTTTGCAGAATGCTTGGTGCCGCGACGCCGCAGACTCCTGGGGCGGGTCGGTTGGCTATCGAGTGATGGCGTCCCTGGGTCTCCTGCTAGTGGTTGCTAGTCTACTCCTCTGTGTCTTTCGTGCCGTATTTTTTGCAGCCTTGTGTTTATGGCGTTTTGGGAGGTAACTACTTATAATATCTCTTTAATATACTAATGTAATATTTTTCGACCTTTTCCACCAACTCAATCTCAAATGTTGTGTTTCAGGTTTTGGATCCTCGCTGATCTCGGCACAGGTTGACGCAGTTATCTTTGACACCTACGATTCTCACTTGGGAATCATACGTGGCCTATGCTTTGCTGGACAAGCGATTGGGCAGTCCTTGTTTCCTCACATACTAACAGCTCTAATTGAAACCTTTGAATACTCATATTCGTTTATGGTTTTTGCCGGGATTATGCTTCAAACTTTGCCGGCAATAATGCTATTAAAAGTTGACGATAAAATTAGAAGACCAGTATCTTATACTAGATACACGGATAAGACCTATGCTATATTTAATAATGAAGGAATGAATGGTTACACAAATGAGCTACAGCTACACGATTTAAGTAGAAAATGCTGGCAGAGTCCATCAGATGATAATTTACACAGATATGACGAAGGCGATGAGCTAGATAATTATCGTTACGTTAATGTCACAATCACACCTCCGCCAAGTCCGGAGGAAAAAAGAAGAAATATTTTTGGAGTTGAAATTCTACCTGAAATACCAGAAGAGAGTGAGGAAAGTGAGGAAAGCGAGGAGAGTGATGATGATTACGAGGAGAATGACAATGATTTCGATAAAAATAGAAAAAGATTTAATTTTGCTATTAAAAGACTGAGTACAATCGGTGACAGTTTTGACGATTACATAACAAAGCAAATAAGAAGGGACTCCGAACAAACAGAAAGCGATACGTGTGAGAGTAAAGAATACTCAGAAGTAGAAGTTACTTATGACACAATATCCCCAGTTACAGATATACAAAGAGAGAAAGTATTTAATTCATTTAGTTTCCGTTGTCAATCTGCTTATGCTAGCTTAAGAAGGAAGATGCGAATGCCTTCGTACAGAGTATACCGTTTAAAAAGAAGAACTGTTTATCTAATGTATAATATCAACGACACTTTTATCAAGCCACTTACAAGGTCATTGTCATGTTGGAGATTTTATCCTGCGCTGATGCTTTGTTTTTGCAAGTTGACCTTATCGGCGGTATCTCTAGTGCTGATGCCAATGATCGCTTCGCAAGTCAAGCCGAAAATATCAATGACAGAGACGAATTTCCTTATTTCGCTGCATGGTTTCACGTGGATTTGCTTCTTGCTGTGTACTCCATGGTTGGCACAAACACCGAAGCGTAATTTTAAGTATGTAACTGTGATGGGATTATTGGTTTCGACCGGAGCAACCTTTGGTAAGAATGAATACTTGAAAATATTATGTTTAATGATAATTTACCAAGCATTTGTTGATTTCTATTTTAATGAGTTTTTTTCTATTATTGCAGTTTTGGCTGAGGCAAGGAACCATGATTGTTTCTCTATCGGATGTGTTGTGGCCGGCATAGGCTACGGGGCTATTACCTCGTGTTGGGAAACCTCTGTTCAAGATTTTGTCGGAGCTCGCAAGTGGCCGAAAATCCACAGCACCCTGGAGACTATTTCGTCAACCGTTCTAACTGTGTTTGTGGTTGGACTGTGTGTGCTCATAGGAAAGGACGGTGGCTTGCAACACTGCATGTTCATTCTAGGTGTAATTTACGCAGTAATATCTTTCGTGTGGATGATGATAGCTTTATTTGCAATATATGTTACCAAAGTGAGATCTCTAAATTTAGGTAGATGGACAGGTAAAGTAGGTAGTTATAGTAATTAGTCACTAAGATAGTCTGCTTCCTCTGGTAAAGGGTTGCGAAGGTCAGATGGTAGTCGCTTCATTGTAATTACCAGTCTCCCCAAATCCTGGAGCATGCTCGCAGCGTGTCACGGGTTGCGAAGCGACTGCTTTGGACACAACCGGGAATAACACGTTGAGATGATTGCTTGGGCAGTAAGTAGTGGTTTAGGTTAACTGAGTTCATTAATTCCTGTAAATATTCTTGTTTTGTTTTAAAATAAAGATGCGTATATTTATTACCTATTTAATATTACAATGAATAAATTATTTTTATATTATCTGTGTAATTGTTTCTCCTTTTTTATCTAGTGAAACCACACCCCTAACGGGTGGCTAAGCTATATTACCTAAACGCAAATAATCCGCTTAACTATAACAACAGTAACTGCCACACTCAGAGTCGTTGGCTACTTAGTAAAGTAAAGTAAAGTAAAGTATCAGCCTATAAACTGTCCCACTGCAGGGCAAAGGCCTACTTAAGAAAAAATATTGACACTTATTTTGATACGCGCAAAGGCTACCGATACTAAAGTTAATGAACATTAGCTTAAATGACGCCTCTGAGTGCGGCCGTTAGATACTTCTTTTAACAGCTAACCTTTTTTACAACTTAATTGCCATATTATGACATTTAAGTTGATGACAGTCAATTCATTATTAAAATAACCGTGGGAGAGCCACGCTTTGGCATGAATGGGCCAGCTCGACCGGAGTGATACCACGGCCTCACAGAAAAATGGCGTGAAGCAGCACTGTGCTGTGTTTTGCAGCGTGAGTGAGGGGTACCGGAGACCCAATCCGGGGGAAAGGGAGGTTAAAATGTTGGCAGCGCACTTGTGACTCCACTGGTGTCGCGGGTGGGTGTCTATGGGCGGCAATTGCTTACCATCAGGTGATCCGTCTGCTCGTCTGCCACCTATCACATAAAAAAAAATGAATAAAAGACACCGACTGCCATGACTCTTTTAGGGCCGATTCGACCTATCTTTATCCGTATAGTATAACGTCTTGTATATATAGAATGACAGCGCTATACCATAGATTTTCGAATCGGGCCTTAGTATAGTTGAGTATACCTACCTAGTGAAATCGTTTGCATGACGTGGATCTAAGAACAAGAGTAAATATGGTTATTTAGATAAGATAATATTTACCAGTTCCGGAAGTAACAAATTTTCCTGTAACTACGAGTTATATTACGTAATGAGGTAATTTAAGGTTCTATGCTTAAGTTCATTGACATTATGAATTTATGATGTTTGCCTCAAGAGAGGCGGAGAAATATCAGATTTAGCCACAATTAAACCTTCGGTTAACTTTGGCACTTCTACAAGTTATCGTTCTGGACGTTAGGTCTATAACTACTGTGCTGAGCGAGTTTTTTTCGTATTTTTCCTTTGCAGACTAGTTTCTCTAAACTTCTCGTGAATCATGTAGGCCGCTGTTCAAATCTTTGGGCATTTTGCCCCTTCCTTCGCTTTACATCCTAGAAGTAGCAAATTTTGTAAAATGTAATATTAATCTCTTCAAAAAATCAAATTGTACATTTTCTAGAAATACCCGAGATCCCTTAAAGTTAGTTTATAATAAAAGTCCAAATCTCAGCCACTATCTACGGCAATGTGATGCTATGTGTGTAAAAATATTTAATTATTTACCCAAACATTTAAAATTACCTACTACCAATCCATGTATTTAAAAGAAAATTATCTGAATGGCTTAAGAACATAATTTTTATTCTCTGGAAGATTTTTATAAAAGCAGTAATAGTTTTAAGCTAGATTTGTGAGTACAAGAATTAATAAGTTTTATATAAGCTATTTGTGTTGTTCCTAGTCTTTAGTTTATTTAAATGTTTTTATTTTTCGTAGCTATAAGTACCTAATTTTAATATTTGCATGCCAAGTTTGGCAAAACATGCGAACAAATCTAACAATGTTAACAACAAATGTAACCATATTTTACGCAAATAAAAATATTCTATTCTATTCTATTCTATTCTGCACACTTAATTATGACATATAACCTACGTTTCGAAAATGGAGGCATGTTTGTCCATGTTCTGAGAAACCTTGATTTTGGGACTCACTGGATACCAGATTATATTGTCTTTTTAACCCCCGACCATAGGATTAAAACAAGACTAGAAACCTAGTCTGCGCCCACTGTTTGCAGCAACTCAAACGGAGCCGTACGGCTCCAAACGACCGAACGCTCCGCAGTCGTCAATGTGCTTGTCAAACGCATCTCGTGAAAATTAATTTACTATGACGATTTGTGCGGTCAAATTTTGTCACAATGATTCGGAAAAGCATAAGAAGTGTAATAACAACACTTTTCACAGGTAAGCCTTCAATATTTCATAGTATGTTGTGTTTTATAAGCTAAAAATACAAATGATTTATTAAAATGCTCAGTGTTGCCTGATAATGAAAAAAAATTTTTCCCCATTTCAACTTTTGTAAGATTTCATTGCAGTTGCTACTGATGTTTACAGCGTAAAGCAGTGTCTCTACTGTGTTTCGCCGCGTGAGTGCGGGTACGGGAAGCCCAATCCGGGAAAGGGGGGTTTAAAGGTTGGTAGCACTTGTGACTCCACCGAGTGTCAATGGACGGCGGAAATATCTTACCATTAGGTGCTCCGTCTGCTCGTCTGCCAACTATCACATAAAAATAATCTTTATTTCCACACAATGTGGCATAACAAGCCTCCTTTTTTTAAGGGCGGGTTGTGTAGATTGCGTCGGAATGCTGTCCCTGTCAAGGTAGTTATTAAAGCATTATTTAAACTAAAACTAATGGGTATGTATTTTGAGATCTGTTGAAGAAAGGACTTCCCTCATCTGTTATTCAAAAAAATCGTTCGGTAGTTTTTGAAATTGTCGCGGTCAGGCAGACAGACGCGGCGCGGTAGAGGGACTTTACTTTAGAATAAGTTTAGGATATTTAATTTAATTTTATTTTACAGAAGTTATTTAATGTTCAAGAAAGACTTATATAAGTAACTGAATGTTCTTGAAAGAAGAAGGAGAAGGGTAAGGACGGGAAGGAGACGACGAACAGATGCCCGTCTCCCTCCTGTCCATGGGGGAAACCAGTCGGCGCGCGGTGCGGGGGCACCGACACAGACACCACCCACTGCTCGGTAGGGACAGCTCAGCGCTTCTGGCTGTCCTGGGATATTTTTTAGTCCACGGTATGAAATACCGTGTATCACAAAAAGTATATCTTATAAAAATGTGCCTCTCTAAATATGAAGAAGCAGGCGTTAAAGTAGTCAGCCTCAGATTTGATGCTCATTCTACTAATATCTCAGCTATGGAAATACTTGGTTGCCGGATTAAAGATTTGAAAATTATAAAAACCACATTCAAACATCCCACCGCAAATCATGACGTAGCTGTGTTTTTGGATTCCAACCAAATGATAAAACTTGCTCGGAACCATTTTGAAGACAAGGGTGAATTATTGGTCCAAAATGAAAGTAAAATATCTTGGCAATTTTTAAAGAAATTAGTTGACCTCCAAGAAAAAGAAGGCTTACACTTAGCAAACAAATTAACCAAAAAACACCTTTTGAAATTCAATAATGAAAGTCAAATTTGTATCTCAACTCAGAAGTTGTATGGTAAGCAAAGAAGTAGAAGTGTGGCAGTAGCTTTGAAATTTTGTCGTTAAGTATTAAAATTACACGAATTCAAAGACAGCAATGGAACTGAAGAACTTTTAATGAATTTCAACGATGTGTTTGATATATTTAACAGCGGAAGCTTGACACAATTTGATTATTAACACCCTCTTTCCAGTGTAAATAAAGAAGAAAATTTTAAATATTTAGACAAAGCCAAAAAATACATACTTAATCTCCATATAAAGACGACACGGAAATGAAAGTTTACCGAAAATGAAAATTCTGCCAAGCTCAAATTAAAAAGCTTTGAAGCAGCTGTCGATGTTAAGTGGTTTTAAAGGTTTGCTCATCTGCATTGAAAGTTTAAAACATTTATTTACCTCCTTGGTTGAAGACACACAGGAGCTTAAATACATCACAACGTACAGGGTGAGCCAGGACCATATAAAGGACGAATTATTGTTTGGAGCAATACGGATGCACGATTTATAGGTAGTTACAAGAAGTTGTTTAGCCACATGGAGCTACAAGTAGGTGAAACTGGAAATTGCGTTCCTTTGGAAAATGTCGCTATTTGCTCATCGGCTTTAACATGTATCAATGCAACTTCAGTTGACGAAAGATTCGATGATGCTGTTGAAGAACCATCAAAGGTTACGACCGCGCTTGACATAGGATTCGATATTGCGTTGCAAAGTAATCCTGATGACCTGATGATCCTGATTACAGAAAACATGTTATAGCTTACATTGTCGGCAATGTTGTAAGACACGTGAGCACGCAAATAAAACGTGATTTTTGCAAAAACAATTTGATGTCAAAAGATGTTTTATGTTATTATGTTGGTATATTTATTTATTTAGGTTCACCAACAGCACATCATACAAAAATAATCATAACAGCTGGAGGAGGGTTGGTTGGTTCCATAAATTAGTCGTTATTAGGGACCAAGGCGGATTAATTTACGCATCTTTAGACGTTTTTACGATATGTAATATAGCGGAAACGTATCTAAGGAACCACATTAAACGATATCCGAATGTGCATATGGAAGAAAAGAGTTAAGTCTCCAAATTATGCCTTTGCTTATTAAACATTTTTTTTGCAGTCACAAAATAATTTGCAACATTTGTAGTGAGCTCGAAGATTTGAAGACAAAATTAAATAATTTTAAGTATCAATTATTCGATCTAAATTGGATGAATGCTGCTAGAATAAAAGCAAAAAATGAAATACAGAATAAAGATTGGCTCTTTGAACGTCAATTTCGTTGCCGATGTTACAAAATCAACGCGGGTCGGACAAGTTATTCAGTTTCGCTGAAAGTTCAGAAAATACTAAGCGAAAGAAAACTAAAAGAGCTGCGTATTTCGACTTCTACATACACTTGGTTTTTGGCTAGTTGTATGACTTTTACGGGCTGAAGTGCCAAAATTCACGCTTCAGAAAGTTTTGAAAGGTACTAAAAATGTTTCAAAGCCGTTGAAGTTTCACCCGACGTGGAGTTTAGTTATGTTAATATGTAACGTCAGCATCATTACATTGTAAATATATAAAATAGTTATAAGTACTAATAACGATTAACAAAGCAGAGTTATACATTGAATCATCGAACAATATATACTCTGCTTGGACTTTTGGGTCCAAGACGTAGGCGAAAAACTGATTCACGCCAAAAGCGGCCACTTTTGGAGTTAATCAATTTTTCGCGTACAAAAACGGACCCAAAATTTGTGCATGGTTATTTAATAAATAGTATAAGTGTTTGCCGAGAGGTTGTAACCCCAAAATTTTTTATAGTAGATCCGGTTTAGTAGCTAAAAATTAAAATCGATTGGCCTCGCTAGTGTGCGGTATCACGGCGCTCTACTTAAACCACTAGAACAACAGGTCGTTACTAGACCAATATACTAGGGTGTTATGTAAATACTCGTAGAAATAATTAAATTATTTGAAATTACTAACTTTCGTATCATATCAACAAAACACATATAAAGGGAATATATAATTACCCCTTAAACACATTTTTAAACCAAGAGTTTATTTAAGGGCACGAATTAAGGTCTCCTGCCCCAGTGTGCGGCGTTTGTTTACTGACGTATTGTTCTCTTTTCACCAGTCAACAATGGATACTGTGGTAGTATGGAGGATAATGTAATTTGGCAGAAGCCTCGGTCGGACCAAGACTACCAGGTCATCTGCGTATCCCTGTGTGTCTATACTCATTCTGGGCATCTTGTAAAGTAACTGGTCAAAAGCAACATTTTACTATTTATAAAAAAATTGTAAAAAAGAGGTCATAAAAACTTATCCGTTTAAGAACTCCAATAGTAGATACATACACACATATGCAGTTTTTTTTAAAAAAAGAACCTCAACTTATTGTATGCCTAAAACGGTAAATTGTATGAGACGCAAATACTTTGTAACACCTACTTCATGTAAACTACAATTTTGACAATAAAGCATATTACGATTATGATTATAATAATTCTCACAACATCTCATACGTTGACCTGATTCCGTACTAACTAGCTTAAGCACTTGTGTTACAGATATCAGACAACAGAGGAACACAAATATATACTAAAATACATATATTACACCCAGACACTGAACCAACACAAGTGTTCATCGCACGAATGTTTGTCCAGGGTGGGGATCGAACCCACGACCTTTGGCGTAAGAGGCAGGGTCACTACCCATTGCGCCATCCGGTCAGTCGTTATGAAAATAATCGATTATGAAAAAAATGTAGTCATCGTCAGCCCATTTAAGTCCCCACTGCTGGGGCACGGGCCTCCCTCAATCACATGAGGGGTAATTGCCATACTCACCACGCTTGGCAGACGGGTTGGCGAGGGTTTTGATATAAATGCAGAGTTTTCCTTCTCTGAGGGCTGATGATCATGCCAGCAGCTTTACTTTAGTTGCCTTTTACGACACCTCGGTAAGAGTGAGGGTGGCCTATTCTACTCTGCCGGGGACCACACGGCAATGTAGTAAAAGATGTCATTACCTACTCCCAATTCTTTTAGGTAATATTTACCTACTTAAATTCGATAATCACTACAAACCTACCAGATACCTAACTGTTATTACAGTATCTGTAATAAAATAGAAAACAAAGGCAAATTCTAATCTAATGAGCTCATCAAGCTCAACTTTATGACATTCACATCCGTCAAAACAACTTCCATTATTAGATGAGACTTGTAAGAATGTTTTACACTGAGGTCATTGTGACTGCACTGGTGTCGGGGGTGTCTATGGGCGGCGGCAATCGCTTACCATTAGGTGATCCGTCTGCTCGTCTGCCATCTATAACATAACATAAAAAAAGAGGTATATTTTTTTAAAGCAATGATAGCTCAGTCCCTTCGATACGGGGGGTCTGGGTTCAATTCCGAGCATGCGCCTCTGGATTTTTCAAATCTATTATTACCACTAGCTCGGCGGTGAGGGAAAACATCGTGAGCAAACCTGCGAGTTTCAGATAGTTTCTGAAACGTGTTACCATGATTCAGTTGGGCTGGTTCCCTTGTTAAAAGGTTGCGAATGTCAGACGGCAGTCGCTTCATAGTAATTACCAGACTCCCCAAATCAAGAATCATGGTCCAATCGTACCATGAGCTCCAGAGGGTCAGCTTTGGACGCAACTGGGAATTAAAAAGCTAAGATGAGGATTAAACAAATCCTTGGTAGGACTTTGCAATACCTACTTATGCATAATGCAACTAAGTTCCACCAAAGGGATATTCGTTCAATCAATGCGTCATTTCTTATCTTCTTAAACCTTTGTAGTTCCTTTCACTGTCTCCTATTTCCCTGGTTACGTATCTATCAATCCAATAAACTGTTAGTATGTATATGTTACTGTAAAAGTTCGAACTACGGTCAATCTTAAGATTTTAGTGTAAGTCTTAGGATTTACCGACTTGAGTTGGTAAATGTAAGTATTTCTAAAAACGGGATAATTTTTTCGGGCTTTTACCATTCGAATTCAGTATATGCTTGGTTTTGCCGCTGTCAACTGGTAGATGTTGGTTTTAGGAATAAAACAATAAGTAAATCTTAATCATTTATTTCAAATTAACTATAAGGTATCATATGATAGAATTTAAATAAGTGATCCTAACCTATTTAAATTATTTTTATTTTTAGGAACCAGTTATTTTAAAATCTTTGAAATACTTCGTAAGAAGTAGAAACTATAATAAAATTATCTTGTCACAAACATAACGCTTACGTTGGCTAATCAACCTTAACCAGTATTTTTCTATTTAACAGTTTACAACGAAATACAAACAACACGCTTACACATGAGCTAGTCAATTTGAATCATTATTTTTATTATAATTTGGTTTTTAACAAAGTAAAAAAAAAAAATATTATTGTACCAAGGTAGATAAAAAAACTTGTTACAAACAAGCAAAACCAAACAAATTTGAAAAATAAATTTAACAAAAGCAATCAATTGAAATGAATTAATACATAAGGTAAAAATCATTTTACTTGTTACAACACGGAATGCTATTGTGACATTTAGAATTACAAAGTAATCTTGATGATTTGCAAGTGCATTTCTTCGACGAGCATTTTTTTAGACAGTTACATTTTTTAAATCCTTGTCCTCCAGTTAATGACAATTTTCCGACAACCTCTCGAAGACTCACTTCTTTATCTTTAACAACTTCTTCTATCTTAATAAAACGTTCAGAGCATGAAGTAAACTGATTCTTTGTGTAAAGCTGTTTTAGTACTCCCATTTTGTTACCCAGTTGGTAAAACTCATTGTCCTTTACATCTATCACAACTGCAATAATGCTTTTTGGGTCAGTTTTAGCTCTGTCAATATCAGGTACTTTCAGTCTTACATTTTGACCCACATATATTTATCAGCTGACATTGCTTTCATTTTTTCGGCTTGGTTTTTCAAATTAAATTTTGCTTTTGTTCTTATTGTCTGAACAGATTCTATCTTCTTTAGTACTGGATTTTGTTCGGCTTGAATAACGCTTTCTGTCTCTGAATCGGTATGTCCATTATTTCATAAAATCTATGTTTTATACTCATTTTGATTTCATTCACAAATAACTTTTACACAGCGAGACAGCGAAAACACAATAACAAACCAAATTACTGTCCGTGTTCAAAGGTGTGAAACAAGCGACTGCCTACGAGTACGAGTCGATGCACTGAACACGTTATGATATGTTTTTTTTTCAACATTTACCGTGCCTTTAATGAAAATCCTAAGATTTACCAAGGGAATGGTGGTAAAAGTCCGAATCGCAAACCTTTTTGGACATTTACCATTAAGAATTGGAAAATGTTAGGTTTTACTGGAAAATCTTAGGATTTACCGTAGTTTGAGCTTTTACAGTAACATATATACCATACTCGTATTTATACAATGTCTTTTTTTTTCTTTTTCTGAATTGCACTGCCTTACTCCTTTTCTTAATTCGCTATACTTTTGCTCTACCCTGAGGTTGTCTGGAAGAGATCGCTATTAGCGATAAGACCGCCTACATTGTTTTAGTATAATAACAGACTAAGATCTGTAAATTTTGTGCAATAAAGTGTATCTTTAGAATTGTTAACAGTGGCCTCTTTTAGCAATTATTGAGATTATTATTACTTGCAGAAAGTAATTATTACATAAGTTCGTCTCAATACATTATTAATACTTTCTTTAAAGTATTTGTTGCTCACTTTTAAAAATATATCTCTTATTCGCCAAAATCAACATAAATCACTTGGCGGAGCTAGTATCGTCGCGTTCTCACCTTAATGAGTAGACTTTATGCTAAGAAATATGACGTGGTAACATCCTCCCCCTTATTACAAATCCCGAACTAAGGATAGTCCCAGAACAAAATTCGTGCCGGCTCTATTTAACATTGCGTGTTGGAACGAGAAGACATGAGCTTTAGTACGGTAATTACTTTAGATCGCGATTTTTAATAAGGTGGCCCGTGTTTTACAAATGATGCTTCTTAGGCCCCTATAAGCAAACACCGTTTTAGGAACGAAATTAGTCCTATTTTACTTTATTCTATTAATAGTGATGTTGCTGCAGATTGATTTTACAAATACGTTATTCTGCAAAATGAGTGACAACAGACAACAACGTAAGGCCGGAGGAAATAGTCCGTCAACCATATTTGTGTACTGTCGCTGTAATCTAAGTGTGGTGATATAAATATAAGTAAGTCGTCGTTGTGCTAACAAAATAATATTACGCGCTTGTACAAATTGTGTCAGCCCCTCACGAGACAGTCATTCAAATGAGAACCTCACGAGATAAACGACTAGTAAAATATTTCAAACGACTGAATGCTGCCATCATATAATATTGCAAAATAATATGTGGCAATGGCTTTCAAGAAAATAAATAATTACGAATTAATTCGAAAAACATTTTTGGTAATTAATATTGTGCTAATATATATAATAATTTAGAGTGAAAAGTGTATTAAAAGTGCCCTTTCTTTCAGGTGCTTCTTTTGTTACCATTGGTAGCATCATTGAACATCGACTGCGGTGGAAAAGCTTTCCATTGTGTGAATTCGACTCATTTCATGATATGCGTGGATTTAGGCGGTGGAGTGTCTAGTACAATAGATAACTTTATTATCGAGTGTCCACCGTCTACAGTGTGCAGAAAATCTAATTATTTCGAGTGCGAGTTTCCGTCGTTACCAACACTAGTGCCTACAATTGAAACAAGTGCAAACAGTGTATTAGGGCTAAGTGATTTTACTACTGTTTGGGCCCAAAATGCAGTTTCGGCGTCACCTACCGAATTAGTAAGTGAAGTTTCGCTGACGGAAACAAATACTGTAAGTATTACCTCGTCGAAAGTAGAAAATGTCACAGATAATAAAGTAGTTACGTCCGTTACAGAACCAACGACAGTTCCAGATTTTGTAAAAACAACACTAATTACAATCGGTGCTACTGACACATCTGTTTTCACATTTCCAAAAGTTAATATTGCTGCTACTGAAATTACATCTACTATGGAAGAATCTGTCCCAAAGAATGCGATTGAAACAATGTCGGATGCTGGAATTACAGGCATCTTAACATTATCTAATAATCTTACAAAAATTAACGGGACTGCGACTCAAGCTCTAACAAAAGAAACTTATGAAGTACAAGTAGAAAATGTCACTGGAAATATTTTTGCAAAATTATTAAATGAAACAATTGTTGAAAGTAATGTAACGGTGTCCGGATTTATAAGTACAAATTCAAGTGTGACTCGTGAAATAAACGTAGAACCTACAAAAGAATACTTTATAGAAATTTCTAAGGATAATAATGTGAACACGCCAATTACTGACATATCTTTACTTCAAACTAAAGAGATTACAGATAAAACCCTAGATTCCCAACAGACAGTAACTTCATCATATCATTCTAATGGTATTAAGGAAAATACTACAAATGATCAAGAATACATTGTGACCAATAATGCGCCCGATATACTAATTGAAGGAAATGTTTTAGCTAATACAACAAATTATACAAATACAATCGCAAATCAATCAATTGATAGAACTATTTACGATGCTACTGAATCAAATGCTAGTAGTCAAGCATATAGTACGAAAGAAAACGTAACTTTAGAAACCATGAACGGCACGTCTACAACTGAGAACATAATTATCAACAAAACTTTTGAAAGAACTATACCAACTTTTTTTCCTATTACTAATACAGTTGAAATTTACAGCACAGAAAAAAGTTATGTCACTTCTAGAGATGAATTGGTATTTACAGATGCTTCCACCGTGGCTAGCTCACTGTCTGATATCGACAAGACTTTAACCCACAGTGAGAATATTTTAGAAATTGCAATACCCGGAGCAAATTACAATATTCAAACAACTACAGATGTATTGAATGATACAACACAAGACAGTTCCCCTACGTATATCGAGACAACCACTATTAGTCAAGTAACCCAACCAAATGATGAATTCCGTTCGACTGTTGAAACTTTAATAGAAGCAACACCTCCTCATATAGCTGATACATATTATGAATTTCAAACGACATCATCTACTAAAAACTCTATAACAGAACAAGGACTTTCTACGACTTTAAATAAGATACCCACAGATATATCTCAATTTACAAGCCAATCAGATTTAAATTACGAAATAGAAACCACATCATTTAAAACAGTAAATGAAGAAGGAAATATATTCGTAATATCTACTAAAACTACATCACTGAATGAAAATGTAACAAAAAATACAGAAATTATTACCGATAAGGTAAAACGTTTTGATGCAGAAAAATCTTTGATTAATGGCACGACTTCTTTATCATCTAGTCAGTCAAAAAACGAAGTAAATTACAACCAGTCTAAATCTGATTTTGAGTCAGTAACGAAATTTATAAAAAATCTTCTTGTTGAGGAAACAACAAAGGCCAACAGTTATATTCTAACGACTGATAGTCTAGCAGTATTAGAACCGGCTAAAGAAATTCCAACATCTATCAATACAGCTCCAACAGGGAAAGCACTTGTTTCTAACATTAAAAACACTATGGCAAAAGTTGATATAACGGAAGTAAATTACAACCAGTCTAAATCTGAATCAGTAACGGAAGAATCAATACCATCTATTGGTGAGGACACAATGGCAAGCAGTTATGTTCCTGTGAATAATAGTCTAAATATATCAAAACCAGCTTACGATTTTCATAAATCTACGAGTATATCTCTAACAGAGGAAGCACTTATTTCCAAAATTGATAGCACTATGGCAAAAGGTAGCATTGATATAACCGAAGCAAATTACATGCAGGACAAATCTGCTTTTGAATCAGTAACGGAAAAATCAGCTCTTTCTATTGTTGAGGAAACAAACACAAGCATTTACATTCCCGTGATCGATAGTCTATCTACATTAGATCCGGGTAACGAAATTCAAAGATCTACGAGTATATTTCCAACAGAGGAAGCGCTTATTTCTAACATCAAAGGGACTATGGCAAATGGTGGCATTGATATAACCGAAGCAAATTACATCCAGTCCAAATCTGCTTTTGAACCAGTAACGGAAGAATCAACGCTTTCTATTGTTGAGGAAACAAACTCAAGCATTTATATTCCCGTGATTAATAGTCTATCTACATTAGATCCGGCTAACGAATTTCAAATATCTACAAGTATATCTCCAACAGACAAAGCGCTTATTTCTAACATCAATGGCACCATGACCAAAGGTGGCGTTCAAGCTGCAACAGATTCATTTATAGATACATCAAGTAAGACTTTAGAAGATAAGATAATTATTAAGAAAGAAGGACAACCAGTAGTAACCAGCTTTAATGAGTCAACCACATTCACTAATGAAGTGAATGAATATAATGACACTAAGAACATAGTAACTGCAAATTATAACACAATTAACAAAAACACAAGCTTTAGTAATGCAGCTACGGAAAAAAGTTTCGTCCCAGTTAACGTAATAGAGTCTAGTAAAGATGCATCATTAGAACCCATGGTCACACCAAGATATAACTTGAGCGATAACAACAAATCTGATTCAACCTCAACAAAAGGTATTGAATTATACACGACAGTTGGTATGACTAATGGTGTCATGAATAAAGTTTCTCTTACGACATTTTCAAATTTGCCAAACGATCAGCAGGGATTCACTATTGACACATTAGGAAAAGAAATTTCTAATATAACTTCCCATGATTCTAGAATAGAACCAACTCCGCCATTGTTATCAAACATAATAATTAAAAACAAAGGTCTCAAAAATGTCCCTAAACAGGATACCTTGTCACAAAATTCAAATAAAAATGACGAGACTCTAACAGATAACAAGCCAATACGTACTTTTGAAAATGAATTTGTAGCTACGAAGAACTTGGTTATTTTAGATCAAGTCCAACAATTAGAAACTGCGACAATTATAAAACATGAAAATCAGACCATACCTTTTGCTGGCACGGTGGAGGCAAACAATAAATCTTCCATTCAGAGTAAAGATATCAAAGTAATTACAGATAGACTTGAAACATCTTCAGATATCTCTCTAACAGCATTACTAGCGAGTAGGCAAAAAAATATAACTACATCAGAAATAAAAAAACCCATAGCCACAAATTCAACAATATCCAAAGGTGAGCCAAAACAAATATTTCCACAAGAAAATATAGGGACAATAATTGACTCTTATTTAAATGCAGCTCAGTCAGCAGCGGCACAAAATACTACTGAAAATAAGTTCAATTTACATACAATAACCAATTTGACAAATCAAAATATCCCAACACGAAATTCTACTCATTTAAGCCATACGATAAGTTTATCGCAAAACATATCCACGTTTGATGTAGGGTACTGTTACTTTAAACCAAACAAATTGGGACAAACGGTCGATTGATAATATTGTTGGTGCCATTCACGACTACTATTTTCAATAACGCAGAAGGATCGGAAACTGCTACAGTAGGTAAAGCTTCAACTACAAAAACACAACTTAAGCAAACACTCACAACCCAATCTAAAACTTATCCAGATAGAGAAATTAATCAAGGAATGCAAAATCAGTCAAATCAATTAACCATAAGTCAAAATGGTTTAAAGGACGATACAGCTGCAGTAAAACAGGAAGCTGATCTCACCACGAGCCAACATGAAGCCACACTTATTACCGAATTTAAATATGCTACAAACCCAGTGACAACACGCGATAGTAATAATAAACACACTATCGCTACTAAAACACAACATTCGCAGATAACCATTTCTGAAAGGGGTTCTGAAGATGTAATTAAAAAAATTACGACAAAAAGAACATTACCAGAAATAAATTCCGAAAAATCTAAACAACCAAGATTGACTTCAAGTATGTCTAAAAGTTCTTCATCAACACAAACAAGTTTCATTGTAACTCCAAAATACATCATAGACTCGACTAACAAATTTTCACAAAGTGGTATTCAAAATACATTGTTTACATTTTGCCTCAATCGAAGTCGTGGTAGATATCCAGATTACGAAGACTGTTCTAAGTTTTACATTTGTATAGGTCGAGCTGAACCTATCATCGGAAAATGTCCAGATAACACAGTATTTAGCAACATCAGGAAGCAGTGTACAAGAAATAAAGCTCACTGTGTTAGAGAGAATTTATTTAAATGCATATCCGAAGGTCGTTTTAGTGATATTATGAAACAAAATGTATACTACATATGTGTAAAACGACGTAATTATTTCGTTAAGTTTGAATTTAAATGTCAAGACGGTTATAATCTTAACAAAACAACTGTCAAATGTATTAAAGGGGAAACATTTAGTCAGGTAATGTCCATAAATAAAAATATAGACGAGATAGGTTCAAGTGATTCAAAGAATAGCAATGAGATAACGATCAAAACAGAGAAACATAAAAAAACTAAACAAGAATTTGAATGTCAAAGTGAAGGTAAATTTATTGATCCTTATAATTTTAAGAAGTATTATGTGTGCACTAGAAACAAGAAATCAGAATTTCGAATGAAAAGAAAACGTTGTGACTCTGATGAAAGGTTTCATGAGAGCAAACATAAATGCGTCGATGCAGACAGTTATGACGATGGCTAGTACTATATATTTCCCTCAATGCTAATTTCAATTATTACAGAGCACTTAACGATACAAACAACTATTTTATAAATTTTTAATTTCATCCCAATAATATCATACAATTTCAAAATCTTATCATTTATTTAAGGCTCACGTAGGCTTATGATATTTATACATTATCTTACTGTGCTAAAATTCATCTGCTATCATATCAAACTTACTTAAAATTAAAGAGACAACTGTAACCGTACTTTTGTTTTGTAAATATTGGCACATAAGAATAGACCATTTCGAGTTTTAGGTTTACAAATACAAAAAATAAATAAGGTACACAACTATCGGCTTTTATTTAATGCTTAAGTAGACAGTAATCATTACAAATCCAGTCAATCATTTGTCTGATTTTACATTCGAGGCCTCCTGTAAGCGGCACCGGAACCGGGATTAAATTGATCTTCCATAACTTTTTCCAACGTAAGACAGAACTTGCTGGAGAAAACTGTGCATCGTAATGAAGTCTCCCCATAAACAGGCCTCGAGGGACAGAAGTAAGCTGCACGCACAGGACTTTGATCATCTGTAACGCTAAACTTGTAATTTTTGCACTCGATAGGCCTAGGTCCGTCTGTCGGATTTGCATACAAGGAGTTCACGTCGCTGTAATCAGCGTCTATTCTTCGATTTGAATTACCAAAAATAGCTATATTTGGTCTAGTAATGTTTTCTACAGGACATATGTATTTGTCTGGGGAAGAGCAGGTTCTCGTGTAGGCGTTGAATATGGTGTTTCCAGTGCATTGGAACTTGATACCTTGGAATCGGTTTTTATTAGGTATGCAGAGAATGTAGCCTTTACACCCTGGCACGTTGGGATCAGCGATTCGTTCATTTCTGTGGCAACGCAACGTTCTGGTAATGGTGGGGTCTATGTAGTTCCTGGAGTTTTCGCAGACGTCGCTGGTGTCTTCGTTGCAGACAGTGTTGGCGGGGCACTTAAACGCGGGTCCATACAAATTGTCTCCTTCGCAAAGCCTCAGCTTATTATTTGCTTCGCAGATAAATCCATAAGGTCCGCAGTAAAAATTCTTAGTGTTTCCATAGGCTACGCAGTCTTTAGGAATGTTTACCTAAAATGAAAATATTATTAAAAATATTACAATTTATCTGCAGTTTTAACCAAGCAAGACAAGCTGACAGGGATATAAAAATACCTGCCAAGTTGCAGGAAAAGGATTGACCTAATTTTATTACTTGCAACTTGTTGCATTAAATAGTTGAATCGCGTTAGTTGCGACTTTTCGGGCGTTGAACGGAAAAAAGCCCCGGTTGGTTTTAGTGGGTAGGCCCTTGGACGGCCTCTGATTAGCAGAGCCCCACACTACTCGGCCGACTTCCAGCGGCCGGGTGTGCATAAGGCATCTGTGACTCTGCGGCTTTTCCACGGGGTTAACAAAAAAAAAATTGTTGAAGATAATTTTATGAGTTTTATTTAGTCCATGGTTTTAATGCAGAAAACTGTTCATGGTTGAAAAAAAAACTAATTGAAAGTGTATTAGCGAAAGTCTGAGGGCTTGAGCTTTATTTTTGGCACATTGTGTCTTGACTATGTCCACATAACAAATAATCAGTCATCATCAGCCAATTTAAGTCCCCACTGCTGGGGCTAATCAGTACCTATACTGCAATTGCAACACGAGTAATTCTGAAGTAAGAAGTACGGACAGCCACATATCAATGTATAAACATCTGTCAAATTTGTTCAGTCTATTAAAATGATTAATGTCAAACACGTTCAATATCACGTTGTGTTAGGTTTAATATCAATTGAGGAAAGAACATCCTCTGTTTCGGTCCAAGGCGATCAGAAAAGCTTTTTTGCTGTATTCTGTAGGAAGTCCTACAATACTAATAATACTATGGCACCAAAGCTGTAGGGTCATTTTCCTTGGTTTTATTTTATGTCAAAAATTAAAATCTTCACACATTTTCAGTGAATTAACTATCAAAAATTTTTTTTTTCTTTTGCCAAAGCATCAGGTCCAAACAAAATACAGCAAAAACTTCTTGTGACACTTTCATATTTGGACCAAAAATATATGGAAGTTCTTGGATCTCCTTTGACAGATTGCAATCTGTCAAAGGAGATCCAAATTGTGGTAACCTGATGTGGCTGTCTGTACATAAAAGTAAATGTGGGGCCCTAGTCAGGCCAGGTTTCTTTTATTATTAGTTAACCAGCACTTGCCTACGTGGCTTAATTTTTTTTAATAATATCCTCCAACCGATTACGGCTACGGCGGCCAATCTTAACAATCAGTCACGTACGCTAAAGTGTGTGCGCAAACACAAGTGCACTATATATTCCATTACCCTCATATTCCGATGGGACACTACTGTGACACGACCGCTTTCCGATGCACGGGGGTACAAGACCGCCAACTTCCACCCGGCGATCGAGCCGGTACCTTTTGCAGCCGCCGCTTTAAAGTGCGACCCACTAACCACTGCGCCACCGATGCAGTCATGAGAGAGAGTGTTTTTTTATACCAATTAGTTGTCTAGACAACACGAAAATTATCTATTTCTAGTCTAATTTTTTTAAAAAGGCATATCATTAAACCAAAATAACACTCTTACTTACCAAGAATAATGCGAAGAAAACTTTCCACAAGGACATTTTAAGAACAATTTAACAGTCAAGGTTGCACTGTTGACGATCGGAAGACGACTAACGGCTGTTGTATTGCTTTCTTTCAGTTCACTTGGTGGACAATACAATTAGCGTTTTTAACACCTCCGACGATCTGTGGCACGGAGAAATGGATCCGTGTCAGCGGCGTACTGACCAATGTGTCACTCAGGCTTTGTCCCATGCGAGCGCGACGCGATGCGATGCTATGTCGCATCGCGGCGCGCTCGCGGACTTTTCATTAGGGCAAGATGGGATGATGACATTCGAATGCTGGCTGCTGTAGGCTGGATGAGAGGGGCCGGAGCAGTGGCGTGCATTAGGGGAGACCTATGTTCAGCAGTGGACGAGTGTGTGTTGCTGATGATACGACATTTCTATACTATGCGAGCTAACAAAACTTATTCAGGTTTATGTAAGTTCATCCGTTATAAGGTGACGGGTAGGGCCCACTAGCGACGCCAATTGATTTAAATTGTTAGCAACTAAACCGGATATCTTTTTTACAATTTCGAAGCTGCAATCTCTCGGAAAACACTTATACTATTTATTTAATACTTAAACTTAACTTTTGGGTCTGCTTTTCTACTCGAAATTTGAATTACCGCCAAAAACGACCACTTACGGCGTTAATCCAAACGAGTGCAAAATCTGATCAAAAAGTAGTGCACAATTATTAAATAAATAGTATAATATAAATGTTTGTTTAGCGACTGCCGCTCTGAAATTGTTTAAAATAAATCCGGTTTAGTAGCTAACAATTTAAATCGATTGGTGTCGCTAGTGGGGTATATCCTTCACCTTAAATAGATGGATCGTGTTGGTTCAATCCTAGTCACCTCGCGAATGGTCGATCACATAGGACGACGGGTTAGAATTTGGAAATTGGGATATATTTTACATGTATATCGGTCTTTTAGTTTAGACGCACGATACAATACAAAACTTTTATGAATGAAAACTTTCAAAGAGTGTGAATGACGTTACTCCTAAAAATGCACAGTATTTAAATTCTTAGAAGTTAGTCGATAAATATCTGTGTCATGGAGTTAGCCGAATCGAACTTAAATAATTTATAATTGATTGATTAGGTATATGTCAGGAAGATTCATCATCAGCCCATTTAAGTCCCCACTGCTGGGGCACGGGCCTCCCTCAATCACATGAGGGGTAATTGCCATACTCACCACGCTTGGCAGACGGGTTGGCGAGGGTTTTGATGTAAATGCAGAGTTTTCCTTCTCTGGGTGCTGATGATCATGCCAGCAGCTTTACCTTAGTCGCCTTTTACGACACCTCGGTAAGAGTGAGGGTGGCCTATTCTACTCTGCCGGGACCACACGGCCATTAAAATGTCAGGAAGATTAAGCTTCAGAATTAAAAACTTCATTCACCATATTACAAATCACGATCTAAAGTTATTACCGTAGTAAAGTTCATGTCATTTCGTTCCAACACCCAATGTTAAAACGGGCTAGCACGTGTTTTATTCCAGGACTATCCTTAGTCGCAATTTGTAATATGGGGGCATAAGTCCGTTCCAAAGTCGTGAAAACTAAATTAGATGAGTAAAGAACGCATTTTTCACACGTTCAAGCGTGAATAAAATCAAATCAACAAAACAGGTAATTAGACACTTTAATTGTTTTCTAAAAACCTAAAGCCATTGTTTTATTAGGAGCGAAACCATCAATGTACCTATGTACTACCCGAATAAGACAGCTAAAGTCAAATACGTGTACTACACGTGCGGACAAAAACATTGAGGGTCATTTAAAACATGTCCAAAATAAATCGCACGGCAAACGAGTGTCGAGAATACAAAGAGAAAGCAAGCGTAAAATTTTCAATTACTCTTCTTTAGTTCAACTTCTTGCCACGATTATATTATAGTTCCAAGTATCCACTTAGGGCAATTTATTTACAAAACATTTAACTGACATGACAGTAGATAAATAGTTGCAGGTTTCACTTGTTTTTCTTTCTGCTTGGTGTGTAGTGTACACGAATAGTTGAATGTTCTTTGAAGAGGCGACAAAATTATGTCTAAAAATATTTACGTTCTTATAGGCACGGAAAACTACGAAACGCAGCCTGTAAAATTCTATAGCTTGTAGGCTGTGATTGATGTGAACATAGTATAGCTTCGAACATTTTATTCTTGCCTTTCTCGCAGCCTTAGTGTCCAAATGCACACATGAGCTTATTTTGTCTTGCATTGTTTATGTTGTTTTACTGTTCCTACACTATTTATTGTTCTTATCTATCAAATGTTTCGTAAATGATTTATCAAACTTAAACGTACAATTGCTAATTCGTTCATCTAAAATCGCTTTGGGAAAATAAGGATTCATATCTAATATGGTATTTTGACCATATAGGTGTGCCTTTTTAATTTAGTATGGAACTGATGATATCATCATTATTTTAAATGCATTTTACTGACAGTACCCATGTCAGTTTCAGTTTCTTACTTATTTAAACTCAGATTTTTTATTATGTGGACTAAATTGAAAGATGGCAAAGCTCCCCAACAATTCGACCTCTTTTGACAGTTGCAAAATGTCAACATGTATGGGAAGTTGGGAACTTGATTTTTAATTAATCAGTGTAGTCCACATCATTAAGAATCAGATCATAACTTCTTGTAGGTCCATACAAAATATAATTACTACTTATCGACATATTATTTTTTCTGAATAAAATAAGTAAATACGATCTAAAATATTTTATTTAGACATAATGACTAACCTATGACTAAATATAAAATAAATACATCACTCGTCATCGGAAGACAACTCGCTGTCGCTGTCGGAGCTGGTGGAGCTGTCGGCTTCGCGCGCCCGCGGCGCCATTCCAGTCTTGGCCCTGAGAAGATACGTCAAGTAAATTAGTTATAAGTAGGGCTGCAGCGCGGCCACGAAGGTCGCTGCGTTGTTTTTACAAGAGCCCGTCCACTCCCTCCTGTGAATGTCGCACTTAGCACCTTTACTCTAGCCCTTACCGACCCTACGAGATCGCAATCCGCTAGGTAACTCGCGGCATAGTACCAACCAAATGACTTACAAGTAATACGCATCGAGCAGCGCGAGCGCCGAGGGCTTGCAGCGCGGTCACGAGGTCGCTGCGCTTGTTTTTACAAGAGCCCGTCAACTTCCTCCTGTGAATGCCGCACTTAGCACCTTTACTCTAGCCCTTACCGACCCTACGAGATCGCAATCCGCTAGGTAACTCGCGGCATAGTACTGGTACCAACCAAATGACTTACAAGTAATACGCATCGAGCAGCGCGAGCGCCGAGGGTTGCAGCGCGGTCACGAGGTCGCTGCGTTGTTTTTACAAGAGCCCGTCCACTCCCTCCTGTGAATGTCGCACTTAGCACCTTTACTCTAGCCCTTACTGACCCTACGAGATCGCAATCCGCTAGGTAACACGCGGCATAGTACTGGTACCAAACAAATGACTTACAAGTAATACGCATCGAGCAGCGCGAGCGCCGAGGGCTGCAGCGCGGTCACGAGGTCGCTGCGTTGTTTTTACAAGAGCCCGTCAACTTCCTCCTGTGAATACCGCACTTAGCACCTTTACTCTAGCCCTTACCGACCCTACGAGAACGCAATCCGCTAGGTAACTCGCGGCATAGTACCATAGTACTCGTACCAACCAAATGACTTACAAGTAATACGCATCGAGCAGCGCGAGCGCCGAGGGTTGCAGCGCGGTCACGAGGTCGCTGCGTTGTTTTACCTTTACTCTAGCCCTTACCGACCCTATGAGATCGCAATCCGCTAGGTAACTCGCGGCATAGTACTCGTACCAACCAAATGACTTACAAGTAATACGCATCGAGCAGCGCGAGCGCCGAGGGTTGCAGCGCGAGCGCCGAGGGTTGCAGCGCGGTCATGAGGTCGCTGCGTTGTTTTTACAAGAGCCCGTTAACTTCCTCTTGTGAATTCCGCACTTAGCACCTTTACTCTAGCCCTTACCGACCCTACGAGATCGCAATCCGCTAGGTAACTCGCAGGATAGTACTCGTACCAACCAAATGACTTACAAGTAATACGCATCGAGCAGCGCGAGCGCCGAGGGTTGCAGCGCGGTCACGAGGTCGCTGCGTTGTTTTTACAAGAGCCCGTTAACTTCCTCTTGTGAATTCCGCACTTAGCACCTTTACTCTAGCCCTTACCGACCCTACGAGATCGCAACCCGCTAGGTAACTCGCGGCACAGTACCAACCAAATGATTTACAAGTAATACGCATCGAGCAGCGCGAGCGCCGAGGGCTTGCAGCGCTGCCACGAGGTCGCTGCGTTGTTTTTACAAGAGCCCGTCAACTTCCTCCTGTGAATGCCGCACTTAGCACCTTTACTCTAGCCCTTACCGACCCTACGAGATCGCAATCCGCTAGGTAACTTGCGGCACAGTACCAACCAAATGACTTACAAGTAATACGCATCGAGCAGCGCGAGCGCCGAGGGCTGCAGCGCGGCCACGAGGTCGCTGCGTTGTTTTTACAAGAGCCCGTCAACTTCCCTCCTGTGAATGTCCGCACTTAGCACCTTTACTCTAGCCCTTACCGACCCTACGAGATCGCAATCCGCTAGGTAACTCGCGGCATAGTACTCGTACCAACCAAATGACTTACAAGTAATACGCATCGAGCAGCGCGAGCGCCGAGGGCTGCAGCGCGGTCCACGAGGTCGCTGCGTTGTTTTTACAAGAGCCCGTCAACTTCCTCCTGTGAATGCCGCACTTAGCACCTTTACTCTAGCCCTTACCGACCCTACGAGATCGCAATCCGCTAGGTAACTCGCGGCACAGTACCAACCAAATGACTTACAAGTAATACGCATCGAGCAGCGCGAGCGCCGAGGGCTGCAGCGCGGCCACGAGGTCGCTGCGTTGTTTTTACAAGAGCCTGTCAACTTCCTCCTGTGAATGCCGCACTTAGCACCTTTACTAGCACCTTTACTCTAGCCCTTACCGACCCTACGAGATCGCAATCCGCTAGGTAACTCGAGGCATAGTACCAACCAAATGACTTACAAGTAATACGCATCGAGCAGCGCGAGCGCCGAGGGCTGCAGCGCGGCCACGAGGTCGCTGCGTTGTTTCTGCAAGAGCCCCTCCACCTCCTCCTGCGGCCGGTTGAGCGCCGCGCCCAGCGCCTGCACACTGGCCCCGACCGCCTCCTCGAACCCGCACTCCGCTAGGTAGCTCACTGCCGACTGGTCCACAAACACGGCATAGATTAGGCTATGTTAAATAGCAGTACTCACAACTAGGGATGTTATGGATATGGAATTTCGGTTACGAATTGGATACGGATATAGGAATGATTATTATACCGGATACGGTTACGGATACGGATAATAAATTATTTCGGATTATCCGTTAGTTTCGGTTACGGATATTATAATTTTAAGGAATTTTAAAAGCAAAATACTAATAGGTAATAAAGTAGTTTTATTTCGTTTTTGGCAGGAATTACAATCAGTCTGTGAGTAATTATTACAGCTATTTAAAATAAAAATAAATATAAATAATTATATTATATTGAGTATTATCTAAATTTTAGATGTTTTAGATCAAAAACACCTATCCGATACTATCCGAAACTTTCATTTCGGATTCGGTTACGGTTACGGATGATTTTTTATATCGGATATCCGATAGTTTCGGTTACGGTTACGGAGCTCCCTAACACCCCTGCTCACAACCGCTGGGGTAAACGACTTTTAGAGTGGAGACCGCGTCTCGGTATACGTAGGGTAAATTGTAGGGCGCCCTCAGGTTAGATGGAGTGACGATCTACGCTCTAGGATGACAGGCTGGAGCTGGACGCGAGTAGCCAATGATCAATCGGAGTGGTCAACATTAGGAGAGGCCTATGGCCAGCAGTGGACTGCAACAGTCTGATGATGATGAAGTAGCAGTGAAATAATACTGATTGACAACTTTTTTATTTCCATATTTACGTGTGTAATTTTATGTATTTGCAAATAAAAAGGAAACTAGGTACACAATTAAGTAAGTACCTCATTTCATATGTTAATTTCAGTGGGTGGAGATTTGGCAGATTTGTTGTCAAACTTTAATCTCTCACAAAATAGTAATAAAACGGCAACACAGTAGCAGCCATAATTAAAAAAAAAAGTAATAAAACACAAAATAGTAATGTAAACCTGGGTGAAAAAATTGTTTTAATATCAACTGTAACTCTGTGGTGTGTGAGAAAATAAAATAAACTTTTTACGTGCCCATTCATGCCGAAGCGTGGCTCTCCCACGGTAAAATCGCAAATCGAGTTGGGATTTCATCACCAGTTTTCAATTTAGAAAATTGAAAACTGGTACATGAACTAAGTAGGTATTCACCATTATTCGATAATTTTAGAAATTATGTGCCATATTTTTTATGCTAGAGGCGACAAACGAGCAAGCGAGTCACCTGATGGAAGGCAATCATCGCCGCTCATTAACATCCGCGAAATCAGAGAGATCGCTAATTCGTTGCCGGCCTTTTAAAAATGGCTCTTCTCTTGAAAATGAAAGTTGCGAACAAAAAGTTAAACTATAATTAAACAACACATTTATATATTAGACACTTACAGCAGATATGCCAAGCTTGCCAATAGCAGCCGCTTTTTGAGCGACGTCGGCCAGCACCTGAGGCTTGGACGGCACGCCCGCGGCCTCGCCCCGGCGCAGCAGCTGCACGCCCTCCGACACCGTCTCCCAGCGCGCCGAGGCCTTGTCTTGCACGTCTGAGCACAGCTCGATGATGTTCGATACCGCGTCCGCGGATAATCTACGCCATAGAATGAGAATTTTACAAATCGCAATTCGATTGGAATAAGCCTTTCATTTAGTGACCATGTCTATGTTATGGATATGTGTTTTATCTTCAAGGTTTTAAATGGACATCTATACTCCGCTGATCTTTTAACAAGATTATCCCTGTCAGTCCCGCACAAATATCCTAGACAGCGCATTGCCAAGTTATTCGCCATTCCTTTTGCCAGAACCAATCTAGGTAGTCAGTCCCCTTTGGCACGTGTTTGTTCCAGATATAATAGCATAAGTAAAACTGTTCCTGATTTAGACATATTGGACAATGTGTTTTCTAAATTCAAATCGTTGGTGACAGAGTATCTATCAGGCCACTAGCCTGATGGATGCTCTTAGCTCTGTCACTACTGTCACGCCTAGCACTAAGTTTTTTTTTTTTACTGATCTAATTTAATTTAATTAAGACACATAAGGAATCGAAACAAATGTTTTTCTCATAAGCGCTATGTACGCCGTTATTTTGATGCATATCAGAACTGTGACCTTATTAATATGTGGCTTGTGATTGTAATAATATGTATCATGTGGCTGTACTAAATAAATAAATAAATAAATAAATAAATGTCTGAGCACCATAGGTGAGAGACTCGGTTTGTGCATGCACTTTCTATGGGACCAGTGACCACTGACAGTGTATGCGACATGCGCAGTTGTCATCTGATGCGACCGAGCGGGTGAGCAGGTTGCGGATAGCTCGCCCTCCCCCATACCCACCTCTTTGCTTGAGGACGGGAGAGGGTGTCACGTTGACCCCGGACAATAGATGGCTGCTCCGAAACCCAATCCCAGGCTAGGAGCATTCCTGACAACCTCAAACCCATGCTCCCCGCCTCATCCTCGAACCACCCTAACTCACCTTATCCTTCCCCTCATGTCCTGGAGGAGTTAACCTCGACTCTAAAAAACCCCAATCTAAGGTGTCATCCGACCCGTGCCGATAGATGCATGGCCGAAGGGATGTTCGGTCGAGAACGGAGGGGCCTCGAAACCAGGCGAAATCGAGGTCTATTTAGCCTTACCCCTGCAAGCGGGGCTCTGCAGGGGTGGACCTTTACTTCCCTAGCTTCTCGTGGGAACTATATGGATATTATTGACATTATAGACAACCATTTAAATTCTACCGAAGAGGTACCAGGTACCTCTGAGGCTATGCTCTTTGGTAGCGATACTGAGGAGCATACTATCACTGCCGAAGCACCTGGGACTGATGGACCGGGTACTTCTAACGCGGAGTCGACCCCTCTGGGTGCAACGCACCAAAGGGACTCGTCGACCAAGGGGCCAGAGAGTAAACCCAGGGTTAAGCTCTCTGGAGCTGATAGGAAGCAAATCTATCGGCTCGTAGCGAAGGGTATGACCTTCGAGCAGGCGCTAGAACTGCGCATGAGTGAGAAGGCTAAGCAGAGGACCCAAGAGGAGGGGGAAACGAGGGAGCGGGCGACTAAGCGCCCTCTCAATACCTCGTCTACCTCGAATCAAGGCAATCCTACCAAGGCACCGAAGCTTGGCGAGCCTTCCACCTCGAAGCCTACTTTTAAGGAGGTTGCTGGGTCCGTCACGTGTGGCATCATAGACGCCCTGGGAAAAATGGACCAGGAGAGGGTCGAAATGCTTCAAGATGCTATCTTGAAGTGTATTGACACCTCAGATGATGGGGACGGTCCCAGCTTTATTGGATGCAAACCGCGCTCGGGTGGCATCCTTTTGGCGTGCGCAGATGAGGACTCGAAGGAGTGGCTCATCCGCAAACTGCCCAACATTAAACCCTGGGATGGGGCTAATCTCTCCGTTGTAAACGAAGAGGATATGCCCAAGCCTAGGTATGGCACGGCCTGGATACAGGAAGCCAAACACGACGCAGGTACCATCCTGCGGAGGTTGGCAAAACAAAACAAAGGTTTAGACCTCTCGAGTTGGAGGGTAGTCAACCGGAAGCCCGAAGCAAAAGGTCAAACAGTGACCTTTTCCTTCGACGAGGCGGCCTTGGAGACTATTCTTCAACGCGAGGGGCGTCTCTACCTTGACTTTGGCCTTATCCAGATAAGGGTCAAAGGGGGCAAGGTATCCGGGGACAAGAAGGAGGGGGCAAGCGTCGAGGCTCGTCCAAGTACCTCCAACTTGGTCTCGGGTACGGAACCCTCAAGAGGAGCAACTGGAGCCGACTCCAGCAGCACCACACCTCCACCCGTCCGGGGGACGCATGGAGTCTCGAGGGGCAACAGTCGTGTTGCAGGACCCTCGAGAGGCAGGAGCACCACTACCTGCCAACCATCTGCCCTAGACAGCAGAGGTCGTGGTCGTGGTGGTCGAACACGACCAGCAGGGGGACGCGGCAAGAGAGGCGCTGTGCGAAGGCCGGTAAATCTACCGACCCTAGCACAGGAGCACTCCAGCAGGAAAGCCGCAAGCAACCTGCTCAACAAAAACAACTAATCCCCCCCCCCCCCATCCCCGTAAGAAACAGACACAACCCACCTACACAAATATCCTCCTATCCCTTCCCTCCGAATTTAGAAACTTTCTCCCAACCCTTCCCTTCCCAATCCCCAAACCCAACAACATAATGATTAAGGTGATACAAGTAAACCTCCAGCACTCAAAGGCAGCCTCAGCTGCCCTTTGCCAAAGATTCCTCTCTGAGGACCTGGACATCGCCTTGATCCAAGAACCGTGGGTGAATAAAACCACAGTAATGGGGCTAAACTCGGCAGGTATGATATTAAGTAACACCTGCGGAGCAAGGCCAAGAGCATGCATGCTCTTCAAGAGAGGCATAAATTACCTCCCGATCCCTTTTCTGTGTACAGATGATGCTGTTGCAGCGTATATAGACCTACCCGGGGGGAAAGGTGGGGAGACATTCATAGTCAGCTCCATGTACCTACCCGGTGAGGACCAGGATCCGATGAACAAGGTGACGCCGGTAGTGGAATACTGTCTGGAGAGAGAAACCCAGCTGCTGGTGGGTACCGACTGCAACTCCCACCACACATCATGGGGCAGCTCCAACACGAACGCTAGAGGTGAGTTACTGTTTGACTACTTGCTCACTAATAATCAATTTGTTCTTAACGTGGGTAGTAAACCAACCTTTACCACACGTTCTAGGCAGGAAGTACTAGACATAACTTGGTGTTCAGGTAATCTCGCACACCGAGTGACCAATTGGCACGTCTCAGATGAGCCGTCCATGTCCGACCACACCCACATTAGGTACGACATACTATGCTCGGGAACAAAGGAACCGAACACCTACCGTGACCCCAAGGGAACAGACTGGGAGGGCTTTAGGAACTCCCTTAGGTTATACCTTGGAGATTTTAAATACATCAAAACTGTGGACCAAGTGGAAGCCGCAGCAGAGGACTTAGGCAAGAGCCTAATGAATGCGTATCTAGAAAATTGTCCTCTCAAGACCACTAAGAGCAACAGAAACACGCCTTGGTGGAACAAAAACCTGGAGCATCTGAGGCAAAAGGCCCGTGCCTTATTTAACAAGGCAAAAAAAGACAAGAACTGGGATGCTTACAGGAAGGCGTTAACACGTTTCAATAGGGAGCTCAGGAAAGCAAAAAGAAGATCCTGGCAAAAATTCTGCGGGTCAATCAAGGACACTGCCCAAGCTGCCAGGATCCACAAAATACTATCCAAGACACCTGAATCCCATCTAGGCCTGCTAAGGAAATCCGCTTTCCTTAGCAGGCCTAGATGTGGAGAATGGATCTTTCACAGAATCTCCGGAGGAAACACTGAGACTGCTTGCTCAAACGCACTTTCCGGAATCCGTGTACATTAATAACGAAAGAGAACTCCAGGTCAGTAAATCTCCGGACAGGAGACCGAGGAATGAAGACTGGAGGAGAGCTTCCGTTATTTTTCGTCCCCAGCAGATAATTTGGGCCATTAGGAGTTTCAAGCCTTACAAATCTGGTGGGGTCGATGGTATCTTCCCGGCTTTGTTGCAGCGGGGCGAAGATATCATCATCTCTACGCTGATAAAATTATACCGTGCAAGCTTTGCTTGGAGTTATCTGCCATCAGCGTGGACTCGGGCGAGGGTCACTTACATTCCCAAGGGAGGGGACAAAGACAAATCGCAGCCCAAGTCCTACAGACCGATAAGTCTCACCTCATTCCTACTAAAAACGATGGAAAAGGTGTTGAACAGTCACATCAGGGCAACATACCTCGTTGAAAAACCCCTGAGTGCAAGACAACATGCCTACCAAACAGGCAAGTCCACGGAAACGGCACTTATTGACCTGGTGGACAGAATTGAGAAAGCCATAGAAGACAAAGAAATTGCACTCTGTGCCTTTCTTGACATCGAAGGGGCGTTTGACAACACCAACTTCGATGTTATAACACGTAGTATGGTGAATCGTGGAATCGACGACACCACCACCAGATGGATGGGATCCATGCTACAAAATCGGACTGCAACAACAACGTTGATGAATAAAACCCTACATTATAGAGTGACCAGAGGATGTCCACAGGGCGGAGTCCTATCACCCCTTCAATGGTCATTGGTTGTTGACAGTCTCATCTGCGAGCTCAATGAAGCCAGATTTCTGACTCAGGGTTACGCAGATGACATAGTAATAATGGTCATAGGAAAATGCCCTAGCACCATTTCCAATCTTATGCAAAGGGCCCTACGAATAGTAGAAAACTGGTGCACGAGACACGTGCTAACAGTCAATGCACGTAAGACGGTCTTAATCCCGTTTACCAAAAGAAGGAAACTAGAGGCGCTACACACCCCAACACTTCTTGGTACGAAGCTATGCTTGTCCAACGAGGTCAAATATCTCGGAGTCTTTTTAGACCAAAAACTAACATGGAACAAGCATCTCGACTACATCACTAGAAAGGCAAAAATTGCGATGGGGGCAAGCAGTAGGTTGGTGGGGCTAAAATGGGGGCTACGGCCCATGGCCGCACTCTGGATTTATAAAACCATAGTGAGGCCGATCGTCACTTATGGCTGCTGTGTGTGGTATAAGAAGACGCACCAACTTAACTGCGTAGAGAACCTCAGCAAAGTTCAAAGAACTGCCTGCCTTATAGCCACTGGCGCGCTTTCGTCCTCTCTCTCTGCAGCACTGGATGCCCTCCTGAACATTCCACCTCTGCACATTCACGTGCAGATGGAAGCGAGGATGGCTATCACGAGAGCGAAAATCAGAGGGAGGACGAGATGGCATTCTAGGGTCATGAGAGGCCTCTACAATGAACTAATGAAAATTCCGGTCATGGATATGCCCTCTGACTCCATGGTCCGTGAACACCGCTTCGATAAGCGGTTTACAGTCTTGTTACCAAGTAGACAAGACTGGGAGGCTGGAACTCCCGGAAATGTTAAGCAGAATGACATCGTTTGGTATACAGATGGCTCCAGGAAGCAGGGCATATCTGGGGCGGGATTTTGTAATGATCGCTGCGGAATACGCAAATTCGCCAACCTGGGTCGCTATACCACAGTGTACCAAGCGGAAGTCTTCGCAATAATTGGCTGTGTCCAAGAGAGTCTACAAATGAATCTCCAGAATAAGAAGATATTCATCTTCTCAGATAGTCAAGCTGCCCTCAAGGCGTTAACATCCTGTGAACTTGACTCCAAACTCACTAGCGAGTGTGTCCTGCTCCTAAACCAGCTTGGCAATGCCAACATTGTAAATCTGATTTGGGTACCGGGACACTGCAATATCAGAGGCAACGAAGTCGCTGACGTGCTAGCAAAGGCCGGGGCAGAGAGCCCACTACTCGGACCGGAACCAATAAGTGGCGTTCCAGCATGCATGGTCAGGTTCGAGTTAAAAGAGTGGGAGAAAAAACAAAGCACTGAATTCTGGAAAAGACTACCTCGACTAGAACAGTCTAAGGCGTTGATACAGGCGTTCGATCAGAAACGAGCTGTAGAAATAACAAAACTGAGTAGAGGACATGTTAGGGCACTCACTCGGACCCTCACAGGGCACTGCAAATTAAATAAGCACCTGCACAACATGGGCCTTACAGATACCAAAATCTGCAGGTTCTGTCGCGAGGACGAGGAAACGATTATCCACGTCCTCGGCGAGTGCATAGCGCTGCACCGCTGCAGAAGCCGGCACCTGGGAGCACACATGATCTCAGCTGACGAGATCAAGAGCTCCCCATCAGCTCCATTCTCGGGTTTATCCTGGAACTGGAGCTACATGAGGTGCTGTAATAGGTTACGGGGCTGCCACAATAGATCATCTACTGGTCGCAGTGGCTATGAGACGCAGGGCTCACCCCATTTCTATCAAATAAATAACCATAGGTGAGGATGGGCAGAATACAGACGTCAATAAGTTTTCGCTTCAATATATATAGGATGGAAGAGGAGAGATTTATAAAGGTCGCCCTTCATATAAGCCTTCATGGACCAGTAGCTCCTCCAGGCATTATCGATACGGCGCACTATATCTTTTTCCTGCCTGTTTTTGAAGGAGACTATCTGGCCCATAAAAACTCTACTTAAACACAGTACCTCCAACGGTATTAAGTCTAAGTAATATTGCATTGAAATTGGAATAGCTTTGAGCAGCTCATCGATTTTAAGTAGTATCTGGGTCTTGATATACTCAATACGCAATGGTTTATTGCTTTCCATAAGGTACAATAAGGTGGTATGTAAATATATCTAAGATTAATATCTTAGATATATTTACATACTGCCATGGTAGGTAATCCTACCAAAAATTTATTGTACTTATTTTTCTGTCAAATTATGTGGAAAAGGGCATTGTAAATAAATTACATACTTTTGTACTGGCGTCCTGCGGTTATTTGTGTTCTCTTCGCTTTCAGCCATTTGACAGAATTTGAGAACATCTGCGGCTGCATCACGCATTTTAGATTTAACTTCTTCACCTATAAAAAAATCACTTGTAAACCAATGGAATAAAATCATGGATATTATTAAAAATAAGATGAATGTCTCGTGATTTTGATAAACATTATCTACCCACTTACTTTGATATTCGAAACAACTGCACATCGCACTAAGAAGTCTCTCGACGAGTTTAGTCCGTTTTGCGATGCCGAATATAACAAGCTGCGACCACGCTTGCGCCAGGCGATCTCCCGCGCCTGCCACTTCCAGCGTCTTTATAATCTACAAACAATCCATTTTCAAGAAGCATTGTCACATTCAAGATTATGAATGAATCCTGAAGAATGGAGAATGCATACCTCTTCCATGACTGACGGTTCTGGCACATACACGTTTGGTACTAGTGTGTCAAGAAGTTGAGTAGTCCTCTCGAAAGGTGCGTGCCTAAACATAAAACAATACTTGTAAGTTATAAACTTCGCGCCAAATAAACTTCCAAAACAAGTAAAACTTCAATAAAACCTTCCCACCAATTCACTCCAAAAATACTTAACGATACTGCGTTTTCACCAGGAGCCCAATTCTCGGGCTCGTGACATTTATTTACATACGACATATATCACTAAAACATAGTTTTCTTGGATGGTTTTCGGGTGATATCCGCCAAGTTCTCAAAATATCACAGGCACGAGAATTGGGCTCCTGAGACGAGCCAGGAAGTGTTGTGATAAATGTCACTAGAATCGCTTCATTTACCTACCTATGTAGCTCTTTCAGTGAAGCGATTCTATTACCTTTTAACAAACATATTCCTCGAATTACATCCTCACTCATCTTTGATGGAAACGCGCAACGCGTAGGCTTCGTATCTCGTGGTAAGAGGCGTTCACAAATATACCTACACAATTTCTTAACAAAAATTTTATTGTATTCGAAGTTAAAGCTATTAACTTAGAACTAGTGAATCTCGGTTTACGTCATTTCAGCGTCAGATTTGTATAGAAAGCGATTTAGGCGCGACGCCCACACGAGAGCCGAGTCGGGGCGAGGGCGCGTCGAGGCGTAGAGTCGAGTTGTGGGCGGCTATACTTCCTTCTCATTTTAATTCGCCCATACGCACGAAACGAAATGACAAAATGGCGGCTCCCCGCGCCCCTACACGCCTCAACGCGATTTGGCACTGCGACTTCAGTATGTGAGCGCACTGTTATTATTATTTTAAGGAAACCTGGAAGCGGCGCGCTGCCTATGCGCCCGCGCCTCGACTTGACTCTTGTGTGGGCGTCGCGTCTTATATCGCAAAGTCGAAAGAAGAGGTGAATGATTTTTTATGCAACTTTATTTGGGATGTACTATAGACCAATGACTACTGAAACATAGGGGAAGTATCCAATATCCATGAATAATCACATCAGGTTTAAACTGAACTATGTAAGTCCCACATACTAACCTGCAAGCAACTGTAACCAAATGTCTGTAGTAAATACTCTCTTTGTAGGCGTCACCAACTAATTTGTAATTATCACCCTTCATAAGCAAGGCGTGTACTCTCTCTGCCATGTTTATATCCTGTTTGAAAAAATAATCATTTGGCTAAATAGAGAGCTACTATAGTTTTATAAAACACAAGGTTTCCGCTCTTTATAACCTTCCGTGGACTAAATGATATTCTTTTGAAGACTCTAAAAGTTAGGCTAAGGGATAATGTAGCATTCTACTAGTGAATGGATTGTTCATTTAGTTTATTTCTCATATTCTTCTTTACTACATTAACATTGATTACAAGATAAAATTACCTGTAAGTGTTCATTGCAAACTCCCATAGCAGTGATGAAGAAGTTTGTGTCAGTTGCCTCTTTGGGTTCCAAGTTTTCGCGACTCTCCAAATCAAGAAGTATGTCAGACAATATATCAATGCGAGGGCCACCTGTGAACAAATATAATAAAAGGCAGGTAAAAGGTTGGATCTTGTTTTTTTTTGTACAAATGCAGCTTAGAAAAAAATACTTTAATATTAGTTTACTCACGTTCTTTACAAAACAGGCACAGCAGGTAATAGTAAGCAGAGAGTCCTGGGCGGATGCCAAGCTGTCTGAATTCAGCTACAACTTTTAGGGCCATCTCTTGCAGGGCTTGGCCACTTCCCCACACAGATATTGACCGCAGACATGCTGACAAGGTGTCATTATTTGGAGATAAACCCTAATAATTAAAATAAACATTTTGGTAAGTATTAAAAGTTTACTAAGAGTCTTAGTGTTGAAGTTTCTTCTACTTATTATAATAATTGGATTATTTAACTAACATGACAGGTGGAGTTAGGAACGCCCTGTTGGTATAGTGGTTTAAGTACCAAGGGTTGTGATATCGGAGTCCTGGTTCGATTCCCAGGTTGAGCAAAAGTATGTTTCGTATTTTTCGAACATAGTTCGGGTTAGTGATAACCAATCCGCATTTTGCAAGCGTGGTGATTAAGCCTAATTCTATCATAGTAGCGATGACTTGATATCTATGATGGAGGCCTTTGCCCTGCAGTGGGACAGTCTTATAGGCTGATACTTTACAGGTGGAGTCAGAAGGTGGGAGCTGTTCTGATAAAGCTGGGGGTTAAAAGTTAAGTTAATATTATTACACTAATGATTTAATCCCTACAATTTAATTATCATGCATTTTTAATTGTTTAATTTTACGAAACTAAAACATAAAACTAAATTGACATTTAAGTTTACCTGTTCTCCCATTTGGGTGAGCAAATTTTTCATAGCTTCTATTCGCAAAGCTGTCCCTTCTCTAAGAAAACCTACACAACCCAAAAGAGAATTGAAGACATTTGTAGATAATGGTATTCCTTTTTCAATTGCTTCTTGGCATAAAACATGAGCTCTCTCTGCCTATAAATACAAATTAAAGTATGCATTACAAAAACAAAATTTATAATAAATTTCAAAATAAATATGAATAGGTTATTCTTTACTGCACAATAATACAGTAGATTAGAAAAAAGTTTGACAGGTAACTTAACTACCTCCTATAAAGTAATAATAATAATTCTTACAACATCTTATACGTTGACCTGATTCCGTACTAAGTAGCTTAAGTACTTGTGTTACAGATATCAGACAACAGAGGAACACAAATATATACTTAAATACATATATTACACCCAGACACTGAACAAACACAAGTGTTCATCGCACGAATGTTTGTCCAGGGCGGGGATCGAACCCACGACATTTGGTGCTATAGATATACCTGATTGTGTTATAGATATACCTGATAGTGTTTCGCCATGCCCTGGATCACAGAACAGTATGCTTCTGGCGTTTTAGGTTCCATTGATGAAAAAAGTTTGTCAGCTAATCCACCCAATCTGGAAATTAATTATGAAAAAAATGCTGTATGGAACTCTTATCAATTAATTAGATAGAACAGCCACATACTTCCAAGTAGCCAGTTGCCTCTCTCTAGTATTTGCACTAAACCATCTTTCTTCAAGCCATTCCATAGAGTCCGGTTCTTTCTCATTTGTAAAGCAAAGAAACTGTAATAGATCCAGTTTTGTTTCTTCACTGATGCTCTCAATACCTCCAATTAGTTGGAATACTTTTATTGAATCTTCTAATAATGCATTCTTTATTGTGTATTTCAAATCTTCTTCAGTTACCTGTAAATTAAGATTTGATTAAAACTGATCATATTTGAATAGGGTTCTAAACATACTTAACTTGACTGACCTTGCTCTCATCATTATAAATAGGTTTGGGGCTAAAAGCTTCAATTGCAGGATCTGCATTAGAGAATGGTGTTTTTATTTTGCTCGGTGGATCCCATTCACGCATTGTAAACAAATCAGCATGTTCATCTCTGATCCACGCTGCGGCTTTTCGTCCCGCCTCTGCTGAGAGAGCGTAGGCTCGCTTGCGGTAATTTGATAAAGGTATCAAGTATGGATCATCATGGTATCTGAAAATTGATATAATAAAAAAATGTAACTCAAGATTTTTTAATAAAAGCATTGACAATTCACTTTTTATGTATTCTATCTTACTTGTAGTGCGCGGCAGTAGGGTCAGGACCAACAGTAGCCGCTAATGCTTGTAAGATATCAGTTGGACCCCGCTGTATTTTAGGCGGCGGCGAAATGCCATCACTTGACTTCCTATTCTGTGGGAGTTTCTGCCCTTCTACAGCAGATAAAGACCGGCAGAAACAGGTGAATCTAGGACCATTGCCTGTAAATAATTTCATTCAAGATAAAACGGAACATGGTACACACATAACCTAAAATAGGGAAATACGGTTTTATACCTTGGCAGTATTACGTGGGAGTACATTTTTGAGTTATGGCTGTTCAATTATATATTTAATAGCAGAGGTTTAAGATAAAATATCACTATTATTTAGTCTCAAATTCACGTTGTTTTCCATTTCCAGTCAATGTCATTGTCTTGTCAATCTAATTTGACATTAACACCTTTACTGTCAAGTTTTTTTTTCTGAATCTGCTCTAAGATAAAGCTATCTATACAGCCTTTTCGAACACTAACTCTGAACATTCCAGAACTAATATATCCGTGTTCCTATTGCTGAATCAGACTTTGAATAGGCTTATCAAAGCCAAAGGAATCAGAAGTATTTTTACCTTACTTCTATGAGGGAAACCATCTAGGCAGGAGAAAGAGGTTGTAGTATGCAAGATGCACCGAAAATGCCTGGAGGAGCTATTGGTCCCATAAACACCTCATGAAAGGCGAAGTACCCATCTCCCTTAAACACAGAGTCATGGACATGTATATTCTTCCTATCTTCACATACGGCACCCAAACATGGTCTTTGACCGCTCTCTAAAAGTCTGTTAAAGAGCGATGAACCAATAGAGTAAGATAATAATAGTTGGATGAACCTTGTCTATTGAATACTTACTACTTATACATTGCGCTCTTATTACAGACGTCTCCAAACTAGCCGTTCTACTGAAGTGGGTCTGGGCTGGTAACGTCTACCGCATGCCAGACACCCTTTGGTCTAGAAAAGCCACAGAAGGCGGCCACGTGGTAGACCGAGGAGGCGTTGGCGGGATGATCTCGATTCCTACAGCTCCAACTCACTCGCCCATAATCGAGATGTGGGGAAAGGGTAGGGAGGCTGTTGCCCAGGAGTGGGATACGATATCGATAGCTCCTAATAATAATAACATTCAAAACACTTCGAATATCTATTTATAAAAGGTGTAAAAAAACGTATATTAGGTAATACAAATGGTACAAGGGACAAAACCGTATACAGTTACACATCAAAATAATACAGAACTGTCAAATTTCTTCAATCGATTCTCACCTTAATGTCAAACATGTTCGGTTCAATATCAATTGAGGAATTTTGAGTGATTGTAGTAGGTAACCGTATGATGTGTAAGGTAGAATTTTCCTGAGATTTTTCTAAAGTCTAAATCTACCTTATAAGATTACATCGTACCTTATTAGTATTAGTCAGGTGCCTATACAAATGTATTCTATGGCCTTTACTGTATTCATCGTCAGCCCTATTTAAGTCCCCACATGCTGGGGCACGGGCCTCCCTCAATCACATGAGGGGTAATTGCCATACTCACCACGTTTGCAGACAGGTTGGCGAGGGTTTTGATATAAATGCAGAGTTTTCCTTCTCTGGGTGCTGATGATCATACCAGCAGCTTTACCTTAGTCGCCTTTTACGACACCTCGGTAAGAGTGGTGGGTGGCCTATTCTACTCTGCCGGGGACCACGCGGCTACTGTATTACACACACATATTTTGACGAATGGTTTGGATCAGTGGTAGTGGACGCTGCCTCTGGTGCAGGGGTTGCGGGTTCAATCCCCGCACAGTACAAACATTGTGTGCATTAACATGTATGTTTGTATTGGTCTGGGTGTTTTCTATGTATTGTAAGTATGTATTTACAAAAAAAAAGTATTAAATGTATTTGTTTGTCATTCCGCTGTTAGCTACCTATCTTGGAGTTATCAATGTATTTGATGTTGTGAAATATTTTATTTTATTTATTTATTATACCATGGACTATTATATAATTCATCATCATTATCATCAGCCCATTTAAGTCCCCACTGCTGGGGCACGGGCCTCCCTCAATCACATGAGGTGTAATTGCCATACTCACCACGCTTGGCAGACGGGTTGGCGAGGGTTTTGATATAAATGCAGAGTTTTCCTTCTCTGGGTGCTGATGATCATGCCAGCAGCTTTACCTTAGTCGCCTTTTACGACACCTCGGTAAGAGTGAGGGAGGCCTATTCTACTCTGCCGGGGACCACACGGCTAAATTATATAATTAGTTCATGATTATACTTACTCTTACCTACACCTTGGGTACCTGACTATGTTCATTTTGCAGAAAATAAAAACCTGTCGAAGTGTTTATGTAATAAAATACATAGGTGCAGTAGGTTACTACCTACATGTTATATTTTTGTTAAACACTTTATTTGAATTAAAGTTATATTAAAATTTTATATTAATTAAGTACAAAAATATATTAAAGAATATTATACTACAAGATAACACATTTAAGTGACCGGAATTTTCGGTGGACTCCGCAACCTTAGGGAAAATGTCGTCAATGTCCTGGTCTTTACTAAGGTTACATTTGAAGTTGGTTATGTTGACGTTGACGCAGGAGCTCACATCGGGATTGAAGATAAAATTTTCGGGACAGTCGACGGCCCTCGCAGTGATGACGTCATTGAATCCTTCCACACACGCGATGTATTTGTAGCAATCGTTGTCGTGAGGGCTAGGGAAGTTTCCAACTTGTATGCAGTTGTACTCAGGCTGGCACTGGTAAGAGGTGACGTTGGTGCACCGGTTCAACTGGTGGTTGAAGATGAAGCCGTTCGGGCACTTGAGGTTGATCTGAGCAAAGTTGCCGGCGGCGGCGATGAGGCACATGGTGTAGCCTACGCAGCTGTTGTCTTGGTCGTTCGGAAATTTTCCTTGTGAGCTGCATTGCTTTGCCACGCTTAGGACTTGGGAACAACCCTGTAATGAAATAATAGAATGTGAGGGATTTTCAGCTATGAACTATTTGAGTAAGACGGTACCTTTCCTACCTAAATTTGTTTCAATTTTGTTATAGGAGTATACATAAGTATTAAGGTGGCAAATAGTATGTACTAAAAAGCGGATTAATTTTAATAATTGGTTTCCTGTTATGAAAGCTGTTAATGAACCTCCAGATAACAAAAAGTAGGTACAGTCACTAATACGAAAGGTTTCTACAGTACAATCTGTCCAATTCCTCACTTTATTGTCAAATACCATTAAGGTGAGAATCGTCTGAATAAATTTGAAAGATTCAAATTGTGAATCTCTGTTCCTAGTTACGTGTAAAGATGCCAAAACAGTGAGGTGAACCTGTCGTAAACTGAAGCAAACAACGCTTTATTTGTTGAACGCTTAAAAATAAGCATGAACTGAGTCAAAAAGTAGCATATTTACAGTATAACAGTTCAACATAAAAATATTTGATGTTGAACTGATTAAGTAAATAATTTTAATTTACATATTAATTTTTTGAATACTTACTAACGAAAACTAATAGGATTTTTCTCCAAGGAACTAATCTCAAACAAAAAAATTACCTTATACAAAAATGACTTTCTTATACAAAAATGACCTTCTTATACTGATTGATTCAATTTGTATCTAGAAAGAATATTATATTTAGGAAAAATGTGTGTTTTCGTTGGTATAATGCTATATTTATTTCAAACCTAAAACTACAGGTAGATACATAGGTACGTAGGCAAGTAAGTAGGTAATCCTTTTTTATAGGTTTAGGCTATTGTCAGTATATTTCCAACTTTTGTTGTAATTCACAATGACACTTATATATAGGTACATACTTACAATAACAACGATAGAAAATACAGCCCAAACGTACGTCATCTTGAGCTCACAATCACAAACACACTTTGATACAAAACTTTACTTTTATATTAAACTATCTCCAGATTTTATGATAGTAAGATACCATGCAGGATGTTTTTAACAGTGTGTATAGTTTTGTCTAATTCATTACAGTACAAATTTATTTCCTTTGCGTTATCTATAGGAAACAGCGCCTTCGCGGCATCGGAGAGAAGCTCGACAAAACCCTTTCTCTAGTGCTACCAACTAAGTAGTTGCGTTTATTATAGGTACTATGTATATCGATATTAAAATTACAATACGTCTGCCACCTATAACATAAAAAAACAAACACATAAATACATTTAATTTGAAGATTTCAACTCTAGTACTTGATCAGGCGAATCCCTAATACAATTTTAGAACCTGTGCTAAGTTGAGGGGCAGTGCATTCACACTCAAAGGACGCCCATGATATTTAATTTTTTTTGTGTAAATCAAAAAAACAAACCTAATTTACGAGTTATAGTTACTTTACTGCAGAAAACAGGGAATAATAGGCGAACTTAATACCAAGAGGTGTCTCTACCAGTTAAACTTTGAGACATAGTGCAAACATACCTTAGATTGGGTCGAAGTGCAGGTTATCGTGGAGGGAGGCTTCGGATATATCACATTGATATTCCCTATTATGGGCGATAAGGGAGAACCGCAGTGGGTTCAGGGTTATACTTTTGCCTGGCTTCTCTTTAGGAGAAGCCCCCGTGAAAGGAGAGCCCGACATAACCTGGCCGCCCCCGGTGGTCTGGTATGCATAAGGTAGTCGGCTCATCTCCTGAGCAGGCGGCATTCCCCCTGCTAAACCAAAAAAAGGTCGAAGTGCAGGTAGGAATGTTAGACTCTGTTGTGTTATGTAGGGGTTTTGATAGTTGAATATTTCTAGTTACCTATATACCTTTTGGTTGAATTCACTTACATATGTTCAACTGTCTAACCATAATCAAAGTGGCAGTCTATTGGATAGCCAACTATTGCTACTAAAACACACTTTGACAATATTCGACCATTGTTTACCTAGGGATCAACTAACCAGAGTATTTTTACCTTACTCTATGCGATCAACATACGAGTTCTGTTTTAGAGATTTGGCTCCAGAACCCTAAAAACCAGACTCCGAAAGTACCTATTCTATTAAGAATTTGATATACCTACCTAAACATAGGTAGTTTTTGCAGTTCGGGCAGTGCACAATGGGGGACCTGCGGTTGAAAACCATTGTAGAGAGCCAGAGTTGTTAGGTTACAGAATACAGGGAATATCTAATAATAATGTCCTCCAACCGATTGCGGTTATGGCCAATCTGGCCATGGCCATGTCTATCAGCCACATTAAGCAGGATATATTACTAGTGCTCAAATGTAATTCGCAAACACAAGTGCACTCTCTATTCCCTTGCCCTCATATTGCGATGTGACACCAGTGCACAGTGTGACACGACCGGAGAGAGATCGGGCGCAGGACCAACGGCTTAACGTTCTTTCCGAGGCACGGAGGTACATGACCGCCAACTTCCAGACTCCGGGCTGACACTGAGATTTTTTAACAGAAAAAGCTCTGGTCCAATTTTCGCCCGACCCGGGAATCAAACCCGAGACCCCGAGTCGCTTAAAAGTGCGACCCACTACCCATTGCGCCATCGAAGCAGTCAAGTCTACTCAAAGAATCAAGGACTTGTAAACCCTTACCGCACGCTACATCAGCTGGTGCATACATAGTTGACCGGCGCAGTGCAAAGTGCGGAGTTCGGGTTGAACACCGCTGTAGAGGGGCACCGGTAAGTTGTAGGGAACGTAATGGGCGCTGGTCGCATCGTATACACACATGGTGTAGTTTCCGACATGTGGTGTCGGTGGCCACGGCGAAGCGGCCTGGAGCTGCGCATACGGACCTGGGTGTGTCCGTACGCAAGTATTGCTACGCACAGAAACAGATAACACTTATTAGGATGTCACAGAGAACATGATATTCAAGCCTGTCTTTCTCCAATAAGTATGAATTAATATCAGTGAAGAAATATTGACAAGTTTTTTTTATGCTAGAAGTGACCACTTTCCGCGTGCTCGCGGAAAGTAATTAATCGACGCCGCCCATGAATATGCCAAAATCAGAGAGATCGCAGTGGCCGGCCTTTCCAAAAAAGAGTACGCTCTTCTCTTGAAGTACCTCCTTAATTATTTATTATACCTACCTGACGGGCTTTTGGATAAAACGGTTTGGTATTACTTACCTCTTTCATAATTCTAAAATACTCATCAGAAAACTCTGCTGTGTTTTGCTGCGTGATTGAGGGTTGGGCAATGTGGGGGGAAAGGGGCGTTTAAAGGTTGACAGCGCACTTGTGACTCCACTGGTGTAGCAAGTGTCCATGGGCGGCGGCAATCGCTCACCATCAGCTGATTAGTCTGCTCGTCTGCAACCTATCACAAGTAGGTATGTACTATTATTGAATACACAATATTGCCCTAAGCTATCGTAAGTATTTGCTTGTACTAGGTAAATGAAAAATTCACTTACAAGGCAAATCGAAACTTTGACTTTATTTTCCATGGCAGAAAATACAGATGAATAAGAATATGGGTAGATCCCATCATCTCTCTTTTATATTCATCTTCTTTATCATGTTATCTACTGTTCATAATCTGTTTTTCATAAAATTTACAAGGTCAACATAAGCACGTTTTAGAGGATGAGCATAAAGTGGCATCGTAAAATAGAATTTCTCAAATAGCAAAATAGGTATCGACTAAGTTGCATCCTTACGTTGATTTTAGATAACAGATAACAGTGTTTGGATGTGGCTCTAACCTTACCTAGATTCTTTGTAGGTTCTGCGAGTTCAGCTATTTGTATAATTGTCAGGTACACACTCATAACAGCATAGGTTTATGATGTGTGCTAGATGTGTCACGGTTTATTTCCTTGTTGTTTGTCGAAGACATCTCATTTAATGCATGATGCTGAAGTGCTCGTAAACTAGTCATCGTTGGCAAGCGCTGGCCGAGATAGCTCTGACATGTTTTCATTCGCCGGTACTCAAACAAACATTAAATTTAAACACTGAATCAGTTTCGGTGAATTGGTTATGGAAATTCGATCGATATATGCTTTTTCTTCTATTCCTACGAGCAGGTAGTACTTGTAGGTAGATATAACTAGATATTTTATAAAAATATGGGTATTCGTAGATGAGCCATGTTGCCGCATGAATGGGCTGTAATGATTCCACTCCCTCGCAGAAAGCCGGCGTGAAACCTCGCATGCGCTGTCTCGTCGAGTGAGTGAGCGTATAGAAGGTCCAGTCGGGGGAGAAGGGAACTTGAAAGGTTAGCATCACACTAGTAACTCTACTGGTGCTTCCGCCCATGGCCCCCTTAACACTTAGGTTCGTAGGTACATTGGGATCGTCTTTTTCGTGATTCTGGTGGATGTATCAAAGGTATCACAAATATGCTTCAAGACCAAAATCAGGTGTTCATTAACGAATGTTTGTTCAGAGTGCCAAAATTTTTACCTGAGTCTTTCTATTAAAATATTCTCAGTCATAACTATAATGTATCAATACGGGGATTAACACGATCTTTATTATGTGAAACAACATAGTGTACTCACATATTTGGCCCGACGTTTCGGCTACGTTACAGCAGCCGTGGTCACGAGCGGACTGGCGGAGCACGGCGTCGTCTGCTGGGGCCCGGCCCCATAATAAAGATCGTGTTAATCCTCGTATTGATACATTATAGTTATAATGCAACGCGAAAATCTAAAAAACTATTCTCAGTCAGCCCGAAGTCTGGAAATTAACGGTTGCGTATCTCTGTGGCTCGGAAAGAACGTTATGCGGGGTCCTGCGCCTGATCATTTTTCGGTCGTGTCACACTGGTGTTCCATTAGGGTGAGGGAAAAAGAAGTAAGTGTGTACGCACACACTAGTGTACTATGTATATGTCTTGCGTTGATGACTGATCGTTAAGATTTGTTAGGACATTATAAGTGGAAAATTTTGTAAACCGTCTGAAAACACATCGAATGCAGCGGGCTTAGACGGCTTAGGTTTAATAGCGTCCACCATAATCCGATAATCTTTTATTGGTGATTACTTGGTTCTGCAAAACCTATATAATGTGGGGAATTTTAGCGTTCCATTTAGTCCTTCAGCATGGGGATTAGCATACTAAATGGTGCTGTAGGGATTTTTATAGTAAGTATATTGTTAACTAAGTATTTTCTTAATACATACAATATATAGTCCAGTTTTATCTACGGAAACAAGTACTAATTCCTATTAACAATAATTTGTCGTCGGGTTTACTTTATTAAACGACCGGAGTGATACTACGGCCTCAGAGAAAACCGGCGTGAAGCACCACTGTGTTGTGTTTCGCTGCGTGAGTGAGGGTCCCAATCCGGGGTAAAGGGGGGTTAAGAGGTTGGCCATGGGCGGCGGCCATTGCTTACCATCAAGTGATCCGTCTGCTCGTCTGCCACCTAAAAAAAAAACTGAAATTTAATTGAATTTTCTTGAAACTTTTATTTCAATTCTTTTAGGTCCTATGTCTATTCCATCAAGCAAACTGCCAAAGCAGCGTCAATTGCTCCACAACGGGGGCTGGCCGCTTCCCTGACCCAGTCGACTTCAGTTGCAAGAACTACACCTACTGCATCTACGTCGCGACCAGCAACAGCTACGTGTCTTACGACTACGTCTGCCCCGGCAGCTCGGTCTTCAACCCCGACTCGGGCCGGTGCACCGCACCCACCAACTATTCCTGCAATGTCACTGCTGCAAACGTCTGCACTGCCGAGGCCTTTATTCCGAACCCAGCTGTGACCGATTGCTCGTCTTACATAGGATGTGTCCTAATTGATGGAGAATACATCCAGACAGTTTATCCGTGTCTAGAAAACACGTTTTACAACCCCAATAGCACTTTATGCGAAGCGACTTACGTTTGCCCTACTACCATTACATTCAGTTGTTCTGCTGCAGGAAGATTTGCGAACAATGCAGATACCACATGTAAGACGTACTACCTATGTGTTCGGGATACTAATGGGAGATATGTCAAGTACACATACAGTTGTCCAACTACATCAGTATTTAATCCAGGATCAAGGTTGTGCACCACTTCGTACAATTGTGTAAGGGCTGGGTAAACAAGTACTATTCAATTTTCAGGATGCCTAATAAGTAATATTTATTAGACTAATTATTGTTCAAGCCTACGTATTCATGTAATTATCTTTATTAAATTAATAAATAGTACTGCAACAAGTCTAGGTATTTATTTATAATCAAAAGTAAACAATAGTATAAATAACATTGAATATATCTTAGAACTTCAACTTCACTAAGTCCAGATGTCGTGGAATTACGAACTTATTAAAATAGCAGTTTATTTAGATCGATGCTGTTTCGTGTTGAGTCGTTTCTTTCGCCTCGTCTCCCGAAACTTTTCATTTATGCCATTACTAACTTGAACCTCTGTAATCAATAGTGAAGCAAGTTTCCTGGCTGTAAGAAGGTTATTATTTACAGTACTCACAGAGTTCTTTCCCTCTACACTAGATTCTGCTAACGTCGTGTATGGATGGTAAATTTTATCTGGAAATATGCTTATATTCGATTTTTTCATAGTTGCATAGAATTGACGGAAATAGTTATCCCTTGCTTTGTTTATTACAGAAGCTGGAATTTTTTGTCTATTTATATACTTGTTGTCGCCAACACTGACGGTACTCGTGGTACTGTAGAAGAATGAAACAGTAGAAGGAAACGGAGACCTCTTATCATCACTTAAAGTTGTCTGTCCGTTCTCTGGTGATTGTACATTTTCTGATAAAATGTTTTTAAAATTTTCATAGTCAACCTCAGGAAAGCTGGTCACTAAGTAAGTAGATTCATTCACTCTTCTGACTTGATATGTTTTAACACAAATTGTAAACGTGAAAAAGCTAATCAAAATGCATTTTACAAGTAACAAATAGTTCAAAGCAATCATCAATTTTTTTGTAAAACCTTTTTAATAAGAAAGTCATAGTAACTTTACGTCGCGACTTTGACATTAGCAATTGACTGACATTGTCGGAATTATATTTTTACAAAATTTGTACATTAAATAGGTAAGTCTATAAATGTATTTTCATTATGCACTTTTCATGTAAATAGCAAAGGTGATAGCTATGGTGCATCCAGATAGATGCCTCCACACCGATGTTAGATATAGAATGTTCCTAAACGTTATTGTCCTTTTAAAACGGCATTTTTTAACTACACTTACATAGAGATACATAACATAGAGATGTATACATACAGATGTAGAAAAATTGCTTTGCAACGTCCCCTGCTAATGTAATCCATTTGTTCATACGCAACATATGTAGTAACTACATAGATTAAATCAAATTTAATCTAAGAGTAACTATGCTATATTGGAGCAATTGTGGGAGCAATCAACATTCTTGTTTGATGGTAAGTTCATCACTAACGAGATAGGGAGCGGAAAGTCTGGCCACTTTTTTTTTAAATTTACGCCCATTCCATGAGCCTTCCATGGTTTCCATCGTAGAGTAAGATAATAATAGTCAGGATTCCATGGAAGAGGTTAGTCAAGTAGGTATGTTACACTAACTAACAAGCAAAATCCTATTAAAATAAGTACAGTGCGCAGTGCAATTAGACATTCCACGTGAACGATACAAATGTGAACAAAGCTAAAGTACGCCAGAAGCACGATGGTATCGCATCTTCGAGTAAAAAGTGAATGAAATCAGACAATGGTTGTCGAGAGTAGGCTCCCATAGCGGGGAATCAAGGTCAAATTTGTCTGGCAAATCATCCAAATACACGGTCTAGCGTGCTAAAGTTAACTTTATTGCACTTTAGATATATGTGATTTTGTGTTGCAAGGTGAGTGAGCTCATACGCTGGTCTCGGGGAAAAGAGTGTTCTACGAGACAGTTTCCGATGTTGTTATTGTTTTCGTTGCCACCTGATGCCACACGCTTCTTAATTGCTACTTCCGCAAATTAACAGAAATTGCATAGAGCTGTACTTTTCATTTAGGCAGGTAAGTACTTTGAAGAGGAAGTAAAAGTTACAACCTCTACCAATATTTTAGTGACAACAAGCTACAAGTAGGTACTAAAATAAGTATTAGTATGGTTTCAGAAATTCACATGACAAAGTATACTAGTATGTACCTAATAAGTTAAGAAATAAGCTTGTTCATTCGTGGCATACCTACACTTTTTGTAAATTAAGTAACTACTTCAACAATCGTTTATGTAGGTTATCTATCAGTTATTTATACATACGGGTAGTTTTCAATTTTCAAAACATTGTGTAATTATGTTAATATAGTCAGTTGTATTTAAGAAGTTAAAGTTAGCTTATTACTAGGTATTGCGACTCTACACTCTTTTTGTTCTGTATCGGTAATATTCCTATCGGCTTTCACTCAATTGCAGCTTTAAGAGTGGTGTGTACCTAATCGATTTCTATTACTCTCAAGCATAACATCGCCAAAGATTTTTTTTTTCTATTATGAACTGTAGGCTAACGCTTGACCACAATCTCACCTGATGGAAAGTGACGATGAGGTCTAGGATGTAACGCGTTTGCCTAGGAGATGCCTGTTCACTCTTGCCTTACTCACTCAAGATGTCCAGATTGTAGTGGTCCGGAAAAACAGACCTTAGCAAGGAGTTCCATTCCTTGGCTGTCCGCATTATGAACGTGGAGGCAAATCGCTTCGTGCGGATAAGGGGTAAGTCAACAACGTATGGATGAACACCCCCCAACAACCCCTCGCCAAGCCTTGTTGTCCGGTGGTTATAATCATTGTGTGGTGGTGTCCATTATAATTTACTTTAAAGGTAACGCTGAATAAATCACCATGGAAAAAAATAAATAAACGATTCTGTGAGTTTCAGCTGTGATACCATTTCTAATGAAAATGATGATTATCACTATCATTTCTTGAACTTTTTAAAGGTTCTGTTATCAATACTATTTACAAAGATACAAATCCTACAGACAGCTGCAACGCTTATAGGTAATCCGAAAACACGAAACGCTTGCGCGATGTAATCGGCACCTAGAACCATCTATTGGTATAAAGTGGAACTAATTCTTTTAAACTTTCATGGTCACAAACATTATAATAGTTATTTAAGGGATTTCTACCATGTACCTTATTTTTGAGTTTCCGATATTAATTCGGCACTGTTGCAAGCGCCATGGTCACTGAGTAGCTGAAGTTTTTGCGGGTAGGTTGTTACTGGCAGACAAATCGGTGTAGCCTCCTTCGCTCCTTCCTTCCGTCTACGTGCACCTGCGGTACCCACTGTTCACTAAAGTACTAATGTAAACTAGTGGTACCGCAGGTGCGCGTAGTAAAATACTGCGAAGGAGGGTAGACCAATTTGTCTGCCAGTAACAACTTACCTGCAAAAAATTCAGTTACTCCGTGACCTTGGTGCTTGCAACAGTGCCGAAATTTTGGAAACTCAAAAATAAGGTAAATGGTAGAAATCCCGTAAATAACTATTCTAAATGGAACTAATGTCCCTAAGAAATGAGAGCGGGCCACTAGTATTGTTATAAAACTATATTGACGTTTGAGTTGACTCCCTTTCGATTTAGCAGTAGGTGCGCTATGGTACGTAAGTTTTCGCGCAGTCACAATTGAATTTTCAATTCTCTTGCGATGGGTCTCCTGTGTGATACGACCGGTGTGGGATTGGGTCCGGGACCAAACGGCATGTCGTGCTTTATTTAGGTGCTAACAAAATGAGGACACCTGTAAGTTACCAAGGTGGCAGATCTTAGGACATAGCTTTGACTCTTTCAGTTCATTATGTACCTCGTCTCTTACACCTATGCAATTGTCTATTTTACTTACCTAAATACTAATAGAATATTCTCGCAGCGAAATCTTTCAAAATCTTCTCATCAACGATTCGGTTGGACAACTGCATCGTTTCGCACATTTTACGCAATAGGAATAACAAGAAGTCATGGCACAATTCGCGTGATGCATTTAAGAAGTTATCAGATCCGTGCGAGTGCGAAATGTTGGTGAGGTTTTAGAATTTTATACTTGATGGCTTTCTTCCAATTACAATGCTTACCAACTGTTTTAACTGTCAAACCTCTATTTCCCAGATATAATTTCAAAATCAAAATCAAAAATGACTTTATTCAATTTAAGTCCATACAGAACATTTATGAATGTCAAATATTATGTAATCTACCGCTGATTCGGAATGTCAATTCGGAATTTACCTACGTAATGATTAGATAAATATTGATTTTTATTAGGAAATGATGGAGGTATGTGAATGCAGCAAGTCTTTGATGTACGAGTGTCTTTTGTCACCGCAATAAAAAGAGGCAAGCAGAAAAAGAGAAAACTAGTTTGACAATGAACAAAAATTGATGCAATTAATGAAGTCGGAATGCGTTTTGATTGATTATAGTTTCCGCCGGCAAGTATACCTTACAATTACACGAGTTTTCATTATAAAATGCAATCGATAACCGAGTAAAAGTGACTTCATTCTACCTACGTGGTCGGCATCGAACATCTGCGAAAGCAATTCTAGCTATTTGGTAAATAAACCGCGTGTGTCTGTTCGAAATTTTACAATTTCACTGAATAACACCGCGGGACCTCTGAATACTAATTCTGATTGTGAAACCTATTACAGTTCGCAAACGTGTGCCGGGAAAAGAAGTGCAGCCAATAAATATAATCAGAGAGCATACGTAACATCCTGATTCCAATGGTTACGGCAAGTTAGGTCTTGCCAAAAAAGTTTAGTTAACTAACTTGATCGTACACCGGAAACTATGCGATGTTAAATCACGCATAAACTAATAAAATAACAAAAAAACTATTTTATTTCAGGTATTAAAGTTAACTTTGTAAAGTTATTAATTAGTTGAGTAGTAAAACAAGAGTTAAGTATTCTCCGGAATTTGATCTTCCGGATTCTTCGGGTCTAATTTCCAAGGGATCAAACATATTGTTCAAATTAGAAGTTAATATTGCAATCAGAAGAAGTTTAAATTGAAAGAATGGTATGTAGGTATATTAACGTGTTCTTATATCAATTTAAAATTCGAATTTGAGCAATATCTTTGAGTCCATGGAAATCAGACGCGAAGAAACCGGAAGGTCAAACTTCGGATCATCATCATCATCAGCCCATTTAAGTCCCCACTGCTGGGGCACGGGCCTCCCGAGACACCTGTAAGTTACCAAGGTGGCAGATCTTAGGACATAGCTTTGACTCTTTCAGTTCATTATGTACCTCGTCTCTTACACCTATGCAATTGTCTATTTTACTTACCTAAATACTAATAGAATATTCACGCAGCGAAATCTTTCAAATCTTCTCATCAACGATTCGGTTGGACAACTGCATCGTTTCGCACATTTTACGCAATAGGAATAACAAGAAGTCATGGCACAATTCGCGTGATGCATTTAAGAAGTTATCAGATCCGTGCGAGTGCGAAATGTTGGTGAGGTTTTAGAATTTTATACTTGATGGCTTTCTTCCAATTACAATGCTTACCAACTGTTTTAACTGTCAAACCTCTATTTCCCAGATATAATTTCAAAATCAAAATCAAAAATGTCTTTATTCAATTTAAGTCCATACAGAACATTTATGAATGTCAAATATTATGTAATCTACCGCTGATTCGGAATGTCAATTCGGAATTTACCTACGTAATGATTAGATAAATATTGATTTTTATTAGGAAATGATGGAGGTATGTGAATGCAGCAAGTCTTTGATGTACGAGTGTCTTTTGTCACCGCAATAAAAAGAGGCAAGCAGAAAAAGAGAAAACTAGTTTGACAATGAACAAAAATTGATGCAATTAATGAAGTCGGAATGCGTTTTGATTGATTATAGTTTCCGCCGGCAAGTATACCTTACAATTACACGAGTTTTCATTATAAATGCAATCGATAACCGAGTAAAAGTGACTTCATTCTACCTACGTGGTCGGCATCGAACATCTGCGAAAGCAATTCTAGCTATTTGGTAAATAAACCGCGTGTGTCTGTTCGAAATTTTACAATTTCACTGAATAACACCGCGGGACCTCTGAATACTAATTCTGATTGTGAAACCTATTACAGTTCGCAAACGTGTGCCGGGAAAAGAAGTGCAGCCAATAAATATAATCAGAGAGCATACGTAACATCCTGATTCCAATGGTTACGGCAAGTTAGGTCTTGCCAAAAAAGTTTAGTTAACTAACTTGATCGTACACCGGAAACTATGCGATGTTAAATCACGCATAAACTAATAAAATAACAAAAAAACTATTTTATTTCAGGTATTAAAGTTAACTTTGTAAAGTTATTAATTAGTTGAGTAGTAAAACAAGAGTTAAGTATTCTCCGGAATTTGATCTTCCGGATTCTTCGGGTCTAATTTCCAAGGGATCAAACATATTGTTCAAATTAGAAGTTAATATTGCAATCAGAAGAAGTTTAAATTGAAAGAATGGTATGTAGGTATATTAACGTGTTCTTATATCAATTTAAAATTCGAATTTGAGCAATATCTTTGAGTCCATGGAAATCAGACGCGAAGAAACCGGAAGGTCAAACTTCGGATCATCATCATCATCAGCCCATTTAAGTCCCCACTGCTGGGGCACGGGCCTCCCTCAATCACACGAGGGGTAATTGCCATACTCACCACGCTTGGCAGACGGGTTGGCGAGGATACTTCGGGTAATCACCCAAAAATTTAGCCGATGGTAGGCGGATATAGAAGAAGAATCCGAGCTCTGAATTTTTCAAACTTTTGTGCGTTCCTACTATGTATTATTACCTCGGCGGTGAGGGAAAACATCGTGAGGAAATTTATGCTTTTCGAATAGTTTCTCATACAGTGGATACCCAAAATGGTTAAGATATGATTCTGAAGGTGTAACCCAATGGTTACACGTTCAATATCTAGTACTGGATCAATATCCAGTTGGTTTGGTTTCCCTGTCTAAAGGTTACTAAGATCAAATTGCAGTCGATTCCTTCTTGGTTGCTATTTTAAATTTTAACATAAATATTTACGTAGTTATACTCACAGAAAATATTACTTTAAATTGTATCTTGATTTTACGAAGCACTAATGTTGAATATATTTTTTGTGACTTTTATTGTCTGTTATTTTCTGTAAGTAAGTAATTTTGGATTATGATTGAGTTCACTACTTCGTTATAAAAGTACCTACAGATTTTACCTCGGCAACAAACCTCGCTCGTAATTATATACTAATCTTGTCTGGTGCTCTAGACACAGATTCTCACAGCTTTTTCTTGGCGTGTCGATATTAAGCATCAATTAATTAGTTTAATGAACTATAAACGCACTTAATTACTAGGTTACTACCCCATAAATTACCTGAGGGGCAATAATTGCCAAAGCCTAGGAAGAAGAATAGGAATCAATCAATTTGATATTCGGTTCGTTAGCGGATGTGATGTGATATTATACGTAAAAGATATTCGCAGTTCAATTAAATTAAATATGCTTAGAACTCTTATTACTGACGTTTCCAATGAAGTGGACCTGAGCTGGTCACGTCTACCGAATGCCAGACACCTTTTGGGCTAGCAAAATCACAGAATGGGAGCCTGAAAATCAAAGGCGGCCACGTGGTAGACCGAGGAGGCGATGGTCAGTCACCCAAAATGGAGAATATCGAGAAAGAGTAGGGAGGCATTTGGCCATCAGTGGGCATGATAGGATCCTAATAATAATAAAAAATAACTTGGTTAAGACCCGTGCTATCCTGACAAACCGGTTTTTCTTGTAAAGCCGAGATATAAAATGAAAACTAAAAATAATAAATACTTAATAGGGAATTAAAACGTACAATGTAGATAATACAACAAATAACAAATTCATACATCTCATACCTACATTCACCTGATTCCGCACTAAGTAGCTCTAGCACTTTGATTATATACTTATAATCAAAGCTCAAGCACTTGCGTTACGAAAATCGGACAACAGATTATTGAATAGACTGGAATATACCTGTCGATGTCTTCTGACTTGTCTTCTTCCGTCAAATTATGCATTAGGCCTTTCTTAGATATAGTACGACTACGGTGACATGGACAGAAGGGCGTTGTACAATATTTTTATATCTACTGACACCTGGTAAAGGAAAGGATTTTTGCCATGTTCGAAATAACAATAGGGCGACTGAACATTCATTTCATACACAGTTCGTACTTCGATTCTTCTTTTTTCTACAATGAGCTCTACACTTTGAGTATTTACCGATTTTATATGTATATCCGGCTCTTCCCAGGTATCAGGCCATCATATGGAGTTAGCGTCAAAATTAAAAACCTTTCACTTATTTTATTACTAAAAATGGAATACAGATACCCAGACAATATTTTTTGGTGTCATGGAAGTTAGCTGGGAACTGCTGAAATATAAAATCTCGGCGAAATAACCTTTTTGTTAACCAATCATTTTGAATAAATAGAACACTTAAAAATTTCATTTCGTATTCAGGCGGGAGATTAATTTAACTGTGTTATTTACTTAAGAATAAATTGCAAAAGATTGCTATAAAAATATCAACTAATCATTTTGAACATTTAAAATATGATAGGAAAAAAAGATCGACGCATAGTTTTTTACCCCCACCCCCTTTTTTAAGTTACCCACTATGTTGCAGTATCTTATTAATACACATTCTTAATAGCCAGTGTCAATTTTTGTGTTACATATCTAACACCTAACTTTGTAGGTAATTAGCATTTATTAATGGATCTATAAATTATGTTGGCTGTTATGATATCTGCTTAATATACGATGTTGTAAACCGCTCGTAGCGACAAAGTAAAAAATTGCATGTCCGCGCGCATTTCGCAGCGATAGACGTGCGCACGAGTTGCTCGCGGCGCGTCGTTCCTTCCGCGATGCAAGCGGAAGCGCATCAGATACATAATAATGCACATCAATAACGCACTACGTTCATTAGTGATAAAATGTTAACCACGATGAGTAGCGGTAATTGAGATTTATCTCCATAGTGTTAGAAGTCAACTTTACTTTATTACCTACTAGAAATCAAAAGTTCCTGGAGTCCTGAAATACAGAATTATCCTACCTAAGGCTCCAGTTCTCCCAAACAATATATGTTCTGTACCTAATTAGCAAAAATATTTTACTTAGATTGTAAGAAACATATAATGTTACGGAGGAAAATAAAAACATTTTATTTATTTATTTTAAAGTTTAAAACCAATATTATTACAAAGTTCATTTCATAAGTTATTTTTAATTTAGACATCATCATATTGACCCAATTCCATATTAAGTAGCTACAAATAAATTATTATTATTCTTATCATCATAATTTCAACAACTAATCGTCCACTGCTGGACATAGACCTCCCCCAATGATCTAGACACAGATCGGTCCTGTGCCACCCGCATCTAAGGGATTCCCGCGACCTTCCCCAGATCGGGATCGGATTGTGGGGGGCTTGCCACGGCTATGATCTCCTATACGCCTAAAATATATACTTAAATACATATATTACACCTAGACACTGCACAAACACAAGTGTTCATCACACGAATGTTTATCCAGAATGAGGATCGAATCCACTACCTTTGGCGTATGAGGTAGGGTCACTACCAATGCGTCATCCAACCAGTAGTCATAATGAACAATAGAGAAATAAAATATGTCTATGCTATATGGATAGACGATCGGATATAAATTTCAGGAAGCCGGCGGATGCAGGCTGTATCCAAACCAGCCAATCTGGAAGTAAAATTACTTATATATGCCTATGTTCACCAGACGATACCTGAGTGTCTGATATAATTAATATGATGATGATCATACTCACAAATAAATACCTCATAGCTATAAGTTCACTATTTTATGATGCATATATATAGCCATTAATATCTGAATATCACTTAGTAATAAAGATCGCCTTCTTACCCAATTTAATTTAATATGCTTGTGAGTTATAAATTCATTGGTACCAAAATTCTTTAACTAATTAAGATGGTAATAAATATGGGATTATGTTATGTAACACTTTTACTGATTTATTACCACCATCAAGAGTGCGTGTATTATGAAATAAAATTAAATTAAAATTTCATGGTATCGATGCCGATATCACAAAAAACATACCAATGTCTCGGTCAATCAGATCACGAATAAAAAGCACAAACATTGATATGTCTGTTGGATCTGGCTTATCGGGTTGTAGATTCGGATCTAATAAAAGCCGTTTGTCTAGTTCGTGCCGCGAACGCATTCCATACGATCCACCATAATTTTCTTTATCCTGAGGTGACGTCACTATGTTCTAGGAAAAAAATGATGTAGGTACGTGGAACCCTTTTGGTATAAACTTTTTATTACGTTGTTTTCATTTTTTTTATATGAGAGGTGGCAGACGAGCAGACGGATCACCTGCTGGTAAGCAATTCCGCCGCCCATGGACACCCGCAACACCAGTGGAGTCACAAGTGCGCTGCCAACCTTTTCCCCTTCCCCACTCACAGGGCGAAACACAGCGCAGGCGCTGCTTCACGCCGGTCTTCTGTGACTCCAATCGAGCCGGCCCATTCATGCCTAAGCGTGGCTCTCCCACATTTAAAATTTTTGACGGGTTTCACATTTATGGGGGCTGTGTTTGAAAAACGGCTCGAAATTATGACTGCATTATGAAGTGTTTTTTAAACATGGTTGTTATAGCACTTACATTGCTTCACATTAATTTAGGTATTTTTCAGAATTGTATGATGAGTTCGTTATTATTATACCTATTAAGTAATTAAATAAAATTCATCACATTTTATTCACTACTTCTTGTCCTGACCAATGTGTCGTTGATGTCTTTTATATTGCGTTAATTTAAAAAAAGATTGCTCATAGTCGAACTAAGGTATGTTACGTTACAGTTTGTAACTAAATCGAATGTGTAAAATTGTGATATGTGTGAAATAACCTACTACAGATTAGTACCTTACACTTTGTTCATCATCATCATCAGCCCATTTAAGTCCCCACTGCTGAGGCACGGGCCTCCCTCAATCACATGAGGAGTAATTGCCATACTCACCACGCTTGGCAGACAGGTTGGCGAGGGTTTTGATATAAATGCAGAGTTTTCCTTCTCTAGTTGCTGATGATCATGCCAGCAGCTTTACCTTAGTCGCCTTTTACGACACCTCGGTAAGAGTGCGGGTGGCCTACTCTGCCGGGGACCACACTTTGTTCAGCTGATTAAAATTAGAGTATTAAAATATATCTTGAAAAATGTAATGATTCAGTTAATTAACTCATTTTCCTATTGTGTTAACTCTAATTGATAAGAAATATATAATAATAACCTTATAATGTATATATTTCATGTACCTACATGTTTACTTTTTCACAGGTAGGTAGCTACTGATAATACAGTAGTTATGTACATATATGAGTATATTAGTGGGAAAATATATTTAAAAAAATACTATCGAGTCTGACCACACGGGAAAGGCCCGAAATGGTAAGGGTTTAAAATTCCTCTCCACCGTGACCACTTTGAAATGGGTCAGCAGGTATAGAGCGGCGCTTCCATGGTCCCAGCGCGCGCCGCGCTCATTCGCTTTTTGCCCACCTTTCGACTCGCGCGCAGCCTCCACCATTGTTCGCGCGCATTTCTCTCACGTGGGAACCGTTGAGGTTTTCGTGCTTTACCTGAGGCTGTCATTCATCTGCATCTATTGGAGCGGTCGCACGCTACTATGCCTTTTTGAGTGGGACCTGTGTTATCAGTTATTGTGATATGAAAGGATTAAGGTGGCATCCTGAAGTTGCTCGGTGAAAGTTGAGTGATGATCAAGTAGAAGATTGGGATCTTCGTATCAGATAAGCGGAGACCATGGCCCATGCGCCGGTAAGTTATGTTTTCTTTTTGAACTCGTCATAATGAGCTTAACCTTTGGTGTTCTTATTGAATTAATTTTAGCAATGTTTATCTTATAACTTGTACACGCGCAATGCATATCTGCTTTTAGATTGATTCGATTAGAAGTTTACTTACTTACTATATTGTTTATACTAATTTTTTTTTGGAATTAGTGACTATCATTACTTTACTCTATGTGGTTAGTTCTGATCTTTATACACATAGTATGGCTTTGCTTCAGTAATTTAATTTTAAAACATTTAGAAATTGTATTTTTCTATACGAACTTGATTTGTAGTAAAGCCAATCTAAGATTATAGTTAAGAAAGTAGGTATTAAATGGAGACTTAAAATACCAAAAGTACTGGAATGCCTTCTATGCATTTTTCATGATGCATATACTTTCATAATTGATGAGCACTAAATATAATCTTCCATACGACGTTTTAACCCCATTTCACTCCTTTAGGTTTGAATATTTGTAGTAACTTAAAATATATAAAAAAACATTATGTAAAAGATGAGTGATGACATGAAAGTTATTTAATCACTATGTATTGTTATTTCGTGCCATTGTTCTTGATAAAATCATATTATGGTGAAGGATTCACATTTATCCAATATGTCGATAAAATACTTACTTTTAGCAATTTGGTTAGGGGTGTTTAAAATATATTTTATTAATCTAAAATAGCAAGGAAAATCTATTAGGGCTGAACTTAAAGCAACACGGGCCTTCTTTCCCTTGAAAGGCGGAAGCAGTTTGCCGGCGATCTCGTATTATTAATATTAAATGCTTGTATGAATGTTAACCCTTTAGAGAGTGCTTCTTTGTGAGTACAAAAATATCTAGATCTCGTATTTGTGGATACAATTTGTGTAAATGTCTGCACGACAAAGAATACGAGATACAGATATCCAAAAGTACGTGAAACGTTTCACAGTGACCCGTATCTAAAATATCTGTGAACCCAAACACATCCTGCATTCATTTCTGATATTATTATAAGATGCCCTTAATTGATTGTTTGAACAAGCGGATAATGTTCTGTAGTGAGCGGTTGATTGGATCTTCACGCTTGGATAATGTTTCGTGATGGGAAAAGCTCTCTTTTGTCGGCGCAGCCAAGGAAACAATATTGGATCAAACTATTTACACGAGTAAAGCAACGATGCTATGTAAATTCGTAGTTACCAATGCGAATATGGACGATATATTGTACCTGCATGCGTTCTAATTCATACTTACAACAAAAAGTGAGTGAGGGTACTGGAGGACCCAATCCGAGGGAAATGAGGGTTTAAAGGTTTGCAGTGCACTTGTGACTCCACTGGTCTGACGGGTGTCCATGAGGGGTCAATCGCTTACCATCAGGTGATACGTCTACTCGTCTGCCACCTATTACTTAAACAAAAGTTCTGTAATTTTTTTTCTAGCAGCATTTATGTATTAATCAATATGCTAAATGTTATTATTTGATCAAAACTGAAACGGCTTAGGCATACCGGGTTACTTTATTTATCCTATGTAGAAAGTTATTCTCAATGTTATGTAATTAATAAAATTTGGATTCGACGAGTTGTTGGTTCTCAATCTCTAATCAAGCAACGAAACAATTTCTAATTTTTTATTTCATCGTCAGCCCATTTAAGTCCCCACTACTGGGGCACGGGCCTCCCTCAATCACATGAGGGGTAATTGCCATACTCACCACGCTTGGCAGACGGGTTGGCGAGGGTTTTGATATAAATGAAGAGTTTTCCTTCTCTGGGCGCTGATGATCATGCCAGCAGCTTTACCTTAGTCGCCTTTTACGACACCTCGGTAAGAGTGAGGGTGGTCTATTCTACTCTGCCGGGGACCACACGGCACGGCAATTTTTTTATTTATAACTAAATAATTTTTGTATAAAGTGTTCTGTGCTAAGTTCTGTTTTCGGGCAAAACAACATCCTAATAATTAAATTATTGATGAAATATTTTTTTGCGTATGTTATTGCTTAGCATGTGGTGGAGGCGTTGCTAAAATAAGTTTTATTCAGTCTTAGTAAAAATACTACATTATTATTATTATCATGCTAATTAGTAAGAATAAAGATAATACTTTTACTGAAGATAGGGCCGTATAGGGCCGTACACCTTACAGTAAATCTTACAGTTAACGACATGCTAGTAATGATTTAGTCGTCACTAAAAGCCAATAAAAGACAGTAGTCTAAGAACTTCCATTAACATTTACGATAATATTTGAAGCCGACTGCACTATAACTCATCTTATCTAAAAAGCCTTCTGCCTACGCCACGGCTGTGAAAACTAACAATTTCACAAAAAATCTCGTGTTAGCACGTCACTTCCTTCTGTAAACAGTTAAACCCTTTTCGTCAAGGAATTTTTAAGCACTGATAAGGTGCAGCTTATCGTTAAAGTCACTAATGCTTCGCTCAAAATGCTTTTAGGTACGATTAGGTATATACCTAATCGTATCGTACCAAAGGATCCCAACTAAAATGACTTGTTACAATATATTGGGATCCTTTGGAAAGTAGGTACATAGTTTAGGTTTTACAAGTTAGCTGCGGGTGATGGTTGGTCTAAAATAGATAGCAATTAACTATACTTTTCGCATGGTTTTCAACATTGCACTATTGCAAAATAGTTTTATGTTTCTCAGGTTAAGCACATTTATTTTGTTTACCATTTACTGGATTGAAATCGGAATATTTTACCGAGTTCACGAATTAATTGCGCACCTCTAAAAACTTACATAATTAAATTATTTTGTATACCTACATTTTTTCTTTAAAATATTGATATATATTACAAACTAGTAAATTACTCTGCTTCTGTTTAAAAATGTCCATTCATTTTTTTTGCTCCTTAGACAATTGTCTAAGCTTTGCGCTATCTAATCTACCTATATAAAAAATAAATGTTAGTTTCCTACGCTGCTTATAACACTAAATTTACTGAGTAGACAAATATATTCAGTCAGTTTAGTGTTCAAAATTATCATTGATTTGGTAGATTGGTCTGGACCGCGATAACAAGAAAAAATATTGAAATATTCTAATCAACATTTTTAGATGGCAGTTCCGTGGGAGTCACTATAGTCACAGATATTATTATACTAGCACTATAATAAACGCAAGGAATCGCTGGTGACGGTTGAGTATTTCATTCATTAATTATGAATAAAATGCTTTGAATAGAAAATCCAAGAGACTGCACGAGTCTTTTGCTCGAGCATAACAGTTAATTCCCTTTAAACCTACTGACAATTTAGAACAACTTAACAATTAATGATTGATACACCCTCTGCTATGAGTCCTTGCGTTTACTATTAGTTAATATAAAGTAGGTATCATAAAGTTTTGCTCCGTCAACCTTAAAAATAAATACTAAAAATCTAAAATATATGCTCCACAATTATAAGATGTATGCAGTGGATACGTAATTTCAGTGGAAAAAGCTCTCGTTATGACACAAAGAACCGGGAGAAATTTGAAAACAAGTTTATATTTGCTCTTGAGTGATGTGTACTCTCCGGATGAGCCGTGGGTACTGTCGCCAACATAATGCTGATATCTGAATTTTGGATTAATATATCTATTTCTTTCTTTTATGTGATAGGTAGTAGACGAGCAAAAGGATCGCCAGATGGTAAGCGATTGCCGCCGCCCATAGACACCCGTGACACCAGTGGAACAAAAAGTGCGCTGCCAACCTTTAAACCCCCATTTCTCCCGGATTGTTCCTCCGGTGCACAGTGCTGCTTCACGCCAGTTTTCTGTGAGATATTTTGTTTTAAGGACAAAAGTATTTATGGAAAAGACTATATTATATATCTTGAGATAGGTACGTTACTTTTTCATCCTATTATTATTCTCAACGATCGACTGTATCGTTCATCATCATATTCTGTTACGATGGACTGATTAAATGCTGTTTTATTAGCTAGGCGTATTGTATTCATTTGCACTAAACAAATGTATTTTTATTACCCGACTACGGCAAATGAAAGAGTCTTTTTAGCTTTAGTCATTTCAAAACTAGAACCCGACTACCAAAAAAACACGCAGATATAGTTTTACCAATTTTATAAATTACACCAATGTACATGCGCAGAAGTATTGTTTTTGAAAACTGCGGCAAAATATTAACCAATCACAACGGTTCATTTACGCGCGCCAAAAATTACAATTTCTTATTGGTTGACGCGTCAGCGCTACGTTTGGTGCGAGTGCGTTCAAGAGAGAGATAGCATTCCTCTCTGGATTTATTGTATTTAATCTTAACGTAACGCAATAAAGTCTATATGTTAACTGCTTTCGCAATCGTAATCAATCGGATTTAACTTTTCTGCGTAGACGAATTTTGCCGATGTAACTTATAAACGTGGTACACCTGTCGGGTTTCAGTATTTAAACTATATTTTTTCTGTAAAGCTAACAGCTTGTTGTGATCACGACTGTAGCATTGTAGATTGTAAGCTGAGCTGCGGTAGAGATGTGGTAGAGACGTGTCGAAGCGCCGGACGCTGAGCTTTATGGTTTGTCAAGCTTTGTCTCTACCTCGGCTGATGTAATACCGATGCAGCGCTCCGCCGGGCGACACTCCAAAAATAACCACGTCTTAAGGAATACAATGAGAAACTAAACAGAAAATTAATGACGTAGAGCCTGGAATGGATACGATTGATGGTTTTTTGATATACAAGATAAAGTTTCTTTTTAGTTCACTTTCCTTACCTTCAGATGTTACATTTAGCGGTTGTAATAATAAGAAGATATGATCATTCGTTCATTGTAATGACCAAACTTATCGAATCCTGAGGGTCTAATTTAAAGCAGATGTTACAACCAAATCGGAGATTTCCTCACTTTCACACGCGCTGTGGGTCTCCTTTGTTTCGTCACGGGATGGCCTTAAATTAAGCCACCAGCAACCCATGATCCTAAGGCTTTGGAGCCCAGGGTACGCTTGGACTATTTCAAGCGTACTCTGGGCTCCATAGCCTTAGCTTCGGACGCATGAGGCAATTGCACGCTGAGATGAAGAAGTAATAATAAGAAGGTATGTTATTATAATAATTAATAATAATTCTCACAACATCTCATATGTTGACCGATTCCGTACTAAGTAGCTTAAGCACTTGTGTTACAGATATCAGACAACAGAGGAACACAAATATATACTTAAATACATATATTACACCCAGACACCGTACAAACACAAGTGTTCATCGCACGAATGTTTGTCCAGGGTGGGGATCGAACCCACGACCTTTGGCCTAAGAGGTAGAGTCACTACCAATTGCGCCATCCGGTCAGTCAAATTATTTCTTGTGTGGTACTCGATCAATATCGATGAGTGTATGCTGCAAAAATTGTTCTATTCTTTATATCCTAATATTTTACGTACCTTCATTTTCTTTATAGTTAAAGCTAAAATCAATACAACAGACTACTCGTAGAATCTAGTTTATTCATTCCGGTCCAGTCTGAGTAAAAATGATTTACCGCTGCTCTGCGTATATATTTATTAGCCAAAGGAACGTACGATTACTTTCCATTTACATTGATGCATAAAGTTTATGGCGTTCATATCATCCCAGAGGGTCATAAATAAAGTGGTTCATGTGCGCCTGCTGTCGAAGTTGCTGCACTCAATTGTGCTACAGTTGATACATATAAGCTATATGCTTAAGCAATATCGAAGCTCGGACTTTTTATTGAAAAATATATCTACGGTGCTAGGGTTGTCATGCTTACCTTTCAACGTCAGTAGCAAGTAAAAACATGAAAACCTCCCATCCTACCCGTGCCAAAGGCCATCCCCCTCCACAAGCCTACTAAAATCAAATTCTGGCCGTATCTCCTAAATGGCAGATATGAAACATGACGTAAATTTCACAAGTTGGACATCCTTTCAGGAAAGCACCCATCTTGGTCCACCCCATCATTCCTCCACTTCAGAGTCAACGAAGAGACAACATTATATGTTACGTGTAACAATAAATATCTAGACACTGAACAAACGCAAGTGCTCATCCAGCGAATGATATTCAGAATAGGAGTTGAACCTTCGACCCTTGGCGAGCATGGAGGAATTGAACCTTATAATAATCGGACCAGACATAAAGGTCGAGTCATGATCTTGCGGAAATACGAGACCAATTACCTACCTAAGTTAATGATCGATATTGGTGATGTGTTTGAAGTGCGTGTGCGCACGTCCGGCGGTGCTCGCCTACATTTTTACTATCGCACGCGGCTAAGCGTAATTCACTTTCAGTTTCTACGCACCGACATTAGTCATTTCCAAGTAATTCTGTTTTAAGCTCCGCATCTTATGCAATGTTATGTGGAAGTGCAATAAACATTAACCGGTAATTGAGATACAAACAGAGATGAGCTTTGTATTTTCTAATGATAAACAAACTTGCTTCTGTGGTGTAACCAATGATCCATTTCCTGGATGTAAATCTACTATTTGTATTAACTTTTTCCTTAAAATTGATGAATAAAGATTGAAAGAAATATATTTGCTTTATTAACTACGTTGGCAGTTAGGAAAGCTCTTGTTATAATGTGGTTTAGATATGTCGTGAAAGTCGAAAATATTTTTTTTTATGAAAATATTTTAATTTAACTTTGAACTCGAACTGACATCATGTTATCAATCAACCAAAATCTTTTCTTGTGTAATTACTTTTCTGGTTCCTGTTGCTAGTGGAAACAGGTCGTGGTAGGTCGAGCAACAGATTTATTGGCCGTATCTATTGGGTGAAAATGCACCTTTTGATTATTAGCAGAAGTCTAATTGTCTACTAGTTAATATAGGTTAGGACCTAGTAGGCCTCACTCGCCGTTCCTAATGTAGGTAAGTCCTAACTACGTCATTTTCCCGTATTTTCTTTTTTTTTCTTGTGTTCAATATTTTTTTAGCCTTGTGTGTAATATTGTAAGGTGTGGTCAGTTTTTTTTCCTTATTCTAACAAGAAGCAAACAGATCAGTATTCGATTAGGCTTGGTCGCGCATATGGCAGTGACTATTACCTTGTAATTATCTTGAGTTTAAGATTCCCTCCCTGGAAAAACATTCGTGTGATGAACAATTGTGTTTGTTAAGCGTCTGGATGTAATACCTATATGTATTTGTCTGTAATGCCTCTTTTGTCCGATATCCGTAACACATGATCTTAATCTACCTACTACGGAATTATTTGAGGAAATATATGAGATGTTAAAGTTAAAAGTTCAACCACGCGTTTCATAGCTCACCCATCTAGTTGACAAATGGTTTGCAGACAATGTGTCGAGCTGCTCTTGAACTGTTCTCGGATCATTGTTCTCCAATTGTTGGCCTGGGAACCCAGAGTTGTAAGCCCGTGAAAGCGCGTTTTCTCATCCACTTTTGTAGTAAGCGATACGCCACTAGGCGAGGTGTTCATTTCAAAAATGCTATCCATTCCCACATATAACGTTAGTAATGTAGTATTCAAGCGCTCGTTTCGTATTGTTAGGCTGGTAATGGCTTTCATAATATTTCCTTGTTACGGATGTTTGCATGTTTCTGTTAGATACAATAAGATAATCTTTAATATACAACGACTGAACTTATAAGCCAATTGGTAATGTTATCATCAGCAGAGTCTCTATGTGTCGATGTACTCCACCACTTATTCTTATTGTCATGAAAACAATTTCATTTGTATGTAGTGGTGCTATCAGGCTTACGTTAGAATACCTACATACCTTACATTTGTGTGAGGTTTGTATGTACTTACACTACTGTGCAATATTGTGATGGTCCTGATTATAAATAACACTTGATTATAATATCCACATGATCATTTGAGTAATTGGCAATAAGACAAAGCACGGAACTGCTAGTAATATCTTGATACTGTGGCCGTACAGTTAGCGTGGTCGCCGCGTTCATCGGTGAAATTACTCTTTCTAATTTGTTCACCTAATAGCCGGTAATAATGCTCAAACTAAAAAATACGAAATTATACCGATGAATAACTTAGTTATTATACCAATTCAATTTTCATTGCTAACTATTAGCTTTGTAGGTAATTAATATGTTTTGATGAAATTCAAATTGTTGATGATTTGCAGAACAGTAGGTTCTTAAACATGGTAAATATTTTCATCTTAATAATGATCTAACTTGAGCGGATCAGTGAATAATTATGCGAGCGAATAGCTATGACCTTTTCCTTTATGATTTAGTAAAAATTTATTAGCGATTATATCGTAAAATCGTTACATTATCCATCGTTCGAGACGCTGATATTGCATTCTAAAAATAATCAAAATCAGCTGATTAACATTTACAAATTATAGGTAGACGATTGGCGCAGACGGTTTTAATCACCTTGTTATATTATTTATGTTAATGTATTGAAAGTAGACGACAGTAATTTGATACAATATTTTGGCATGTATCTGATAGTTTCAGTTAGTTTGGTTTCCCTGTTAGAGGGTTGCGAAGGTCAGACGGCAGTCGCTTCATTGTGATTACCAGACTCTCCAAATCATGAATCACGATCTAAGCGTAACCCAGACTCCAAAGCGTCAGCTTTGGACGCAACCGGGAAGTATACGCTAAGATGAAGATGACGAATTTTTTTTTATGCTAGAGGCGGACAAACGAGCAAGCGAGTCACCTGATGGAAAGTAATCATCGCCGCCCATGAACATCTGCGAAATCAGAGAGATCGCTAATGTGTTGCCGGCCTTTTTTTTTAGAAAAGAGTACGCTCTTCTCTTGAAGATCCCTAAGTCGTAGCCGTCCGGAAACACTCCTGCAGCCAAACCGTTCCACAAAACTGAGGTACGTGGTAGAAAGTTCCGGGAGAAACGCACAGTATTAGACCGCCATCCATCGAGATGATGAGGATGGAATGACAATCGCTTGCGAGTGGTTCGATGTAAGAATTCGGCTGCAGGGAGTAGATCAAACAGTTCTTCAGAGCACTCCCCATAATAAATGCGGTATAGAATGCTGAGGGAAGCTATGTCCCGCCGCAATGCTAGAGGATCAAGTCGACTAGAGAGAGTCAGGTCACCAACAATTCGAGCAGCCCTACGTTGTACGCGGTCAAACGGAAGAAGTTGGTACTGAGCTGCACCAGCCCAGAGATGGGAGCAGTATTCCATATGGGGCCGAACTTGTGTGTGAACTATAGAGTTGTAACCTATGAGCTGGTGTGAAATACCGCCCCGCTCTATTAAGTACACCAAGTTTCTTTGAAGCTCATCTGGAAGACGAAGCTAAAATAGCTTTGTCTTCCAGATGACCGCGAAACTGGACCGCGAATATTTGATCCTTGGAACTATTTCATGAAATTATGCCAAGCCTAACCACATATAGAGTATTCACCCAGCTGGCCCACTGAGAATTTCAATTATTAAAAATGTTTTATTGCAATAACAGTGTGAGAGCTACGCTTCGGCATGAATGGGCCGGCTCGACCGGAGTAATACCACGTCCTCACAAAAAACCGGCGTGAAGCAGTGCATGCGATATGTTTCACTGCGTGAGTGCGGGTACCGGAAGCCTAATCTTGGGGAAGGGGGGTTAAAAGGTAAGCAGCGCACTTGTGACACCATTGATGTTGCAGGTATCCATGGGTGGCGGTAATCGCTTACCATCAGGTGATCCGTCGGCACGTCTGCCACCTATATCATAAAAAAATTGCAATTAGGTTTGTTGCCATAGATCTAGGCATTATGGTTTATCTACATAAAGCTAACTTTTTATCTCCGTACTAGCTGTTTCACGCGGTTTCACCCGCGTCCCGAGGGAACTACTTCCCGTACCGGGATAAAATATAGCCTATGTTACTTCTGAATAATGCAGCTTTCTAATGGTGTAAAAATTATTGCAATCGGTCCAGTAGTCTTTGAGTTTATTCATTACAAACATACAAAAATAGAAATATTTCCTCTTTATAATATTAGTGTAGACTAATAGGCAACATTCAAGTGAAACAGTAGCAATGGGATCCGTCATACATTTATTATGATTACATAATTTTACAAACATGCTTTACAAGTCAACTTTCCGCTTTCATAATAAAAATGCAAAGCCATGCAAAATAATGCTTGCTACAAAACTGTTACTAAAAACTTGGACCTTTCACCCCACCGAGCACGGATGACAAATGCCCACGAAATATCTTGTGCACGATTCACAAATGTTACTCCATTAGTTTTGTATAGTACCAGTTACATATACATTGTTTCCCATGGCTCCATGGGCTCGGTTAACAAGTCTTGGGGATTACCAGGCGGAAACAATTTTTAATCAACACCTTCGGGAAATCGAAATGTCTCGTCCTGGACCCAACACATTTGATGACTCAAATTAATTTGAGATGGTAGGATATAGTACCCACTTTAATGATTGGGACTAACGTTTGTATTTAATTATTGCCTAGTTGATACCCGTTTACCCAAAATGTTGAAAGTTAGCCGGCAAAGTCGCTTGCTCTGCGCTACCGTACAACGTCGACCGCTTACAGGTGAACTTTGAAAATTGTACCTAGTCTTACAATAGAGCAGATGTGACTCCACTGGTGTTGCGTCCGACAGGTGATCCGACTGTTCATCTGTCACCTATCACATAAAAAAAATATTTAGAAATCCCATAATTGTTACGTGGGGTTAAACATGTTATTATGTGAAGTTTAAGCTATGAAAACAACTAACGTAAATCAAGGAAATTATAAGTTTAATATTTAAGGAAACTTTTTTTTTTTTTTATTGCTTATAGTAGGTAGACGAGCTTGCGGCCCATCTGATGGTAAACGGTAACCGCCGCTCATAGACATCAACAATGCCGGAGCACAGTCATGCCGCTGCCTACCGTGAGAGAAGAACTCTTTTCAAACCTCGTTTAAAAAAGGACATGTCATAGCGATCAGGGAACACCGCGGCTGGAAGGTCATTCCAGAGTTTGCACGAGCGCGGAAAAAAGGAGCGCTGGAAACGAAGAGTTCTGGAAGGGATTGGTTCCAGGTAGTATTGGTGAAGTTTGCCGCGGCGTCTAGTCGTGCGATTGTAGAATGGTGACCCTGGTATGATATTAAACAGCTCCAAAGAGCACTCTCCATGGAAGAGCCTATAGAAGAGGCAAAGAGAGCCAAAATCTCTTCGCGACTCCAACGACTCGAATTTGTCCGTGAGATCGGGATCCCCGACAATCCGGACAGCTCGTCTCTGCAAGGCGTCAAATTCAGTAAATGAAATATACTTACTTACCCTCTTCGATCAACTTTACCCTACATAGCTAAACTGTTCTATCACCACCGTCCTCACACCATGTAGAGATGCTAAGGAATATCTCCAAGTTCATCAATATATCTTTTCAATGTGATTGACAGCATAATACCCAATCAATCACGATACTGGTCCGATGTTAGGGATCACGGCTATTGATGGAACCGGTCCGCACATCGCGGGAACCCACAAGAAGGCGTATGCCGCGTTCACTCTCAATTTTCATCCAAATTGTCTTCACAACGCAATCGAAGTTTATTTATTGTGTTACGTCATCAGGTAACCACAGGGTTGGCACGTTATTATATCCTTGTCAAAGAATGTTTTAATGGTTAAGTAAATCATAAAATCTCTTGACGTAAATCTACTTATTACCAATGGGTGTACTTAGGTATTGATAAATGTGTATGAAAATCGTCATCAATCCGTTTTCGTTATTCCACACTTAATACTTTCTTTATACTCGTAACAATATGCAATAGTACGGGTAGTACCTACCTATCTTACTTATATATGCAAGTTTTTGTGTCAATATGTAATCGTGCTAATCGTAATTTCCATACAGGGTTTTCCTAGTTTCACTTGCAATGTTTTTTTTCCTGAGTGTTTCACTAAAATAGGTACTATCTACACCTAGCTTTTCGCAATAAATACTTATAAAACTTGCATCAATCTCCACTTACAAGAAAGGTCATATTAGTTTTTTTTTGAATAACTAGACATTTGGCTACAATCTCACCTGATGGTAAATGATGATGTGGCCGAGGGTGGATTATGTCTGTCTGGTAACAGAGTAGATATTGATTTAAGAGTATAATTACACATTTTGTAGTTACAATAAAAAATATGATATTTCCCTCTCTTTCTCTCTCTAATTTAAGACCGTTACTCTTGTCTGTGGAGTAGTCGATAGTCTATCCTCTGCTCCGCCAGTACTTACAATATTTTGTAACTCAAGAAGAGGAAGACCAGAAATAAGTTGTGTTCAATTGAAGGAAAAATTTGACAATCAGTTATATTTGTATTGTTATTTATGTCAGAATACCGACAGCCCTGTGTGTCCTGGGCCGAGCGAGCGCCCAAGCTAATGAAGTTCCAAGCCCTTTATTTACGGCCTTAAAATTGTTACCAATCTTATGTAATGGCCATAGGAACACGTGGAGACGATGGAGTCATTCTGTTTCCGCTTTGTAATTATTGGGGATTCTGGAGAAAGTTATTTTTGTAGCCCTAAAAACTGCTCAAGGCATTCAAAAGGAAATTTAAGGGCATAACCATGCCTGGTAATGCAAATCTCAGGTTAGAATAAGAACAGTATCAAGAGAATTAGGTACTTACATACTATAAAAATATATAATATCTATTAGGTATATTACATAAACATGAACATTGTGTTCGTTTTTGGTTCCGAACCTCAAAAGGAAAAACAGAATCCATAAAGGACTTAATTGTCCGTTTTTCTGTTGTGAGCTCTAAGGCAACGAAAACCAAAAAAAAACATACTTTCTGTTCTTGTGGTCATTAAATTAGGCAAGAATAGAGAAAGTCATATACCTAGTACAAATAAAGGGTAAAATCCGAAAATAAGTTCTTTGCAGTCAATTTTATAAGTGTGCATTTTATTTTTATAAAATTTGGTTTTTACTGTGATGGATATTTGATATTCCTATTCGAACTTGACGGGCGCGGGCCCGGCTCGCGCTTAACCGTTTTTTTAATGAAACTTTATCAACTCATTTTGTAATGTACGCTCTTATATTTATCAGAAACTTTCGATTTATCTCCAAACATATAAATATTATTATCCATTTGGATGAAACCATATTTTTATTATTTACAATTATGATTACCACTTAACTTTTGAGAGACACTAGAATGGTAACTTGATATTAATTACATGACGGATATTCATTCCGTCACTCATTACTTGTCACAGGCATCTTCCGGCCACAGTGAATTATGCGGGCTTTTTCTTACTTGCATATTACGAATACATTAGATCTGTGTCGTAATGACCCAGACATGCAATTTCCTTTGCAATGACTCCGTGATATTTTATTCACACATCGAGTGTTTATTTTTTATCTTGATGTCGAAGGTTAAGTTTGGCTACACACTATCACCGGATTTTCTAAACAGCTTAAAAAGGTTGCGAGTAAATATTTCGCTTGATTTAAATATTTATGTTCTTGTTATTACAGAAATTGTTTTTAATGTACGATTGCTTGAATATCGATGCACGAATCCGCATGATACATGACGGATAGGTAAAGCAAATCATTGGTTAATCCCTACTCTACCTCTAGCTCTATTATGTTGGAGTACGTTATTATCACTTATACTCGTACATATTCGATATAACGCGGTTTGAACTCTACGCACACTCCAGCTGGTAAGATCCTTGGGTTAGCTTTGCCATTAAACTGAGACAAAGTTCAAGTTGATGCTCGTTTTTCGTAAATCAACCATTTATTATAAAGTTAGTTTTCTTAATTGAACATAAAATAATACTATTTATTTGTATCAAAGTTTAGGAACATTCTATCTAGATAAATGTATCGGCGCCGTTGGATTTAAGGTAGCTTATTTTGAGATTAGAAAATGTTCATAGACTATCAATACAAAATAGGATCTTAGGGACCTTCAAGAGAAGAGCGTGCTCCTTTTTAAAAAGGCCGGCAACGCATTAGCGTTCTCTGATTTCGCGGATGTTAATGGGCGGCGATGATTGCTTTCCATCAGGTAACTCGCTTGCTCGTTTGTCGCCTCTAGCATGAAAAAAAACCTTAATTGTGAACATATGGTGAACAGATGATCACCGTGCACACATATACTAGAATCATTTAAAAATCCAAGTTTGTTTGTATCGTAGGCATTTAAATACCTACTAAGAACTTTTAGTAGTTAAAATGTTTGATAGTAACATACTGATTACATAAAGGTTACATATTTTGTTGATGTGACACGTGCTCACTCTCCACTCCATGATGGATGGCAGTCGTGCCTGAAGATAAAAGGTCACATTAAATAATGTTGATATAATAATTATACTTAAGTATTAATATTGATATTGTGAATGGCAGCTTGGACACGTATGAAAATTACTTATGATTTTTATGATCAGTAATTGTTTGATAACACCTTCATTATTTTAAGGAAGATTATTAAAGTATTATTTGATTAAAGAAAAGTAAGTTTGTAGGTATTCTTAAACGTAAATCTTAATTTATGCCTAAGAACCAATTCAAGCTTTATTTCGTTCAATAACGCTTATGCAGCTGCAAATTCATTTATGTCAATTATTTGACGACCCGTTTGGAACAGTGGTAGTGAACGCTGCCTCTGGTGCAAGGGTTGCGGGTTCGATCTCCACACAGTACAAACATTTGTGTGCATGAACATGTCTGTTTGTATTGGTCTGGGTGTTTAATATGTATTATAAGTATATATTTACAAAAGAAAAGTATTAAATGTATACATTTGTAATCCCACTGTTGATTTTGATATCCGTAACTCAGGTGCTTGAGCTACCTATCTCGGAGTCAGATCAATGTATGTGATGCTGTGAAATGTTTATTTTAAAATGTTTATTTTAAATTAAGGAGTTAGTGATACTATAGGGCCCGATTCGACTAACTTTATTCTGATACTAAATCTAAGGCATAGCGCTCTCATTATATACTCATCTGATATTATACCATAGATTTATCCCCGGAGAAAGATTGCTCGAATACCGCGTTAGTTATGATTCAACCCTTTTTTTACATTATGGCAGACAAACGATCAGATGGCTCATCTGGTGGTAATTGATTACCGCAGGCCATGGACATCTGTGACACACGGGGCATCACAGATTTTCTAGAGGCAAGTTTGTGCCGTACTCTACGCGAGTGAGACTGCGGACGGAAAATAGTTTCGAATACATGCTACTTCACATGACCTAAGGAAATAGTCTGACTTACATAACCTACATGTATGTTACAGGCAAAACAATCAATAGGAAAAGTTCTTTACGCGCACCGTGTCCGTACCGAGCATAGTACCTACACAGCGCACGTAAATGTAATTGTAGCCAGCGCGTGCGCCCTGAACAAGTGCACATTTACATAGAATGGCCTTTCTATCCCAATTGTATAACTATTTGCAAAGTGAGCGATACATATATTCAGCTTTTTTTTATGTCATAGGTAGGAGGCAGACGAGCAGACGGATCACCTGATGGTAAGCGATTGCCGCCGTCTATGGACGCCAGTGACACCATTGGAGTCACAAGTACGCTGCCAACTAAACCCCCCTTTCCGAAAACACAGCACAGTGCTGCTTCACGTCGGTTTTCTGTGAGGCCGTGGTATCTCTCCGGCCGAGACGGCCCATTCATGCCGAAGCGTGGCTCTCCCACGGTCGAGTCAAATTGAGTTTTTTAACCACCAACTAAAATGCATAATTTGTCTGGTAATCCAGATCTGGCAAGATAAGGCTGTTTTTGAGCATTTCCGAAGGTGTTGAGGTATATGATTTTTGAATCAGTAAAACTATACTCCGACGTTAAAAGGATAAAGCTGTAAAAATATCTTCTGTCCTCATTTTAGCGTTGATTTCCGGTTGCGTCGTCTAAAACTGTCGCTCTGGAGTACGGGGTACGCTTGGATCACGATTCAGGCAGAATTGAGAGGAGTTTGGTAATTACAATGAAGCGGCTGCCGTCTGACCTTTTTTTTTTTCTTCCTGACCTTCGCAACCCTTTTACAAGGGAACCAGACCAACTGAATCATAGTTACACGTTTCAGATAGGTTTCCTCACCATGTTTCCCTCATCGCCGAGATAATGGTAGAAATTCGCTCATAGATTTGTCTATTCAGACATCCATGTTAATCCATGTTAAATTACAGTAAAATTGATTTTAAAAAACCCCCGACACAACTAAAGCTCTTTCATTTGATACCTATATTGAGGCAGTTCGAACAATAAATAGGTTATTCGTCATTTTCTGACGGCGGCTATCTTGGATTTGAAATTTTTCACAATTAATATAATTAACTCTTATTTTTACTGTGACAATAGAACAATGTTGGCATGCAGTGGGTATGCAAATTGGTTGTCAATCTAGTTATCGTACCTAACCTTACACCTTTTATATACTAACATATTAAGATTGTCAACTGTAGTGTATGACTTATTATAAATAAATAAATAAATTCTGCTACTCAAGCCCTTTTATATGATACCCATATTGTGGGAGTTGTGTTAAAACATAAAATCCAAATCTTTGTGACGGCGGCCATCTTGGATCGATTTTTATCCAACATAGCTAAGAACACTCCCTCCTTATTCATCTATTAAATCAAAAAAAAAACAAAATCAAATCAGTGGCATTTTGTTCGGGAGGCTATCGATGCCATAGACAGACACACAGACACACACACACAGACACGTCAAACTTATAATCATCCCGCTTTTTGCGTCGGACTTAAATATCACTAGAGAGCATATTTACAATCTGTTGTCACTAGTACCCTTTGTCTGCAGGGATATATTACGTGTAATAAACTTTACTCACGATGTTTTCCTCACTCCTCCCTCATCGCCGAGATAATGGTAGAAATCGCCATTAGATGTCTATTCAGACATCTATGTTAAAAATTACAGTAAAATTGAAAATTTAATTAAAAACCGAGCCAACTAAAGCTCTTTCATTTGATAACCTATATTGAGGCAGTTGAACAAAAAAAGGGTTATACGTCCATTTTCTGACGGCGGCCATCTGATTTGGAAATTTTTCACACAATTAATATATTTCTGCTACTCAAGACCTTTTATATGATACCCATATTGTGGGAGTTGTGTTAAAACATAAAATCCAAATCTTTGTGACGGCGGCCATCTTGGATCGATTTTTATCCAACATAGCTAAGAACACTCCCTCCTTATTCATCTATTCAAAACAAAATCAAAATCAGTGCATTTGTTCGGGAGCTACGATGCCATAGACAGACACACAGACACACACACACAGACACGTCAAACTTATAACATCCCCGTCGTTTTTGCGTCGGGGTTAAAAATCACTAGATAGTATTTACATCTGTGTCACTAGTAAACCTTTGTCTGCAGGCATATATTACGGTAATAAACTTTACTCACGATGTTTTCCTCACTCCTCCCTTATCGCCGAGCTAATGGTAGAAATATAATTATAATATATATCTTTATTTAAGCAACTAGGACTCACATATACAATAATAACCTACAAATATGAACATACATTGTGCATGCTCGGATTCGAAACCACTACAATGGTAGGTGCGCTCAGAACCACTGAGCTACCATCGCTCAATCGCTCGTAAAATATCTTCTGTATCCTTTAGATATCAAATACATAGGTGGGTAGCCGTGTGGTCCCCGGCAGAGTAGAATAGGCCACCCTCACTCTTACAGAGGTGTCGTAAAAGGCGACTAAAGTAAAGCTGCTGGCATGATCAGCACCCAGAGAAAGAAAACTCTATATCAAAACCCTCGCTAACCCGTCTGCCAAGCGTGGTGAGTATGGCAATTACCCCTCATGTGATTGAGGGAGGCCCGTGCCCCAGCAGTGGGGATTTATGGGCTGACGATGACGATGAAGGTGGGTATAACTCGGTTTGAACTCTGTTCACACTAAAGCTCGTAAGATCCTTGGGTTAGTTTTGTCATAAAACTGAGGCAAAGTTCAAGTTGAAGCTCGTTTTTCGCAAAGCATGTTTTCACTTAATAGATTAGACAATCATATACGAGATACAACTTCACGTATGTCTACCGAGTGTCTAGTAGACACGATGGTGCTTTCTCCTTTGTCCCTGTATTTTAATGTCGCGCATTTGCCAGAGATTGATAGTTGGTGTCTTCGCTTAGCCATAAAACACTCCTACTAAAGAATGCTAATGATTGTCGTAACAATAAGTACCTATGGTTGTTTTATCCGTGACTTCCATATTTGATTAGGTACCTACAATTTGACTAAGCACCACCTTTGACTAACTAGACGTCGCATTTGACAGTGAGCCTGCGAATGAGCTAACGGTCGTGGGTTCAATTCCCATTCTGAACAAATATTCTTATTGTATACTATACTATAACAACAATAACTATACGGTACACGTGGGAGAGAACGATAATACTTACTAGGTACCTAGCGCGTAGGTCAAAGAACTCTTGTATAACATACTAGCTGTTTCACGCGGTTTCACCCGCGTCCCGAGGGAACTACTTCCCGTACCGGGATAAAATATAGCCTATGTTACTTCTGAATAATGCAGCTTTCTAATGGTGTAAAAACTATTGCAATCGGTCCAGTAGTTTTTGAGTTTATTCATTACAAACATACAAAAATACAAATATTTCCTCTTTATAATATTAGTGTAGATCAATGTCAGCTAGGGTCGACCTCATGTGTCTAACTATTTTGTAGCTCAGATGTCAAAGTATTTTTATTGGCTAAAATAGCTGTTGTTCATCAGATTTTCTCGTAGGTAGAGTACACCCTGATTAGGCCGATTTGGTCGAAAAATGTATTGAGAGTTATTTTTTATGTGATAGGTGACAGACGAGATCACCTGATGGCAAGCGATTGCCGCCGCCCATGGACACCCGCAACACCAGTGAAATCCGCAAGTGTGCTGCCAACCTTTTGACCGCCCGTTCCCCCGGATTGGGCCTCCGGTACCCTCAATCACGCAGCGAAACACAGCACAGTGCATCTTCTCGCCGGTTTTCCGTGGTATCACTTCGGTCGAGCCGGCCCATTCATGCCGAAACGTGACTCTCTCATGGTTAAAAATAGTATGTCACAGTTTTTGACTGTGACAATAATGTGACACTTCCTTCAAAACATGCTGCATCGGCCGAAACAAACTTGTATTAGGTACTGAGTAACTCTATGTGTGGATAACCGTAAGGAAGCCAGTAAATAACGAAGCTAATGTTGAAAAAAATATATAAGTTTATGAGCCTTGTATGAATTGCGTGACGTTGTGATTCTCTTCCCGTAATCAAGAGTAACGGGCTTTAGGAAGCTAAATACGCTTCAATATTTTCATATATCTACCTACAAGTATACATTAACACGCTACTCTAGTTTTCTTATTTATAGATTCATCGTTGGTATAACACTCTTCATCGTTGCAATAACATCGAAATAACTTACACTGATAAAAAATATACTGTTCTCATTTATTACGCTAATAAATACTTATGTACGTCTGGACTTGCCTTCTGGACGTTTCTCCATGTACACGTACAGTTATAATCAAAATAAAGTTTAAAAATTAAAACCCGACTACCAAATAAACACGATCTAAAAAGTACAAAACAAGAAAATTATTTCTGCTGAAATGATTATGCCGTATCACCGTGGTCGTATGCCACATTGATTTTATTTTATTATTATAATGAATCTGTTTTGCTACAGGTAGGTGGCATACGACCACGGCGATACGGCATAATCATTTCAGCACAGACAATTTTCTTGTTTCGTACTTTTTAGATCGTGTTTTTTGGTAGTCGGGTTTTAGTTTTTAAACTTTATTTTTATTTAACATATTTTTAGTTATATTCATATAATTACATATTTGAAATGTGCTAAAAAAGCTCTTTCATTTGATACCCCACACGGTACCGTCAAGCAATTTTTTTTTTAGTTTCTTACTCTAAGTCCCCTAGAGGGCGCTGTAAAAAATTTAACGTGACGTCATGTTGCCTATAACCAGAAGACAACCAAGACGCTTCTAACCACACCTCATTTGTTCAAATATGATAACTAGTTTAGAAGTTACGTGGAAACAGATGAACATACATACATACCTACATACATAGCCTGTCAAAATCATAACCCCTTCTTTTGCTTTGCTGTAGTCGGGTAAAAATGATCTTAGTCTCAAACCTAACAAAAATAATCTGAGCATTTGACAAAAAACACTTTTAGCATATAAATAAGTGCTTTTTATCAAATGCTCAGATATTTTTGATAGGTTTTAACGCGAAGATCATTTTGATGTTGATAACATGTACAATATTGTTCTGTCTGTCATATTCAGGTATAATATAGCTGTCTACAGGTAGAGGTAGGAAACGATTTTGAATCAAAAATCAGTAGCCTTTGAGCTTGTTCCTTACTAAAGTTCAAAATACAAAATAAACTTTCCTATTTATAGAGTTAGTATAGAAAACGAAGACAGTAGGTTTAATTTCCCCAAGCGAAAGGCGACCCTTTGCCCTTGGCGGGCAAACGTGTCTTATCCGCCCATCGTGGGTCCTCGCTCATGGTACGGGGTCATTGGTCGTGCAGACAGCTAATACTGTGGAGTCACTTAAGGTGACGGGTAGGGCACACTAGCGACGCCAATCGATTTTAATTTTTAGCTACTAAACCAGATATTACAATCTTGGTTAACGCTTACACTATTTAATAAATAACCATGCACAAATGTTGGGTCCGTTTTTGTACTTCGAAAAATTGATTCACGCCAAAGCGGCCACTTTTCATTTCAATCAATTTTTCGCGTTTGTGCACGGACCCAGCATTTGTGCATGGTTATTTAATAAGTAGTATAAGTATTTGCCGAGAGGTTGCAACCCCGAAATTGTTTAAAATAGATCCGGTTCAGTAGCTAAAATTTAAAATCGATTGGCGTCGCTAGTGTGCTCTACCCGTCACCTTAAACCATACCATTATACCAACCCAAACGTGTGCTTTATAACCCGTCATATTTTTCTAGGTACCTTTTCATTTTTCTTGGAAGACATATATTTTTATTGCAATTTTGATCAACCTTCAGGTTATCGGTTTGCTCGTCTGCGACCTATTTTCTATTTTGATTTAGAAAAAAAAATCTGTTTTAGCGGTATAAGTCCACAAAATATTTAAACTTTACTTTCAAATAATTTTTTACGTGAATTTAGAACGTATAATCAGGTAAATTTTAGGTAGAATAATATAATAATACCTATGTGACCTATAAGATATATATTTTTTATACTAGAGGCGACAAACGAGCAAGCGAGTCACCTGATTGAAGGTAATCATGACTATCCGCGAAATCAGAGAAATCGCTAATGCTTGCGTCCTTTTTAAAAAATTATAGGTACAGTCAACTCCAAAAATATGTATACACTTTAGGACGTTGTCACAATATATAATATAAGAAAGTAGACCTCTACTTTCTTATAGGTAAGTATTGTGACAAGGTCCTAAAGTGTATACATATTTTTGGAGTTGACTGTACACTCTTCTCTTAAAAAATACTAATAATAATACATTAAAACTTGTTTCGTATATTATACCGTCTTTCTCCCCACAGTGGGCTGACGCGTGAAGGTAGGCCTATGCTCTAGCAGCGGGGATGTTACATCATTAGCCTATGCTGCTAGCACCGGCGAACTAACCGATCAACCAAATATACAGCACACATTATATACAAGTAGAGCACTTCCTAATCCTTTACCCATATATTCAGATGGGACACCAGCGTGTACGAGCGCAAGATTAATGCATTTTTTTTTAAATTTTACAGCATCACATACTTTGATCTGACTCCGATATAGGTAACTCAACCAGTGTTGCGGATATAAGAACCAACAGCGGAATTACAAATACATACAATAATACTTTTCTTTTGTAAATACATACTTATTATACAAAGTAACACCCAGACCAATACAAACAGACATGTTCATGCACACAAATGTTTGTACTGTGCGGGGATCAAACCCGCAACCCTTGCACCAGAGGCAGCATTAACTACCAATGATCCAAATGGGTCTTCAAATTTTACTTTATTTCTTTAAGGAAAAGGTGTCCTCTTTGGGACAATAGCTTGTCATTGATATTTTTTCTAATGTAGCTAAAAAGATTCAAATAAGATTTGATCTAATACGAGAATTGAAACCGGGAACTCAATTGCAGCCCTCGTCGGAGGCTTATTAGCCACTACGTTCGAAATGGGTCGAGGAAGCCATTTCAAATGATTGTGCCATATGTGAACATCCTCGTCAAAGAAAGATTGGAAATTAAGACACTCCTCTTTAAGAAAGAAAGACTAACTAACTACTATTTTTAGAGTTTGAAAGTAGTTATTTTTGCAGTTAAATTTTTCATAGAATTATTATTTTTCTATGAGTGCCATAGTATTTTCTCTAACGAGGAAACGTTAGGCATTATCTCACTTTTTGCTAAGTTATGCTAAGGTACAACCAAATGTAGTATGTAGTACCCATAGAGTTTTACCTACCTCTACTAAATACATCTGAATTTGCCAAACTTATCATTGTCCATTCAATAGGCTTTACTGAGCTTGGGTTCGATTGATCTTCTATGTAAAATTTAATTTTAATTAAAATAACTATATTTTCCAATTGTTGATGTATTGTAGTGAAACCCTGGTCATGATTCTTCGGTCAAATTCGTTTTAATTCCGAAAATATTTTTTGTATTTATCAGCATTGTAGAACGAAACTAAACCGCGACGTGGAGATGCCATTTGAAATAGTAAAAGTATCTTCTGAGAATTTAAAATACTATTATTCGATCTTATAGAACTGTGGACGCAGCTATACAGGGTGGTACCTAGGTAGGTACATGTATATCGATCAGTATGGGAAATTCGCGAAAATCTCCTCTTAGGAACCATAAGACCATAACATGTCATCGACTATAAAAGAACTGCATTCATAATTAATAAAACGTGTAAAGTACTCAGCCCGGTAACGAGCCCGGGAAGTTTTGAAAACTAATACTATTTCTATTTACAACCTGTGCGGATAAAGAATGCGTCTATACTCGCACCCCACGAGTGCGAGTATAGACACAAATAGTGTGCGAGCGAGAAGTGAATAGATGCGCCGCCATTTCTGATCCCATTCTTTATCCGCACAGGTAGTAGATATCGATTGTATATGTTTTAAGAAGTTATTGTTAATGCATTTCATTCATGTTAGACGTCATGTTTCATAGTAACATTTACTGCATAAAACCAACACAAGGAATATCTAAATAATTAGAAATAGTGTTGGTGGAAAAACGGGTGGATGAGGATAATGGAAAAGGGGGTGGATGATTCGATGACGAATTACAGGGAAAAAGAAGACATACTGAACCGACCTCAGATAACCTGGGAAAAAGGCAGGAGGATGATGATGATGAGTGTTGGTTGCTTTTTACAACACATACGGGTTTTATTCTCGGGATGTGCATACGTTTTAATTTCAAGGTATAAATGCAGTTTTTTATTACTAATATCGATTAATCGTACCTAGGAAGTGATTGTAAGACTTTCCTATATTGATATCTAAATGTGCCATCCTGTAGGTCGCTATGTAAAACCACTTTACACCAACCTGTTTTGAAAAAAAAAAGAAAATAGTTAAAAAGTACCAACCAAAAGGTTTCAGTGTTACGGTCACGACCGTCTTATGTTTGCTGAAGATTGGAGTCACGAACTTGTTGACAGTTCAATCGCCACAAAGCTTCGAAGCGATCTTCATTGACCATTGTGTGACTTTAATGCATCCACTTTCTGTACAGGTAAAGTGGAAAACAATGGTGTTTGTTTTTTTTGGGCGTATTGCGTAATTCCAGCAGAATTTTGTTTCGTTAGACACAACAAATGAATAGAAGAACGCCTAATTTTGGTGACAATGTGATTCCGTTCCGTATGATTTTGAGATTCGTATTGTCATTATAAATGTAGGTCATTGTACGTATTACGGAAATTCCTACAATATTAATTTTAGGGGACTTTTTAAGGTTCAGTGGCGTCAACAATGGACTTTAATAAATTTAAGATATTAAATGAAAAAACGTTCGAGAAATTTTAATTAAAACAATGAGTAGTGATTTTTCAAGCTTATTTTGCAAACGCCATTAATGTCACAATCACCTTTGGTATTATTTAAAATAAAAGTGGCCACTAAAAACTTACAATTAATTAGAATATTGGCGGCGATACTAAGCGGTTTAGGCGGCTTTCCTTAACCCCTAACTAAGGAAGCTGCTACGACTGAACTGTGACTAATGAAATAATTGTAGAACTAAAATTAAGGTACATTTTATCTACTTTAAATGGTTAGACGTTACTAGAGAGAAGAGCTTACGAGTAGAGTGATTATTTATTTTTATTTTACATTACTTTTTGTTATGTTAATTTAAATATTTGTGAAAATGTTATAAATAGTGTGTACTTTCGACAATGTTTCTTGCATAGGTACAATTAGGTTTTTACAAGTAAAAAAGCAGATAACTCAAGAGGACAGCACACCGTAACTCTCTGGGCAGAGCAAAATGAACGACATTCGTATAAAAAAACAGATTAAATAAATTTGATTTACAAACGTACGCTATAAATCACTATTGATGAAGCCGATTTTACTGCGAGGGGTCGCAGTTAAATCAATCCAAATCACCAAAAAATATACCATTTCAAAGACTCATAGCAAAAATTAATCAAAACCGTGTAAGCTAAATCGGTGGTGCTCTTCACCCAGTTTTCACTTTCACATATTTCGACCATGAGAAAAACAGCGTGGCCTTATGTCATAGCAAGAAAGCATTGCGTTTGGACGAGCAATTAAGTAAAAGTTCTTTTGAGGAGCCGTGCGAATAGCGTTAGCTGATCTGCTGACAGATGACTTGAGGTGACCTGCGGTCAACCGAATGGCTAAACTAGATGCAACAAAAGAATTTCGCTATTTGAATATCAATTGCCATTGTGCACGACTTGTCGTGTGTTACGATTACAACTGCCTACCTAGTATTAGTGTACAATAGGCACAAGACATGAGTGAGCATAGAGTAATACTAGGATAAGCAAATAATTTAGATCGAACAAAAAAAACTTGTTAAGATTAACTGCTTATCTAGTATTAGTTTACAATAATTATAGGCATAATATATGAGCGAGGACACAGTAAAAATAACCAAAATTTTAATTTATTATTTAGATAGACCAACAGAGTGTCTAATTGTGGTTGGCAGGATCTCAGGGTTCTGGGCCAGCGTGGTGATTAAGCCTCTAGTAGCGATGACTTTATTTCTATGATTTAAGTTAAGTTAATTTAGAAAGAAAAAATTACGTTATTCTTCTTGTACGTAAGCATGCCAATAGTGTGTTATCCGATCATGACACTGCAATATAATTTATTGCAACACAATTATTCATTATCTGAGATAACATGATATTAAGTTTTATTACAACCCACGAAAAACTTGTATTACCATTTAAAACATGGCGAGATAAGTAATCATTTACTATCTGGTTTTACACGAAGGTTTTAGGTTGGTAAGTTTGTAATACAAGGAGAGAGGGAACCTTAAAATTTTTGAACAATACCTAATATTTTAATAGTATTTAAAGAAAAAAATATTCATTTAAAGTTGCCAAATATATTTTTAAGCACAAGACTTACTAGGTATTTTGAGCTTTGAGCATTTAGTTGACTTTGGGGGGTTACCACCCTTCATCTGACGTGATAGTACTCGTAGATTACAAAATACTACATTAAGGTGACGGGTAGGGCACACTAGCGACGCCAATCTATTTTAATGTTTAGCTACTTAACCGAATCCTCGAATTACAACCTCTCGGCAAACACTTTTACTATTTATTAAATAACCATGCACAAATGTTTGGTCCGTTTTTGTACGCGAAAAATTGATTACCGCTTTTGGCGTGAATACATAATAAAGTCTTTTAGGTGAGTCTTGGAATGCGCAGTATTGCATCCCGACCTTATGAGAAGAGCCTTTGCTTAATTTTAAAACGGACTTTGTCATCGTAGCGATTATTTGCCAATTTCACTCTCAAGCTTATTTAAATGACTTGATATTTATGCGTAGAGGGCACTCAAAGTTTCGAAATTTGTCCGCAATACGGGATCAGAATTGATCATGGCTGCTTTGTTGTCTGCTGATGCCAAGTCACGCAGCTATCAATGGCTTTCTGTTTATTACCGTTTCTTGCCATAACATTTCTTAATTATGTAACACTGGTAGTGTCTTTGAAATAATATTCTATTCTTCTTTTGTCAAAGAAGAGTATATTTTGCTTTCTCGGGGGCCATTATTTAATAAATAGATATTGTTGCTTTGTAATTTTTAATTAAATCTAGTAGTTATTGTGTGTTAATCAAAATAAATATTTTCTTATGTTCTAAGATGTAGAGAGAGACAACCACTACGCTGGGTTATTGCAATCCACTTTTTGCATATGCCAAACTCACTTGGTAGAATAGAATAGAATAATTTATTTGTGATAAATGTGGTAATTACAAAGGTGTTAAATATAATAATTTGTCTCTCACACTTAGCTACATAGTAATAGCATAAAAATAATAACACAATACCTAATTTTTACAAAAAATTTAGTGATCTCTACGTAAATTAAATAATTTAATTTAACGATTCTACAATTATTTAATTTATTTGGTCCAATATCATTGGCAAATACAGATTGTAAGTAGTGATGGTTGTCATACCATAGACGAAGCTTTCATAGGGAAAGTAGGAACTCTTTGCCTCATTAATTTTGGTAATGTTTGAGAATATAATAGATCCTTAGACAATGTTACTATTGTAATTCAAGTACGTCGTTAATTCATGTATGTGTTGATAGCTGTCTGCAATACGAGTAATGCAACACGGCACTACACAATATTAACAGCATTATAGCATCGAATGAGAAACGCTCTTCAGATGAGAATTGAATTCAAAAACGTGGCATCTTCCGATCGCGACCATCAGTAGCATTTATTATGAGAAAAGAGAAAAGTGCAAAGAATGGTTGCTCGTGGGAAGCATCCACAATAGCTTCGATATGTCACGCCGGGTGTTTCACTGTATTTTCTAAGTAATTGCAAAATTAATACTTATTTACATATTCCAATTAATCGATCGGCGCGAGCTAACTGGAAATGTTGTTATACCTCTAACTTAACACACACACTTGAGATTATGTAATTCACTGTATCTCATAAATATAAATAAATACTGTAATTTTGTAGATTTATTTTGGAGTAGGTACTACCTACTAAATATATACAATTTGTGATATTTAATGAATATTGTCAGTCAAGGATACAATAAAGTTACTATAAAAAGTTACTGAATTAAATAAGAAACGTACAATTGCGTAATTCAATTTCACGGGGAAGTCATTATGTTAATAAGATGTTAAGTGAATCTTTTTCGTCTTTTCAGATACTGCCGGTCCTGCTATTTGTAGTAGCCACGAGATGCAAATGTGATTCTGGGTATCGGAACTCAAACAGCGCTTCGCAGTTTGGGGAAATCCTAAAGCCCCCTCCGCCGCCACCGCTGTCCCCCATCGCACCAGTGCCATTCCACTTAGGACCCGGGAGGCTACAACGACAAAACGCTGACGTCGGATACCAATATCAACCGCCTCCGCCGCCGCCACCACCTCCCCTTCCACCTTCAGCTGACTTCAAATTCCCAGCTCCTTTTTACAAACAATATAACTTCAATTTCGTCCCTCCACCGCAACCTTTCTCCACCACTCCTTCCCCATCGCTGTTTAATAAAGGTCTCCAGCTGGTTATTCCCTTCTCAACAAACCAGCTACGATTTAGGATCAAATGGCGCTGCGCCTGTAAAAAAAGATTGCAATCCTTGCAATTTAGTGCCAGTGGATCCCAGTGATTAGATACAATTTAGGAGCTCAAAAAAATGTATTACCAAGTTCGAATCCTACTTATGGACCGCCGAGTCCAACAGCGTATCCTAATATTCATAATGCTGTTGATTATAAACCTCAAGCATTCCAAAACCCGCAGTATAGTCTACCACAATTGTCTGCAGGTGTACCTCACGCTGTATATGGCCCTCCCGCCTTATCTCAAGTCAGTACTTTCATTCCAAGCTCAACATACAGACCACTTATTTCTACTTATGGACCGCCCATTTCTACATATGGTCCACCAAGTCCAACGCATTCTGTTTCGATACCTTCACCAAATTCTATAAATTCCCCCTATATTTCATCTAGTACATCCTTTTCGGCACCAAGTTCGAGTTATGGAGTTCCAAGTTCGACTTATGGTGCTCCGAGTGAATCTATAAGACATCCTAGCTCTACTTATAGTATATCCAGTTCACCTCAAGGAATATCTAGTACCTCATATAGTAGTTCTAGTTCAACTTTTGCAACACCTTCTCCGTCCTACGGCCCCCCAACGTCTACAATATTTGCACCTGTCACTCCCCTTTATGAGCCAGAAATATTGAACAATCAATTGCCTCCACAGAACGACGTTGAAATATTCAAACATCCCTCTGAAGAATTACAGTTACCAAAAGTGACACCACCTACCACATTCAAAAATTCATATGGAGAACCAATATCTAATAGTTATATTGCAGACATTCCTTATCCTGTCTCAGCTACAGCTGCAGAATCTATGAAAATAAAGACCGAAGTACTACCAAATAGTACAAATTTGGCAACACCAAACGTTTCATTGGCAAATCCAGCCCCATTTTCGTTAAATAGGGGTAGAAACATTCATACATTGCAACCTGTAGCGTTACCAAATCTTAGTGTGTCACCTTTACCACCAATTTTCAATGCTCGTCCATTTAGACCTCAACCTAATTTTTCTTCCCTTCTAGTCAACTCAATACAACCAAATTCAAATAATGTCAAAATAGAGCAAAGTGTTCCTCTAGGTGATTTTCACTCATTCTGTTGATTATCCTGCTTCCTTCGTCCAATCTCCTTTAATTGAGGTAGAGGCGCCTAAAGTCTATAATCAGACAAAAGCGTATAGAAATATACCTAATGCTTTTGTAGTTAATGGAATAAAAGATATATCTTTCCAAGCTTCAGAGGATCATGTTTCAGCAACCAAAAATCTACAAGACTCTAGTTTCGAAAGCACGGGTGCTGATGTAGGAAATGATTTATATGACTCTGTTATCCCTCTGGGATTCAAACAAACAAAAGGACCCAATAACCACAAATCTCAATTTGCTGATCTAAGAGGAGTCAAAGATGAAGATGTCGATAAGTATAGAACGGAAAGCAATTTACAGACTATAGATTCCCCGTTGCTATACTTGAAGCCGAGTGCGCCACATAAAGAATCAGGAAATTTTGTACTTGCAATTTCAACGCCTATAAACGATCATGATTACGAATTATATGATGATATCCCACCAACAACACCGGCACCTCATCTATCTACGCATCCAAGTGCTTGGGATGAAAGTCGGAATGACTATAGTGATGGGTCACAGCCCCCTACAGCAGCACAGGAAAGTGTAGATCGTCCAAAAATCGTACAAATTATTGTTCCGTACACTTCCGGCCGTAATCCAGGCGATTGGGATTATACGCAAGAAATAGAGTATCAAGCTCGCAAAATACCAAAGAACACAGAAAAACCAACTACAAGCACTGTGACAGAAAGCTATTATAATACACCAAGTACAACTACAGAAGAATCTTCTGAAGCTGAGACAGACAACTATGAGTCAGAGCGTATAAATACAGCTGCTATTCTAAATGATTTATACGATGTTAAAGAACCACCATTTGATATTATTAAATTGCAACATACAATCGATGACTGGACGGAACAAGAATATTCAGAACACTACAAATCACAGCAAAAATCTCGGGGTTCGGAAAAATATGCTAAAAAGATCCCTGATGAATACTTCACTAGCACGATGCCGACTAATTACAGTCACTGCCACAAACGACTACAATTATATTTTTGATGACCACGAGGTTTCAAGTAGTATACAACACACAGTTACTGATGACAAAAACAATACATATAGTAGACCCCTCAAGGAATATAATATTATTAACCGAGCAAAAACTAGACATAGCAGTAGTAAAAATGACGAGGAACGTGAAGTTCAAAAACTACACATTTACACTGCGGCATCAACTTTCCGCAGCACTACAACCACTCCTGCGCCTTGGGGTAAAATATTAACTTCCATATCGCCTTTGACAAAGGAAAAGGTTTATGTTGTTACTTCAAAACCATGGCGGGAGGCACGGAACATATCAAATGAATGGTATGGAATCGAACCTTTTGAATCTAAAAGAACGAATGAAGATAACGACGTGACTGCGTCGGATAATCTACCATTTAAATCTCCTAGATTTTCTAACAGGCCAACCCTGGGATTTACTTCCTCTGACGAAAATGATTCAGTGAAGTCCGATTCTTCATACGGTTTCTCTAAAAGCTGGTATCAAAGCAGTAAGCATCAAATTATTATGAGTACCTAGTTGTTTTTTTATATTTAATAACGTGATCTAATTTTCACAATTATTTCAGTAAATGACTTGGAGAACAGAGCTGCGGGCAGCAATATGACATGGCCAGAAGGTTCTCCCCAGAAACATACCACTAACTTGGACGAGGTTTTAATTTTATAGTTACTAACTTCATTAATAACTTGTACCATAATTAGAGTTTGACCAGCTGATATATTTGCAACTGCAATTGAATACCTGTGGTAATTTACAATAATCATACTTCTTAAAATCTTCCAAGCAATGTAAATAAAAAAGCACTGATTAACCTGCTGCGTGATGATGAGAAATGCAATATTCTTAACTGTTAAATTTTTCCAGGGCTCAATAGATACCACGACTGCAGATCTTCATAACGACTCAGAAACGTGAAAATAGAAAAATGTATTAGGATAAAACTATATAATAGACATGTGCATAAACTATAAAAGTGTAGTGACTTTTTTGTGAAAGTGAATAAACTTGAAAACAGTGTTCATGAACACAGTGATTACAGACTGAATTTGTGTGAACTAAGATTACAAAAAAAACTACGAAGTAGGTAGTTATTGATTACATGTGGGAAAAATAGCAAATTAAGAAGAATGCTTACTGATTATATTATTAATCGTGTGTTCTTTTTAGAAAAATGAACCAAAGTAGGTAGACCTTTCAAGATTATAGACTTACTTGGAATTGATGTATTTATATAATATAATTTTACCAACTTTTATTAAATTGATTTATTACTATAAAATCGCTGTTAGTTGTAGAAAGGACAATGTCCATGTCCAAAGTATTGTAAGTACTTTTATACAGCTGTCTGTATTTCAAAGTAGTATTTCGAGAAAAATGTAAATATTCCAAACATTCCATGTAAATAAATAAAATTTTATGTTATTACTGTTTTTTATTGAGAAAGCGAAAGAGGGATACTTTTAAATGTAATGTAATACAATGGTAATGTTTCATTGTATTTAATTTTAAATCTTAAAAAAAGGTATAAACGTTTTAGGAATTCATAGGACAAAAGGCTTGTTTAGGAAAAAGTCAGTCAGATATTTTTGTATTAACTAAATTATAACAAAGTTATTCAATACAATTATGAGTACCTTACTTACAACAAATTACTGTTTTGTGGCTAGACTCCTTCTTCCTCCGGCTGTTTTTTACTATTAAATCTGAAGTACAAGAACTCTGCGCTCCAGATAAAGACTGTGAATAAGGTGACTGCATTCAACGTTAAGATTGGAACCTGATAGGACCCCGAAGCCTCGCGTAATTTTCCTGAAAATTCAATACAATGGCGCGTTAATAAATTTAATAAGATATAATCTTATTTGATAACCATATCACAGATATTATAATACAATACACCATATGTATATATCTTGATTAAAAGTTACGTGACTGATATTGTATTTTAGATTATAGTTTGGCCTAGAAGAGTAATTGTGATTATCATCTAATATAATATTATTAACACCTAATGATAAAGATTGTATTAAATTAACAGCAGCATTATTATTAATTTATTTGATGATAACAAAACGTGTGTCTTCTACCCGTAAAACCTTATCCTAATTATTGCTATTATCCTAATTATAACGTTTGATATGTTAGCAACCAAAAAATATTTGAGCAATGCAATGTGACAATAAATATTTCAAAGATACAACCGAATCTTAGGACGTCCATACTCAGCGAGTAACTACTGTTATTATTTGACAAATAAAGTAGATAGGTATAATGCATTTACGAAGAACACCTCTAGGTCAATAACCTTTGAAAATGATAAAAATCTAAGATATGAAATTTTAATGATTAAGTTTGTTTATTTTTATCGACTTCAAAAAAGGAGGTTCTATGTTCGACTGTATATTTGTTTTTTTTTATGTACCTATGCTCACCAATTACTCCGATACACCAATTATGGACCGATTTGCAGAATATTTTTTTATTTGAAAGAATACCCTCCCAAGTTGGTCCCATTGTCACCAAATCGAGGGTTTTATAGGCATACGTAATGTATTTGTATCTTTTTTAAAAGCTGCACCTGTATTTACGCTTGGTTTTATTAATTTTGTGGCTCAGCTGATCGTGGAAGGTCAACTCGCTCAACGGTGAGGAGTTAAAGGATAACTCTTTCAATATTGTACTCACAATTAGTTTGTTAGTTATTTGGCGGGGGTGGGGAGAAGGGGAGGCGGTCTGCCAAAAAAATGGCACACTAAAAAACCTGGTTATACGATGTTCATAAAAAGTGTAAAATAATATTTTGAAGACTTCATACACTTGCCATAACATTTTTAGCAGTACACTCAAGGAAAGGTGTTACTGAAGTCGGCGCCTAATCATCATCATCATCATCAGCCCATTTAAGTCCCCACTGCTGGGGCACGGGCCTCCCTCAAACACATGAGGGGTAATTGCCATACTCACCTCGCTTGGCAGACAGGTTGGCGAGGGTTTTGATATAAATGCAGAGTTTTCCTTCTCTGGGCGTTGATATTGAACATTTTTAGTACACTTAGGTAAGAAAAGTGTTACTGAAGTCAAGCGCCCAAAAATTTCTTGTAATACAACATTCAATTAATCAGCAGAGATTAGGCCCCGACTTCAGTCACCTTTTCTCGAGTGTACCTACTGTTATAAAATGATATGTGAAGTGTATGAAGTCTTCAATATATTATTTTACACTTTTTAGTTCGTGGTTTTTGAAAGCGGTTTTTTTTAATAAGTAATTAAATGCTTAGATTTTGCAAATAGTATATTAATATAGTCATCGTCAGCCCATTTAGGTCCCCACTGCTGGGGCACGGGCCTCCCTCAACCACATGAAGGGTAATTGCCATACTCACCACGCTTGGCAGACGGGTTGGCGAGGGTTTTGATATAAATGCAGAGTTTTTCTTCTCTGGGTGCTGATGATCATGCCAGCAGCTTTACCTTAGTCGCCTTTTACGACACCTCGGTAAGAAAGAGGGTGGCCTATTCTACTCTGCCGGGGACCACACGGCCAGTACACATTAATATAGTACATAATTGCATAGGTTTTTTTATTCGATTATGGCAGCTGCGAGCGTGAACTTTAGTATAAATGAAAACTGTCATAATTACGAGCAGTTTTGGTTTCACCCCGGGATGGATTATTTATTATATATTTATTCATTAAATAATCATAATAGCATGAGTATATTACCCTGGTAGGGTGTAGCAAAAACATTAGAGTAGATAAGATCTTTAATGTATCAATACGGGGATTAACACGATATTTATTACGTGAAACAACATTGTGTACTCACATATTTAGCTCGACGTTTCGGCTACGTTACAGCAGCCGTGGTCACGAGCGGACTGACTACGGCTGCTGTAACGTAGCCGAAACGTCGAGCCAAATATGTGAGTACACAATGTTGTTTCACATAATAAATATCGTGTTAATCCCCGTATTGATACATTATAGTTATAATGCAACGCGAAAATCTAAAAAACTACATAGATAAGATCTTACCTAAAACTGTTCCAAGAGCTATAATAGTGATCCCATTGACAAACATTTGTATCCCAGATGCAAAGGGTAGCCTCTCTATGGGGACGTAGCTGGGTATTACGATGTTCATTAACACGATATTTATTATGTGAAACAACATTGTGTACTCACATATTTGGCTCGACGTTTCGGCTACGTTACAGCAGCCGTGGTCACGAGCGTACTGACTACGGCTGCTGTAACGTAGCCGTAACGTCGAGCCAAATATGTGAGTACACAATGTTGTTTCACATAATAAATATCGTGTTAATCCCCGTATTGATACATTATAGTTATAATGCAACGCGAAAATCTAAAAAACTACGTAGATAAGATCTTACCTAAAACTGTTCCAAGAGCTATAATAGTGATCCCATTGACAAACATTTGTATCCCAGATGCAAAGGGTAGCCTCTCTATGGGGACGTAGCTGGGTATTACGATGTTCATATACACCGTGCGAAGACCTTTGGTGATGCCCATCGCCAGCGCGACGAAAACCATTCCCAAGAATGAGTTGGTGAATAACATTACTGAAAAAGATATTGACATAATTTTAATAACATATTACCGATCTCTCTGATTTCGTGGATGTTTATGGGTGGCGAAGATTCCTTTCCATCAGGTGACTCGTTTTCTCGTTTGTCGCCTCTAGTATAAATAAAAACTCTAAGTAGAGTCCGCGCCGTGAAGAGCGCGCTTATGTCGCTATCAAAATTAAAATTTGAGCTCTATATGATGACTTTACATGACGACCCGATTGGAACAGTGGTAGTGAACGCTGCCTCTGATACAAGGGTTGCGGGTTCGATCCCCGCACAGTACAAACATTTGTGTGCATGAACATGTTTGTTTGTATTGGTCTGGGTGTTTGCTATGTATTGTAAGTATGTATTTACAAAAGAAAAGTATTATATGTATATATTTGTAATCCCACTGTTGATTCTGATATCCGTAACACAGGTGCTTGAGCTACCTATCTCGGAGTCCGATCAATGTATGTGATGTTGTGAAATATTTATTTATTTATTTATATATATTGACCGTGGGAGAGCCACGCTTTGGCATGAATGGGCCGGCTCGACCAAAGTGATACCACGGTTCCACAGAAAATCGGCGTGAAGCAGCATTGGGCTGTCTTGCGTGAGTGAGGGTACCGGAGGCCCAATCCGGCGGAAAGGGGGGTTTAAAGGTCGGTAGCGCACGTGTGACTCCACTGGTGTCGCGGGTGTCCATGGGCGGCGGCAATCGCTTACCATCAGGTGATCCGTCTGCTCGTCTACGTATTTAATTTCTGCATCTCCGCACTGCTTTCGTGGCGCGGACTCCAACATGAAACATTGTAGGTATATTATGAGCTTTCCCCAACTTATTCAGTAGGGGAATGCTTATATTATACGTGATTGTTAAACGGTTTGTAGGTTTATCAGATGTCCGTCTGCTCGTTTGCCACAATAAATTTATCTACTCATTTAAGTTACTATAACGTGCGTATCTAATCATTTATTTCGTCAGCATTATCAATCTCATGAACACAATTTTATTACGCAATAATGACATACATTTACGTAGATACTTTTTTAGGATACCGGACCTCAAAAAGAAAAAAAAATGAACCCAGAGACATAGGATTAGGCCTGGCATTGTACAGGCGGCCACACTTCAGGTTACCACAATCTGTCAAATTTCCTCAATTGATAATGAACCAAATGTGTTTGACATTAAAGTGAGAGTCGATTGAATGAAGTTTGACAACTTTTAAATCTTTGATGTGTGACTGTAGTACGTACCTAAACATACATATTGTAAGCAGCGTTTGTATTGGTAAAATTATAAATATAATATTATGTCTAGACGTTCAAATTGGTGTTCTGTCTGGGATCGTAAAATTTTATAGTACTAGGTAGATATTGTTGGTATTATTCACTAGCGGTCACCCGCAGCTTCGCTCGCGTGGAAATTCGGTTTGCCACAATAAATAATAATAATAATTGCCACAAGAAGTATTTTTCGGCGATAGTATTTTCATTCCCTTTGTTTTTTATTAAAAAGGGCTGGACTTTTGTGGTTTTGCATCAGGTAGCCTAGTTTTACTCGATTACGGCGAAACAAGAAGGGGAGTTATAATTTTGGCCTGTATATATGTACCTAATGTAGGTGTGGATTTTCATCTGTTTCCATATAAGTTCAAAACAAGTTATTAAAACTGTACAAATGAAGTGTCGTTTAAACCGTCTTGCTCGTTCGCTGGTTAAAATCCAGGCATCATTTCTAAATGACTACAGCGCCCTCTGAGGTACAGTCAAAGAACGAAAATCTTCGTCAGTTTTTAAATTGATTCGTTTGATATGCTATGAGCACTTATTACTTTTCGTAAATTTGTTCATAGCAATACCGGTTGCACAGAAACAATTACTGCTTAACTGTTAGATCAGAAAGTTCAGATTTGCTTGTAGCAACATTGGTTCCTTATCATGTAAAGAAAATTTAAAGAAGGTGTGCAGACCTTTTTAAAATGGTATGTTGGTAGAACTGATTCTTGCCGTGCATGCGAAAATGTACCTTAAGGTGACGAACCTTTTTATTCTCTGTACCGTATTTAAAGTAAAGATTTCTATTCTTGGCGGTATCGTGAGGGGTACCAATGAAAGAGCATTGTTAGCATATTTCGAATATGTAACAAATATTCATATAACAGATATTATTATATCAGAGCATTGCACCGCCCTATACAATTTCAAAGTGTCCTCTGCCGAAAGTTGGCCTGGAAGAGATCGTTAAAAATACACCATAGGCAGCAGCAATCCCTTACCATTAAGTGTCTTGTCTCATTTGCCACCTATCACATAAATAAAATGGTAAAAAATTGTTGGTGGCAACACTGAACCGTAAAAAGGCCTAAACTAAATCCCGATTACAAAAAAACGCACTTAACTTTGTTTTTATTATAATTGAATCGGTTTCGTATACAGGTGATATACAACTACGTGGTATCGCCACATAAAAATTTCAGCGGAGACTATTTTCTTATTTTCAACTTTTTAGAGCGTGTTTTTCTGGTCGGGTATTAGTTTTTACCGAAATAATTTGTAATCCTGTAATTTGCCCAGACTTCACAGCTATATAAAAACATTCAGTTGTTTCCGAGATTAGCTCGAACAAACAGATAAACAGACATACATATTTTTTAATTATTGATTCATGTTCTATTATCTAGTTTTTAATCGGCCCAAGATTTTTTGAGATAGATGTTTTTTTTTTAATTATTAATATTTTAATCCTAATATATATAGATAATATATTAAGAGATTAGATTTATAAGATAAATATGAATAGATATGATATGACCTAAAATTTATAAGAATATAGGCAAAGTGATTGTGCAGCACTTGTACCGAATGAAAAGTATGTAATTTAAACTAAACATAGATATACTGTATTTAAGTATTTTGTTAGTTATATTGTTATTATAGCGCAATATCAACTATTTGTAACCATTAGCAACGTTGAGGTCAACGACAAAATTATCGGTTGTCCTCAAAACGTATGCGTTTAGCTCATTCTTTTTATTATAACAATAATTATTCATTGATACTTACTAGTTCTCGTGAAGGCAATCAGTATTAATCCGACCATGAACATGACTCGCGGAGGTTTATGGCACCATTCGCCTATAAAAGGTGAAATTAGACGAAATAGTGTATCCGAAAATCCTATAACTGACATTATTTTGCCAATATCACTTGTTTCAAACTTCATCATATCTCTTAAAATTAAAGGCAGCAGTAAGGAAAAATTAGTCTCCACACAGGCAGCTACAGATAGCCCCACTAAAATGTTTACAAATACAGGGTCACTTAGCAATGTCAAATCAAAGAATTCAATAAATTTATGTATTAAATTCTTCTTCGGCTCTTCCTCCTGTTCAATTAATTTTTCTTTAGGTTTCTCTGGTCTTTTTTCGTTCTCGTGGAATATATTGAAAGAGCTGCCTAAATTGATTTCCTGAGATTCCCACCATTTGTACTGAACTTTGCATAGCTGTGGCTCCGGAGATCCTTTGCGGACGTCTGGATGAGACACTGCATTCCTAGGCTCTACACTAGCAGCGCTTGTGAGAGATCTCATCGATAAACTTTTTGGCGGAGGAATGATACCGTTCCCCATTGATTCCTCTAACCGGGGAAGGGAGTGAACATTGTCTGAAAACATGTAAAACAATAATTAACTTCTACTTTTCTGAGCACATATTAAAATAAGTTTAATGAATTTATGTATACCTACTAGTTAGTTTAGAAGAAGTAGTGACACTTCCATTGACAAGTTCAGAACTCGGCTCCCTGTTAAGAGGTATTTCTTCTTCCGTGAGTGGTGGATCTTTTAAGTACCATTTGGCTGGTCTCAGCAGGCAAGCTGCTACCAGGGAGTGGAGGCAGATGGCGGAGAGGATGAGGACGGCGTACCGCCAGCCGAACGCGTACATCAGGGCGCTCATCAGCAGAGGCATGTAAATGGCCCCGAGCCCTGTGATGGACATGCCGACGCCGATGGCACGCCCTCTCTTTTCTTTAAAGAAAGAATTAATTGCTAAACCAAAGGCTGCCATTACTGATGCAACCCCCATAGCTAGAAATGAACACATTTTCTATAGATAATATTGAAAACCTGAAGAAAAATTATTAAATTTGTTAGTAAAACTCATAATACAATTTTGAACTGATGTGTCATAAACGCATTAAGTGCGATATTATTATCAAGTGCCCCACGGACAAAGGCTAAATCAGATACAATTGGTACGGGTGGGTCACTGACATCTCTCAGTTATTATCAGTCATAGGTATTTCCATTATCACTTTGTTAGCAGGAACAAGATTGAGTAAGGTGGTTTTGAATTTTAAGTTGTTATTACAAGTATGATTACTTACAATTAATAATACTGTATGAGAATAGGAACATCCAAAAGCTGGATGCCGCTGCTGTTAACATGAGGCCGGTGGTGATGAGAAGAGCCCCTGTCACGGCAACCTTTCTGTACCCAAACCGCCGGAGTACTGGACCCCCGAAGAAGGACAAGAGCATCCCAATGCCATGGTTGAGGGTGATGACTAGAGCGCATTGGGTGGCTGAGAGGCCCGTGTCGTCGAAGGCTTCTTGGAACACGAGACCAAACCCGGCGATAAGTGGTAGTACCACGACCTATAACAATATTTCTACGTTGAAAAATCACCGACGTATCTTTTTTTGCCATAGATCTGCTAGGTGTGAAAATTGACGGAGTACAATTTCTTACAATATTGACAATGATGGACTTCTTCTTTTGAGCGCGGAATGCACCCGTAACAGAAGTAAGCCCTCATCCTTATCTTATTTTTGCTAAAGCAAGAACCACTTAAGTACTAGGCAAATACTAATAACTATATCCCTACATAGTTAAAGTAAAGTATCAGCCTATATATTGTCCCACTGCAGGGCAAAGGCCTCCATCATAGAAACATGTCATCGCAACTATGATGGGATTAGGCTTAATCACCACGCTTGCGCAATGCGGATTGGTGTTCACAATCCCGAGCTATGTTCGAAAAATTCTAAACATACCTTTGCTCGACCCGGGAATCGAACCCAGGACCCCGAGATCACGGCCTGGTACTTAAACCACTAGACTAACGGGGCGACCCTACAGGTTTACAAAATTCCAAGATTTGGGATAAATAGATAAGAGGTTTCTGTTGTGTTTAAGGTTTTGTAGTAAAATGTGTACCTACATGTGAGTATGATTGAGTGAGTGTTTATGTGTGTAATGTATAATCAGACTTGATAGTTATTTTTTTATTATTTGATAGAAATGGGGTGAGCCCTGCGTCTCATAGCCACTGCGACCAGTAGATGATCTATTGTGGCAGCCCCGTAACCTATTACAGCACCTCATGTAGCTCCAGTTCCAGGATAAACCCGAGAATGGAGCTGATGGAGGAGCTCTTGATCTCGTCAGCTGAGATCATGTATGCTTCCAGGTGCCGGCTTCTGCAGCGGCGCAGCGCTTTGCACTCGCCGAGGACGTGGATAATCGTTTCCTCGTCCTCGCGACAGAACCTGCAGATTTTGGTATCTGAAAGGCCCATGTTGTGCAGTGCTTGTTTAATTTGCAGTGCCCTGTGAGGGTCCGAGTGAGTGCCCTAACATGACCTCTACTGAGTTTTATTATTTCTACAGCTCGTCTCTGATCAAACGCCTGTATCAACGCCTTAGACTGTTCTAGTCGAGGTAGTCTTTTCCAGAATTCAGTGCTTTGCTTATGCTCCCACTCTTTTAACTCGAACCTGACCATGCAGGCTGGAACGCCATTTATTGGTTCCGATCCGAGTAGTGGGCTCTCCGCCCCGGCCTTTGCTAGCACGTCAGTGACTTCGTTGCCTGTGATATTGCAGTGCCCCGGTACCCAAATCAGATTTACGATGTTGGCATTGCAAAGCTGGTTTAGGAGCAGGACACACTCGCTAGTGACTTGATAGTATGTATGTATCTCAATCAACCAGCGAACTATAAGTTCGCTGATATCAACACGCATAGTACAGACAGCCACATATAGGGTTACTAAAATCTGTCAAAATTCCTCAATTAATATTGAACCGAATGTGTTTGAGTTTAAGGTGAGAATCGATTGAAGAAATTGGAGAGTTTTGTTAACTTTGAAGTGTGACTGTAAGTATGTACCTACAATCGTCCAATACTTAAATGAACTCGTTTTGTAGAGATTCACGTGTTTCGTAATTTTAGGCACGCAGATGTGACGTTATTCCGCGCAAATGAATTAATTGCCAATCAGATTCTTGTTTTCTTGTTTATCGATTAATGTAAGTAGTATTATCTCAACCTTCAAATGGAATACGTTCGGAAATATTGCTTCTCACATTCGGTCGTTTCAAAAACACAGCTGTCAAGCAATTGAAGGAAAAGGTATCAGATATTTATTACCTAAGTCCCTATTATTTCATGTTACATATTGCACGTGAAAAACCATGTGTTACTACTACCTATGCAAGTACCCGACGAGCAGCATGCGATGCAATTACCCGCCTAAAACAAAGCCAAATAGGGTTAACGAATTCAACGTTTGGGTTAATCAATGAATTCAGGGTTAACGGATTCTAAGTACTTAGTAAGCTATCAAAAATAAGCATTTGTTGAAATAATGCAAACAATAGTATTTGGCTTACAAAACAATACTATGTGGTTACAGATTTACATATTGTTCTAGGACTTATACAATTCCTCTAATATGTATGGCATAAGTACTCTCTTGCCGGATCTTCTCGTCAGAATCAACTTTCCGATTCCGGTGGTAGAATCACATTATATTTATTCATTTCTTAGTATATTTTTGTATCGACATATATGTTTAATTAAATGTATAATATACATAGTTATAATTTATATTTTTTATGTATAGGTACAATGTGTAAGATCCTATGCAAATAAAGTACTTTTGAGTTTTGAATAGTTCAAAATTCAAAAGTACCTTATCCCCCCATATTCAATTTTGTAATCTGGAAACTTATTGTGCCTGTATGTTTTTTGTACCAATATCGAAATTCTTGGTGTTGGAAATAGTTTATTGATATAAACTTTGATAATAGAAAGCATGTAGACAGTTTAAAAAAAGATTTTAAATGTATAGATAAGTAAAAATATTAACGGCTTATATTCTGTTATATTATTATTTAGATAGCAAACAAAATATAACCCGAAGATAAAAACGACGGAATCAAATAAGTATCGTAAATTATTTTAAACTCTAATCTTCTCTACCCTAGAGAAGAAAAGGTTACTGTAACATCAATATAGACAGATAACCATATACCGAAGAACGCCCTAATCATATTGTAACAATATTAAAGGGTGTTAAATTGTCAAAGATTAGAAGTGCTGTGTTCCTACCATAGACTTAGGATGCCGCCTTCTAATTCTATGGTAAGGTAGGTTCATCAGTTAAAATGTTTATGGTCAAGAATATAAGAATATATATGTCTGTATAGATCTTTGTATAGATAGATAGAGAATATGCATATTAATGAACACTTACATTGTTCAGCGCATAAGCAAACGTGACGACCCATCCATATCCACCATCAGGAGGAACTTTATTCGCCTTGCTCGTCATTTCAACAACTATAGTTTTTATTTTAAAAGTTATCACATCTGTAACTCAAAGTCACAGATACCACTACTCGTCACCATAATAATCACTATTATCGCACTATCCAAACTCCTTGTTATTTGTTTAGGTGTCGTGGTGAGATTGCCGGCTGCAGGTTGGCATCGGGCACTCCGGCGCCGCGATGCTCTCAAACAGTAATGATGATATATAAGTGTCGACTAATAGCCGATACTGGCTCGTTATCTTTTTGACTTTATTAATGTGCCTGTTATCACGGGTGAGCCTTATTTGCTAGTATACACGATGTTTAATTTACACCGTGCGAATGCAGTGAGTGAGACTGTCTATAATTACTTATTGATGCACAGAGTGACCTAAATGGCAGTAAGTAGATACAATGCGTTTAAATAGTGAATACAATGCGCAGTACGACACGAACTAGCTTTGTTTCTTGTAGATAAATCCCTTAATTTATTTAAGTGACATCATTATGTTTGATTATACTTATGATATGACCCAATGATGTGACTATGAGGTACAAACAACAGACATCCAATATTACAATCTATCCCTCTATTAATATTGAGTAACACGTGTTTGGAATTAAGGGGAGGATCAAATGAAGATATTTTACCGATTTGTAAAACTTGATGTGCCCTCACTCACTCGGCAATACTCGGCAGCGCAGGCGCTGCTTCAACGCTAGTTTTTTGTGAAGCCACGCCACGGTATCAATCCGGTCGAGCCTGGCCCATTAATTCCCGGAAGTATAATCCATAATACATTGTTCTGATTCTAAACTAAGGTTTTCCCTTGTACTACGGAAACTAGGAACAAAGAATGTACCACAAACACCCAGACCCAACACCACACAACAAAGAGGTTCAACTGAAACGCCGCAACCCCATGTTTAATTATTGAATTTATATATAGACCACTAAGATTTTTGTAAAATTAGGTAATGTGTTAATATTTGTATGCTATTACTGTGTAGCTAAGTGTGAGAAGCAAATTATTATATATAACACCTTTGTAATTACCACATTTATCACAAATAAAATATTCTATTCTATTTTATTCTATGCTCCTCGTCTAGCCGTAAATTTTCATTTTTCTAAACATTATGTACATAGGGGTGTTACAGATGCGCCTTGCTGTGACGCATCTAAATAAATAGTGGACCACTGATAAATAAACCACCCTAGTAAGTGCGTTGAGATTCAAAGAGTAGTGTTTTTATTTTTTGGAACTAAACTGTGGGTATGCAATGCATCTCAATGCATTACATACGAGCATCATATCTAGATCTGTTTTGTTGTGGTCTACCGTAGCTCCGATAGGTAATTGAGTCTGCATATTTTGGTTAGATCGCGATCAAGTGTGCTGCAGGCCATTCAACCACTCGTTAGACTCCTGAGCTCAGGAGGACTGAAGATTGAGGAAATCCTGTAGCGCAACATGAAGAATGCTTATTCAGCAGTAGACGGGTATTAGGTGGCCGATTGATTGAAACTTTGTGCTGGTAAATTGTCGGTAAAGCTAGAGTTATAATAATGCATGAACATAGGTAGGTATATCAACATTTTTTTTTAATTTTAAAAATTAATTTACTCAGTATGGCAGTCCCAACGGAGGTGATGCCGTTGTAATTACAAGGGCTCTTCTGCTGCTTACCATCCGGCTGAGGAGAGCCAATATAATGTGTCACTATAAAAAAAACTCTATTTAGTTTGAATATTCTCTTATAATTGTAGATACTAAATAAATTGAACTGTGCTCTGCTATTGGAGTATCTAGATAGGTACCTACTGGAACTGGACCTGTTCACCTGTCACATAGGGTCCTTTTAATTTTGGCCCAAACAAACAATTCAGTTAATTGCGGGACGACTAACAAATCAACAAATTGGTGCAAAGAACGTGTTGTAAAATATTATGCTCATGTGGTAAAATAATATTACAAGTGAATTTGTTTGACAAAGTAATTGAGTCGACTGGTAGAGTAGGCGTTTTCTTATAAGTGGATTAATATTTGTTGTAACTATTTATTACTAAAATATTTTCATTATTAAGTAAATGTCGAACTTCACATTTAAAAACATCTCACTTGAATTACTAGCATTTCGCTTCGTACTTTATAATTATCGCAATAAAATTAATTTCTCCTCTAAGTTACTTTGTACAAGTAATACCATGTTATAAAATACCGAAATCCATATTGAACTATGATGTCAAACAACTTTTCACTTTACACATTTTAGTTTCGTTTAACTTCAAAAGATACGACAATCTCAACATAGTGACCCGCTCGGACTGTCAAGCTCAGGACTACGGAGTATTCAACGGTTAATTGGACCTTATTTGATGGTTCCTGTTCCACATAATTCGATTAAATGGGCCTTACGGACCTTTAAGTTCTCCAATATTTTGGTATTTCAAAATAAATTAATATAAACTTATAATAATAGGATATTTGTAGAGTAGATCAATGTTTGCTGATTTACTTAAATAAAAGACGTGGTCACATTTTTTTCTTTTTAATAATTAAACTTAATAAACTAATTTCGTTTATTTTATAATATCCTCGTTATATTTATTAGCGTATGAATAATATTTCTTTGCACTCTTTTTATTCTATTCTCCTTTTCAACATTATATTGTTATATTAGATTTGTATACATTATAATAATCAACCAAGTGCGGGACGGACTTGCCCACCTAGAGTTTTGTTCGTATTATCTCAAACCTCCTTATTACAAATCGCAAACTAAGGATAGTCAAGGAACAAAATTCGTGCCAGTCCCTTTTAACATTACGTGTTGGAACGGGATGTCATGAGTTTTAGTGACGGTAATAATTTTAGATCGCGATTTATAATAAGGTGACAATAGGTTAGCGATCGAATCACGCATAATATTTTTCAGTTTTGTACGATATGAAAAATTAAGTTCTTAGTTCATTTAAGTACTTAAAAGACTATTAGACTTCTTTATCCAGTTATTTTATAAAAAGATGCTAAGTGATAGAAATGACATGGCACATTAATTGACTTTACAAAAATATTTAAATATTACCATGGACTAATTAAATTAGTTAATGATCATTTTTTTTTAAAAATCAATAGGTAAATGCAATATTTTTTTTTGATAAGTAGGTACATACTTAGATACTGTTTTTGAAGGTTCTTAACCTACCTACCATCCACCAACCAACAATACCTACGTACCATTCTTTTACTCTGAGCTCTACAGAGCTCCCCATAAACATGGGGTTCCTTCAGTTCCTTCCTACATTCCTACACTGACGGTGTCCGGTACCTATCCACAAGCGAAATGTATAGAGAAATAGTGTGTTACAAATAGGTAGGTACAGCTATTGAGTAGTTATGGTCCTACAGAATCTAGTTCGTATACATTTTTTTGGATAGTCACTCATGATCAGTTATGATTATAAATTATCAAAGTCTAAGCTCCAAAATATTCCATGCTCTGCATTTCCAAGCACACTAAAAAAATTGACATCATTTTCTAAAAAATAATTTCAAGCTTTTTCCAGCTTTTCTTCTGAAGGAGTCTTCTGCCTAGATCTGATGAATTTCTCTAGTCCCCATGAGAGAGCTGTCAGCCATGTGAAAATATTAAGGCAGTGCAACGTCACGGCGGGGGGAGCGTTGTCCTTTATCCAACCTGAAAATAATAAAAAAAATTTCACTACTTACTTGCAGGAATGCTGACGGCTACATAAGTAAGCTTGTAACTAAACTCTGAAAAAAGTGATGGTTTGATTGAGGCTAAGCGGTTTTTGACTTAAGCACAATATTTCTTCATATTACAAATATTAGATTCGTTGGATTGGAGGGTTTATGACACCTCAGTTACTTTTCTGGTTTTCATAGAACAAGTGAAATCTTCAGTTAAGGACATGGAAAATACATGTAATTTATTATAATTTTGTAATTAATAACAAATGCGATAAATTCTTAGTATATCTAATGATTCTACAATTCAAAGGAAGAAATTATCTTGATGTTGAATTTCAAGAGATTTGAATACGATAGAATTTAATCAAAATTCTCACCAACAAATGGTCCCAAAGTAAGGTATACCATTCCAGCAGTGACCAACTGTATGCCCGATGCTCCTGGTAATTTATGCAGAGGCACGTGTGTGGGTATAACCAAGGCCATGAAACACTGTCCTTAGACCTTTTCCGAACCCTATCATCACAGCTACCAGTAGCACCACCTTGTAACTTTGCCAGATTGATAGAACTGAAACCAAAATATTATCATCATCCTGATGACCGTTCCCAGGTTATCTGGTGTCGGCGGATTATTTTTACTTCCATACATCCCTGTAATTCGTCATCGAATAATCGAAATAATGTCATTCTATTATAAAGCGCTAAAGATTTTTAAATATGGAAAATATATTACCTACTCTCCCCATGGCCATTGAAAGAACTCCAAAAAGAAAGAAGGAATTATTATCCCAACCAATTTTTCCGGCAACAACTGGGATACAAAATCTCACACAAAGATCCACTCCAGCTAAAAGAGACATAAAGAGGGCTACCTCCGATTTAGACATACCATAATCACCAAGAATAAACGGTGTCAATATTGAAAAATTTAATTCATTGAAATTAGCCAAAGTTATGCCTAACATCAAGTTGATAAAAGTAAAGTCTTTTAGTAGGTCTAAATCAAAGAATATAGCAACTTTCTGACAAAAAGTTAATTTGTCTTCTTCTTCTACATTATCTTTCACCTTTTTTTCAGAAAACACATCATCATCTTTCTCATCTTCATCATCAGAAGGTCCATTTATTAAAAGTTTTATTTTATCAGCCTGACTTTTATCTTCACTTTCTTTAAGATACTCTTCCAATTTGAGAGAGGCTTGTTTCAAAACCTCACTTTCGTAATTAAAATTATTTGATTTTCTCCTATACTTAGCACGATATGATTGATTGCTATGGTTGTCTTTCAAATACTTTCTATCTTCATTGTCTTCTTGATTCTTGTAAGAAATATTACTGTGATTATCCTTCACATACTTTTCACTATATTGCCCATCCATTCTGAAAGATTTCATACTTTTACTTGTAGCTAAATGTTTTTCTGCTCTATCAGCAATAATTTTTGCTTTTTCTGGATCAATATTTTCAACGACTACTTTTTCATCGGCTTTTAAGTCTTGTGGTGCCTTAAGTGTAGGACAATCTTCTATCTCTGATTCTGGAATATGAGTATCTAGAGTTATAGATTTTTTACGTTTTGGTTTAAACGTTTCTCTTTCTTGGGCCATTGCTCCAAGGTTTGCAGAAGAGTTCTTTTTAGATTCGTTTAAGTACAAAGTTGAAGATTTCCGCGAACGGTTTTCAACGAGGTTAGTCATTGATGGTTTTTTGGAATTTAATCGTGAATTTTTGTTTGAACCTTCTCTCGAAGACAATCGGCTTCTTGACTGCCGAGACGAACTAAAATAACCATCATTTGCTCTTATCATCATAGGAATACCAGGATCAGTAATTTCATACCCAGTATTCAAAGCGTCGTCTTCATTGTATAGATACTGACTAGAAAAGGCACTTAAATTTTTAAATTTCGATACTTGACTAAAATAACCACTCTCCTGATCGGTTTTTTTGTGATCTGGTTTTTTTTCAGTGGTTTCTTGTTTAATTAGTTTTACTTCGTCTGCTTTCTTTTCATCTGGTGTTTTACAATGCCATTCAACTGGCTGTAATAGCAGTGCACAAGCGATGGCATGAAGTGATATTCCACTTAATATTAAGATTGTTCCTGTCTCTCCAAACACGGCGAACAGTCCTGTTATTATATGTGGCCATAACATTGGCCCCATTCCTGTTGTTGTCCATGATAAACTTGTCGCCAATCTTCTTCTTTTTTTCCAATATGTATTGAGCGCAAGGGCATTAGCTGAACTACTGATACCGTAGCCAGCACCTAAAAACGATAAAATATTCTTATGATTATAAATAATTGAGATAAATAGCGATACGTTTTATCTATACAGAAAAGCGATATATTACCATATAATATTGAGAACGATATGAGATAAGTAGTGAAATTGTAGGAGAATGTTGTCGCCATCAATGCTGTGAACACTACTATTGCTCCTGTCAGTGACACCTGGCGGTAGGTAAATGTTTTGAACACAGGTCCATTGGCCAAACCTGAAAATTTACATTTGAAAATTAACCATCATCTTGGCTACTTAGCTGTTTCATATTTTGCTGTGCAATATAATAATTTCATACTGTAAAATATACAGTCCCATACGTAAGCTATGCATAAGTGACCTACCACAATGAATTCATTGATCGCAAATGACGATAGCATTTCCAGAGATTTTGTTTTTATCATCGTCCGATAGATCCGTTCATCTCGGGAGAAGCCGCACTAAGTATAGAAAATGAAAAGTGTTTAAACGGGGCCGTTATGGTATCAGAGAGTTACCATGCTAGGCGCGTCACGCACCGACGCAAGACGTCAGCGCAGAGTTCATGTTGATGATGGTGGTGGTCTCCGAGCTGCTGATGCCGAGGCGTGCGAACTTGTCCCGGAAGAGAAGCCCGAACTGCTGCAGGATTGGTAGGGCTGATAGCTGGAAATGAGGAAATGTTCACATGAATACATCAATAATACAATCACAGTGGAATGCGCATGACGTGTACCACCTTTGTGGAAATGACAGGTACCTACAACATTTTCTAACCGTTACGATGCTTTTCATTCTTGGATGCGGGCGGCACAGGACCGATCTGTGTGGAGATCATTAGGGGAGTCCTTTGTCCAGCAGTGGCCGTCTATTGGCTGAAATGATGATGATGATGACGATGCTTTTCAGAGAAACATAATCTGACGACTTTTTAGTGCAGCTCAGATTTGTCGATATTAATTTCTATCTCAATATCGTTTGCTGAAGATCATACAATGTAAAAATACCCACCAATTACTATATATACAGGGTCATATCATCAGAATACTACACATACATCAAAATAGTCTAAACGTACGAATGACCTATCTACAGTTCGCGCGCGAGTTGAATGCATGTTTTGGCGAGCTTTGCACTCAAGTCGCCCGTCACTTGTCACCGCTAAATAAATACTACGTGTTATTAGCCTACCTACTAGGTAAGCAATTAAACAAATTAACGAAGTACTTACACTCAACAACACCTACTTATCTAGAATTGTTGACCTACTGCGCCCGATGGCCGCGTCTAATCAGACATCCATGTTACATAATTACAGTAAAATCACTAGTAAACCTTTGTCTGCAGGCATAGGTAAGTACATATATTACGAGTAATAAACTTTACTCACAATGTTTTCCCCACTATTTTATCGCTGACTTCGCCGAGCTAATGGTAGAAATATGCACATACATTTATATTATTTGAAAAATTCAGAGGTGCATGCTTGAATTCGAATCACGACTCCCCGTATGGAAAGGGCGTATTTATTCACTGAGCAACCAAATGTTTGTTTTCATCAGTATAATGCCCTCGATAAAGGAATTTGTAAAAAAGTTTTTCAGGCTAATTATCGAAAACAAATAAATACGTTTCTTAACATGAAGTGAGTAGTTTTCCATTGCGAATTCTAAGAAAATTAATAGGTACCTACAATAGAATGAGTCATTCCATTCGTCTCACCATAGCGACAGTTAGCTATGGCGTCTTTCCTCGTCTACAGTTGATTTATTGGTCGAGTTTGTAGTGCAAATAATGCGAATAATATTAGGTATGTCGTGATATTAGATATACAGCGTCAGGTCAAGTTAGCCCCCCGCAGTACAACAATAGCACTCGTGTCTTAGACATAAGGATGGTCCAAAGTCCAAGAAGGGTAACTCTACGTGACGCCGTGTGTAAATTTTTACAGGGCTTTTTTTACCCCAGAGTAGCATTCTTCGATATTGTTATTTATAGGAGAACAAAAAACGTTAATTAATATGTCGACGTCAGTTCATATTTCTAGCAACGTTCTTTGTATCAATTCATAAACTCCATACAATTAACTGCAATTGCAAAGTTCACATATGTCCGTAGAATGTACGAGGAAGTATAGAATATACCTTATAGCTAAGACGGTAAAGAACACAATATTTTCCTTATCTGTCATGCAACAAACGCATGGACATGGAAAAAAACATAACTTAGTGAAGACCCTAACAAAACCAATACGACAGTACTTCTCGAAGTAGGTAAGTAGGTACCTACAGATAATAGCTATCTGAAAGGTCACTCAGTTGATCGAATACTGAAAAGCAGACGTTACGGAACCGGCGCGACGCGGTGTTAGAAGTTAGATAAGTAAGTACGTATATCTTTTTTAGACAATGATAAAGGGACACGCATTAAAATCAAGGTAACATGATGTCTATATATGATAATAATAAAGAAACAAGCGGCAAACAAAACTTTAGTTACAGACAAATTTAACAATACGACTCCACGGAACAAAACAAGACTTGAAATTTATTTTTTTATCATACTATTACATAAAACATTTGTAATAGTTTAAATAATTCCTATTGATCATTCAAATATTGCAGTTAAATGACGCAATGATGTAAGGAAAGTAAATTGGAAAGTCCTTAGCCAAGATATGTTTTTTCCATAAGATACAGATTTGTACATGCATAGAGAAGAACATGACCTTATGTTTATATTTTCATAAAGAAAAGTAGATAATTTTATTAAACTAATTTGATAATAATATGTAATAGTAAGTATCTGCCTAACTAAATACAAAGGAAAACTGTGAGCCCACAACATAAAGTGATTCATTTGTAATATATCTATCTATATATAATATTTATGAAGAGATCAACCAACAGAAAACTGACATACCGAAAACACGAAACTCTTGCGCGATGTAATCGACACCTAGCGCGATCTATTGGTATAAAGTGATACTAAAGTTCCGAAACGAAGTGAGGGCGGGCCACTAGTTAGAAATAAAATAACAAACCCTTGAAAACATAGTAAGAGTAAACAAAACAAAAACAAAATTTGACGGACATAAATTAAAACTATAGATTAAAATGTATTTATAATAATTACCTATTGTCACTTTTTTGAGCTAGTTAGCAGTATATTTGCATGCGTAGGTATGCAAAAATTTAAAAATATATGACTAATGCCATTACGATTAGGAATAGAAAAAGCGACACAACATCAGCATTATTTTAGCATTAATTCTGAGTCGCATTTCAAGCTGGCGTTTCGGAGCCCGGGGTACGCTAAATATAGAGCTACACATGTACAAATACATTGATGGGTTTGATAGCCAGTCCAGTCTAGTACAAAATTTATGTAAATATTTTTACTAAAAATAGGTATGTGCCTTGATCTTTATTTTTTCCTATTTTCAAGTCAACCTATACGTGGGTATATGTGGGTACACCAATACTGCTAGTTTTGTTAAAAAATAACCAGTGAGTAGCTAACTATATGAACCGGCAAATTCCTAATAAATACTTATATGGTTTTATGATAAAGTACCCATACATACCTAGTATGCGTTTTTGTTTGATGTTAAATGGCCTAGTGATAAAAGTACTTGTGATTTATTGTAAATCGGTATTAAATATGTGGACATACATACATTGGAAAATCCGGCCGCAAAAATAATCATCCATCCCCAACCACCATCGGGAGGGATAAAATCACCATCTTTATTTAATTTTGTTTTCTTCAAAGACTTCGCCATTTTTTGTTTTTATAATGTGCCTTATCGTACATAAATATTTTTCACAGCACGAGACGTATAGAACTACAAGCCACGTATACGCTGGCGACTATACTGATAAAGTTTTTAATGTACACTCGTATTTAATGTTCGGAATGAATCAGACCTGCAGTTGTTCCATGGACAGAGCCCTTGTATATAATATCTAATTTAGATAAGCAATTCATGAATAAAAACTATTCATAGTTATTTACACTATCTGTTTCATGCTATCTAATTGTGAATACCTATCTAATATGTTATTGAGTTACCAACGCATAAATTTAAATCTCACGTGAAAGCCTGTTTAATGAGTAAAGGATACTATAAAATTGTAGACTACTTAAATGATAAGGATTCATGGACATAAAGACCTCCATGCCTGCACACTTGTAGCATTTTCATATATATTAACGGAAATTATTAATATTATATAATTACTGAATTTTAATAAATTAGGCTTAGCAGCATTTATTACTGTATAAAATTGATTTATATTGATTATTCAATAATTGACAAGATGCTAACCACCTACTATTGTACACCTCGTCCTTCAGTTTATTAGTATTGGATTAAGTAACTACTACTCTTTGTGACCTATGAGGGGAACCTAAGTAGTCATGCTCACTCAAATGTCTCTGAGGTGGTGGCGTTATGTGGCGGGTCATTACATTTCCTCTAATATGGTTGAGTGAAATGATGGCTGACACATACGTCATACTTGTGAACAGGTGCCACCTTTGGGGACTGGTCCGCTTCGGTTTACCTCATATCTTAGCTTTTAATTTGCTTCATTCTATTTTGTGTTGCATTAGACTGTATGACTTGGTATGAGGATAATAAACCATTGTAAAAAAGTTGGCGATTAAAAAGAGTAACTGGCGAGTTTCTTGCCGGATCTTCTCGACCAGAAACAACTTTCCGAGCCGGTGGTAGAATCGCATTATGTTTATTTATTTCTTTAGTATATTTTATATATCAACATATATATGTATTAACATGTAAATTATACATAAGTACTTATAAATAGTTTTAAGTCATTCAAATGTATGACGATTTGTAAGTGCTGTGTACAAGTCTATGCAAATAAAGAATTATTTGAATTGAATTGAATTGAATTGAATATCAAATCTGTAACGCTCTTAATCTCATAGGCCTAACCCATTTTTAATTATTTTTATACTATATAACTTTTCTTAAAATAAAAAAAAACGGGGTGGGTAAAATGCATCTCGGAACTATAAAAAAAAGTTCATTCCACATAGGTATTTTGTCGAATAACGATAAATGGCTATGTGTACAAAAGGTGTATTACGAGAACGACATATAATGGTAGATGTATTTGGAATTAGCATATTTTTAATGTAGCTAAAAAACATATCGGAAAATCAAATACGAGTAGGTACTTAGTTAGTGTGTTTTGGTTTTGAGTACTTAATTAGTATTTTGTTTACTAGTACTTAGATCGGTTCAATTTATTTCTTGGTGGGATCAAAACCGCTACATTATTGCAAACGTGATCGAGTGTAGAAGAATCAAACCATATCTATAGTATCGGCCAATGGTAACTGGTATCTCAACGACTATCAAACGCGGCGATACCAACCTTTTATAGTTATATAGGAAGTTTATATTTATATAATCCGATTGTAATAAATTATAAATATTATGATGATATAAATGATAAACATTGTTATTTTAAACGCGGTAGGTCCTCCTTTACTATGAGAGTGTTAAATGCTAAGATTAAATCAAAATAGCGGAAGATAGGTGACTCGTCTCAACTGCGTGGACCGCTTAAATTAGGTCTCCGTCGCCTAATTGTACGCAGTCGCAAATTGTCGAGTCTGACAAGCGTTTGAGTTACACGAAAATATTCTTGAATTGTTTTAAGTGGGATGGGAAGGTTACCCAAATGCCTTCGTGTGCTTTTACGCGTTGTACAAATTATTAAAAAAGAAATAACAAATCTCATGGAATAATTAGAAGAAAGTTTTAATTTCTTACGATATTTCTAAATTAATTAAAGGTTTGGTCACCATTTTGCAGAATACGATATATTAATGTGTGACGAGTTAAATCGTTTTGACAGGACTCAACTCTGAAGCGTAGCTGCGCGTAGTACGCTTGACTCACTCACGCTTATGTCAAAAAATAGGTTCGTCTCTGTCTCCCAATATCATACAACTTTAAACTAATGCGTTATAGTAGAGTTGTCAGTATGTGTGCATGTATTTGTGCATCAAGCCCGTTTTCAGTTGTCTTATTGAAGGGACGTGCGTATCTTCCGCTATTTTTTATTAATCTAAGGCTAAATTTATTATAAAAAAATCCGATTTTTGTATCTAGAAATAGAGAGATGTCAGGGTATGTATACCTACTATCGGCTATTATACTTACATCTACTCTCGATCTCTAGCAATATTTATTTTTATGAAACATGACGAAGTTAAAAAAAATGGCCTGCCATCCAAAATATGTAATGCAGTTTTCTAAAATTACATATTAACTTTGTACAAAACATTTAATTTTTTTAAAACAAATTACGAGTATATAATATAGTGTTGGGCAATGGGCAACATAACATACCTAATAATTAATTAATAAATAAGTACGAGTGTTTCTCTCTACAATCTTGATAGCTAATACTTACAGCCCTTAACTGCTGTGCTCTACCTAGATCATTTCATATTTTCTTTATGGAACACCAAAATATCGAAATCCATCATTTGAGATAACTTGCATTGATATATTAGGTAGGTCTTTGAGCCATTCATCATACTTGAGCTCCTGTCTTAGGTAAGTATAAGTAGACAAAATTCCAGTATACTTAAACAGACATAATACATATTATAAGTATACCTACTCTCGTCTCTAACTACTTTTATTTATGTACTACATTTGCAATAATAATAAAGTTTAAACTCATCAAATGGATTAGATAGGTGCCTACTTATCTAAGTGATAAGAGTCACAAGGGCCTACCTTTATAACCATTTAGCAGTAAATGTGATTGAAGAGTGATGTCTAATCATTTTAATAGTTGACTTATGACTTTCGCCACCTTCCTTCTATTTAGTTACCGTGAATAGATGGTAAAAAAAAATCGAAAGTTTTGATGATTTAATATAAATAGCATTTATATTTTTATTGGCCTTATTGTTAATTGTAAATTTTAACACGGTTTAGAATGTCTACGTAGGTTATCTGGTGAAAAAATATAATAATATGCGGTCTCCACTCAAGGAGTTTGCGGCTCCAACGGCTGCCAGTTCTGCGGCTAATATGATCAGCCCACTGCCACTTTAGTTTGCTAATTCGGTGGGCTATGTCGGTGACTCTGGTTCTCTGTCGGATTACATCATTTCTGATGCGGTCCTTCAGAGATACTCCGAGCATAGCCCTTTCCATAGCTCTTTGAGCGACTTTGAACCGGTGGACTAGTCCAGCCGTGAGTGTTCACGTCTAGGTAAGCGTAGTGTAGGACGCCCTGCGACAAGATGGGATGATGACATTCGAAAGCTGGCTGGTGTGGGCTGGATGAGAGTGGCCGAAAATCGGGAGCAGTGGCGTGCATTAGGGGAGACCTATGTCCAACAGTGGACGAGTGTGGGTTGCTGATGATGATAATAATGCACCACGGTTATCGCATTGTTATTTTGTTATTCAAGTCGAGTGAATTATAGGAACCGCATGAACTCAAGGAACTAATCTCCAAAAATTAATCTCGACCTACGGGGACCCGTATCGTTTGTTTGTTGTTGGCGCTCTTGTACCCCCGTGCCTCGGAAAGCACATTAAGCCGTTGTTCCTGCGTCCAATTCCTCTCAGGTCGTGTCACGCTGGTGTCCCATCGGATTATGAGGGTAAGGGAATAGAGAGTGCACTTGCGCACACACTTGAGCACTTTAATATTTACTGCATACGTCGCTGATCGTTGAGACTGGCCGCCGTGGCCGTAATCGGTTGGAGGATATTAATACTTCTTTTACTAATAATACTTATATGTTTCAATAGTATTAGAAATAAACTAGCGCCGCTCAAAACAAAAGCGAATATAAATATAAGGGTTCCGGTTTTTGCCATTTGGCTACGGAACCCTAAAAATCACCCACTTATTAGCGTTTTCTGTACCTCAAGGCTTTAAAGTATTGCGCTCGGTTCGCAAAAAGGTCGAATCTCACCCGGAGATCTATTTTTGAATTGTCGTCTCACTAAAAATGTGTCACTCGCATGTATCGTAGAATTTCAAAGTTATTTTTTGTTGTTATTTATTTAGAAAACAATGGTTTAATATATAACTAATTTAATTTTGAGGGATTATTCGATGTACTTACCATCATGATACAGGCAATTATATGATCTGTGATAATATAAATATAATGTGGTATATAAATAATAGTTATAATAATGGGGAACAAGAGTAGGTATATGTATTCTATGTGCGGAACACTAAAAAAACTATCGACAGAGGATCGAGTTTCAAAGCTTGTAAGTAGTACGATTCAGCTACTAAACGTGGGCCGCCATACTGAATAATGACAATCCGGCTAATCGTTGAACCGCCGCATTTCAATCGGCCCTCTTTTTGATAACAGCTACCCGTAATGTAATACGGCGGATTATACAATCCGACAGCGACTTACTTATACACTTTGTAAGTGCCTTGTGATAGCTAAATTCTTCTTTTTTACACGGTGTATGTGTACTGGTATTAGGTTTTTACATTCATCATCAGCAACCCACACTCGTCCACTGCTGGACATAGGTCTCCCCTAATGCACGCCACTGCTCCCGATTTTCGGCCACTCTCATCCAGCCTACACCAGCCAGCCTTCCTACACTACGCTTACCGAGTCGCGGTCTCCACTCAAGGACTTTACGGCTCCAACGGCTGTCAGTTCTGCGGCTAATATGACCAGCCCACTGCCACTTCAGTTTGCTACTTCGGTGGGCTATGTCGATGACTCTGGTTCTCTGTCGGATTACATCATTTCTGATGCGGTCCTTCAGAGATACCGAGCATAGCCCTTTCCATAGCTCTTTGAGCGACTTTGAATCGGTGGACCAGTCCAGCCGTGAGTGTCCACGTCTCGGCACCGTAAGGCATGACCGGAAGGACGCACTGGTCGAAGACTTTCGACTTAAGACTTTGAGGGATGGGTGACGAGAAGACTTGACGAAGTTTACCAAATGCTCCCCAGCCTAGCTGAATTCTTCAATTGGCTTCTCTTTCGAAGTTATTTCTGCCTAATTAAAGCGTTTGTCCTAGATAGACATATTCCTGAACAACTTCGAGAGGTACTCCATTAACAGTGACCGGTCCCGGTTTTTTCATTAGTATAATTCATATACATGTATATGCAGGTATCATAGTATCTAGATACTAATTTATAATTAATAAGTCTTCATAATCATCATCATCAGCTCATTTAAGTCCCCACTGCTGGGGCACGGGCCTCCCTCAATCACATGAGGGGTAATTGCCATACTCACCACGCTTGGCAGACGGATTGGCGAGGGTTTAGATATAAATGGAGAGTTTTCCTTCTCTGGGTGCTGATGATCATCTGCACCTGCAGCTTTACCTTAATCGCCTTTTACGACACCTCGGTAAGAGTGAGGGTGGCCTATTCTACTCTGCCGGGGACCACACGGTCGAATAAGTCTTAGTGAGAATAAAATCTTTAAACCTAAACTTAATGTAAACACACACACGCTCGTTGAGCGTACTTCCGCAAAAAAGTGTAGGTACATAAATAAGTTTAAAATTCACGTAATTATCTTTTGATAGTAAAACTAATCGCTAACATTTATCAAGTTAGTCGTAATTGTGCAGTAAAACAATAAAGAGATTTAGTCTGATACTAACTACACATAATATACTTAGTCATGTATTTGAATAATATGAATAATGACACTATTCATCTCTAGTTCCAGTGAAACTAGTTTGTGTGATGAGTACGGTCAGGAATAAAAGTAGCTTAACACTTTAGTACTATGTCAAAGTAACTGTTCCGCCTTATTATAGGCAGTTTCCAAGGCGTTCGTAAAAAATGTTACTTCGACATGGTACTAAAGTGTTGAGCTACTTTTGATGCTGACCGTACTTACATTTGGATTACAGTAAAGGTGATTGGCGGAGTTTAGGAGTTGTCCCCCTGACGCTCAAATGTCAAGATTTGGCATACTGAAAAGAACATTTTTTGTTAGATAATTCTCTGAAAATATAATGAAGATGATGATTTTTGAACTCAAATAATACCAAGGATAATGACCCTACAGCTTTGGTGCCATAGTAATATTTATTTATATCGGTAGAGGGGCAAAGTAAACAGGCATATTTTTATTTACATACGACATATATTTGGTAAGCAGACAATTGAACACCGAACAGACTGACATACAGGATGTCTTCTTAAAACCAGAGTGTAGACTTTGCGGGGGGGTGTTAAACCTACTTGGGTTTCTATAGACTTACTATACTTACTACACTTACTATACTTGGGTTTTTATATTTATATCGGTAGAGGGGCAAAGTAAACAGGCATATTTTGTATTTATATACGACATATATTTTGGATAAGCAGACAATTGAACACCGAACAGACTGACATACAGGATGTCTTCTTAAAACCAGAGTGTAGACTTTGTCTATAGAAACCCAAGTAGGTTTAACAGTAATAAATACTAAGGGGAAAAAGTCCTACAGAGTACTTACAGCATTTTTTATAGTATTTATGGCGACGGGTAGCCCTAACTAGCGACACCATTCGTTTTTCATTGTTTCAAACCGGATGGTTTAGTAGCTATTTTAAACTATTTTGGAGTTACAACCTCTCGGCAAACACTTATACCTACTATTTATTAAATAACCATGCACAAATGTAGGGTCCATTTTTGTACGCGAAAAATTGATTCACGATAAAAGTGGCCGCTTTTGGCGGTAATTCAAATTTCGAGTACAAAGGCAGACCCAAAAGTTAAGTATAAGTATTTAATAAATAGTATAAGTGTTTGACAAGAGGTTGTAACCCCGAAATTGCATAAAATAGATCCGGTTTAGTAGCTAAAAATTAAAATCGATTGGCGTCGCTAGTGTGCCCTACCCGTCACCCTAATGTGGCAACGTGATCTCTATTTAAGACCCTACTAAGTCTAAAAAACTAGCGCCGTCAGTAAGTACATTTAATAGTGATTGTGGCGATTATTTTAAATACGATTTTTTAAAAGTAAAGAATAAAAATTTTTCGAGACGAATACTATTTTGATTTAATATAAGGACGCATAGCAATAGTTTGTAACAAAAATCGGTTAATACTTTCCTCCAAGTATAAAGTAGTGCTTTTTTTAAAATATCTAATCATTACCAAAATCAATATAAATCTATTGCCCTAGCTTCGTCGATGTAGCGCCTTATCAACAGCAATAAGGGTATTTCATTTATTTTTATAGAAACTTATTATGTAACCATGATGTAACCCAATTGGGGCAAAAATTAATAAAGAGAAAAGGATAATGGTGTGAAAAATACCCGAGATCCCTATAATAATGTCCAAATCTCAGCCACTATCTACGGCAATGTGATGCTATGTGTGAAAAAATATTTAATTATTTACGCAAACATTTAAAATTACTACCAATCCATGTATTTAAAAGAAAATTATCTGAATGGCTTAAAGAACATCATTTTTATTTTCTGGAAGATTTTTATAAAAGCAATAGTTGTAAGCTAGATTTGTGAGTACAAGAATCGTTAAGTTATATATAATGTTATGCTTTTTGTGTTGTTCCGAGGTCTTTAGTTTATTTAAATAATATTATTTTTTGTAGCTATAAGTACCTAATTTAATATTTGCATGCCATGTTTGGCCAAATATGCGAACAAATCTAAACGATGTTAACAACAAATGTAACCATATTTTGCGCAAATAAAATATATTCTATTCTAAAAATATATTCTATTCTATTCTAATGAACACGTAAAGACATTAAAATATACTAATTAACCTTCAAGGTGAGACATCAACGTTACTAGCGCCGCCATTAGATTTGTATTAATTGTGACGATTATGAGACATTTTTTAAAAAGTACAACGGCGAATTTTTTGAGATGTAAGTACTTGTTTAATATTGTCTTCGTACAAGTAATTCTTATCTATCTAAAGTACGAAACAAGAAAATTACCTCTGCTGAAACCATTATGCCATATCGCCATGGTCGTATGCCAGATTGATTTAAATTTTATTATTATAATGAATCTGCTTTGCTACAGTAGGTGGCATACGACCACGGCCATACGGCATAATAATTTCAGCACAGACATTTTTCTTGTTTCGTTTTTTTAGAGCGTGTTTTTGTGGTAGTTAGTTTCTAAACTTTATTTTTATTTAACATATTTTAGTTATGTAAATAAAATGACAGAGGTATTTGAAATGTGCTAAAAAGCTTTCATTTGATACCCCACTCTGTACCGTCAAGCATTTTTTTGGTTCCTTACTCTAAGTCCCTTAGATGGCGCTGTAGTCAATATAACGAGACGCCATGTAGCCTATAACCAGGAGTCAATCAAGACGCTTCTAACGACACCAAATAAAAGTTATGAATTATGAGGAACCAGATGAACAACCATACATACATACAGGTTAAAATCATAGCCCTCCTTTTTGCTTTGCCGTAGTCGGGTAAAATTATGTTTACTGTAAGGAAGAAATTATGTCATAATTTGTCTCAAAAACGTACATACATCAAAGTATACAAAACTATCAAATTTTCTCAGTCGATTCTCACTTTAATGTCAAACACATTCGGTAAATTGAGGAATTTTGACAGATTATAGTAACCTGATGTATGGCTTACAATCTTGTGACTTGGCGTACAATCTTAAAGCAGTTATTTCTATAAATTATTAGTTCATTACTAAACTCTGTTGAGTTAATTTGAAAATAAACACATATCTAAATGTATTCAGGCTCCAACTGCAAAAGATAGTTATTTTCGTAAATGAAAATAACTATTTACTAATTAATATCAACTTATTAGGTTATTATCCCATAATATTTAACGTTGATAAATTAACGATAGGTATAGAATAATAAAAAATACAATTTCAACTACATACCAATGTAATAATAATTATAACTTTTTTGAAATTCCCGCTTGAATGACGCTCCGCCTACCAGTGCGGATTGCGACATCAGAGTACATAGTCGATACGAATTAAAATATTATATAATCATTGCGATAAAAAGTTATAGGTATGTATGTACATACATAAATTTTGGTTAATAAAATTATAATAAATATAGTTTTTTATTATCTTACTCCATAGCTTAAATCGCTTAAATCATTGAGGTAAATCGGAACGTTTAACTAGAGATGTTACAAGAGGAAATTGATTCACTCAATTAATTGAACTTATTTCAATTCTGTTTAAGAATTAAATCAATTTTCACAATTTTTCATTTAATATCTTAAAACACGGAGACTGTTAGTTTCTCAAGAATTAATTTTAAGACTTACTTGTCTGCAGTGCTTGTCAGTCTTGAACGCTATGTCAAACTAAAAAAACATTGTGTTAAATATATGGTTTTAAACTTTCATGGTCACTAACATTAGAATAGTTATTTACGAGATTTCTACCATGTACCATCACATGTGACCATGGAGCTTGTAACAGTGCCGAAATATCGGAAACTCAAAAATAAGGTACATGGTATAAATGCAGCACAGTGCTGCTTCACGCCGGTTTTCTGTGAGGCCATGGTATCACTCCAGTCGAAGCGGCCAATTAATGCTGAAGCGTTGCTTTCCCACGGTGAAGTCCCATTTCACTTAGTGTAAATCGCTATAAATATTATAATTTAAATTAAACGATTGAATGTCTCGCTTTTATATCGTGTCTCCTCTCTATTTATGTCATTAATGTCATTATTGTCATGTCATTTGCATTTTGCGTTGCCTTGGTTAACTTTTCGTTGCGTGTGGTTAGTTTGGTGATACACTAGGTGTTTTAACATGCTAATAGTTCCATAATAATAATTCGTTCTCTTTGAAAATCATAATAAGTTATCGTTGCGTTTTGATACTGTTAAATATTTCAGAAGACAATTTCAAGATTATTTTATTGGGACGCATTCAATAATTATCAAATCTGAATTCAAGCCCAACTTTTCTTTGTGACTACTTAGCAAAACTTGCGAGTGAAATTTATTCTTTGTCTTACTTTTTGTCATATGAAAGTGATATGATATTGTACTGTTTCTGACAGACTCTTTATGGAACACTTCTTTAAAAAGGTATGTAATGTTTTGGAGACTTTTGTAATATTTTTTGTAGATACTTCTATAGTACCTACTCTCTATGTTTATTGTTTAAAATGTACACGGACGTGTGGTTTAAGTACATAAAGATTTTTTTACATAGTAAAAAATTTTGGATGGTGAATAATTCATGTTGTAGAAGCCGTTGATTTGCAATAAACTTGGATAGTATTAGATTGATTTAAGGTATTAGGTAAGTACCTAGTGTTTTAATTTTTTTTGAAAGTTTTATTAGTGAATAGCACTACCTTACAAATTGCCCTTTAGCTAAATATGGTCTGGAAAGTTAGCTTACAGCAATAAAACCACTTAAGGCGATGGGTAGCCCGAACTAGCGACACTATTCTTTTTTAATTGCTAGCAACTAAACCGGATCTATTTTAAACAATTTCAGAGCTACGACCACTCGGCAAACACTAATACTATTTATTAATTAACCATGCACAAATGTTGGGTCCGTTATTGTATGCGAAGAATTGATTACCGTCAAATGCGGCCACTTTTAGCGTGAATCAATTTTTCGCGTACGTGTTGGTCCCAACATTTGTGCAAGGTTATTTAATAAATAGTATAAGTGTTTGCCAAGAGGTTGTAACCCCGAAATTGTTTGAAATAGATCCGGTTTAGTAGCTAACAATTAAAATCGATTGGCGTCGTTAGTGTGCCCTACGCGTCACTTTAAATAAAAACGCTATTTGTACAGACAGCCACACATCAGCTTACTACAACCAAATATGTTTGACATTAAGGTGAGAATCATTTAAAGAAATTTGGCTGTGCATATAGCGTTCAATAAATTTAAGTTTTCATAAATACTTACTTATACTAATACTACTTACTTAAATGACAAGAATTTGTGGAAATGATAATGATAAACTGTTCGCCTACACCCATGATACTGTACTTAAAAAAATTTTGGTGATTAAAAAGAGTAACTGGCGAGTTTCTTGCCGAATCTTCTCGTCAGAATCAACTTTCCGATTCCGGTGGTAGAATCACATTATATTTATTCATTTCTTAGTATATTTTTTGTATCGACATATATGTTTAATTACATGTATAATATACATAGCTATAATTTATATTTTTCATGTATGACGATTTGTAAGAGCTGTATATAAGCCTATGCAAATAAAGTACTTTTGAATTTTGAATTTTTGAATTTTATGTCCAAAGAAACTTATTGTAAATCACAGTCTTAATTTATTACTGTACTAAGGCTCAAGCTATCCCATTTTAACACACATGTCAATAGTAACAAAATTCATACCTGTAAAAGTAACACAGCCTTTAGTAAATTAAATAAGTAAAGTACATAATAACCGTCAATTATTAGAATAAGGTTTTATCCTCAAACAAGCTAGATACAACTTCTTTTCTAAGGTCAATACCTGGATGATAGAAGGTTGGCCTCTTGGTTTTTTGTATTTTTTTTTAACTTTAACCATAATGATAAATATCAATCACCAAAACTATACAAAATTACAAAAGTATATAATTTTTGTTATTGTAAACATTTTAAATAAATAAACACTCAGGTATCATTCAAAAACTTGTGTCAGCATTGTTATTGGCTATATATACAACATAGTGTATGTCTCCCAGCCAGGATAAAAAGGAAGCTTCCATTAGGGCTATTAAACATAATTCTTCAAATTGTTTTGTGTCCTATCCTAACTACTTGGTTGGTCAGCGAATTATTTAGCTGGATATTATTGTCCACCTCAATTGTATGGTACGAACATAAGTAAATATGTGAAACTTTTGTGTTTTATAAAAATTCCCTACACTATTATTTATTTAGGTAGATTATAGCGAAAGGATATTAATTTACCTTTTTTTAGTGACATAGTAGTTCAGAATGCGTCTTCCATATGGGGTTGTGGTGGGAATCCGAGCACACACCTATGGATTTTTTAAATCATCTATGTGCATATTTCTACCATTACCTAGCTCATCGGTGAGCGAAAACATAGTGAGGAAAAGTGTAACCACATTCAATTGGTCTGGTTCTGTGGAGTTTCGAAGGTCAGAATATATTAGGTCCACGAAATAGGCTATACATATTATTAAATATATTATTATTAAGTGGTCCCACGAATTTCGCTTCATTTTAATTACCAGACTCCCGAAATCCTGAAGCATGGTCTAAGCATATCCTAGGCTCCAAAGAGATAAATGTGGACGCAACCGGGAATTACATGTTAAGATGAAGAAGATTTTAGTAAAAAGTCTGAAACTAGGTGTTCTTAAATAGGATGCACTATATTTCTTGCAGCAAACACAACTAAAATTTGCTCAAACCACCTACTTTTAAGTTGTATGGAACTTGGACGAAGAAGATGAAGACCCTATCGCGAACTCTTACACTAAAGTACAGACAACACATGTCAGGTTACCACAATCTGTCAAAATTCTTCTATTGATATTGAACCGAACATGATTGACATTAAGGTCAGAACCGAATGATGAAATTGGACAGTTTTGTATACTTTGATGTTGTTGCCTTACGTACATTCTCTCAATAAAATGACATGAAAAAACAATTGTTAAAAGACATCACCATCGCGTGGGCACATTATCGCCTTCGCAAAGTTCATTGTGACGTAATGCTGCAACTGTGGGATATCTGGCCTCGATTTCCGCTTCTAAGGAAACAGCAACGATTGCTGCCGACGGTAACATTGCCAGTCGGCTACTTACTGTGCCTTTGACGTTGTTGCGATTGATTTGGCGTTTTTGTACGGCGCCGCACCGATGCGAAACTAACCATCGAATGTAGAACCATTACAAATTTTAATGTTATAATGAAAAGGATTGGTAGAGACTACATGCAGTGCGTGCGTTTTCATTAGTTTCACAGTTAGATAAAAGTACACATTTACAAACACTCTAATAAATTACGTTACTTATTTTCTAAGTTATAGTTATTAACTTCTTATCGATCTCTCTCATCACTTTTAAAAAGGCCGGGAACATATTAGCGATTTCTGTGATTTTGATTTTGTTCATGAGCGGCGTTGATTACTTTCTATCAGGTGACCCGCTTGCTCGTTTGTCACCTCTAGCATAAAAAAAGGTTCAAAATAATTCAATCATGCCAACCAAAAGTCTACCATAAGTTCGCTGAGTCTACTCATATCTTACAAACATTTAAGTACCAAATTAAAATAAGTGATTAACAGGGTAGTAACACATTACAAAACAATGACCAAACAATTATTAAGTGTATGTCGCTCAGTGGGTTAACTGATAACAATTCCTTTCCGACAAATCCATCTAAATTGATTCTCTTCTTCAATTTGTTGTTAGAGAGACAATTAATCAGTATCTACCTAAATACTTTAATTAGGCACTTTTGATAAATGATAGATAAGATAGGCTAGAATCGTAAACTAATTAATTGTATTTGCACAACTATCATGGAAAACATTAGAATATGTAGTATGTACGTTTACTAGATTTCTACCATGTACCTTATTTTATAAAGTTAGTACATAATAAGTAAAAGACAGCGAAGGAGGGTAGACCTATGCCTGCCATTAACAGTAATTTACCCGCAAAAACTTCAGTTACTCCATGACATATTAAAAAGTACTCTTTGCTCCGTGACCATGGCGCTTTACATGCATCAGTTCCGAAATATCGGAAACTCAAAAAAAAGGTACTTCATGATAGAAATCCCGTAATTAAAGTATTATACCCATTGTCTGCACGTAGGTAATATATATTTTTATGAGATGGGAGCAGACAAGAAAACTTATTATTTGATGGTAAGTGATTGCCGGCGCTCATGGACTCGCAACAGCAGTGCAAGATAACTGCGATTTTTCGTACATCTAAAATGTATAGGTATTCATCCAAACGATTTTATAGAGCCATACTCTTGCTGGGTATGTTTTTAAATTTATAATAGAAAAACTGATTTTTCTTAACGACTTCAAAGATTCTGATTAACCATAAATTCTAAATGCATGTTTTTAGAGAACATTTCGGCTGGTATAACAACTAACAAACCATTATATAAATACTACGTATCGTTTAATTTAACACGCTTTAGCTAGCAATTTTGAGTCATTCAATTTCAATTACTAGATTTAAAACGTTCAATCAGTAGTACGTGACAGGCGGTCTAGAAAGTCGCCTAGATACTAGCACAAGTCCTAGTTGCGGAATACGTCGTTAAACTTAAGTCTTATACGTACGATACGTCACGTTTTTATTTAGATAATCTTCTTTTTGATGGAAAAGTAACCCCGATGAACCATATCATTGAGAAACTGTGATATGGCTTAAAAGTCAGTAGAAACCCATTCAAAATGAAATATACACAGGTAGCAAATTTTATTTTTTTGCGACTTAAAAGTTTCTGTCCGTGTAACACACAATCCTTACCAAACACCCTGTACGATCATAGCAGATGGTTTTAGTTTTTCTGCTATTCAGGGCAGAGGTGAATCTAATTCAAAGTTCAGGCGTTCTTTGAGTAACAAGTGGTGGAATTCATGTGTCGTTATTTTAACTGGAAGCGTGCTTTGTTTTGTCACAGAAAATACTTTGTCAGGAATTAGGATAAAGGTGTTCGCAAGTTTAGTGCTTTTATTCAGTCACGACTTCGCCAGGTGCCTGTGCTAGACTCTAGAATAAAAAACACATAAAAATTGTACGGTCAACAGCACATCACGGTATACACTTGCAGTACGATAATAACGCGTATGCCCCGGACATAAGGGTGGTCTCTATGTCAAAGTGTATAGTCTGATGTGCTTTTTACTGTGCAAAGTCCATTGAAAGATCGATTTTCATTGAGTTCGTCATTCTAAAATGAGATTTAATCACTAAAGATAAAGAGTTCTTCTTAAATATTGATCATGTAAAGTGTTTACTGTATTCATGACTCCGCTTTAACATAATTCCCTTAATCATGAAGATATTAACTTTGAACAGCAAATAAACTATTATTAGTAGTACTAACAATATGTTGTAGTATGTACTAACTTACTAAAATAAATCACATGTTAAGTAACTAGTTACTAGTAATACGTTACAAAAATATAGGTATTTTAACTTGCTCAACGAATCACTGAGCACGCTGTGACCGAATGTTTAAACTCGATTCCCAAACAAACAAACTGAAGACCTCTCATGTATGTCGTCATTGAATATCGATATCGCCACACGTGATTTGTATGTATGTGTGCGATGATGATAACAAAAGAGTGCCTACTGTTCTTATTTTCACTGTTGTAAGTAGACAGCTGTTGACCAACATTCGTTGAAAAGATGTCTGATAAAGCGTAAAGAAAAAATCTAGGTGTGTATCTGCACAAGAAATGATAAACAATTGAAAAATAAATCAAGCACCTACATATGCAGTAGGAGTAAGTTTGGGCTATTGTCAAGTTAAATATCAGTAGGTAAGACATGTTATGATTTGCTATTAAATCTTTGGTTTATAAACTTTGGTGATTTAGTATTACGTTTTATACTTTCTCTTCTTAAGAGTAGCATACGGTTTATTTGCTATTGAATAAAAGTATGAGTAAAATGGTGCGTTATTGGCATTCAAATACAATTGTTTATTGGCGTATGTATTGTGATGACAAATACTTGAAAGGTTAATATTTTCATAAGGAATATTCGAGGGTTAAAACATTGCGGTCCAACCTCTGTTTACATTCCATTTGCATGAAAGTGTGTGTCCACGGAGTGTGATCCCGTTGCTTTCTACTTATTCGATGGAATTCAAAGATATTATAAGAACTAGATGTGCACATATTCTTACTTACGCCATTTTTCAACCAAATCTGAGCGAAGCGATGACGTGTTTCAGCAAGTAATACAAATTAGTTATTTGAAATTGCGTCATCTGATTTTTATCGATTTTCCATTGTTGCTAGCTAAGGCACATCTCCGTGGCGGTTTGGTGGGAAATGACCCTTATACCTTCTACGTTAATTATCGATAAGGCTTATGTCTATGAGTTTTAGGAATATTTGTTAATTAACAAGCTTAATTATAAAGACTAAAGGTAGTAAATAAGAACCCTAATATACACGGGCTATGTAATTTTGTATGCGTGTTGAGACAAAATGCAACCCCCATCACCCTCGTCTAGACATGGAGAGGATACAAACAAAGGGGATTGGAACCCTCTCAATCTCAGTAGACTTGAAGCTCAGAGTATTTATATTGTGTTTCTTCTGTTGTCTGATAGTACACACCGTAATTTTTTATTGGTTACATCTCGAAAACCTCATAATACGTATCCTGAATAAAGTCCATTTAGCATTAGATCAACAAAATAAGCGGAAAAATATCAGCTGTTCCATTTAAAATATAATCTCCAACCCACAATAATGTATGGGACAGCTGATTCTTTTTTCGCTTATTTTGTCGATCTAACATGCTAAATGGACTTCATTCACGATACCTACCTAATAAGGTCTTCGGGATGTAAACGATAAGACAAATGACGGTATATAGTAGTATTCTGTAACACAAATGCATTCATTAAACTACTTAGTTCGGAATCTGGTGGCTTAATTTGAAGCCGTCCCGTAACCAACGAGAATATACCTGTCGCATCCAAACAAAGGAGACACAGAAAATTAGGCCCTCAGGTCAATAGATGTTGAATTGTTGTAAACATCATACAGTTTCTGTTCATAAAAGAAAAGTATTATATGTATAATATTTGTAATCCCACTGTTGATTCTGATGTTTGACGACCCCTTTTGGAACAGTGGTAGTGAACGCTACCTCTGGTGCAAGGGTTGCGGGTTCGATCCCCGCACAGTGCTAACATTTGTGTGCATGAACATATCTGTTTTTATTGGTCTGGGTGTTATCTATGTATTATAAGTATGTATTTACAAAAGAAAAGTATTATATGTATATAGTTGTAATCCCACTGTTCATTCTGATATCTGTAACACAGGTGCTTGAGCTTCCTATCTCGGAGTCAGATCAATGTATGTGATGTTGTGAAATATTTATTTATTTATTTATTCGTAACACAGATGATTGAGCTACCTATCTCGGAGTCAGATCAATGTATAGGATGTTGTGAAATATTTATTTATTTATTTATAGCGATGTAACACATCTAGAATTCTCAACAACAGTGGTGCAGTGGTCTCGCAGCCCGTATCGCGGTGTCGGCGGTTCCTCCTAAGCTCAGGTGTGCATTTTTTTTAGCGCTTTCTGACATCAGCCCGGGTTGTCGGCCGCATTTGTTGCCGGGGCAGTTTTTGCTCGCTTCTCGTATCATTGATGGTTCCAGACAGTGATGTTTTATTTATGTATGTATCGCTCACATCACGTTACAGTGTTTACAACTATCTTTTTGACATTAGTGCCGAAATAGGTACACGATTAAGAACTTAAAACAGATCCATTCGTAAGTTTACTCGTACAGTCACGTGCACTAATAAGTAGTACAACCTCATTAAAATATGAAACTTATGGTTCCGCCTTAAGAGTTGAGGTGTTTGCATTTCATTGCAGGCGACTGTACACACAGCGTCACATCGAGTTACCCTTTTTGACCTTTGGACCGTCCTTATGTCTATGGCATAAGTGCTACTTTTCCACTGCAGGGGGGTAAATTGATCTGACGCTGACTGTACATTGTGTCAACAAGAATATTGAATTACGAAAATGTATAAAAAAGGTAAACACTAGGATAAAACATTTAATAGAGAACATTAACTGAAAAAGAAATCCAAGTCTGCTCTTACTATTATACAGTAGTCCTATTATCTAAGATTTCATCTAATTTTTAGACCTAAGCGTTACTTTTAATTGTGACTATTAGTATTGATAATATCAATTCTGTATCGATTATAATAATCGAATTTAGTGTTGATAAATCGAATCATCATTTCACAAGTACGGCTATATTTTTATAAAATAAGTAGGTCATGGATTGGAACCGTGTCAAGATAATTCAATCTGATCATCATAATTTCTGGTCGGAATGCCTCAAAGAGTATCATATAAGTATGTAGATAAGAGCCAGCTGATGTTGATCTTCTTGATAGCAAATATCGAATCGAACTAAATATCCGGAGACAGTCCTACGACGTTCGCGACGGAAAATAGATTTCTCCTCAAGTGCTCTATTTATATAAAGCTTTGGATTGAACCGGCTTTAACATAAGAATAATAACCTCCAACCGATTTCGGCTAAGGTGGCCAATCTTATATCTATCAGCCACTTAGGTACGCAAAATATACACTTGAGGAGGAAATGGTGGTGAAAAATGTATTACTTAGTCTACTGGGTTAAAAAGTAATGTTGGAGATATTTTTCTATACAGAGTGTATCTGTGTTCGTGTTCTATTAACCATTCTGTCAACATTTGTTCTATGACTTTTGGAAATTCAAAAAATATCAACTTCTCATACAAAGTCGGTCACGTGACTTGGCCATTTTGTATGGGGAGTCGATTAATTTTCGACTAATTTCGAAAAGTTGTAGAACAAATGTTATTCAGAACGGTTGTTGGAACACGTGGTTAACGGGATGTCAATGTTTACAGATACATCCTGTATGTATAGTAAATGTCTGTTTCAATATATTTTTATGGCTGACTTCATTTCTGCGTGAACGAATATTTACTACCGAATTTATCTCCTATGTCAGGAGGTGAAGAATTACGTAGTGCGGTCAATATTCTGAATATCAGCCATATTACTTCATTGTGAGTGGCATGTCGTGTCTTATGATTACGTACATACTACACATATTTGGTTATTGCTCTTGAAAACCTTATATTCATTCTATGAAAATAGCAACGGGTATGACTACCGGTGGTAATTAATATAATGCCGGCATTTGTATACGCAAATTGTCCGTGACCTCGTTCAATGGCTTGTGGACAAATTATTCTATTTATTCGACGAAAACAATTATTATTTTAACAATCAATGATTTCCTTATTGTTAAGTACATACATAGTTTTCAGTTAAAATTGCAAAGGTTTTTATAATTGAATTATGGATACTAAGTTTGCCTTTATTGTATACCCGAAAAATTCTGATAATCCTATGATTATCACATATCCTACACTAGCAGACTGGCAATCAATTTATTGGAAAGAGTATTAAACTACTTATGAAAACAAATTACCACAAAAGCTTGGACACATGCATTTTACAACACAGGCATACAGATGTAGAGTAGCTAATTTACTAGAATTAGCGGAATCGATAAACGTTTGTGATGTTATTATGACATTTGAAAATTATTTTTAAAACGTATGACGTGTACCATGTAACGTGAATAAGAATTGATGCTTTTAATTTTATTTGCAATAAAATACCTTTTAATTTTACTTCGTATGATCTAAGTTAAGTTTATGCGATTATTAAAAACCAATATTATCCTTATTTTTTTATAATATTCATACATTTTGCGTCCAAATTATCCATTTATTTCAGTTAACTCAGATCGGTGTAGACTATAAATAAATTTCTTTATATTATTTACCTATGAAGATTCGTATAAATCAATTGGTGATAACATCGTAAAGGTCAATGATTAGTGTATATCTATATTGCATTATTCCCTCATAATTGGAACGAGGCGATAAGTGAATCGTATCACAAAAGATACGTTCAATGAATCTTAGCAGCATTCAATCATTTCTGTGTTCAGTGTCGTTTTGTGTGGTGTAAATTGTCTAAGGCTACCTTGAAGGTTTAATGAAATTTTATAGTTTCAGACGCAGTGTTAAATTAAACGCAAAAAGTGTTTTTCAATAATATAGGTACCGCCATTTAATCATACATTAGAGTAAAATAAACATCCCCAAGAAAAAGAGGTCGAAATCTTACAAAGATAAATGTTTTGTCTTACATTTCGTTAAGGCAATTGTGCTGATAATTTTTGGTGAGAAAGCGTTTTTTTTTTTGCACGTTGCTTAGAAAGAAGTATTTCCTCATTGCCCTAGTTTCTCGAGTAGTGAAATAAATGTAGCTTTGCTGATACGTAAGCATATTTAACTTTGCTTTAGATTAGGTTTAAATTTGGTAGAATATATTTTTTTGTTTCGAGAACTTTTTGTCTTTAGGAACTAGGACGCTTTTGGGTGTTATCCTCAATTTTATACTCTTGATATTATTACCTTTTATGCATGTGTAAACTAGACAAATTATCTGTTTATGAATGACAAAAGGGCTAGGGAACGAGTCGCAAGGTCGCCTGCGGATTATACGAGAGTCGAGTGGTCTCGAGACTATTTTGGTCCGTTTGGTACCACAGAGACTAAGAAATGCAGTGATGTGTTTAACACGGTTTCCAACGATTTTCCGTCTGTTTTATATCGAATTTAGATCTAATTAGCGCTCGTTTATTGAGGGCGATAATAAGAATTGAGTTCATTCAATATTACGAACTCTGCGTACCTAATGTGCGTATACCTATATAATTTTCGCAGTTTGCATACTGTATATTGTTTTATTTTTTATTTTAATGAGTATTACATAGAGATTTAATCAACGAATAAGAATGTATCTATCTGTTTTGTCATTCATAAAGGCGATTGGCGAGGCGGATATCGCCTTAACACCTAAACGTTTCAAGATCGAACCAGACGCCCTAGTACCACTAGTACCTACACACATGCTCTTAGGGACATTTCACTTTTGAGGTTATGTTAGTTATGAACTTATTATTCCCAACTTCTACGTTTATCTCATGATTAAATTATTTATTACACTCAATTTAAGCATTGAAATCCACATATTTACATCTAGAATCGATGAACCTAAATGCGGTACTCAAAATACATGGGCACCTGCCAATGGGGGCCGTGTGGTCCCCGGTAGAGTAGAATAGGCCACCCTCACTCTTACCGAGGTGTCGTAAAAGGCGACTAAGGTAAAGCTGCTGGCATGATCATCAGCACCCAGAGAAGGAAAACTCTGCATTTATATCAAAACCCTCGCCAACCCGTCTGCCAAGCGTGGTGAGTATGGCAATTACCCCTCATATGATTGAGGGAGGCCCGTGGCCCAGCAGTGGGGACATAAATGGGCTGACGATGACGATGACCTGCCAATCGCCTTTGTATAAGTTACTCTATGGGTGCAATTATCGAACTCCGTTGATGCACGGAAGATAATTTTCGAAAATGCAAAATTAGGGTAATAATTTCTAAAAGATCAAAGCTTTGAGACTCTGTATTGGTATGCAACCGTAGCTAATAATTATGTCGGATTGTTATACCATGCAATGTCTTGTCAATCACGTGAGCCATATTGATGATTGACGTAGTCCATTCATAACAATATACAGCTAGGCGATTCGGAATGATATAATGAAACATCATAGTCGAAGATAATGTCCGCAGTTGGATGATAAGTAAGTAATCTAAGTTTAGAGACGTAATAAATAAAACATCAGGCTCTGCGACTTAACCTAATAGGTACCTATATGTATACACTAGACGGTGCCCGCGGCGTTACTCACGCAGTTTTAGTATTTGTTACAAAAGTCTACATTCAAATTTCAAACCCGCGCATCTACAAGGGGTAGATTACGAACTCTGCGTACCTAATGTGCGTATACCTTTATAATTTTCGCAGTTTGCATACATATATATTGTTTTTTTTTATTTTAATGAGTATTACCTACATAGAGATTTAATCAACGAATAAGAAAGTATCTATCTGTTTTGTCATTCCTAAAGGCGATTGGCGGTTGATTGGATATACCTATATGTATACACTAGACGGTGCCCGCGGCGTTACTCACGCAGTTTTAGTATTTGTTACAAAAGTCTTCATTCAAATTTCAAACCCGCGCATCTACCCCTTAGGGGGTTGAAAGTTTAAAAGTCATTTTTTCAATCAAAGCCCGTGCCCAAACATCAATTTTAAGTTTCTTACTGTACCATGTGGCAAACCCCTTTACTGCATTTCACTCCTTCAAGGGGTGATTTTCCAAAAACTTTGCAGTGAATTTCTATTTATTTCAAATTATACGTATAAATACAAATTTTCATATTCCTGACATAAAAGACGACGGAATATCATACAAACTTCAATCCCTTTTTTCATTCCCCTAAGAGTTGAATTTACAAAAAATTGAAAACAAATTGTTTTTGATTTAATATTAGGAGCCCAAGTAATGATATTTAAGATTCTTACATTAAAATTGCTAAACCCCCATGCCGTATTTCTCCCCCTAATTAACCCTAAGGGTGATTTCCCAAAAAAACTTTTAGTTTCCAATTATTAGTCTAAATTCAAATTTTCACATTCCTAACATCAAAGAGGCCGACTTCCATACAAATTTCTCACCCCCTTTTACCCACTTAAAAGCCGAACTATTAAAAATCCCTTCTTAGTACTCACTTTCACTATCAAAGGAACCCCCTGCCCAAATTTCAAGTTTCTAGGGTCAGTAGTTTGGCCTGTGGATCCGTTCCTAGTCACTTTGTCACTGAGGTTCTCCTTTTTTATATATGCATAGATAAAAAATATTTAGGGTTGGTTTTTTAATTAAATAAATATTTTTCTTTCGTCGTAATTTTTTTACGTTTATACACATTTCTTTACTACACATTTTTTCCTTTTAGTACCTATTTGGAGATGGTTTAAATGATAATTAATTAAATTACTGGTTTAATCGGGCTGGTATTTTGAGTAAATTGTAATTTCTTTAATCTTGCTATAGCTATAGATACCTACTATCTAGAATAACGGAATGGAATTGGGTAACTAAGGTGAAATCCCAGAAAGAAAACAATAGCTCTGCTGATAATACACTACACAAGTTGTTACGCAATTTTGTTATTTCATATTTAAACGTAGTGTGAGTGAACAAAAGACTGCCGGCCACTTTGCAGCTTTGAATAAATTTCTAAAAGTCTTGCTTGCGCGAAACGGTGTTTGTCATGGCAACAGTGATTAGCATAATATTATTTAATCTTGACACAGTGCGGGGTGGGGTCAATCTTCGATTTAAGCTCGGACTGTACGTCTGGTAATGTTTTTAGAATTCGGCTGACCCAAGATGGAGAGTGCACGTGCTCCCCGTAGGGTTGACAGAATATGAATATATGATGAATATAAAATATGGACACGGATTGGACGTAGACGGCCGGCTAGCCAACCAAAGACAAATAAAGCCAAACTTCTATTTAGTTACGAGCGAACATCCGACGCTAGACGTCGTCGCTTCACTAATCAAGTTTACGATCTGAACGGCACGTGTTGAACGCTAAAACGTTATTTTGTCAATGTGATATTGTGAAATCGTCAAAGTGGGATTATTCAAATCAGTGCTCGCTAACTCATGCGGTGAGTTATTTTCACTACGATAATTTTATGTCAGAGTTACGTGCGCGTTGAAACTGTTATTATAATGTTTGTATTTACAAATGTATTGGGTACTCTTTTAGAGTTAATTCAACGGTTTAGCACTATTAAACGTATTATTAAGTAGATTTTTCATGGTCTGAATGGAATAACAACAATTTACGTGTCTGCCCAAAACCGGTCATTGACAACCCTGGCTCGCGGCAAGTGGTCTCTAGCACGTGGTGCCAGCATGGGTCCCGTTTGGTACTCATGTACAACACGCATGCTAACGCTCTATCTCACTCCCACAAGCCCAATTGTATTTATACTGTTTTGTTTTTAAAGCGCACCGCGAATGTCCACAATCAAGTCAAAACATACTCGTATTGTCGTTACTGATAAAGTCCGGTGCTGTACATGAGTAACCAGTCGAGTATTGGACATTTTTAACCTTGTGCGTAATTATCACTAATCATGGTGAATATCCCGGGTTTATAGTAAATCGTAAGATAAGGTTTCGAAACTTTGAAATATAATATCTGTGAGACCTTTTTTATGCCAGAGGCGGACAAGCGAGCAAGGCAGTCACCTGATGGAAAGTAATCAAGGCCGCCCATGAACATCCGCGAAATCAGAGAGATCGGTAATGTGTTACCTACTGCATGAAATGCATTTGCGCTTCAAATATTGATTATACAAACTTGTGGTTAATCCTTTTAGCTGACACCATCAGTTTTATGATCAAAAAATGAGCTCTATATATCTAGCTTGTGGTTTGTGTGTCATACATCTTAATTGGAATTAGAAATAACAAACCTTTTCCTTTTTTGATTGAATGGTTAAAGAATTTTTTTTTTCATTCTCACATTTCATACGTTGACCTGATTCCGTACTAAGTAACTTAAGCACTTGTGTTACAGATATCAGACAACGTAGGAACAAAAATATATACCTACTTAAATACATATATTACACCCAGACACTGAACAAACACAAGTGTTCATCGCACGAATGTTTGTCCAAGGTGGGGATCGAACCCACGACCTTTGGCGTAAGAGGCAGTGTCACTACCAATTGCGCCATCCGGTCAGTCAAATAGTCATATTATAGTCTGTCTGACATCTACATATTATCTATTACATCTGTTGACAATGACAGAGGAATAAAACCATGGCACCGGGAAGTTGAAATTTTCCAGGTGTTGTACAAAGCATCAGAATAACTAATGGTGATCATGACTCATAGTTATTGCCGCAACGGTGCGCCATATTCCTATTTTCGTATTTTCAGAATGTTACTTTCATACCGAATTAGAGATAAAACGAGCCTTAAGGATTTTATTTAAATTACATTTTGAATTTACCTACGCTGTATTAGTTCGTGAATTTCGGTAAAGATATTTTTACAAAACCTAATTGTTTGAAATGTAAACTGTACAGAACCTTACAACATATACTAAATAAAAAAAAATATCCTTTCAAATATCCATCAGCTTTTGAAGTGCGTAAATTAAAAAAAAATACTCTATTAATAATATTAATGTATGCGGTTAAACTAAAGGTCTAAGATAGCATTATGAATGTAAATGGATCTAAAAGTAGTTAAATATGTAAAGGTTAATGGATGTTTAAATCGTCCTCCGATCAGATTATTATACAATCACGTAGCAAAATCTTTACTTACTACAACTTGGAAGACAATGAAAAAATACCCGCTGGAATCGTGTCCACATCAAGTTTGTCACACTGCTGCAATGGTGTGACTACCAGTAACTTCCATTACTCGTGGACACACCGCTTCGCGCTTTGCCGAAATGCATTTAGTGTCGTAAAGTACAATACAATGCAATACAAATACAAATAATTTTATTTTCTCATATTTTATTCTCATACATGTTTTGAGATGCTCCAGTAAGTAATAAAATACTTGGGTTGGAGCTATCTCGCTCTTACCCATTACATTTCACTTAAATGAGTAAATAAAATCTAAAGCTACTGAAAATTGGCAAAAAAATAAAAAAGTTCTTATTTTTAACACTTCTTGTAAAGTAACCTTGAGTCATCTAGCGTGCCTGATACTTGCGGTTAGATTTTATGAAATTAAGTTTATTATTCAAACCTAATCACGTTTGGTCGAATTTACCCAAAGTAAACACATGCATGACGCTTGAATAATGAATATAGAAATTGAGTGAAAACTAACTATAAAGTATGGAAAAGCTGCTATTTTTCAGGACTTCTAAATTTCTAATAATGTCATCGTGTTACATGCATGTTTCTATGGAACATTTCGGCTTGTTATTTATACTATCAATATCGGATCGGAGTACTATCGGAGTCAGATCAATGTATGTGATGTTGTGAATGTATGTCTAGCAGTAGCGAGAGATAGGCTGAGTTACTTTACGCTTAAAAGTTATTTATTGGTTTCAGACGGATAGGTGACAAAAGCTGAAAATGACGGCCGAGAAGACCAAAGGGCAGGCCATGAAGATCCCACCGGCGACCAGGAAGGTGGCTCCCGATGGCGGATGGGCGTGGATGGTGTGTTTAGGTGTTAGCTTAGTCAATGTAAGTGTTTTTATCATTTTCAATCAACCAGTCTTTGCAGTCCGTGACTGAACCAAGGCCTCCCATAAAGAGCTCCAACCGTCCCGGTCCGGCGCCGTCCGCATCCAACTTAAACGAGCCATCTTTCTTAAATCGTCAGTAATATTGTACTGAAAGGCGTCCTACATATGAACATCGCGAAATCAGAGAGATCGCTGATGTGTTACCGGCCTTTTTCATAAAAGTACGCTCTTCTTTTGAAGGTCCTTAAGTCGTAGTTCAAAATCGATTGGCGTCGCTAGTGTGCCCTACCCATCACCTTAAGCAAGGTGATGGGTAGGGCACACTAGCGACGCCAATCGATTTTGATTTTTTTGCATGGTTTATTTTTTGCATTTTTGCATGGTTATTTAATAAATAGTATAAGTATTTGCCGAGAGGTTGTAACTCCAAAATTGTAACCCCAAAATTGTTTAAGATAGATCCGGTTCAGTAGCTAAAAGTTAAAATCGATTGGCGTCGGCAGTGTGCCCTACCCGTCACCTTATCATCAAATTTTCAATTCAGAAACCGGCCCTACGATTCCCATAGTAGCGGCTAGTCGATATACTCGTTCTACCATCAGTTCATCTAGGTTCATGGCAGGGCAGGGCTGATCCTGTTGTCATTATGTTACCTAGGTAAGTATTTTCATGCTAGCAGTGTCATCTTTATAGTGAGTGGCAAATTAATGATGCAATAAAAATATTTTTTATTCTGTGTTGACGGTGCAATGATGAAGTGCCTTGCTAGGCTCTAGCTTCGTAGAGGGTCATTGATTTTTATTGCAGCTGTACCACAACTAGTTCGAAAATCTTAACTTTTTGGCACCTAGAAAAAAGAAGTCATTCGTTTCGTAGAGATTATAATATGTCAGTGGGTTATTACAAGAAAGTCCAAGTTTTAAGTAATTTATATTATTTATTTTCCAAAATCAACTGCTCTTAATATTACATCATGTAAAAATGTATGCTCTACTTACAGCCAATGACGCATTTTAAATACAATCGCGAATTTATTTAAATTCAACAGCCAAGGGGCAGCAAAAAGGAAAAACAACAAAAAGAAACCAATACCATTTTAGAGTCAGTATTGTATGTAGGCATTGCCTTAGACAATTTAACATGTCTAAGGGCATTGCACGTGATAATTTATGCTTATGTGTATGTCTGTATGCGTGTGTGTGTGTGTGTGTGTGTGTGCGTGTGCGTGTGCGTGTGCGTGTGCGTGTGCGTGTGCGTGTGCGTGTGCGTGTGCGTGTGCGATATTTTAGGAATTCTCCACTTTTTTTTTAATAGAAAGGCCAATCAGGATGACCTCACTCCGCCTGATGGTAAGCGGCCGTGAAATCCAAATATGAGGTTGACATGCACAAAAGAACTTACAAAGTACCCATTGAGTCTGCCATCCTTACCCAGATGGCCTGTTGAGATGCCGCTTCACGCCCCGTTTTTACGTTTTTAGTTGTTTTATCGAAATTGTGAATTTAGTACAGTTTCGCATGTATAGTTGTACGAACTCATATCGTGTCGGTTGGGTGCTGTCTGCAAACTGTGTTACATGAATTCATGATAACAGAGAGTACTAAATTACCGTGGTGGCGGATAAGTTGAAAAATGCTTTAGAAAACAAAATTCACAAACACTTTTGTATTGCTTGACCCGTGTGTCGGCTTGGTTCACACGACTATCGTGTTCATACATTAATCTAATCACATTGAAAGGCAAATTTTATCATTATGCTGATTGCAATATTTATCATCGTTAACTGCTCTATAGCTTACTCATATGGCGTTTATCCCATTACATAATGTTTCTTTTATAACGAATGAAACATGTATGTCGCTTAGAAAAATTGTGTTTCTGTAACGGCCGGTGACAGTGACAAATCTTTGCAGTCGCGACTGAAAACCTTTGTTTGTTTTATTGCCGATAATATTAGTCTATGCTATTGGTCGTTATTAGCTTATTCAACAGATATTTTTAAGTAGTCTCGCTCTTCATTTTGGAGCTAAAACAACTAAACATAATATTCGAATGTGACCTTAGCAAAGTCATTTATTCAAACGTCTACTCGTATGTCTTGTCTTATCATTACATTCATTGCACCACTGTTAAATAATACAGTATTTGACTTTTTTATTTTTGTAATCAAAAGACCTCTCAATTATAGAAACATCGTTGAAAGAATTACTTGATTATCATTTAAACTATCTGAGATATGACAACTTTAAAATCACATTATTTTGGGCAAACCCAAAATGCATTAGTATGGCGACTGGCATGTGACGTCACAAGCAAGTATTTTGTATGCATTTCATTTTAATTTTGTATGGTAGCTATATCAAATGTTCCGTTTATGTCAATGGTTCTATTATAATAGTTGGTGCAAATTGTATGGGTAATTCATTGGTATTATTATTTTTAATAATTTCATACTTTTTAAATTGCCCATGTATCTTTGAATGACCATAAAACCGGCTAGACGTTATATTTTTAATTGAGATTTTTTGCTATTGGTATATATTTACCTATATTTTGATAAAATATTAATATTTTGTAAAATCTTGAGCTTAGTCAAATACACTATTTTTAAGTGTGCAATCGAAACGGTTTCTGGAGCCATAATGAAATAATTATTCCTAGTTTTAATGAAATTAACTACTTAGACATAAAAAATTCTGTCTATCTAACTCATATGATGATAATAATCCTATTATTGGGAACATCTTCATAAAATATACATAGGTCAGACAATACTGACGGAAATCGTAAAAGTGCAATACGGCTAAGTTTATATTATGTTGCTATCATAGCGTTATCGATGTACTTTTTGCAAAACGTGATGCGGCTGCGCGGGCGCATCGGGCCTTATCGCGTGTCTTTCAATATCGAATATTTATCTCTTTGCGTTCACTGGCGTCTCTCTGTATTTGGACCCGTTTGGAACAGAAGTGGTAGTGAACGTTGCCTTCGGTCTAAGGGTTGCGGGTTCGATCCGCGCATAGTACAAACATTTGTGTGCATGAACATAAATGTTTGTATTGGTCTGGGTGTTTTTTATATATTATAAGTATGTATTTACAAAACAAAGGTATTAATGTATATATTATTAATCCCACTGTTGATTCTGATATCTGTAACTCAGGTGCTTGAGCACCTATCTCGGAGTCAGATCAATACAGTTTATCAAGACGGGGATTAACACGATGTTTATTATGTGATACAACATTGTGTACTCACATATTTTGCTCGACGTTTCGGCTACGTTACAGCAGCCGTGGTCATGAGCGGACTGGCGGAGCACGGCGTCGTCTGCTGGGGCCGGGCTGTGAATCTTCGGACACCCTCACATTTTTTGATATTAATTCGCCACTAGTTGAATTGTCAGTGAAGCTACTCCGACACACTACACTAAAATAGTATCGGTGTTTGTTTGCGTTAGTAACGGCCTAGCACGGGGTTTGCACTTGTTAATTACTGGATTCCATGTCGATAATATTTTAAATCCATCCTCCCGATTGAAAGTCTTATACTTCTTGATCTCAATCGCTTCAGGTACTATTCTGGTATGATAATGACGATCGGTGGAGAAGATTTTCGGGTCATGTAGTTCCATCCAATGATTAACTCCCATTTTCAGTAGATGTTCTGCAATTGCCGATTTATTGCCTGAAACTGAATTAGGTAAAGCATCCATATAATACTTAATCTTAAAAATAGGCATTGACGGATAGATATTACTCGTATAACAAAAAATCTATTAGATTGCTCATTTACCGTCCTAACGGAATTGTAGATAGATTTCTTGCAGGCTATAGACCCCTTGCAGTTTTGTAGACTCCGAGCGGCGATGGGTCAATATAATCTTTTGGTATCAATGGTCCTAACGTGTAACCATGATGCAGTTAGTCTGGTCAGTTCCCCTGTTAAAAGGGTTGCGAAGGTCAGACGGCAGTCGTTTCATAGCGACGTAGCGACAGCTTTGCACTTAACCAGGAACTACGAGCTAAGATAAGGTATCATCAATGGTAGTAACAATTTCTTGTTGGACTATGGAAGGACGCAATGGACAGCACTTGACTATCACAATTACCATCGCTAAACGAGTCACATGCTCTTGAACGAAATGACACAATTACAACCAATGTGCTTGAACATCGGGCATTGTAATGTATGTTGTACCTATCTTTAGTATTCATAGATATAGATAGATCTTTATTCGATTTTACTATGACAGTTCAAAGTACAATATCATTAATATGTCGCAACGTGTGTCTGACTCTGTACAGAGATCTATTGTATTACTGTTGCAGGCAGTTTCTTTCTTTCTTATCGTGTGATGTTATGTAATGTAAAGTGGACTCCTTTTTCCGCACTTAGAGTCCCATTTGGTCCATTGTGCGTGTTGGGTCCTGGCTATTCTAGCCAGCCCAACTCCGCCCAGATGCGCAGAAACTTCCTGGGAGCTTCACATGCTTCGCGGAGTGATCCGAGGATTTCTTCGCGTTTGTCTGGTCACCGCATCGCACTCCAGTCTTATCGTGTGAAATATTAACTATCTGATTTTTGGTAAATTTAAAACTATAGCTTTAAAATAAAGAATTTTGTACCGACGTAGTAGAAGGCACTAAAGAAGTGGTTTTGTAAGAGAAGACATCAGACAGCAACTCGCTTGTCGTGTCGAATAATCGTGAAAATTTATTTCGCATTGTAAACGAGTTCTCTAATTTTATACCACTTTAGTTTATTGGATTTTTAGTATGATTAGCTACATACACTCGTAGGGTTTTATTATTGCCATTAGGAATTTAAATGTTCAAGACAATTACTTATAGTAATGTGACTTTAAAATTGGAACTTATGAAATCTTTGTTTTTTGTAAATGATATCACGCGCCATTATGTTTAATTCCATGTGGACGTGAGATTCTTTATTGGGAATATTAAAGTTAATTGTAATAATTTATCAATTTATATGTTGCACAAGAAGTAACAGGTTATTGTTGGTCGTCGCTATAGTGATATTATTTTGTGTAACGTAATAGAAATAATTTACGTCAAAATAATTATGTAAATATGTAATTGATGGCTGTTTTAACTCGTAGCATGAGTTAGCTATTGATATTTATTACGATTTTCATTTAGTGATCTGTAAATATATTTAATTTTTATTTATAAAATTGGATTGATTTTTTTTGCAGAAAGTGAGATTAAATACCATTTGAATAAAAAAAGTTATTATTTTCAATGATGTCAAAAATGTTTTTACTTTATATTCTCGAAAAGCGGGATATCTGACTGGCCCGAATGGCGTATGCTTGTCAGCCTCCTCATGCCGTCATGCGCCAAACGAAGGTTCGATCCGCACTCCGGACAAACATTTGGGTGATGAACACTTGTGTTTCTTCAGTGTCTGGGCGTAATGATATGGATTTAAGTATTAAGTATAAATATTTGTAATTTCTCTGTTCTATGATATCCGTAACACAAGCGTTTAAGAGAATCAGGTCAATCTATGAGATGACATATAAATTAAATAGAGAGTCTAAGTGTAAAGTTTATGGACATATTTAACGAGGTTCATTTGCTTCAATATCGAGAAGTACTATATTGGTTTTATATCACCTATAAAAAAGCGGTGCCTGTTTCAAAGCGCTAGAAAACAATTTACGAATAAGTACGTAGAGTGACCCCTTGCAATTTTTTCAACCTATCTTATATTTTATGCTGTACACGCAATGTTAAAAATATGTTGATAGATTTGATATTTGAGTCGCTTGAATCGTGTCTATTGTACATCTTAAGTTCGATGATGATGAATTTTTGTTTTTAGAGTTCCGTACCTCAAAAGGAAAAAACGGAACCCTTATAGGATCACTTTGTTGTCCGTCTGTCCGTCCGTCTGTCAAGACCCTTTTTCTCAGGAACGCGTGGAGGTATGAAGCTGAAATTTATATCAATTACTCGGGTCTACTGTCCCTTGAAGCTGTGAAAAAATCAAACTTCTAAGCCAACGCAATCAAAAGATACGGCCGTTTATGCCGCAAATTTTCGACACTTGCAATGGAATCAAAACCTACAGGGTGCTTCCCGTGAACTCAGAATCTTGAAATTTGGTACGAAGCAACGTCTTATAGCATAGATAAAGGAAAAATTACGAAAACCATAAATTTTTAGTTACATCACATAATATATATTTTTTTAATAATTTTAAACTTACTACCCATTTCCTCATAAACGCGTAGAGGTATTAAATTGAAATTCATACCAAATACTCAGGTCTATAATACCTTTAAGCTGTAACAAAATCAAACTTCTATGTCAACGCAATCAAAAGAAACAGCAATTTAAGCTGCATATTTTGAAACTCGCAAGTACTCGCAAGGGAATCAAAACCTAAAGGGTACTTCCAGTCGACCTAGAATCTTGAAATTTGGCATGAAGCAACGTTTTATAGCACACATAAAGGAAAAATTCCAAAAACCTTAAATTTTTAGTTACATTACAAAATATATATTTTTTAATAAATATAAACTTATTACTTTTTTCGTCATGAACGCGTAGAGCTATCAAGTTGAAATTCATATCAAATACTTAGATCTAATTGCCTTTAACCCGTGAAAAAAAAATATAAGTCAACGCAAAAACGCAAAACGCAAAAGTACAACCATTGATACCGCATATTTTGAAACTCGCAACTACACGCAAGGGAATTAAAACCTAAAGACCACTTCCCGTTGACATAGAATCTCGAAATTTGGTAAGAAGCAATGGCTTACAGCACAGGTAACAGAAAAATTCCGAAAAGCTTAAAATTTTAAGTAGTTATACCACCAAAAAAATTGTGATTGTAAACATAATTGTAGTTACAGCAATGACCGCGAGTTATTATACTATGTATGGGGAGGGCAACATTTAAAGAAGACGAAATAGCCTTCTTCTTTATATTTCGACGTTCTTTTTTCGAAATGATATGTGTTAATATAAAATAAAGGATTACTTAAACGATAAAGAGATCTTTGTCTTAAATTTATGCTCCTCCATCTTTCCCCATTGTAATGTTATGAATTTCATTTTGCAATAAAAATACCATAGTTATGACTCGATTGTCGTAAAGAACGAACTTTGTAAACCTTGCAGGTTTGTACGGAACCCTCGGTGCGCGAGTCCGACTCGCACTTGGCCGGTTTTTTCATTATTTCATATATATTTCAAAGGTCATTGCACTCGTCGACTCGAACATTTCATACCAATCTTCTACATAATATTTACCCTCAATTATAAATTATTTGGTTTTTTAATATTTTTCAATTTTTTCTTGTAAGTATGAGTAGACTCTTGACCTCTCTACTATACGAGTACGTAAGCACTCCTCAATGGCAGTCCATACAAAGGAGAGGTCATGGTTGGTCGGTTGCAGTCAATAAACCCGCTGCACAAAGTTATCAGAAATAAAATTAAATTATATTTAGTTTTGTTCCCATACAACTGTTGATATGGATGGATTCACATTCTAAATACGTAGGTACAAAGTAAAAAAACTTATCAATTTTGAGACCTTCATAATCTGTTAACTACTCGTACTATATAATCTTATATTATATGTATAAGAAATCTCGTGTATTTTATTTTATAAACAATACGTATTTTTTATCTCATTGTGCGATTTTCAGTTCTCGACCCGTTCCCTCGAGCCGTCGTTTGGTCTTCTCTTCAAAGACCTCCTGGACGACCTGGGCGTGCGAACAACCGGCGCAGCCTTCATCACCAGCACCTTGGACTCGGTCGTCAACTTCTCTGGCTTCTTCGTGGGGCCCGTGATAAAGACCTTCTCGTACCGGAAGGTTTGCTTCGTGGGCTCCACGATATGCGCGCTCGGGCTTCTCTTCACGGCGCCCGCTAACAGCATGGGCCACATCATAGCCACTTATAGTGTTTTAGGAGGTAAGTTGACCATTATATCCTTCAGCATCAGTACCCAGTATTTGATCTTCATTTTCTCCGCTGCTTGTAGATTTGGGAACCAAGTAAGCGTAATGCGGTGAAACGTCAACAACTTGTATCCTTACATATTACCTTAAATATGCCTGTATCTCCGGTAGTGTGACACTGGTGTCCCATCGGAATATTAGGGTGAAGGAATAGAGAGTGCACTTCTGTTTGCGCACAAACTTAAGCACTATATGTAATATATTCTGCGTACGTGGCGCACTTTAAAGCGACGGCTGCGCAAGAGGTCCCGGGTTCGACCCCAGGTCTGGCCAAAAATTTGTACCTAAGTTTTCGGTAAGAAATTCTTAGTGTCAGCCCGGAGTCTGGAAGTTGGCAGTTGTACCCCCGTGCCTCGGAAAGCACGTTAAGTCGTTGGTCCTGCGCCCGATCCCTCTCCAGTCATGTCACATCGGAATATTAGGGTGAGGGAATAGAGAGTGCACTTCTGTTTGCGCACAAATTTGAGCATACATTCTGCGTACGTGGCTGATCATTGAGATTGGCCGCCGTAGTCGAAATCGTCTGGAGGATATTATTATACCTGTCTTGCGATAAACAACTGAAGTTGACTGTCGTGTTAATGAATCTGCTGGCGAAAGTAGTCACAAGTTTTCACCTTGGTATTATTATTTTTTGTGTTCAGAGAAACTTATTCTTGAACCATTTAGGAAAAAAAAACCACGAATTAAAAAGAGTAAAATAATATTATAAATTATTCAATTATTCAATAGGATATGGGCGCCGACTTCCGTAACACATTTTCTTGTGTACTGTTATAAAATGTTATTTGAAGTGTATGAAGTATTTAAAATATTATTTTACACTTTTTAGATCGAGGTTTTTGAAGGCGGTTTTTTTTCGTAGAAATTATTTTAAGTGTGCCATTTTTTGGCAGTCCTCTCCCCCTCGCCCCTCTCCTTACCGTTGAGGAGTTGACCTTCCAGCAGAGCCACAAAATTAATACAATCGGGTATAAACACTGGTGCAGCTTTGAAGAAAGATACAAAAACATTACGTTTGCCTTTACAATTTGAGGTTTGCTCTCGATTTCTCTGAGATCCCATCATCAGATCCTGACATGGTGACAACGGGACCAACGGAAATGTGTTTTTTAAATAAAAAAAGAATTCTGCAAATCGGTCAATAATTGGCGAAGTAATCGGTGAACATACATAAAATATAATAAAAAACAAATATACAGTCGAACATAGAACTTCCTCCTTTTTTGAAGTCGGTAAAAATAATGCAGAGGCCTTTGTAACAAGTTTCTTTTGAATATTTATTGAGATAAGATGTCTTATACTCTCCATAATTGTTGTGGTTGCTTTGAGGGAAGCCCTCGTTGTTTTTATCTATTAGTCATCAAGTATTTTTAACCTATTAGTAAATCGGAACAAAACCGCAAATGTATTTGTCGTATGCCTAACGTTTACCTCATTGTTTTGTAACTAATTAAAGGGAAATGTTGTAAATACATTAGTAGGAATTGGAATGATTCATGGAAACATTTTAGTATTATAATACGCACTAAATATTTAAAGTGCGTAAGAATGAACTTTGTTTGGTTGCAGTGGATGAAGTTCATGCGTTTGATAGTAGTAGTTTTATAATTAAGTTAGGCTAATAACCTGTTTAAATTTAACTATTTAACTATCAGCATATATACTGTCCTATAGAAATCAAGTTAACGCTACTATGATGGGATTAGGCTCAATCACCACGCTTGCCTAATGCGAATTGGTGATCACAAACCCAAGCTACGTACGAAAACCTCGAAACATACTATTCGCTCGACCCGGGAATCGAACCCAGGACCCCGAGATCTCGCCCCGGAACTTAAACTACTAGACCAACCGGACGTTAACAGGCTAATAACCTAAATTATAAAAAATATCGTAACATTTAATTTATTTATTAATAAAGAGTCATCATTAAAAAAATAACTAAATATTTCACAACATCACATGCATTGATCTGACTCCAAGATAGGTAGCTCAAGCAACTGTGTGACGGATGTCAGAACCAACAGCGGAATCACAAATACATTGAATACTTTTCATTTGTAAACATATACTTAAAATTCATAAAAAACACCATATTAGACACATGATATATTTACTTGTTTACTATGTGTTTGAAGAAAAAAGTTTTGATATACCTATATTAACTGCTAGTACTTACATAATATGCCGATTTAGTTTCGGATAAGATTGAAGAATAATATTTGTTTACATAACTCCCAAATATGTCTTCATTTTACCATAGGTAGCTATTTACTTATGCATAGATTTTCAGTCAAACAATGAACACTGGGTATGTTATTACTACGACTGAAACGTGAAAATGTATGTCCGGTTAATATCTAAAAACACTCGTTTTTAAAATAACGTTTTCAGTAGTCATTGTAAATTTTAGCAAGATAAACCTTTATATTGGTCAGCAAAGCTAACCTAAAGTACTAAAATTGATATTTTATCATAGTCTGCCTGCATCAATGTCTGTTCAATTTTTTTTTTCAATAAGTTCCTACTTTAATGTCAAACACAATATGATTCAAATCGATTGAGGAAGACATTTTTAGTAATTTGATGTTTGGCAGTCTAATCGAATCTAACATAGTTCATGGGCAACTGGACGTTGAAAGTAAATGTAGGAAATAGAATTAATCCAATTAGAAAATGAAATCAAATCTATTTAGTGATACTGAAATAGTAGTGAAAGGAACTCGAAACCGGATTTGTATAATTTGGTAAACATAGCTATACAAAGTTGGACAATTTGCTCCTTATGTAATGAACATTCATTAAATATATATTAATAGATGTGACCAGATAATATGCCACCCACATCTATTAATATATTTTGCTCGGGGATATTCCTTCTGATTTGTCTGATCTTTAGTGTTCACAGTTGAAACCCATTAAAACTTGTTTGACCTTTTCGTGACCATGACCTGATAATATTAATCAGCGTAGTCAACAACACTTCTTCTTGTTAGAGTTTTTGAAACGCCTGCGCCCGAAACACGCTTAGAGTACTAACTATAATGGTGGCCTATAGGCTTTCACCTTGCTTAGAAGCACATGAATGATGGAACTACCAGTAATAAATTATAAACTCAAACACATTGTAAATCTTGGTATGTCCATGGGCGGTCGTGACCACTTGTATCATCAGGTTACAGGAAAGAGAGGAAAAAGGATCTCCTTTCCCCCCCCCTTTCCCAAAGATATAAAATCGTAAAAAGGATATATTCAGGCAGTAGTAGTTGGTTATTAAAGAGGTTTTCTTGTTAGAAAAAGGGCATGTTCAGTCGGGCGAAGGTCAGTTGATATTGCTGGAAAGATGAGGTCGAAAAAGATTTGCGCGGACTCTTGGTAGCCTAGCAGGTAGTGCAAGACTGACTGAGTAATTATGGAGGTCAAGACTCACTTTGGGTCGCTGCACAACCTGTTTTGTTTCTATGGAATGTGTTTTTATTCATGATTCAAGTATAATGCTTATTATTTTTCAGGTTTCGGCGTGGGTCTTGCGTCGTCGTCGTCGTTCGTGTCGCTGAACCACTACTTCTCAAAGAAGCGCGGGCAGGCTGTCGGCCTCTCCATGGCGGGCACCGGCTTCGGCCTGATGGTCATGCCGCAGCTGGTGAAGCTGCTCCTCGTGGAGTACGGCTTCCGGTGGACTGTGGTGATCCTCGGGTCTCTCGCCTTCCACGCCGTGCTGGGCTCGTGTCTGCTGCAACCAGTGAAGAGGCATCTCAAGGAGGTGCCCGTTGATTGTGAAATGCAAACAGTGAAGGTATGTTCTAGATGGACTGGTGATTTCAATATTTTTTACTTAATACTAGTATTTTTATTAGTATTATGTAGCTGGCCCGCGATGGCGCATTTGGTAGCGATCCTCCCTCATACGCCCAATTGCCATTACATTAAGAATAATAATTTACGAGAAACAAAACCATCGTATGTATGGTATATTACCGATCTACATAGGGCCGATTCAACCAATACTAATCCGATATTAAATATTTGGCATAGCGCTGTCATTCCATACAAATCTGACGTTATACCATAGACTTATCCACGGATAAAGATTGGTCGAATCGGGCTCGGGAATGAGCAGGTATAGCGTTTTACATGGGATACAATTTTTTGCAACAGCAATTTCAATATTATGGAGATTGGTTTGCTAAGCCATACTCGATTTTATTATAGGAGTTACAAACAAATTTCAATCATATTTTTAAAGAACAGCTCAATCTTAAAACGTAAACAAATTATTTTCTCTTTTAAAGTTTAGATGAATATAGCAGTCTTTGGATATTTAACATTTTACGATCATCTCGTTACACGATTACAATCATTGTGATTGCGTTATAATCACTATATCACATCCGTTGTGCGCGTAACTTTTACAGTCGTTTTCGCGTACCTACGTACTTGAATTCTATTGTAAAAGAAGTTATGCTTTAGATACGTATGTAAATTTTTTTTTAGATACGTATGTAAATCATGAGATTTTCTTACTCTTACTAGCTATACTAAATAACAAGAAGGCAAGAATGATGACGTAACTGAAAACTAAGTAAGAATTTGGCTAGATGAGATCGTTTGTTAGTGTCTTTCTCACCTATTTTATGGTCGTATTGCCCAAAGTCCTTTTTAAAGGCAAAAACAATTGATTTTCTATTGTGTTTGCTGTCTGGGCCTTAGGAGGTTAAAATAGAACTTGAAAATAATATATATCGACTTAATACATAAGAAATTATGTACGAGAACCTAGGTTTTGTGATTTTCTGCCAGTGATTAGGTATCTACTACGTTTAATGTTTATTTAAGTATAGTGTTTCCTACTACAATTCGCCGTGATAAAAGACGTGAAAAAAGACTACTTACCTAGCTCACTTATATGGCCTACCATACACTACCTATAGTACCTACATCAAGTTGTATGTATAGCGTTTCATAATATGCATTGTTCTACGTATGCGTCTAGTCGTTAAGTCAAAGTAGGAGACACCTACACAGCAGTATTAATACAAACATGAGTGTGATAAACATTCACCTAAGATTTTCATTCCTTAAGCTGACCTGTGTTTTGATTCAACATATTATCACTTTGCGTAATAGTTAGCAAATCTCGTTTCGGATAGTTTCTGAGACGTGTAACTATGAGTTGGTTCCTCTGTTAAAGGGTTAGGAAGGTCAGACGCCAGTCGCATCCAGACCATTACAAGACTCCAAATCCAGAATCATGGTCCAAGCGTACCCCGGGCTCCAGAGCGCCAGCTTTGGACGCAACCGAGAATTATACAAAAGATGAGGATCAGTTCGCATAATAAGTTAGAGTAGCAGATAATTATGAGTATATCTGTATACGAGTGTACTATAATAGATGTAAAGTTGTCTAACCTTATTTTTTATGGTTATTGTTCCCATTGGTAATGGCATTGTTAGTGAAAATGACTTAAAAAAGTAACAATTTTGTCAGTAATGGTACGGGTTGGTACGTGATTTTTTTAAATTGGTGGTTATATGTAACTCCTCCGCGACTATATTTAGAATATTGTTGTGATCATGTCTCATGCATCTAATAAGTGACTTCGTTGTCTAGCGAATTATCGCATTCTAGCGACCTCGCACAAACATCTTCGACTTACTACTAGAGCGTCTAGACAGGATTTCTTTAAAACCAGAACACCCAAACTTGATGGCGATAGTACCGAAACAATCATAAAAGCTTTCTATGATGTTTTCGCTTTAGCATGATATCGGTGACAGCAGGATAGAAACATACGCGAGTCATACGTTAGAAAGAGACTAACGTGAAAAATGTATAGATTTTGACATCTGTCACCCATATCAGGCTAAAGCGAAAGGATCTTACATTAAAATATTCCACTCTTTCCAGCGACTTATTGGTGTCTTCCGCGCGGGAGTGATTCAGTTGGTCTGGATCCCCTGTAAAAAGTATAGGGTTGCAAAGGTCAGGCGGCAATCGCTTCATTGTAATTACCAGACTCCCCAAATCCTGAATCACGGTCTAAGCGTACTCCTGGCTCCAGAGCGCCAGCTTTGTATGCTACTGGGAATTACGCGTTAAGATGAGAGAGATTGGAGCAGGAGATGGCACGTTCGGTTTACTCTATTACACAAGGATTAACACGAAATTTGTATTGTTGAGTGATACAACATTTTGTACTCACATATTTGGCTTGACGTTTCGGCTACGTTACAGCAGCCGTGGTCACAAGCGGACTGACTTAATTAATTTATAGTTATAATGCAACGCGAAAATCTAAAAACTACAAGTCGGGAGGGTTGACATAGCGCATTGTTCACGCTCAAAATATCGGACGCACTGTTGTGAGAATATTTTAAATTGTCGTTTGCAACGTCTCGCCAAGCTGTCTTCAATGAAACGTTCTATGTGTTGCTACAAGTTGCTCTAGCAAACTAATGAGTAAACTAGAAACCAGATTACCTACTTATATGTAAAGTCTTTTTCCCACACCCTCAGCCTGCAAATGTCGTTGAACTAACATCTGTGAAATTATCAGTTTAATATTTACATAACGCTCTTTGTCATCCGATAAATAATATTTGTATTTAATTTATTAATTCAACAATTATGCTAATGATCAGTTGTTTGCAGTTGTAATATCAATTTGAATCCACTACACACGCTGCAGATGTTTAAACAATACGCCCAATATCCTACCTATCATTAATGTGATAAGGAACAATATAAATAAATAAAATGAAATTTTATTGAAAAATCTTTAGAACATAAAAGACTTATAATGTAGTTAAACTAAAAATAATAAATAAATAAATGGTTTATTCGGTTTATTCAGTAAAATAAGGGCAGATACTAGACCTAGGTTATTCTTTGCCTGAACTAGGTTGAACCTGTGCTTCAGGCAAACACAAGAACTAATTGCTTACATTAATTAACATTTTATTTCATAAAATAAAAGGAAAAAAGCAAACTACGATTTTAATAAAAAATAAAGAACAATAATTAATTCATTATGTATCCTACCGTTTATTTACAAACTACAAGTAAATGTTCAGTACTGTCGTAAAACAGTGTTTGTAAGTACATATTTAGTGTTCTATTTATTTTATTATAAAGATATGGTCCTAGAAATGTGAAGAACCTATTTGTAAAAATAAATTTGGATGTTGATTGGGTGATGCAAACTATATATCTACGTCGTTTATTAGTGATGTTAACATCATAGGGCAGCATTGAGTGTTGTTTTAGTATTATGTGCGATATGAAAAGTTTGCGGACAGTCAACACGTTCCATGATTTATATAGCAGGTGCGATGGGTATTGGAAAGGAAGGGAATTAGCCACTTTTAAGATTATTCTTTGGGCTCATTCAAGGTATAGTTTTGAGTTCTCCTCCCCATGATGTGATACAATATTGGATACGTAGGGCCAGATATATTGTCGTTAACTCGTATAATTTTGGATCTTAAAATCTATATTAATTAACGAACCCTATTGACCAAATTCTCTATATGAAGTCTGAAAGACAGTGTTTCGTCTATTATAACCCCAAGATATTTCAAGTTATTTCTGCTAAGAAGTGCAGGACAGTTACAAGTGTTGACTATTGTATTTAGGCAGTGATGTGCATATATTTAGACAATGGTGCTTGCGCATGCTAAAGTGCATATATTTTGTCTTATCAGCGTTGAGTGTTAGAAGGCCAATAAAGTCAATTACTAACCAAATTAAATCCAGCCTGAGCATTTTCGTATAATTCTGTGAATTTTTTTCCCGTGAATATTAGTGCAGTGTCGTCGGCACACTTAACTATTTTACCGTGTTGTATATTTAGATTGTACAGATCATTTATGTACCTACACCAGGAACAAGGTGGGTCCCAAAATGCTTCCTCGAGGAAGGCCAAAACCAGACTATACTTTTAAGTGATTTTAATGTTTATTTTGATCAATAACGAAACAATTTAAATATTTCCTTCGGTGTCATTATGTAACTATTATGTAATGTCATTCGTTAGACTGCTGGCAGTGGATAAATAAATAATAAATATTTCACTACATCACATAGGTACATTGATCTGACTCTGAGATAGTCAGCTCAAGCTCCTGTGTTACGGATATCAGAACCAATAGCGGAATTACAAATATATACATATTATAATACTTTTCGATAGAAAACACCCACACCAATACAAACAGACATGTTCGTGCACACAAATGTTTGTACTGTGCAGGGATATATAAATTTAAATTAAATTCATACACATCTCATGCATTGCCCGGATTCGGCATTTACGTATGAGGCAGGGTCATTACCAAAAGCATCATCGGGGCATTGGGTCGGTAAGGAGAAGGATAGCTCATCGGGGCATTGGGTCGGTAAGGAGAAGGATAGCTTGTGATATAGAACTGGCGCAGCCTAAAGGAGGCATTCTGCAGTCCTCTTAATAAAAAATAAATTATCATCTTATTATATTGTCCCACAGCACGGCAAAGGACTCCATCATGGGATTAGGGCTACTATGGTGGAATTAGGGTTACTCGCACCGTAAGCCTAATACGGTTGGTGATCTCATATACCCGAGATATGTTTTAAAAATTAGAAACATTTTTTTTGCTCGACCCGGGAATTTAACCCTAAGATTACCCAGGCCCTTACTTCAACCACTAGACGTTAAGCTGCTAATAATAAAAAAATAAATCATCATTGCTTTAAGACAATACGGTATACGACAACTTTTTTTTTAATTTTGCAATCAAAAGACCTCTCAATGATAGAAACATCGTTGAAAGAATCACTTGATTCTCATTTAAACTACCTGAGATATCACAACTTTAAAATCACATTATTTTGTGCAAACCCAAAACGCTCCATACAAATGGCTACTTAGATGTGACGTCACACTTAAGTATTGTGTATGCATTTCATTTGAATTTTGTATGGTAGCTATTACAAATGTTTCGTTTATGTCAATGGTTCTATTATAATAATTGGTGCAAATTGTATGGGTTATTCAATGGTATAATTATTTTTTAATAATTTCATACTTTTAAAATGGACTTGCCCATGAATCTTTGAATGACCATAAAACCGGCTAGACGTTATATTTTTAATTGAGAATTTTTGCCTTTGGCACATATTGACCTATATTTTGACAAAATATTTATATTTTTTAAAATCTTGAACTTAGTCGTATACCCTATTATAAATTAGTACAGACAAGATTCCAGTAAGTAAAAAACTACTCGTGTCAACCAGTATGTTGAAGATGAAATTGTGTTTCCAACGATTAAAACGATATTCTTTGATCTCTTTCAGGAAATGGAGTGCATACACGAAAGCGACGAGGAAGCGGACGACAAGTTTGAGATAAACCCGCTCGTCAGCTATCCCAAGCCAAAGTTGACCCCCCAGCGGTCGCACACAAACATGAACCACCCGTCCGTGCGGACGATCGGGCTGCCGCGCGCGAAGACCTGTGATAAACCACTGCAAGACTTCGAGAAGACTTCTAGGCTAAGTTTAGGGTTAACAACGGCTGCCTCCGTGGCCGCCATGCCGCGGGTCACCTCCAGCGGGAGCATGAGCGAGGCGGCCAGGAAGAGGAAGGTGTCGGTCATATCGAACATATCAAATATGGACTTCACTGGCAGCTACTTGCAGCTGTATCTCGATGTAGGTATTTATTCTTTTGCTTTCCTCTTTTTATGGCTACAGTGCCCTGGGATACATTTAATCTGCCAATGTCAAGTGAATAAAAAGACACGTATACTTTTTGCTGTGATGAGATTGACCGGTGATTTAAACTGTATCTATATTACGAATTGAGTTTCTTTTTAGTTAAAAAAGCATCAATAACAAAAATTAAATTGAATGAATAGGGAGTTGGATTGCCTTATTGACAGAGGTAAAGCATTCCAAAGTCGTATAGACTGCACGGTGAAGGATTGGGAGTAGGATTGAGATGAATGACGAGGGAACTTAAGATGGAGAAGTTTGGAAGAACGCATATGACCTCGGGTGGGCTGGAGAAACTGGAAACGCTCTTTAAGATAAGGTGGAGATTTGGGACTGAAAATAATAGTAAATAGTAAGGATAGAATGTGAGAGTCACGACGAAGACGGATAGGCAGCCATTGGAGACGAGCTCGATACTCAGATATGTGGTCATACTTACGCAAGCCGAAAATAATACGTATGCAGTAGTTCTGGAGACGCTCGAGCTTGTTGTACTTATGGAAAAAGATTTAATAAATTTATAGGAGGTTGGTTATTACATTACATTACATCAGTTATCGTCAGTGTAACTCAGGTGGTAGGTCTCGTGCTTGTGATATTTATCGAAAATCGATATAATATGTCGAAAACATCTTCTTTTGTATGGTTTTCATGCGATACCCGCCATGATTTTTCATATCGCTACTTTAACTTTTGAATTAGTATGCAATCCGCATACTATTGCAATAATTAATCTTAATCCTAGTTAATTTTCGCTAGCTTATTATTGAACACATACCACCTTATTATAAATCGCGATTTGAAGTTATGGTATGTATAAATAATATAAAGCCATACCATAAAGGGGATACCAGGAGGTAAACCGTTCCAACACGCAATGTTAAAAGGGGTTGGCACGAGTTTTGTTCCGGGACTATCCTTAGTTCGCGATTTGTAATAAGGGTCAATAAAACTTAAAGATTTTAATTGACCAAAGATCTTTTAACGATTTCTTAAATTATTCATTTGTACATTGGTGTGATTTGTACACCTTTTTTTATATGAGAGGTGGCAGACGAGCAGACGGATCAACTGATGGTAAGCAATTCGGCCGCCCATGGATACCCGCATCACCAGTAGAGTCACAAGTGCGTTGCCAACCTTTTCCCCTTCCCCCCCATTGGGCCTCCGGTAACCTCACTCACACGGCGAAACACAGCGCAGGCGCTGCTTCACGCCGGTCTTCTGTGAGGCAGTGGTATCACTCCGGTACCTTTAAAGAGATTTAGTACTTCTGTAGTAAGAACATAAATGATCATGATACCAATGTCTTGTTTCAGACAGTAGATGACGACGCGATACAGATGAAAGCCTTTAAAAAAGCCGAGCCAGAAAAGGAAGAGAAGAAGTTGAACTTCTTCATGAAGTTCGTTGCACTTATGGACTTAGATCTACTGAAAGACTGGTCGTTTTTGAACCTTTTACTTGGCCTCTCACTTTTTTGGAGTGGGGAGCTGCAATTTAGGATGTTGACACCGTTTTTTATAATGAGCCTGGGGTACAATATGAACGACACGGCGTTCTGCCTCTCGATAACCGCCATCACGGATATATTGGTCCGGTTAATATTACCCCCCATATTTGATAGGACGACTATTTCAAAGAAGATGATATTTTTCATATCTGCATTCTTTTTGGCGGCTACAAGATCAGGTCAGTGTAACTTTTTTTTTTCTAAATCGTTTTTTTTTAAGTTTTACGAACGTTTTAGGCCAAGTGTCTTGTACTTATATTCCTGCCGCATGCGCTAAAGGTCGTGGGTTCAATCCCCATTCTGGACCAACATTCGTGTGATGAACAATTGTTTCTTCAGTGTCTGGCTGGGTGTTATATAAGTTTTTTTTATGTATAGGTGACAGACGAGCAGACATATCACCTGGTGGTAAGCGATTGCCGCAGCCCATGGACACCCGCGACACCAGTGGGGTCACAAGTGCGCTAACAACCTTTAAACTTTCCCCATCCTCTCCCGGATTGGGCCTCCGGTACCCTCACTCACGCTGCGAAACACAGCGGTCGAGAGGCCCATTCATGCCGAAGCATAGCTCTTCCACGGTATTTAAGTACATATTTGTAATACTACTGTTGTCTGATATCTGTAACACAAGCTATTTAATATGGAATCGGGTCAATGTAAGAGATTTTGTATGAATTTTTAGTTGTATGTATTATGGATTAATTACTACTATTTGGAAAGGGATAAATCGGAACGAAGTTGGCGGTTACGCTGTTTTTCGCGGACTGAGTGAGGGTACCGGAGACCCAGTTGGAGGGGGCGGGGTGTATATAAAAGGTTGGTAGCGCACTTGTGACTATACTGGTTATTACCATTAGGTGACCCGTCTGCTGGTCTGCCACCTAACATGATTACAGATGCTATTCGAAACGTGCAAATTCGCTCACAATGATTTCCCTCGTCGCCAAATTATTAGCAGAAGTTCTGATACCCATTTTTTATGCTAGAGGCTGACAAACGAGCAAGCGAGTCACCTGAGGGAAAGTAATCGCCGCTCATGAACATCCGCGAAATCGAGAGAGATCGCTAATATGTTGCCGACCTTTTTTAAAAAAAGAGTACGCTCTTCTCTTGAAGATGCTTAAGTCGTAGGGAAATACTCTCGAAAACTTCCCGTAACACCCAATTGTCCATTCGTTTACAGTACTAGCAGAACAAAGCGAATGGGTCCCGCTAATGATTTGGCTGTCCATCTGCGGGTTTTTCCGAGGCATGTGCCTGAGCAACTTTACGCTGACGATCTCGGAGTACTGTCCGCTGGAGAAGCTGCCGGCCGCCTTCGGGCTACACATGGTCAGCAAGGGCGTCTTCGTGGTCATTATTGGCCCACTTATCGGTACGTATTAATATATCCTCCAACCGATTACGGCTACAGCGGCCAATCTCAACGATCAGCCACCTATGCAGGATATATTATAGTGCTCAAGTGTGCGCAAACACAAGTGCACTCTCTATTCCCTTACCCTTATATTCCGATGGGACACCAGCGTGACACGACCGGAGAGGGATCGCGCGCAAGGACCAACGGCTTAACGTGCTTTCCGAGGCACAAGACCGCCAACTTCCAGACTCCGGGCTGACACTAAGAATTTCTTACCTGAAAACTTAAGTATAAATTTTTGGCCCGACCTGGGGATCGAACCCGGGACCTCTTGCGCAAGCCGTCGCTTTAAAGTGCGACCCACTAACCATTACGCCACCGAGGCATGCTTTACACAAACCGTGGGAGAGCCACGCTTCGGCATGAATGGGCCGGTTCCGACCGGAGTGATTACCACGACCTCACAGAAAACCGGCGTGAAGCAGCGTTGTGCTGTGTTTCGCTGCGTGAGTGAGGGTACGGAGGCCCAATCCGGGGGAAAGCTAGGCTTAAAGGTTGGCAGCGCTCTTGTGACTCCACTGGCGGCAGCAATCGCTTACTATCAGGCGATGCGTCTTCTCGTCTGCCACCTATCACATAAAAAAATGCGAAGGTCATCGTCCCTTCGCATTTTTTTCAGTCTACGAGGATACGCGTTTGCCTAGAACATGCCTGTTCACTCTTGGCTTAATGATGTCCAGTTTATAGTGGTCACGAAAAGTATACCTAGAGGCCGGAAGTTCTATTCATTATTTATAAACGTAGAAGCGAATCGCTTCGTACGGATAAGGGGTATCGGTAAGGGGTTACCACGGGTTAATTAAGAACTAAAACCTACATTTAGCGTTGCTAGTGTTACCGGCTGGTAGCCTAAACCACCCAACTAAAGTAAATTGACCCAACCTAAAGAGTAAAACAGTTGTATCCCTTTACCAACCTTTTCCAAACTATTCTCAACAACATTTGTTCTGGCACTTCTCGTCATTTTGATTGGGGAGTCGAAAAACATTTCGATGAAGTTCAAAACTCATAAAAAACACGCTGCTCAGAATGGTTGGTACACAGAAGTGATTGATAACGGGATGTAACTTTTTACCTAAAAGCGGGCTTGAGTCGCCACCAACATTCAAATTTGAGCGTTATATTCATTCACACAAGGAATCTCAAATTTTAGTTCCGTGATTTTCCGCGGGACTTTTATCGTGGCGCGGATTCTAGCTGACAATAGTCTCGTTCTATTTCTAGGTTACGTCCGTGACTACACCGGCAACTTCGCGATTTGCATCCACGTGCAGAACGCACTGATAATGTCCTGCGTGCTCGTGTGGGGCATCGAGTATGCCCTCAACTTCACGCGCCGCCGCAAAGTCGTGCAGATTTAGTGACAGTGTGAACGCGTCCTTACGGGGCGATGTGGACGAAAGTTAATGCTAGATGGCGCTACTGGGAGCTGAGGTATTTGTAGTAAATGATTTAATAGGACTTTTTCGATAAAAGTGCGATTTAATAAACGAAGATGAATTCGTTTTTATGTTATTGATGTAAAATGCTTAAGTTATGACGACTGTGATATTTTTATCGTAATGAGGGTTTTCGCGTGTGAAAAATCCGCTAGATGGCGTACTGTTGGACTGAGGTCCAACATCAACCGCACTGGTTGTTTAGTTTGTCAAATGACATTTCGACAGATCACTTTTAAAAATAAATCACATTGCATATGAACCTCACTCCTATAGTACTCCATCTAGCGGATTTTTCACACGCGAAAACCCTCATAGAAATTTTGGCATTTTTATTCAAGACAGAAAAGACTTTGGCTTTTTAAGGTGATTTTTCGGTCCGCAAGCGCCGCCATTTGATTTTATTAATTGTGACATTTAAAATATTAAAAAATGTACTCGTAATCAAGAAAACCTTTATACTTATAAAATACTTTTCATGATATACCTTTTACATGTAGGTATCTTCTGGACATGATTAGTTGTGAAGTACAATAATCACGAATTTGCCCATCGTACGGATTGGCAAATTCGTATTTTTTGTCAAAATGGACTACTTTTAATAATAAAATTGGTAAGTATGGTAGTTGTGACCATGAGTGAAAGCCAGTCTATCACAAATAATTTTCTTTAGTACACTTCGAAAAGAAAATTATTTAATTTTGTCATAAATAATTAAATTCAAATTGGCGGCACCAGTGAACCGAAAAAATGCTCCTTTGAAATTTGATGAAACGGAAAAAAAGACAAACGATAATCATAGAACCTATTTTTTTATACCTGAGTATATTATACTGAGTGGCGTCATACGGACTTGTAAATGATACTTTAAGTAAAACGTAGAGAGTTATTGTAAAGTGAATTAACTCACAGAGGGAGTTGATCTCCTTCGCCAGAAGCAAGCAGGATAACAGGTAGACAGGGATAGTTCGAAAAACCGTTTTGATATTATGACAAAAAGTATGCTTACTTAATTGTAGGTATGTTAGAATTTTATTATAATAGCTAGTTTTTTTTCGCTTAGTGTTGCCAGGCCTGATGTCAAGTTTTTCTGCGAATTTAGATTTATGAGTCAGGCAATAATAGACTCAAGTCTATTTCTTTCTTTCTATAGTATTTTTGATAACAAATAAAGAATGTCTGACCTTGTAAACTACTGTGTACTACTTGCCACGCTATAGTAATAACGATTTTTCAATTACCCCTGAATACAAATACTTTGATCAACTTTAAATATTTTATATACTATAGCGAATATTTATATGTTAATTTACTCAGTAGATTTAGTGAAACGATTTCTTCCCTATACGTCTTCTCTCCAGTGCCAGGAACATTATGGTATTTATCATAACATGACATTTTAGATGACACGACTATTTAACATGGTAGACTTAACATGACTAAAATATCAATAATGACAGCTATTTATTCTAGTATTTTATCTTTTATAGAAATTTGTTACTCTCGGGTACAGTTGGCGATAAAAAATGTTGTATACTTTGAAATGATTGGTGAATGGTTTGAGACATTTTCTCCTCTATCCCGTTGGAAACATAGCAATAAAAATGTGCTATTTTTTGGGATATAAATCCTCCGAGGATACAGAATCATCGATAATTATGTGATAAAATGGAGACGAAAAAGGTGACAGTGTGAGTGATATTTTGTACTAACTGTACTCATAATTCATACTATAAGACTAACTGTACAATGTAAAATATCAAGTGTAGAGAAATGCGTAATGATTTATATTAGTATTCTATTGTATAAAATGTGTGCTGTCTATAAATCTATAATTCTGTTGTTTTTGGTGTTTTTATGCCGAAGTTCTCTTATGGTATCATGAATTCAGAATGCATTCATTACGCAGTTCTGTGTGGGTATTCCATTTTGAATGGAACAGCTGATTGTAGTGAAAACGCTTAAGTTTTTTTGTTCTAATTACTACCTAGCTACCTAGTATTTTGGTTTCGGCATTAAAACGACAAAAATAATCGTGTATATAAACTATGTGTAGACGGAGACATAAATAGATCCAGTGAGTCACTACAGACAGTGTGACACATACGCCTTCTAAACATTCAGTTACATCTAGAATGTAACTTTTTAGACATTTTTTTATTAATTAATAATATTTTTAGATGGCTGTTTGTAGTTTTGAAAGGTTTTATGTAACTAAGCGTGTATTTTTAGATAACAATTATTTATATAGCGATCTTCAGTAGTGAAGTATTTTTTAAACAAACGTGGTTTATAAAGTACCTAACTTAAACTTTACTAATAAATATAACTCTAGAACTAGAACTGGTTTTCAAATGCTTACAAGTCGTACGTACTTACACCAATCTTATTAGACTTATTAAGTTTGTTAGGGGATTTGAGGAAAGTTGACATTCACAATAAAATTAACAGGAATGCAATTTCAAAGCTACTGTAGTAGATACCCTGTGTCACAAATCGTATATACTTACCTTCATTATCATTATGTTTGTCTTCCAAAATCATAATGTAAATAAATAAGAATGTAGATCAATTTGCATTTTGTGCTTCTCAATGTGATTTTATAGACCAAATATACTGAAGTACTTACTAAACTTTTATAAAATGTATAATATTAACCAATCTTACTCCATTAGCGTACAACCTGTGCGGATAAAGAATGGGATCAGAAATGGCGGCGCATCTATTCACTTCTCGCTCGCTCACTATTTGCGTCTATACTCGCACCCCACGAGTGCGATTCTTTATCCGCACAGGTTGTACTTATGTTGTTTGTATACTGCCTATGATGATACATTGATGTGCCATGTGTTGACATCTGTTGTATTTTTGTACTTATCAATTTTAATCGGTACTTATAAAGTGTTATTATAAATGTGGCAATCAATTTACGAAATGTGTGTGCCAATGTACCTTTATAAATATTTATAACACTATTCTAAAAATCTTAGTACATCGTATCGTAGAGTACCTATGCTTAAAAGAGGAATTGATTATAAATGAATGAGCAAATGGAATTTATAGTTATTAATACCTATTATTGTTTGTCAGTCATTCCATAACCACGGGTAATTATATCTCGGACTTTTGGAAAGCGTGCGTGGGACCGAAGCCAACACGTAGATGCCCGTTCGATTGACAATTTTAGTCTAATGTGATGTGAAACCAGCCGGCGACTCTCCATGTATATACACTATGGAAGTGTAGCCAAGGACAGTTTAAGGTTGATGTAGGATTATTGCAAGAAAAGGAAAAAACTAAACAAATTGGGCTATTAAGTTGAGGTGTTAGTGGATTGGGTAACTGGTTCTATGGAGGGAATATGGCACAGGTCAATGATTAAAATCACGAAAAATGGGCAGATGGTGACTCGCCACTCACTAGATGAGCCTCCAATAGCTACCAGAAAGCCAAGAAAAAGCTAGCTACCAGAAATAGCAAGGCGGGCAACATTGGAGTGAGCAGCTCAGGGTGCCGAAAGGTGTACACCCCTTTCTACCCAGTGTCTAACAACAGATAATATGCCAACTCCCGACTAATGCATCTTTCACTTCCACCCTGCGAGTACATAGCTCTTACATCCTACTCTGGACAGCCAGTGTAAGCAAGCCAGAGGCGAGAGTCCTACGGTTCCTGCTGGGGTCCACTCCAGCCGGCCAATAAAAGCAAGCTCGAGAGCGGGGCCTGATCGACTCTCAGGGACATGGGTCCCAAGGGACGTCACTTCCCTACGCTAGTACCTATTTTTATTATTATTAATCTTTTAATATTTAGGTAAAATGACGATGTAACGCAACTATGCTCAATGTTAGAGACGATGCTACGAAGACGGCACGGAACAAAAAGAGATGCGACATAAGTTGAATATACAAATTTAGTGCATAGCACGTTATCATCATCATCTTAGCGTTTTGTCCCAGTTGCGTCCCAACTTTTTTTTTTATTATTTTGGCTCTACCCGAAGATAATTCGCCTATGTCAAGTAACTTATTGAGAATAAGTAGGTAGTCAAGAGAAACTCACAGTCACTCAATAAAACGCCGGTGTTTTACGTTTTATCGACCTACGGATTCAGCGGATATCACTCTAAAAGCAATCGCAGGTTTTAAGACTATTTGGTCCAAGCAAGTTGTCAAGAGACAGCTCACTCGACACACAATAGCAGTGTTAAAAACGATACAATCCAACGATTCTTATTATAAGGATCACTTTGCGGCACTTCAGTGCACAAACAAACACCAAATTTGAACACTAAAAACCACTAGACACTAATTTAAAACCTTAGAATTGCATCAGCCCATGCGACTTGTTTTAGCCCTACCCGCCGAATCCCGTCCCAACTTTTATTAATTTTACATTATGTATAATCCTGTCAATCTTAGATTGACACAGTTGCAATAATAATTAATAATTTGTTTTGGTACTCGACTGTACAAAATGCAATTGAAGTAGCAGTTACATAATATATTTTTTCAAGTTGCATATAATCAATATAATGCCTTGTAAATGCCAAAACAAGGCTTTGTCCGACTATGTTGCTCTACTTTTTCATGTGATGGTAACCGTTTTAAATCGCTGGTTAACATCTTAAGGCGACGGGTGGCCCTAACTAGAGACGCCAATAGATTAGAATTGATAGCAACTAAACCTCTTTTTAAAATCGGAAATATATACTATTTTTTTAATTCTTATTATTAACTTGTTGATCTGTTTTAAGATTAACGCCATAAGTGACCGTTTTTGGCGGTAATTCATATTTCGAGTAGGAAGCAGACCATAAAGTTAATTACAAGTATTGAATAAATAGTATAAGTTCTTTTCGAGATAATCGAACTTCGTAATTGTTAAAAAGATATCCTGTTTAGATACTAACAATTTAAATCAAATGGCGTCGTTAGTGTGCCATACCCGTCACCTTAAGAGACAAAACATATAAAATACAATAATTACGATATATAAGCAGCACCTAGGAGTATTGCGTAATACTACGTATCATTAAAAAGCAAATGAATAAAGTCAAGATAAACAGAATTTCATTACAGCTTATTAGTTCTGTAATATGCTATGCAGATGTTACGTATAAAACTTGTTTTAAAGAATGTAATCATGACACTTAATATTTTATGATAATTGTTTGTTTAATATGCATTATTATTATGCAATACATAATCGTATGACGTTTATTTTTCTTTTCTTCGAGTCTGATTGAAATGTCAGTGTTCTTTTTTATCATTTTAACTACTATTGGGATTTCATTTCAATCATTTGGAGTTGCTCCAACATCATGGTCAACATGTTTGTAGATAAGAATGGGATCAATCGTCATAGAAAAATGTATGTTACCAGAAATGTATGAAATCTAGGAATTGCATACAATTCTGAAGCTATTGAATAAGTGGATGAAATATTGTTTTCTACATATATATCCTAGGAAATATAAATACAATTGCAATTTCGTATTAGGTAATGTATAAAAAGAACGCTTACAAAAAGCGTCAAACATGTTTAAAAATAAGAATTTACTAAGTAATCAGTCTTAACAGAACGTTCCAAAGTTTTTCCCACAGAATGTTTTGCCAACAGTTCTTTGTTCTTATGGCACTTCGCCGGTCACTCCTACACGCTCGCGGGCTCAGCTCATCACTTCTAACCTAACCTTTTTTTATTTTAAACCTAAGCACATACCTACATGTAAAGGGCTCCGGCCAAAATAGACATTATGTGTAGATTTCCTAGGCAATGTGTCAAATATAAATTATTTCACCCATTTTCGGGCGGAATTACATACATCTAGGAATTGTATTCAATGACGGATTACACACATTTCTGTTGACATGTATAAAACAAGACCGTGATTATTTTAAACAAAAAATATATTTTATTTTATTATGTACTTACTATTTAGTAATATAGTAATGAAGTACTTAGCGAATGTTCAAATGAATTATAAATAATTTTATGGAAAATAAAAAATATTACTATAGGTAATATAGTAATATTTTATTAAAGTATACATATGTACATATTGTTTATTTTATTTGTTCGTAGGGCGTGACACTAACGGCCGCACTCAGAGACGTCATTTAAGCTAATGTTCATTAACTTTAGTATCGGTAGTCTTTCCTCCTCCTGTTGGCCTTTGCATCTTGTCTGATGTTTTAAGTAGCAACTCGGGTAAGGGCTCTGCATCTACGCTCGTGTCTGTACAAGTCGATTCCCGAGTGTGCTCTTCGTCCGCATTTGCGGCAAACGAAATGAGAGTTGACGGGTGGGGGGTTAGCACGACGTTTTGCTCGCTTTGACAAGAGTTGGTCGAACCAGGCTTGTTCGTGTTGGGCTATACCTTCGGACACAATCCTCCTCCAGCTGAGGCGTTCGGCAGCAAGCTCCTCCCAACCGGATATCGGGATGCCAAACGCGTTCATGTCTCGCTTCACGCAGTCATTCCATCTCAGCATTGGTCTACCGACTGGTCTCTTGCCACAAGCTACCTCTCCGAGAAAAGTTCGCCTTGGAAAATGGGTGTGCTCCATGCGATGTACATTTTTTTTTGTTTTCCCGGTAGAAGTGCGTTACGCAGACCCTGCCGCCGGGGGGCGACAGGGTACTGTGGGACTCACCCTCCGGTCCGCTTCTTCTAACAAGAAGCGACCTGAGGGCATACCCACTAAAACTCCCGGGGCTCAACCACCCGTGGGTATAGAATGAGTCACGGGAACTGCACGATGCTATTCCCTGCAACCCCACTCCCCCACAGGCCCCTACACGGGGAGCGTGGCCACCCCCCTCTTCAGGCTAGGAGGAGGGGGGTTGGGGACAGCCGGAAGAGCTGAGCCATCCCCAACGAGCGGTGGAGGTGCCATTGGCATAGTGCCGGCACAGGTACCCCCCGTCCCTGTTGCCGTCTGGCCACCTCCACGGAGAGGACGAAGAGTTCTCCGCCGAACTCGTCCTCTCCTTGCTCGATGCGGGCCTGCGAGGGAGTACATCTCGCGCTCCCGCTCCGCCGCCTCCTTCTGCGCCACCACTTCTTCGCAGAAGTGGGCGCGCCCCCTCATCATCCAGCATAGCTTCAACTATGCTGGGCAACGAGAGGCCATGTCCGACCTCCGCGACCAGCGCGGACCGCTGTTGGTCGAAGGACGGGCACACCACCAACGTGTGGTGCGCCGAGTCCTCCGCAGCGCCGCACTGGTGGCACGAAGGAGTGTCCTCCCGTTGAATACGGTGCATGGTCGTTACCGAAAGCAACCATGGCCGGGTAAGTACCTGCACCATCCGGAAGGACAAAAACCCATGGGGGCGCTCGAGCCACCGGTCCAATACCGGGGCCAGCGCCGCGAGCGTGGGACGACGGTGGGACGGCCTCTCTCCACCTGGAGAGAGGCCGTCCATGTCTCTACCATTGCTGGCGATCCTCCTTTCTTAGCGCCTCCCTTTCTCGGGGGTAGAGGGGATCGCCAGCCGCTCGCTTGGCCGCCGTCTTCTCGTAGACGGGCGGCCAGCACTCCAGCCTCCAACTCCATGGCGACTGCGCAGGCCGCGGATGCGATGTACATGCCCCAGCCACCGCAGGCCAATTAACTTTAGTATCGGTAGTCTTTCCTCCTCCTGTTGGCCTTTGCATCTTGTCAGATGTTTTAAGTAGCAACTCGGGTAAGGGCTCTGCATCTACGCTCGTGTCTGTACAAGTCGATTCCCGAGTGTGCTCTTCGTCCGCATTTGCGGCAAACGAAATGAGAGTTGACGGGTGGGGGGTTAGCACGACGTTTTGCTCGCTTTGACAAGAGTTGGTCGAACCAGGCTTGTTCGTGTTGGGCTATACCTTCGGACACAATCCTCCTCCAGCTGAGGCGTTCGGCAGCAAGCTCCTCCCAACCGGATATCGGGATGCCAAACGCGTTCATGTCTCGCTTCACGCAGTCATTCCATCTCAGCATTGGTCTACCGACTGGTCTCTTGCCACAAGCTACCTCTCCGAGAAAAGTTCGCCTTGGAAAATGGGTGTGCTCCATGCGATGTACATTTTTTTTTGTTTTCCCGGTAGAAGTGCGTTACGCAGACCCTGCCGCCGGGGGGCGACAGGGTACTGTGGGACTCACCCTCCGGGCTGCTTCTTCTAACAAGAAGCGACCTGAGGGCATACCCACTAAAACTCCCGGGGCTCAACCACCCGTGGGTATAGAATGAGTCACGGGAACTGCACGATGCTATTCCCTGCAACCCCACTCCCCCACAGGCCCCTACACGGGGAGCGTGGCCACCCCCCTCTTCAGGCTAGGAGGAGGGGGGTTGGGGACAGCCGGAAGAGCTGAGCCATCCCCAACGAGCGGTGGAGGTGCCATTGGCATAGTGCCGGCACAGGTACCCCCCGTCCCTGTTGCCGTCTGGCCACCTCCACGGAGAGGACGAAGAGTTCTCCGCCGAACTCGTCCTCTCCTTGCTCGATGCGGGCCTGCGAGGGAGTTACATCTCGCGCTCCCGCTCCGCCGCCTCCTTCTGCGCCACCACTTCTTCGCAGAAGTGGGCGCGCCCCCTCATCATCCAGCATAGCTTCAACTATGCTGGGCAACGAGAGGCCATGTCCGACCTCCGCGACCAGCGCGGACCGCTGTTGGTCGAAGGACGGGCACACCACCAACGTGTGGTGCGCCGAGTCCTCCGCAGCGCCGCACTGGTGGCACGAAGGAGTGTCCTCCCGCTGAATACGGTGCAGGTAGTTACCGAAGCAACCATGCCGGGTAAGTACCTGCACCATCCGGAAGGACAAAAACCCATGGGGGCGCTCGAGCCACCGAGCGCCGCGAGCGTGGGACGACGGTGGGACGGCCTCTCTCCACCTGGAGAGAGGCCGTCCATGTCTCTACCATTTGCTGGCGATCCTCCTTTCTTAGCGCCTCCCTTTCTCGGGGGTAGAGGGGATCGCCAGCCGCTCGCCAGCACTCCAGCCTCCAACTCCCATGGCGGGGTGGAGGCGAGTGCGCAGGCCGCGGATGCGATGTACATGCCCCAGCCACCGCAGGCCAATTAACTTTAGTATCGGTAGTCTTTATGCGTATCAAAATAAGTGTCAATATTTTTTCTTAAGTAGCCATCTAAGTTAATCAACGACTCCTGAGTGTGGCAGTTAGTCGTTCAGAAGTAGGTACTCTGAACTTTGTTACTCCGGTCCTTGCCTTTTTGTGGTCTTAATACTTCATCATGACGAAGATACACTGACTGCCACACTCAGAGTTGTTGATTAACTTAGTTGGCTACTTAAAAAAAATATTGACACTTATTTTGATATGCATAAAGACTACCGATACCTACTAAAGTTAAGAACATTAGCTTACATGACGTCTCTGAGTGCGGCCGTGAGATTTAAATTCGCTAATTCCAATATCTGATAGGTACAAGTTTAGAAATGTTTATATGCATATTTTCAATTTAAACTTAGTCCTAAATAAACGGAATCACGTGTTTTAGTTTTAACGTGATACAAAAAATACTACGATCAGCAATTCGATCATGCACCCGTATTTGTGTATAAGAGGGTGCATGAAATGATAACGTGAAATTGCAATTTGAGGAACAACTATTGCTTTTATGACTGCCTCGCTGGCGCTGTGGATAGTGTGTCGCACTTTGAAGCGACGGCTGCGCAAGAGGTCCCGGATTCGATTCCCGGGACGGTGACGGGTGACTAGCGACGTCAATCGATTTTAATTTTTAGCTACTAAACCTGATCTACTTTAAACAATTTCGGCGTTACAACCTCTCGGCAAGCACTTATACTATTTATTAAATAACCATGCAACAATGATTACCGCCAAAAGTGGCCACTTTTAGCGTGAAGCTATTTTTCGCGTACAAAATCGGACCCAACATTTGTGCATGGTTATTTAATAAATAGTATAAGTGTTTGCCGAGAGGTTGTAACCCCGAAATTGTTTAAAATCCGGTTTAGTAGCTTAAAATTAAAATTGATTGGCGTCGCTAGTGTGCCCTACCCGTCACCTTAAGGAATTCTCACTGTCAGCCCGGAGTCTGGATGTTGGCGGTCTTGTACCCCGGAAAGCACATGAAGCCTTTGGTCCTGCGCCCGATCCCTCAATTGTGTTGGCGCACATACTTGAGCACTATAATATATTCTGCGCTGTGGCTGATCGTTGATATTAGCCGCTATAGCCGAAATCGGTTGATTGGATATTGTTATTGCTTTTATGTGATAGCAGTACCTTTGCATATGGCATAAATAAGCCTTTCAACTTCCGTATTTAACTATAACAGGTCACTAAAAGTGCTAATAAAGCACTAATAAGCACTAATATTTGCATTACAAATGTGGCATTATCTCTATTTATATGGCAATCTTTTAGACCAGCTGGATAATAATAGTCTACCACGCACTGACCTTAAAACTATGTTAATTTAATGTCTGAGAATGTATGAATGATTTACAGTGATGACGTTTACGTTTATGTGACAATAATTTGTTAATTTCTTCACGATACACCGCGTGTGACATATTCTATTTTGTTGTTAAATGTAAGTGATTGTTTTATGTCAGTTGAATGCTAGTTGCTGTGATTTATATGATGCATGATGTACAGTCAACTCCAAAAATATCTATACACTTTAGGACGTTGTCACAATATATAATATAAGAAAGTAAACCTCTACTTTCTTAAAGGTAAGTATTGTGACAAGGCCCTAAAGTGTATACATATTTTTGGAGTTGACTGTAGGTACCTAATAATAAAACATATTAATATAGGTATGCAAATAGTATTCATTTATTCAAAGTATTCTTTAAGTGCTCTTAAAATAAAATAAATGAATTATGAAGCAGTTTTTATGTCATGGTCTTTAACAGATTGCTAATTTATAAGTACATTTTTTATATTATATTTCATCCAATAAAACAGCGGATATCGAATAACATTAATGTATTAGTTCAAATTTCGGTGCGAGTTTTTACTAGAAATGTAATTTTAAATATTATTAACCAATACTTGTTGTGAAAGCATATGTTCATAAAATGTCTTTAATATGAATGAAAAATCAGAAAAGACAGTGGATTAAAATAATAAGTGGTTACCGAAAAATATTTGTTTTATTTAAAACCTACGCCAATATGTAGTTATAGCCTTTTTAAATATTTATTTTATGTAAATATATAGCTATAAATAAAATTGTTGTACATTAATATTAATGATGAAATATATGTTACATAAATAAAACGAATATATTTTTATATATTTTTTTATTTATTTATTTTATTTAAGGTGACGGGTAGGGCACACTAGTGACGCCAATCGAATAATTTTTTTAGTTACTAAACATGATCTATTTTAAACAATTTCGGGGTTACAACCTCTCGGCAAACACTTATACTATTTATTGAATGACCATGCACAAATATTGGGTCCGTTTTTGTACGCGAAAAATTGATTCACGCCAAAGGCCGCTACTTTTGGCGGTAATCCAAAATTCGAGTGCAAAAGCAGACCAAACAGTTAACTATAAGTATTAAATAAATAGTATTGGTGTTTGCCGAAAGGTTGTAACCCCGAAATTGTGTAAAATAGATCCGGTTTAGTAGCTAAAAATTAAAATCGATTGGCGTCGCTAGTGTGCCATGCCCGTCACTTTAAAGCAAAACATACAGCTTACAACAAAATATAAATATTTTATTAAAATAGTGGTACCTACTTAAATATGTGCCAATAGCAAAAAATTTCAATTAAAAATATAACGTCTAGCCGGTTTCATAGTCATTATTCATCCATTCTATTTTACAGAAATTATTAAAAAATAATTATATCATTGATAACCCATACAATTGGCACCAACTATTATAATAGAACCATTGGCATAAACGAAACATTTGATATAGCTATCATACTAAATTCAAATGAAATGCATACAAAATACTTGTGTGTGACGTCACATCTAAGTAGCCATTTGTATGGAGCGTTTTGGGTTTGCCCAAAATAATGTGATTTTAAAGTTGTGATATCTCAGGTAGTTTAAATGGGAATCAAGTAATTCTTTCAAATATGTTTCTATTCATTGAGAGGTCTTTTGATTGAAAAAATAAAATAAAAATAAGTAGTCAAATAGGTACCGGATTTGAACAATGTCTAAGTAAGTATATTTCTATTGTACAGGTTTGTTTATAAAATATCAACAACCTCCTTGATGCTGGCTGTTGTGCACACATTTGAAATCTCTAAATATCGCATTTCTATACAAACTTGTGATTGGCTGTTGCTGTATGGACAGGTAAATTTCTTGAGATTTATCTAAATAAATCATCATCATCATATCAGCCCACATCCACCCACTGCTGAATATAGGCCTCGTCTTTATCCCGCCATTCCCTTCGGTCCCTTGCCAGCCTTATCCATTGTTTCCCCACTGCCGTCACAATATCGTCGGACCATCGTGCAGGTGGTCTACCCATAGGACGTCGTCCCACTCTTGGCTGCCATTCGGTAAGCTTTATAGTCCACCTATCATAATTACGCCTTGCCAGGTGTCCTGCCCATCTCCACTTTGGCTAACACACTCGCACACTCTAAACACATACTTTTTTTAAATTAATATTATGGCTCTACCCGAAAATATCTTGCCAATGTAAAGTAACTTGTTGAGATTAAGTGGGTAGTCAACAGTCGAAGTCAGTCAAAGTTACAGTCACTCATAAAACGCCGGTATTTTACGTTTTATTGACCTACGGATTCTGCCGATAACCACTAAACACAATCGCCAGTTTTAAGACTATTAGGTCCAAGCAAGTTGTCCGTGACAACTCACTCGACACGCAATAGCAGTGTTAAAAACGATACAATCCAACTTCGTCGCGGCACTTGACTACATAAATAAACACCAAATTTGTTCACTAAAAACCACAAGATACTAATTTAAAACCTTTGAATTGTATCAGCCCACGCGGAGCGTGTGACTCCTACCGCCGGAATCCTAAATAAATACGTTACAAGCAAACACACATCAGGAGCCCAATTCTCGTGACGTGATTTTCTTTGTATGGTTTTCTTGTGACATCCAGCATGTTTTTTTTTAATCCCGAGAATTGGGTTTCAGGTTACTACAATCGGTAAAATTTCCTTATCTGACATTGAACCACACGTGACATAAAGGTGAGTATCGATTGCAGAAATATGACATTTGTATCATTGATGTGTGGCTGTCTGTACCTAGAACAAACTTGTTTTGTGGTTTCGCTATCTAGTCCTGCGAGGTGGTTGATGCTTTACAAATAATCCGGTAAGAATAATAATTAGCCAGGTAATACGTGGCGACTTTAATTTATTACATCTTCATTTAGACTTGTACTTTTGATATGTACTACCAGCAACACAAGTAGCAATCCTTGTTGACCTTTAATTCGCATAAAAGACAGTGACAGCAGAAGTAGCTGCACGTTTCAAAGTTTGTAGTTTTTTTCGTGAAGAAATTAAAACTTCGTTTGTGCATATTTTTTTTTGTACTGTAGGTACGCACTATAACAGCTACCCACAGTAGACGGTATGAAATCGCTAGGACACACTTTTGTCTTATTGTCACTTGTAAAGTTAAAAAAACTACGAATTTTATTAATGTCTTAGATTATTTTTTTTTTTCGTGCATACTAAAAGCTTGTTTTTAAAATATTTTTTATCACTAATTTATTTGTAACTTTTTAGTTGGACTTATTCCTTACTCTATCCATTTCCCCATTAACGCATCATTGTTACAAAGTCTCTTTCCAGTTAATTTTGTGCAATCTAATTCTTCAATTTGTAGACCGTCTAAAGACTATCTCTACTCAGAGCCACATACGCTTGTCCAGCAGCGAACAGTTTTGAATCCTCCCCTGCATTTTATGTACTGTTGAAGCCCAGAATAATGTTATGGGTAACATTCTTCGTTCCGCGGTGCACTGACTATATTTGGTCTGAAACTGCACTGATTTGGGTATCATATGCATACCATCGTTGCCGAAGTTTATACCAACTGATGGAATATCAGTATAGTACATTTGTGCTCTACGGAAGCAGAGCCATATAATTTCTTCGATACATCCGATTCCACCATTCATCAGTCTTTCTGATAGGTACATCAATATTAGACCGTAACGTGACCTTGGCTCCAACTTTCAGTGATTCGAATAAAAGGTTAAGGGCAAAATACAACAGGGTGCAGCACTGGTTCCCTGAGGTGGCGTTCATGACATCATATTAGACCCTGATGCCATTCATTTCTCGCCACGGCCTCACCTTAAATTGGGTAGAATTATGCGCCACTTGTTTCGGGTTCGACCTGACTTGTGCCTCACGAATACTGTGATTGATTTTGGAGTTTTCCTTCTCCTAGACTGGTTTCAAAGCAATGCCATCAACGCCAATCTCGCCGAACTACACTACCAAAGTAACTTAGGTATACCTTAGTTCAGCACAAACTGTCCACGCGAAGTGGTGTTCCTATGACTATATTCCACCTCCATCATAAGAGCAGCTGCATCGTACCATAATATTATTTTATTGTTATCACATTTCCGTAAGTAATTTCTCGGTTGACTATATACCCTATAGATACCGTCCAACTCCATCATCAGACCAGCTCCATCGTACCATATTGTCAACAAAGTTACGGAATTACAACAAATTTTAACTCGATCGACCTACTGGATTTGGATCAGGGGTAGTGCTGCCTCTGGTGTAAGAGTTGCGTCTTCGATCCCCGCACAGTACAACCCGTGCGGATAAAGAATGGGATCAGAAATGGCGGCGCATCTATTCACTTCTCGCTCGCACACTATTTGCGTCTATACTCGCACTCGTGGGGCGCCGCCATTTCTGATCCCATTCTTAATCCGCACGGGTTGTGCAAACATTTACGTGCATGAATATGTTTGTTTGTATTGGTCTGGGTGCTTTCTATATATTTGTACGAGATGTTTTTACAAAAGGAAAGTACAAATTAGTTGTATATATTTGTAACTACGCTGTTGATTTTGATATCCGTAACACAGGTGCTCGAGCTACCTATCTCGGAGTCAGATCAATGTATGTGATGTGAAATATTATTTATTTATTTGTAAACAGACAAACCTACAAAAGTAAAGTTAAATGAAAGCTTGTAAAATGATCATAGTTTTGTAATTAAAGACAAAATAAATAGTTTGGCAAGGACAGTTATTTTTTACGACCTGTTTGGAACAGTGGTAGTGAAGGCTGACTTTAGTACAAGGTTTGCTAGTTCGATCCCCGTACAGTACAAACATTATTGTGCATGAAAATGTCTGTTTGTCGTTTGCGTCCGGAAAACGTCAGAATAAGTTTAGTGAATATAGTCCATTTAGCATGTTAGATTAACAAAATAAGCGAAAATAAAATCTGCTGTTCCATACAATATTGCTGGGTGGGTATTCTATTTTGTATAGAACAGCTGATTTTTTTCGCTTATTTTGTTGATCTAACAAACACGTTTGCTACAGTACAGTATCAATTGAGTTATTTGACAGGCTTGATGTGTGGCTGTCTGTGTGTACTAGAAGATAATTTGTTTTATTGACAAGCAGATAATATAATTGAATTATATTACCTTAGAATGTCGTTAAGGCGACGGGTAGGGCACACTAGCGACGCCATTTTAATTGTTAGCTACCAAAAAAAATCTATTTTAAATAATTTCGGGGCTTCAGTCTCTCGGCAAACACTATTTATTTAATAACCATGCCCAAATGTTGGGTCTGTTTTTGTACTAAAATAAATTGAAAATTTAAAAAACCCCCGACACAACTAAAGTTCTTTCATTTGATACCTATATTGAGGCAGTTGGAGCAACAAATATTCATTTTCTGACGGCGGCCATCTAGGATTTGAAATTTTTCACAATTAATATATTCTGCTACTCAAGCCCTTTTATATGATACCCATATTGTGGGAGTTGTGTTGAAACATAAAATCCAAATCTTTGTGACGGCGGCCATCTTGGATCGATTTTTATCCAATAATAGCTAAGAACACTCCCTCCTTATTCATCTTTCAAAAAAAAAATAAAAATCGGTTCATTTGTTCGGGAGCTACGATGCCATAGACAGACACAGAGACACACACACACACACACACACAGAGACACGTCAAACATATAACACCCCGTTGTTTTTGCGTCGGGGGTTAAAAATGATTCACGCCAAAAGATGCCGCTTTTGGCGGTAATCCAAAATTCGAGAGTCGATGAAATAGCTAACTGTAAGTATTAAATTTGTTTAAAATAGATCTGGTTTAGTTGCTAAGTGGGTGGCGTCGCTAGTCCCTTCGCCTTAAGTGTAGATTTATCTGAAAACAAATATGTATCAACTTATGGGTAGGTAAGTAGGTCAAGATCAATACGGAGTAGATATCCGTGTTATATGGATCGCGGCTAGCCGGTATATAATTGCAGGACCTTATGTGGCATTCACAGGAAGTTGCATTAATGATGATATTTCATTAAACATTGAACCAACAACAACCTTTCCGTTCCTTGATGCTGCCCCATTACCAAAGTAGAGCGTCCTAATATTAGTTTTAGGTACATACCCATCAGCGATCTTTAGATTCTTGATGTGATTGGTGACAGATGAGCAGACAGATCACCTGATGGTAATCTAGGATTCGGCGGGTAGGGCTAAAACAAGCCGCGTGGGCTAATCATATTTTTTCACAACATCACATACATTGATCTGACTCCGAGATAGGTAGCTCAAGCACCTGTGTTACGAATATCAGAATCAACAGTGGGCTTACAAATATATATAATACTTTTCTTTTGTAAATGCATCCGTATAATAGATACATAGAAAACACCCAGACGAATACAAACAGACATGTTCATGCACACAAATGCTTGTACTGTGCAGGGACCGAACCCGCAACCCTTGGACCGAAGGCAGCGTTCACTACCACTGTTCCAAACGGGTCGTCAAATGCTTATTATGCTATGGTTTTAAATTAGTGTCTAGTGGTTTTTAGTGTACAAATTTGGTCTTTATTTGTGCAGTGAAGTGCCACAAAGTGATCGTAATAATAAGAATCGTTGGATTGTATCGTTTATAACACTGCTATTGTTTCGAGCGCGTTGTCTCGTGAAAACTTGCTTGGACCTAATAGAGTTACACTAGCGACGCCAATCGATTTTAATTTTTAGCTACTAAACCGGATCTATTTTTAACAAAAAATGATTCACGCCAAAAGCAGGCCACTTTTGGCATGAATCAATTTTTCGCGTACAAAAACGGACCCAACATTTGTGCATGGTTATTTAATAAATAGTATAAGTGTTTGCCGAGAGGTTGTAACCCCGAAATTGTTTAAGTATAATAGATCCGATTTAGTAGCTAACAATTAAAAACGAATGGTGTCGCTAGTTAGGGCTATCGTCGCCTTAATAAATAGTATAAGTGTATGGGGAGAGGTTGTAACCCGGAAATTGTTTAAAATAGATCCGGTTTAGTAGCTAAAAATTAAAATCGATTGGCGTCGCTAGTGTGCCCTATCCGTCATCTTAAAAATAAATTACAAAAGATTGCTATAAAAATATCAACTATCTGACTGATATTCAAAATGTCGATACCGATATTCAAACAAAAACTTGTGATCGGAGGGGCTGTTCTCGTACACTCAACATTGAAGTCGAGGGAGAGATTTGTATGGACGAATGTATGAAATCTCTAAATTCGACTTAATGTGTTAAACGAGTGCGCGAGAATTGGCCCTCTGAGGGGCAATTCTCGAGATTTCATACATTTGTCCATACAAATCTTTAACTCGACTTCAGTCGAGAGCTCGAGAATAGCTTTCAGTGTCGCTCTCGTGATAGTTGAAGAACATTCCTCTAGACTTCCTCTATCTTGATCTGCAGAAAGCCTGTGTTACACTTATGATGATCTGTTGGGACTGAGATTCAAAGTAGTTTTCAGTCGGAATCGCGGTACCTACATGTTTCGAATAACGTCGATGTAGGTACTAAGCCCTAAGGTATGAAACATATAGGTGATATAAGGTAGGAAACAATAAATGATTGATTGAGAAACATCTACCTTAGACAGCGGACTTAGAGAATCGGAATCGAGGTAGGCACCTCGATTCCGATTCTCTAAGACCGCTGTTAATTGGCGACATCAAACCCTTACCTTATTACTGTCTGAGTTCCTACGCTAAGGTTCCGTCCTCAGTTCATGATTGTTTAGATATATGACGTTCTGTCAGACAACATCAAAAACCTTTATGAGCAGCGTCTTTGGGTGCTGACATATGCTGATGATATCGCGCTGGTCACTCTCTCCTGATTCCAAGCGTGTTGATATTGGCTACGATAACGTCGAATGCAGTACCTACTTTGGATCAAAAGGTACTCCATACGTCCGGAGACATTGATTACGCCGTCAAGGTATCTATGTATGTATTGCTGCCGCATGTGTTTTTTAAAAAGCCAATCATAATTATAAATGATTAAAACAATAATACCTGCCTTATAAAGAAAGTTAAACTGCACAAATAATAACGTAATTCGTTTGAATGAAATTCCTGTTAATTTTAGTAATTATTCCATTTTCAAGCGTTTATTGAATACGAATGTGGCGTAGGTAATGTAGACAGATAGCTGTAGGTAGAATACCCGGATTAACTTAGTTTTATTGGTTTCACTCGCTCATGCTTCACGGATCGCCTAATTTTCAGTAACTTGACTCTCGATATTACACGTTGACTAAGCCCCGGTTCGTCGCCCTGACATTTAACGATGAACTGATGTGACAATTTGAGGCTACATAGCACTCGTATTTATAAGAATTCCTACAAATAACCTGCTAGGATCGAATTTGGACTATTAACCAAGTAATATCAATTTAGGGACAAACGCTACCAAAAAAACCCCAGTCTATTCGTATTTTACTGCAGATAGACCCATTTTTAGGGTTCCGTAGCCAAATGGCAAAAAACGGAACCCTTATAGATTCGTCATGTCTGTCCGTCTGTCCGTCTGTCCGTCTGTCCGTCTGTCCGTCTGTCCGTCTGTACGTCTGTCCGTCTGTCCGTCTGTCCGTCTGTCCGTCTGTCCGTCTGTCCGTCTGTCCGTCTGTCCGTATGTCACAGCCACTTTTATCCGAAATTATAAGAACTATACTATTGAAACTTAGTAATTAAATAGATGTATTTTTTAATCTCATTTTTACACAAAAATAGGAAATAAAAAGGTTTGGGGGGTCTCCCCAAATTTTTGTGGAGATCGTTAGTGGAGGTCTATGTCCAGCAGTGAGCGTAGATGTATTGTATAAAATGATGATGATGAGCAACCCAAAATTAATATCCATGGTGGCCGGAGGAAGCATAAAATTAAATAATAGTATTTTTTTCTAACTTTAACTGGCAACAAGTAGTACAGGCCCTCGCCAACCCGTCTGCCAAGCGTGGTGAGTATGGCAACTACCCCTCATGTGATTGAGGGAGGCCCGTGCCCCAGCAGTGGGGACTTAAATGGGCTGATGATGATGATGATGAAGTAGTACAGGATTGACCGAAGTGGCGATCTCTTATTTTCTAAGTTTCTGTTCGGCTCGATGTGCCAGCGGAGTAATTACTTATAAATAAAATAGGTAAGTATAACACATAAGTACCGTGCCGTGTGGTCCCGGCTGAGTAGAATAAGCCATCCTCACTCTTACCGAGGTGTCGTAAAAGGCGACTAAGGTAAAGCTGCTGACATGATCATCAGCACACAGAGAAGGAAAACTCCGCATTTATATCAAAACCCTCGCCAACCCGTCCGCCAAGCGTGGTGAGTATGGCATTTACCCCTCATGTGATTGAGGGAGGCCCGTGCCCCAGCAGTGGGGACTTAAATGGACTGATGATGATGATGATGATGATGAACACATAAGTATACCCGTGGGTATATAGTAGTTAGTGTTTTCTTTCACGGGCAACCTCATCTTGTGGGGTGTCGTTGGATAGATCGTTTAAAAATATTATGGATTTTCCGAGTGATTCGTTTCTGATATTTACGTGTTCAAATGCAAAAAAGAGTCAAGTACTTAATCCCCCCTCTGCCAATCTAAACGGTTGGTGAATTTTGGAGTCTGACATTGAAGATAAACGTGTAGCTGATTGTTAATTATAATTCAACAGTGGGAGAGCCACGCTTCGGCATGAATGGGCCGGCTCGACCGGAGTAATACCACGTCCTCACAGAAAACCGGCGTAAAGCAGTGCATGCGCTGTGTTTCGCTGCGTGAGTGAGGGTACCGGAGGCCCAATCCAGGGGAAGGGGGGTTAAAAGGTAAGCAGCGCACTTGTGACACCACTGGTGTTGCAGGCGTCCATGGGCGGCGGTAATCGCTTACCATCAGGTGATCCGTCTGCTCGTCTGCCACCTATATCATAAAAAAAAAATCTTGTGAAGTTATGCCGCATAAAATATCCGCGGAACATCATATTGGGATGAGACTCGTACCGAACCCACTATCTTTTTTTAGCCACTGAGCTATTTACCATGACAACCAATTTAGCGCAGTAGTTTGAGATGCGAGGGTCGAGGGTTCTATTCTCGCAACAACACAAATGTTTGTTAATGAAACAGATATTTGTGTTGGGTCTGGGTGTTTCTGGTACCTTCGTTTTTCTTGGTCTCTATAATAAAAGGGAAAACCTTCGTTTGCAAACAGGAAAATGTATGTGTTGTAGTTTAAATTTATTCGATGGAAATATTGTTACAAATATTTTTACCACCAGTAAAGAAGAAACCGCTGTCTTCATACTTTTTATTTTTATTTAAGTAGTTTTTTGCAATTTCCTTAAGGAAATAATACACTTGAAAATTCCTCGACACATCACTCGAATGGGACTCGAACCCACGACGCACTGAGCTACCGACGATGTTCGCCATGAGCCGCGCGATCGTCGTGGGGGTCGTGGGTTCGAGTCTAATTCGAAAGATGTGTCGAGAAATAATTCACCTATCTACTTTTAAATTTTCATCGCAAGAAATGCGGCGGCGCAGGTCATTGGGCGGCAGATATCATTTACCTAGAGAGTAGAATGGAGGGAGGAGTTAGGGCACAATCAAACTAAAAAATAATTTATTTCCTGCTTGCCAGTAGATTAAAAAGTACCTATGTATTAAAATCATCGATCTGATCACAAAGTCAGCAGATTAATAACTTATGTATCAGAACCGAGTAAGGAAGAAATCTACTGATTCGTCTGCTACGGCCGATCTCAACAATAATTTACCTAACCACGTACAGTCAACGTCAGATCACGTTACCCCCTGCAGTGGAAAAATAGGATTTGTGCCCCAGGCATAAGGACGGTCCAAAGGGCAACAAGGGTAACTCGACGTGACGCCGTGTGTACATAAGCAGGATATACTTACTTATTACAGTGTGTGTGCAAACCACTCTCACTTTGTACTCTCCATTTCGATTGGATACTAGCGTGACACGACCGGAGAAGGCTCAGCCTCACTAACACCTTAACGTTCTTCTGAGGCACAGGATTACAAGACCATTAACTTCCAGACTCCGGGTTGTTTCCGAAAAACTTATGTAAGTAGGTACAAATGTCGGCCCGACTCGGGAACCAAACCCGGGACTCCAAACTTAGCTGTCACTTTAAAGTGCGACTTCAGAGCCACTGCGTCCCCGAGGCAGTATATATAACACCCAGACACTGAACAAACACAGTGTCATCATATGAATATGGTCCAGGGTGGGAATCTTGTTTTTTTACTCCCACCATCCCTACTTGTCTTTCCAGTAGGGACAACGGGAATAAAAAATTGTATTATTCAATTTATTCTGTCAGTACTAGTGAGGACAAGTTTAGTGGGGACAGCGGGAATAACCCAAAAAATATTGCGATAGATATGCGCAGATGGCTTCCACGCAATAATCAGGGCGCGCTGCGCATCACTATGGGCGCGCGAGCGTGGTAGCCCCAACAGTATCCTGAGTGTGATGGGCGAAAGATGGGACAGCCCACTATTGTCCCGCTGGGTGCAGCTACACTCCCCAGTGTGTCGCTCTCCATACAATATGCAAATATTCTGCAATAGTACTAACACTAGAATATGTTCATTATGTTACTAACACATTTTATATGGATTCAAGATCTGAAATAAATGATTATTTCATTAAAAAATATTTTAAACAAATATTTAAAAGTTTCTAACACATTCTAGGTCTTTTGAGCCTCTTTAAGGGTTAATTATGTCCCACCCAACGCAGTAGGTATGAACGCGCCCTTTATCGTAAGGAGTAGCATAATGTTACACGCTTTCGATTCATTCACCGATTCGGTGCCTTACTCCTAGCACATTAATTAGTTCTCCACGATTGTACCACGCAGATCGCTATGACATCAACCGTAGTGCGGACGCGTGCGTGACGTACAGGTCAAAATGCCGACTAGCCTAAAGTGAATAATAATATTGCCTAACTAGTGCTAAAATGACCGATCTTAGCGATTTTTGAGGTGGGCATTTCCACGCCCGTGTTTTTTTTCAAGTATTCTCTGGGTGTCCCGAAGAGTTTTTTTAAGATGGATGAGGCTTTCGCGCATGTGAAGGAAGGTCGGAGGCATAAAAAAGGTTTGGTGCCTCCTGACGGTGGTTGGGGTTACATGATTGGTGTCGGCGTAGGATTTACCTTTGTAAGTACCTTTCTGTAATTCCTTCTATTTTGCTTTAATAATTGACTAGTTTTTATTGTAATTTATTGAGTCCTACCTAATCTCTCTATTGCTCACTATCCAATACCCTTACTTGTCTTTATTGGACATAATACGAGTAGCAACTATTCGAGTAGTATGTACCATTCCAAACTTTCTTTCATTATTCGATTATACCTGTTAAGTATTCTGAGTTATAATTATGAGGACCAAACTGACAGATACAAATGTAAAGTTCCCACACATTTTGCATCTATCAAAACATCAACAATGTATATGTTTGAAAATATCAAAATCTATATGTTCTTATAAAAAATATTTAGAAACGATAGTGGATTAGCGATTAGAGCGATAGTAGCTCAGTGGATAAAGAACGTTCCTTACTTCCATACGGAGGTCGTAGGTACGAATCCAGGCATGCAACTCTGGATTTTTAAAATGTGCGTAATTCTACCATTATCTCGAAACTTGCGCTTTGCGGATAGTAATTACCAGACTTCTTGAATCCTGGACCTGGATCGTAGCGTACTTGGCTTTGGATACAACCGGGACATGCTGAGTTGAGATTAGCATTAAAAGAGATCCACTTAAGAGTTATTATACGTCCGGATTTGTTCTGACATGTCAGGATTTTTTAGTCCTTGTCAGACTTTTCCCTTCCAGACCCTGTCAGGTTTGGGGGACTCAAAAATATCACAATTTTTGGATTTTATGGTAAAACAAATCGTAGATTTTTTACTTTGCCTACACTTGAGAGTAGATGCATCGATTACTTGATTATCTGTGTTTTATTTCATGTTCTGTTGATTCCATGATTATATTAAGAATAAGGAAAATAACTATATTTTCTTCGATCATTTAACGTAGGTACTAACCTATCAGTTTTAGAATCATCATCAGAATCATCATGCTCAGTTTATGTTTTAATACTGAATTGTGGAAACTTTGCTGATTTCTGTGTTATCTGTATATGTTTTAAATTTAAGTCAAATGTAATTGTATGTTTCCCAAATAAATAAATAAAATAAATCTCTATTGCTAAAGCTGTGAACAATATGATGGTAAAATTACAAATTAAGTCAACAACAGTTACCCGTATCGGGCTGCAATGTTTTATACGGTTTTTAGGAAAATAAAGAAGCAACCAACAAACACATAATCAAACGTATTCTTGGTGTCAAAATATCAAGTTAGACTTTAGAGGCAATTCTCGTGCACACTTAAAGTCGAATTGAGAGTTTCATACATTCCTCTCTATAATATTATGGTGGGTGTCGTGTGCCGTAGTATGGCGGGTGGTCGTATGAAAGAAAGAGTCTATGTACAAACGTTTATTTACAATCCGACCAAATATTTACACCACACATATATAAGAAAGAAGGAGAACATAAAAGCGGGAACATTAAGTAAAGATAATAATAACGGCTAGATTAATTTGTACAATAAATTATTCACAGTAAAATCAGTCTGTTGAAATAATCAAACGTATTCTTGGTGTCAAAATATCAAGTTAGACTTTAGAGGCAATTTAGGCAGTTTACATATAAAAGGGTCATACTGTCCGTGCGTTGGTTGATGCACAAAATATATATAAAATAATTTACACATTTATTATATTTACAAAAGCGTGGCGCATCGCCATAATATTATGGGTATGGGTAGTGATTCGTTTGTGATATTTACGTGGTTAAATGAAAAAAGTTAGAGTCAAGTACTTAATCACCCTCTGCCAATCTAAACGGTTGGTGAATTTTGGAGTCTGACATTAATGATTGCTACTTATTATTTCGTGTAAAATTATGCAGCATAAAATATCCGCGGCACATCATTGGGATGAGACTCGTAACAAACCCACTACCTTTTTTTAGCCACTGAGCCACTTACCATGACGACCAATTTAGCGCAGTAGTTTCACACATTCCTCTATACAAATCTATAACTCCGGGGTGATGACGCGGTTAGGGATAAGCTTGCAAACAAAACATAAAATATCCACTTACCCTAAAACCCTCCCCTCTAAGGCCCATAAACTACGTAAAACCCAACCCCCTACCCCCAAAGACATAAAAAAACCCACTTACAACTTACTTACTTACACTAAATTCATTCCTACTAACAATAACTATGCATGACTGCCTAAACTTAAGATATTGTAATTTTATTTAATTTAATTTTGTCGCGGAGAAAATGTTACAATTTTGTGACCCTTAAAAAAGAGTAAGCACAAAAAAATCACGGAACCAGTGTCCGTGGAATTCAATGGATATTAAAAAAAATCTATAACTCGACTTCTATGTCGAGTACTCGAGAATAGGCCCTTCTAAGAGATATTTCTTATTTAAGTTCATTTTTAGCTTGGACTATCTTTTAGGCAGGTTTGTGGGAGTGGATAAGTGGTTGAATATTATGATGTTTGCGTATCTATATGTAGGTACCTACTTTGATAATAAATGATTGTGCAAAGTCAAAGTTAAAGACAAAACATTCTTTATATGCATAGGCTTGTACACAGCATTACAAATCGTCATACATTAAAATCTTTTGAAAATACATTTATTAATAATTTACTACATGTAATTACATGTAGTAAATTATTATATACAGGGTGTATCTGTGGACATTTACATCCCTTTAACCACGTGTTCTACCAACTATTCTGAACAACATTTGTTCTACGACTTTTCGAAATCAGTTGAAAATTTTTTCGACTCCCCATACAAAATGACCGAGTCACGTGACCGACTTTGTACCTATAAGAAGTTGAAATTTTTTATGCGAATTTCTAAAAGTCATAGACCAAATGTTGTTAAGAATGGTTGATAGAACACGTGATTCAAGTGATGTAAATGTTCACAGATACAGCCTGTATGCCGATACATAAGCAAAACAAAGTTTAAAAATAGCTATGTAAAGTTGAAAGAGTGCCTGGCGAGTTTCTTGCCGTAAATTATGCTTATTTATATCCTAATATAAACATAATGCGTATATTCGGCAAGAAACTCGCCAGGTACTCTTTCAACTTTTTATTCAATGGTTTATTATCCTCATTGGTATGAAAATAACAAACCATTGAATAAAAATTCATACTGCCTAATCTAACACAAAATAAAAAGAGCAAAGAAAAAGCTCAATATGAGGTAAACCGAATATGCGGTCTGGGAACATGAATATTGTCTCTGTATTTAGTGCGTAAGTTTTCTTTTATGGATGATGTGTTTAGGAAGTAGTTACTGCTCTGTTTCATAAATATGTTATTTCCAATATATTATGCCAGTTAAAGTGAGGTAGTCTTTTGAAGTATCTTGTATAAAAATGGTGACGTCGTCAGCGAACATTATGCTATTATGGTCAGCAATTATTTGGTAGTTCATTGACATAAATAAAAAAACAGAAGTGGACCAAGAATACTTCCCTGACGCAATGCAGTTGTAGGTACTTAAAGTACAGGTCGATTCACGAAAGATGACCACAAATGACGACCGTCTAAGCATGTAATCTCATGAAGAAATGACTTATTCTCAATTTGACACATTATAAGGGTTTAGACTAAACACATTCTATGTTTAATTGAAAATGTTTTTTGTCATAAGTGTTTACTTCATGAAATTACATGCAAAAACGCTGGCCATTAGTGGTCATCTTTGGTGAATCGACCTATAGGAGATTCGAAATCTTCAAAAGTTTTACTTAAAAATGCTATTTAAAAAAAAAAACTTATACAACTTGCTCTATTACTTATAATTATGACGATTTTCTGCAAAAAAACATAGGGCAAATAGTAAAAATAAAGCCTACCCATACACATTGCATCAATCAACTGATTACTTTTATATGAAGTGAGAAGGCCATTATTTACATAGTTAACCATATGTTTCTTGATGAATATCGTTCATATTTATGTAATAATATGTACTACCCTCATGTGTGGGATATCAATAGAAGCACATTGTATATGAAAACCAAATGTAAATGGTTTTACTATTTATTCACACACATAAGTACCCTATGATGCTTAGGTAATAAGGTTACCTAATATTCTGGCTCATTGCCGCAGAGTCTAACGTGTTGAGCTATGTGCGGAAATTTTGCGGGTTCAATCCCGCGTCTGGTCAGTTGTCAACTTAGAAAACTTACTTAAGTAAGTAAGTTACTTGAGTAAGGTATATAATTATTTATTTCACGTCACGATTGTGTTTATTTATTTTTTCTCGCACTACACACGGATCAAGGGTATCCATCGCAGAATTGAGGTGAGTATATGACGTACCTACCCTTTCAATCGGATGGTATTTTATACAAATTAATATAGAGTACTTATTTAACTACATCTTAGGGTGGAGAGGAAACCTTTTCAGACCTTTTTTGGCTTGATACTGGAAGTCCGAAACTCCATGTATTATTCGTGTCAATAAAAGGCAGTGATAAATTACTGCCTAATGTTTTGAAAAATTTTGCAACTTAGTTTATTTTATAATTAACGCGCCTGTGTTTTCAACACACATGTATTAAGTGTATTACCAGTAAGTATATGAATATAAAGACAAATAAGTATGTAGTGGTAATAAATATTAACTCGATGCAAGTTCAATGCACTGCAGTCTGCAGTATTGCAATTTGAATGTGCGTGTGTATTTAATTTTATTGACGCTACACCGCTTTATTGACGTGACAGCCGATTCATTTTGATGGCAAATGATATTTTGGTATCTATCAAACAGACAATCTTAATCCTCTAGCACGAAAACAATATAGTTAGAAATTTAACTATATACTTATACTTCATGTTGGAGGATGATGATCCTCCTGGCTTATTCCCAGGTTATCTGGGGTCGGTGCAATATGTCTTCTTCTTCCATACATTCGAGTCATTCGTCATCAAAATAGCCACTTCTTTTTCAATCATATCATTGTTCACACAATCCATCCATTTCTTTTTCGGCCGTCCTCTGTTCCTCGACTGACAGAGGACGTTCATACTCGTTATTCTTTTAGTTACATGCTCTTCATCTCTTTACATTACATGGTTAACCTGATGAAAAGCGGATATCAAAGACTGACGTTGATAGATGTCCCCAAAGTTTGTACTACATATTCATATTCTTCTTGTTCTTCATATGTTACAAAAGGTGGGGGGATTTAATAATTATCTACAATATATAATGCGTACGGAGGCACCTTACGCTTTTATCTAATGTATTATAATATTGTGGATAATTTGTAAAGATTTTTTTCCATCACCAATACAATAGCATCTGATCTCTATTTAATATAAATCTTAAAATATATTCTTAAATCTAACTAAAATTAAAGGTCGGTGAATTTATGCTTATTAAAGGAGATATATATAAATCTTATTGTGTCTAGAAAAAAACGACAATTTGATAGATAAAGATCAAACCTATTTTATATTAGACATGTAGGTATAGATGCAACTATTTTTATTTAAACATATAAATTATATCAAACTCTTGTACTTATACCTATTAGGTACCTACTCATGTATTCGGTGCTCATACTCTCTTAGCATAAATAAGTAGGTATTTACACATACACACACCCGCACATTAGAAACATTTGTGTGCATGAACATATGTGTTTGTATTGGTCTAGGAGTTTTCTATGTATTATAAGTATGTATTTACAAAAGAAAAGTATTAAATGTATATATTGGTAATTCTGCAGTTAATTCTGATATTCGTAACACAGGTGCTTGAGCTATACTTATACCTATCTCGCAATCAAATCAATGTATGTGATGTTGTGAAATATTTATTTATTATTTATTTTGGTTTCAAACTATCATTCACCTCAAAGCACCTACAGCGAGATGGTCATAAAATAATAGATTAATAGGGTCAACGCTATGTTTAAATACCTTTTATATCCATTAGAAACTTTATGGCGTAATCCAAGTACCTTATTAATATGGACTTAAGAACAAATATCTCTAAAGAATAGTGAGTAGGATTGGGTTCTCTGCATACCTACCAATAATACATATCATCAAAGACTTTATTGTTGTTGTGAAATATTGTTAATTAATATGAAATTATTAATAACTTATCTTAACTTGTCTCAAGGATGGTTTCCTCCTCGGCTACCAGAGGAGGAAAAATAAAACAAGTTATTTTATGATTTTGATGCATACGGTTAGGAAAAAAGGGCTTATTCGGTATTAATAGGTACCATAGGTACTTCCAACCAGTTCTAGGTATTCATAGATTGTTTTACAACTTTTTTTGTATCGAGATCTATGAATTGTGAGTTATAAAACCTGTCAAAAATAATTTGAAAAATATACCTTACTCTTAAAAATAAAGTCATAGATATTGCAATAGCTATGGTGTTGCGTGCGCGCAAGCGCGGGAAGTTCCAGGTTCGATTCCCGGTCGGGTCAATTTAGGATTTTTTTTCTATTATTGACTCTCTAGGTGTGCTGGGAAACGCCCATTGTTAGTTTGATACTATGTCGTCGGCATGAATTTTCTGGCGATTTTTTTTTATTTTATAATAAAGGAATAACAAACAGCCAACTTAACAATATAACTAAATAAGATTAAGGAACTAAAATAGATTGAGCCAAAGACAGTTATTCACAATAAACCATTTTTTTTTTAAAGAAAAAACAACGTCAGCATAGGTATATACCCCAACATATATATGTTAAAGTCAAAGTCAAAACCACTTTTGACTTAAAAAATAAGTGTATAATAATAGAATACGTACCTAATAATACAAAATAGGAGATATATTCAAATATTTGAGAAGATACAATACACATATATGAGAATACTTACACGTACATACATACATTATCAATATATGATAGAATATTATAAACGTAACTTTAAAACCACTCATAGGGCTTCTTAAATTTTTTTCAAGAAAGTTTTTTTGTTGCCCATGAAAGGGCAGCAAAACTTATTTATGTAATCGCAGTACTTATTTATGGAAGGTATTATTTTATATATAAAATATAGCTAAATATTCATTTTATATATACAATCGAGAAAGAAATCAGTTTATCCAAACCACACATTCCGAATCGGTTACTTATCATAAATCAAATATTTTGGTACGCCCAGCTTTCAATAAGCTTTCTTTTTATTTTCAGATGTTAGGCTTCGGGTCTTCAAATGCATTCGGAATCTTATTCCACGCTTTCTTCATGGAGCAAGGCGGTGCAAGTGGCCTACCTTTGGTCATCGGGGTATACAATGGAGCCCTGTCAATTGCAGGTAAGAATGAACATTTTCCCCTTTATTACAAAACGCGAACTTAAGTTATTACCGTAAAGCTCATGTCATCTTGTTCCAACACGCAATGTTAGGGTAAAGGTAAACAAAACCTAGAATTTTAAGGTAATATTGTTATTCGCAGGATACGAGTCAGCTTGCGTGATAATCTTGATTGAGAGTATTTGAAAGTAGATAATACGTACCTAAGTTTCAACTTTTTTATGCTAACAATTACTAGACAAACTAACGTAATATTTGATATGTTTACTATACCTGTTTCTAAATAATGGTATCTATTATTTAAGGTGACGGGTAGAGCACACTAGCGACGCCAATCGATTTTAATTTTTAGCTATTAAACCGGATCTATTTTAAACAATTTCGGGGTTAAAACCTCTCGGCAAACACTTATACTATTTATTCAATAACAATGCACAAATGTTGTCTCTGTTTTTATACGTGAAAAATTGATTCACGCTAAAAGTGGCCGCGTTCGGCGGTTATCAATCAATTTTTCGCGTACGCGTTGAACCCAACATTTGTGCATGGTTATTTAATAAATAAATAAATAAATAGTATAAGGGTTTGCCGAGAGTTTGTAGTCTTGAAATTGTTTAAAATATATCCGGTTTAGTAGCTAAAAATAAAAATCGATTGGCGTCGCTAGTGTGGCCTATCCGTCACCTTGATATTTATCACTGATCGATCAGGCATGAAATAAGTCATAAAAATTATAATTTGCTCGCTGATCATCAATGACTAGGTAAAATATTTAGAATTTTACTATCTCTAAGAAGATTTTTTAGGTAATGACAAAGATCAACAAATAATATTCAGCAGGTTTTTCTAAATTGTTCATAAAACAAGTAGCTAATACAGAAATAATCATAAGCTCCCTGGCCCTTAGATAAGATCCATTTCCAGTATCCCGTGGCCTTTGACGGGATGTTTAGCCCAGTTGCATCAATCAGCTGATCGCTTCAACCGTACCTATATTGCGTTTTTGTTTTCTGGAGAATAGGAAAGTACTTGAGGTGTCGTAAAAGGCGACTAAGGTAAAGCTGCTGGCATGATCATCAGCACCCAGAGAAGGAAAACTCTGCATTTACATCAAAACCCTCGCCAACCCGTCTGCGAAGCGTGGTGAGTATGGCAATGGACAACATTTCAAATTTTTAACATGTCCATATTGTTTTTTTATATGAAAGTAGACATAAAATAAACAGACCCATATTTTTTCTTTTTTCAAAATTTGTCCATTATCATGCATAAAATAATTATTGAAATTCTTTTTATTCTAAATAGACGTAAGCGCCAAATGACGTCATCGGACGGCTGAATACAGCGATGTTCCTTTGCTTATCATTGTTTTAATAAAAAAAAGGTACTACTGTCAAAGGTAAATAATACTAGTGTCAACATTGTCAACGTCATTCATACATTCAACGTTGACAAGTTGTCTTTTTTTTGACAGTTACATGTCATGAGTTTGGCATTACGTAAATTTAAAACTATAATGTGCTAAGCAAAGAAATATTTTACATTCTGCCGTCCGATGACGTCATCTTACGTTTTTTAGTTTTTAATTTTTTTCTCAGTAAATAAGCAATATAAAAAATGAATAAATATATATTCGAGCAGCGGAAAAGTAAACAAAGAATTGGTATTTTTTGTTTCAGAGCTTAGCAATTTTGAAATGTTGTCCATTACCCCTCATGTGATTGAGGGAGGCCCGTGCCCCAGCAGTGGGGACTTAAATGGGCTGATGATGAGGACAGTAATTTCTTGAAATATAACGAGTCTTTGGCTTGAGTATACAGTTTCTTCCCTTTAAACCTACTGACCATTATGAACAACTTAACTGCCACATTTCACTCAAAATTTATGATTGACTCTACCGTCTGCAGCGAGTCTTTGAATTTAGTATATATGTTGTGACCAACATCAGGAAAAATGAAGGTTGTTAATTCGTCAAAATCTCTATTTACAATTTTTTTTGTTTGACAAGTAAGATTAAGGCCAAAAAATCTATTTAGTACTTCGCCGTTGACTTAGACTCACCAAATTTCGTGAGAACTTAGTTATACTTATTAAAAACCACTTAAACCCTAAATAGTAGATAGAAACATAGGTACAACTTCGTTATTTGTTGTTCAAAAAAATTAAAAATGTTAAAGCCTTTGTGTATTTAACATAAAAGCCTTGTTTAAATAAGTAAATTATTTGATTGTAAGAGTGTACCTATTTAACTTTTATAGGCTATCTGCTCGTACCTACTTCCCTTTTCTTTAAGACTCCTGTGATGATCGGACTATTTATTCATCTATAAGTTGGCACGAAACCATCAGTGAGCGAGTTCGTTTCGCACTTGCCCGCTTTGGTCATCTTATGCACGCGCAAATATTCGTTTTACTACGTGTAGAAATATCGTTATTTTTTTGTTGCATTAGGTTGAACTTTTTACGCATTTGCATCTTTTTTTGACAAAGTAAATCTATAAGTATTCCTTTAGTTTTAATTGCCCAGTTGTGCTCTTAATTATAATTTAAATATCCTAATAAAAACGATAATGGTAAATTAAGTTGATATCAAATAAATGACATTCGTGTTGAATGTCAGACCACTGTCATACGTTGGAGACGTCTTTTGTTTTAGTTTCATCTAGGTCATCGACGTATTAAATTCATGATCTAGGTATGCTTATGGCCGATTCGAGCAACCTTATTTCGGTAATAAATCTATGGTATACCGCTGTCATTTTATACAACTCTCAAGTTATCCATAGATTTATCCACAGGTAAAGATTGGTTGAATCCAGCCTTAGTTAGATAGGAAATAGAACGGAATCGAATGAAACTTTTGTCGTTGTATATACCTTGTTGTTAAGCCTGGGTATCAAGATTGTTAAGTAAAGTTCATTTAAGAAAGAAAATAACTCGTGGCAAAACAAAACGCGAGTATATCGGGGGGCAGCCGCTACTCATTTAAATGAGACATCGATGCCATTGCCACGGCTATGCCCGATAAAGTGTACTTACTGTGATTAATAATTATTTCAATACATCTCAGTGAGCAACTCGACCTACCGCACTATCATCGAGATGCGCGAGCTATTCCATTCAAACGGAAGAAACAAACTAATATCCTCCAACGATTACGGTTACGGCAGCCATTCTCAATCTCAATTATAGTGCTCAAGTGTGTGCGCAAACACAAGTGCACTCTCTATTCCCTTATGGAAACAGACAGCACATGCATCGACCTGATCCCAAAGTAAATATCTTCCTTAAACACTTATTGTTATATGGGTCCCAAAATCAACGAAGGAATCACAAATCAAGACAATATAACACTGAATCATCACACGAATGTTTGTCCACAGTAGGAATCGAACCTACTAGCTTTGGCGCATGAAGCGGGGTCACTACCAAAGGCGCCAACAGGCCCTTCAATGCATTCCTTTTTAAGGAGTACTTAATTAAGTATTGCATTCCAATCACACCATTTATAAATCCCACTAAGGCTAAAAAGTTTATATCAGACTCTACGGAAATGGTAGATATCTGTTGTCTCTAATATCCTAGTGCAGATTTTTTCAATAACAAAGATAGTTCTGGAACAAAATAAATCTTCAAATTGATGTGACAGATCGTCACTTTATTCCATTTTGGACTTCAGTTTCTTTTATGCATTCCTTTTTATAGAGAAACAAGCAGCTATATCGAGTCTTGGCAAGTTTTTACAGGATGTTTTTGGTGGGAATCTATACATATCCTATTTTACCTATCACTAATACAAATTCGTCGGCTTACTAACGCGTTCAGTGGTCTAATTGGTAGAACATTCACCCGCATTATGGAAGGTGCGGGTTCGAGTCCTGCCTGAACTACGAGATGAACATTTTAAGTGCTGTTATTTACTTAAGAATAAATTGCAAAAGATTGTTATAAAAATAATCAACTACTAATACAAATGTTTTAAAAATCTGCCTCAGTGGCAGGGGGTGGATCCGTGGTTGATTCCCGGTCCGCATCAAATTGTGAAACTGTGAGTGAGTTTTCAGTTTCAGTCAGTTCAGAGTTCGGAAGTTGCCAGTGTTGCCAGTGTTGTACTCCAGTTGACTCGATAAGCACGTTATGCATTTGACCATTCGTCTGATTTTCCTAACGTGGTTATTTTGTTGGGATGTAAATTGTAGGACTTCTCTCATTCCCTATTATAACAAAGATATTCAATTTTGACGCATAATGAACATTTCATTTGAGTAGGTGCTAGCAGGTTTTCAGTTAGAACAGTGTTTTCCAAACCATGGGTCGCGACCCGGTACCGGGCAATCGAAATACCGTGTCGCAGGTAAGGTTATTTTTTCGAATTTTGCGTCTTCTCCCGTATCCAGTACTTGAATCTTACTGTTCCGGATTCGGAAAAACCTAGTTTTCTAACAAAATAAAGTAACAACGAATTATACGGTCAGCCTGATTGGTATTTCCCGGAGGACCCTACATATCGGAGTTGAATAGTGAATTTCCGGGTCGTAGTAGAGCCAATTTTGGGAAACACTGAGTTAAAATATTTTGAGAGCGATGGTAGCTCAATGGATACGAACGCGCCTTCCACGCAGGTGCTCGAGGTTCGAATCCGAGCATGCACCAATGGTATTTTTCTAAATTAAATTATTTATTTGTAAGAGTGTACCTATTTAAGCATGCACCAATCCGAGCATGCACCAATGGTTTTTTCAAATCTATGCGCGTATTTCTACCATTACCATCTGGTCGGCGGTAAGGGAAAACATCGTGAGGAAACCTGCACGTTTCGGAAAAAGTTTCTGAAACGTGTAACCATGATTCAGTTGGTTGGTGTGGTTCCCCTGTTAAAGGGTTGCGAAGGTCAGACGGTAGTCGCTTCATTGTAAATACCAGACCCCTCTAATCCTGAATCATGATCTAAGCGTACCCTGGGCTCCAAAGCGACAGCTTTGGACCCAACCGGGAATTACACGCTAAGATGAAGACTGAGTTAAAATATTTTATTTATAAGTCTATTAACTGTGGGGTGGTACAAAATACATAATTAAATAAAACCCTAACTGACTGTAGATCTCTTAGATAGGTCAATAGCTCAAAATAGATCGAATGAATTGAATTTCAGATAATGGTACGCACGTAAGTACACAATTGACAGTCATGGTCGTTGACTTTCCTTTTCAGTTGAACGAATCTTACATTCAAATGATGGTTATTGATTGTAGGCCTTCTCAGATTTCCTTTAATTTGAAGAATGTTTGACTCTCAACATGACTGTTTCAACTTTCGTGCAACTGCTCTATCTCCCAGGCGGTCTTCGTAGTTCGATTGTCCTTAATTGTGAGGCCGCTAACCTAGTAATCGGTTAGCAAATGTCTGATTGATAAAGAGACCGTCCGTCTGGATTGCATTACGCGCTCAGTACAACGGTCTTTATCAATTTGATGAGCTTCGATCCCTTATTTCAAGCTTAATCGAATTAACTACTTTAAGCGATTAAAAACAAGATTGAGTTGCTATGGCCTACTGGATATCAATCAAACGACGTCGTATTGTATCAAATAATAGTCCATCGAGTACATAACTATCACAAGACCCAAAATTCATAATGCCTACTTCTGCTTGCTTCAAAAGACCGAAAATCATTATACCAAAAGCACAAAATGCCGATATTCGAAATACCGAAGATTGGAATGCTGATGTTTAAATGACCGAATGGATAAAATCCCGAAATTTATAATGTCGAATGTGTTAACATCAACTTAGGACAAGGAAAGTTGCCAAATTAATTCAGTAAAGGGGCTGGCACGAGTTTTGTTCCGGGACTATCCTGAGTTCGCAATTTGTAATAAGGGGGTGTAGGTTATGACTAGCTAGATTTTTAAGAGATTGATGATTTTGGTTAAGCTATAATAATAGACTCTCGGTTGCACAACTTCTTTTGTACGTTTACAATACACAATTAAATGTAGCTACTCGTAAGTACTGTTAAAAGTGTCTTTTTTTTACTTAATGTCACTATCCGTATCATGCCCTAAAATTTAAATGAACGAACGAAACGAAATTCAATAGTGTGTAAAGGGTGCTACGTAACCGGCTCACCTTCCGTAACCCGATAGTGTTGGGATCAGGAACTTTGGTCGTGGCCGAACTGATCCATAGTTGCGTAAGTGCGAACAATGGATATTTAGTTCTATAAGGCCCGTGACATGTCAATATACATTACGAGAGTAATTCAATTCTATTTGGAACAAAAGTATAAGATGGCACTTATTATTTTTGTTCTGAAATTCATATGACCGTGTCAATGAATGATGAATGAGCCGGCTAGACTTGGGTGGTATAATGGCCTCACAGAAAATTGGCGTAATCAATCAATCAAGTCTTTATTCGCCTTAAAACATGGTTTTTGAAGGTATAATAATAACATAAGTGCATACATGATTTGCTTAAAAAGCACGCAAATTTACAATCACATTATATTTATAAAAAATAATAGAATAATACGTTTAGATTATAGTACATACGTCATTAGAAGTTAAGATCTCCTGTCAATAAAATCTTTAATATCATACACTTTTAATTCAAGCAGCCATTTATGAAGTTTTGATTTGAATAAATTAATTTGATAATTCTTGATATCATTAGGAATTTTATTATATATTTTAATGCACATAGACAAGCAGCTATTTGTGTACCTAGCAGATCTTGGTATGACACTCAGAACTAGTCTATCTGGATTTCTTTTTAGTCTAGAATTTACTTCTCTAGCTTTACGAAAGAGGTTAGTATTACGCTTAACAAAACAACTTATCTCATAAATATACAGTGCTGGTAGTGGTAGCACGCCCAGGCTCCAAAAGGACTCTCTACAGGACGTCAGCAACGTCTGTGCTGTATTTAGCCCAAACCGGAGAAATGCGGTGTTTAAGGGTTGGCAGCGCAATTGTGACTCGACTCAACTGGTGTTGCGGGTGTCATAGTCTTCAAACATATTTTTTTGTATGGTTTTCATGCGATATCCGCCATGTTTTTTCACATCGGCAGAAATCGGTACAATTTATAAAATCTAGGTGTAATTTCTACCATGTACTCGTCTGTGAAGAAAACCTTCACGTTTCTCAATTGTGTGTTGCCTGTAATTTCCAGTTGCGTCCAAGGTATTCGTTTCGGGCCATGATTCAGGATTCGGGAATTCTGCTAATTACAAAGTTTCGTCTACCCTTGAATATTTTCCGCAGGTTTCCTGAGTGGAATAGCTCTGAAGAGGTACTCGTTCCGGCAGGTCGGCCTCGTTGGCGCTGGGCTGTTCGTCCTCGGCGACATCCTCACTATCTTCGTACAGAAGACTTATCAATTGGTTTTCACATTCGGTGTCATCAGGGGTAAGTGCACATCAAACTAAATATAGTTAAAAATAAAAAAGGCAGATTCTCAACTTTTCGGTCGCTGAAAAGAATGAGTAAGATCCATACTTACAGAAACAGCAATCATCATCATCATTTCAGCCAAGTCTATTGGCTAAACTAAAAACATTGGGGCCTAGGCCCCCAAAGTTTTCCACACAAATCGGTCCTGTGCCACTCGCATCCAAGGGATTCCCGTGACCTTCTCCAAACACACAATACCATTACCAGAAACATCAATAGGTGCAAAAAGAATTCTTGAATAGACACTATGAAGCTATCAGTGTAGGACACTCTCAAATTAGGTGAATCACCTAGACCTCACAGAAAAGCAGCGTCAAAACAGCGTTGTGTTTCGCCTAGTAAATAATAATGATAACAGAGGCCAAATCCAGGGGAATGGGGTTAAAAGGTTTTGTTTTGAACTATGATGACTATAGGAGCGTCTCCCAGCAGACGTTCGTTTCGTAAACTCCGACGTGGACCCGAGACCTTACGCGTATTTTTTTTATTATTAAATTAGGCGATACGGCATAATAATTTCAGCAGAGACAATTTTCTTGTTTCGTACTTTTCAGAGCGTGTTTTTTTGGTAGTTCGGGTTTTAGATTTTAAACTTTATTTTTATACTATTCGCTGTAGGATAAGTAGCTTCAATCCTACGTAGGTATTTTCTCTTTACCAATAAGATAAGCTTGATCGAAGTGTTAGAGTATAGAGAGGATATATAACTTTTGTTTTGTTTGTTTAGAAGTATTTACAAATAAGATGACCAGCCGCACAGTCAAATGTTATCTACCCGCCCAAAGGCCCAAGCAAAGGTCTTATCTTTCGATAGCTATCTAGAACGCGAGTATCAGACGAGATCAATCGTTTAGCTTCTAAAATATTTTAACTGGGTCGGGGCGACTGTGTTGTCACCTACTCATGATTAACTGCATCGGTGGCGTGGTGGGTTCTGGGTCGCGCTTCGGCTGTGCTTGGGGCACCCCCGGTTTGATCCCAGTTTTTTCGTTTAGCAATTCGCACCGTCAGCCCAAAGACTTTAAGTTGGCGATCTATTACTCCTGTGCCTTGGACTATACATAAAGGGAAGTCCAATACGGGACGTTTTCTTTTTTTAGCGACTCGGCTCGTCCTATCACTTATCAATGATCGGAGTAGGTAGAGCTATTTTCGGTACTTGCGCATTTTTAAAATACTATGGACATGCCTGGAATCCCGGGATTAAAGATATACTTTGTACTATTAACAGTTATTTTCGTCTTATTCATAAACGCTCTGTGACAACATGTTATTTAAAAACTTCTATTTGTTCATTCGAAATTCAAGATAACATACCTTAGATAAAAGAGGAAAGTTTATGGATAAGGCGTTTCATGATTAAAATGCGTTAAATATTTAACTCTAAAATAATAATTATTTATTTTTATCCCGGGATCATAGTCAGAATCCCGGGGCATGTCCATATTAATGTTGTTTTGCCAAAATATGGGACAAAACGGGATATGTATCTATCTACTTAATACGGGACGCAATCCTAGCCTAGTCTGTTTGAAAATTAAAAAAAATATTTAAAAAAAAGCATACGTCATTAATATCATTACAAATACAATTAATTAAGGAGTGCATAAATTACATTACTTACATTAAACACACCAACAACACTCATCATTTAATTATACACGAAGACTTTTAATCGGTGATCAGGACCTACTGATTCCGACTAGGTGGATGATGGCCATTGCTATAGTAATAGTAGTTACATGTTTTCTTTTTGTTTAGGTTTTATTTTAAATTTGATTAGATATCTAAATTTAATTGGAATGTATGGTCTTCCTACATTTTTATGAAGTGTAGAAAGCTATTTTAATTTTCTTTAATTTGTTTTATTTGACGTTGTCTGCCATTTGACAGTTTTCTACCAATAACATGAAAAACTTTAAATCTCTAATGAGGTTTGTTATCATCACTGTACCTGTACTTATGAAGAGGTTTTATTTGTAACAAGGAGGAGTAGGATGACCATATTCATAGTTATTAACTTAAAGTCCCAGACAAGAAAAAATAAATGGAACGCTGACATGTAACTACTATTACTATAGCAATGGCCATCATCCACCTAGTCGGAATCAGTAGGTCCTGATCACCAATTAAAAGTCTTCGTGTATATCTGCGTGACGTGTTTGCCATCGCATCGCCCACTTCCTCGCGCTCAAGGGGGCCTCGCGAAAGTAACATCTGCAGTAATGCTCACCTCGTATCCTAAGAAGCTGTGGTAAATCACCACCAAAGACCACTTAACAGTGACCAACACTTTTCTAGGTGTGAACTTTCGTTTAGGGCATTGTTTAGGTGCTGAACCAGGAGCCAACAAACTTGTTGAGTGCTTGCGGTTATCAATCTGAATCCATTTTTCATTGCAGGTAACAATGCGGTACGAAATTCCTCCATTTGTGTATCAATTGAGCATTGCAAGGCACGTTCCGACGCGAACTTCGTGCTGGTGATCATTGAGTTCGTGGGGCACTCATTTGTCAAGCTCTTTTACCTTGCCAATTTGACGCAAATAGACCAAAATTGTTTTAACGCTAACTTCGAAAGCTGCTGCTAATTTAGCCGTAGATTGTGTATCATCACTCCACGATCGCCTTTAATTCGTCATTGTAGAACAAAGTCTTCGGACGACCGCGAGGTTCATTTTTCAGGTCAAAATTTCCAAAACGGTAGCGAGCAAACCTATAACAGGTGGTGCGTGGGTATATAGTGTGAGCTCCGTAAAAGTCGTTTACGTTGCGTGCCGCTTGTGCCGCGACAGTACTCATATTCCATACATTACTAGAATTTTTAACGTATCCATGATGCCGAAATAGATCGAAATGAGATGAAAATGTAACACTGTTCAATAAACAAACGACTACTTTTGGAACTACTTTTTAAAAGATTTCCATATTTTTAAAATAAAATTAATTTGAAATCAGAATTCTTTGGCCAAATTTTTTTTTTTCATTTGAAATGGCCAGTACTGCAGAATGTCAATTTCATAGCTAAAGACCTTAGACAATTTAAATTGTGTAAGATAAAGACCTTTTATCTAAATCAATGTAAAGTTTTATTTTATACACAACCAAATTTAAATACATAACTTGTAATCCAAATGTCGTTATGCTAAACATAATAACCTATAGGTAGGTAAATAAGAGGAATCAAGGTCAAGTCTATATTAACACCAAACAGAATGCTTACTACTGTAATCCGTACAAAGGTATTATATGACAACAAAAGCCGTGACCAAATAAATTAATCTAAGAGAATGAAAATCCTACCTTTTAGACAAGATTTTATCTTTTATGACTATTCTGAGCGCTGTTTTGCGTGGTTCTCACCGATGAATGAATAGATGAGCCAAGGAGTGGAACTTGTTGCCTCCCAATGTATTTCCTGAACAATATAACCTGGAACTCTTTAATGCTCTTGCATTAAAGAGTTCCTATTCACTCTTGTGAATAGGCTTTTTACGGTCAAGAAATGGCCCACCTTAGATCTCATCTTCACTTAACATCAGGTGGAATTGAGGTCAAATGCTTGTTTTTATGCTAGAGGCGACAAACGAGCAAGCAAGTCACCTGACGGAAAGTAGGTAATCAACGCCGCCCATGAACATCCGCGAAATCGGAGAGATCGCTAATGTGTTGCCAAGGACCCAAGGCCAAACCATGTTGATTGTGAAATTGGTTATTTGAATTTTTAGACAACCCGTTTGGATCAGTGGTAGTGAATGCTGCCTCTGGTGCAAGGGTTGCGGGTTCGATCCCCGCACAGTACAAACAGTTGTGTGAATGAATATGTGTGTGTGTTTGTATTGGTCTGGGTGTTTTCTATGTATTATAAGTATGAATTTACAAAATAAAAGTACCTATAATATTTGTAATCCCACTATTGATTCTGATATCCGTAACACAGGTGCTTGAGCTACCTTGTAACTTGTATCTCGGAGTCAGATCAATGTATGTGATTTTGTGAAATATTTATTTATTATTATTATTTTCATACACGTATTTATTTCATGTATGGTCCTGGAAGTGATGCCGCAACAGCAGTGGGCGCGGGAGGAAATCTTTCGGCGTATTTAGCTTATCACAGCACCTCTAGATATCTATTTGTCTTTCATTTGGTATTTACTCAACTAAATGTGATAAACATTACAACATGTTAATAAAATCCTTATCAAACCGTTAGTTGCACACAATAAAGTTAATCTCTAATGATAGAAATTAATTTTCTAATTGAAACCCGCAGAGACGGCATTAGCCAACTTCTTGACAAGAGTGTCAAGGTTTTGTTTTTGATAACTTACTTCAGACAGGACATCAACTATGCACCTACCTACATATCCCTGACAGCTAAATAGACATAACACAATTTCTCCATTAGATTTTACATCTTTCGAATGTGCGCCAGTCTTACCACGCTGGCCCACTTTGGGTTGGAATACTTACACTTTGAAAAATCTTTTTAGCAGTATGCAGGTATCCCCTCACTACACATATAGTGGTAATACTACGCATATAGATTTCAAAAATCATATAGATTAGGTTCTCGAATTCGAACCTACCTCCTCATATTTTACCGCTCGTTGTTAATTTACCGCCACTATTAATACTTACAATTTTCCTTCAATTTCTATAGGAGCCGGTTTTGGAGTAATGATACCAGTGAGTTTCACTGCCTTTAACTGCTACTTCACCAGAAAAAGAACAACTATGATGAGCGCCAACCAGACCATGAGCAGTATGGCCTCCATAACGTTTCCGATTCTTGTGACGTACTTGTTGGCGGAGTACGGCTTCAGGTGGACGTTGGCCTTGATAATGGCCGTGGATCTACATTTGGTATTCGCGATGCTGGTCATGCATCCAGTTGAATGGCATTTGATCAAATCTGACGATCCTGCTGCGGGTACAGGTAAATATAGTCAATGAACCCAAATACTATGACTAGAGCAACTACTCTTCCTTTAAAAAAGTCAATTAAAATTAATAATTAAATTAAATTAAAATTAAATATCATTTATTTCAACCAAATTACAGGTCATATACAAAATAGAAAATAGAATAGTTAATTATAGCAATACAATATTTGACATTCATACATTGTAATAACTATATAAATGTCAAGTTAAATTAAATTCATAGGGGATTATAAATGTCAAGTTAAATAGCAATAAAAAAAAAATGTCAGTTCCATTAAAGTTGGTTATACAATTAAAATTATCATAAAAATGTTAAGCTACTACATGCCAATTGAATACAAATTCAAAATGAAAATTAAATTGAAATTAACGTATTATAAAATATATAATTAAAGATCCCAATGTTAACAGGCCCTAGCACATCTAAACAACAACATTACCATTTTGCTTGGTAACTTAATATTTTAAAACGATTCATCATCATCAGCCCATTTAAGTCCCCACTGCTGGGGCACGGGCCTCCCTCAATCACATGAGGGGTAATTGCCATACTCACCACGCTTGGCGGACGGGTTGGCGAGGGTTTTGATATAAATGCAGAGTTTTCCTTCTCTGGGTGCTGATGATTTTGCCAGCAACTTTACCTTAGTCGCCTTTTACGACACCTCGGTAAGAGTGAGGGTGGCCTATTCCACACGGCGTTTTAAAACGATTGTTACCGAATAAGTATGAGAATTTTATCTGTGTTGGTGTCTTTATCCTATTCCCTATTTTTTTTGTTTATTTATGTATTAAATAGGACGCCGAAATATTTGCGTATTTTTGTATCTACAGTCGTAGGATACAGCTAATGATAATGATATAAATGAAATTTTCGTGCTCGAAATGTGAAACTCTACTAAGTAAGAATGTGTTGTTTGCAATTAACAATTCAATGTAACCATATGTTTTGTTCTTTCATCGCAATAAAAAATTACTTTGTATTCATCGAATCATGCTTATTGTGTTGTTTTTGTGATTTCTACGTTTTCAGAACTAACATCAAATAGTGAAGTATTAAAAAAACTAAAGACTGAAAACTGTGATGAATCTATAGTAAAAATGTTATCAGGTGACGACAATGAAGTAGAGACGGTAGAGACTAAGAGCAGAAGCCGCCATGAATCTCTACAAAAGAGTATAATGTAAGTAGTAAACCCTGAAACAATGTATTTATTGGTCATGATGAGTTACAATGCAATTTCATAATTGATATTGATGACTGATTGAGGGCAGTCTATTTGAAATATGTAATGCTCTCAAAACATATACTTTATACAAGTTATATCGGTAAACGTTACTTTCTTTGGAAAAAAATAAACAAGACGAAAACATTATTTATGTAGGTACATAGTGACATATTTTTTTTTTATTTAATGATTTTTATTTTATTTGTGTATTAGTTTATTTTTAATTTATTTATTGAATGTTAATAGAAAACGTAGATGAGTTTTAAATTACTTTAATATAAATGAATTATTATTGTGGGATGGGGTTTCGAATAAAGCCAGGGATTTTCTGAATAAGTATTCTTATATTTACAATCTTTTATCGTCGTCTTACACCGTCACTTTAATTCAAAAATCGAACTCATACACGTTCCTTACCATGCATCTACCGATCACCAATCCTACATTATTATTATTAAAAAATTTTTTATGTAGAATTGTAAATTTAAGAGAGTAATAATTACTCTCTTGAATTTACAATTCTACATACATTTTTTTTAATAATAATAATGTAGGATTGGTGATTGTACTGACTAACTCTTGACCTAAATAATGTACTTACTTACATTAGTTGGCGCGAGAAATATCTACCTACCTAAATTATGTTAAATATTTTTCAGTAAGATAGTGTACGAGAATATAGAATTGGAATTGTTGAAAGATCCACGGTTTGTGAGCACCTTAGTAGGCCTTGGGTTTGCCTTCGTTTCTGATGTTACCTACCTAGCCATGGAGCCTATGCTGCTATTTTCCTATGGATTCACAAAGGTATTTCGATTGAGCTCTTCTAATAATATGGGTAGCTTCATGATCGGTTAGAAGCCAAAGAAATAATTATTAATTATAATAATTTCAGATGGAAGTAGCAACGTGTGTGATGGTGGGCGCCATAGCAGACTTATTGGCGAGATTCCTCTTAGCCGTGTTTACTTATTTCTTCGTAGTTGACAGCAGAAAGTTATTCTTTGCTGGCACTTGTGTTACTATTGTTCTTCGTATTGGTGAGTTTAAAATGCTTTAACTGACATCATCATCATTTTTTTTTATAGATGCACAGTATATTGGCTCTCCTGCCTGATGGTAAGCAAGAGAAGAGCTCAAGTTGCAATTACAACGGAAACAATGTCAAGGCATCATTATTGTTGGATCGTCCACCGGAAAGCTGACTAGATGATCTGACATCTACCTAATCATGTGAAGTACCTAGATCTGAAATATGGGATTTGGAGCGTGAAATGGGAAGTGAAGTAGGAAAAAAAGGACATAAAAAAAAATTATGTCCTTTTTTTCCTACTTACTTACAAAATTTTCTGTTAAAGCACTACATACAATGACAAGAGGTAGATATTGTTACAATTAGTCGCGGAATTGAAATTTTCATCGTAAAAATGAGATGAATGTTATGAGAATGAATTAATTTGTAGAGCATTTCGTTTTTTCGTCTCATTTATTTACGTTTTTAGTGACTAGTCAATATACTGGATATTATCAATGTAAATACACATTAAGAAATAAAAGTAAATTAGCTCTACCAAATTCCCGCCTTCAATTAAATTCCACAAGCACCTTCAGCTCCTCTATAAAAATATACAACAAATTACCAGACATACTACAGAATGAAAAAAAAAGATAAAATATTTATTAAAAAATTAAAGAAGTACCTTATTCATAAACGTTACTATAACACTAATGAATATTTTGCTCATCATACTTATATAGGTTTCTCCAAATGATATGATTCAATTCAAAGTTTAGTTTAAAAGCGCTTCCTCTCTCTCCTAAGCCTAAGTTTTCGTACCCGACAGGCTCCATAACATTGTTCCATCACTATTGTAACATCTTATTGTACATTATAGTTTTGCAAGAAATTATTGAGTATTGGCTCTCCTCAGCCTGATGGTAAGCAAGAGTCCAAGTTTCAATTACAACGGATAAGGCATCGCTTCCGTTGGCAAAGCAAGTGTGCTTTGAAGGAATCCACATTGTAGGAAGAAGGAAAACATGTGCCGGCAACAAGTTACATTTCTTAATTTTGTAAATATATCGTCCAATATTTTCCTTGTAATGTCTGGTTAACCATTCCTCGTCTGATTTCCAGCCCTTGTCAGCTCTAGTGAGCTCTGGTACGTGTTCGCGATGACTGCTATCTCCGGGCTGGTCAGGTGCTCGGTGCAAGTCCTGTTCCCTTTGGTGCTCGCCACGGCAGCTCCGAACAACTTCCCAGGAGCATTGGGGCTCCATATTTTGTTCTCTGGAGCTCTGATGCTGATGGCTGATCCGTTGATTGGTAAGATTACTTTTTTAGCTCTGTAGGAAGACCATTGATCACCCTAGAATGTATTCGAGGTAAATTAAAAAAAAATGAAATTAGTTTTTCTGAGATTGACTGGGACCAGGGTAAATATCCATAATAATAATAATATCGTCCAACCAATTTCGGTTAAGGCGGCCAATCTCAACGATCAGCCACTTACGCAGGATATGTGTGCGCAAACACAAGTGCACTCTCTATTTCCTTGCCCTCATATTCCGATGGGACACCAGTGTGACACGACCGGAGAGGGATCGGGCGCAGGACCAACGGGTTAACGTGCTTTCCGAGGCACGGAGGTACAAGACCGCCAACTTCCAGACTCCGGGCTGACACTAAGAATTTATTAACAGAAAAACTCAGATTACCATTATAAATCCCTACAAAAATTAAAACGAGCAGTAAACATCTAAGTTTCCACGTGATTGCCGTCGCTTATTTTGAGTTAATTATAATTTTATAAAAATTGAGACAATATCACTTAAATACATTGTCTTCAGAACGTCTTGTAGGTTATTATTATTATTAAATCGGATTATTAAGTCAGAACGTCCTGTTGGTCTATGTGTTGTCCTGTGTCTCGGCGTCCTGGGTTCAATTCCCGGGTCAAGCAAAATGTTTCGAATTTTTCAAACATAGCTCGGGTTTGTGATCACCAATCCGCATTAGGCAAGCGTGGTGATTAAGCCTAATCTCATCATAGTAGCGATGACTTGATTTCTATGGAGGCCTTTGCCCTGCACAAACATTTGTGTTGGTGAGGGAATCGAACACGCGACCCTCTTTGCTTCTCTACCTGCGCTCAAAACACTGCGCCGAACGGGTCGTCTTTAAGTATAGTACAGGTACTAAGATAAAAAGGCGTGAAGCGGCGCCTGGTGTTTCGCTTAGTGAGAGTGAGTACCGTAGGCTCGATCGGGGGGAAAGGGGTTAAAAGTTTGGCCGCGTACTTGTAATTTCACTCAGGGCCGGCCCTAACCCAAGAAGCGCCCTAGCCTTTAGCCTAAGAATCAATAACCTGGCGCCCTCCTGTGGCAAAATGCGCAAATAAAATGGAATATTTACAACATGTTCGTCTACCTATGGGCAGTTGCTTCATTGCAATTATCAGACATCCCGAATCCTGTATCATGGGCCAAGCGTACCCCGAGCATCGAAATGACAGCATTGGATGCAACTGGGTATCACACGCTAAGATAAGGAGAACGATCAGTACTCGCGCCCACCTTGCGGAGCGCTACAGTGGAGGCTCTATGTGTAGCGAGGGGCTCTCGGCGCCCTCTAACTTCCGGCGCCCGGGTACACCACACCCCCTGCACTAATAGGTAAAGACGCCCCTGACTTCACTGGTGTCGCTGTTTGTTTATATGGTCGGCGGCAATCGCTAACCATCAGGTGATCCATCAGCTTATACAAAAAAAGTGAATGCAAACGAGTCACCGAAATAATCTAATTTCAGGTGTGCTGTACGAAGCTACTGGAAGTTACGTGTTTTGTTTCCTGGCGATGAGTTTCTGTTGCCTCATCTGTGTTGTGCTTTGGACTATAGAGTACATTTTACATCGGAAAAATAAGACGTAACCCTGCTTAGCGTGCTTAGAGTCCTAACACACGAGCAGCACATTGACGACAGCCGACAGCAAAGGCGACCGCAGACCGCACTTGTCAGCAGCTAGCCGTCGACGTGCCTGCTGTCTGACGTGCAGGTACATGCGTCGACAGCAAACTGCTGCTCGTGTGTAACTGTAACTACCTTACTACCTACATTAATTTAATCATTACCTACTACTAAATTTAAAACTTTAAGGGTATATGTATTATTTTATGTGCTTTTTACTTTTTAGTTAAATTAGATTAGAAAGGTTAAATTGATATTATTTTAATGATTGATCGAATTTATTATGTGTACTTAGTTGTAGCAATTTTTTAATATATTTTATTGTAAGGATAATATTATCAATTTGCATATTATATAAAAAGTAAATCATAATTATGTGTTTCATTTATCAATTTGTTTAAAAATACACTATTTCTATTCTTAAGTAAATAACACACCTAAAAATTTCATCTGGTATTCAGGCGGGACTCGAACCCACACCTTCCACAATCCGGGTGAATGTTCTACCAATTAGAACACTGCTCATGTCGAATCAAGCACTTACAAATTTCGTCGGCTTAGTAACGCGTGGAGTGGTCTAATTGGTAGAACATTCACCTGGATTGTGGAAGGTGTGGGTTTGAGTCCCGCCTGAACACGAAATGTAAATTTTAAGGGTGTTATTTACTTAAGAATAAATTGCAAAAGATTGCTTTAAAAATATAAACGATTTCTATTCCCTACATAATCTCACATAAAGATAAAAATTGGAATCGTTTTCTGTTTCAGGTACCTATTTTATGTATAGGCCTCAGATAAAGGTATAGGCAAACAAAACACGGTCATTTTATTTATTTATAGGCAAGAAGGTGATTATGTTTTATTTTAAACGCATTGCGTCACAACAGTTATTCTAGATATAAAACATTATATTTATAGATTAAACAGTAACATTGGTTACTGAAATACAACTTAGTAACTAGGATTATACACATATTAAATCAGTGATTATACACGATTAAATAAAATATATAATTTTGTACGATACAACGATAAGTGGAACCCAAGCTTCGAAGTGACAGCTTCGCCCGCAGTCGGGAATGCTAATATAATAATAAGTTTTATACAGTTAACATTTTCTTCAAACTAATATTATATTCGTACCTAAATGTTAGTTTAAAGAAAATATATGTAGGTATGTTATGTTTATAAGGTGTTTGGTAAATGGCATAACAGGCCAAAACGAACTCTGTATTTACCCATGACACATGCACCATACTAATGCATGGAATAGCTACTCAGAAACTCCGAAATCATAAAATGATTATCGGCGTGACACTTACATATTACATGCATCAAAAAAAGTCTGCGATCAATGCATGATTTTTATACTAAATACCTGTTTTGGTAGAGGGATTTTTTCATCTTGATGCCTATAATGAGCTAAAATAATCAACATTCTCAGTGTGTTTTTCATTAATGTTGCGAATTGTTTTGTATTAGGTAACTATGCAAATTTTTAGAGTCCAAGTACAAACAATCGAAAAGTAATGAAATCAAAAAAAAAAAGAATCATCGAAATATTGAACATTCTAACATTTGAAAGGTACCTTACTAAGTAAGTATATTGGTCAAGATGTACTTATATAGGATATATAAAATCCCTGGTGGTTATAATTATCCCTAGTATTATAAGTAGATATATAAAAACTTTGGAGTTATCGTAGTTTTTTTTTGTGTGTATGTGTAAGAGTGGAGCAGCTGATTTTTTTAGTTATGTCGAAGTTTCTGATGATACCATAAAGATCGAGAAAAATACTATAGACAGTCGGAGTGGTGATAACATGTAGGTAGGTATGCGTGTATTAGATATACAATTCAAATATGCGACAGACCGATGTCACCATTTGAATAAAATGTATAGGGACATTTTCGTTTCTATTTTAAAATTAAAGACACTTTTGTTCACATAATTAAAAATAGAGTATACTTAGGTCATCGACATTGCTCACCGGATTAGCAAGCTTATTTGGCAGTGGGCTGGCCATATTAGCCGCAGAACCGACCACCGATGAGGTAAACGAGTTCTAGAGTGGAGACCGCGTCTTGGCAAATCTAATGTAGGGCGCCCTCTGGCTAGGTGGAGGGACAATCTTCGCAGCATGGCTGGCAAGAGCTGGATGCGAGAAGCCATGAATAGATCACGGTGGCGAACAATTGGAGAGGCCTACATCCAGCAGTGGACTGCGATAGGCTGATGATGATGATACTTAGGTATTGCCGCACTCAGAGACGTCAAATTAACTTGGATGACTATATTTTCCATAATATAGGCAAATGAACATTTACCTAAATTGACGTCGGCCGTAATGAGTACGGTAGCAAAAGTCGGATTATTAAGTCTGATGCAAATGTCCCCAGTTGGAGCCGTAAAGTCCTTGAGTGGAGACCGCGACTCGGTAAGCGTAGTAGGACGCCCTGCGACAAGATGGGATGATGACATTCGAAGGCTGGCTGGTGTGGGCTGGATGAGAGTGGCCGAAAATCGGGAGCAGTGGCGTGCATTAGGGGAGACCTATGTCCAGCAGTGGACGAGTGTGGGTTGCTGATGATAATGATGATGATGAAATGTCCCCATACATTTTAATATTTTGGAGTATGCAAATGTATAGGAATGACACATTGATATCTGTCAATTTAGTTCGTTTAATTAATAATCCGACTATAGAGCTCGCGCCATCAAAGAAGTTCTGTGGGAAGTGCGCTTGAGTTGCCATTTAGTTCCGTATTTTTCCGAGAGACTTCTTTCGTAGCGCGGACTCTAGTTGCGTTTCTGCTTGTTATACCCTTTACGCACCGGATTATATAATCAAATAACATCTAGTAAATTATTCGGTTTTGTACGAGGCAGATGGCACTCTCTTCCTCGGCTCTATCCTGAGCCTAAACCCGTCAGTTCTCTTCAGGATGATGTCTGCTTGCAGCGTGAACTGTTCCTCAGTCACGTTGGAGTACACGCGGAAGTTCCGGAGGACCGTCGAGAGTAACACCTTGAGCTTTAGCATGGCGTACTTACGACCTGGGTGAAAACAAAGTAGCTTCAATCTCACTGTCAGACTTGTCAACTGTTTTACCTATAAATGCGGTAAGTTATAAAGCGTTTGAAAGAAAAATCATACACAATAATTAATTAAGACGGGAACTAACACGAAATGATACAACATTATGTAGGTACTCGCATATTTTGCTCGACGCTTGTGGCCACGGCTGCTGTAACGTAGCCGAAACGTCGAGCAAAATATGTGAGTAGGAACATAATGTTGTATCACATAATAAATTTCGTGTTGATTCCCGTCTTAATTAATTAAAGTTATAACGCAACGCGAAAATCTAAAACTCTATCATATAACATCTCATACATTGACCTGATTTCGTACTTATTAGCACTTTTTTTTTAATGAATTAAATGAATAAATAAAGAAATAAATAAATATTTCACAGCATCACATACATTGATCTGACTCCGAGATAACATCACATACATTGTCCTAGCCGCAAACCAAGGATTTCCCTTGTACTATGGAAAACAGAAACAACGACGGACCACAAACACCCAGACCCAACATAAATATCTGATTCATCAACAAACATTTGTGCTGGTGCGGGAATTGAACCCGCAAACCTTGTGTCTCAACCGGTGCACAAACCACTACGCTAAACGGGTCGTCACTTGTGTCACAGAATAAATATAGGCCTTGTGTTACGGATATCAGGCAAATCATTCTGACAACATCTCATACGTTGACCTGATTCTTATATTAATATATTAACACAACACAACAACAGAGGAACACAAATATATACTTAAATACATATATTACACCCAGACACCGGACATACACAAGTGTTCATCGCACGAATGTTTGTCCAGGGTGGGGATCGAACCCACGACCTTTGGCGTAAGAGGCAGGGTCACTACCAATTGCGCCATCCGGTCAGTCAAATATATACCTACATAAATAAGTATTAATACTTCTATAATATACACGTTTGTCCAGGGTGGGGATCGAACCCACAACACTTGGCGTATGAGGCTTTGTCATTACCAAATGCGACTACAACCAGTCTAATAGAAGAACTTATAAAAATTAAAAAAATTAACCAGCATCTTTATCTGTATATGCACCCAGTTATAGAAACTTTATTAAATCGGTATGATTATGTAGGAACAAAAACTCATATGAATTAGAACTTAAACCTTTAAAAATGGTTTGTTCCAGTGATATGAGTGATGGTTAAAGATCTGATAGATACTTATTTGCCGCGTTGTTTTCATAGGCGTTAAGCCTGTGTAACGTGGGCTGCCTTCAATTATTTATGAACAATTATCTGACTACCTACTACGATCGTCGATACCCACACAAATAGAATAAAAGTGAACTGTAACTTACATAACTAAAGATAACTTAAAGAAAAGAAACCATTGTAAAATAAAAGATTCAAGCTTAGACAAGATTCAAGCATTACAGGTGTGACATGTGTCACACCTTTATTGTGTAACGTTTTTCTACAGTAACAGTAGTTTTCAACACAACTTACTGCTGTAAATTTAATTAATGCCATTGATTAGGCATATCGAGTATCTTCTTACCACCACAACCACCTTACTAAATGTTATTGCTGTGACTGCTACTACTGTACTAAAGCTTACCTTACCGTTCCAACATGCAATGTAAAAACCGTGGGAGAGCCACGCTTCGGCATGAATGGGCCAGCTCGACCGGTGTGATACCACGGCCTCACAGAAAACCGGCTGTGCTGTGTTTCGCTGCGTGAGTGCGGGTACCAGAGGCCCAATCCAGGGGAAAGGGGGGTTTAAATCTCGGCAGCGCACTTGTGACTCCACTGATGTCGCGGATGTCCATGGGCGGCGGCAATCGCTTACCATCAAGTGATCCGTCTGCTCGTCTGCCACCTGCCACCTTTAACACAAAAAAAGGGTCTGGAACGAGAGCTACTCTTAGATCTCGTTTTGTACTTAATAAAGGGACGAAGTTTCACTGTAAAGAGTTGTACTAACCAACACAACTCCTTGGGCCTGCGCTGAAGGGAATAAAGCTGTAGTAGTGTCGATTCTGGGTGTTCTCAGGCAAGAAGTTGTCTGGGTCAAATACGTCGGGGTTCTTATAGAACTTCGAGCTGCGGTGGATCTTGAACGTGCCGATGACGACGGTGGCGCCGGCGGGGAAGGACAAAGTTGTTTGTAACTGAAAGATTTCCAAAGGATAACTCATAGATTTCATAGATTTCGTTAAGCAAGAGGCTCCCAGTGACGGTATAATAAATCTATTTTACCAGAAGATGCGTTACCTTCTTTTTTTTGAAGTAGAACGTCCATGAATAAATATAGAGACCGGCAAATATTCTAAGTGTTTGGCCATTCCCAAGTTTGTGTTTAGGTCATCCTGTATCAGCCTATAAACTGTTCCACTGCAGGGCAAAGGCCTCCATCTTATAAATCAAGTCATACTACTATGATGGGATTAGGCTTAATCACCACGCTTGCCTAATCGTCATCGTCAGCCCATTTAAGTCCCCATTGCTGGGGCACGGGCCTCCCTCAATCACATGAGGGGTAATTGCCATACTCACCAAGCTTGGCAGACGGGTTGGCGAGGGTTTTGATATAAATGCAGAGTTTTCCTTCTGTGGGTGCTGATGATCATGCCAGCAGCTTTACCTTAGTCGCCTTTTACGACACCTCGGTAAGAGTGAGGGGGCCTATTCTACTCTGCCGGCGACCACACGACACGCTTGCCTAATGCGGATTGGTGGTCAGAAATCCAAGTAATGTTTGAAAAAATCGAAAATACTTTTCGCTCGACCCAGGATCCACAGGGCGTTCTAGACCAACAGGGCGTCAGTTTAGGTCATGTTGATCACTATTGAGATTAACACCGTGGGAGAGCCACGCTTCGGTATGAACAAGCCAGCTCCGCGCCGGAGTAGTAAACTGGCGTGGAGCAGCGAGAGAGTTTCGCCGAGTGAGTGAGGGTATCCAATCCGGAGGGAAAGGGAGTTTCGAGGTTGGCAGCGTACTTGTGGCAATCACTTCCCATCAAGTGATTCTGTGCTCGTCCGCCACCCATTATATAAAAAAATGATAGGATAGGTAAATACTCACCCACTACTACATCCTGTTTCAACTTCCTAGCAATAAGCGGCACTGGTGGGTATAGCCTCAGAGACTCCAGTATCACTCTCTCTAAGTATTTCATACGAAGGGTATCGTCGAAGGTTGCCGGTCTGTCAGAGTCACCAAAAATATCATACAGCTCGTCGTACACCTTCGCTTGAATCTCATGGTAGATACCGAGGAGGCAAAGAACAAAGCTAGATCCAGCGGCTGTTGTGTCATGACCCTGAGTATAGAAATATGCAACGTTTTGTATGTCAAAATGTTGAACAGATTTAACGTAGTGAAAGCGCAAAAACTTACTAGGAATAAAATGAATTGAAAAAGATTTTCCAAGGCAAACTAATGAAAGTTACAATAATTAACTCACTTTTAAAATTAACATACGAGTAATACTTTGATAAATATATTCATATGGAACTAACGTACCTAGTTTGTTATAAAGTTATGAGGTATAATCCACTCAATATAAATAAATATACCTTTCAATATCTAAAAAGTAAGTAAGAGAGAGCGATGGTAGCTCAATCGATACGAACGCGCCTTCCAAATCTAGTCAAGGTTCGAATCCAAGTATGCACCAATGATTTTTCAAATCTATGTGCGTATTTCTACCATTACCATCTGCTCGGCGGTGAAAGAAAACATCGTGAGGAAACCTGCACGTTTCGGAAGAAGTTTCTGAAACGTGTAACCATGATTTAGTTGGTCTGGTGATCTGGTTCCCCTGTCAAAGGGGTGCGAAGGTCAGACGGCAGTCACTTCATTGTAATTACCACACCTCCCAATCCTGAATCATGGTCTAAGCGTACCCTGGGCTCCAAAGCGACAGCACCAAAGGACGCTGCCGGGAATTACACGCTGAAATGAAGAAGATCTAGAAAGTAAGTAGACTGTTAACAATAAGAATAAAATATGTTTATTGCCTTAAATACATACGCATAAGAAAACAAGTAGGTCTACAATAAGCAAATGGACGGGAAGCTAAGCTAGGGATATTCATAATTTGATTACTACTTTTTAACTTACTTCAAACATAATAGTGTCAACTTCTTCCTTAATTTCAGTATCTGTAATATTGTGAGTTCCGTTCTGTGAAGATTCGATCATTAAATCTAAGAAAGCTAGTCGTTTCTTCTCACCTATAAATAAATGTACAGTCAAACATAATATATTTTTATAACTAGGAGTAGGTGTGAATTTGATAATATGTGGTAACTTACCAACATCATTTTCGTCATTGAAGTCAAGGTCATCATTTAGACCTTTGAAAACATTATCTGAAAGGGTTTTGGTGTTAGTCTTATCTCCATTATCCGGTGAAGGTCGTGTTAATTCTTCTAGTGTGGGTGGTATTATTCCTTTTTCTTTGTTTTCAATATACGTTTTCTTCTTTTCCTTTATTACCTAAAACACTCAAAGGTTTTAACAATCTTAATTATTTGATAGTTTTATACGTTCATCAAAGGTAGTTCATGTGGTTTCATACCTTAGTAGTAAGTCCATGGATGATGTTGAGAAGTTTAATTTGTTCCTTAAAATATGAAGTGAATTTGAAAAATGAATCAAATCGTAACCAAAGTTTGTAATGCCTCAAATGAATTATTTCGCACATCCTGTAAAATAAATTGATTGTTAAAACATATAAACAAAATATTATGAGACTACATTGTAGCGGCTTCAAAAAGACATTTGCTTACTTCATGACAGCCATCGCATAGTCAAACCCAGATTTATCCTGAGTTTCCCTCGTGATACCCATTGCAGTTTCTGAAACACAAGTCATCTTCAGTTATCGATCAAAAAACCCTTAACATTGAAATTGCATACAAAAGCCTTTATTTAAATGTAAATTAATACAATTTGTGCTCGTTAAATATCAACTGCATAATTTGACTAATTAATTTATTCCTGCATTGAATGAATGTTGCAAATCGATTTGCATTGAAACTGAATTTGAACAACGCAATTTTACAGCCATTTTAATTTATTAATTTTAAATATGCGACGTTACGATGTCGACGACCACCATATAAATATAAAATAGGTTTAAAACCGAAATTAGCTGACATAAATACAAATAATACCTATCGTCGACTTATGATATTAATGTCAGACAGACAAAAAATATGAACGATGGTAGGTTTGACGAAGCATGCAACTCTGGATTTTTCAAATCTATGTACGTATTTCTACCATTAGTTCAAGCAAGTGAGGGAAAAAATCGTGAGGAAACCTGCACGTTTCGGATAGTTTTTGAAACGTGTAACCATGATTCAGTTGATCTGGTTCCCCTGTTAAAGGGTTGCGAAGGTCAGACGACAGTCGCTCGCTTCATTGTAATTACCAGACTCAACAAATCAAGAATTGTGGTCCAAGGGGACCCCGGGCTCCAGAGCGGCAGCTTTAGATGCAACTGGGAATAAAGGTAGGCACTGTTACACATGCTAATTTTCATGCTTTAAGCATGCTACTTTTGAGCAAGTGCTACTTAGTTGCATGTGTGGACTGACGTGCTACTAAGTAATAAGCATGCTAGTTGCTAGTAGCTCAAAAATCGCACGCCGCGCGTCGATTTTTGATCTGCAGTGCGGGTGTAAGAAGGAGTGTGGCGGAGTACTTTAGCACGTGTAAACAGGTTTGCTCATTTTTAAGCATGCTAATACATGGCTAATAGCATGCTTATTGATAGCAAATGTGGACAGTTCATTAAGCAGGCTCATATTTGGCATGCTTTTTAAGCATGGTAAAAATAGCTTGAGGAGGGATATGATGAGGAGAGGGGGAGACAAAAATAATTTTATAGGTAAATGTATGTAGTACCAAGTAAAATATCGACGGTGACTCCGCTCATGTAGTCGTGAACGTCGAACGTTTTTCCCATTTCACGTCGCATCTTTTCCACCACATTTCTACTATTCTGGTTGAAGGGCTGCATAAAAGACTTTAGAATATTTATATGAAAAGTTGGTGCAATAATCTTTCTGTGAGACCTCCATTTTTCTCCTGAAAATATAGATATAAATAGCGTGAGATACATTCATAATGCGGACGGCCAAGGACATCTTTAAGGCAGAAGTGGAAAAGGTATCACGTCAGCCCATTTAAGTCCCTACTGCTGGGACACTGGCCTCCCTCAATCACATGAGGGGCAATTGCCATACTCACCACGCTTGGCAGACGGGTTGGTGAGGGTTTTGATATAAATGCAGAGTTTTCCTTCTCTGGGTGCTGATGATCATGCCAGCAGCATTACCTTAGTCGCCTTTTACGACACCTCGGTAAGAGTGAGGGTGGCCTATTTTACTCTGCCAGGGACCACACGGCAAAACGCGTTACATCCTAGACCTCATCGTCACTTTCCATAAGGTGAGGTTGAAGTCAAGCGATGGCCATTATGGTTCATAAAAAAAAAAAAGAATTCGGTTCATTCTTACAACGTACTGAAATGCCTATACTTACTTATTCAAGGTGTTTGTAAATTAAATAACAAGCTGATGTGCAGTTTTAGAAGCTCCCTGCCGAAATATCGCTGGGCAAATTCCATTGCATTGTAGCCATTATTACCTGTGCTAATAAGCAAGCCTTCCCCAAGCCAAGGTGCAAAAAACTTGTAGTCATCTGCCTTGTCGATGTGTACGTGGCTGTTGAGGATCACCTCCACGTCGTCTGGCTCCGACAGGAATATGTACAGCTTCGGCCCAAGCCACACTCGCGTCACGCTCATGTACCGCTGGGCAAATTCCATTGCTGTGGCCATAATTTCTAAAAATAAATGTTTCACATTGTTGAAAAACTGTATGAAAATTTGTATAATGTCATTCAGTGTGCGGCCGTTAGGTATAATTATTTGGACGATTTTATATTTAAACTCCACTCTCACGCACGTTGGTTGAGTGGTTTAAGTACCGGGCTGCGATCTCGGGGTCCTGGGTTCGATTCCAGGGTCGAGCGAATGTTGTATGTTTCGAATTTTCTGAACGTAGCTCGGGTTTGTGACCACCAATCCGCAATAGGCAAGCGTGGTGATTAAGACTAATCCCATCATAGTGGCGATGACTTGATTTCTATGATGGAGGCATTTGCCCTGCAGTGGTATAGGCTGATACAGAATAGTGGTCCGCTCACACTTTTATATCGGAACTTTAATAGGCCCAAATAAGTAGGCATAGATGGCGCTGGGTGTCTATTGAATCGCACAAGTGCTTTGTCGTTTACTATAAGCCATGTGATTGTTTGTAGAAATTACCTCTTTAAAGTAGTAGTTATTAATTTCACGAAAGCAGGACCGGTGTGAAGCAGCACTGTGCTGTGTTTCGCTGCGTGAGTGAAGGTACCGGAGGCCCAATCCGGGGGAATAAAAGGTTTCAAAGGTTGGCAGCTCACCGTGACTCCAATGGTGTCGCGTGTGTCTATTGGCGCCGGCAATCGCTTATCATCAGGCGATCCGTCTGCTACCTATCATATAAAAAAACATTACCAGAAGAGTTCTTCCCTGCCGCAAGCAAAGCATTTCCCAACAGTGGTAGCGGGTCTGGTCCCGGTATTTTGTTGCCCAGCTTGTACAGCCGGCTTTGTTGTCGCCTCCGGCTCCACACCCATAGCGCGGTGGCCAGGATTGTCACGAAGTATACCAAGAGCCGCGTCAGGTTCAGATGGCTCTCAGTGGGTTCCAGGATCAACGACATTTTGCTTAAATCAAATAATCATTCAATCAACTATCTGAATCCTGTGTATAAGTATTATTAACGCCCTGTCTAGACCACTAGTGCTTTAAGTATCTCGGGGTCCTAGGTTCGATTCCCGGGTCGAGCGAAAAGTATATTTCGAATTTTTCGAACATAACTCGGGTTTGTGTTCACCAATCCGCACTTGGCAAGCGTGGTGATTAAGACTAATCCCATCATAGTGGCGATGACTTGATTTCTATGATGGAGGCATTTGCCCTGCAGTGGTATATGCTGATACAGAATAGTGGTCGCTTACACTTTTACGTCGGAACTTTAATAGTCCCAAATAAGTAGGGCTAAGATGGCGCTGGGTGTCTATTGAATCGCGCAAGTGCTTTGTCTTTTCCTATAAGCCATGTGATTGTTTGTAGTAATTACCTCTTTATAAGTAGTAGTTATTAATTTCACGAAAGCAGGACCGGTGTGAAGCAGCACTGTGCTGTGTTTCGCTGCGTGAGTGAAGGTACCGGAGGCCCAATCCGGGGGAATAAAAGGTTTCAAAGGTTGGCAGCTCACCTGTGACTCCAATGGTGTCGCGTGTGTCTATTGGCGCCGGCAATCGCTTATCATCAGGCGATCCGTCTGCTACCTATCATATAAAAAAACATTACCAGAAGAGTTCTTCCCTGCCGCAAGCAAAGCATTTCCCAACAGTGGTAGCGGGTCTGGTCCCGGTATTTTGTTGCCCAGCTTGTACAGCCGGCTTTGTTGTCGCCTCCGGCTCCACACCCATAGCGCGGTGGCCAGGATTGTCACGAAGTATACCAAGAGCCGCGTCAGGTTCAGATGGCTCTCAGTGGGTTCCAGGATCAACGACATTTTGCTTAAATCAAATAATCATTCAATCAACTATCTGAATCCTGTGTATAAGTATTATTAACGCCCTGTTGGTCTAGTGCTTTAGTATCTCGGGGTCCTAGGTTCGATTCCCGGGTCGAGCGAAAAGTATATTTCGAATTTTTCGAACATAACTCGGGTTTGTGACCACCAATCCGCAATAGGCAAGCGTGGTGATTAAGACTAATCCCATCATAGTGGCGATGACTTGATTTCTATGATGGAGGCATTTGCCCTGCAGTGGTATATGCTGATACAGAATAGTGGTCAGCTTACACTTTTACGTCGGAACTTTAATAGTCCCAAATAAGTAGGCATAGATGGCGCTGGGTGTCTATTGAATCGCGCAAGTGCTTTGTCTTTTCCTATAAGCCATGTGATTGTTTGTAGTAATTACCTCTTTATAAGTAGTAGTTATTAATTTCACGAAAGCAGGAGCGGTGTGAAGCAGCACTGTGCTGTGTTTCGCTTCGTGAGTGAAGGTACCGTAGGCCCAATCCGGGGGAAAAAGGGTTTCAAAGGTTGGCAGCGCACTTGTGACTCCAATGGTGTCGCGTGTGTCTATTGGCGGCGGCAATCGCTTATCATCAGGCGATCCGTCTGCTACCTATCATATAAAAAAACATTACCAGAAGAGTTCTTCCCTGCCGCAAGCAAAGCATTTCCCAACAGTGGTAGCGGGTCTGGTCCCGGTATTTTGTTGCCCAGCTTGTACAGCCGGCTTTGTTGTCGCCTCCGGCTCCACACCCATAGCGCGGTGGCCAGGATTGTCACGAAGTATACCAAGAGCCGCGTCAGGTTCAGATGGCTCTCAGTGGGTTCCAGGATCAACGACATTTTGCTTAAATCAAATAATCATTCAATCAACTATCTGAATCCTGTGTATAAGTATTATTAACGCCCTGTTGGTCTAGTGCTTTAAGTATCTCGGGGTCCTAGGTTCGATTCCCAGGTCGAGCGAAAAGTATATTTCGAATTTTTCGAACATAACTCGGGTTTGTGTTCACCAATCCGCACTTGGCAAGCGTGGTGATTAAGCATAATCCCATCATAGTAGCGATAACTTGATTTCTATGATGGAGGCCTTTGACCTGCAGTGGGACAGTTTATAGGCTGATACTTTACTATTACTTTTTATCTCAGATTTCTATATTAGTTTTTTTCTATTATCATAATGTCATCATAATTTCAGGAGTATGACGAATCGCAGGATGCCCTAAATTGCGTTACAACCTTAGTTACAACAGGATTTAACAATCAAATGCTTATTTATTTACATGACAAAAATTTTGTTTGCATTTGTGTGGTTCCAGGACTTGGTCGTAACGATAACGTTGAAGAATAGATGGAGGATTGGTTTCAATCGCTTTAATATACCTACCATGACTATGTAAAATTAATACGAGCAGTCAGTCATTTCATAATTTACCTACAACACAACTTTTTTAGTGGTGTAAAAATTATAACAGGATATCTACTTACCACAACTTGACGAAAACGTCGTGTGGCTTTGGGACCTTCCCCAGTACCAAATGACAGATATATTATATCTCACCAGCTTGAAGTCTTGTCACTGTATAACAGGGTGTTTTACATAATCGTCATTTTTATAAGACGACCTCTGACATCACGTTGTGGCAATTTGCAAGATTCATTGTATTGGTTGTTTAATATTATGTTGATGCATTGGTCTTTACGGAGTTCCGTAGCGATAATTGAATATGATGTTGAAATTTTAATTTTATTATTATTTTCATAATTTTTTAAAAAATTTAATTACCCTTTATTATACCTCATGACTCACTAGTTCTTTGCTACCTATGAATATAAATATTTCACAACATCACATACAATGATCTGACTCCGAGATAGGTAGCTCAAGCACCTGTGTTACGGATAACAGAACCAATAGCGGAAATACAAATTAACATTACATTTAATACTCTTCTTTTGTAAATATATACATATAATACATCGAATACCCCGTGTGGTCCCGGCAGAGTAGAATAGGCCACCCTCACTCTTACCGAGGTGTCGTAAAAGGCGACTAAGGTAAAGCTGCTGGCATGATCATCAGCACCCAGAGAAGGAAAACTCTGCATTTACATCAAAACCCTCGCCAACCCGTCTGCCAAGCGTGGTGAGTATGGCAATCACCCCTCATGTGATTGCCCCAGCAGTAGGGACTTAAATGGGCTGATGATGATGATGAATACATCGAAAACACCGAAACCAATACAAACAGACATGTTCATGCACACAAATGTTTGTACTGTGCGGGGATCGAACTCGCAACCCTTGCACCAGACCCAGCATTCACTATCACTAATCCAAACAGGTCGTCACATACCTTAGGGTAACCATACTTTTTCTTTACCATTTTAATGGAGGTTTCTATATCATAGTTTTGATACTTCTATCACCAATGCTGGTTTAATTTTATAAGTAGTTTTGCATATTTAATGCCAAACTTGGTATTAAAAAGTGATAGTAAACATTTCTTAACGGAACCTTATGACGATGACAAGTTTAAAGCAACTTACTAGATTTAAAATAAAAATATCTTAGAACTAAGGGCAGAGGGAACAAATAAAGGACATACATTTTACTATCATTAGAGATTTCTATAATACTTATTTATAAAAGGTGCTTAATAAATTATTTACAGATGTTCAATACGCATTCTAAAAGTAAGTAAATATAATAAATAATATCGGTACATAAACTAATTCATCAGAATTAGTTACGTTTCTTATATAATCTTTTTATTTTTGCAATATCACTTCCGCCCCGAAGAAGGAATTCTATTTCTAGGTTCGATCTTGATTCTAAAACCGTCTGTTCTCTTCAGAATTATGTCTGCTCTCAAAGCAAACTGTTCTTCAGGGATCTCAGATACACTTTTGTAGTTCCGAAGGATTGTTGAAAGCAAAACCTTTAATTTCAACATGGCGTATTTTCGTCCTGCGAATAGATAAGAATATCATCAATGCGCTCCAAAGTATGTTAATTTTACCGACAGACGGCTATAAGTTGGAACCAATCGGGGCTAGCTATAAAAGGACTTTGATTCTTAAGAGACTTAAGCAGTTCGTTCATAATTGACATCAAGAAGAAGATTCAAATTTCGAGAGCCAACCGTGAATTTCATTGAAATGATATGTTAGGTTAGGTTAGGATTTAAATGTAGACAAGTTTTAGGGGTTGATGGTGAAATCAATGGCATTATTATGGTGTTCCCACAGATTAGATACATTTATGTGGTCTTAGTGGTGGTTTAAATTCGCACTTTTTAATTCCCAATCCATATAACTGATCAGGATTACTTTGCCATTTCGTTACCGAATTTTGTTCCGGCGGTTAAATATCAGGGACCATACTACATAACACACTACAGGTATATTTAATTTGTAAATTATAATTATACGTTGTGTTTAAAGTGATTTTGAAATCCTTAAAACATTTATACCTACCTAATGGTAGTACCTAATTATATTTTTGGAATGAAGTAATCCGAGTCGAAAACAATTTGGGTTCAATACAGTTCAATTGTAGGAGTGACTAGTGAGCGAACGCATGAGCCTTCATGAACTACTGATGCAGATTTAGGTATTTCACCTAAAACTTTGTAACTATTCCTTCCTTCCTTCCTGCTATTTTTCACTTTAACTTCAAATAAATTCCGATTGTAGTCACTTATTATTTTGATGCCCATTTTCAATGTGGACAAGTAACATTGGAAGTAAGTCAAAAGCACCGGATGCTTAAAATTTAGTGTCAAATAATATCCCTTTAGACCTTAGATATTGCTAAGACTGTTCTCGTAATGTAACGGATATTGTTCCTTATAAGCGTACCTATTAATCTTTCGTTCATCGAAGGTTACAGTCTATGGAAAATATGATATATGTAGGTAATTTTAGAATGATAGCAATAGCTATCATATCGCCTATCATAAATTTAGGAAGGACCTTGTAGTATGGTATCACAAAATATAAAAGAATAATTTGTTGTGAAATTGTAGTTGTGGGATCTACTTATCATTTGAAGTCTAAAGAGGTATAGTATGATTGTCAATAGGCATGGCACAAATGGTACTGTAAGCTTGAAAATTCTCCGAGTTATTATAATTAAAAATCACGTAAAATAAACCTTTTTTTTTAAATAAAACGCTCCATACAAACAGCGTCACGAGACGTGACGTCACATCGTGTCGCATCGTACGCACCACGGGAAAATCTCCGACCTGAGCCCAATTCTCGTGCTCGTGTTATTTTGAAAACATGGCGGATATCACTTGAAAACCATATAAAAAAAACTGTGTTTTGGTGATATATGTCGTATGAAAATAAATATCAAGAACACGAAAATTGGGCTCCTGGTTCACTAGCCTATTGAGTACAATATAAACTACAAACATTGAAATGTTTGTAGTCCATATATTTGAAAGCAAGAGGACCTACCAACGCAGCTCCTTGGGCCAGCACTAAAAGGTATGAAGCTGTAATAGGATCGGTTCTGGGTGTTTTCGGGCAGGAAGTGGTCAGGGTCGAACACGTTAGGGTTTCTGTAATACTTCGGGCTGCGGTGGATTTTGTATGTGCAGATCACAACCGTTGCTCCAGCTGGGAGCACGTAGTTATTTGTTGCTGAAAAAGTTACCAAAATTAGTCATTCTATCGAATATTGCTGGGTCAGGGTATATGCAAGGTCGGTTCTTAGATAATATTGAACGCATTTTGTGGTCTCTTCGTAATTTACAATACTATTTGAAATTGGATGCCGACTTCTGCTGGGCATTCGGTTAAAACAGATAAACTTATTTATAAAGAGTTTTTTCTCAATTAATTCATAACTAATTACGAATATTAATTATGGTAAAATAGACCTCTCCGATATACACAATACCTATTCACCACAGTCAATTTAATGGAATGTTATTTCATCGGTTACCTGCTATTTTGTTATGAAAATAAAAAAGAGGAAAGAAGAACATAACTTACATATCTGAACGTCATGTTTCAAAAACCTAGCAATCACAGGGACTGGTGGATACATTCTCAATGTTTCTAGTATTACTCTGTCCAAATACTTCATTCGAAGTGTATCCTCAAATGTAGCCGGCCGATCGGAGTCACCAAAGATCTCGTAGAGCTCGTCATAAACTTTTTCCTGAATGTGTTGGTGTACTCCCAAAAGGCATAGAACAAAACTAGATCCTGCTGCTGTTGTATCGTGGCCCTAAAAATTGATTTAAAATCCAACTTGAATAAATAGTTTTCTACACTAAGCCAACCAGAATGTTAACCTGGCTCGTCTTTGTCTAACCTAATTCTTTTGGGAGATTCTCCTAAAAATGTGACATACCTCAAACATAATAGTGTCAACTTCTTCCTTGATTTCATGATCAGTTAAAACGTTTGTGCCATTCTGAGTGGATTCAATCATCAAATCCAAGAAGGCAAGACGTTTCTTTTCACCTGTAAAAATAAGGTGAACAATTACTTCCATTTAAATGCTGGACTCATTTAAGGATAGCCATATGGGAAATTCTTTTTATTTATCTCACATGTACATATTTCTCTAAATAAATATCATCACTCATAGTCGTGTTTACCTATAAAACATGTCCAAATACTGGTTACTTTGTTACTGATTACTTATTATTTCACATCAAGGCTATCTATCTATATCTTACCTTGTTTCTTGATACAAAGATATAAGCGACATTAATGAAAAGATTTGTTATCTTTATCATTGTTTTTTTGTTATCTGTATCATTGAGATTATGTCCATACGCACTTTTTACGTAACGTATGCTATGGACATTTACATCGATACTCACCTACGTCATTTTCGTCAATGAAGTCCAAATCATCGCGAAGTCCCTTGAACACATTGTCGGAAACTGAGTCAGTTATTGGCAATTCGCTGTCGTCGTTATCAGGTACTTTAGTTAATTCTTCTAAAGTGGGAGGTATTATGCCTTTGGCTTTGTTTGCAATAAACGTTTCCTTCTTGCTTTTAATTACCTGCAATATTCAATGTAGATCTACATATTATAAAGTATGTTATTAAGACAGCATCTTGCAGTTTTTATAATATTAATTATTAGAAGAAACTGAATTGGTTTAGGATCATGTTTTTGTGTGTTAAATAATGTTCTTTTAAGTTCTGTATGTTTCCTTACAATAAAGAAAATAAAAATAAAATAAAGTTAATGCCTCCTTAAGTACTTACATATTTTTGTCTTACTCACCTTCTTTGTTAGTCCATGAATGATGTTCAGTAGTTGAGTTTGCAACTTGAAAAATGATGTAAACTTAAAAAAGAAGTCTGGTCGAAGCCAGAATTTGTAGTGTCTTTGGTGAATGATGTCACACATTCTGAAATGAACATTATTGTCATAAACTTTTTATTAATGTAACATTTTAATCCCTGTTGCTCACAATACTAAGCTACATTGGTAGTATCTTCGAGTGTTGGAAGACGTAGGTATCAAAGACGATTAAATAATGTGAGAGAAACTTCATATTTTTTGAAAATCTATGTATTGCTGCTCTTTTTTACCACATGTGTTTTGAGAATTTATCAACACTCACTTCATTACTGCCATAGCATAATCAAAACCAGATTCATCTTGAGTTTTTCTAGTAATACCCATCGCGGTTTCTGGAAATTAAAATTCTTTGCTAATTAAATTTGAAGATCATGGTGCACACGCGATCATACTGATTCCAACACGCAGTCAATCAGCATGCAATCAGTGTAAACATTTAGTATGCAACGAATAAATCGACGATACTGTGGTTTTACAAAATGATGCTTAAAACTATAAAGTTAAAGTGGAAATTCAAATGCGTGACCTAAGGGATTATCAATTTTAAATATTGCTGACCTGGATAGTACAGCGGTTAAGGTGTTTACTTGCGGAAGGTTCCACAATTCAATTTGGTAATTAATTTTTCATTTGGCTTGTGCCAAGGCCAACATATACTATGTTAGGCAAATGTGGAAGTTTGTGGTATTTTTTGTTTATACTCTGAATTTAAATTAGTAGACTAAACGGACTGCTAAGTGCTATGAATGTCAAGTTCATGGGAACAAGAATTTCTTACTAAGCAAGGTATGGCCAATGGGTATTTGGCATTTGTCAAAACTTGAAAATATCGAATATTTTAGTCTACAGAATTAAAATTCGGAGAATTCATTGTCTTATTTGGACGTCCCTATCGTGTGAAATCTAAAATTGTTAAACTTTCTTAGTAAGGAATAATTAATTACCTAGCAAAATGTCTACAGTGACGCCACTCATATGGTCGTGAACATCAAAAGTTTTTCCCATTTCAGTCTTCATCTTCTCCACAACATTCTTGCTGTTCTGATTAAAGACTCCCATGAAAGACTTTAGGATGTTTATGTGGAACGTAGGTGCGATCATCCTTCGATGTGATCGCCATTTTGCACCTGTAGGTATTCAATATAAGATATCATTAAAATTACGAGCTACTATACTAAACGCTAAGACTTGCTGCAGGCAGACGTAATTACCTTGTAATTTAACGGTGGGAGAGCCATGCTTCGGCATGCATGGGTCGGCCCGACCGGAGTGATACCACGGCCTCACAGAAAACTGGCGTGAAGCAGCGCTGTGCTGTGTTTCGCTGCGTGAGTAAGGATACCGGAGACCCAATCCGGGGGAAATGGGGGTTTAAAGGTTGGCAGCGCACTTGTGACTCCATTGGTGTCGCGGGTGTCTATGGGCGGCGGCAATTGCTTACCATCAGGCGATCCGTCTGCTCGTCTGCCCACCTATCACATAAAAAAACGTATTTTCATTCGTTAATTATGTATGAATGAGTCTTTGGCTCGAGTATACGAGTATTCCCTTTTAACCAGAGAGTTTTAAACTTATTGATCATTTTTATTAGTGCCGTGTGGTCGCCGGTAGAGTAGAATAAGCCACCCTCACTCTTATCGAGGTGTCGTAAAAGGCGACTAAGGTAAAGCTGCTGGCATGATCATCAGCACCCAGAGAAGGAAAACTCTGCATTTATATCAAAACCCTCTCCAACCCGTCTGCCAAGCGTGGTGAGTATGGCAATTACCCCTCATGTGATTGAGAGAGGTCCGTACCCCAGCAGTGGGCACTTAAATGGACTGATGATGATGATGTTCATTTTTAATAACTTAACTGTCATTTAATGATTCATCTACCATCTGCCACGATACCTTGCATTTACTAAAGGACAAGTAAATATCTATTATCAATATAACTCATGGGTTTCAGATTTAAGGATAAGAAAGAGTTAGGTAACATTTTAGATACCATGCTAACGTTATGAGTTGTGACATAAGAAAATAAGAATCGCCAAATACAACCGGCGATGTTAATTTTACTTTATGATAAATATATACATAAAAGCCGTTCTTCATTGATGGCATATCTTTTTTTTGGTTATCTGGGGGGGTTACCATCGACCAAAGTGCAATGGATTAACTACCTTATGCACACCAAGCCAATGGGGGTCGAATGGATAATGAGGGGCTCTCGATCTGAGATGCTGCCAGCAACTTAGAGGCTTACCCACTAAACCCCTGGAAGCTCTCCCTTATGGACCTATTCTGTTCACGACTCTTTCCTGATTACATAAATACCTGAACTAATAAGCAAGCCCTCTCCAAGCCAAGGTTTGAAGAAGTCGTACTCAGAAGACTTGTTGATGTGAAGTTGGCTGTTCAAGATGACTTCGACGTCGACTGCATCAGTGAGGAACACGACGAGCTTAGGGCCCAGCCAGCCTCTCACCACGCTACCATACTGGTCTGCAAAACTCAGTCCTTTTTTGACAACATCTGAAATAAAAGGCAATCTCGATAGTATTCCTATCTAGATATTTTTATAATAAAATTTTATGCAAAGTGTATCTATAGACATAGACACAATTTGCATAAAATTCGTGATAAAGTGTCATAAATGTGAACTTACATAGTTATCAAAGTCAAAGTCAAATAATTCTTTATTTGCATAGGCTGGTACACAGCACTTACAAATCGTCACACATTTGAATGACTTAAAACTATTTATAAGTACTTATGTATAATTTACATGTTAATACATATATATGTTGATACATAAAACATAATGCGATTCTACCACTTGTTTCTGGTCGAGAAGATCCGGCAAGAAACTCGCCAGTTACTCTTTTTAATCGCCAAACTTTCATACAATGTTGTGTCATCATCATACCGAGCCATACAGTTCAATTGTTACACAAAATAAAATAAAGGAAATAATAATAAAATAAATATTATGATGTAAACCGAAGCAGACCAGTCCCCAAAGGTGGCACCTGTTCACAAGTATGACGTATGTGTCAGCCATCATTTCACTCAACCATATTAGAGGGAATGTAATAACCCGCCACATAGCGCCACCACCTCAGAGACATTTGAGTGAGCATGACTACTTAGGTTCCCCTCATAGGTCACAAAGAGTAGTAGTTACTTAATTCAATACTAATAAACTGCAGGACGAGGTGGTTATTGTTGAATGGTTCAGATTTATGCCAGACTTATTTAATTAATTAATTAATTTGTGTTAGAATGAATGATAACAAGAAGAGAGAATGCAGAGTATTATTTTTACACGGTTGTTTACGAATGTAATTAATTAGCATATAAGTAGGTAGTTAATATCTATAAATGTAACTAGTTAATAGGTACTATTTGTTCATGTTGTGTTGTTATAGTAATAATTAATCTTTCACACACTTTCTTTATACGACTCGTTTGGAACTATGGTAATGAACTCTGCTTTTGTTCCAAGGGTTGCGGGTTTGATCCCCGCACAGTACCTACAAGTATTTGTGTGCATGAACATGTTAGTGTGTACTGGTCTAGGTGTTTTTTATGTATCCCGCTGTTGATTCTGATATCCGTAACACAGGTGCTTGAGCTACCTATCTCGGAGTCAGATCAATGTATGTGATGTTGTGAAATATTTATTTATTTCATTATCTCAAACTGCAAGTCTTGGTAGCAATGCGAAAGTGACAACAAGTGACATGTCGAGACCCACATGAGTAAGGGCTGATTTTTCCATCGTCTGATAAAATTTAACAGATGGATAAAGTATTACCCGGCAAAATTAAATGATAGTAGTCTTATTGTTACTTACTTGCATGAATGTGACTATTACCTTTAATGGTATGTCATTTTATCGATTTGTTAACTTTTAACGGGCCATTGAAAAACCAGCCCTAACTCGTGTAAAAAATAAGTCTTAGTGTAATGATTTGATGTCTAGATAGAGCTGGCTACCTATAAGAGTTCGCCTGTGGGTAGAGTTACCTAGCGTTAGTTCAACATAACAAACACAATGAAACATATACTTATAAGTAGATCAACATTCAGAATCAGAATCCGAATCATTTATTGCATAAACTGTGTTATAAATAGTGAAAAAAACGATATACTATCAACAGTTTCCTTAACAGGCATGCAACTTATTTTAAAAAAATACAATAATACATATGTAAGAAAATAAAAATAATCCAATTTAACTAACTAAACCTTAAAATGTTTCACGCTCAATTCATTTAAGGTGTAGAATATATTTTCTAATAACCATTTTATTTGAGATATTTTGAATAGATTGGCATCCAAATCTTTAATATTATAGGGAAAATTATTGTATACCTTAATACCATTTATAAAAGCACTCTTATGATAAATATTTTTTTTATATCATCTACTATCACGTCGGTTGCGAACTGCTTTAAGTGAGTTGAAGATTTCCAAATTATTTTTGACAAATACACTGATTTCTAGAATAATAATTATAATATATATATATATATATATATATATTATAATATTATAATATTATTCTAGAAATCAGTGTATTTGTCAAAAAAAATTTGGAAATTATATATATATATATATATATATATATATATATATATATATATATATATATATATATATATATATATATATATATATATATATATATATATTAGTAAGAGTAAGAAGTTTCTTTTCTTTAAATGTACCTCTGAGTGTTTCGTCATTAAACATTTGATAAATAATTCTGATACACTTATTTTGTAACACAAAAGTACTGTTTGCATTAACCGAGTTGCCCCAAAAAATTTTGCCATAAGTTAACAGAATTAACTATCATTTACCAGTGGGTTTTGTTCCAAAAGCTAAGAGCGCGTTGCCAAATATTGGAACAATCGGTGGTCCTGGTAGCTTGTTTCCTAAAATATATAGCCTCGACCTCTTTTGCCTCCAGTGGTATAAACCGAGGAAAGAGGTGATAAGGACGAGGGTGTAGAATAACAGGCGGCTGGCGGTAAGTTGGTACCATGGGGCGGTTTCTGCCATGGTCTCCATTGTGTTTCTGTAAAAGAGTCGGCTACTTAGAAACGTTAATGACAGCATGGACTATAGTCCGTAAAATATAGTTCAATTAGAAGGAAAGATAGTCATTTGATCTTTATTTCCCAGTTTATCTGATTTTCTCAGTGAATGCAACCCCAATATTTTTAAAGCTAGAGTGAATAGGCTACTTTTGGGTAAGCTCGCTCCATCGTAGATTTCCTCTTAACTCTAAAGTTCAGTGTGAAGCCAAACAAATCAATGAACATATGGCTCATAATTTTACCCAGCTTTATTCCATATAATTGTATTACTATTATCATAAAGATAATTTTTCTGTGACATCAATATTATAGCTGGCATTTTAATTAAGCTATTTTTTACGGACCATAATTCTATGGTGATAGTGAAAAACATTTTTGAATTTTGTGAATCATGGATAATGTCGTAATTTTAAAAAAGAAATGCTGTTTTAAATGTCGTAAGTATTATTTGTATGATCATCTTGAAATATTTATAAAATAATTTAATCTTTTTGGGTAGACTACATGCGCTTCTGGCGATTAAATGAATTGATGATTAAAGTCACAACCACATACCTTGCGTAGATACTTTGATACGATTATTTTTTTAACTACTTATTCTTTCAAACCGCACTAACACATATGATCCACATCAAACATCCAAGGAATATGCCCGACTGTCAGCTGATACACCTCTACTCGTCTACATTAAGGCTAACTCTGGGCAAATATTTTATGTATGAACCATAATGAAGAGAAATCTGTACAACCTTCATGCAACGAGGCGGAGTAGACAATTGATTAAATAAATCTGTTGCATGACTCGGTAAAGGCACACGAGTAAATAAAAATAATTAATATAATTATAAAGTTATGGTAGAGTACTTACTACTTAGATACTTAGTAGAGCTATTCGTATTTAAAAAAACCTATATTAGATAACGATTTTTTTTTAATTTTCACAACATCTCACTCAGACTACTCACACTACTTAGTACGGAATCAGGTCAATGTGAGCTGATTCCGTACTAAGTAGCGTAAGCACTTTTGTTACAGATATCAGACAACAGAGGAACACAAATAAATACTTAAATACATATATTACACCCAGACACTGACACGAATGTTTGTCCAGGGTGGGGATCCAACCCACGACCTTTGGCGTAAGAGGCAGGGTCACTACCAATTGCGCTATCCGGTCAGTCAATTACCACCATCCTATACATTGTTCATTAATGTAATGGACATATATTAATTAGTAATATATTATTTAGTACCTGTATAGATAAGTATATACATATATGTTATATCCTCTAACCGATTACGGCTACGGCGGCCAATCTCAACAATCAGCCACGTACGCAGGATATATTATAGTGTCGCGCAAGCACAAGTGCATTCTCTATTCCTCCTCATATTCCGATGGGACACTTGTGACACGGCCGGCGATGGATCGGGCGCAGGACCAACGGTTTAACGTGCTTTCCGAGGCACGGGGGTACACGACCCCCAACTTCAAGACTCCGGGCTGCCACTAAGAATTTCATACCGAAAACTTACACCTAACCTAACCCAGTGGTTAGGTTAGGTGTAAGTTTTCGGTATCTGTGGTACAGTTACCACAGAGGCAGTCAATAGAATAATGCGTTGCGTTCAATGCATAGATAGGTAGGTATATATCTATGCATTGAACGCAACGCATATTCGTACCTATAATAAAATGAATGGAACATTAGGTGTACTGCCGTGTAGTACCTACTAGCCTTTATACCGGACAGCTACGTGGGAAATAAATGTCTGGCCATGCCACCACCGCCGGGACCTGGCAGAAGGGGTAGACCTATAAAGGTGTGGCTTGACATTGTAAAGAATGACATGCGTGCTAATAAATTGACCACTAGAGGATGCACAAGTGGAGAATTCGAAGTAGGAAAGCGGACTCCGGACTCCGAAGCGACAGCTTGCGACGCAACCAGGATAAAACGCTATGATAATGATGTGTACTTAGTGCTAGACTTTAATTAAAAAATCTTTATTAATGATTTCCACGTGTCCGAGCCAGCGCAGTCGGGATGATGTTATCTCCCCGATGATGTTCGGCTCGGCTATCAGGTCTTCAATCTCCTGGTTAAACCTGTGCCTCCAGCACCCATCTTCTCCTTTTGGTTGATCCCAGAATCTTTCGGAGAATCTTCCGTTACGTCACCAGCAGTTGATTTTCCTCCTTCAGTGTTAACCTCAAAGCACTGAACGTGCCCGTTTGGGCGGAATTGGCACAGGACAGCAAAAAATGGCGAACTTTGACGTCGGAGGCCAAGACCCATTTTGGATCGCTGAGCCAGCGTAGTAAGTAAGTAGGTATTAATGATTTATTAAATCTTAACATTATTTTTTTATTTTTAGTCATAAATAATTTGGCTAAAAACTAATTATTTATTACTCTTAATTATTATTATGCTTCATTTATTTTATAAGTACAATAACAATTTTGTTAGGTACTTAGCGCTCATCTCATAAATCTTATAAAAATATGATAAACTTAGGTAAACATAGCGAAGTTATTCTACCGCATGAGCGATGTGTTTAATTACATAATTTGGTTTTAGGCATCCTCTCTTGTGACAAATCGCGAACTAAGGATAGTCCCGAAACCAGGTGGTGTCAGCCCCTTTTAGTACTGGAATAATAAATTTAGATCGCGATTTATAATAAAGTGACCTAAGTCTATGAATGGAACAAATATCAGTGACATAAGTAGGTAAGTTATTATTGCCACTTCTTTTAGATTTTTTCCCCTTTTTCCCCTCCCCCCCACGCATCAAGAATATTCTTCTGCATGAATATCTATTCTGTGCTGTTTTAAGCCAAAACAGCACAGACTAGATAGCAGATACTAGTTTCTCGCATTGTAGGAAAAGAAGAAAGCGAGATAGAAATAATTTTAAGAGCCTGACTAAAATTTACTCAAAGTTCGACGTAAACATTTGCTTTTATCTTAGTAGCAGGAGTTATAACTACCTACCAACAGCGCCGTTGAGCCATTTGCTTTAGAACTATTAAAATATCATGTAATTGATAATCTAACTAGATATAAACAAAACGTAGGTATGCATATCTACTTCAAATATTTTATAATTTAGACATTACATAGAAAAAGTCCTATCTATATCTATCTATTAATTAGGTAGGACGTTTATGGTGATCTCATCTCAGCCAATGTTTACTTTATCAATGGATAAAAATTATAGAAACCTTTAACCTAACCTAAAGTGGCAGCTAGCTGCGTTCAGTTTATTTATTATTAAATAATAATAAATGATCAAATGGTTTTATAGGGCTTGTTTAAGAAAGACAATAAGTATGTGATTTTCCTGTATAGTCCATTTACCGTTAAAAGGGGTCTTAAAAATATTTCGAGTTTTGCATACAATGCAAAAACATAGATACCATTTTAAAATAATATAAAATTTTGCACAGTGCAGCTAGGTGGCATCTACTACATTATTAGCAATTCAAGGTTGATTATATATACCTACCTAACTTGTTTGATACTTGGATATTTAAAAAATAACTGTTCCCAGTGACTAATTAGGGAAATTAAGTAAAGTAACATAACTATACTTATAACTAGCTGGCGTAACAGTTTTGGTGTGATAAGATAATGTCCAATCCGCTAAATACAATGTAGTTTATAGATAAAGATAAAGATAAAGATAAAGATAAAAAATTATTTATTCAATTTAGGTCCACACAGAACACTTATGAATGTCAAAATAGGTACATAATATCTACCGCTGGTTCGGAATGTCGATTTCTACTGAGAAGACACCAGCAAGAAACTCAGTAGTTACTCTTTTCAAATATTGATGATGTTACAGAGTTTCAATCGAGAAAAAAAAATACAATTATGAAAGTTAATAGACTACTATGAATAACAACTCAAAATATTTATCAATTAACTTGACCAAGAATCCTTATCATTTAAATAGTCTTGTACACTATAGTAACCTTTCTTCATTAGGCAGGTTTTAATATGAGACTTAAACTTATCCAGTGATAGATTAATGACATTTTGTGGTAGCTTATTAAATATCTTAATACTTAAGCCAACAAACGAATTACCGATTTTATGAAGTCTGAGGACCGGGACGGCAAGCCTATGTTTATTTCTGGTGTTAAGACTATGACTATCGGACTTTTTTGGAAAAGTGTGCAAGTTCTTACGTACATACATAATGCAGTCGAGGATAAATTGGGAAGCCACGGTTAAAATATTTATTTCTTTAAATATTTCCCTAAGTGAGTCACGTGATCTAAGGCTGTATATAGCGCGGATGGCCCTTTTCTGTAATACAAAAATAGTTTGTATGTCAGCAGCAGACCCCCACAACAGTAGACCATATGACATCACACTGTGGAAATAGCTGAAATAGACCAGTCTTGCCGTTTCGATATCAGTCAGACGCCTAATTTTTCTTACTGCATATGCAGCGGAACTTAGTCTTCCTGCCAAGGCAGCAATATGGGGACTCCACTGCAATTTCGCATCTATAGTTATACCGAGAAAAACTGTGGAATTAATGATTTGAATAGATTCATTGTTCATCTTAATACTTGTATCGACCTGCCTTACATTTGGCATGGTGAATTTTACACATTTAGTTTTCTTTGAGTTAAGAAGTAAATTGTTGGTCGTAAACCAGTGCAATACCTGTGAGAGAGTATCATTTACGTCGTCAATTGATTTTTTATATCTATCAACCTTAAAAATCAAGGAAGTGTCGTCAGCAAATAACACTATCTCACATAGATCTTTCGTAAAGTATGGAAGGTCATTTACGTATATTAAGAACAACAAAGGCCCCAATATTGAGCCTTGGGGCACTCCCATTAATAGAGGAGCGCCAGAAGAGTCGATTCCATTAACATTAACCCTTTGAATCCTATCAGACAAATAAGATTGAATCATATCAAGTGCGTTATTCAATACACCGTAATGCCGTAACTTCATCAATAGTGTTTCATGATTAACGCAATCAAATGCTTTCGACAAATCACAGAAAACACCTATTGCATCCTGCTTTTTCTCCCACGCATCAAAAACATGTTTGATAAGAGCCACTCCTGCATCAGTAGTGGATTTTCCTTTAGTAAATCCAAACTGTTTTTCATGCAGTAATTTATTAATATTAAAATGAGATAAAAGTTGAGTGAATATAATTTTTTCGAATATTTTACTGAGTGCTGGCAATATGGATATTGGCCTAAAGTTAGACGGGTCACTCCTTTCTCCAGATTTGAATAAAGGTATGATTTTACTAATTTTCATCTTATTTGGAAATTGACCCTCGTCAACACATTCGTTAAATATTATAGCTAAGTGGGGTGCGATAGAGTGTATTATATTTTTTATTATATCTATCGAAATTCCCCATGCATCCTCAGTCTTTTTAATATTTAAATCTTTTAATGTTTTAAGAATAATCTCTGAGTTTACATGACTAAATCTAAAAGATGTGGTGCACTCATCTACATGCGACTTGATGAGAGAAGCAGCGAGATGCGGGCTCGAATTTAATGTTTTAGTGGTAGTGACTGGAATGTTTGAAAAGAATGACTCAAATGTGCTTGCCACTTCAGAGTCTGTATCAATAGATTTGCCATCAATTTTAAGAGAGAGCTTGCTGTGTTGTGTTTTGTTTTTGCAAGTCTCTTTATTTATAATTTTCCATGTAACTTTACTTTTATTACTAGCTTTCATTATCTTATTTTTAAAGTAATTTGATTTGGCCACTGCGCAAACTTTTTTAAATAGCTTTGAATATTTCTTAACATATTCTAATGTCGTTGGGTCATTAGAGTTGGCCTTAATATCATACAATTCAAATAACCTCTTTCTGCTTTTATAAATACCTGTAGTGGCCCAGTCACTGAATTTGGTTTTAGAGGTATTTGTTTTAATGGTTCTTTTGGTAAAGATACCATTAAATTCTTTTTCAACGACATTAAATAATTTATCATAATGTTGGTTTACATTTCCTTCATTATAGGACAATGTAGACAACTTTTGTGAGATAGTTTCTTTAAATCTATTTATACGGTTTTCAGTGATTGGTCTACATACAAAACTATATGAAGAAGGGGCATGACGGTGCTCAAACACAGTCATTTGACCACTATGGTCAGAATTGATAAAATTTATTATGGACTTGTCCATAACTTCACAGTTACAAAATATGTTATCCAAACAAGTAGCTGAGGTGGGTGTGACTCGCGTGGGTTCGTTGAAAAGATGATGTAAATTAAATGATTTAAAGAGATTCAGAAACCTAACAGAGTTCTGTGAGTTATCTAAAATGTTGATATTAAAATCTCCACAAACAACTACTTTTTTATTAGATGAACATATTTTGCTCAAAACTTCTTCCATAATGGATTCAAACATGGTAAAATTCCCATTTGGGGGCCTATACACACAGACAATGACATGCCGCTCCAGCTCTGCACACGCTAACTCAATAGTTCGCTCAACTGAGAGTGAGACAATATCTTTACGTTCTTTAAATTTAATTGTATTATTCAATAAAATAATTGACCCGCCTCTGATTGCCAACTTTCTCGTGAACGAACTACTGACGCTATAGTTATCTATATTGATAATTAATTCATGCTGTCTTAACCAGTGTTCTGTAATACATATAATATGGATATTCATTTCATTTAAAATAACTCTAATTCTAGTTCTTTGCCAGACAAACCCTGGATATTCTGATGTATAAGGTTCAGATGACTAGGGTTTCCTTTTGTTATTGATTTGCTAGAGGACTCCTCTATTGTCTCATATTGTAATTTAAATTACTTGGAATCACTTCCAAACTCTGAGTAACCAGGTTTTTAATATTAAACGCTAACAGAGTAGCTAATTCATTTTTAATTTTATTTGGCAAATAAAAAGTTTTGCCAGTCAGAATAAACTTATTATCAATAAATTTATTTGTGTCAAAAAACACAAACTTGTCACTATGACTATATGTCAAGTTATATAATAATGTATTCAACAAATGAATACTGTTATTTTGGCTAGGAGTGTAGTACCTTGAAAAGGGAAATGCACACAAGATAATTTTTTTCACATTAAGCCCTGAAAGGGTTGTGAACCCCTGAATAATATTTCTTTTATTGATATTTGAGGCATTTCCAATCATTAATATGATTATTGTCTCCTTACTTATGTTACAGCTTTTGGCCCTGTCTATCATTTGCTCTAGGGAGGCATCAGGCATACAATAATTGGTCACATTACACACACAGTTTTTATTTAAAAGAGGTCCATAACCAACTCCAATTTTATCTGATAATATTATTACATCATTGGTTAATAATGTTGTTGATGGCAATGGCAATGGCAATATAAAGTTAGATCTATCTTCTTCAGGTTCTTCTTGAAGCTGCGGCTCGTTCCCTACCTGGTGCTGGTCAGAGTGGCCCACCACCAAGTGACAGCTGCACTGATCTATATATTTGTTTGTAGCGAGGATGTGTTCGCTTATTTGAGCCTGGGCAGAGTTGTAATTGCCGGTCATATGTTCCAAAGACCGGTGTAGCCGCGAGATTTCCGCCTGTAGCTCCTGTGTTTCGGTTTCATACCTATACCTACTCTCATCTAACTTTTTACTATACACTTCTAGGCTATCAACTAAATCTACACGCTGTTTTCGTAATTGTAGATTCTTTTGCTGGCATTTTTTTCTTCTAATTAAAATATAATATATAATATAACTCAGCGTTTGGGTTAGGCGGTGCAGTGTCGTGCTGGCGTCGCAAGATGGATCACGGAAAAGTGCCTGAGTTAGAAAAAATTGTGGGAAGTGAGAAAGACAACGGAGTTTTTGAAAAGAACACAGATTTTGTGTCTGTGAAGAACAGCTCCCCCATTCATTTTAGGAGACAGGTGTGTGGAAACTAGTGTTGTGCGTTTTCTAAAAAAATAAAAAAATGCAGTATCTATTATCACTCGTGTATGATAGATACTGGTGTCACGGGTGTCCATGCGCGGCGGCGATCGCTTACCAACAGGTGATGCGTCTGCTCGTTTGCCACAAATCACTTTAAAAAATATATCATGTGAAAAGCGAGAGGAAGCCACATTTGCATCACAGTGTTGATTAAACATAAAAATAAAATGGTATTGGGTGAAAAAGATTAATGGCCAAAGTCGTATGTGTTGTACCTAAAATTAAAAAAAAAAACAATTCTGTTGTGGTAACATTAGTTTAAATTGATTAACGTTGCTAAGGAAGCTACAATAGGCTGGAATTGTACCAGGGAGTTAGCACATAGAAGACATTGATAGGTACGAGTAAATACACTATCAATGTTACAAGATAAAAATACCTATTACTTTAACACATTGGTACATTGTAGAATACCTACTAAAATTTCGTAATTCAAATTGATTAGGATAACTGTTTATATTATTTTCAATGTTGACAAGCAGGAAATTTAATGTAGAGTTTTTCTTTTAAAAGCATTTGAAGTTGATAAAAGTATTGTTCGTTTGTATCGTTGCTAAATTTAGGTACTTAAACACATCAACTTGTACTCTTACCTAACCATTAGGTGATTCGTCTGCTCATCTGCCACCTATCACATATAAACTGTTTCAGTAATGCGACCAATTCAAATGGACTAGTTATAGTATATGCATTTTGGACTAAGTTCAAAACCTATTCCATTTCAGAAAAACAAAGTATTTTGTTGTTCCCGCCGCCCATGGACACCCTTGTGCTCTTACCATTTTTTTAGTTACCATCCGGTGCTCTGTCTGCTCGTCTAGCCACCTATAACATTAAAAAAAATATGACTGTAGTACCCATCGTGTGTTTTGTAGAAACAATAGCTTATAAATTACTCTGATCTTGAAAAATTGCTTTGCGATTTAACTTGACCGTGGGAGAGCCACGCTTCGGCATGAATGGGCCGGCTCGACCGGAGTGATACCACGGCCTCACAGAAAACCAGGCGTGAAGCAGCACTGCTGCTGAGTTTCGCTGCGTGAGTGAGGGTACCGGAGGCCCGATCCGGGGGAAAAGGGCTTAAAGGTTGACAGCGCACTTGTGACTCCACTAGTGTCACATGAGTCGATCATGGGCGACGGCAATCGCTTACAAACCATCAGGTGATCCGTCTGCTCGTCTGCCACCTATGACATAAAAGAAAATTAACGAGGATAGTAAATTGTTATTAGTATGTACACTGGGCCGCAACTCGAGCCATCATCTGACCATCATTTAACGTGCTCAGTTTTAAAGCTTAAGGGTATGGGAACGACATATTTCCCATACAAACGTAATACCAAAATAATTTACAATACGAGGGAACATCTTGAAATTTCATTGCTGTTACTCGCACCAAGGACGTATTTATCTATGTCTCGGTTAACTTCTGCTCTTAAAAATATTTACCGACTTAAAATATATGCGATTACATTTCGTAAATTATTCGACGCAAAGGACATATTTTCGGCCTATTTGTTTTATATTAAAAACTCAACCATTCATTATGAACATTTAACAGAGACACCGCTTGTATTGTCTAGTTACACAGTGTCTTAAAGAAAATCAAGAGATAATCAAGTTTCATTCATAAGAAGAAGAATTTCGCAAGAATTGCGGTGTGGCGCGACAGAGATGGCGAGATGTCTGAGGAACGGCGAAGCTTGCCACGATTTTAATTTGAACAGACCTCCGCAGGTCTCTTAACAAATATTTTCTGTGCTACAGTAACATAGTTTGACTGACCGGATGGCGCAATTGGTAGTGACCCTGTCTCTTACGCCAAAGGTCGTGGGTTCGATCCCCACCCTGGACAAACATTCGTGCGATGAACACTTGTGTTTGTTTAGTGTCTGGGTGTAATATATGTATTTAAGTATATATTTGTGTTCCTCTGTTGTCTGATATCTGTAACACAAGTGCTTACGCTACTTAGTACGGAATCAGGTCAATGTATGAGATGTTGTGAGAATTATTATTATTTATTATTATAGTTATTGTAATTGTGATGGTACCGGAGGCAGCCTCAAAAATCCTACTGGAGATTTATATATGAGGTTGTCGAGGATACGTAACTCTACTGTTATAGTAGCCAGTACCTCATCATCATCATCTTTGTGTTATGTCCCGGTTTTATTTGGAACCCGGGGTCCGCTTCGCTACTGCAACTCCTCCACTTCGCACGGGTCTACCCCTTTTGCCAGGATCCGGCAATGGTAGCATAGCCAGAAATTTATTCTCCACGTAGCTATCCGGCCTTTGAAGGACATGACCGTACATACGTACCACAGTGTGGCACGATTGCCTGCTATATCACGGATATGGAGATTTTGCATGGTCTTTCCACGTAACTCCACTGTTCCTCCGCAGGGTATTCATCTCTGTGACATACAACTCCTGCTTATGTCGCTTAAGTATAGGCTAAGTCACTGCCATACAAAATAACTGGTCTAATCATTGACTCTCAGACCTGGGATTCTCGTGCACTCGACATTCAAGACGAATTAGAGATTTGTATGGACCAATGTATAAAATCTCTCAATTCGACTTCAATGTTGAATCCTCGAGAATAGCCCCCCTGTCCTGTCTGTAACTTAACTGGAATTTTGGGGTCACAATGACGCCTATCACCTCACGCCGTTTGGCCCACGCGGCTTTGACGTCATAGCCCGTATCTTTGGACGAATGGAGTACAAAGGGGCAATTCTCGTACACTCGACATTGAGGTCGAGATTTGTATGGACGAATGTATGAAATCACTGAATTCGACTTCAATGTCGAGTGCTCGAGAATAGGTCCCGTGATCATAGGTACTTTAACCGATCTGTACGCTCGACTAAGTCGCAGCCGTGGCAGGCCCACCACAAGGTGGACCGACGATCTGGTGAAGATCGCGGGAATCCATTGGATGCGGGCGGCACAGGACCGATCTGTGTGGAGAACATTGGGGGAGGCCTATGTCCAGCAGTGGACGTCTATTGGCTGAAATGATGATGATGATGATGACGCTCGACTTTATCGTTGACAAAACTGACAGTCAAGTGAGGTGCTGACCATGTTACTCATTCTTCATCACATTAAGTTTCTGTGTAGCCAGTAACTGTTGAAGCACTAAACTTTCATATTATTTAAAGAACACATACACTGAGCACGTTATTATAAAAAAAATAGCGAAGGCTCGAATCATTTGCAGCAAACTGTACTTACGAGTAGCATGGTGATTAGTTAATTAGATCTCGAAGACTTCCTTTGTCGGTATTTGTCAAATGACAAATTACGGATATAGTGCTTAAATGGATTCAATTGTTTGCCAATTTAACGGTGTTTGATGTTCCTACCTTAATTACGCTATCTGGTTTAAATGCAGTTTTGACCGTTACGGTATCGATAAGTAACTAATGATTTTTAAATCTAGTTTAATTTAGGTACTTAACACTTTCTTCCATAGTGTTATTTTTGGTAATGCAGATTAAATTCTTAAATGCGTGGAATATCTACATATTATGGTAATAGTAATATTATGTGTGTATTTTTTTTTAAACAAACTTTACACGGATGTTTGTCCAGAGGGGCAATTCTCGTACGCTCGACATTGAAGACGATTTTAGAGATTTCATACATTCGTCCATACAAATCTCAAATTCGATTTCAATGTCCAGTGCTTGAGAATAGATCCTCAGGGTGGGAATTGAATCCACGAGTGACAATTATGATATTTCATTGGTTAACTTGGCAGTCTAGACTCCATTTATCAAAGATATGAGATAATGCTGAACGTTGTGACAATATTAGACGTCTAAAGTCCTTTTAATAAAAATCAAAGTAATTATCTTTTACAGTATAAAGTATTAAGTAGTAGTATCAGCCTAAAGGTACATTTTTCGGGCAAAGGCCTCGATCAAAGAAATCAAGTTATCGCTACTATCCCTGGCCTACATAGGATCCCCACTAGGGGAAGAAGTAATTTATTCATCATCATCATCATCATCAGCCCATTTAAGTCTCCACTACTGAGGTACGGGCCTCCCTCAATCACATGAGGGGTAATTGCCATACTCACCACGCTTGGCAGATGGGTTGGCGAGGGTTTTGATATAAATGCAGAGTTTTCCTTCTCTGGGTGCTGATGATCATGCCAGCTTTACCTTAGTCGCCTATTAATTTTACTTCACAATTAGTAGATCCTTATATGTCAACTTCAGTCAACGAATAATGCGTAATTTTTTTTATAACAGTAACTTTTATATTTTATATAGGTAGTATGTAAGTAATGATACGATGATCTAGATGTAATGTATAAAGATAAAGATTTCTTTATTGACCACAGAATACAAATTTAAACACGAGTGACATAAATATATAAATAGAATAAATGCTATAGGCCAACAAGGCTCAACCTCAGCATTTGCTGCAGTGGCCGAAGCCGCAGCAGCGCTGGTTTTCAGGTGGAGCCTTGGGCGACGTACGTGCACATATACTAACAAGAGGAAGAAAGACAAAACAAAGAAAATAGTGACAATATAACCAAAGAAAAACAATTTTAATAACCTCCAAGTAATAAAAACGAAGGAACACATAGTAATGAAAATAAGGTATAATGTAAATATAATGTGTTTGTGTAGGTATAAAAAAAATAAAGACATAAATAGTGAACATTATGATTATAATAAGTAAATTGACATGTATGAATTTAAGTACCAAACAGTGCGTAGTAAATTTCCAAACACAGACATATTTTATATAGGTAATTGTGTCATTAGATGTTGTTCTAATTATTTTTATACATATATTTGCAATGATAACATGACTTTACTGTTTTATAACTCTTATAAATTTTATATAAAGATTTAGGTATTTTTTATTTATTCTAGAACCTTAGTCTAAAGGAAATCAATAGACTGCAAAAAAACTTTTGATTACTGGAAATATACTTCTTCTACTTGAGTTAATCTTGATTGTTTACTAACAAATCTTGAAAAGAAAATATAAAAACAAAAAAACACCGTTTCAAAAGCCGAAAAAGTACATCTAATATTGCCTTGGTACCTTCCTACCTCTTGGCGACAGACCTCTTTTATAATATTTATGTATTTGTAAGTATTTTATATTTTAATTTACTTGGTTAGTCAATATCCTCATGTAGTGCCGCCACAGGCGCCTCATATTTCCATAGTTGACACTACCGCATCCACTTTTGAAGAGATTTTTTGAATTTCACCAGAAGAATCAGGATCTTGATAATTAACATTTTAGGCTTCAGGCAACGTCGATGATCGAGTAAAAAAAAATCAGATGAATTTTGAAGTCGGTATTTCATAAATCGTCATACCTAATTATCATCTTACTGCCGCACTCTGAGAAGTTATTTAACCAAACGTTCATTATCTAATTTAAAAATAGTCTTTATGGGCACAGAATAAAATATGTATATAAATTATCGTCAAACTTATTTCCATTACAATCGTTTTCTCTATTATCGTTTAGAATCAAAAATAAAACTTTATAGAACACCCGTACAATTAATGTTCGTAAATTGGTAATAGAGAGAGAGAGAGTCTTCAGTGAAAACATGAACATAACAAAATCTATGATGACTCTGTATGATGAAAGGTTACACGTGTATTGGAGTTGAACTTTCAAGTTTAAGAGATAGGAGAATGTTACCAGTACCTACCACTAACATGCATGTGAGTATGAGGCACGTCTGATAAGTTCACGACTTCAATCACATATCTCTAAAAACAGATGTTATTATATGGCATAAATAATCTCCTAATCTTTATACCCTAATTACATTAGCTATCGAAAAACCAATCTTAATATTTCTTGGGATTTCATTCTTTTACATCTTTACAGCATTTTTGGTATTTTTGGGATGTATGTATAATTTTATCTCATGTTTGTGATTAATTAATGCAGCTGTAAACATTATGTAGATGCGATGATACCTTATTTTTGGCACCATGAACAGAGAATTCTCTTAAATACGTAGGTAAACCCTACTAAATCAACTTAATGACACAAAAAAATAAGTTGCTTGTGCAGCTTCTCAAATTAAAAAATCGTTTGAGTATTTGGGCGTTATTTGCGTCAAATACTTAGTTGGCTATTTGTTCATAGTTAAATAATATTGCTCGTGCTAAATAGGTGTATAATACTGTCATTTTCTTTGGTTCCAGGCTCTCGTAGCATTTGGCACATTCTTGCTGTCGCTAGGGGCGGGATCTACGGCAGGATTTTCGGCTATACTTATTCCCCAGTTACAACATAGCAAAGGAAAAGAAAAATATTCTTTAGAATTGGTATCATGGTTAGGTTGGTATTTTTTTCTACAATCTACTTTCTTTTGCTTTATTTACTTTCTTATGCAGTAATGTAGATGACAGTTTTAAAAATGATACTTTACTTTTTCTTATCATAAGAAAACATTTTTATCTTCTGCATTAGCGTCAGGCATTAGTACTGAAATATAACTTTTTTTTTCAGCATCAATGTCTTCATTTGCGTTACTATTTGGGAATATACTGTCTGGATATTTGATGGAAAAACTGGGTAGAAAAACATCTCAGGTAGTCCTGGCATTATGTTTTATATGTGGATGGTTGACAATAGCATTATCAGGCCATAATTTAGGTTTTACATTAGCGGGAAGGTTCATTACGGGTCTCTGCCAAGGATGGCTTGGACCTCTTGGCCCAGTGTTTGTGGGAGAAATAAGCACACCAATTTATAGAGGATTTTTCTTAACAGCATTATCTTTAGCAATAGCAGGGGGAGTCTTTTTCTCCCATCTATTCGGCACATTCCTTCGCTGGAACATCGCTGCTGTGCTCTGTGGGGTGTTCCCATTGATCGGGTGCATCATATTATACTTTGCACCTGAGTCGCCTTCTTGGCTTGCATCTAAAAATAGAATCGATGACTGCATCAAATCATTCCAGTGGTACAGAGGAACTAGCCCAGCGATGAAAACGGAATTAGATAAAATGATATACGAACAGACGAAAAGAGACCATACTCAAGGAAAATTAAAAGCTCTGACGCAAAATATAAAGAAACCTGAATTTTGGAAGCCGCTTACCGTGATGATGACTTTTTTTGTGATTACTCAACTTTCTGGTGTGAACGTTGTTTCCGCGTATACTACTGATATAATGACAAATCTGATGGGCAAACACGGAAACAAGTCAAATACGTATGCTGCTATGCTCAGTGTTGATGTACTGCGATGTGTTTCTTTGGTCCTAGCTTGTATATTACTAAGGAGATCTGGTCGACGACCCCTGGCAATGTTCAGCGGAATATTTACATCGTTATCATTACTTTCTTTAGCTGTATACTTATATTTAATTGAAGTTAAAGTCATACGTCATTTATCACCGATAATTTCTTTAGGTTTAATGGCAATTTATATCATAGTATCACATTTAGGAGTTTCTCCCTTACCTTACAACATGGTGGGAGAACTATTTGCCACCGAGACAAAAGGTTTGGGTTCTGGTATCAGTGTAATGATGACTTCGATAGCATTCTTTGGCACTATAAAAACGGCGCCTTACATGTTTAAATTAATAGGCCATCATGGAGCTTATCTATTTTATGGCTTATCGACATTATTAGGAACTGTGTTTTTGTATTTCTGCCTTCCCGAAACAAGGGGTAAAACTTTGCTGCAAATTAGAAGAATACTTTAGGTATGGTAAAAAAGGAGAGACGGAGGAGACAAAGGAATTAAATGGCAAGTCTCCTGTGTAACTTTTAGATAATTAATAAGTAACTTAATGTTTAAGATCTCGTAGAATTGTGTTCATTCCTGTTTTTAAGTGTTCACAGTATTGTAAATAGTAAAGCCTACTCTTAATGCAGGTAAAAAAAAAATTTTTTTGTACCTTTACAATAGTGTAGTCTTTTCGTACTTGTTTTATTTTTTATGACAGCTATCAAGTTTGTTTTGTGGAATTCCATGCTCAGTTTTAAAAAACAAAATAAAAAATATAGGTAGGTATTAAGGAATCTTCAGACGTTGAAAACAATTTGAAGTAAGTAGGTAGGTAACAAATAGTTATCTATCAGATTATTTAATATCTCAAGTTGGACTGTCAACTTTAACCTGACATTCGAGGGTTAAATACTAATATTACCAAACATTTGAAATTGTTATGCAATTATTGTCATAGCTAGTGGTATCAAACTCTATATGTAATTATGCAGTATTGGTGTCACTGATAAGTATAGTATAAGTTATGTTATACTAAGGTAAACTATTTATTTATACTTATGTGAACTTTACCAAAGGTTAGATCCCAATTTTTGGCTAATGATATCCTATCTTCTTTCAATACGCTTGTTTGGTTAAGATTTTCTTAAAATAGGAACTCACTGATAATATGTTGATAAGGTAATTATTATGTAAAAATATTTTTTAGTAAAAATAAAAATAAATTAAAAAAATAAAATGTGTTTATTTTCAGATTACACAGATCCATACATGTGTTAGAAAAATTGTCTAGCCTAAGTTAGTATTAATTAATTAAATTTTTATTTTTACTTTACTAGCAAATTATATGAATGCCAAAACAGAATACTATCAAATGTAAAACCAGAGAACAATTTCTCGTGATTTTATTATATTTACCTATTACCAGATTCGTCCAACTCGACAATCCAGAAGTAACACGACTTTTTATTAAAATTAAGCTACATATAAGCAAAGTGTGAGAAATGTGGGAGAGCCACGCTTAGGCATGAATGGGCCGACTCGACCGGAGTGATACCACTGCCTTACAGAAGACCGGCGGGAAACACCGCCTGCGCTGTGTTTCGCCGTGTGAGTGAGGTTACCGGAGGCCCAATGGGGGGGAAGGGGAAAAGGTTGGCAGCGCACTTGTGACTCCACTGGTGTTGCGAGTGTCCATTGCTTACCATCAGGTGATCCGTCTGCTCGTCTGCCACCTCTCATATAAAAAATAAAAAAAAAGTGTAACACGCCCTTTTTTCAATGCGCTGAGGCTGGTCAATATCAATTAACTTATCGATACCTATTTCAGAATATGTGGGTCATTAGTCGAAATCAGTCAAAGTTACAGTGTTTTACGTTTTATCGACCTAGGTACGGGTCTACCGATAGAGTCTTAAACCCACGAATGCGTTTAGGGAGAAAACGTAACCGTGGCTTTTAAGATTCTATTAGCTCCAAGGAAGTTGTTCTGCTCACTCAACACACAACAGTGTATAATTCGACTATTATGATATTAGGATGACTTTGTGGCAATTCAATGCACAAATAAACCGTAGATTAAAAACCACTACATACTAATTAAAAAACCTTTGAATGACATCAGCCGACGCGGAGTTTTCGAGTCCTTAATCTTCCTTGTACTTACTTTCAACTAGAACAATAAACGATCGTGTAAAACAAAAGGCCTACACCCTCAAAGTAAGTAAGTAAAAACAGGTCTATTTCACAGTCCGTTAAGCCGACAAGTGGCACGCGCCTGCGGAAAAGAGAGAAAAAACAGAAAACTTCTTCCTGTTTCAACATGTGAACTTGGACAGTTCAAAATAGTCTTGAGGGGATTCGCCAACATCTGCGAGGATTTTTTCCTACCCCAAGTTCCCACGTTGGTACGCGACAAGTTTTTGTAGAAGCGAAAAAAGCGCCAGGAAAACATCTGGGGAATGGATTTGAACTATTTTGGGAGACTCGACGTGTTTATGAAGTAGAGTGAGGAAGTTATTAATGAAAGTGCATGTCAAGTTGTGATAGATTGCAATGGTTGCCTAAGAATATAACAGTAACAAAAAAATCTCCATATTTAAATAATAATAATAATACTTACTATAACAAATCATCTACTGGTCGCAGTGGCTATGAGACGCAGGGCTCACCCCGTTTCTATCAAATAATGAAACAAATACCTCAACTCTTACTGAAATGAAAGGTAGGTACATAAAAAATAACAGAAAAGAAAATACAACCGTAAAAAATCACTATTTATGGTTCAACAAATATGGGATTCCAAATATCCCATTAGGCATAATGTTATAGTCGCATGTAAGGGACAGATTGAAAATCCTGCTTTTATTTAAACTTTTCAATTACAAATATTTTTCATCAATTGTGGCCAGTATGTGTACAAGCTATTCTTATGATATTATTGAATAATGTTTTAATATTTAGCAAAACGGTCAATTCGTTTTTCATCGTTGTTTATTTCTTTTTTTATTATGGAGAATTAAGAAGCCAATTTTCATCAATTGGAATCATTCATTGCTATCTATTTACATACCCATAAAGAGAACGAACGTGTTGATTGAATCTAATCAGTGAGCCAGTATTTATTTTAATAAGTACCACACAAAGACGTTGGTACTTACTTCTTCACAGAATATTTAGGTCATTATTCCCCTTTAACGTGAGATTCTTTAGAGGTCAATAGAGGCTTTAGAAACTGCACTATATTGCCTTTATTTACATATCTAATAGATCGTAGGCTTTTGTTTGTCCGTGCACCACTTATATCAAATCGTCGGCGCGGAACGAATATTTTAATAATTCTGTTTAGGCCACGTGTCTCGGCGGATATACTGCACGTGCTATCAATTAGAAATGGAAGAAAAAAACTTGGCTGTAAAAAAACTTGACTAGAATGTGTAAGCCCTTGCCCTTCAAAGAAGGCGGAGTTGTAACCTTTACAAATGGTAGAAAGCGAATGTTTTAACCCTTCTGATGTTTATGACGGGTTTCTAACAAATATTGGAAGAGCATTTCCTTGTTCGAGTATAGTTATCTTTAAATTGAGTAGTGGCGTTTTTAGTTACTTACTCAGAAAATTTAGAAAATAATCGCAAAGTACTTTACTTAGAATTTAATATACGCAAAGTAGACAATAATGTTAAGGATTCGTGGCTTAGTGTTACAGTTTTAATTTGCAATTATATCTTTGACGTGGACAAAGACTGTATTAGGTACAGTCAACTAGGACCAAAAGCTAAACCTCCTCTCTGAAGTATGGATTTTAATCAAACTTATGGACAGCTAGGATTTAAGTTTGCCAATACAAATTTCACTAATTCGTAGAATTTGAACTCACTATCCTTCGGATGTTGCAAATAATCCAGAAACGCAGATATTTCCTTATTATTAGGTAAATTAATGTAAGTTACAGTATACTACCTATAAACTCGATTGCTCGATTTGATTATTCATATAATACTTGTTTTGAAAGTCGTTTTAATTGACTTTGACTTTGCATGCGGCCGTGATTGTGTCTAGATAAGAGAATACACATGTTATATTATAATATTAAGACAATGCTGATAATATCCAAATACAATGTATTTGAGACTTCATGTGTTTGCACATTTGTGATAAAATTACTAAGTTCATTTAAAGCGTGTGACAATATGGTGTTCAAAGTTCATTTATATCATAAATATCTAACAACATTTCTCACTTCGGTGTTTGGTTAGGCTCAGGGTTCAGTTACATAGTCATACAGTTTTTGATATCATATCATGAAATAGAAACTTGTTCTTAAGTAAAGAATGCACTTAAAATTTTTTCGACAGACTTCGGGTGGGTACTCGAATCCACGATCTTTTGCTAACCTGGCAACTGATTTACCGACTAAGATATCGGAGACCTTGGTATGTCGACGAATTTTGTAAGTGCTTTATGCTTCGCCGTGAGCCGACGAATCAAAAAAATTTTAAGTGCATTAAAAAAAATAGTAAAGTATCAGCCTATAAACTGTCCCACTGTAGGGCAAAGGCCTCCATCATAGAAATCAAGTCATCGCTACTATGATGGGATTAGGCTTAATCACCACGCTTGCCAAATGCGGATTGGTGATCACAAAACCGAGCTATGTTCGAAAAATTCGAAACATACTTTTCGCTCGACCCAGGAATCGAACCCAGGACCCCGAGATCACGGTCCGGTACTTAAACCACTAGACCAACAGGGCGTTTAAGTGCATTATTTACTTAAAAATAAATTGCAAAATATTGCTGTAACCAAACACATCATATTGCAATTGACACTTGTTTTTATACAATGGGATAGTGATAGATTTTTATACTGATATTAATTGATTAAAAACAAAATAGTAGGTACCTATCACAATAATGTAGCTATATACTGTTTAGGTATATTGACAAAAACAGCACTGAGATTGCGACCAAACGGTCACCAGAGTGCATGCACACACTTTTGAGCCTGGAAAAGGTCCATTATCTAAGATTCGGTCACCAAAAAGCAACTGATTTTCGCTACTCATTCGTTTCCACTTACCTTAACTAATGAAATAAATTAATTACTACCTCTGAAGTGATACGATCACCCAGGTCAGTCATGCTACTGTTAAAACAGTTAAAATATTCAGTTTGCAACATACGACATAGCCACAAAGGAAGTAAGGTTGACATGCATTCAAATACATCACTGCCATGCAATATGGCTGCGTGATTCCGGTATTTCAAGTTCCGGGGGTAGAAATGAGTTAAATTAACCGTGAGTAATTATTTTACATATTTTTATATGGGAGCGATGGTAGATCAGTGGTTCAGGATGCGCCGTCCATACAGGGGGTTGTGGTTCGAATCCGAGCAATCACCTCTGAATTTACCAAAATGTCACCTTATGTCCATGGGTGGCAGTGATTATTTACCATCAGGTGACTCGCTTGCTCGTTTGCCTCCTTTTCTCACAAAAAAATATCGTGAGGAAACCTGCACGTTTGGGATAGTTTCAGAAACGTGTAACTATGTTAGCCGTGTGGTCCCCGGCAGAGTAGAATAGGCCACCCTCACTCTTACCGAGGTGTCGTAAAAGGCGACTAAGGTAAAGCTGCTGGCATGATCATCAGCACCCAGAGAAGGAAAACTGCATTTATATCAAAACCCTCGCCAACCCGTCTGCCAAGCGTGGTGAGTATGGCAATTACCCCTCATGTGATTGAGGGAAGCCCGTGCCCCAGCAGTGGGGACTTAAATGGGCTGATGATGTAACTATGTTACACAGTTGGTCTAGATCACCGTTAGAGAGTAGCGAAGGTCAGACGGCAGTCGCTAAATTGTCATTTTCAGACTCTCCAAATCCTGAACCATGGTCCAAGCGTACCCCGGGCTCCAGAGGGAAAGCTTTGGACGCAACCGGGAATTAAATAAATAAATAAATATTTCACAACATCACATACATTGATCTGACTCCGAGATAGGTAGCTCAAGCACCTGTGTTACGGATATCAGAATCAACAGTGGGATTTCAAATATATACATATAATACTTTTCTTTTGTAAATACATACTTATAATACATAGAAACACCCAGACCAATACAAACAGACATGTTCATGCACACAAATGTTTGTACTGTGCGGGGATCGAACCTGCAACCCTTGGACCAGAGGCAGCGTTCACTACCACTGTTCCAAGCGGGTCGTCATTACCGTTACCATTGAGATGAGGAGGAATAATTTTAAATATTTTAAATTTTAATCTGAACAAATGTCACTACATTTACTTAGAATAAAGCAATAAATTAACTTACTTAACAGAAATAATAATATTAATCTGTATTTCTATAATTTACGCTTTCTTAAAATTGTTACTTTCAATTTATTATGTTGATGATTAATTTGTGACAAACTAGTTCTCATGAACATTCACTAATGTCAGCATAATATTCCTTTGTATGACTTATTCGTGATAAAATGATTTGCGTAACAAAGTAAATATGAAATGATAACTCATGCACTCAATGAATCATCGAATCTTTGTTCAGAATCTAAATGACTGCATTAAATACTAGATTGAATAAAATTGTTTGTAGTTCGTAATAAATAAGGTTAGAGCATAAAGATAAGAAACATCTGTTGTGCCAATAATGTCCTCCTAACCGATATTTCGATCATGGCGACCAATCTCAGCGATCAGAAATCGACGCAGGACATTTTATAGTGCACAAGTATTTGCGCAGACACAAGTGCACTCTCTATTCCCGTACCCTATTATTTCGATGGGACACTAGTGTGACACGACCGAAGAGGGATTAGGCGCAGGACCAACGGCTTACCGTGCTTTCCGAGGCACGGGGGTACAAGACCGCCAACTTCCAGACTCTGGGCTAACACTGAGAATTTCTTAACAGAAACACTCAGGTACAGATTTTGGCCCGACCTGGGGATCGAACCCGGGTCCCCAAGCGTCGCTTTAAAGTGGGACCCACTAACCATTGCGCCACCGAGGCAGTCAAGTCAAGTCAAGTCAAGTGTTATGCCAATAATAAGTAGGTAAATCATTCAAATTGGTCATGAAATGGAATGAAAATACGTGTCGTTTTTTTTGTTTTTACTAAGAACATACCAGCAATAAACTCAGAAGGCACCTAGTTACTTATTTAAAAAAATATTAGAGCAGTAGCCTTGTGGCTTAGCCTTTAGTATGAGATGTAAACTTGTCCGTAGGATAAATCATCCACCTACCTACGGATAAGTTTAATCATAACTTTTATAGCAGTTTATTGAATTATGAATGATTTATCATCATTTCAGCTAATAGACGCCCACTGCTGATACTCTTAGGTTGTATAAATCATTAAACCACAGTTTATTGATTTATATAACCTAAGAGTATGCCTACATAAGCAAATTATATGTATACTCGAAGTCTTAAACCAACAAGTGAATTACAGATTTTATGAAGTTTTTAATTCTGAATTCATGCCTTAAAATATACCGCCGTGATATCGACGGAAAAAATAAAAAAAACATTCTAAAATATTTCATTATTTTGACTTCAAATGTTACAATCAAACTTTTCTCTATATTTTCTTGAAAAATCTTGTACTTATAATTTTCTTTTTCTGTTGAAAGAAAATCTAACATATCTATAAACCATCACCAAAGTGGTTAAATGCCTAAATAGGGAAATTAAAGAACGATAAATCCACAGTTATCAATAAAATAACCAATAAATTAATGAGCTTCATTAGCGTGTACATAAAGGTGCGAGTTTCATTCGGGCACAAAATCATACAATTTGAAGCGAAACTCCATACTTCATTGGTCATTCTCCTTCACCGTGTAATTTTATCTGAGTGACAACATTGCAGCTGGGTTACCACGAATTATTAATTTTCTTTAACCGATTCTCACCTTTGCAAATCATGTGGGCAATAGTTCCGATTGGCGAGAATATCCTTGTCAAACGTGAAGTAATAGATTAGTTACTTCATTATGAATTTATAATAACTCAACAGCGGTAAACAGGTACCTAGGTTCAAGTAAAGACAAGGATTCAATAGGTCAGTAGATACAAATGTCCACAGATATATATATAAATACAGATCGTTGTACACATCCTGTAATATCTAGTTTGTAAGTTTTCATACTTTATTTTGAGTGCAATAAAAGTACATTCACTCATTCATTCAAATACTATGTTTATACAAGTACCATGATTGGTGATTTGTCTGTTTATCTGCCATCTATCACATAAAAAACCACTTCCCCACAGTAGGGTTTTACTGAACTAGCCAAAGCCTGAGTTTTCAGAATAAATATTTTTTTCACAACATCACATATCTACATTGATAAGACCGCCTAAATTGTACATTGTATCTCTGTATACCTAGCTTTTAAGTTTTGTATGTTGTGCAATAAAGAGTTTCTATCTATCTATCTATTGATTTGACTCCGAGATAGGTAGCACAAGCACCTGTGTTACGGATACGAGTATCAGAACTAACAGCGGTATGACAAATAACATTTAATACTTTTCTTTTCTAAATACAACCTTCTAATAGTACATAGAAAACACACAGACCAACACGAACAGACATCTTAATGCACACAAATGTTCGTACTAGTACTGTGCGGGGATCGAACCCACAACCCTTGCACCAGAGGCACTACCACTGATCCAAACGGGCCGTATAATCACCCTGCGAATACGGTATTTGACTATTTTTTTTTCATTTGTGTAATCAAAAGACCTCTCAATGATAGAAACATCGTTGAAAGAATTACTTGATTCTCATTTAAACTACCTGAGATATCACAACTTTAAAATCACATTATTTTGGGCAAACCCAAAACGCTCCATACAAATGGCTACTGAGATGTGACGTCACACGCAAGTATTTTGTATGCATTTCATTTGAATTTTGTATGGTAGCTATATCAAATGTTTCGTTTATGTCAATGGTTCCATTATAATAGTTGGTGTAAATTATATGGGTTATTCAATGGTATAATATTTTTTTTAAAATTTCATACTTTTAAAATGGACTTGCCCATGAATCTTTGAATGACCATAAAACCGGCTAGACGTTATATTTTTGATTGAGAATTTTTGCTATTGGCACATATTCACCTATATTTTGATAAAATATTTATATTTTTTAAAATCTCGAGCTTATTTAAATACCCTATTGTTTAAAACTGGCTCGCAGGCGCATTGGTCGGAGTCGTGGGTTCCCAACTGTAATGAACATTTGTGTTAGTTCTGTATCTGGGTGTAATATATTTCGATACATATATTACACCCATTGGCCTAAACTGACCTATCTTTATCCTAGAATAAATCTATGATATAAAGTTAGAGCTGTCAGATTTACTCTCGGTTAAAGGTAGGTCGAATCGGGCCTAAGTATTATATTTGCAATTCCTCTGTTATCTGATATCTGTAACGCTACTTAGTAAGCAATCAGGTCAATGTACCTATGAGATGTTGCAGGAATTAGTATTTAATAACATCTTTTAGCTGATGACGACACTTATCTCAACGATTTGTAAGTAATCAGTACATAATTAAAATGAAGTAAGTGCACAACAGACAGTGGTCTGTTCCTTACTCATATTACGCTGGAGACGACGGGAGACTAGACGTAAGTCCTCTTATTACAAATCTCGAACTAGGAATAGTCCTGGAATGAAACTAGTGTCAGCCCTTTTTAACATTGCGTGTTGGAATGGGATGTCGTGAGCTTTAGTACGGTATTAATTTTAGATCGCGATTTGTAATAAGGCGGGAGAGATTTCAGGCGAAGGATCAACGGATTTTTGTTGCTTTAGAGATTTTATTTTAACAAAACAAACTCGATCTAGAACCCTCAGTCTAGAAATAATAGACAGGTAAAAATATAATTCAATTCAATTCATTTATTTGCATAATATAGGTAAGTAATACATACAGGTCTTAAAATTAAATGTGTTGCACTATATTAGGTCTAGCAAGGGCATGCAAATTTTAAAGTGGTTAAATTAATTAATCATTCAATTATTTAGAGATAAAAGACGACCTCGTCAAAAAATATGGTTAAACTTAATAAAAAAAGGCCGGTAAAGCATCAGCAACTACTTTGATCTAGTCAATGTTTATGGTTGGCGGTGAATCAAGTCTTGCCATCAGTGATAAGTTTGCTTGTTTGCCGTTTTTAGTATATAAAATTACTATATATAAACTAGCACTCATAGTTCGAAAACTACATAGGCCCAATTCGACCAATTTATATCCGGGGATAAATCTATGACCTAATGTCAGATTTGTATAGAATGACAACGTTAGTATATCTGTCTCTATATTTAGAAATGGAATAAGATTGGTCGAATCGGCCCCTTAAATCATTTCTCCAAACAATCGTTAGATTACTAGGAATGGAAAAGGAGATCCGAAACCCGTGTTTCACATAATTTTACACACGGGTTACTATTTTTTCTTTTTCCAATTGACTGCCAGTGTATTAGTAAAACATATGTTAGGTGTGCCAGTTCGAATCGAATTAAATTAATTACAGCCAAAACATAAGCATATGCCACCGTGGTTTTTCTCCTGTACGTACATTCGGAGCCAATTGGCGTTTTTGTTAATCTGTGAGATCGCCAGATGGCGCAGGCGCAGTCCGTATGGCGCGCCCGCGCACTGAGGCAATTTCTCCGTCTACTATCGAGCAATCTGGCTGTAAGGTTTCTGATAAAACAAAAAATGCGTATTTAAAGACATGCATGTGTGACTGTGTAGATGTTTTGTGTATCCTGTCTCTATTCATAGCATTTGTCGCAATAATTATATAGGCAGGCGTCTTTGAAATCTGGTGACGGTTGTGGTGCCTTTTTGGATCAATTTCGACTGAGTTCGGGTCGGTAAAACAAGTAAGTAAGTGAATAGGAAACGAACTTTTCTATTGACTGGAGTCTGTCTGGAGCTAGGAGACGCCACGTGCCACCAGCTAAACTGTTAATCAGCTAGTCTGATCTAAAGATCTGTCTAGAGCATTTATTACTATATTTAAGTATTTTTGGTTTCTAAAGTGAGTATATTTTTTTTATGTGATAGGTGGCAGACGAGCAAACAGATCACCTGATGGTAAGGGATTGCCGCCGTCCATAGACACCCGCGACACCAGTGGAGTCACAAGCTGAGGGGATCCGTCTAGGGGTTAAGTGGTTTTTATGATGTCAAGAAGAACATGGATACGTCTTGTATCTTGGTGGCTGTCATGGTGTCAGAGTTTCAAACCGACCTAGCTACATTATAAGGTGATCAGATGATCACCACAACCAAAATAAGCGGAAAAAAGGTCTGCCGTTGGTTATATTATTTCTTTTATACTATTTTTAATAAATACTTAGGTAAGAAGTAAAAAGCACACCTTATCAATTATACTCTGATAAAAATACATCGATTGTCACTGAGATTATTTCTTCGACCTAATTCTAATAGGTTGTACCTCATCTTGAAGTAGGACTAATATAGGAGGGCCTGTTTTAGTCAGCCAATTCAGTTTCTGCGAAATACTTAGTTTTTACTTTTAACTTCAATATTTTGTCTGTTAAAACGTTGGAATCGTTTCGTTAATTATGTAGGATTTGTGCATAAATGGACAAAATTGATTTAATCGCATTTTATGTTAATTTTTACTGGACACATTTCGTTAAAGTCAACAACCGTATGTATTTCAGTGGTGTTATGAAAGCAATTCTAATTCCACATAGCAAAGGATCATAAACTATCTGCAAGTAGTGCTTGGCACGTAAGATCCCAAAGTTATTTTCTTGAGCCTTAAAGCGAGAAAAAATATTGTATCAAGTTAGTATAAAGGGTGAGTTGTGTGACATCCTGCTTTGTTAATTACAAAGACAAACATTTCTCCTTTGATTCGAAAACGAGTTCTTATAACCATCACATTTATACGGAAGATTATAAAATATGCCACCTAATCTTTGAACACGTGGATCTTATGCGAAACTGCATAGAAAAAGTTCTTATTCAGTTTCGTTCGTTAAATTCGGTGAGTCCCTTTAGGCGAGGTCCGTTTTTTGCTGGTTCCCATGAACCCTGCGACAATGGTCTCGACCTTCTGAAAGCCGAGGAGATCCGCGCAAGAATAAATATTACACAACAATAGGGTAGCTTCTTTGACTTTAGCTTGCCGTGTTCGTGATTTTAAAGGTCTTGATACTTATGGATTAGCACAAACTACTTTTAAGTTACTAATCGTGAGCTAAGGGTTATTCCAGCATTTACAAGTCATGTTTAACTTTAATTAAAATAAAGGAGTCAGTCTTTTTCTAGCTGTAGTGAACTCTGTTTTCTATGTGAGTTATGTTACGTTTGGACCAATAGAAGATTCAGTATTTGACTTAAACACTTGAGCCACTAATAACGATATTATCATTAGAAAGCCTATGAGGAAAGTAGTATCCATTGAGTAGAGTATTAAAAGTATGTGAAATATTTAAATCGCTGGGTAATTGTTAGCATTATATCATTTTAAAACGCTAAAATGTCCTGCAACTAAATTAATTTGAATTAGATATTCAAATTAATTTAGGTGCCGGTACCTTTTACTATATAAAGCTAATTTATTATTATAAAACTAATATTGAATATTATAGTTAAAAAAAAACAATATTAGTGTATGTTTGTCATAATAAAAAAAACATTTGTATTCTCATTAGGTACGTAGGTATATCTACGTTATTATTATATATTTTGTTCCCCATAACTATGTATAACACAGTAGGTATTACTTATTATATGTATTTATACCGTCCGTGCGTCATAGCAATCAGGGCTCACATAATACCAGCGCCATGGCCTACAGGAAGGTACCTACCCCTTCCTTAAGTCGTGGCTTTAGCTGAGTGAGCTCCTTTTTGTATGCACCGCGCGACACACCTGGACACAATATAGGTATATGTATATTGCCCGCCTGAATTATTTCAACTTAGTAGGATTTTTATTCGTTTATTTTTCCTTTGTTTTTAATGTGTTGTTTTTACTTGTCTAAATATCACAAGTTTGTTTTTTTTGTTCTTTATTTATTATTTTGTGTGTCGTGTGTGCTTAACAAATAATGTTTTTTATCTTTTATTTTTAAATAACTACAGATTTACCACGAAAGAATATCTATATTTTTTTTGTTGTGAAACCACTAAAGTATCAAGGTATGTAAGTCGCAGTTTAAACCCCGGCACAACAAAGGCGTAGCGGCCCGCGTAACGGACTTTTTTCCGTGAGCATCGATCACATCTTCCTAGTCCTGGTTTTGTCATGGTAGGAATAGCGTTCCCACGCATGAGCTAACCTTATTCCTTACATTTTTAATTGATTTTTTTCTTTATTTATTTATTTAAAAAGAACCAACAGCGTTTACAATAAATAAAGGTTCCGTCCAAATTACATTGTTTAATCACTAATCAGTATTGTTTTTGTATTAATATATTTTTTAATAATAATAAATAATTCACAACATCATATAAATTGATATGCAGCTCAAGCACCTGTGTTACGGATATCAGAATCAACATTGGAAATAGAAATATATACATATAATACTATGCTTTTGTAAATACATATTTATAATACATAGAAATAAGAAAATATACAGACCTATACAAACAAACATGTTCATGCACACAAATGTTTGCATTGTGCGGGGATCGAACCCGCAACCATTAGACCAGAGGCAGCGTTCACCACCACTGAACCAAATGGGTCGTCAAAATTTTGAATAAAGTTTTGTTTTGTTTGTAAGTTTTTAAGTTTTACTTTCTCTATAATGAACTCTACTCCTCTGGTATGAGGGCAGTTTGCCAATGTCAAGTGTAATTTATTGAAAAAAGTGAGTAGTCAGCTGTCGATGTCAGAGTCACAGTTACTCAATAAAACGCCGATATTTTGCGTTTTATCGATCTACGGATTCTTTTGAGACTACTCCAACGCAATCCGTGACGACCCGTTTGGATCAGTGATATTGAATGCTACCTCTGGTGCAAGGGTTGCGGGTTCAATCCCCGCACTGTACAAACATTTGTGTCCATGTACATGTGTAAAAGTAATATGTATTATAAGTATGCATTTACAAAGAACAGTATTATATGTATATATTTGTAATTCCACTGTTGGTTCTGATATCCGTAACACAGGTGCTTGAGCTACCTATCTCGGAGTCAGATCAATGTATGTGATCTTGTGTAATATTTATTATTATTATTATTAATCGTAGGTTTTAAGATTCTCTTCTTTATGGTAGTGTGTAATTTCCGGTTGCATCCTAAGCTGTCGCTCTGGAGCCCAAGTATGCATAGACCATGGATCAGGATATGGGGAGTCTGGTAATTACAATAATTCTAACATTCGCAACTCTTTACAGGAGACCCCTTTCAACTCTGGGAGAGCCACGCTTCGGCATGAATGGGCCGGCTCGATCGGAGTGATACCACGGCCTCACAGAAAACCGGCGTGAAGCAGCACTGTGCTGTGTATCGCTGCGTAAGTGAGGGTACCGGAGGCCCAATTCAGGGGCAGGGGGGTTTAAAAGTTGGCAGCGCACTTGTGACTGCACTGATATCGCGGTTGTCCATGGGCGGCGGCAATCGCTTACCATCAGGTGATCCGGCTGCTCGTCTGCCACCTATCACATAAAAAAGCTGTCGCTCTGGAGCCCAGGGTACGCTTTGACCAAGGTTCAGGATTTGGGGAGTCTAGTAATTAAGTACATTGAAGCAACTGCCGTCTGACGTTAGATAGATAGATAGATTGATATTCTTTATTGCACAAAAATAAAATACAAGTATGATACAACAGCAACAGACAGTACAATAAGGCGGTCTTATCGCTTGTAGCGATTTCTTTCAGACAACCTTTGGGTAGAGGAAAGAAATATCGTATTCGTAATAAGGGAAGGCAGTGCAAAGTAATTTAATAAATGAAATTGAGAATGGCAGAAATATACATTATTTTATATATTAATATTATTACATTACATAAATAATAATAAACAATACATACATACCCAATAATATATACATAGATAATTTATAACAAAAATTCAATAAAAATATTTCTTATAGATAGGTATAAATGACGTTCGCAACTCTCAGGATGTTTTCCCTCATGATGTTGTCCTGAGGTAAAGGTAGCTTGTAGATTTGAAAAATACAGAGGTGCACGACCACGACATGTCATGAATTTATTATCTGTTCTGTCATTGTCAGCTTACTTATCAGAGGAGCCATTTTGTAAATACAGTTATTACCTATGTCAGTTTATCATAATGTTAGAAATAATTATGAGTAATACTTTTGTCGTAAGACTTAGAAGCCCTGAAGACAAGTTGTAAAATAAATATTATATCAATAAATATTGATGGTTGATTTTGATGGGATCTTCACCAGCTTGATTATTTTACTTTCCCTTAGCTTTTTAGGTGATTAAAAAAATAAAATATTACTTCTTTATTTTTATAAAAGAAATCTGAATAACGCTTCGAGTTTGAACGTATACTGAATCAAAACACGTCCAGAAATTTAATGTTTCGTAATATATTGAAGGTGTATATACCTTCATTATATTACTTCATTCAAATTAACATGTCTATTCCGTAATTATTTTAAAGTAGTAACTAGAACTAGGTCGGTTATTTAAGAACCAAGTCAGTACTTGGTCTTAAATGAAGCATCGTTAAATTAATCGAATAAAAAAACTGGAAACAGGCCGTCCGTCTTGAACTTTCGAACTGTTTTACCCTAAATGTTAGACATTGTGGTAGTCAGTCCTTAAGTACAGTAATAATGAACCCGAGATAATGATAGATAAACTACCGGCACTTGTAACTACAGAAGCCATCTTCTACAAGAGGACACTTGTATCGATAATGAAAGCTAATAACTACTTACCGGTGGCTGTGGCCTGTTTGAGAAATTTAAAGTAACCTTTTATTTCTAAGAACTGGTATAAGTTAGTATACAGTACATTCGCCGTATGAGTAAAGTGTTAATCGAAAACGTACGAGAGATTATTAAGCCCCATTATGAATGCGATTAACATAGAATTACATGACGTTAAATTAAAATTTTGATGGACATGCTCTATCACGTGGATCGAAAAGTTTAATCATTTGAAACAGCGCTTGACGAATGGAGCGGAAAATATTTAAATGGGAGTCAAAATAGCGTGTTTGGTCCGTAAAATATGGCGATATTTTGGGAAAAAAGTATGTGGTGGAGATTAAAATTCCGGGTCCGGAAACGGGGAGCGTGCGGAACGAAGGATGAAATGCTCCGGCGAAGGAAGGTGTACCAACATTTGCGTGGTTGACATTCCTGGGTGCCGCCTGCAGTACAATGAATAATGACAGCGAAACACCAAATGCAGCGGTGGAATAGAAGCTAGTTACTAATAAGGCGAAAATTGGTACCTAGTTGTATAATTAGGTGTTTTAATTGCATGTGTTTATATTGTTGTGTAATATTTTTTTAAATAGATTTGACTTATTTAGTCAGAAAGATATCAACTTAATTTCTAGTGTCCATAAATAAATTCTGGCCGTGTGGTTCCCGGCAGAGTAGAATAGGCCACCCTCACTCTTACCGAGGTGTCGTAAAAGGCGACTAGGGTAAAGCTGCTGGCATGATCATCAGCACCCAGAGAAGGAAAACTCTGCATTTATATCAAAACCCTCGCCAACCCGTCTGCCAAGCGTGGTGAGTATGGCAATTACCCCTCATGTGATTGAGGGAGGCCCGTGCCCCAGCAGTGGGGACTTAAATGGGCTGACGATGATGATGATGATAAATAATCCAAATTTCAGTGCTATTCTTATATCAATTTCGTTCTATTTTTATATTTATTGTGTGTATATTTGGCGCTGAATAAATTATTTTATTCTTATTCAAATATTTTTTGACTTTCTGTAATCATCTTAAAATTTGTTCTCATAGAGTTTTTTTTGTTTTAAATCACCTACATTTTTTACACACCCCATATGCAAACACTAGAATTGGATTGATATTTTTAATAGACAGCGACAGCTCAAGTTCAATCAAGTACTTACAAATTTTGTCGGCCTAGTAACGCGTTCAGTGGCCTAATTGGTACCGGATTGTAGAAGATCTGGGTTCCAGCCTAAATACGACATTTTTAAGTGCGTTATTTACTTGACTTGGGTATTGAAAACCAGAACCATAAGATTAAATTACTTCTATAGATTATTTTCAATATTCAAAAACCTTTATGTACTTTGATAAATGTTCAAGGTAACCTACATCAAATGCAACGTCATCTCAGTCCTTGAATGACGCACAAAAACGGTCCGGGCGCACAAAATCAAACTTAAAAACTCGATCCTAAATTGTAATGACCCGTTTTGGGCCCACTCCCTTGGATCAGGGTTTTTGGAGTAACGGCGGCGCATTACAATCACAATGCGATATCGCCTTACCGTTAACGGTTGGGACGAGTGGCACCATAATCAGTGTGGAAGATTGAGCCCAGTCTAACTAAATGCTAAGACGAGTTAGCTATCTCGAGTAAGATATAAGAACACAGATTCTACGTGTTTTCAAATTTAGCTGTGTACAATCAAATAAAGAGGATCATCTTGCATCTTCCATTACGAAAAAACTGAAAGAAGTTCAATAAATTGGCGGTCAAATTTTAAGATTGAAGAGACATTTTAACATGATAAAAATAATCAAAGGTGTATTCATTTTGCGTAATTGTTTCAATATAATTGAAGACTTTTCGTCTCAAAATTGAGAACAATGAAAATTATACCAGGAAAAGTATTTAATTTATCGTCAGTCCGTATTTCAATTTATACAGTACGTGTGATAACTAAACTAAAAAAAAAAGGCAGGTAAAGATGTTAATTAATGTTATTAATGAACAGTAATTTATTTTTATATATAGAGATAAGATTGGTTCTCAGTTTAAAAAATGCTTCAAAATTTAATAAAATTAATTAAACAGTACAAGTAAAAATTATTCATATGAAAGTTGGGTTCCTAGTTAGTTAACCCACTTACATTCAGAGGTATGGGTGTTTAAGTAAGGATTAACAAGTTTGTGTCACCGGGCCTTTCGGCTGAAGTTCAAGCGATTTAAGTAGGTCATTCATAGTCTAATAATTTGAGTGCATTAGCATAGGGGTTTTTGGTCTCAATGGGGTCAGAATTAGGAGAATGTGTTTCTAATGGGCTGATTATAATCATTAGCTTTACTGCATTTCGTGGAATTTAAACAAAAAAGTTTTTATTATATTTTTGACAGATAGTAAAAAAAAAGTACCTGAATACGATAAATGTTTAGTACGTTAACCTACTTGTGGATGGGAGAAACTTATTTTATGGTATTGGTAGTATAAATAAAATCATGTATGAAATATTGAGACATTATATTTATTATCGTAATGGCTTTATAAGTATCGTAATTTAATATGGAATAACTATTCTAACATCACAATTATATTACATCTAGAAGGCACTATACATATTTAGTTGCTTAGAATAATTTGTATTACATTTAGGTGCCCTTTTCATGAAACTGAATTTATATATACACACTTAGAAAATATTATTTTGGAATTACAGCTACTTATAACGGCAAATAAATATTAATGTACACAATTTGTTAAAATAAGTTTTTAAGCACTAAGCAAAGACTTAAACAGTATCTATATCGCGTATCGATTAGTTATTTAAAGGCTTATTTATAAACGTTTAATAAAACTTTGTTAGCTAAAACAGTGTTATAGAGCAGTTTTAAATAAAAATAATTTATTCAATGCCAAAACACTTACATTACATAAAATACACAATAAAAAGGTACATGTTTTGACATTTCAAACAAAAAAACACACAAAATTTCCAAGAATAGAATGAAAACTGCTTTATAAGACCGTTTTAGATCGCAAAGGATTAACAAACATTTATGCATAAGACGATAGTTACATTGTAACGCGAAAGTTTAACGTCCTATAATAAAGACTTAAAAAATCTCTAAACTGACATTTCCAATTTAGAATAACCTGCAAATGAACTCACTGTGCACATAAAGTTATCGATTCAATTGGTACTAAATAAATAGCTTGAAGTTAAACCGACAGGAGTAATAAAAGTATACAGGGTTTATTATTCCGCTGACCGTTACGGAACACCTTGCGCCCGTGCAACGCTTACAACCGACTTTGGCACTCACAGCTGTACAATTACATACTATAATTACATCACAATAAATATCTCAAAATTAACTACCTATATCGTAAATTATAATAGTGAAAGTAGCATTAATTCTTTTTAATCAAAGGACGAGTTTGGCGCGTTTTTTCCTGCCACCATTTTAAAGTTTCTTCAAATTGCTCTCTATCTTCCGGAGTCACTTGGATATCTGGCAACTCCTTTTTCAAATCCACGTCACTATGGTCATATGGCTGGTTCTCGAAATCATTGTCCTTATACTTGTACTGGTTTTGGGTTAAAATCAAATCAGGGTTAATGGTTACTAAAGGCAACTCATTTTCACCATTGAAATTATGTTCCAACTGGTGTTGTAACGATTCAGAATATTTCACTTCAAAGTCACTTTCATTAACAGGCATGTCGGATTCGCTCAAGTACGCATGTTCCGGGATAACTGTGAATTGTTCTGCCGCATTCGGAAATGTGAAGTGGCTGTCTAGGAGGTGAGCGTTCACCTCGTCTTGTCCCAACAGGTCTGACGATGGAGTCAAAGGCTGCCCAGCACAATCTTCTTCTTCGTACAAATGAGGCGTCGAAACTAATTGGAAGGTTTCCGGAGCTGCTAATGTCACATATTGATGTTGAGTAATTTGTTGCACCGAACCATCTAATTCATCTTCCTCCATATCCTCGTCATCTAACGCTGGCGAGTTTAGAGAAAAGTAACTTCTTTCTTGGCTATTATCCCTGGGCGATGACGATGCCGGCGACGGGAATGACTCCATAGAGGGCCGGCTAGAATTTTCTTTATCAGCGTGGCCAATGTTTAGCAAACTTTCCAAATTTCTTATATATTCGACGGCCATGCGCAGTGTCTCTACTTTGCTAAGTTTTTTGTTAGGTCCTCTGTTAGAGTTGGCATTTTCGAAAGCAGATGCGACTTCTTCCGGGATGTGTCGGCGGAGGGCGGCAAAGCCGTCGTTCACTTGGCGCACGCGGTTGCGCTCGCGCGCGTTGCGGCGCGCTACGGCGAGAGGCGTCGGCGAGCGCGCAACCTCCTCCGTGCTATTTTCCCGCAACCTCGGTTTCTTCGCGACTACGCTCGTAGCACTCGGGTCAACGGCACGCACTAGCGAACTCACTGAAACTGTAGCGTTTTGTATTTTCGGTTTCTTGCGCACAATTATAATTTCCCGGCGAACGTTTTGATTGGTTCCATTGTTTGAGATGTTCACGGTATTATTTACAGATTCTTGAAGCACCTGTGGCGAGTTGCGGAAGACGACGACGCCTATCGAACTCATTTTGGGATGAGTCAGGGTTTTCACATGTTCCGATTGTTTGTGTTGTGATTAGTCGCGGGTCTGATGTGGTCACGTATTCGGGAATAACTGTATGTCCGTGTTGTGTAGTTAGGGATGTTAGGTGGCGTCAGAGCGCCGGCCGCGACGAGAATGGCGCGTGCCACTCGGGCGCACCTGGGGTGCAGGGTGGCCGCGGGGGGATCAACAGGGGTACTTACGATTGCTAGTTGCACACATGCTCTTTCAAAGGGGCGGATTGGGGAAGCGTAGCTGTTCAATAACAATATAACAGCCCCACCGCCGTCGATACAGTTTGTAATTTACGATTTCTTTGGATGCGTTGCATAGGTAGAGTCGTATGTGAGATTTAATCTAATAGTTTAAGATATAGATAGTGCAAGATCAAACATATTATATAATTAAATATATTTTGGGCTAATTTACATATTATTATTATTACTCATCCTAGGTAAATATCTTCGTATTTTTTTTAATCATCCTATAACTGTCCCACTGCAGGGCAAAAGCCTCCATCATAGAAATCAAGTCATTGCTACTATGATGGGATTAGGCTTAATCACCACGCTTGCCAAATGCGGATTGGTCATCAAACCCGAGATATGTTCGGAAAATTCGAAACACATTTTTTGCTCGACCCAGGAATCGAACCTAGGACCCCGAGATCACGACCCGGTACTTAAACCAATAGACCAACAGGGCGTCTGGAATATCTTCGTATGGGCGTTCAAAAATAAATATAAATTTACATACTTTAGTCAAATACTTTTTTTTAATTCATTATCAAATACTATATTTATTAACATTTCCTTTACAGTTCAGTTAAGTATAACGAATACTAGAACAACCAACCAACAAAGGTAGGTTTATGCTATCACAGCGAGCTAAGAAATGAATTTTCATGAACTTTACAAAATAAAACATTGCTTACCTATTACTCAAGTATTTTAGCCAATAGTTATGTTATTGTGAGATTATTACCTATATACTGACCTAAGTTGACACAAAGTTGGGACAACATCATAACAATAAACTGCAGTAGTCACAGACTAAGGCTTTACTCATAGAGTAAGCCTTAGTCTAAACTTAGCCGAAACTGTTCACCACTCTGTTGGAGGACGTGTTTAAACTTCTGGACTGGGATGGACTTGGCATCAATATAAATGGTGAGTACATGACGTACCTTTGATTCGCTGATGATATCGTAGTCATGGCTGAGACCTTGGAAGACCTTGGCACAATGCTTGACCACCTCAGTAGAGTCTCCCAACAAGTGGGTCTGAAAATGAACATGGACAAGACGAAAATCATGTCGAATTCCCATGTCGTACCCACTCTTGTAAAGGTTTGGTTTTACTACTATGGAAATAAGAAATAAAGCACCACAAACACCCAGACCAATAAACAGTAGTGTTGATGCAGGAATCGAACCCGCGACCTTTGTGTCTCAACCAGCGCTCAAGCTGCATGGTGGCAAACATTCCACCAGTGCGCTTTGAATACCGCTAGCACATGCAGTTACACACACCAACACTCGTGTTCATATCACACATGTTGCACACAACCGCACACAGTCCCGTTCGCGTGTTTCAATGGAATTTTGAAAAAGGTTGCGCGAGTATAGGGGTTGCCGGGGGCGCTAGGGATGACACATTTTTGAGGTCACATAATCTATTAATTTGTGTATTTTGTGCAATAAAGTATATCTATCTATCTATATTATTAATAAAGAGGTAACTTAACTAACAACCACAAGCTTTATAGGTAAACTGAAAAGACAAAACTCTTGCGCAATGCAATCGACACCCAGCACCATCTATTAGTGCGTTTTGGAACTAATGATTTTTTTTTAAAACAAAGTGAGGGTGAGCTTCTATTTATTAATAAGTTCTTACTTATTATCATATGTTTGACCTGGCTTCGTTTGAAATAGAACTTTTTAATATCAGATAACAGAGGCAGATCAGATAACAAATATGTAATACCTTAATACAAACTAAACATAGAAACGGAACCGACGCAAGTGTTCACCACACGAATGTTGTCTATGTAGAAGGGGAATATAACCTACCAAAGGGCGCTATCAGTCATTAATTATTATCATTTGGTCATCAATTAATGCAAACAATAAGAATAACCTTTGGAATGGTAACCTATGAGGTAGGTTGTAAAATAGTTTTTAAACACATTTCTTCAACATAACTTTCTTTGCCACTTCGATATTATTATTGATAAAAAAAAGAAATCTCCAGGCAAAAATATGCGACCCTCAGTAAAATATAACATTTGGTGACTTTTGTTGATGCCGTCAGAAGAATAATTTGTCAGCGAATTTCATTTTTTATGGTTTATCATTTTATTACACAGTTTTAAATTAAGAGCGGTTATAGCACAGTGGTTCAGAAGAAGCTTTCCATACGGGGGGTCTAGGATCAACCTCTGGATTTTTCAAATGGATGTGCGTATTTCTACTATTAACTCGGCGACGAGGGAAAACATCGTCAATAAACCTGCACGTTTCGGATAGTATCTGAAACGTGTAACCAAGATTCAGTTGATGTGGTTCCGCTGTTAAAGGATTGCGAATGTCAGACGGCAGTCGCTTCATTGTAATTATGAGACTCCCCAAATCAAGAATCATGGTCTAAGCGAACGCTACGAAGAGGAAGAGTAGACATAGATAAATACTTATGCATTCATCGTCATCCGTAATAGTAGGTTTCATTTCTGTGAAAAAGTAGTAGGTACATCTTTTTTTTTAATAACAAAGTAAGCGAAACATTTCTGGAGACTTATCTTTTCTATAAAGCTTAAGTGGCAGCCCTGGTGCAACGCTTTAGCAGTCCATTTATTTTTTGCAAGACATTCACTGATTAATGTTAGTTTTAGAAAACGGTTCCTGAAATACTTTGTTCACGCTCAGTTTCGTATTAAATAGCTGTTTCTAATGTAAACATTGATTTACAGTGATGGTGCAGAATTTTGTTATTTTGATCTATGAGAAGAGGACAATACAAAGTGAAATGAAAACAAAAACCCTTGAAAGTCTATTTTTTTTGTGATAGGTGGCAGATGAGCCCATGGACACCCGCGACACCAATGAAGTCAAGTGCCCTGCAAACCTAATACCTAATGTTTAATTGTTTTTAATCTGATAATTTCTGACCCTGATTACAACTATAAAACTGACTTCTATGCTAATTTCTATTTCATGAGTCGATTCTTGTAATATAAAATAAAAAAGTTTCTCTCATTCTTTATTATCCAAAGACTAAGCTGTAACGCAGGTCAAGAAAATGTTCTTTTGGTAGTTAAACTTTTTTTTTTAAATGTAATAGGTGGCAGACGAGCATCTGATGGAAAGCGATTGCCGCCGCCGATGGACTCCCGCGATACCAGTGGAGTCACAAGTGCGCTGCCAACCTTTTAACCCCCCTTTCCCCTGTATTGGGCCTCCGGTACCCTCACTCACGCAACGAAACAGCACATTGCTGCTTCACGCCGGTTTTCTGTGAGGCCGTGGTATCACTCCGGTCGAGCCGGCCCATTCATTCCGAAGCGTGGCTCTCCCACGGTAGCTTAACTTTATAAAACAAGAAAACATCAGCTGAGCCGGCATATGCAGCAATCAATAAAACTACTATCATTCTAATGTCCATCTACACACGCCATCTCTGTGTGTCTGTGTGCGCCCACGCAGCTGTCTGCCCTTTAGCTTTTGTCCTGTGGCACGTGCCGCTATCCTTTGTAACCTATCACGAGAGTAGACTGTTATAGTGAACTCTATCACAATGGCTTAGAAACCATTTTGTATGACATTTTAAAGATTGATGATCAGTTTCATGTTTATGTTATTTCTAAAGGGCGGTTTACGCGGTTTGGGATTTAGGCAAATTGTAATTAGCTAATTAGGACCCTAAACATTTGTCTAACCGTGGAAGAGCTACGTTTTTGCATGAAAGGGCCGGCTCGACCGGAATGATACCACGGCCTCACACAAAACCGGCGTGAAGCAGCAATGTGCTGTTTCGTTGCGTAAGTGAGGGTACCGGAGGCCCAATACAGGGGAAAAGGGAATTTCCTTAAGGTTGGCAGCGCTAAAAGTAAAGTTGTTTATGTTTGACTTATTTTATGACAGGTATTATGATATTTACATTATTTATTTCAGAAACTTGATTTCTTAATTATTACCTAATCTATTTACATTCTTGTAAAGACGCGTTCATAAAATGTTTGCTTCATTGAGTTTTGAGCAAAGAAGTAATCAATCTTTTACTGCATAAAGTAAAGTATCAGCCTATTACTGTCCCACTGCAAGGCAAAGGCCTCCATCATAGAAATCAAGTCATCGCTACTATGATGGGATTAAGCTTAATCACCACGCTTGCCAAATGCGGATTGATGATCACAAGCCCGAGCTATGTTCGAAAAATTCGAAACACACTTTGCTCGAGCCAGGAATCGAACCCAGGTACTTAAACCACGAGACCAACAGCGCGATTAGTGCATCGCCTATCACTATCACTATCACAAAAAACAAGAAAAAATATAACGCACGTAGATATCTATGTAGGTACATATGTACCTACTAACCATAGAGTAAGATTTATAGCTAACTCTAGGAATATAGAGTTACATTTAGGTAAATAATTACCTTTTCAATTAAATATCAACATTATCAATACTTAATAAATGTAACGACTTTATATGAAGATTAAAAAATTAAGTTCAAGTCAACGAGCATCTTGTACTGACAGCTACAGTTTAAGTTTCTTCAATCTGCAAAATTTCCTCTTACGAAATGGAACCAAATTTTAACACAAAAGGTTGAAATTCTCTGAATGAAGAACCACCTGTGGCTTTTTTTATAAATAATAAATATATCACAACATCACATATATTGATCTGACACTGAGAGAGGTAGCTCAAGCACCTGTGTTACGGATATCAGAATCAACAGTGGGATTACAAAATTATAGGTACTTATTATATTTTTTTAAATACACTTTTGTAAATACATACTTTATAATACATAGAAAACACCCAGACCAATACAAACAGACATGTTCATGCACACAAATGTTTGTACGAGCACTGTGCGGGGAACGAACCCTTGGACCAAAGGCAGCGGTCACTACTACTGTTCCAAATGGGTCGTGACACGGCAACGGCTGCCGTACAATGTTCTTTGGGGAGACGCCTATCTCCTTTTAAAAAGCAATGTCTCCGCTCATTTTATAAGAGCACTTCGAATTCAAAGGCGTTAGGCTTGTGTTTTTTTATTTCTCATTTTAAGATTTATTGCAATCCTTGCGTGTAATAAAACACTGCAGGATTAGGGTGTCTTAGCTCATACTGCGTTCCTAATACTCGAAAGTACATCCTGTAACAGAAGATGTGTAGTTTTTTCGAACCGCTCGGTAAGGTGATGTACCCCATCTTGCGAACATGTGGTGTGGTGGGCCTTATTATTGGCGTCAGGTTATGGAGCTAAATTTAGCTGGACCATATGGGAACTTTGGGGGAAGGTGGGCAATCAGTGCGGGATTGAAGAAAGTGCGTCGAAGTTGCCTGTCAAAATGTTTGTTTATCTTGTTTCTTCTTTACGTTTTGTTCAGGTTCGGGCACCAACTGTTAACATGGATATTGTTAACCTACTTCATTGGATAGGAAGGCTTTAAAACACGTATTCATGTATGTTTTTTTTTTAACAAGTGCAGTCCCCGAAATATGGAAGAAAGTTCACAACTCGAAAACTACTAAAAAATATTAGTTAGGTAAGTACGGACAGCATCATCAACGTACACAAATATCAATTGTTAATCATAATCATAATAATCATAATCATAATCTTTATTGTGGAACACAGGTGAAGGAGATGTTACATAGATTATTCTTAAAGAGCTACTGTGACCTGCCTCTTGAGGCGTACAAAATATTTTGACTTAAAGTCTTTAATAAATTAAAACACATCAGTAATAAAATTAACATAGGTACATAACCAAACAATTAAATTATTAAATTAAATCATGCAAATAAATTGAATAAAATTTTAATGTCATACTTATCATATTATATTTTTGTCACTAATTCTATTTGTTTGTAATTCTGCATGAAAACGAAATTCATGCGTTAGAGAGAACTTAAAAGTGAACCCTCTCCACAATTAACAGGCCATTTGAATGTGAAACGTCTTAATAAAATCTCAAAAATCATAACCCACTTGCTTTGTTTAATAACAATGCCTAGCGTCTAGACGAGTTCAAAGAATAACCTGTGCGTACATTCAGGCCGTCCTAGGGCTGTGGCATTGTACTCCTACATAAAAAGTGAACTATTTTAAAAGAAGATCGATTTTAATTTAAAAAATTAGCGATGAGTTTTATTTCCGGATTTTCTCTTCGGAATCAACCTTTTGAATCATTTCAATTCAATTCAATTCAAACTTTTTTTTTTTATAAATATTTCACAACGTCACATACATTGATCTGACTCCGAGATAGGTAGCTCAAGCACCTGTGTTACGGATATCAGAATCAACAGTGGGATTACAAATATATACATATAATACTTTTCTTTTGTAAATACATACTTATAATACATAGAAAACACCCAGACCAATACAAACAGACATGTTCATGCACACACATGTTTGTACTGTGCGGGGTTCGAACCCGCAACCTTTGGACCAAAGGCACCGTTCACTACCACTGTTCCAAACGGGTCGTCAAAATAATTAAGTAATTATTGCAATCATATTGTACATTACAGGTATTGATTGATATATTTATTGATTTAGTTATACTTCGTGTGTTCTCATACCTAGGTATGCTAATATGTAAAGTACTCGTATAAGGTCATACCCCATAACCCAGGACGTTGTACTCCAAAAAATCAAGGAAAATCTGCTGATTTGTGGAAAAGTACAAAAAAAAACATTCCTCGCCGCGCATGTTTGAGAAAAGTTTGTATCATACCCTAAAAAGTATGTCATTACCTATTATACCTATCTCATTTGTTTGCTGTAAAACTTTTGACACTATGTGTTTTTGTTTTTTACGATATAAAACAATTTATAATTTAACTCCCAATCAAGCTTACAATACGGCGTCAGAGTTATAGCTCATGTCGTTTTTCCTCTTACCTATAGATACGTAGATATCTACTAGATATTGATTGATGGATAGGAACTGAAAATGGGAGTAGAAAAAAATAATAATCGCCCAGTAGGCCGACCTAGGTATCGTTGGAAAGACATCATGGTCGATGACTAATCGGCGAGAACTTCAGGGTCAACGGCTGACAAGAAGAAGTGCAGGATCGACCAAATTGGCGCTCTCTTGATTCGGAGGCCAAGACTCGGTTCGGGTCGCTGAATATTCTTAATATTTATAAAATATTGATAATTTTTTTCACATCCCTATCGTCATCGCCCAGCTGTGTTGTGAAAGAGCGACCTTCATCTAAGACCTATCTCAATGCAAGCCGCCTTGAAATAGCTAGCCATTGAGGTGTTTCCCGGCCCAGACGCCATTATTGCGCTAGGATAAAAGGGAACCTTCAACTTGAAAATGCTAAGGTCACTCAAGAAAGGGTTAGGTCGTCTAGGTGACTAGGCTAGAGCTTGGAACAAAAGAAGTGGTTGTTTGTCTATGTATCGGTGTGTAGGTATGTTTGTTGATTATTCGATGGGTTAGTAGAGCAAGGGTCGCTACTTTTATTGGCGCATGAATAAACATTTTGAACCAAGAAGTTGTTTTATTTAGATTTAAGACTAACTCGTAATCTGTGGTTTTGAACCAAGTAAACAATTTAAAAGCTATGACCCTGCTATGTCATGATTTCTCTGTGTATTAAGGTTTCTTTACTAAAATCATTAATAAAGTAATACCTGTCACTATTTAGGTGGTAGGTGGCGCTATGGCTCAGGCCACAGCTAAATGCTGAGCAAGGACCGTTTTGGCACTTAGCTTTTAAGATATTTCTTCTGTAAATGTCCATGTTAACTGTCGAATAAATGGTTTCTTTCTTTCTATCATAGAATAAGCATTTTCGCCGAAACTGTTGTCGCGGGTGTCCATGGCAGCAATCGCATCCCATCAGGTGATCCATCTGCTCGTCTGCCACCTATCACATAAAAAAAAAGAAACGATATTCACCGAATTTTCGATTTGGCGAATTTCGTTTTCTTGTATCAACATTTTTTTTATATTTCTTTCTATAAGATGGAGTGTATCAACGGTAGCCAATTTTCGATAGCCGGGAAGTGTAATTTAATAATACTCTTATTAAATTTCACTTCTCGGCTATCTTATGTGATTTAATCCAGTCTGAAACATTGCAATAATGTATATCAATTATGAGGATAAGCAAAGACCCCAATTCACAAACTTGAATTCAAAGCTTAAAGAAATGATATTCATAGCAACTTTTAATGCAGTCTTGGAGCAAAGCAATAAATATCCGGTATGTTCCTTATGCGCTTTCAATCGCTCAGACACAAATGCTTTTCATGCTATTGTTTTACATCGCTGAACTTGCCCCTGCTTCGAGACCACTGCATTCGTTTTCAATGGAATCTGTCTACTATAAGCTTCACTTTTGCTTTTGTGCAAAAATCATGATATTGGATTCGGAACTTTACCACAACTACATAGAGAGCATAAAGTTTTTATTCTTATTTTTTAGAGGTGGTTAAAAACGAGATCAAGTCCTGAGAAACACCGTACAATTATTTTGGTCTCTCGTTTTCAATAGTGGGACCGTTACATGCTGAGTGCTAGGTTTTGTGTAGGAATAAAAGAAATGAGAACACTGGGTTGTAACTAACCAATCTTGAAGAATGAGTTAGGCACCATGTCAAGGTAGCGATTTTATCAAAGAAATGTCCAAGGCATTCGTCCCTGGATTCTTGGGTAGGAACGAAAAAAATACAAAGTCGATTTTTAATGTAGATGTACTTGTACCTCTCTTCAACTACCTAGTACTTTTTGTGTGAGCACATAGATTTTATATACCTGAACAAGTACCTATTTTATTTTCGAATTAGCCTATGTGTTCACACGTATAAAAATTGTACAAATTGTACATTTTTAAATGCACAATTTTGTGTATTTTTACCAAATTCAAAAATAGGAATACATTTAAGATCATAAACATTATTCTGAATCTGTTCATAGTATTATTATTCCAATTTAACCTAACCGACCAAAAAATATCAGAGGCGGCAGATGGTTGCGCCCGCGCTGACTTACGCACACAAGCTTAATTCTTTCTCTTTTCTACATTCACATTCTGATCGTGAGTGAAAGGGACGAACCGCATCAATAGGGGTTGGTGGATTTGCCACGTGACCTCTTGCGCCCACACACACATGGAAGGGAAGGGAACCCTCGATCATTTTATTGATCTTGGGAAAAAATCTGTGCGATTAATTTTATTGTGCTCGTGTGTTATCGCTTTTAGAGCACTATGAGTAAATGCATTATTATAAGCGCAAAGGTTTTCCGTTCTAGGTAAAGTAGATTGATTTTCTTATCGGTTTGATAAAATAAAGGTATTTTATTACATTTTGTCATTCTAGGTTAATGGTTACCTAATCTTAGCTTTCTAATAAGAAATAACGTAGGATATTTGAAATGAAAATATATTGTTAACTTTAATTTTTTATTTACAGACAAGCCTCCTCATCTCAGCGTGTAATTCCCAGTTTGGTCCAAAGCTGTCGCTCTTGAGTCCGGTATTGGACTATTATTCTAGATTTGGGGACAATGATGCGTCTTTTTTTTTTTTTTTGGTTTCCCGGGAGAAATGCATTACGCAGACCCTGCCGCCGGGGGGCGACAGGGTACTATGGGACTCACCCTCCGGGCCGCTTCTTCTAACAAGAAGCGACCTGAGGGCATACCCACTAAAACTCCCGGGGCTCAACCACCCGTGGGTATAGAATGGGGTCACGGGAACTGCACGAGGCTATTCCCCGCAACCCCACTCCCCCACAGGCCCCTACACGGGTTGTGCGGCCACGCCCCTCCTCAGGCTAGGAGGAGGGGGGTTGGGGACAGCCGGAAGAGCTGAGCCGTCCCCAACGAGCGGTGGAGGTGCCAATGGCAGTGGCGGCACAGGGACCCCCGTCCCTGTTGCCGGCTGGCCACCTCCACGAAGAGGACGAAGAGTTCTCCGCCGAACTCGTCCTCTCCTTGCTCGAAGCGGGCCTGCGAGGGGGTTAGTCTCGCGCTCCCGCTCCGCCGCCTCCTTCTGCGCCACAACTTCTTCGCGGAAGTGGGCGAAAGCCGACCAGGCTCTCTCATCATCCAGCATAGCTGCAACTATGCTGGACAAAGAGAGGTCATATCCGACCTCCGCGACCAGTGCGGACCGCTGTCGGTCGAAGGACGGGCACACAATGATGCGTCTGCCCTGACCTTCGCAACCCTTTAACAGGGGAATTAGACCAACTGGATCATGGTTACACGTTTCAGAAACTATTCGCCAACGCCAAAGTAATGATAGAAGTGAAAGCTCGGATTGGAACCCATTCACTCTTGAATTACAGAGGCCCGGGTGAACAAAACAACAAACAATTCTTGCTAATAAGAAATAATAATGTTACTTGAAAATTCGCCACTCAAAAAGTTACCGGCAAAAAGTTTACAGCTAAATGGGCATAAGACATCGCTTCCGTGCACGTTAATAAGGCTGCCTAAAACAACCATAAATGCATCGGCGGGTTTCGGCAAAATAGTCTCATCAACTCATTGGCTCCCGACAATTTGAGTTCTCAAGAAAAACACACACTGGACGCATATCAGCTTACTACTTAAACTGTCGTCAAGAGCCACCCACACGGCACCTTTGCCTTTTTTACCAAACTTTTTACAAATCTATATAGGTTTCCTGTTAGAAAAACAAACAGAGACGTTTATTGACTCGGAAATTTCAGTTTTTACGTACCTAGTTGGAAGTGAATGATGGTTGCCGAATGACTCTCGACCCCAGCGAATGAGACTTCCGACATTGATGGGACGAAATTGGTAGCTTTTTTAAGGGAATATTGGAATGATGACAGTAGACATGATGGTAATGATAACTTTATAAACGATCTGAGCATGGGAGGTCTTGTGATTGCACTTGCGAAACCGAAAATTGAATTGAAGAATAACTTTTTAAAAAAACTTATAAGAAAGTCACGTGGTAACCCTTAGATAGAGTTAAAAGATATTGAAGAGGAAAAGAGATATTTCTCGTTGTCACAATTTCTTTAGGAAGGATCCTTTAGGGCGTTTCAAACGTAAGTTAGGATTTGTTTAAGGTGACGGGTAGGGCACACTAGCGACGCCAATCGATTTTAATTTTTGGCTACTAAACCGGATATATTTTAAACAGTTTGGGGGTTACAACCTCTCGGCAAACACCTATACTATTTATTGAATAACCATGTACGCGAAAAATTGATTCTCGCTAAAAGTGGCCGCTTTTGGCGGTAATCAATATTTCGCGTACAAAAACGGACCCAACATTTGTGCATGGTTATTTAATAAATAGTATAAGTGTTTGCCGAGTGGTTGTAACCCCGAAATTGTTTAAAAAAGATCCGGTTCGGTAGCTAAAAATTAAAATCGACTGGCGTCGCTAGTGTGCCCTACCCGTCACCTTAAGAAACTGTACCACACTCGTGTAACTAGTGTCTCCATTTAACAACAAGTCTGATCCAACGCTTGCTGGACTGCATCTTGGAGTGAAAACATTGTTGTGTATGGCGCCCTGCCAGGAGGACCGTTGTATCTATAGGGTTAAATGGAGAAGGATGATAGTTGATTAAAAACTTTAATTTTAGAGCTTTTTTTCAGTTATTCTCAGTAGTGAGTAGGTACTTAGATGAACTTAAATGAATATCGATACTTACGAGTATACTCGTTATATTCTGAAAATAAACTTTGCAAGAAAAAAAGATTAGTATATTTTGGTCACTGATTAAAAATGGAACGTGTCTGTGGCAGCAAATAAGTTATTAAATTTCAAAATAAGATTGAGGTTCGTCATCTATCTGTGCATCGATATAGCAAATCAGTAAACATATCAAGTTTTCGAAAGTTCGGAAGCGAAAAATCAGGCTGACGGGGCGTAGGCAGCGATGCTAATCGGTGCCCACTCTGTACGAACTGCTTTCACGATCCACTGGTGATGAGCTAATAATATTGAAGACGGAATCGGTTAAGTGCAAATTTAAAGATATCATGGGGTTCGCTACACCTGAATAGAATTTTTTCTTGCTATAAAATAAAACTCATAGGTTTTTTCATGTCAGTAATTTACCTGGTAATATGTATTCAGTCAATTATTGGAAATACCTAGTGTGCTAAAAAATAAACAGACGTGAATTGAAATTATACACCTTTTCATATACCATATGTTCATTGGGGAAAAAAAATGTTTCTATTTTAATGTTTCTCGAGTATTACCATCGCTTGCCATCAGGTGATCCGTTTGCTTGTCAGCCACCTATAAAATAAAAACAATAAAAATAAATTCTCGGGTATTAAAAATCACGTTGTATACGGGTAAATATATTTATTTTTCCAAAGGACATACCAAAACTACTTAACGAAAAAATAAATCCCGATTCACAGACCAATTCATTACCAAAGACTGCGGCCAAAGTATGATGGGCTTGATAACGTTTCGTTACGGATCCCTAGGAGGCTCCTTTCCTAATATCAGAAATTTACCCAATTCGACGGTCGGCTTGTCTATCCTGTGGCTTATTTACTGCCGCTTTACCGAATCTTTACAAAAAACCCGGTAACAGGACTACCGTGGACACAACTTTGATTTACGAGATATAAAAATTTTGGGACCTTTTTAGCGTCGCAATTAAAATATTTAACGAACGAACACAGTGGGTGGTGGGCGACAGTTCTCACGAGACTATTAAATATAATTTTATTTGTTTTTGTAGGAGCTTGCGGTGGACGGTGTCCTTGGATTTATAGTTACTTGCGGACACCTCGGCGTGCTTTGACATGTTTTACGAGGATGCGATTCTGAACGGTGGCGCTGAGACATTATTTTACGTGCTTTTTTGTCCTATTCCGGATATCTCCAGTTGTCATCTGGAAGCACAATTGATTTAGCATAGGTTCAAATTAAAATTTGTAAAAAATAATGGCATTGTTTTTATATTCCTTCCGACTTTTTATAGTTTGCAACATATTTCAATGAAAAGGCTTTGCATAATGTTTGCACTATGTTTGGTTTTACAGGTAGAGTTACGTTCACACAGATAAAAATTCTTATTATCTGCGTCTAAATTTTATAACAAGAATAAATCCCGGTTATTCAATGTATCATGCCGATTAATTGCTGGCAATTCAACGAACCCTTTTAGGGCCTTTATTCATGTCAACATTCATAACAGCACGATACTATCAGCTATGCGCATACGCATCGGAGCTAAAATAAAAATCTATTATAAACGATTTGTGAAATGCGTTGTCAGCATGACGCGAAGTACGTTTAGTGAAATGAGGTTTTTGTAAAAAAAGGATGAATATAATAGTTTTGTCCTCTGGACAATAATGTGATGAAACGTCTTAGTGTCTCACAGCATGTGGCTGGCACAGTGTTCACTGTTTGGAAGCCACCACCCGTTTTATGTTGACCGAAATTAACATATTATTTTAATTTTCAACCCTTTGAATTAAGTGGGAGACATGTTATTACAATAAAGATCTTTTTCGAGCCTCTGTTTAGTGTTACGTTTTATTTTTGATTAACTAGATGGTTCAAACTTTAAAATATTAATTAGATCCTTTTCAAATATATTTTTAAAAGAACAAGAAACTAACATTAAAAATTAGGATGGATTAAGTATTTCAAAACTATACTTGTAATATTTATAAGTAATCCGAAAACACGAAACGCTTCGCGATGTAATTCACACTTAGCGCCATCTATTGGCATAAAGTGGAACTAATATCCCGAAACAAATTGGTGGTGGATGGGCCGCTAGTAATAAAATAAAGCTATGAAAACAATCTTGCTCATTCTACCACAATATTAGAAACTCTATCAAATGTAAATCGTAAAATTATTCGAAAAACACAAAAGATTGCAGCGCTCAAGCAAAGTCTAAGAGAATTTTATTCTCAATGCCTGTCTTTTAGATCTTGTCCCGTACAACTTGTCGACTCGACGAGCGATGTTTTCACTTTACATTGCTTTACCTTACGTAGCTCGCAGGTATCTTCCAAAAAGGCCTAAACGTGTAAGTTACGTAGCTAACTTAGGTAGGGCTGTAGAGCCCCGGTACACAATGCTCCATGACCTGCTGTAAACAAACCTTACAGTGGTAAATAGTGATGTGACTCCAGACAATTTTGCCACCATGAGTCATGTAGACATGAGTGAGTAATTCATTTTAAAATTTCACTCCAACAAACGCGGAGCTTAAGTCAAAGTAAAAAAAGACTGGAATTGCCAAATTAAAACAATCGTGGAAGTTTTGGTATACAAGAGGCATAGGTACGTTTAGCAGAGTAAATTGCTGAGTGCCTACGTAATTATGGATCCAAGGCCACAAAGAAAGATAGAAAGATATCTTTTATTACTTTTTTGGAGTTTCTTATTATCGGTTGAGAAGGTACATTTTCGGTCGCTAAGCTAATCGCGTAGCCTAGGCAACAAACGGCAACAATCCGTACAAGCAACCTAGCAGTTGCTTGTATGGATTGTTGCCGTCTCGACTCTCTCTAGCCGATTTGATCCTCTAGCTCTGAGGTGGTGGGATATACCTAGCTCAACTTTGCATTACCACATGATCTGAGAAATTTCAATCTACTTCTTGCAGCTGATTTTTTACATCGAACCACCCAAGCGATTTTTGTTTCATCCTCATCATCTAGACTATGATTTATATATACTGGTTGTAGTCCACAACTTCGACCTTCCTTGCAGTTCTTTTTTAACCATGCATTTGAAGCCTTCACCAGTAGCACCAAGTAGGTCGAAAAGACCAAATTTCATAGGTATCAGGAGCCAGACTCGAGGCAGTTGACTCAAGTTTTCCTCATCTTAACGTGTAGTTTCCGGTTGCGTAGCCCAGGTTACGCTTAGGGGTTGTCCATTAATCACGTGAGGCTTGAACGGGAAGGCGCTTGATAAAAATCACGATAATAAAACAAGGGGGGAGGGGGGTGTAATAATATATCACGTGTATATATTTCCGTCAAACGTTGATTACACTCTTGGTTTATTATTATTTTTAAAGCAATCAAAAAGAACATGCAACCTACTAGATATTTTTATCATGTTCTTTAATTTTATTAAATTTTATTTAATATTTCAAATAATAGCTTGAAATATTAACTTACTTAATATTTTGAAAATTTTAAAATACTTTGTTGGTACTAAAATATACGTGATGTTGGGAAAGGGGGGAGGGGGGGGGGGTAGTCTTAAACCTCACTTAGTATCACCAAATAGGCCTAAAAAATGCTAAAAAAGATCACGTGATTAATGGGCGGGCCCTTAGACCATGAATCAGAATTTAAAGAGTTTGGTAAGTACAATGAAGCGTATGATTAAAGTTTCTAAGACCTATTTTTACCCTGAAACACAGGTCACCCTAGTTCAGGCGAAATGTTAAATATGTGTACTATTATATAAGATTTAATGATCAAAAGTTGTATTAGACATAAGTTATTTGAAATAAATATTGTATTTATTTATTATTTATTATATAGAAAGCGCGTTCTAATTCACTAGCAACCGTCGCTCTAAAGGGTAAAAGTCAGGGTTAGTCATGTGACTCAAGTCACATCACTAATGGCTACTATAACCCTCGGCATGAGCGTTCCCAGCAGCGTGTCGCCGCCACTTACGTGGATTCCCGTAAGAGCACCCAGTAAATAAGCATGTTTTACGAGACCCACGCCCTGGAGGCGGTATGCCATTGTGGCAGCTCTCGAACCAACTTTATTGGCTAATTTTATTCAATTAAATTGTTCCCGATGCGCTTGTGCTCGCCGGACCCGTTTTAGCGCCTCGAATTATTGTAATAGATAACGCAATAAGGCGACAGCTTAGCGACTCGCGCGGAGAAAATGTTTTAGCGATTCGCGCTCTTTGATGCTGATGATTTATCGAGTAATTTAGTAATAATTATAAAATAGTAATTATGCCATGCTGACGATAAGCTACACGTGTCCTGTAACTTTTGTATTTGAGATAAGATTCTCTATGGTCTAGGCTCGGCTCAGCTATGTTATTTAAGAAAAGTATAAGTATCTACTCGTACTTACTAGATTTTGAATCCATTTTTGTTTAATATTTTTTAATTTTTTTTTATGTGATATGTGGCAGACGAGCAGGCGGATCGCCTGATGTTAAGCGATTGCCACCGCCCATAGACAATTAGACACTCGCGACACCAGAGGAGTCACAAGTGCGCTGCCAACCTTTAAACCCCCCTTTCTTATGCTTGTAGGCCCAATCCCCGGATTGGGCTATGTACAGCATAGTGCTGCTTCACGCCGGTTTTCTGTGCGGCCGTGGTATCACTCCTTGAATGATGTATTAATGAAATGAGAACATGACATGATATTTACATGAGTAAATTACAAGTCTATTTTTAGTAAACAATAAAAATATTCTTATTGATTCTAACATAAAACATACACATATATAACATATAAAACATAGACATAGTTGGCAGACGAGCAGACGGTCGCTATTAATAATACTTAAATATAAGTATTATACTTCAATGTTTATTTTCCCTTTCAAACTTAATATGATTATATGAATGACAGCCAAGAAGTACCCTTGTTAAGTTTTTCCCAAAAGGGATGCGTACAGTGGAAGAAGTAATAACCATTTATCCTAAATTATGAGTTCTTGTACCGTTAACAAATCTGCAAATATGGGCTTCGTACAAGCGAGTCGCGTGCGCATGCACTTGCCAAAACGGGTGAAAAATGCTTGAGGACTTAATTAATTGGCAAATTATTGCCCACTTTGCTACTCTATAGCTTCTTTTGTCGATAAAATATTCAGGTCTTAATGATCATAAACGTTCAATAAACCTTTGCTAGCTAAAACGGCGTTATAGAGCAGTTCTGACGTTTGTAAAAAAAACATACAAAATTTTCGAAAAAATAATGAAAACAGATTTATAGCACCGTTTTAGTTAGCAAAGGTTTAACAAACATTTATTAAGAATATGACCTCTATATTTTAGACGTGCTTTTCCGGTAACGCGATGGCATTTTTAAAGGCATACATACATTTACATAACATTTCTATGCTTGCATAGTAAATTAGTGCTTATGATTTTTTTTAGTCTGAAAGAAGACAGATAAGCAAACTGTGCCTAGGTTTTTGACTTAAGTATTTCGATAATTACAACTGGGTGCAACAAACATTGATACCGATATAGTGATTCTGGACTTGTAACTACGGTTCATTCCTGTCCTGTGTGCGAAGTTTGAAAAATTCTCAATACCACACTTATGAGTGTCCCATTTTGACCGCACTCGTCTTTGGATTTCGTTGGGATGGTTCTTCTTGTCGACCATAATATTTTGTCCCAAATAAATGTATTTATTCACTCTCTCCGTGTGGTCCCGGCAGAGTAGAATAGGCCACCCTCACTCTTACCGAGGTGTCGTAAAAGGCGACTAAGGTAAAGCTGCTGACATAATGACTAAACATGATCATAAGCACCCAGAGAAGGAAAACTCTTCATTTATATCAAAACCCTCGCCAACCCGTCTGCCAACCGTGGTGAGTATGGCAATTACCCTCATGTGATTGAGGGAGGCCCGTGCCTCAGCAGTGGGGACTTTAATGGGCTGATGATGATGATGATGATTCACTCTCTCGATGGTGGTATGGTTGACTTTGAACAAACATTTATTAAGAATAAGACCTCTATATTTTAGAAGTGCTCTTCCGGCAACGCGATGGCATTTTTAAAGGCATACATAAATTTACATAAAATTTCTATGCTTGCATAGTAAATTAGTGCTTATGATTTTTTTTTTATCTGAAAGGAGACAGATAAGCAAACGGATGTGCTTATTGTACTGACTGTTGGGTCCTTTATATACTTTTTTATTTTGTGCAATAATACTATCTATTTAGCGAATCCCGGGCTCCAAACCATCAGCTTGGGGCAAAACCTCTAGGATTTAAAGCTAAGATTTTAATTACGGTAAAAGAATAACTAAGTATTTATTTAGGTATTTATTTATGAGATGCGACTGCGTAAACTATGATCGCTTCAAATTGGATTGCACTAGCGTACCCAACTAGACTCGTAGGTACGTGTACATTTTTGATGAGTTGTTCATAGATTTTAATTCCAAAAGCAATTGAGGGACAACTTACCAAATCATTAACTAAAGACATAATTAAATTTCATTATATTTCATGAGAATTGTTAAAATAAAATAAATATTGATGTAATAATAATGTAATTGAATTGAATTAGTAACAACATTTTTTAATGTAATATTGACATGTACGACCTCTGTGTTGAAATAAATTAATTCTATTCTATTCTATTAACATCTTAGCGTTAAATCCTATCACATAAAAAAATTAACTAAAGACATAATTCTTGTTCTTCTTGTATTTGTTTTTCTCATGTTATACCCATTACTTTTAAGTTGTTTTTGTATTACCCATTACTTTTAAGTGTTAGATAGTGTTAGTAGTTTCTTTTTTACCTTATCCTTTATTATATTGAGCCCTTTTAGCCCATTTCTACTAACTGGTTTCCGCTGAAAATCGGCGTCTCGGTTTTAATAAGCCGTAGACACAAGCTGAGTGGAAACCATTTTGGCCATATAACAACTATTATTCGGTAAACTGCAATTATGATACTATTTTATATATAGCATACTGTGAATAGTGTAAAAGTATCACCCTATAAACTGTCCCACTGCAGGGCAAAGGCCTCCATCATAGAAATCAAGTTATCGCTACTATGATGGGATTAGGCTTAATCACCACACTTGCCAAATGCGGATTGGTGATCACAAACCCGAGCTATGTTCGAAAAATTCGAAACATACTTTTCGCTCGACCCGGGAATTGAACCCAGAAGCCCGGTACGTAACCCACTAGACCATCAGGGCGTGGTGAATAGTGTACCTACCTGTAAGTAATGTATATTGAGTGTCCAAATAAATATTCTCCTTCATTCATTCATTCATAATCAACCATTATTTCAGATTACACGGTCAATGTTCCTATAAGTCTGTGACTCACGAGTGTATAAGTAAAAAATATGAATTTACAAAATTATTATATTAATATTGATTCAAGTTGAGAGAAGTCCATCACTATAATGAGGGTGTGCGGAAGTGAGCACGAGCCGAGGCCGACGCGCGCGCCGAATGCTAAAACACACTCCTGCGCACGCCGAAATTGATAGACGTCTCACCCGCATTTAATAAGCGGATTCCTCACACCGCTTTACTTGAAAATGTCGACGACCAAAAAATAACAAACACTCCACTTTTTGTCACCGCGAATTTATCCTGACACGGGTATTTCTTGCTCCTTAAGTGCAAACCACGATACACTAATTAACCAGTAAAAATCACAGTTTGTAATTGTTGGTTATAAAGAATTTAGCTATTTGCAACTGTTCGAGTGACAAATGATGGTCGGCAGCGGCTTTGTCGGCGACGCAGTAATGAGACACCACGCGAGCGGGAGACAAATTTGTCTCATAAATATCATCGGGATGCGTCGATCTGCATCGTTAATTTACTAAACTGGATATCGATATCGTAATTCATTCACATCTTTATTGCATCACTTATACAATGTTTCAAAAATGCCTCGCGATCTCGACGTAATTTTTTACCGTCTTTTTTCAACACGATTGTAATTAAATTTTGGTTTTCTGTCATCACGGACGAAATAAGCACTGTTGTTCACGTTTAAAATATGGAGAAAATATATTAAGTCATAATGCGACGATCGCTTAATTTAGGATACCGCAAACTGCAAGAGCTGCATCTCCATCTATGAGACACGGAATCCGACAATCAAAATGATGGATATTTGGGATTTAAACACAGGCTGCATTTGCTTTCGAAATGAAATCCTCTTCATTGCTCGGGGCCACGGGCACTTATTTCTTAACGAGTCTTCCTGAAACCTCAATTAGCTCGAATGCTGACATATCGGTACAGAAGCACGCCACACACGCGGCCCTCAACCGCCAATCCTTTATGCAAATACTTACAATATCAGGTGGTTTAATATAGTGATCAGCTAAGAGTGTGGGCGGCGTAAAATAATGTCGAAGATGATGTCGTGCGACCGACTTTATTGCAATGCCACTTCGAAAAGTTTAATTAGAGATTTTGGAATGAACATCTCGATGTTAGCTATAGCTACATTATCTGTGGCTATACAGCGGTGGTTTAGCAAGATGTTAACAAGTTAGCGGCCGCTCATTATTTCCTAAACAAACTGCGATAAGAAACTAAACAAGCTCGAGGATTTTCGGGACGATTTTAACGATTTGCCAAAGGCAGGCCGGCAGTTTTTTGTCGCTCACCTGTAAGGGCGATATCGCACAGGTTTCTACCACCCGTGTTCTAATAAACGCTTATCAGGAGAGATCTTAGGAAGCGGAGAATTATGGCATATTCAAAAAATTTATTGCTGCCGCAAAACAAGGGAAACTCTGATAAGCCTCTGGTTTTGTGATAAGGCTCTTTAGCCGAGTACGATTTGCCGATTTTTTTTAGAAATTAAAATATCTACGCAAATAAAAAAATGTTGCGGTATTCCTTTTACAAAAGCAACTAAGGATGCGATGTTAGCAAAAAGAAAAGAAACTGGAAAATACTAATTGCGAAACAAATTAAGATTGCTTAGTTTCTGAGGAAAACAAAACCAAAAGGGGCTAATAATTATGGAAAGAGTTACATTAATAAAGACATTGTTACTAACAAAAACAACTGTTTTAAATATCTAACGAGCTCTAATGAATAATATTTCACCGTTAATTGCTAAATTAATGATATTAGTTGCATAGGAATTGTCGATTGACATAATTATGTTGTAAATGATCGCTGTTTTGCTCTGTCTTTGTGTCACGGCAAAGATGTAATTTGTTCTGCCAAAATTATGAATGGAATTTCCTCAATGGGATATTTATGTAGGTATGCGAAGCAACGTTAGCAAATAAAATACCAATTTATTCAATCCGCTTCCCCACAAAGGGTGTTTGCCCAAACTTTTATTCAATTGCTTATTTAAAATATGACATCTAAATGCTAAACTCTAATAATATACGTCATCATTAAAGTATATAAACTTAATGAAACTTAAGTATATTCTAAAACACATTTCCCTTGTAACTCAACTTACAACATGAGAAAATATTTGTAGGTTTACATTGTACAGCATTTAAACCTACGTCTTTATTGTAAGCATTGTTTCAGATTTCTACATATTATCACAGTTAATTAAATTTGGATATCAAACGATGCATAGCCATGCTCATCTTAGTATCTATTTCAAATCCTTTCCAGTAATATGATCTTTTATGCTGACCGTGAAATCGAGCACTCGTTGACGTCTTAATCTAATCAAGCAAATTATTTACTTTATTATTAAGGTGCTCAGTCTATTAAGGAAGTTATTTTTAATATAATTTGAAGTAACTACAATAAAAAAGGTGATGTTTCAAATATACGAGAAACTTCTCGAGGGCAATACAAATGAGAAGAAACAAAAATCTCCAAGGAACATAGAGTCGCATCTAAAAAAAATATTCGCCTTCCATTACATCAATCACCTGATCACTTTTGTATCAGAAGGGTGACAATAACGTTTTTCATAAGTATACTGCTCTCGAGAAGATTCTCGGGTATTCAAAAAATAACGTACATAGTAAAAACGAAACCAAATTCAATTCTAATGAAGTAAGAATAGGATTCATACGGATTTTTGCTGTTTGCTCAATATAGAAGTTTGAGTTTGTACAATTTTTTTGTACGAAATAAAGTGGAAAGAATCTTATTTGCCTAAATAATTTAACACCGCAGTATGTACCTATCTGTCTATTAAGTATACAGTCGCAGGTTGCTGGAACCGTTATTTAAAGTATAGCGAGTACAGCTATTAGTTTTTAATAAGCTAGAAGCGTTGACTGCATAAGATTGCTGTTTAGGTAGATCGTGATCCTTGTAAGCCTAAGTTTTTTATTTTATTTGGCCATTATTATTTTATTGACGACTTTCGAATACACGCCTGTCACATTAATATCGGACAAATTGTGGTAGGTTAGTTTATTGCAATTAATTACTATTAATGTTTTTCGATTACTATTTGAATAGTTACCAAATATAATAATAGTTATTCAATAGTTACGAATGACCTTGCTTGAATAGGTGTTGATTTGCTGTTAAATGTATACTTTTTTACAAACCTCGTGAGGCTCAAAGATTTTTGTATGTTTTCAACGTGGACAGGGCATTTGTCCCGAAAGAATACAATAATAATTAAGGTCGAACACGATGATCTATATCAGGTAAAATACTTCAAAGTTTATTCGTAAAAAAGAAATCACTATAGTTTTATATTAACACCTCAATCCATAGGTTCCCAAAAAACTTCCCCTTTAGGTCTTCCAATTAGGCAAAACACATTGTCACTATCTCCTGCTTATGATTGTTTCTAAAAAAGTACTTACATGTTTTCAAGTAAATATATTTTTACCATCACTCGTGTAGAGAATACGGAACGGTCCGTACTTATAATCTATAGCAACATCTCAACCGATTTAACGCCTATTATTTGGGAAACACTGTCCGAGACGAATATAAGTGTCAATTATGTCCATTGATCTAAGGCGCCATACGTATAAAACCACATATTTAGTATCCCCAAAACTGCATTCAATAGGGTTAACTTTCTTTAACGATACCAGATGACCAGCAAGATCAATAAGAGCCATAGAATGAAGCTATTATTAATACGTATCTTTTTTTAACACTCGTTATCAGGCCCTGGAATCCTTTCAATCCATTCTGTCTATTGTTTTTGAACCACTTTTTATGTCGATATCAATATTTTTTACGATGGGAGTAGCGATAAAACAGTGATTTGTTCCGAACAGATATCAAACGAGATGCCTTTAGGGCTCTTATGATCCGTTTATCATTCGGCGGCTACGTTTCTTTTGTATGTAAATATTTTATTGTTACATAAAAACTGATTGTGTACGGAGCGGAAAATTTACATCTTTACTTTGTAGGTACTAGTATGGACATAAATCAGGGGCAAAGTATCCTCGTACGTATTTTGGGCACTGTATTTTGCGATGTTGATGCTACATAGGGTCGTGGGTTAGATTACTCCTCTGGAAAAAAACCGTGTGATGGGCATCAACATCAAATATATTGTTTTAAACTTTCATGGCCACTAACATTAGAATAGTTATTTACAGGATTTCTATCATGTACCATATTTTTGAGTTTCCGATATTTCGGCACTGTTGCAAGCGTCACACGCAGTTAGTTTTTTAGATTTTCGCGTTGCATTATATCTATAATTTATCAAGATGGGAATCAACACGATATTTATTATGTGATACAACATTATATATGTGAGTACACAACGTTTCGGCTACGTGACCACGGCTGCTGTAACGTAGCCGAAACGTCAAACAAAATATGTAAGTACATAATGTTGTATCACATAATAAATATCGTGTTAATTCCCGTCTTGATAAAATAACACTGATTATTATTTAGGTTCTGAAAAAGTACTTAAGAAGTCATTATCGTTTTGCTCAGTGCAAAACGATATGTTAATTATTTTTTTAAGCATAATTTGAAGAAAACCCAAATCAAAAGTCCATATCTCATTCAATAAACAACCAACAAAAATACCGCCAGCAAATAAAATTTCATGCGATTCTCGTTATTTTCAAAGGGATTTTCCTAAATATGCAATAGAAAGTGGATTCATCATGCTTACCGAATCTGATCTGACACTAACTCGCTGTAATGTGCCATAATGAAGCCTTTAGCCCTTATCAAGTCCTTTGCTTTGTGTACCGATACCGACGTCCAAGTTTCAACAATAAGGGATTTGTACTAAGTAGAACATAAAATATCATTCGGTTTTATGGCGGCGGCTTTGGGGCTTATGTCATAATTTTGTCCAGTAAAGAGGTACAGATAATTATAGATTTTGCATGGATTTTGTAAATGTTGTTAACCAAAAACCTCCTTTACACTTCGGTAAAGTCTTCGTAGGACACTTAAAGGTGGCAGTTAGTTTGATTATTTATGAAAATATGAATTGAACATTACCTCCTCCCCTCTCCTTCCTTTGAGCCTACTCGTCTTCTTATTCAGATGGTAAAAAATACTTTTTGAAAACAATCACTGTTTGATGAGCATACATTAAGCAAGAACAACACATAAGTTTAATTGAATCTATTTCCAATCTGTTTAACCAATTTCGCCTGAATTACATTATTCAATTTCTCATCATCAGCAACCTACACTCGTCCACTGCTGGGCATAGGTCTCCCCTATTGGACGCCACTGCTCCCGATTTTCGGTCACTCTCATCCACACCAGCCAGCCTTCGAATGTCATCATCCCATCTTGACGCAGGGCGTCCAACACTACGCTTACCGAGTCGCGGTCTCCCCTCAAGGACTTTACGGCTCGAACGGCTGTCAGTTCTGCGGCTAATATGACCAGCCCTCTGCTACTTGAGTTTGCTAATTCGGTGGGCTATGTCGGTGACTCTGGTTCTCTGTCGGATTACAAAATTTCTGATGCGGATTCAATATCTACTAAGAAGTATCAAATAGATCGACAATGAGACTTTTTGTGGTAATGGGTTAGGTACTATTTTATTGTTTGCTGATAAAATTTTATTTACGCGTATTTTGCTACATGAAAACAATGCATTTCACCGAAACAAAGCGTACTTTACCCGAAAATCTAGAGGGCCTATCCTCGATCATTTGACATTGAAGTCGAGTTAGAAAATGGACAACATTTCAAAATTGCTAAGCTCTGAAACAAAAAAATACCATTTCTTTATTTACTTTTCCGCTGCGCGAATATATATTTATTAATTTTTTATATTGCTTATTTACTGAGAAAAAAATTAAAAACTAAAAAACGTAAGATGACGTCATCGGACGGCAGAATGTAAAATATTTCTTTGCTTAGCACATTATAGTTTTAAATTTACGAAATGCCAAACCCATGACATGCAACTGTCAAAAAAAAGACAACTTGTCAACGTTGAATGTATGAATGACGTTGACAATGTTGACACTAGTATTATTTACCTTTGACAGTAGTACCTTTTTTTTTATTAAAACAATGATAAGCAAAGGAATATCGCTGATTCAGCCGTCCGATGACGTCATTTGGCGCTTACGTCTATTTAGAATATAAAGAATTTTAATAATTATTTTATGCATGAAAATGGACAAATTTTGAAAAAAGAAAAAATATGGGTCCGTTCATTTTATGTCTATTTTCATATAAAAAAACAATATGGACATGTTAAAAATATGAAATGTTGTCCATTGTAACGACGAATATGTGAACTCTCTGAATTTAACTTCAATGTTGACTGCGCGAGAATTGCCCCTTAAATATGAACTATCACTAAATTTAAATTTATAATAATTGTTTTAGACTAAATAAAGATAATGGATGTTCAAATGTTTAAATGTTGGCAGCGCACTTAATTGTGACTCCATTGTCAAGAATTAACTAAGGCCCTTTAGATAAAAATATGGTTAAATACTCTTGGCGTATACTAAAAAAATGCTTTGTGCTCTGGTGAAAAATGAGTGCCTAACTATTGATTAAGTCATCTCCATAATATTGAGTCATGCTTACCATTCAATCGACTTGCTCTTTAACCTTTCCTACTTTGTTTATCCATATGAGTACTTAATATTTAGTTAATGTTCCCGTCAGAGGCCGCCATTAATTTTAATAAGCACGATAATCGATACATCCCGTGTTAGGTCTCGATTTGAATATTCGTTACTATCGCTATCGATTACCGTATTGGTCTGGACGCGAGATGATTGATATTGGTTCTGTTTTTTTAATTATATTTTTTATTGGGAGAAAGGGTCAAGGAATTAATAGATATGTTTGTTTTAGCGTTGGCATCGGTCCGTCGCCGCAGGCGCTTAACCCATTCCAATCTTTAATGAGGTGTTGGATTTTGTGCTTCATTTGTTCTAAAGGACCATATTCACTAACTATCTATTCTTATTGGCTCACTGAGTATAACTACTTAGTTGACTCTTTATAAATGAAAAAATATCTTACAACAGCACACACATCGACAATGGAATCACAAGTGCCAACCTTTAAACTCTATTTACCGTCGATTAAGCCTCCGGTAACCTTTAGAAAAATGCTCGGCATATTGTGGACAGAGTTCTACACTAACGTCCATTCAGGAACTTCGTTTCGAAAAGCGTCTAACAATTATAGTACAGGCGCGCATACTGCAATACTTTGCGCATACTCCAACCGCGATAACGACTCCACAGAGCGGCTGGTCGTTTAGGGGAGTGTAAAGGGAACCAGATCACCGATGCGCTGGACTGATCAAGTTAAAAGTTAAAGCGGCTGTGGTATCACTCCGATCGTGCCGGCCCATTAATGCCAAAGTGTTGCTATCATAATTTAATAACCACTTCGAGTTTCTAAGGTGAAAACCACATGTTTCATGAGCTCAAGCTAATTAGCTTTTATGAAATCTTAACCTTAAAACATCCGTTATAATGTACAACTAGGGGTTTCCTTGCTCAACGACAAGGCATAAGTTAGCTCCTCCCACGCCGTCAAATGCTGGCGATAATGAGGCGCTATGTTAGGACGAGATTGCATCGACAACGGTACCAGTATTGTGCACGGTGAGCATACGAAATTGTTCATCATAGTAAATTTATTATAAAATAAAATAGTGTGGTAGTTCTTACTTCACTTTAGTTGCTAAATGTCAAGTTTATTCATGTACGGTCAGCGAACGTAGTGGTGTTCCATTTAACTGGAAGAATTGCTTGCACTGCGATATGCGTGAGCGCAGGGATTAGCTTCGCTTACGACATGCTAGCGACTGTCGCTAGCATTTCGCTGGTACACTGGAATATTCCGTCAGTCTGGAATATGGCGTGTGGTCCCCGGCAGAGTAGAATAGGCCACCCTCACTCTTACAAAGGTGTCGTAAAAGGCGACTAAGGTAAAGCTGCTGGCATGATCATCAGCACCCAGAGAAGGAAAACTCTGCATTTTAATCAAAACCCTCGCCAACCCGTCTGCCAAGCGTGGTGAGTATGGCAATTACCCCTCATGTGATTGAGGAGGCCCGTGCCCCAGCAGTGGGGACTTAAATGGGCTGATGATGATGTGATGACTGGAATATTTGTCGGTGTACCATAACGTTGATGTACCAAGGGCCGGTCCAACTTCCAAGTTAGAGTGTTTAAAAAAAAAGTGTAAATTTATTACTTGTCACTTTGACTATATTTCAAATGACCACATGAGAAGACTTCTTTCCGAAATTGTATTAGGTGGATAATATTTTTATTTTATCTGTAGTACCAAATTGGTAATAATAATCCATACTAATATTATAAATGTGAAAGTGTGTGTTTGTCTAACGGCAAAACGGAGGAACGGATTAACGTTATTTTATATAAGTGTGTGTGAGTGACCTTTTTTTTTTGGTAACGCAATGAGAATGCCGCCGGCTCAGAAGGAACCGACGTCGGCGCCGTTGGTCGGCTCCGCCTTATGCACACCCGGCCGCTGGGAGTCGGCCGGGTAGTGTGGGGCTTTCCACTGGGGTGCTCCTAGAGGCATATCCACTAAACTCTCTGCGACAGTTTCCATCCCTCGCCCGGGAGAATCTCTTAGAGCGGGAACGCGGGCTATAGGACGAACCTTTTTAAGTCACCGCGAACCCGCTCAGGCCGAAAGAGGCTCGCCAGTACGGCCTCTCTCCACACTCCGGTCCAACGTACCCAGGACCTCTCCCACGGCCCACTAAACACCGCCCCCCGAATGGCACCCACACTGCTGGCTGCAGTGCAAATACCACCAGGAGATGGACTGCGGGTACCCTTCCCCACCCATACACTGCTGGCTGCAGTGCAGATTGGGTTGGGGAAATAAAACCCGCAGGCTTTAGAGTGAAGCTGCCGCGAAATCCAACTCCGCTGGATACGGAGCCGGGAAAGTTGGCAACACCGTCCAACTATCGAGCCCCATGGCTCAAAGACTCGACGCTGGACTCCGAACAAGGCCTTTCGGCCACTGCGTCCGAAGGCGCTCCACTCTGTTGGGGCCCACGTCAAAACGCAATCACGTGTGAGGTGACGCCGGACAGGGCCCCGGGGCCAGAACAAAAGAGGCCACACGAGAGGGGTTTCGCGATACCGTGAGGCCGGTCCTAGGCCCCGAGGAGGCTCAGCTGGGGGTCGACAGAACGATTCCAGGAGCCCTCCCGTGTGTGTGCAGCTGTTAGCCGCCGGGTGGCAATGGGCGATGCCGATTACTACCCGCCGTTGCCCAGGGACGCCAGGACCCTTTCGGTAGCAGGCCCAAACAGAGGAAAAATACTACCGAAAGGGCCATACGAGGAAGCCGCCGCACCGTATTTCCCGTGTGTGAGTGACCTAAGTTAATTTGTGGCAATCCGAATTCCACGCAAACGAAGCCGCGGGCGACCGCTAGTATCGAATAAGGATGAGTAAAAAAGCGTATAAGTTCCCAATAATGCTTACCAATTTCGACAGTAAATAATGGCGAAGATTTCAACAACATTTTAGGTATCAGAAGTCCAGCTACATTTTAAATCAATAAACATTCAGTTATTTGAATGGAAAATGCCACATTTAAGGTGACGGGTAGGGCACACTAGCGATGCCAATCGATTTTAATTTTAAGCTTCTGAACCAGATCTATTTTAAACTACTTCGGGGCTTCAGTCTTTCGGTAAACACCTAAACTATTTATTTAATACTTATAGTTCAGCTATTTGATATACTTTTGCACCGGAATTTTGTGTTACCGCCAAAAGCGGCCACTTTTGGCGTGAATCATTTTTTTAGTACAAACACAGACCCAATATTTGTGCAAGGTTTATTTAATAAATAGTATAAGTGTTTTTAACCCCGAAATAGTTTAAAATAGATCCAGTTTAGTATCTAAAAATTAAAATCGATTGGTATCGCTAGTGTGCTCTACCCGTCGTTCACCTTAAAAGTTTAATTCTGCCTTATCTCCTGACCCGAAAGGAATATTCGGTAAATCATCAACTGACGCTGGCCAATGTAAAGCCTCCTTAAGGCAATTTGCTTCTGGATTAAACTTTAGATGGCTCATCGATAAATAAATATTTATATTGTGTTAATGATAAAGAGCGTTTCCGACTGAGATTTTAATAGATAACATGTAGCGCCGTCGCCTGAAGGTAATACGTTTCTATACACCTAAAGCATGTTTGGAACCACCTACTATCGTAGCTTTTTAATTTTCAACCTTGTTTTAATATTTATAAAGTGTATGTTAGATAAATAATAAAATGAATTTATTTTTTCAAACGTTACGTTACCTAAATTGGTATTTTTATTTAATTCCGTTAATATTTGGAAGTTGAATAAAATAATTGAAAGGTGAATAACTATGAAACAGCACGCAATACGGATATTACTTATAATGGCATTGAAGAATGGATATTGACTCCCAGCGAACTTTAAATCACGTAAATTAGCTCTGTATGTTTGCATTTTTTATAGTTTAGGTAATTATTTCACTATTCCGGGCGGAGATAAATCCAAAAAATCAAATATAGTTAACTAACGTTATTTTGTTTTAATAAGCGGTGTAACAAACCATACATATAAAATTTTACATATTTGGTCGTGCTGTAGAAATGTCGCAGTTTTAAACCGTGGGAATTACAAAACAGGATTGATGACTTTATTATATTATGATTAGTGACAAAACTTAGAGTTAAGGTGACGGGTAGGGCACACTTGCGACGCCAATCGATTTTAATCTTTAGCTACTAACTTAAAACGGATCTATTTTAAACATTTTCGGGATTACAATCTCTCGGCAAATACCTATACTATTTATTTAATACTTAAAGTTAACGGTTTGGTCAGCTTTTGCACTTGAATTTTGGATTACCGCCAAAAGTGGCCGCTTTTGGCGTGAATCAATTTTTCGCGTACAAAAACGGACCCAACATTTGTGCATGGTTGTTTAATAAATAGTATAAGTGCTTGCCAAGAGATTGTAACCCGGAAATTGTTTGAGTAGCTAAAAATTAAAATCGATTGGCGTCGCTAGTGTGCCCTACCTGTCACCTTAAGGGCATCCTAAAAGGACGTTTTTTGCTGATAATTGACATTCATAGTATTCGTTGAGCCGTTTGGAGTACCACCTGTACTACTATTATTTTTATGTCAAAGGTGGCAGACGAGCAGACGGATCACCTGATGGTAAGCTATTGCCGCCGCCCATGGACACCCGCGACATCAGTACTAGCCCGGAGGCTGGTTGATGTTACGGGTGACAAGAGAGCTACCGTATTCCTGGGCCAAAGAATCAGTTTCAGAAAGGATATACGCTAAGTCTCCTGGGCACGATGCCTGTGGGGGATTTTTTTTGAAACAGTTCTTAGATGTATAATAATTCCCATCTTCATTAATTATATTATTCGTAATCGTATGATAGGTGCGACTTGACATTCAAAATCTACATAAGGCTATGGTAATTGGTGAGTTCATCACCTCATTAGTGATACCCCGATACAAACGAAAGATACAGCCCCATCACTTCCAAACCTGGAGATGGTAAGAAAATACCAGTTGCTCCGCTGTTACAGTCAATAGGCACAGTGTACTTTATCATTCAATAGTAAATGAATAACAGTAAGCCATCTTGAATGCTTATTTCTGCTGCTACCAATGTAATCATATTTCATACTATATGTCGCCATCCTGAAACTAAAATTTGTAATTGTTGTAAAACTGTATAATATTTAGTACCATAAGTCTTGCAAAATAAAGTTTGTTGAGCTTTTTGCATGCAGTAGGTAATTCAAAATCCGAAAATCTGTTCAAATGTAATTAATAGGAGGCACTATTAATTATACTTAATGCATACTTGAACAAACATGAAATATCATTACGTGCAATTAGTAACGTGCAGGTAATACGTTTTCCATAACGTTCATACAGAAATATTGACGTTTATTACAACTGAAAACCGGCCAAGTGCGAGTCGGACTCGCCCATGAGGAACCCTTCATGGGCGAGTCCGACAGGAAGGACAGTCCGTAGCAGGAAGTAAGATATCATCATCGTCAGCCCATTTAAGTCCCCACTGCTGGGGCACGAGCCTCCCTCAATCACATGAGGGGTAATTGCCATACTCACCACGCTGGGCAGACGGGTTGGCGAGGGTTTTGATATAAATGCAGAGTTTTCCTTCTCTGGGTGCTGATGATCATGCCAGTAGCTTTACCTTAGTCGCCTTTTACGATACCTCGGTAAGAGTGAGGGTGGCCTATTCTACTCTGCCGGGGACCACACGGCCACAGTAAGATATATGGAAGGTAAATTGCGGTTTACGTATTAAAAAACAAACTACTCACTATATCTAGTTCAAATCAATTTTTGTTGTTAGTTTTCATGATTATGTACATCATATATTTTTTTAGTTTTATAATTCATTTATTATAGAAGTTATAGGGGCACACACTCACACACAATTCACCACTTTGGGAGCGTCTCTTGCGCAAAGTATTGTGTTTAGAAAAAAATGATGTTATCAACATCATTTTTAAAGACCTATCCAAAAATACCCCACACGTATAGGTTTGATGAAAAAAAAATATTGAGTTTCAGTTTCAAGTATCGAGACTTATATACGAGTACTATTGCAGTTGTAAAGTTATTACTTGTCCAATACAATATTCATGTATTTACAACTTATTATTCTCATGTGAGTTATTAAACATATTGGTAGATCTATTCACTTTTTGGTTTTAATTTATGCTGGCTTAAGTTTACATACTTGTACAGCTGACAATATTTAAAGAAAGATTGTACATATTCCGTTTGTACAGATGCCGTGTGGTCCCCGGCAGAGTAGAATAGGCCACCCTCACTCTTACCGAGGTGTCGTAAAAGGCGACTAAGGTAAAGCTGCTGGCATGATCATCAGCTCCCAGAGATGGAAAACTCTGCATTTATATCTAAACCCTCGCCAACCCGTCTGCCAAGCGTGGTGGTATGGCAATTACCCCTCATGTGATTGAGGGAGGCCCGTGCCCCAGCAGTGGGGACTTAAATGGGCTGACGATGATGATGATGTACATATTCAATTAAAGTAATTAAATAATTCGAAAGTTATATTAAAATGTTAAAATTGTATGTACCTTTTATTATGTTGTGGTAGTATATTATGCATTAAAATTATAATGTACTTTGCTGACGCGTAAAATAAGAGCGTCATATAAAAAAAAGTTCATACGCTTTGAAATGTACCTCACTGCTTGCTCTTACCCCGTAAAGTCCTTGAACCGATTAATCGGCGATATTGTATCGGTCTGACTTAATTGTAGTATTGGGCCCGATCGCCGGCAATATGCCGATAAACTCGCCAACGTGTAATGACGTGTGTCCCGTCACGGTAATTACGAATTAATTGACAATAATCATGGAAATGACGGCATTGACTACTTCGACAGTTGATCATTGCAAGTTATTAATAAACTTATGTCTCTGGCAGGAAATTGTTGGGATGAGTTTACGAGTTATTTTTTTTGGCTGATTTGGGTTCGAATGTGGATTCGTTCCCGGACTCTAAAACCGTGTGAATACCAATGAATTTGTTAGTTTTTATGTTATTTATCTACCTTTACTATTACTTGAGGTCTGTAAATGTTATGGACGATGAAGAATCTTCTAAATAGTTAACAGAAAGACGAAACACTTGCGTGATGCAACCAAGCGCCATCTATTCGTACAATTTGAAACACATTTCCTGAAACAAATGAAGGTGACGGATAGGGCACACTAGCGACGCCAATTGATTTAAATTGTTAACAACAAAACCGGATATACCTATTTTTAACAATTTTGAAGCTACAGCCATTCGGAAAACACTATTTATTCAATACTTATAGTTAACTTTTGGGTCTGCTTTTGTACTCGAAATTTGAATTACCGCTTAAAACGGTCACTTAAGGCGTTAATCCACATTTCGAGTGCAAAAGCAGATCAAAAAGTAGTGCACAATTATTAAACAAATAATATAAATGTTTGCTTCGAGACTCCCGCTCCGAAATGGTTCAAAATAGATCCTAAAGTTATTATTGATGAAAACATCAATTCTGCCGATTAAAAAAAAGAGTGATTTGCAAGAATATTTTTTGCCTGAAGAATACAATAATATCTGATCTCTATTTAATGTAAACCTTACAAATGTAGTCTTAAACCAAAATAAAATTATAGTATGATGACTTTTTACTTACCTATTAAAGGAGTTATATATTTTATTGTATCAGTAAAAAAAACAGCAATTTTATACTTTAACTCCTATTATTATCTAAGCGTATAACTCTGTATGATTCTTCTGTATTGTTTAGAAAGCGATGGTAGCTTTGTGGTTAAAATACGCGCCTGCCATAAGGGAGGCCCGAGTTCGAATCCGAGCATGTACCTTTGGATTTTTCAAATCTAATGTGCGTATTTCTACCAATAGCTCAGAGGTGAGGAAAACCATCGTTAGGAAACCTGCACGTTTCGGATAGTTTCTGAAACGTGTAACCATGATTCAGTTGGTCTGGTTCCCTGTTAAAGGGTTGCGAAGGTCAGACGGCAGTCGCTTCATTGTAATTACCTGACTCTCCAAATCCTGTATCACGGTCTAAACGTAACCCAGGCTCCAAAGCTACCGGGAATTAAACGGTAAGATAAGGATATATTACAGTTAATTTGTTGGTGAGTGTCGGTTTTATTCATAATTAATAAATTAATTACTCTACTATCTACCGCCAACAAGGCCCGACCTCAGCATTTGCAACAGTGGCCGTAGCCACTGCAGCGCTGGTTTTCAGGCGGAACCTTGGGCGACGTACGTGCACATATACATACAAGAGGAAGAAAGACAAAACAAAGGAAAAAAATACAATAGAACCAAAGAAAAAAGAATATTAATAACATTAAGTATCCAGTTTTGCTTGTATAAAACTAAAACGATGAGTAAAGTAACTGAGTCGATTTGAAAGTTGTTCATGGTTCAAGCAAAAAGTATTGCTCAAAATAACTCAACCCAATACGTGAGCGTAACATTTCTTCGCCATAGAACCAGCTTACTGCAAAAACACATACATACATTAATATTTATTATCCGCAAATGCTGGGTTGATTTGCACTCTCTTGGTCATTTTTAGAGTTTCGTAGCCCTAAAGAAAATGACGGAACCATTTTAGATTTATTGTCTGTTTGTCAAGACCCGTTTTACCCGACTACGGCAAAGCAAAAGGAGGGTTATGATTTTGACAGGCTATGTATTATGTATGTTCATCTGTTTCCACATAACTTCTAAACTCGTTATCATATTTGAACAAATGAAGTGTCGTTAGAAGCGTCTAGATGGTCTTCTGGTTATTGGCAACATAACGTCACGTTTAATTTATAACAGCGCCCTCTAGGTCCCCTACTAAGGTGTAAGGAACTAAAAATTTTTTTTTCTTGACGGTACCGTGTGGGGTATCAAATGAAAGAGCTTTTTAACACATTTCAAATATGTAATTATATTTACATAACTAAAAATATGTTAAATAAAAATAAAGTTTAAAAAATAAAACCCGACTACCATAAAAACACTCTGTTTGACCACGGCGATACGGCATAATCATTTCAGCAGAGACAATTTTCTTGTTTTGTACTTTTTAGATCGTGTTTTTTTGGTAGTCGGGTTTAAGTTTTTAAACTTTATTTTTTAAAAAGAAAGTCTAGACATGATATTGCTAGAGATATCATGCGGAAATGGCTGTTAAATATTTAATATGTATTTGATATACACCGTTTTTTTAACTATCTTACTCATTTATCGAGGAGGGATTATAAGTAGTACTAGAGAAAACAAACATTGTTCTCAAGAAACATAGGGTCTATTTAAAAAAGAAACCGCACTCCGATAAAAATTGCACCAATCAAACTTTTTTTATGTGATAGGTGACAGACGAGCAGACGGAACGTCTGATGGTAAGCGATTGCCGCCGCCCATTGTCACCCGCGACACCGGGTAGAGTCACAAGTGCGCTGTCAACCTTTAAACCCCCCGGATAGGGCCTCCGGTACCCTCACTCACGCAGCGAAACACAGCACAGTGCTGTTTCACGCCGGTTTTCTGTGAGGCCGTGGTATCACTCCGGTCGAGAAGACTCATTCATGCCGAATCGTGGCTCTCCCACGGTCTGCTGCTGTCAAGCTTAGCTTAAGCTTTTGTAAGGGAAAGTGTTTTTTTTTTCAGAAATAGGAGATGGTTACTTGAATTACCTAATTCAATTGATAAATCGAAAATTGGTCATTTAGTGATAATTCTGAAAAATAATATTTATTGAACAAAATAACAAAAACACAAGAAAATTGAGGCTATAACTGAGAAATAAAATTATGCTAAAAGTAAATAAAAAAGGAAAGTTAAACAAAGTAGGTACTGCTGCCAGCATTTTGGGGACCACAGGGATGCACCCTGTGGTCCCCAAAATGCTGGCAGCAGTACCCCGTTGGATCGCGATGGAAATTCGCTGGGCGACGTAGCTGCCGGCCTTTGGCTCTCCTGTGAATTTGACTAGACGCTCAGCTAAGTGGCGGAAGAAGTCATTTAGTTTTACAATTCAAAGAAAACTATACAATTAAAACAGGACTTTTCGTTTTGTGGAGCTATGTGAGCTGTGTGTATGAAAACAGCGGGGTAGCAGAGTTTTTAACCGACTTCAAAACCAAAAGGAGCAGGTTTTCAATTCGACTGTATATTTTGTATTTACTTACGGCCGCACTGAGAGACGTCATTTAAGCTAATGTTCATTAACTTTAATATCGGTAGTCTTTATGCGTATCAAAATAAGTGTCAATATTTTTTCTAAGCCTACTAAGTTGATCAACGACTCTGAGTGTGGTAGTTAGACTCAGGATTTCAGACACCATGCAAAAACCACTGCGCTATGGCGAACTTTTTGTGTATATCTCGAACTACTTAGATTCGTTTATACGGGACCTTAAGCGAGTACAACTTGCACTTGACCGGTTTTTGTCTCTAAAGACGACTTCGCATTCTTCCCTTCAAAGGCACGTGGTTTAGTATTAAAGTGTTACAAGAAAAATATAGGGCGTGTGAAAAAAGATTGCAGAATACTCTACAATTTATTGAGTAATTTATGATCCTAGTTATTTTGGTTGAACTAATTTAATGATAGTTAGCTATCTAAATAAGGTTTAAGGACTGAAGATAAAACGAAGATATAATATAAGACGAAATAAATTCGGTTTATGGTTTGTCTAGAGTTGATTCCAAAAACTTTTTAAAAAAAAAACTTTTATAAAAAAAAAACTCTCGATTATTAATAACCTAAATTAATGCTTTGACATATTCATTGATAGATTGAAGACAAGACATTCTAATGAGCTTCGAGTCTTTCTGCCTAAATGCAATTTTTAAGTCTCTTTCATCATCTATTGTGTCTTCTGTCTGGGCAGGACGAGGATAAATACATGATACCTCTGTTAGTTCCGGATTATATACCAGCATCTTGCCTAAATATTGACTTGTTCTTAACATCAAAATATTTGACTACTTACTTAGATGGATTCAACAGCGCTTTATACTATGGTCACTGGTAAATACAATCTTGGCGGTGTTTTTTTTTTTTTACATTATAGCGGACAAACGAGCAGACGGACACACCTGATGGAAAGTGATCACCGCCTCCCATGGACATCTGCAATACCCGAGGTATCACATATGCGTTGCCGGCTCTTAAGAAAGGAGTACACCCTTTTCTTGAAGGTCACCAAGTCGTATCTGTTCGGAAACACCACGGATGACAGCTAGTATCTCGGCAGTTTTATCCAGACAACCGGAAATAATCCACATAAAGGAAAAGTACAGCGAAAAATACATAGATAATTTTAACTAAATAATATTCACTATTCTATATTATATATTCCCATCATTAATGTAAGTCTTTGACCTTCCCTGTACCATTACTTCGATTCAAGATAAAACTACATGCACAGAAAAACAATCATGACTTTTAATATCTTAAAGTTTGCCTTAAAGTAGTATCTTCTTGCTCTTATCTCGCGGAATAAAGATGTTACATTATCTCTTCAATTCATTACCGACTCAAAATAACCATCTTAATTATCGGCCGTTTTAAAATTCAGCAATAAACATGGCAGGAGTTGACAAACGATAGTCTTAGCTCTAGTTTATTGACGTGCACTAAAAACATTACACGCTTCGAGCAAAAAAGATACGAAGGTGAAAGAATTATTACGAGCAGAGCACGAGGCTCAAAGCTTACTCTATTAAAATTTCCATAACATGCACTCTAACCATAAATTAATCTAAAAGCTCGCCTCACTCTCAAAGCTATCTCACATGCATCACTACTATCTGCTAAAACTCCTAGCTGCTGTGAAAAAAAACTTTAATAATTCCAATTAACCCTAATAATAGGCTCCGGGCATAGTAGAGAGGCAGTGCGATTAAAAAGACAAATTCTTTAACCACTATAGTACAATAGCAGGTTGCGAGCATTCCGTCGGCCGAAGACTGGCTTTATTAATAGACCGACGACCGGTAGCCACCACAGTTGCCATACTGAGCGAAAGATATGATTAACACAAAGGCGATACATAATAAGCGATATTGGGACCAGTTCGGGGAGCTATGGACATAATATGTAACCGCAGCAGGTTTTCGATCATATCCATTACAGGTCGATGGGATAAACGTTAGCGTTTGCGTTCGCTTCCTCGGCTGCGCAGGAGTCTGTAGGTTGGTTCGGTAACGTAAACGCGGTAATTGAAATGCAAAAGGACTTGGGAGTGAATAACGTGAGCTATACAAGCATGGGACATGTATTCTTAAGCCTTGTGTACAAGCGGTAATTAACGTGTGTTAGTACAGATGCCGACATACCGGTGAGCACGTGATACCCGCAATGTTAGTTTTAAATGAATACTGCGTAGGTTTCAATTATTAGTCAGTATTGTAAACGACCAACGAACGAGACGCCCTGTTGCCCTAGTGGTTTGAGTACCGGGCCGTGATCTCGGGGTCCTGGGTTCGATTCCTGGGTCGAACAAAAAGAGTGTTTCGAATTTTTCGAACATAGCTCGGGTTTGTGATTACCAATCCGCATTTGGCAAGCGTGGTGATTAAGCCTAATCCCATCATAGTAGCGATGACTTGATTTCTATGATGGAGGCCTTTGCCTTGCAGTGGGACAGTTATTGGCTGATACTTTTATAGTTAACGATATTGAAAATAAATATCATTGGTCAATTGATCTACAAATATATTGTAGTCTCTATAAATTATTATTTTCATGTTCAATAAATTTAAAGTATTTTGTTCAATATATGACAATCATGAATTAAGTTTCTTGTTAATAAAAGTGGCTGTTTTCTATTTTCAGTATAATTTTATTTTATTTTATTCGGAAGACCAACAGCTGTCTTAATATGGTAGCAATTACAATAAATGTCTTAAAGCCAATAACAGGTCTTCAATAATAGAATTGAAGTAGGTAACAGTTTTAACATGCGAAGATCACGGAAAGCAACTTATGTAATACACTTTCACGTTATATAATATACTTTACCTTTATTATTAGAGTAGCGACTCAGACAAAATGAAAACAAATGTAATAAATATAAGAATCGCATCGACGCATCAAATCTATGTAAGAAGTATAAAGTATGGTGAGATAGAGTATATTCTCGCAATGGCATTATCGTAAAAAGACACTCTAGACGTATGGTATTCTCTAAGCTGGGACATGGTATAAACAAGAAACTGTTAAAACTGCTAGATAACTATTTAAAATAGTGCCTTATCTGACGATGGACGGGACGATCTTGCAGCGATGAAGGATATACTTTGTTATATGATCTAAATATGGTATAAGTGAAAATATCTTCAGTTAGCACGAGGGCTGGTACTGTTTACGAAGAATAGATGAGAAAATAAACCTCTTCAAGAGTATTAGTTTTAGGTGACGAGTGGGGCACACTGGCAACGCCAATCGATTTTAATTCTAAGCTACTTAAACGGATCTATTTTAAACAATTTCTGGTTAAAATCTCTCAGAAAATACCTATACTATTTATTTAATACTTATAGTTAACTGTTTGGTCTGCTTTTGCATTCGAATTTTGGATTACCGCCGAAAGTGGCCGCTTTTGGCGTGAATCAATTATTTCGCGTACAAAAAAGGACCCAACATTTGTGCATAGGTTATTTCATAAATAGTATAAGTGTTTGCCCAGAGATTGTAACCCCGAAATTGTTTAAAATAGATAGATAGATCAGTTTTAGTAGCTAAAAATTAAAATCGATTGGCGTCGCTAGTGTGCCCTACCTGTCACCTTAAGTTTTCATGCATTCAACGCCAAATTAAGTGGACATCATTCATTTACCACCTACTATTTGTAGAATAGGCCACCCTCACTCTTATCGAGGTGTCGTAAAAGGCGACTAAGGTAAGCTGCTGGCATGATCATCAGCACCCAGAGAAGGAAAACTCTGTATTTATATCAAAACTCTCGCCAACCCGTCTGCCAAGTGTGGTGAGTATGGCAATTACCCCTCATGTGATTGAGGGAGGCCCGTGCCACAGCAGTGGGGACTTAAATGGGCTGATGATGATTCATTTACCAGTGAAAAAGAAGGTACCACAAATATATAGTTACCAAAAGTCACTAAACAACATTTTATCACACTTAAGGCGAGAATCGAATCCACAATATTTGGAACGAGGAGCAGGACCAACTCCGACTTCGAGCCAGTCATACAATGTCAAAGTCAAAGTCAAATAATTCTTTATTTGCATAGGCTTGTACACAGCACTTACAAATCGTCATACATTTGAATGACTTAAAACTATTTATAAGTACTTATGTATAATTTACATGTTAATACATATATATGTTTTACTACAGCACTGTGTATATATTAATTAAGTGACGGAATGTTTTATGTGCACTCTAAAACCAATTAAGATCAAGATGGTATTGTTTAGACCACGTTGTGTGACTAAGTAGTGCATTAATAAAAAAACAGTGCGCCGATTAAGGAATTGGAATTTTCAGCAAGGCACCTAATTAAATGCAAAGTTATTTTATCAGTCTAGCGATCAGTATTTCATTCTCATTATCACAGTGCAATGCCAAAACCAAATTAGTCATCGAAATATGCATTCCGCCCGACAGATGAGTAGACATGCGTCGAAAAAAACTTAATCTAACCACATACATTCGCAGCGCACGCACATTTAGTGATGTGCCAACTAAAGTCACTCTTGAGTTAAATCGTACTAGGTGATCATGGCATTGTTGGATAAAATATTGCTCGGTAGGTATCATAGTGGTTGCCGCCGTCGGATCACTTTTGCGACTAAGTATATGATGAAGTATGTAGTGTCAATTGCCAGCGTATTTATTTATTAATTCTGGCTCTGACGGTAATCAGCAGCTGAATTAGGTGGAGTTATTACTTGCATCGAAATATTAACATTAATGTGGATCTTCCCGGCATTTAAAATAGACATCAAAAAATTCAATTTTGGTGGTATCTCCTAAATTACGTACATCAATAAATTTGTGAATCTGAAACAAATATGGTATTTTTAAACTCTGTAAAACTAAACGTGACATATCCCCTTCATTCTAACGCTTTATGAAATCAGTGTAGGTACCAAATTAACATTACCTAGTTCCGACCTCTTGTAATCAGTACAAGACGGTATTTTTACATTTTTGATGTAGGATTATTATATAAAAAATCAAAAAATAACTGCCATTTTTGAGTAATGATTTTTATTCTTATTGCGGTAGAACTTTGCTAGAGTACGGTGCTCGGGTTTGTAGACTGTTTGTTCATTTACATGTTTCAACTCTGACTGACTCGAGTCGTGTTTAGCCCGGTTCGGCACATCTCAACACATACCTAATGACGAGTATCCGCCAATTAAAGGTCCTACTGGTGTGCTCCGTACTCGGCTGCGACAAAAACTTGCCCCGGAGCGTCGCGGAGGCGCTACCGAACTTAATTGGCCGCAGTTATTGACTGTGGTTATTGTGCTACGATCGGCGAATAAATCGAAGGCCGTTTCTGTGCTGTCTAGTGTGTGGGTTGACAGGCATTGTCAAAATTATTAAACAAATATTATGAATATAAAACCAAAATATTTAAAAATTGGTAATTTTTATGTCCCATGTGTATTCGACATGTTCTTTTCTTTTGATACAATATTTGCTTTCATTACTTTCAATCCTAAAGCCTTAATTATTTGGTATGTATAGATAGCCGAATTCGATTTATTAAGTTCGTGTCATGAATTTTGAAAACAATCATTCATTTTATTGGAATAATGAGAAAGTCTGGCAACAAAGTACGTAAAGAGATTGGTAAACCTAGAAAAACATTCTTAAACAAACGTTTCTTGTTTTGTCAGCCCTATACCACAGTCGACAACATATCACATTTTGATCTATTTCTGTGACAATCCTAGCAAAAACTTTACCGCGAAATTGCGTTCACGATTGGCAGATAAAGACCATCAGCACCAAATTTGGAAACTGAAATTTTAATTGTCTACTTACTTAGCTCATTGAATCTGTTTACTGGACACTTTGTCCGTGATGAATTACCCTTCGTTCGGTCGTCTATTCTCTCCAGTGTGCATTTTATAGCTTGCTCTTGTTTTTCTAACGTAACGTGGATACAGCTAGTTACTCAAACCTATTTGTTGTAATCATAGAGTTGTTTTTAGAATACTTAAAAATAGTTAGGATCATAAAACGAAACGACCAAATATAAATTTGAATGGTTTGATATAGAAGTAAAAATCGTGAAAAACAGGTAAAAGACTTGAGTACGAAACTTCAGAACGCATTGTTTTTTAGGCTCGACGTCGTCTTCCGATGACGTATAAGAGATAACATTTCAATTATAATTAATATTCCATTATCTGGACACGCGTAAAGTAATCGGATACCTTTCTAAGTAATGTATACGTAACGATAAGATATCAATGTCTTAACCCTTTAAGATTACTATAAAAACCCTAATTTCATCCAATAAAGCAAGCAGTTCAGAACCGACATCCGTTGCATTAATACATCACCCAGCGACCCACTCATCTCATGGCGACCCTGCCAGGATTGCGACCTTTTAAAAAATAAAAGTAAAAAAACTAAAACCCAACTACGACAAAAAACATCGCTGAAAAAGTATAAAACAAGCCTTCGTTGTCAATTTATGCAATATTCACTATGTAGAGATAAAATTTCATGTTTGGAAATCCGCAGTCACACGTTGTCAAAGGGTAGTATATTTAACGTGTGACTACGCCTTTCCAAACATGAAATTTTATCTCTACATAGTGAATATTGCATAAATTGACAACGAAGGCTTGTTTTATACTTTTTCAGCGACGTTTTTTGTCGTAGTTGGGTTTTAGTTTTTTTACTTTTATTTTATTTGTACTATTTTGGTGTCCAAGTGCTAGTAATATATATATATATATATATATATATATATATATATATTCAAAATGTACAAGTCAAGCGCTTTCAAATGATACCAAACACGGCATATTTATCATAACTTTATTTTTTTACTCTGTATGTTTTGTCCGCTAGAGGGCGCCACATTAGATTTTGTGAAACTTCATATAGCCTATAAGCAGCGGACGATCAAGACGCTTATAATGATATGTCATTTGTCGAATTCTGATAAGTAGTTAAGAAGTTACGTGGAAACAGATGAACATACATACATACATACATACATACATTCATACATACATAGCCTGTCAAAATCATAACCCTCCTTTTGCTTTGCCGTAGTCGGGTAAAAATACTAGTCTTTCTAAAATGTACAATTGGATTGGTTTCAACATTTTCAGGCCCAAAATTATTAGATCTTTGAGTGAATGTGTTTTTTAACCTTAAAAATGTTTTTAAAACAAAAAACATCAACATTTCCAGCTGTTGTAGTCAACTGCTGGACATAAGCCTCTCCAGATCATCAGCTACTCGCTTCCAGCTCGCATCTTGCGCAAATTTATTTATGAATTTATTCAAATCATCCTGCCATTCCTATAACTCAAAAATAAGTAACCAATAAAACAATAAACAGAATACTAGTTGACATATTAAGTGGTATTAATCATTTAGTATGTCAACTAGTGTATTTTGTTAATTGTTTTACTCAATTGCCTTTCAGTTTCGTCCATCAGGTTTTATCAGCTCATTGCGTATGTAAAGTGAGCCGATTGGCGGGCGACGGGTGGCGACTGGCGCGTGGCGGCCTGCGCTCGCGACGCGCGGGCACTGGCACACACGATCCTGAAAGACAACTTTAGTGACGACCTTAAACTAAAAGGCTGCTATATTACTTTTAGCCACTTTTCACTTTTGATGCCATATAATGTCTGAAAAACTCTATCGATCTGAGATACGGCAGCACGGTAATACGGTTTTGACTGCCTCGTTGGTGCAGTGGTCGCACTTTAAAGCGACGGCTGCGCTTGGGGTCCCGGGTTCAATCCACGGGTCAGGCCAAAATTTGTATTTGAGTTTTCTGTTAACACATTCGCAGTGTTAGCCCGGAGTTTGGAAGTTAGCGGTCACTAACCCCGTGCCTCGTTGGTCCTGCGCCCGATCCCTCTCCGGTCATATCACACTGGTGTCCCGTTATACCTATTATGAGGGCAAGGGAATAGAGAGTGCACTTGGGTTTGCGCACACGCTTGAGCACTTTAATATATCCTGCGTAAGTGGCTGATCGTTGAGATTGGCCGCCTTAGCCAAAATCCGATACTATTTTTAATACGGTTTTAGGTATTAGCTCATTATATATACACTGTTAAATTTTAGTGGTTGCTTTGACGAATCCCTCTTGATAGTATCATATAAAGTCCTTTAGCAAGCACACAACTACCTAGTGCGTTACAGAGACACCAATCCTCGAGATATTTGATTATGAAAAAATATGGCTGATGTCGCATGAAAACCATACAAAAAAAAACTATGTTTCTGCGATATATATATTTATTGGAGAAATATCACAAGCACAAAATTTGGGCTGCTACACGATCCTGAAAGACAACCTTATTGTCGTCTTCAATCTTTAGATTATCACAAAGGTGATTAAGGTGCCTTTGTGATAACTGATGGTTCTATCTCAAACCCTGTATAAAATATAAATTATTGAAAGTTAGAATTGAACATTATAAGCCCAAAAGAAAATATTTAAAAGGTAGCATAGCTACTACTATCAAAAAATTAAGAGCTTTATTTATAGAGCCGAAAAATAAACTCATTTTGGTATATGACAATAAATCTAAAATCCATATTCTCCTTTTCTAAGTCAATCCATATTCTCCTTTTCTAAACGTGGATTTTCTCCAAAATGTGCAAACCAAACCAAAACGATCGTGTCTGCTGTCAATACAAAAAGAGGAAATAAATAGAGCGAGCGGTTTTCGTTCGAAATGTGATTTTGTAATATAGGCGCTTTTTACCTCGAGGACGGCCAGTTTAGCGGTTTCAACGGTAAGTGTTCAATGCTGTTAAAGATTATAAAAAGTTAAGGTAGATACTTTTAGATGAGAAAATATTTTTATAATTTTTAATAGGTACGTGTGCATTAAAACTTTAGCAGAGCAGCTGAATCAAGCTTGTTTTCGGCTCGTGAGTTTGCAACTGGTGAGTTGAGGCGCGTGGCAAGTGGCGCACTTGCGTGTGACTGGTTCTGCTCAAGCCACATAGTGCCACAGTGTAGTCTCGACTGGGTGGAAGCATTTAGTATGCCACCGTCAATTCGTGCGGTTAAAGACTTACTGCATGGTACTAAGTCACTTAGGCGGGTTTTGACTAATCTTTATCCGTGGACAAAGCTATGGTATAACGTCAGATTTGTATTCGCGCGCTATTCCGTTGATTTAGTATCGGATTAAGGTTAGTCGATTCGGCCCTTAGCTTGATTCGTAATGTTCACTGATTTTGTCTTAACCGTTAAGCATGCTTGGATACCATTAGGACGCGTTTCTTAAAAAAATCTACAAAAAAAAAACTCCCTTCAAAACCACGAACTAAAAAGTGTAAAATAACATTTTTTTAAACTTTCTACACTTTAATTAACATTTATAACAGTACACTTACCGAAGTCGGGGCCCAAGACCATCATGTAATATTTCAATCAAATATTCAACAGGGATTAGGCGCCGACTTCAATAACACCTTTTCTCGAGAGTACTGTTATAAAATGTTATTTAAAGTGTGTGAAGTGTTAAAAATTTAATTTTACAGTTTTTAGTGTTATATATTTTGATTTTTAGATAGATGTTGTGCAGCTTTGATAAAAAATTACAAAAACATTTCATGTGCCTATAAAATTTGAGGATTGCCCCCGACTTCTCTGTGATCCCTTCAACAGATCCTGACATGATGAAAATGGGACCAATTTGGAAGTGTGTTCTTTCAAAAAAAAATGTGTAAATCGGTCAACGATTCGCGGAGAAATCGGTGAACATACATAATAATAATAAAAAAACATACAGTCGAACATAGAACCTCCTCCTTTTTGAAGTCGGTAAAAATAGACTAAATTTTGCGAAATCCGGCTTCCTTATATATATATTCCTTCCTTAATAGTTTCAAACTGTACCAATAGATGGCATAGGGTGCCAATTACATCTCGCAAATGTTGCGCCTGGTTTTTTACTGTCGGTAGAAATTAACAGCTTATGTTAAAACTCGGCCGAATATTTTACGAATTTTTTGATGATCAGTAAAAATGTTGTTATGAAAATATATACTAACAACGAAAAATATTGGTAAGATTCTTAACTCTTAAGTCTTAAAAGTTTCAGCCGAATTTCCCCCTAAGCCGAATTATCCTCTTTATAACTAGTACAATTTCGTGATTGTATCTAGAATGAATATACTATCTGGAAACACGTACTCTTTAAGTGTCTGATGACTACTATCTGTATTACGCCTTAAAATAAACCTTATCCTCTGTTCATGCATAAATTTATATTTCATCCTATTCCCGGTTTCACCGAAGATACTTGTTTTAGCAACAAACGTTGGATTGAGCCGGGCTTTTTTTTTCGTTTTGGACGAGACGTGTATTTCATTTATTTCTTAATAAGCGATGCGAATGTCCTCTGCCTGTTTAATTAAGCCATAGTAAAGAGCGGCTTTGGTTCAAGAGATCTGCATAGATATTTGTGTTTTAATCGAAAATATTTATAGATCAGCGATTTTTATTTTTTTCGATGGCTTAATGCTGATTAAGATAATATTTTATTAATGTGAGTTGTCGTTATTGGTATTCGAACTGGAGGCATGAAGTACCTACCGGCTTGTTTATTCCGAATCGGATTTATAATTGGTTATGATTAGTCATATTTGTTCAAAAACCAAGTAACCTTAAACATACTATGTGCTACCTAACCATACGCTGCAGCAGCTACAAAATATAATCTTGGGTACCTAATTAATAACTTTGGTTGGAGATTGGTGCATGTCATAATAAATAAATAAAGTCTAACAACATCTCATGCATTGAGAACAGAGGTATTACAAATTATATAACTTAATTAGTAGGTATATATTAGTTAGGTACGTATGTATAAGTTATGCATATATTACAGGATCGATGATCTGGTGAAGGTCGGGGGAATCTCTTAGAATCGGGCGGCACAGGACCGATCTGTGCGGGAGATTGTTGGGGGTGACCTATGTCTAGCAGTGGATATTAATTGGCTGAAATGATAATGTATTATTACCTACGGCGAACTGTACAAACACACCTTTGGAGTATGAGGCTGGGTCATTACCAAATACGCCATCAGTCAAGTCAACAACATGTAGTTTTTCTGGTTAATATGTATTTTATAGCGTTCCATTAATTTGGCTACCTCATGCGCCAAAGATAGTAAATGATCTATGATCTAAACCTGCTAAGGTATGTACTTACCTACTTCAGGAACAGGTTGATGTATGTACTGTAGTCTGATAAATTTATAACTTCATTAGTTTATATCCACGTACGTTTTTACGTTACACATTCACACAGATCATATTATACATATAAATAAAATAACATAAATAAATATTTCACAACATCACATACATTGATCTAACTCTGAGTTAGGTAGCTCAAGCACCTGTGTTACGGATATCAGAATCAACAGGGATGAATTACAAATATATACATATAATACTTTTCTTTTGTAAATACATACTTATACATAGCAAACATCCAGACCAATACAAACAAACATGTTCATGCACACAAATGTTTGTACTGTGCGGGGATCGAACCCGCAACCCTTGTATCAGAGGCAGCGTGCACTACCACTGTTCCAATCGGGTCGTCAAACCCAAACATATATCTATATTGTTTATAAAGAGGTAAATTCTATAGAAAACGACAAGGCGTATTAGATAGATAAAAAAGCGCAAAACTTGCGCGATGTTATCGATGTCCAGCGCCATCTATCGGTCGGTACCTCGAGTTTGAATCTAATGTCCCGAAATAAAATGAGGGCGGGACACTAGTTAGCCAATACATTGATGAATGAACTGTCGTTTCGTATGAATAAAGAAACCCTTTTTGCTTTTGTATCGTTTCGACAAAGTTCTACTGGTGATGGCTTGTTTATCGAGTATTTCGGGTGGTAAAAAGAAGAATCTTGTGTGTCCCGAGAAGCTGTCCCCTTAAGAATTTCTTGACAAGCAATTAAATCGACAAACAGCGACACTTGGCTACGGTTTCTATAAAAAGTACACACGCCATTATAAATCTTATTTCTTCAACTACTGTGTCGGTAATGGTTTTCATCAAGAAATGAAATTAAACTTTTCGGAGAGTTTTGGTTTATTATTCATTTTTGGCGGAACTTATAAATAAGTGGACATCGATACATCTTCATACAAGCGCGCCCCGCGGTGGCTCTTGTTGTCCATGTACACGGTTTTTTGTAAAACAAATTGATTTTTTGACCTCGTTAGCCGAACCATTCACTTGACTGTAAACGTAAGTTAGAGTACTGTAAAGTACTGTAGTAAGGTACTGTAAAGTAAGAAATGAAACATCATTACTGGGCATACAATAAGTAATGTACTTATTGTATGCCCAGTAATGATGTTTAACTAAACTACTTAACTTAACAGTCGACTGCTTCGGTGGCGTAGTGGTTAGTGCGTTGCACTATAAAGCGACGCCTGCACAAGAGGTCCCGGGTTCGATCCCCGGGTGGGGCCAAACATTTGTACCTAAGTTTTCAGTAAGAAATTCTTAGTGTCAGCCCAGAGTCTGGAGGTTGCTGGTCTTGTACCCCCGTGTCTCGGAAAGCACGTTAATCCGTTGGTCCTGCGCCCAATCCATCTCTGGTCGTGTCACAGTAGTGTCCCATCGGAATATGAGGGTAAGGGAATAGAGAGTGCACTTGTGTTTGCGCACACAGTTGAGCACTATAATATCTCCTGCGTACATGGCTGATTGTTGAGATTGGCCGCCGTAGCTGTAATCGGTTGGAAGATATTATAAACTTAACAAGATCTTTTATATAACAGACTAAAATTTCATGAGCAACGCCGCGGGTGTAGTCTAGTAATATTATAAGTATGTTTTTAAATAAAATTTCTAAAAACAGGGTTTACCAGTTCCAAAAACATTGGAAAGTAAAAAAAAAGAAGAATGTCACAAAAGAAAGAATACAAAAGGTCACACATATATTTTATAGCCTCACAGGTTAATGGCAATAATTCTAGCTATTGTAAAAAATATTGTGACTTATGAAGTGCGAGATAGCAAAACGAGAAACGAAGTTTAAATAAATACCAGCATCATGGCGTAAAATATACCCCGGCTTTGTAATATAATTTATTCAGGATTATAGGAATAGGGTTTTAAATTTAAATATCTAATGAAAAATACTCTTCGGCATTCCTTTACATATGTGAGGCTATCATATTCGTGCCATTAGTTTTTGTAGCGTGTGTAATTGCGACATTTATCATGGAGGCAATCATGCGTTTGGCGCGGTGAAAATATTTCATTCATTAGCACTTGTGTGCATGTGTCGTGCATGTTAGGAGGAGGGCTTCACAATCTGTGTTCACTAAAATGTAATAAATAATTCTGTGCGTCCTGTGAAAAGTGGTTCAAGTCGACATATATCGAATTTGATTTTCTTCTTGATACTTCATCACTACAAAAATCTTCTATTATTCTGTGTAATCAGACATAAAATATCCACTCCAAAGCCTTCATATTCTTAGGAAGATGAGAGAGAAGGCTACTGAAACCTTTGAGTCTTTTAAGGCAGTAAGAGCGTCGCCACGTCTATTAGGTGTTGCGGTGGTCTTCATTCTCGAAGTTTTCCGTTGATATTCTCCATTTGTCCATTTTTTGTCCAATTTTTGACCATGGGAGAGCATGAATGGGCCGGCTCGACCGGAGTGATACCTCGGCCTGACAGAAAACCGACGTGAGACAGCACTGTGCTGTGTTTTGCTGTGTGAGTGAGACATGAGCTGTGTGAGGGTACCGGATGTCAATTCCTCGGAAAAGGGGGTTTAAAGGTTGGCGGCGCACTTGAGACTCTACTGGTGTCGCGGGTGTCTATGGGCGGCGGCAATCGCTTACCATCAGGCGATCCGTCTGCTCGTCTGCCACCTATTAATTTGTATCCTCCCGCAGACTATTCGGGCAGGTCATCAAAATTCTACGAAGATCGAGCGCGACACCATGTTTTTTTCTGGTTATAGGCGACATGACGTCACGTTATATTGACTACAGCGCCCTCTAGGGGACTTAGAGTAAGGAACTAAAAAAAAATTGCTTGACGGTACCGTGTGGGTTATCAAATGAAAGACCTTTTTTAGCACATTTCAAATATGTAATTTTATTTACATAACTATAAATATGTTAAATAAAAATAAAGTTTAAAAACTAAAACAAGAATCAAGAAAATAGACGTGGCGACCTAACCTAATAGACGTGGCGACGCTCTTACTGCCTTAAAAGACTCAAAGGTTTCAGTAGCCACTCATCTTCCTAAGAATATGAAGGCTTTGGAGTGGATATTTTATGTATAAAACTAAAAAGTACAAAAATAAGGCAAAATAACAAATTGCCATGATATACTGACAATTACCATTTCAGTGGACGCTGTAAACCATGCATCAACTAGGGTGTTTTCTATGTATTATAAGTATGCATTTACAAAAGAAAAGTATTATATGTATATATTTGTAATCCCACTGTTGATTCTGGTATCCGTAACACAGGTGCTTGAGCTACCTATCTCGGAGTCAGATCAATTTATGTGATGTTGTGAAATATTTATTTATATCAACTTCACCTAAGAATTTAAAAATCTAATTGCTTTAAATTTTGCTTAAAGATTTAGGCTACGTATTGTAACTTTTTTGTGTACCTAGACCAGAGGAAACCATACCAGCGATAACCTTGTCGCTCTGTAAGGGGTTACCAAATCCCTTATCTTTCTCGAAAGACCCCGATGTGGAATATTCGACACTATCCGTTATATACACGTGTATAAGCTGCTGTACGATGTATCAGGACACCAAGTAGGTAACACCGTCTTTATACAAGTTTGCATGCTTTGTCACCCCCCTCAGTACTGAACACACTCAAGTAGTACGAAGACCCGTTTGATCGCCTCGCACGACAGACCGAGAACACCTTGCATAATTCTGATTGCCCCACGCCACAGGGCACTTCGTCACTTAACTGATTCAACATAATAAGAAAAGCTTTCTGTTTTGATTAAAAACACAATTAAGATACACACAGTGGCAGCTTATAATTATTCGCAAATTAAAATATTGCCATTGCCCCGGCCATTGAAACGACTCAGTTCATCACTGACGCAAATTATTACGGCTTTGAGCGTCTGCGCTTCTGTTGCCACTCTTATTAACAGCTTTATATGAAATATTAAATTTATAATAAATGAACAGTTTAAAGCTGAATCCCCAGCAAGGTTGGGTAAGATGAATACTAAATGTGTCCTAATTATTATTTCAATACTTCATACTCCTCTTTTATAGACAATAAACTGGGCCGAGATTAAGGGCAATTAAAATGTAAGTCGGTTTCACAATTCGTTGTTCACTGGTTGAAGGAATTAATTTTCTCGTAATAAAACCTTGAAGCTCCGCACTTAACCAAATTCAATTATCAGTGCTGGGCTGAGGGGATCCGTCAGGGGTTAAGCGGTTTTTATGAAGTTAAAAAGAACATGGATAGGTCGTGCATCTTGGTGGCGGTCATGGTGTCAAAGTTTTAAACCATCCTAGCTACGTTATGAGATGTGATTCGGCGGGTAGGGCTAAAACAAACCGCGTGTCCTGATGCAATTCAAAGGTTTTCAATTAGTGTCTAGTGGTTTTTTTTAGTGTACAAATTTGGTGTTTAAATGTGCAGTGAAGTGTCGAAAAGTGATCCTAATAATAAGAATCGTTGAATTATATCGTTTTTAACACTGCTATTGTATGTCGAGTGAGTTGTCTAGTACAACAACTTGCTTGGACGTAATAGTCTTAAAGCCCGCTGAACCCGTAGGTCGATAAAACGTAAAAACACCGGCGTTATATTGAGTGACTGTGACATTGACTGACTTCGACTGTTGACTTCCTACTTATTCTCAATAAGTTACTTGACACTGGCAAATTATCTTCAGGTAGAGCCATATTAAAAAAAATACGTAATAATAATCATGAGATGATTGGATGATCACCACAACAAATATAGTCGGAAAAATTATCTGCATATTATTTCAGGTCATATTATTTCTTTTATATAGGTAATTAAAAATAAGCACACTAATTAATTTTTCAGATAAAAATACATCGATTGTCTCTGAAATTATTTGTGTTTTTAATCCTTATGAATCCGAAATCCCGTTAGATTAAACCTTAGTTTACAATATAATAAATCAGATTCAACCCCATAAGCAGGTCATATTATAGCTACAAAGGCACAATGGTAATCTATAGCAGTAAATGTTTTATAATTGACTATGTTCGACTCATGTGAGATTACTAATAGTTAATTAATTAATTATACCCCTGATTGTACAACACGAATGCAGTATTGTTAAATTTATTATTATTTTCTTCTTAAATATAGTGGTCAAGTGTACTCAGACTGAAATTGAATTGACAACATTAAGTCGTTAAAATTTCATCGTTTGGATTATTTAAATGTAAAATAGAGTTAAAATTATTCAAAACGGATTTTTTTATTATTAATAATTTTAATTTTTAATATGATAAATAGTAATTTTAAATTCTGCTCATTCTAAAACGACGTAAGTACCATTAGATGACTTACTATAGTAGTTTCATTGCTCCTAGCTCGCCAAAAAACATTCATCCAACTTCTAATACTTTGACCTGATTCCGTACTAAATAGCTTAAGAACATTATGTTGTGTGCGTGAAAATTAACGATTGCTTTATACACAAAATAATTAAATCCAGAACGCCGGCCGCCTCATAGCGAAGCGTCGAACAGACGATAAGTACATGCCACACACAGCTCGCGCACGTACAGAAATCTCGTTGTGTTTCGGCGTGAATTACCTCTGTCACCGTCCACTCTGTCTCCATCACGTTTGTCTCTACAAACGTGATGGAGAGACACGATACGACATTGAGCTATAACTATAACGAACTCTTCGATAGCAGGGTTAGCCGACTTTCAGCTATAGAGTAAAATGTATATCTTCACGGCGACCGTCGCACCGCCCTGGTAGTCACGAATGACAACGGTATCTTATGCTTACCCACGCATAGGTATAAAATATGCTGCTATCTTTAAAACTTAGTATAAAAGTTATAAATATATGGAAACAGACAAATCCAGTCACCACCGACAAAGTAAGCAGAAGATACTTCGCCACCTAGTGGTCTTAGTGTCGGAACAAAGCGTCTGCATTCAATAGTAGTCTTTGGCGTCTGCATTTCTGAACAATCGAAAAAAAAAATTGGGGTCATTATTTCGGAAACACGCTTTGCTTGTGCGATGTAAAAATACATAGTGACATCTACCGGAACACTTAGTAATTAGTACTTGCTAACAAACTAGGACATATGAAAAGCAGGCGCTTCGTTGTGACATTAAGACTACTAGGTGGCGTTAGTTTCCATACAGTAATAATTTTGTTCTACGAGTAAGAAGATGACAAACCATGCTTTCAGCGTCTACATATTACTCAAGAATTCCTGCTAGTATTGCACTCGCCTTTAAAAATAATTTTTTTCATCAAATCTCTCAGTTAACCTTACATGTTATTATGGATAATTGAAACGATTATTCCACGAAGAAAATGCAAGGGTGTAATTAATATTGGTTATTAATTCGCAGCTCGTAACAAGTACGGTTGGTGGAATATGAAGACGTCTGGCTTGTGTACAAGTGGTGTAACATTGAGTTAGAGTTTGGCCCATCCCTTAATTTGCGGATTTATATTTGTACAGAACGGGACGGCGTTGTATGCATGTCACATCACCTGAAAATCTCAAAAACCGTAAATTTATAATTTTCCTAGGAAATATACGGCTTTTCAATCTATCTTACATTAAAATATACTACAGGGTGTATCGCTAAAATTTACATCACTTTAACTACCTCTTTTATCAATTCTGAACAACATTGTTCTACGACTTCTGGAACGCATAAATAAGCTTAAACTTTGCATACAACATCGGTAATATGACTTGTTTATTTTGCATGGAAATTGATAAAAATCAAAGTTGATCAGTTCAGTTCAGTAGAAGAGGTAGTTTAGGTAACGTGTAGGGCACACTAGCGACGCCAATTGATTTTAACTTTTAGCTACTAAGCCGGATCTATTTTAAACAATTTCGGGGTTACAATCTCTCGGCAAACACCTATACTATTCATTTAATACTTACAGTTAACTGTTTGGTCTGCTTTTGCACTCGAATTTTGGATTACCGCCAAAAGTGGCCGCTTTAGGCGTGAATCAATTTTTCGCGTACATAAACGGACCCAACATTTGTACATGGTTATTAAATAAATAATGTAAGTGTTTGCCGAGAGGTTGTAACCCCGAAATTGTTTAAAATAGATACGGTTTAGTAACTACCAATTTATATCGATTGGCGTCGCTAGTGTACCTTAAAGGGATGTAGACGTCAAAAGCAACATATTTTTGAGTTGAATGTACGTAATATATAAATAAGTTTGCTTAAAACATTTCGATCGACATTTCATTTTGTAATTTCCTCTTAAATCATTTCGACGTTTGAATCATTAATAATAAATGACGATCCTCCTAGCGTTACCAAGGTTAACCGGCAAAGGTCACGGAATCATCTCAAGAAAATTAAGCAAACTAATTACATATTAATTACTCGTACATTCAATAAGCATTCTAGTCGATAATTACCGTTCTTCAAAGAGTTACACGAACTAGCAATTAGCTTCCCCGCGTCTCAAATCTGCTTCAAGCTTCAACATGGCGAGATTATCCCTGGGTTCGACATCGTTTGATTTGCCCCTGATTTATTGCAGCATGGGAAACTTAAAGCCTTATTACCGTAAAGATAATTATTGGTTTAAGAAACGCGAGCGGCAGCTTTTAAAATTAATGGACGCGTGAATTAAACTCTGTGTGCAGAGAGGTAATGAAGATAACGCAGGGTGGACGCAGCGCGATAAACTTGTGACGGCGTTTCTGGCTTCAGATAAGCCTTTAATTACTATGATAAACCCGGGAGTAACAGCTAGGCTTTGAGATCCACCAATTAGAACGGCAGAAGAAAAAATATGGTTTTCGGATGATTCGGGAAAGATTACACGTTGGTATGGACGTCTGAGCAATTCGTTGGGTGCTTTTATGGCGGGGACAAATGGGTTGACTTGATACGAATCAAGTTACAAATACAACAATCATGTCGAATTATCTTTATTGTGTTTTCCTTTAAAGATATGTCATTTTATTTTGATCAGTATACCTACTCATTTGCTTTTTAACCATACCGGGAATTTATAGAGTTCCTTGCAAGATTTTGCGTTTGTTAAAACTTTTTTAAAATACACTTACGTGCATATTTGTTTTTATCCAAAAGTGACAAACAATTGCATGTTGAGAAAATATTTTGAAGATAGAATTTCAATAATGAACTCGAATTCAATATAGAACTTGATAAAAGTAGTCTTTAATATTGGTAATGGTAAAATGAAAGTCTACGAAAAGTTGGTGATAGTTTGCCTGTAGGTAATTATTTAAGAGCGGCCCGGTGTTATTCACTCCTAGGTAGCAAAATAAGATAAAAACAGAAGCTTTTAAATATTAACTCAGTTTGTATGAGTAATTTAAATGAGAAATAGCGGACCCGGACGCAAGGAACATAACCTACCGTAATTTCTCCGGCGTTTAGGTAAAGTCGGCCATTTTATGTTGCCGCTCAACCATCAATCTTGCGTTCATTAAGTGCTTCCGAAGTATAGATTGCTCGGCCCCCGACCCGCCCCGCCCACTTTTCGCACGAACTTGCGAAATGTGTTTATAACGATGCCTAGTACCCACCCACATGACACTTACGTGATTTTGGCGTTCCGCGGACGAATTAGCGGGCCTGAAAGGTCGCGACACGAGGAAAGATCATGAACTGGAAATGTTTTGGTGTTTCTGTCTAGTTTATAACACACGATGTCGTATATGTGTCGCAGTAAGATAGATGAAGCCGTAATATAGTTATATCCCTAGGGATATACTTATGTACCGTAACATAGTTATACGAAAGCTGTACGAAAGCTAATGTTTAATGTCGAAAACCAGAAATAAATTATTTACTTTCTGAAAAAAGAAACATAAAATATTAAATAAATGATGTTTCGAAACCCGACATCTTTCTTGGACAGCACGCTCTTGACCATTTTCAATATCATGAATCCATCCATTTCCTAGTTAACGAAAATGATTGTACGAATTGATTGATGGTAGCTCCAGTAAATTTGCACTCTATAGATTATTCCATGTTACCTATCAACGAAACGTATAATTATATCGACATTAATCTTTTTGGTTTAATGCCAAATTGAACTGGTTTAAATCGATTCCTTGAATCGAGCTGACGGATTTGGACGGAAATGATGAATAAAAGTCGGTTTTGTCGAGTTTCCGCTATCAATCAACTTGAAACAATGCCCTCGGCACCACTGCATACAGGATCCAATGAGTGGTGGACTGTGGACACATCCCATATGAGATATGTATGGGCGGCGAGTAGAGATACAATGTTGTATATTTTATCGATAAAAAAATCTATCAGAAACTATCGACTTATAAGACAAAAGGTGACATCGGTTACATTGAAGACCAAAACGAATTTTAGAAAGCTGAGCTTTCGGAGTTTATAGAAAAGTTGTACCAAACAACGTTAAGATGGATCATGTCCCTGGTCGATTCTCTTTCTTATGCGATTGTGAGGATACGTGATATTAATTAGACTAGTTTTAATCTGGTCCATTGTTTGACGAAAAATGGTGTTGACGAATTCAGCTCCAGTTGATTTACAGGCCTTGATTCTTGGTTTTTATCGATCATCATCATCATCAGCCCATTTAAGTCCCCACTGCTGGGGCACGGGCCTCCCTCAATCACATGAGGGGTAATTGCCATACTCACCACGCTTGGCAGACGGGTTGGCGAGGGTTTTGATATAAATGCAGAGTTTTCCTTCTCTGGGTGCTGATGATCATGCCAGCAGATTTACCTTAGTCGCCTTTTACGACACCTCGGTAAGAGTGAGGGTGGCCTATTCTACTCTGCCGGGAACCACACGGCCTTTTATCGATATTTTAGGGAAAAATTAGGAACGCCGTCTATCAAAGAAGATAAAACATTTATAAGCACTAAGTAAACATTTCATAAAAAGTCTTATTAATTTGGCATCAAATCTCTTTAAAAAAAATCGCGAGACAATCTATGCTCAATCGCTAAGTGATTATTAAAATTGTATCCTAGCATTGAAAAGAATCCTATTGTCACATGTCGTTTGGATACTATTCTAAACAACAAGTTTAGAACAGTGGATTCTAATGGATGAACGTTTTCAATTATGCAAGTTTTAAAAAATATCGATGCAACCCTAGTACCAAGTCGTAAATATTGACTGCGGAGGTGGTTCCCACGTTTTCTTTATAGATTTATTTTTGCCGATAATATAGTGTCAGTTCTGCTGACACTATATTATCGGCAAAAATAAATCTATAAAATTTTTGACTTTTTGATTGCCTAATCAATTATATCAACAATACACGTTTTAAAAAATGACACGCTGAGTGAAATTATATAGAAAATAAATATTTGTAGTTAAAAGTTTAAATAATCTATTCTATTTAGATTTATAATTGTCACCGTAAGATTTTAGAACCGTTTCTCTATCGTCATTGCAGTTTGTAAAATTTTATAACTAATATAGCCATAGCAATCATTAAAAAAAGGCAAAAAATATTTCGGTTTTTTTCATAGCACCCACTGTGCTGTTATTTTCAAATTAAATATACGCCTAGTAGTATAGTAATGAGAAATCGATTGATACCTCATTCACATAAATCGGTTGGGTAGTTTAGGCAGAATCTTGGAACATACAAACATATTTACATACTTACCTTACCTTGGCTTTGCCGTTGTCGGGATATAACCTAATGATTTTTTTTAATATTAGAATAGCCATTCATTTGGCTACAATCTCACCTGATGGTAAGTGATGATGTGGCCGAGGATTGATGGATTTTTAGAACTGTACAGTGATATTTTTGAATATATTCATCATAAATCATAACCTGGGCTCCGACGACGACGACTTTGGATCCCTGGTTGCATCCAAAGTCATCTTATAGCACGCTTCGATGATGATGAGGTTTGTTTATTTGTCATTAGGCAAAGAGGTTATAATTGGGTACTATAATCGTTTACTCGTTTAATTTCATTACACATAATTTGAGATCTAAATTGATTTAGAATATACCAGATATCTTAAGGTGCATCTTAATATTCTAAGAGCTGTGAAGGCATTTATGAAGGCAAGGATAATCCTTAACTGAATACGAAGCTCGCGGATGATTTCCCACGGTTGCAAAGTGATACTTATCGTGTCTCCATAATGTGGTCTAGTGACGCTAGAATTACGAGCATCTTTTCATTTATCGTTTTTATGATATTTGTACCTATAAATAAATCAGTGAGAGGAAACAAACATAATATTTGCAAGTGCTTTTTCGTTGATAAATATTAACTAAACTATTGAGGGTCAATTTATCATTCCAGCAAACAGTGAGCTTATCAGGAAATCTTTCATGTTCTACTATTTATATCCTGTGCGTTTCTCGCGGAACCTTCTACCACGTACCTTAGTTCTGTGGAACGGTTTGGCTGCAGGAGTATTTTCCGACTGCTACGACTTAGGGACCTTCGAGAGAAGAGCGTACTCTAATAAGGACGGTAACGCATTGGCGATCTCTCTGATTTCGCGGATGTTCATGGGCGGCGTTGGTTAAGTAATCAAGTATGGAAAGTTCATCATACTCACATGTAAACATTTTACTACAAAATCTTCAACAAAACAGAAACCTCTTATCTATTTATCACAAATCTTGGAATTTTGTAAACCTACTATGTAGGGTCGCCCTTTTGGTCTAGTGGTTTAAGTACCGGGCCGTGATCTCGGGATCCTGGGTTCGATTCCCGGGTCGAGCGAAGTATGTTTCGAATTTTTCGAACTTAGCTCGGGTTTGTGATCACCAATCCGCATTAGGCAAGCGGGGTGATTATGCCTAATCCCATCATAGTAGCGATGACTTGATTTCTATGATGAAGGCCTTTGTCCTGCAGTGGGACAGTTCATAGGCTGATACTTTACTTATGGAAAGTTCCACCAGGTGACCTGTTTGCTCGTTTGGCTCCTCCAGCATAAAATAAATTAAGTTTTGATTAGAGTAAAGAAAAGATTGAAGACGATAACTCGGTTAAAATGTCACTAAGGATCGCCAAATTGAAGTGATAAAACGTGGTGGTGATCGATAACATTTTTGTACGCATCATTTTTCGTCCGTATCTTGACGAATTAATTGAAAACGATTTCGCGAGAAGCGGACCTAACGTCACTTTTAATAACTTTCTTCGAAGATGGCCATTTACCCGGACCGCTAAACTCCCGGCCTTCCTCTTGACATTTATTGATCATATAAATCTTGAGTTGATAACTTAATCTCACAAGATGACCGCAGACGGCTACTTCACTAACAGACTTATTATAAACCCGTAATATATAAAGAGGTTGTAGAAAAATAATTATAAATAAACAAAGATTAAAATAGTATATTTGTGTTTGAGTAAATACGATTTAGTGTGGATTACTAGACTAATTTATTTTAGTGGTGTTATGGTTCATATTCTTAAGGCGACGGGTAGCCCTAACTAGCGACACCATTCGTTTTTAATTGTTAGCTACTACAGATCTATTTTAAAGAATTTCGTGGTTACCACCTCTCGGCAAACACTTTGAGTCCGATTTTGTACGCGAAAAATTGATTCACGCTAAAAGCGGCCGCGTCTGGCGGTAATCAATGTTTCGCATACAAAATCGGACCTAACATTTGTGCATGGTTATTTAATAAATAGTACCTATAAGTATTTGCCGGGAGGTTGTAACTCCAAAATGGTTCAAAATAGATCCAGTTTAGTCCCTAAAAATTAAATAGATTGGCGTCGCTAGTGTTTCCTACCCGCCACCTCAAGGATGAAAGGGGCTGTTACTTGGCCATAGTTCGTATCTAGCTACTCTTGCTTCAACTATTTTACATATTAGAGCTAGGGAAATACTGATTTAAGTAGCTATAAATAGGACTAACTAAAAAATGCTTTCTTTAGAAATTACATAGAGCATATACCTAAAGTAATCTTGGTAAAAAAATTAAAGTCAACTACCAATCGCAAAAGTACACATGCTTATTTGTAGCATGCTTTTTGAGCATGCTAAATATGAGCATGCTTAAGAAACACATTTGCTATCAATATTGATGGCCCGTTTGGAACAGTGGTAGTGAACGCTGCCTTCGGTCCAAGAGTTGCGGTTTCGGTCCCCGCACAGTACAAACATTTGTGTGCATGAACATGTCTGTTTGTATTGGTCTGGGTGTTTTCTATGTATTTACAAAAGGAAAGTATTATATGTATATATTTGTAATCCCACTGTTGATTCTGATGCACAGGTTATTCTGTAACAAAGGTGCTTCAGCTACCCATCTCGGAGTCAGATCAATGTATGTGATGTTGTGAAAATATTATATTATTATATTATATTATATTACAATATGCATGCTATTACATATTTTAACATGTTTAAAAGTAAGCACCCTGTTTACACATGCTAAAGCACTCCGCCACACTCCCCCTTCCACCCGCACTACAGGTAGTATGCTTACAAATCGACCGGCGCGCCGCGAGATTATGAGCATGCTCAAAATTAGCATGCTTATTTGAAGCACGTCCGTCCACACATGCTACTAAGTAGCAATGCTCAAAAGTAGCATGCTTTAAGCTTGAAAATAAGCATGTGTAACAATACCTTTTTAACGTTGTGCGCGCGCGCTATAGCATTGTGTTGTAATATCTGTTAATGCATATTTTTTAAATTAAGTACTATGTGGATGCTTTACCTAATTTAGTTTGTCTAGGTTATCTAATACAACTTATCTTCCGTTTAGAATCCTACGAAAGTTTATAAACTTCCTAGTAAATTGATAAACTTACAGATCTTGTTATTTTCCGGTGACATATACACCCTACAAGACAATTATTGTCCTCTCTAAAACAACTGAAGCCCCGCTGCCAACTCTAGTACTTAGCTTGAGAAATAGCCCTAAATAATTCCATGATCCTCACAGTATCGGAAGCAATCCACAAATTGCTAGCTCCCGTGCAGATTTAAATCAGACTATAAACCATGGAGGAAAACACCACATGGACAATTTATTGGCGGGATTTAATAATTGTTTGTAATTGAAATGCAGAGCCAATTACAGTCCCGCCGGATGACTAAAATGCTTGTGTATAGCCGAAAGCAAGAGGCGTTTGCTTGTAAAACGAATTTACACTGTGCAGTTAACATACAAGTTGTGGTATATTTATATTCCAAAAATGTTTTTATTGCTGTACCGGTTTTACCAATAATATTTTGAAACATCGAATCTCAATTCAGATGCTGTTTAAGTATAATTAGACAATATGGAAAGCATAAAGGATATAAGATACCTACGGATATGAAATGACATTTTGCAATATTTTATTCAAAAAGAAGGCACTGTCGGAGGGTTGGAAATGGAAGGAATACTTTGTCTATTTTTCAATTATTCTTAATAATATAGATTTACTTAAGGTATGCGGGCACACTAGCGACCCCAATTGATTTAAATTGTTAGCAACAAAACGGATATATTTTTAACAATTTTGAAAAGCTGCAACCTCTCGGAAATCACTTATACTATTTATTTAATACTTATACTTAACTTTTGGGTCTGCTTTTGTATTCGAATTTTGACTGACCGCTAAAAACGGCTATGTATGGTGTTAATCCAAAATTCGAGTCCAAAAACAGATCAAAAAGTAGTGCATAATTATTAAATAAATAGTATAAATGTTTGCCTTGTAGATTCGTATTAGTATGATTTACAAAAAGAATTACTTTCATAATGAAGGAAGTTTATTATGAGGTACAATATTTTGCACTCACATATTTTTCTTGACCGTTCGGCTACAATATTACTATATTAATTGTACTTCTAATGCAACACGAGAATCTAAAAACTCTACATTCTACAATTAAAAGACGTACGCTTCTTTGTTTTGATATTACATTATTTTTTTTATAATTTAATGTCCAAACGTCTACTAAGGAGGCTAGAGACGGATTTTTTCTCCTGAATCTGACCAGATTTTTTTTATTCGACACAAATAGGTATAACCGGAAGCCGGTCAATCGAAAATAAAGAGCCGGAGTATACCTATATATGCTTTATACAGTATAGATTTAGAGTAAACAATGGAAAAACTGGACGTCTGTACCTTAATAAGAAAACACCAAGAGGAAATCTGCACGAATATGTTTTTTTTATTATTATTTTAGATTACATGTTTGCTGTGGGTACAACTGTAAAATTATGATTTTAAACGTATACTTAATCGTGATGCAGTTGGCCTAGTCATCTGTCTAAGAGTTGCGAAGTCAGGCGAGAATTCTAGAGACAGGAGTCAAAACCACATAATTCTGGGTATTAGTGAGAATCTTTCAATGTACAGTACCTACCTGCAGTATATGTTACTACCAGGCTTGTCAAATCCATAGTATCTAACTACACCGGTAAATTTATACTATTTTAGTGTTTATTTAATTATTCGACAATGGCAGAGTTAAATATGTCTTTGCTGTAGACAGACACGATAGCAGACCGAAAAATTGGTAAAGGATTAATAGAGCATTTTTCAAACATGGGTAAAAATATGTACTCAATACTGATTATTTTAAGTTGAAGAAAAGCTGGTTTCCTATACGTCGCGTGTTGTCTTTGTGAGTTGCCCACTCCAATTAAAGGAAACATTTTTTAAACCAATGCATTTTGTGTATGGTAATAAAAATCGCTAAAATAACTTAATTTTCAGTTTAATGTGACTTTAAATGTACTAAATGACTTATTTCTTTTAAGAGACTATATACGGAATATTACCAATAATTTTTAAACGTTAAATGTAATAAGCGTATTTAATGGAGAATTTCCCTTTTTATGTCTACTAATTTAGTTACCTGCCTTACGAGTAAGGCTCGCCATAAACAAAAGAGAAAAACTGTAAAAATTATGCTCAATAACTACTCTCATATTTTAAGAAAAGAAGTGCTTGTGCTTTTATCTTTAGTCTTCTTAAGAAACAGTGATTTTTCAGTTATTCAGAAGACAATATAATTTTGACATGAAAAAATATTTAAATATTCTCCATAATCTTTCATCTTTCATTAACACTTCATGAGTTTATTTCTTAATACCATGTTAATAAAAATATTCCCATATCAATTCCCAACGGTTAGTGTTGTGTACAAAACTCGGGGCGGTGTCCCCTGTCTCAGCAATCAATGCAGATATATGAACTGTAAAGTTGGTTTGCCGCCTCGGGGCGGCTCCGCGACGTGGGTGGAACTGCCGTAAGGAATTACCTTGTTTGTATGTTACTCGTAAATTAAGAATCGGTCAAAACATTTTCGAAAATTTCATTAGATCTAATTACCCTTATTAAAAATTAACCCTTTTAAGACTGCGGGGAACGGGATGACATGAGCTTTAGTGCGGTAATAATAAATTTAGATTGCGATTTATAATTTTTAATAAGGTGGATAGAAACTTATAACTTTAATCTATAATTATATGAATTTTTTGGCTACAGCATTTTTTTTCAATTTATTCTTAAGGCGACGGGTAACTAGCGACACCAATCTTTTTACATTGCCAGCTACTAAACCGGATCTATTTTAAACACTTTCTTAAACGGGAGTCTCTAAGCAAACATTTATAATATTTATTTAATAATTGTGCACTACTTTTTGATCAGTTTTTGGACTCGAAATTTGGATTAACGCCATAATTAGCGGTTTTGGTAGTAATTCAAATTTCGAATACAAAAGTAGACCTAAAAGTTCAGTATAAGTATTAAATAAGATGATTGCTATCGTGTTTATAAACATAATAAAGAAAGATCATACAAATAGGTCAAACACGATTTCCAAATCTCAAATTGGGTAAAAATATGGAAAATTCAATAATAAAGTATACAATAAACTGTTCATGAATTCTTTTGACATCGAAAAGGAGAAAAAAACATTTGATAATGCTCATTCGAGGCCATGTTAAACACTGCCTTCTTTTTAAGTGATACTGTTGCTAGCCCGAGGTGTTCCGGTGGCATATTCCGGGCGGATACCGGGGCGACTTTTTGTGTCGGCCACGGTGGCGGTACACCACCAGGTTACTGGTACTTTTCGGATAATGAGCGGATAGAAAGGCCGTTACTCAGAGGTCTGCCGCTTTTTAACCGTTTTGCTGTGATGAATAAGACGCTAATAAGATGTTATGGAACGTGTTTACAGGAAAGCATTAAACATGTTATATTTTTTGGAGGTTGTATATGTTCCATTTTCCCCATGGCATGTGTCGGTAAACCGTTTACCTAATAGATATATTTTGTGCTTACTTACAATATACGTTGCTTGCAAACTTTAAAGGCCCGATTCGACCAATCTTTATCCGTGGATAAATGTATGGAATAACATCAGACTTGTATTGAATGAAGTAAATCAGCGTGAAGCAACACTGTGCTGTGTTTTGCTGCGTGGGTGAGGGTACCAGAGGCCTAATCCGAGAGTAAGGGGGGTTTGAAGGTGTCGCGGGTGTCCATCAGGAAAAAATCAGGAAATCTGCTTGCTCGTTGCCTCCTATCAGATAAAAAAAAATAATGACAGCGCTATACCATAGATTTAGTATCGGAATAAGATTAGTCGGATGATGATTTGTTAATGTTATCTAGTTTAATAGATAGTTCAAAATGAATGAACTAAAATACTTTAGTGTAATAATATAGCAAATGCACAGTTCAGTATCACTGTGCCAATAACACCTAGAACCTACTGATCAATCAAAGCTACACAACATGGGCCTCATTCTTATAAGATATTTTCATCGTCATCGTCAGCCCATTTAAGTCCCCACTGCTGGGACACGGGTCTCCCTCAATCACATGAGGGGTAATTGCCATACTCACCACGCTTGGCAGACGGGTTGGCGAGCGTTTTGATATAAATGCAGAGTTTTCCTTCTCTGGGTGCTGATGATCATGCCAGCAGCTTTACCTTAATCGCCTTTTACGACACCTCGGTAAGAGTGAGGGTGGCCTATTCTACTCTGCCGGGGACCACACGGCATAGATAAGATATTTTATTTACCCGTAATATATGAACGTAATTTAACAACGTAGATTGTAGCACAATTGTCTAATTGGAATACCAGTTTTTTATTCCACACATATGCAAAACCATAACACGCTGCCCTATAAAAAATAACGTGCTTACTAACAAAGAAAGTTCATAAATCATTCATTATAATGACCGCTATTGTACTGTCCTCTGTCATACGCACGTGTCTAAATACCAGTGCATAAAAATAATAGCGTTAGTGAAAATGCGTTATAATAATAAAACTTAGTGGGGCGACGCGTGGCGAGCACGCGCACCGGCAGGTGGGACGCCACCCTAACGGAGGTATCGCGATTGGCACAATCAATTCCAAAATTGAACAAAAATCGTAGATATAGTTTAGACGACAATACTGCTAATTAAAACAATCATCATCATCATCATCATCAGCCCATTTAAGTCCCCACTGCTGGGGCACGGGCCTCCCTCAATCACATGAGGGGTAATTGCCATACTCACCACGCTTGGCAGACGGGTTGGCGAGGGTTTTGATATAAATGCAGAGTTTTCCTTCTCTGGGTGCTGATGATCGTGCCAGCAGCTTTACCTTAGTCGCCTTTTATGACACCTCGGTAAGAGTGAGGGTGGCCTATTCTACTCTGCCGGGACCACACAGCCAATAAAAAACAATAGTTTGGTCAATGAATGCTCCCAAGAGGGTGTGGATGGAAAAGTCGGCACAAAGAAGGTCCCGTTTTTTGGATTTTTGTTTACTTCTCGACAACGGTGCTACGTACGAAATTTTGTTGTACTACATAATAAAAGCCAATTTAATTCCTCTATAGTTATAGAGAATTTAATTGGCTTTTATTAGGTAGACAAAGAAGACAAATGAAAGACAAAGTTTTGTCTTTTGCATTTTGTTTCTATCTTCTATCATTGCCAAGCTATGAGCTTCTAAAAGTGTGTATGAAATCTACGGTCGCAACTCCGAACAAATATATGCCAGAAAAGAGTGTAGAACACATTTTTGAAAATCGACCACTTTTAGAAGCTCATAGCTTGACAACGATAGAGATAGATACAAAATGCTATAGAATAAGAATTTAATTTAGGCTTTTATTATGTAGTACAATAAAATTTCGTACAAAGCACCGTTTTCGAGAAATAAGCAAAAAATCAAAAAAAGGCACCTTCTTTGTGGAAGAAAAATTATTACGACGGAAAGCAATCCGCAGGAACCACTTGAATATACAACCTGTGCGGATAAAGAATGGGATCAGAAATGGCGGCGCACTATTTGCATCTATACTCGCACCCCACGAGTGAGCGAGCGAGTATAGACGCAAATAGTGTATATCTGTCTATAACAGAAATTCAATCTACAAAAGGCTTCAAAAAAATTAAACAGCGTCAAAATCCGCTATTTTAATTTATTCTAAGGTCATAATAAAATACCTTGTTTTGATATCCCTAATCAAAGTCGTAATTTAAATCCAATGCTTTTTTTAAATATGGTTCTACCCGAAGACAATTCGCCAATGTCAAGTAACTTTTTGAGAATAAGTAAGGTAGTCAACAGTCAAAGTCAGTCAAAGTCACAGTCACTCAATGAAACTCCGGTGTTTTACGTTTTATCGACCTACGGATTCAGCGGATACCACTCTTATAGCAATCGCGGGTTTTAAGACTCTATTAGGTCCAAGCAAGTTGTCACGAGACAACGCACTCGACACACAATAGCAGTGTTAAAAACGATACAATCCAACGATTCTCATTATTAGGACCACTTTGCGGCACTTCTCTGCACAAATAAACACCACATTTGTACACTAAAAACCACTAGACACTAATTTAAAACCTTGGAATTGCATCAGCAAATGCGGTTTGTTTTAGCCCTACCAGCCGAATCCTAAATCCAATGAAATTGAATTTAGTTCATGACGATATATTGTCATCCTATGAAAAGTTTTCTTAAATCTTTTTCAAAGTTAAAAACAAAAACAAAATTCAAATAGATTCCGTAGGTAGACAGGTAGGTAGGTTTATCATTTTAAGGCCCGATTCGACCAATCTTATTCCGATAATAAATCTATGGTATAACCATAGACTAAGATAATTATAGTCAATGTTATAATGCTGTCATGTCATGTTACAAATCTATCGTGACACCATAGATTTATCCACAGAATAAAGATTGGTCGAATCGGGCCTAAGTCTTTATAAATACATATTATGGAACCTGATTTAGTTACTCTACCTCAAAAATCTCCTGCAACACCAATCGACCTGTAGCATTAAAAATTCAACCCCCATAATAATAATAATACGCCTAACCCAGTTCATGGCCATTGCACCATATCCATCACAATGCACATTACTATAGACTCACAGATTTCGAGAGCGTGTTATATGGGCACCCTAACTGTCCCTAACCAGTTTACCGAGATATCTTGTGACCGGTGCGATTGAGCATTTATCAAAGGAATCTGAAAGGATTGTAGGAGAGCCAGAGGTCCAGTTAGACTGGTTACAGAGCTTGAACGTCGCGTGTCTGCGAGGGTGCGGGGCAGGTGTGTAGCACCCCTTATTTGAGGGAATTTAAGGCCACGCATAACTATAGTTACGGGCTGATATAAATAGTGGGGTGACCATTTTCAGGTGCAGTAATATAAGAGCTATTTGATGAGGGAAAAACACCGTGAGAAAACCTATACGTTTTCGGAAAGTTTCGGAACCAGACCAACATAATCAGGGTTGAGCCATAAAACATGGTTGCGAAGGTCAGACGGCAGTCGATTCATTGTTATAACCAGACTCCCAAAATCCTGATTTATTGACCGTGGGAGATCCACGCTTCGGCATGAATATAACGCGGAGTGATATAACGCGGTGGCGTAGTGGTTCGCACTTGGCTCGCACTTTAAAGCGACGGCTGCTTTAGAGGTCTCGCGTTCGATGCCCGGGTCGGGCTAAAAATTTGTACCTAAGTTTAGAAATTCTTAGTTTCTGGCGGAGTCTGGAAGTTGGCGGTCTTGTACCCCCAATCCTCGGAAAGCACGTTAAGCCGTTGGTCCTGGTCTCCAGTCGTGTCACTCTGGTGTCCCATCGGAATATGGGAAATAGAGAGTGTACTTGTGTTGGCTCACACTTGAGCATTGTAATATATCCTGCGTATGTGGCTGATCGTAGAGATTGGCCGTTGAGTCGTAATCAGTTGGAGGAGGGATTTAAATAAAAAATGTGGTCACCCTAACCACTGGCTGATATAAACGATAGTAAACGCACGTTACACTCGTCGAATGCAAATAAACGTGTTAGTTTGAATAAAACAACCCTCTACAATACACTCGTGTGTGAGTATGTGCGCCGGCGCACTCGAGACAGACAAACACAAGGAATAAGTTCGCCTTGGCTTAATATAGTGTTTATGTGCTTGATTTTTTTCTTGATTTTGTTTACATTTTTCAATCGCAATACGTTTTAGGTAAATTAATTTTCACAGTATACAGTGCTTTAGCGACTACTTCTTGGTTTCCCATTTACGGATCAGGGGCGCCATCGACTTTTTATTGATCGTTTTGATATTTAGACAGTAAATGAAAACTTGATTAAGATTGGTTTTTAAAATAAAAGCATTTGTGATTTTTCAAGCTTATTTTGCACACCCCATTCATGTCACAATCATCTCTTCTAGCAAGAGTTAAATTTTTAGTGGCCATTTTTTTTAATTTCCCCTTTTTTATTTTAAATGTCTTGATCATTTTTTATTTATTATTTTAATTTATTATAATCAACACCTAGGTCACGTGCTTAGGCAAGAGAGGTACAAGTTCCTTCAACTCATCATAATGGGTAAAATTTAGGGGAGGCGACGCGTTGGAAGAAGGAAAAAATCGTGGCTGTGCAATATAAGAGAGTGCACTGGTATTGCATCTGTGGAACGGCTGTTTCGTCTTGCAATGAACAGAAACGATTTTGAAAAACTGACGGGCAACCTTCAGAACCGAAGAGGCAGTCAAAGAAGAAGAAGAATAAACAATAAAAAATCGGTAATGGCGTCACTGATCCGTAAAAGGGCTCTAAGAAAGAAATGAGAGAAGCTATAGATAGAAAAGGTTTAGTTGATGAAATAGGCTAATTGGTATATATTAAGAAAATACCTATTATCTTTATCAGATTATTGATTTTGTTCGTCCAAAGCTTTCGTTTCCAGACCCAGGGTCCACAGGTCTCCTACTATTTTTTTACTGGTTAATTACATACCACAGACTCGGGGTCAGTGCCTTTGTTTAGTGGTTACATAGTTTATTGGCTTGCTTATTAGTTATGGTTCTTACCGCACAATTATAATATCATCCGCCATGACAAAATAGCTGAGTGGCAACCATTTTGGTAACACGTCACGGAAAAATGTCTCTTTGTTTTGTATTTTCTTTTCTTGTATTATGTTTGTGATGTAAATAAAATTTTATTCATTCATTCACAAAAATACTTTTCTTACATCCATTTACTTATCTGTTTTCTTCCTCCTACTAAAATTCCTTCACTCTACGTATGGTCTTAAACATCCTTGATGACATCCCCAACGATTACTTACTTATATAGGTATACTTGTGCAAGTACTTCTATGTACATATACTTACCTGTATTCTATTTGTTACTTAGTTATGTTCCTAACATATATGTACATAATTCTGTGCGTCCTGTGAAAAGTTGTACAAGTCGACTTATATCGAATTTGATTTTCTTCTTGCTACTTCATCACAAAAAAGAACCTCTATTTTTCCGTCTGCTCATACAGAATAATAGAACCTTTTTTTGTGATGAATTATCAAGAAGAGAATCAAATTCGATATAAGTCGACTTGTACCACTTTTCACAGGACGCACAGAATTATTCTTTTCATCCCAAATAATTACTTAGTGGTTCTTGATACAGGGGACAATGTCCGGACAATAAAGGTTGGTAAGGACATACACTCATGGTTACAACAAATGTTGTATTTAAGATTATTATCTTAGCTTTATGTTTTGACACTTCAACCAACGATACTTATCACGTAGCTATTAAACATTTGAAATATACAATGTTTGGATATTCTGACCACAGATCATATGGTTTCTTATCGTCCTTCCGATGATATCTTCGAAGATCTTAGAAGCTGTTGAAAGTGAGTTCTTAAGTATCGATCTATGATATGATTCACGTGTTAAGAAGCCATTGTGAGGCGGAGGCTTTGTTAGTGTGATACTGTCTTGAGCTCATTCAATGTTGATAGGATCCCCATTGAGCGGCCGTTTGTCAAAAGAACAACCATGGGTTTCGATTTTTCACTAGACGTAACTCAGTGTTATAAAATATTGCAAATTCTTTTTGTACAAACCTCTACAAACGCATTAAATTAAGAATTGATTAAATTTAACAATCACATATTTTTTAAATGACATGAAGATAGAAATTGCAAGGTGAAAAGTTATTTTAAAAGCTGGTGTGGGAAACTTTGTAGTTAAATTGAATTAACGAGCAAGAATATTATACAGGACATTTAAAAGCAAAATTAGTGAAGTTTTATTCATAGTACAGGGCTGTATATCTTTTTTATTTTAAATTTAATTGCTGTGGAGACAATATGGATAGCTCTACAGTAAGGTATCGGCAAAACAAGCGTACTTACAGTAAATAATTTTACTTTTTTATTTGACTTCTAGCTGCCACGATGAAATCCTCGTATGAAATAAGGAGGTACTTAAAGCGTTCGTAGCTCATTCCCGCGAAAGCAATATGATTTTCACTTAGCAAAGCGCGGCTTAAGACCTCCCTATGAATAATAGACACTTGCATTTTTGCAATGTAATTGACACAGCGCGGCCCAACGCTCGAATATAAACTTATGATATAGTTAAAACGATTAATCTGACGCGGTAGGTGGTAAAATCCTTACAGGAATAATGAGACGAAACCTTACGAGTTACTCCACGCGTGCGTGCCAATTATTGACGTAATTATTTTGAAAATATGACCATCCTTTTGTGTTATTTAACACAGCAAAGTGGCTATATTTTTTAATCATCGTCCGCGGGGCCATTTATTCCGTCGCAATGCGGTCCAGATTGTCAATTGACTCTTTATACCAAAGCAGCAGAGGCACGGCGTCCGCTTGCATTAATAACGCTTAATGCTGTAGTTCGGTTTTCAATGAAGGGAATTTTTCTGTACCCCATTCTGAGCCTGAGGAATTTCTCGAAAATTCCAATAGATTTTTCCAAGGTGGATTCCGTTGGACAATACTATAATAGCTCACGGGGTCGAAAGCATATAACTTACTCCGTCTCTGGTGAAAATTCTTAGTTCGCACCTAACACTGAAGCCCCGAGATTCTACGAATAGTTTGAAGCTAAAATTAATTACGGGTATAAGTGAGGCCAAAGTATTAACGAGGTCGGGAGTGAAAATTAAAATGTATTCGTGTATTATCCTGGCATTCAATCCGGATCTGGCGCGCAGGTAATGAGATTGTAAAATAATCTTTGGTTTCGTTAGTGGGTTGCGCGGGCGCACGCCGGCGAGTATTATCGTCATCGGCCGACATCTGAAAAGTGGCTTCTGATTATGCGGCGTTCACACGAGCGCGTGGCTATTAGTCCACCCGAAAGAAATCCATTTATTTCGATTATCAATTAGTCCTTAACACCTAGACGGCCGATAAGCGCCCGCCTTTAAAAGACATTTAATTAAGAGTGAATTAAATTGAAAAAGTCGCTCGTTACGCGGCGTAATGAAGCGGGAAAAAATGTAAGCGCGTGATTTTTCTATTTCAAGTATTTGCCACCTATGTTTAGTATGTGTGGAATACTCGGGGCTTGCTGTAATGCATTTCTATTGCGTTTGAAGTCGGTGCTGCGCATTAACCTGTCTCGTAGTTAATGGATTGGGAATTTCACGCTCCAAAGGTCGATTTAAATTAATTTACACATTAAAAAGACTAAGTGGGAAGAGCGCCAGTGAAACAAGAAGTAAATAGTGCTAATCCGATCAGGGACTGACACTGAATGTGGGCGCATCCATGGAGCTTTTTGTTACTTATACACTGAGATATTTAATTAAGTTGTATACTCTTTGGGGATTTTTCTTATATGGAAGTTTGAAGCTATAGACATTGTTTTAAAAAGTTTTATATGTTCACACCATTTTAAGTAAACTAAAATTATACGTTAAGTAAATAGGACTATTTTTAACAAAATTGTATAGGTATATTCAATACACACTTTTATAGTTAGTTGTTATTGTATTTTTTCTTTGTTCTTTTATGTAGTAGCAGTAATATCAGCCAAAAACTGTCCCACTGCAGGGCATAGGCCTTTATAATTGAAACAAGTTATCGCTTCTATGATGGGATTAGGCTTAATCACCACGCTTGCCAAATGCGGGTTGGTGATCACAAACCCGAGCTACGTTCGAAAAATTCGAAACGTATTTTTCGCTCGACCCGGGATTGAACCTAGGACCCCATGAACACGGCCTGATACTTAAACCACTAGACCAGCAGCGCTTTTATGTAGGCAAATAAATTAAACATAGATAAACACTTATTTATTAACATATTACAATAAAATTGTCTTATTTTTTTTGGAAATTTCATAAGACTACTCGTGATGCTAATCATCCGTACGATTTTTACAACCTTTTCCGTATACAATAACATTAACTTTTTAAAAACATATTTATATAAACTATTATTCCAGTTATTTTTTAGGTTTATAACTATAACATCTATGTGGATGGAAGACTCGGCTCAGATCACTGGACTAGGTTTATTTATAATATCATGTGAGAATCAGTGGGAATCCTTGACTTAACAGACCTAGGACAGACTGATGGGGATAAATATGCGACGCACATACCATAAAATTAATTTAATATCGCTCTAGACGGATTTAAATCACACTATGTTACACATTAGTGAAAGATATGAGACATGTTTGAAGAAGACCGTGATTGACGTGGGACTTTTAGCCCTTTATTGCTTGAGTTGGCATGTTTTAAATAAGACTCATTTTCTTTGTTGAGACTAGTAAAAAGTCATATATTAAGTCGTTTGTTGAATGGAGACTAGTAGGTATGTTTCTCTCAGAAATGATGTAATCCGACAGAGAACCAGAGTCACCGACATAGCCCACCGAATTAGCAAACTGAAGCTGCCACTTGAGTGGGCTGGGCTGGTCATATTAGCCGCAGAACTGACAGCCGTTGGAGCCGTAAAGTCCTTGAGTGGAGACCGCGACTCGGTAAGCGTAGTGTAGGACGCCCTGCGACAAGATGGGATGATGATATTCGAAGGCTGGCTGGTGTGGGCTGGATGAGAGTGGCCGGAAATCGGGAGCAGTGGCGTGCATTAGGGGATACCTATGTCCAGCAGTGGACGAGTGTAGGTTGCTGATGATGATGATGTTTCTCTCATTATAATAAAATGTGGCTTATCGTTCTTCTTAAGTGTGTAAACATTTTCAACATGTGATATGACAGTGTCTGCAATATATTTGTTTGTATTCAATTATGCGAATGTAAAGTTAGATGTCCTCTATCATGAAAACATTTAAATAAGCTATAATTATACGATACAGCCGTGTGGTTCCCGGCAGAGTAGAATAGGCCACCCTCAGTCCTACCGAGGTGTCGCAAAAGGCGACTAAGGTAAAGCTGCTGGCATGATTATCAGCACCCAGAGAAGGAAAACTCTGCATTTATATCAAAACCTTCGCCAACCCGTCTGTCAAGCGTGGTGAGTATGGCAATTACCCCTCATGTGATTGAAGGAGGCCCGTGCCCCAGCAGTCTGGACTTAAATGGGCTGACGATGACGGTGATGATGATACGATACAGGAAATAAGACTCTTTCTTTCAAAGGCCTCCATCATATAAATCAAGTCATCGCTACTATGATGGGAATAGGCTTTATCACCATGCTTGCTAAACACGGATTGGTAATCACAAACCCGAGCTGTGTTCGAAAAATTCGAAACAATCTTTTTGTTCGACCCGGGAATCGAACCTAGGACCCCGAGAATACGGCCCGGTACTTAAATTACTAGATTAATCGGCAAGGTATTTAATTAAATCAAAATTAGACGATAATAAATTGTTAAGTTTTTACATGTAAATCTTTAAAATTGTCATTTAACGTGAACATCATAAAGTAAGTGTTATGTAGCAAAAAACAGATATCAAATTAATTCATATGAATCTAAAGGTGTTTATGTTACTAAAGCCAGAAATGCAAGCCTAAACATTTTGCTTAGTACTCCAGGTAAATTGTCCCTTCAAATTAATAGCGAATAAGACGTTTAGCATTTCTGCATAAAGGGCAGTGATTGACGGCGGATATTTAAGATGCTTGCAAACAAAACAAGAAGTGTATGAACGGAAGCCACGTTGGATATTGACCCGGACAGATCCTGCCCAAACACAATGAGCTAACAAAAATAGAGAGCATGGAGCGCGCGCCGCTACATCTGCCGGTCACTATCGAATAAATCTACTAAAATAATATTTTTATTTTGATTACGCGTGCACGGGTTAGGCAGATGTTGGGACAATGCGGGCGCAGGGATCAGCGAGCATGTAGCCGAACTTTAAACGAACAGTCTTTCAGAATGTGGTATTTTTCAGGAATTAAGGGGCAAGCAGACGACGTAACCGTTGGCCGTGTGGTTCCCGGCAGAGTAGAATAGGCCACCCTCACTCTTACCGAGGTGTCGTAAAAGGCGACTAAGGTAAAGCTGCTGGCATGATCATCAGCACCCAGAGAAGGAAAACTCTGCATTTATATCAAAACCCTCGCCAACCCGTCTGCCAAGCGTGGTGAGTATGGCAATTACCCCTCATGTGATTGAGGGAGGCCCGTGCCCCAGTAGTGGGGACTTAAATGGGCTGATGATGATGAGACGACGTAACACCTGAGTCACTAGTGCGCTGCCGGCCTTTTTAAAAAATGAGTGCGTTCTTTTATTGAAGGTGTGCAGATCGTATCTATCGTAAGTACTTATATCTAGTAGAAATGAGAAGCTATTATAATACATTTCACTTTTTAATTAATAATAAGGTTTTGCTTGACTAATTATTTCTTCATGATATGTTTCAATGGTATATTTAAGTTTCGTTTTTAAGATATTTATTTATAGATAATTTATTAAATTAGGTATTCGGCTGAATACCACAATCTTATTCTTGAATATATATTTACTTTTGACTTCACTGGTGATCCAACTGTTCGTCCCCCAATATTTATAAAAACTACTTAAAGCTTTTGTTTTCATACAAGTTTCCAAGTGCAAAATGTTAACATTTTCACATCAACTTTTAAATAAAATATGTATACTTACTTCGTATTCGTCGGGCTTGTGGTCAGTGTGTCAGACATTTTAAGGGCTGCTCCAAGTCGCCAGTCACTGACCAAAACGTTATGGAGTTTAATGGGGCACATTATCATCAACTTATTGACTGAGTTACAAGGTGTGAAACTGTGTACATACCGACAACACAATGTTGATATGAAATATGGAAATAATTATGTATGCCGGCACCCGGAGCGACCAAGTTCGTTTTGTGTAATATAATTTAAAGGATAAAAATTTTGATCCGATTAACTTATGGCCTATTTGAATTTTATTTTGTATATATTTTGTTATTTACGGTTGGCGCCTAGTCATGGCATAGTTATAAAGTTATTTAATATTCATTGCTGTTAATTTAGTGTCTCTGACTGGGAATGTATGATAATCCAATATGGGTAATGCGATTTGCTTGAAAAAATGTTTTCCGCTGAGCATATTTCATGCATTCTTTAGATTATTAATGAGTTTAAAGAAAGCTATTTCAATGAAATTAAGTTCACATTATTGCCTACCTAGAACACTTTACGCCGTGTGGGCCCCGGCAGAGTAGAATAGACCACCCACACTCTTACCGAGGTGTCGTAAAAGGCGACTAAGGTAAAGCTGCTGGCATGATCATCAGCACCCAGAGAAGGAAAACTCTGAATTTATATCAAAACCCTCGCCAACCCGTCTGCCAAGCGTAGTGAGTATGGTAATTACCCCTCATGTGATTGAGGGAGGCTCGTGCCCCAGCAGTGGGGACTTAAATGGGCTGACGATGACGATGAGAGAACACTTTCCCCCTTATTACAAATCTCGAACTAAGGATAGTCTTGGAACAAAACTCGTGCCAGCCCCTTGTAACATTGCGTGTTGGAATGGGTTGAGATTAACTTTAGTACGGTAATAATTATAGATCGCGATTCGTAATAAGGCAGATCAGGCTTGAACCTGCATGTTTTTTTTCAAATAGAAATAATATCATTGAAAGTTTGAATAACATGTACCTACTAACCTTCATGTAGTCAAATACTTCATTATATTTAATGTGGTCATACTCGCATGGGATACCTACCTGCAGCCTAAACAATGAACATTAGCGGGAGTCTCTTTCAGTTGTAATAAAATAGTAGCAGAAGACACATAAAAGTTCATTAGCATGTTGGGGAGACACAATTTATGTTGTCACTGGTAAAAAAATACTAACCGCTTTTGTTACATATCGGTTCAGTATATAGTTTTTATTTACCTAGTTACTATTTGTCTGTTTTTCTAAAAATATAGTGTATATAATCTTCAGCTAACTGATAGTTATCCCAAATTATAGAGAATTATGGGATATGGTGCAGTAGAAAAAAAAATCCGTTTTTTTTTTAAATATTTTAAAACAGATTTAAAACTTTGTTTTTGCATTTTAAGTGTTTAAATTAGAAAGTAAAACTTTGAAAATTAATAAAGCATAAACAGATACATTAAAAAGAAATTATTACATGTTATTAAAACTTTCTTCTAAAGCGGCATATTTTAAACTCAAAGTCAGCCAGACATTTATTTTCCTAAAGGGATACAGAACCCTAAAACCAATTGATTAAAGACGCAACAAATACAAAAGGACACCGCCCATTGCCGACAAAATGTACTATTCCGCAATTTGAGGTGTAGTAAAAGATGCTAATAAATAAAATTAGTGTCGTTTGACAATGTGACGTAAAGATGCCGCAGTAGAGGGCGGGCCTTATGCCGAATATCCAGTTGTAAGCGAAAGCAATAAAAATATTTTTGTTCCAGATGAAATGTCACCAATTTGTAGATGTTGGTTTTTTATGTGTATATAAAATAGTTTTAATAATATTTTTATGTAAGTTGACAGATAGTAATATCTATTATGAATGCAAAATTGCGTTTTTTATAAGCTTATGCTTATTTTTAGGGTTCCATAAAAAAAAAAACCGTTTTTGCTCGTCGACTGTCTGCTGGCTGTATCTCAATAATAGACACTTAGACAGTTGAAGTTTTCACAAACAATTTGTTTCTTTTGCCGCAATAACTAAAAATACTAAAAACAAAATAAAATAAAAATTTAATGGGGGCTGGCATACAAAAATAGCCAGTGACTATTACGAGGCTGTATCTCAAGAAGAGCTAAAACTAGGCAGTTAAAACTTTTACAAATGATGTATTTCTATTGCCCCTTTAACAACAAAACTAAATAAAAATAATATTTAACGGGGGCTCACATAAAAAAAAAACGCCGGTTTTTTGCCAGCTTTTGCTTCATATTAATAAAAATAATTAATAAAAGCAGAAATTCGAAATATTCACAAAATACTCAGTTGTATTTTTACTTGAATGATAAAGAATAAAATAAAAATAAATAGGTTTTTAAAAAAAAAACTATTTTTTGCCTGTTCATGCTCGATAAATACCAATAAACGGTAACCTAACGTACTTTAAATATTCATAAAATGCTTAGTTGTATATTTACTTTAAAAGTATATTGTAAAATCGTTGTTATATATGCTAACATCATCTTAAACTAAGCAATTGTCTTATAGATAGATAGATATACTTTATTGCACAAAATAAACGCAACTTAAAAAAACTAGGCATTACAGAAACTTAACTGTACAATTTCGGTGGCCTTATCGCTGGAAGCGATTTCTACCAGACGACCTTCAGGCAAAGGACATTGGATAGTAGAGGAGGGGTAGGTGGTGCAATATTAAAAAGGGAAATAAAAATGAACTGTATATATATATTAAAATATTTATAATGCTAATACATAAATAAACACCATATTATATACTAATAAATAAATATGTTATGCTTGGATAAAATATATAAAAGACTAGGATCTTAGACGGACCATCGACTACTACCAATGACTGGACCTGTAAAGACTTGAAGGGATTGCTATTTATTTATTATTATTAATTATATCATTGAACTTATTGGTTTAACATTTGGTTTCGGTTTCATTTATCGCTTGCTATCGCTGTAAGTGGAAGCCAATCACAAAAGCACAGCAAGTATCTCCTTACCTTAGAAAGCCCTGTCTACATTGTAGCATGAAGTAGCCTTCATAAAAGTGTCGGGATCATTAAACGTTTTGTGTTATACGGAGCGTGTGATTAGGCATATTGTGATATTTCTTTATGGCATTAATTTCAACGATTATGGTTTTTATCCACGTTATTACGCCAGGCAAACTACGAACTGTTAAAAACTTTTTTCTTCACTGCACGCTGATGTTTTTTGTTATATGGTTTTACACCCACTACTTTTTATTACAGTGTTTGTAATACTTAAGTCTGGTAAGGTTATTTATACATAAAACTAGAGTATCTAGTCAAGAGAGATTACCTACATAAACATTTTTACTAGTGTAAGGACATACTGCTCCTTATTTGATAGTGATCGTGGGAGAGCCTCGCTTCAGCATGAATGGGACGGCTCGACCGGAGTGATACCACGGCCTCACAGAAAACCGGCGTGGAGCAGCACTATGCTGTGTTTCGCTGCGTGAGTAAGGGTACCGGAGGCCCAATCCGGGGAATGGGGGGTTTAGAGGTCGGCAGCGCACTTGTCTATGGGCGGCGGCAATCGCTTACCACCAAGTGATCCGTCTACTCGTCTGCCACCTATGACCTAAAAAAAATATGAAAAATTTATCCATTTATCAATTAAATTACTATTTTATTCTTTAAACATAGGTAGGAAGATTAGGTACCTCTAACCATTTATTATATTTTTAAGTATTTTTACAAAGTAAGCGAATATGGGAAACTATGCTCCAATAACGAAAAAAGATTCCTTTTCGATTATACCTATTGGACGAAAGGCTACGGAATGTTGACATAAAAAATGACCCAATTCTATAGAGGTGTCTATACTACGCCTAAAAGGTTGATATAAATCTTTAACGCTTCGACACATTTTGACCACACGTCAGGATATGATCCGAATAAAATATTTCTTATTGTAGTCTCCCTTTACACCGCGTACAATGGACAGACGTCTAACATATAAATTTTTGTGCGAACAAAGGCGCGATATTGACAACGTCTCCGAACATAATGTCGATAAATGGACGGTGGAGCCGTGATATTAAAATATATCTGCTCTGAGATCGGAGTAAATCAATAAAGATGATTTAAAACGTCTTTGGTATGTCCGAGTTTCCGATGCCTGAACTGCTACCGTGTCAGCTTACGTTAATCCAAAGAGATGCGCAAAAAGCCTTCCGCTCAATTTCCCTCGAAACGTCAAATGTTTGCTTAAGAGAAGGATTTTAAAATGCAGCGACTTTTTGTCGGGAGTATTCGAACTGGATTATCGTATGCAAAGCATTTGTCCGACCGGCCCGCGCCCCTCCGTGAACCTAAACGTAAACCTTTGAGTCTGATTACTCCCTAAGTAAATACAGTAATTTAAGAAATATCCATAGTTTACTCCCTGGATAAAAATACTGTAGTCGATCATTTTCAGTTGGCACAAATAATAACACGGAAATGAGCTTAGTCAGAAACGAATATCAAAAGAAAAAAATTCGCTTGTATTTTTCGAACAGATCATTAACCAAAAGACTGTATCAATATTTCTTCCCTAACTATATCCAAAATCATCTTTTGACAAATAACGTGATCAAATTATATCCGCCTGTCGTGTATCAGCGAGTATTTGAAAAGAAATCGCGTTTGGGATTTGTTAACGCATTCGTTTGCGTTACGACGCCGCATTGATATCAGCCGGGGTACAATGGTAACTATTTGATTGCTTCATTATGCGGATGGGACTTGGTTCATTGTATATCATTTCGCATGTTATATCTGTCCGTATCCTAATTTAATCATCTTGAAGATTGGACCACCGGGACGTAAGGGAAGCGGTAACGGGTGGCCGATGCGATTTGTGATTGAACTTTTAAGACAGGTTCGATTTTGTACAAGTGATTTGTTTTATTTAAGATTTGTGATTGAAGATTTGTTCACGTTCTATGTTTAGGATATCCTAAAGATCAATTACGCTTTTAACTTTTTTGTTGCTCAATTTGCAGTATTTACCAAATTTTAATAGTTATTGCAAAATGATTAGAACAATCAAAAACGCAGTTTCATCACAGATCACAGTTTCATCACGCTGTTCAATAATCCCGTTGTGGAAGCAATATCGGAAATCAACGTAAGTTAGAGACGTTCTCAAAATGACTTAGTTCATCGATATCACGCTCCATAGTACGGATAAAGAAGCAAGCAAACTAGAATATTAGACACTTAGTTCGATCAAGTTCGAAATAAAATTAAATTGAAAATTTAAAAAACCCCCGACACAACTAAAGCTCTTTCATTTGATACCTATATTGAGGCAGTTGGAACAACAAATAGGTTATTCGTCATTTTCTGACGGCGGCCATCTTGGATTTGTAATTTTTCGCAACTCAAGCCCTTTTATATGATACCCATATTATGGGAGTTGTGTTAAAACATAAAATTCAAATCTTTGTGACGGCGGCCATCTTGGATCGATTTTTATCCAACATAGCTAGGAACACTTTCCTCCTTATTCATCTTTCAAACAAAAAAAACAAAATTAAAATCGGTGCATTTGTTCGTGAGCTACGATGCCATAGACAGACACACAGATACACAAACACACAGACACGTCAAACTTATAACACCCCGTCGTTTTTGCGTCGGGGGCTAAAAAGAAAATAAACTAACACTTAATTAACACTTGGCAAGTCTGATAAAATTGACAAAAACTGAATGATGTTTATGTTCTCTCACAAGACGTAATGTATTTTTTGTCATTATTTAACAAATAAAAAAAGAATTAATAATACAAATATATTAGGTTTTACCTTTAGCATGAAAAATAATTGTATAGACAAAGTTTGACTACGCCCATTTTGAAACATTGACTTCACAGCCTTTATAGCCTTACTACACAGTGATTATATAAAATTGTACATCCGTATTTCAAAGAAGTCAAAAACTGACGGGAAAAATATTTAATTCATTTACGAAAATCACTCTTACAAATATCATTGAATATGGTTGAGGACAAACACATTGTAAAATATACTACTTAGTGCTATATTTTTAATTCATAATCATACGTCAATCCAACTCATTTAATAAATTGATTATCACGGTGACATAAAATTATGAGTAGTATGCTCTAACTCCACATGCCGATTTCCAGCAACACGCGAAGGATATTTATAGTGCTCAAGTGTGTGCGCTAATACAATATACATCATCATCATTTAAGTCCCCACTGCTGGGGCACGGGCCTCCCTCAATCACATGAGGGGCATACTCACCACGCTTGGCAGACGGGTTGGCGAGGGTTTTGATATAAATGCAGAATTTTCCTTCTCTGGGCGCTGATGATCATGCCAGCAGCTAAAGCTGCCCTGCGGGCTGACTAAGGTAAACCTTAGTCGCCCTTTACGACACCTCGGTAAGAGTGAGGGGGCCTAATCTACTTTGCCGGGGACCACACGGCAAAATACAAATACAATGCTAACATAAAAACACATCGATATTGTAAAGTACAAATTACTTAAATCGGACACCCCTATCCCGTATTCGGATTTATGTATTTGAAATCTGCAGGAATGGTCGATTCTATTGCCTGTAAGAGATTTCATTCTCTTCATCCGAATCAATTTGCTTGATGTCTTATTTTCTACGCGGTGGTCCGCCGTCGAGGCAAACAGATTGTGACAGTAGATTTTGTTTGACAAACAAATGTTTGATGACCCTATTCTATCACGGGAGGAAATATTTGAGACTCAGACAGCCTGACAACTGTTTTGCATATTGCTGTTTGTATGCAGCTTATTTGGGAGGGAAAGACTTCAACGCGCTCGTATTAGTAACGTACAGACTCAGTATATCATCTTCTTGTACTTTGACCTTAAGTAACTGATATTATATATTTTTTTTTAAATTGTCTTTTTTCACTTGGCAACATTGATCAGCGAGACTGTATAGCGGATCAGATGGCTCATAAATAAATCAATAAATATTTCACAACATCACATACATTGATCTGACTCCGAGATAGGTAGCTCAGTTACGGATATCAGAACGAACATTGGGATTACAAATATACATATAATACTTTTTTTTGTAAATACATACTTATAATAGGTACATAGAAAACACCCAGAACAATACAAACAGACCATATATTCATGCACACAAAGGTTTGTACTTTGTGGAGACCCTTGGACCAAAGGCAGCGTTCACTACCACTGTTCCAAACGAGTCGTCGAACGACATAGCTTTCCCCCCGATTGGGCCTCTGATACACAGCACAGATGGCATAGGTGCGGCTGGCGGTATCACTGCGATGGACCCGTTCCAGTCGTTTTCCATCTTAGCGTGTGAATCCAACTTCCAGAAAGAGGTCGATCGACGAATCCAACTCGTCTGGGCAGTGTTACGCAACATATTTTCGGCCCATCTACACTGCGGTAGATGGGCCGAAAATCTCTTAAGACAATAGTCTTTAATGCGTGTGTGTTGCCAGTGATGACATACGGAAGCTACACGTGGCCGCTTGTAATGTGCCTATTAAGGAGGCTCATAGACACCCAGAGAGCAATGGACAAACACAGACATAGCCCAAAGGATTGCATGTCTCAAGTGGCAATGGGCAGGGCACATAGCGAGGAGAACCGGCGGCCGTTGGGGCGGAAAGGTCCTCGAGTGAAGGCCACGTAGGTACAGGAAGTCGCAGCCGCGGCAGGCCCCCCACAAGGTGGACCGACGATCTGGTGAAGGTTGCGGGAATCAAATGGATTCAGGCGGCACAGGACCGATCTGTGTGGAGAACATTGGGTGAGGCCTATGTCCAGCAGTGGACGTCTATTGGCTGAAATGATGATGATGTGTGATTGCCTTCAAAGCTGTCACTTTAAAGCCCACATTGCGCTTAGACCGTGGCTGTCCTAGTGTTACTAGCAAAAGCGCTATCTGGCAAGTCTTTTATCAAAGATCGTCTTTGAACTTGGAGCAATTTAATCATAACCTGCATCATCGGAACCGTTACGCATAGAAAGCGCGAATAAATTAGTACTTAAGATTATAAGTTTAGCTTTCTTGAAATAATTGCTTTAAAATAACCACCTATTAACGTGACGGAGAGCCTAGTTCCAACGATCTGCCTCCTGGCAAGAAACGCAGCAGCCAACCTATTTGATAAAACTCAACGCTCTCATGGTGATTGATAAACCCTATCTCGAAATAATTTCACTCAATATTAAATTCCGCCGCCTCGGTTCGCCTGATTAAGCCCGATTAAAATAAATTGAATAATGTATGAACTACTAAATGGACAGAAAACATCTCATCAGCTGACTTATGATAATTAAATGACTTTACGTGTGTCAAACAAACACTTGATTAAATATCAACGTAGTCTTTAGTAATGTTTTTTAAACAAAGGGGAATTAACTCTACTGAAACGGCTTTAAGATAAGCTATAAAATAAGATGTATCCCTCTGGATTTGCAATTCAGTATATGACGGCTTTCATAATGTGCCGCACGTTGATTTCTGTAAATATTTTTTTTTATCGGACAAGTAACATGATCCACTGGCTATCTTGTAATGTATACTGCGATGCCATTGAAATTTGTAAGCAAAAATTATAGTACAGGAGGGCACGCTACAATACCATAACGTAAGTGAGGCGTACTCGTCTTTGATAGTTGTATAAACTTGGTTTGCCAGCCTGTTAATAATTATTACCATTTCTACATTCAGACATATATTGGCATTAGAGAACAAAACTTGTTATTTTTATTTTAAGAGTGATTTCATAAGCTCTCTCTTTTCTTCTAATTCGTCGCTTGATTTCGTTGCTAAAGGGAATCATTTTGTATGATTAGTTTCAATTTTTAACCTTTAATCGGATATGAGTCAATGAAAAAAATCATTGGTTTTCGCTCTTATGCCATGACACATAAGGTTCAAAATCTGGTGGAACGATTTTACAATTGTCCGATTAAAAATAGTTATATTAACAAAATTTTATAAAGAAGAATTATTCTTGAGAAGACAGTAATGTAATGGGTTCCTACTTATGAGAACTTATGGGACTTGAAAAGAAGAAGACAAACGTTAGTACTTTACACAAAAACATATAATTTTATGGGTTGTTATTAATTTAAAATATAGATATTTATATTTACCACTTTGGTTAACTAAACTAGTGAATTAACCATTACCTCCTGTACTAAAAGCACTCGACAAGCAAAAAGTCTTACAAAGGGTATATGTAACGTGCCATGAAGAAGTGTAACAGTACACTGTTTAACAGGCATAACAATAGCGCATTGGTTCCTCGAAGTCGCGAGTTGCAAAAGTCGCCGCCTGGTCTGCTTCCAAGACTGTTAAATTTAGCGGCAGTGATCACATTTGCAAGCTTTTTGCCCTTTTTGCAACGTTTGAAAGTAAAACTGATCTTTGAAAGAAAGTAAGTCTTAGAGACGAGAAGCTCACGGGTAAAGGGATTAACTAAAAAAATATCGTTTAGTGTGAGACTCGTGCCTTCAATGTCTTGAAAAAATGAGTAATAGAGAGTTGTATTTCATAGTTTGAATGAAAAAGAAATCTGTTTACTTTGGGTTCTTTTTCACTATAAAAAAAAGATCTGTGCTTACTCATCTCGGTTGTATCTAAAACTGTCACTTTAGAGCCTGGGGTACCCTTAAACCATGATCCAGAATTTCGAGAATCTAGTAATTACAATGAAGCGACTGCTGTCTGACCTTCGTAACCCTTAGACAGGGGAACCAGACGAATCAAGTCACGGTTACGCGTTTCAGAAACTATCCAAAACGTTCTGGTATCTTCATGAAAGCCGATTAAATTTTTTGAATTTTGAGCAAATTGGAATGTTTCCTAGGTTAGTTAAAATGCTTGATTTAAAGGCGAGTTTAATGTAAACGGCGGGTTATGTTACGTAAACATTTTTTAAATAAAACGTTCTACATTTTATTTACGAAACTGTGAAGTGAGCACGTTTGTATGAAACATAATGGGCGGTTAGATGTAACTCTGAGTGTATTTTAAAGAAACCGTTATATTATAACTCAATGAGAGCACGGTATCATTTTGGAGTGCCAATTAACAAGAAGGAAGCATACATTTTAGGCATCCACGCCTCGTAAAAATGTCGAGTGATGCTGATTGAATGTTTATTTTTCCCGATACTGTTAATTGTAATTTGGAGTCAGTACAGTACATTTCGAAAAAAAGAAAACCGTTGCTTTTATAAATTGAAATGTTATCTGCGAAAAAATGCCATGATGTGGCGTTATTTGTAATTGTTCAGGGTTGGTCGGTGATACCCGGATTTACATTTTATGATGGAGCGGTATGTAACGAGGGAATCCTGCGGGATGCCATCGCCCGTCAACCAGGAACAAATTCTTATTGGAGTGCGTAAAAAACCGTACAGTACTCCGACGCTGTGCTCGGGAAATCTTTGAATGGCATTGCGTTCTGATTATACCGTATCGTGATAGAGTTTGTAGACGGATAAATTGTTTTAGAATTGGCCTTACATTGTTGCAGTTCATGTTCTTAAAAAGTTGTTAAGATTCTCACTTTGGATAAATATTGACTTGATGAACACTTATGCTTGTGTTTTGATATGTATACAAGTATTATTATTACGGAAGTACCTACCCAAATATATGTATAACAAAAGTGATTAAGCATCTTACTCTAGAACCAGTTACGATATATTTGATTACTTTCATGAATGATATGATTTAACTTTTTACGTCTTTAGTACTCCGATGCCACGAAAATATATCTCGTATGATGTTCTGTTTTAATTGTGTCCAATTTTCTGTCTGAATTTCATGTTTATATGGTATTCTGATATATATATATTTCTGATACTCGAAAACGTAAGTTTAGGTTTTCGGTTATTGGCTTCAGCTTGTGTCGTGCAAGGGAGGTAACTCTTTTTGTTCATGTGAACTGTTAATGTATTCAGAACTTGATTTTTAGAAATAACTGACGACGACACCAGTATACGGCAAAGCTTAATTAGCTTATGTTGAAACCGAGCCTTATATAAAAAAAGTGTGATTAGTTTTCTCTAAGTTGAATAATATAAAAAATTTGATTCCGTACTAAGTAGCGTAAGCACTTGTGTTACAGATATCAGACAACAGAGGAACACAAATATATACTTAAATACATATATTACACCCAGACACTAAACAAACACAAGTGTTCATCGCACTAATATTTGTCCAGGGTGGGGATCGAACTCACGACCTTTGGCGTAAGAGGCAGGGTCACTACCAATTGCGCCATCCGGTCAGTCAAAATCCAACGATGATCTATTTTTTGTCATTATGAATAAGCAATTAAGGAAATACCGACAAATATTTCTACTAGTCATAAAAATTACTATTAGTAGTTAATTGTTTAAGTGCTGTTTCATTTATAAGAATGTGCAAGAAATTCGATCGGCAATAAGAAACAGTTGTCCCGCTTGAGACACTTCTACGACTTCCTTATTGCTCACATCTCAAACTATGAATGTGATGATATTACGTCATAATATGACATATAGGCACGTAAGCTCGCCCTGGTACAAGTCGACGTCGCAGCGGTCCGGTAAAAAGTGGCAAGTCGAAGTGCCAACATTGCTGGCGTCCCTCCGATCAGATAGTACTCTCACGCAATGGTCCATTCATCCTGAGCATTTATCGGTGCGAAGCGGATGCTGCCCATCACTTTTGAATTAAAATCTCGATCCGTGGAAAACTAGTGTAGAGAGGACGTCTCGATTAAAATTCTAGACTTCTTCAATCTAACGCCTTGGTCTAATGGTTTGAGGAATGGATGTCGTTCGTGATTGGAAATCTATTCCGGGATTCGGGAGAAGTGTTTGCGCATTCACATCAAACTGTTCCCCATCGATTGTATTAGTTTGGTGTCTCATTAGAAAAATATAGCCCCATTAGAAGAGACACTCACAGCATGTAATATTAAAATCTCTTTCTTGGCAGGTTAATAAGTGAGATTGGCCTGAAATTCAATCAGGAAGACCTTAATATTAAGCCAGTTGGAAACAACCACAAGCCTAGCGTTAATTACGTGAGTTGCTATAATAAACATACATTTCCGTAAGATTTTATTTTAATTACAAAAGCGTTTTCTCTGTTATGGGGCAATAAGGGGCAGCCACTTCCTCAACTTAAGTTGCCTTTCCCAACTTTTATATTTTACTATTTATATTATATTCAATTTCATATCCAAAACCTATAAAGAGATGGCACTTTATGGCGTTCTAAATAACTCGTTTAACTTCTAAACCCACACTTCAAGTTTATTATTACTAATTTCTTTTTATTTATACGTCTTAATTAGACGTGAGACTTGTATGACACATCCAATAGTCGAGGGTCTAATCAACGCGATCGTGTCGCCGATGATACTTTATCTACGTACAAGCTTTCTAAAAGATAAAAGTCAAATTTGAGATTATAAAGTAATAATGTATAAGTTATAAAAACGTGATTTTATTATGCCATCAATCTTGTAGTCGGCGTGTTGGTTCGGCCTCGACTGAAGTCGTGTGAGTTCCCTTTTATTAATTTTAGAAACAATCTATCGCAAAAACAAAAGCCGTTTAAGGTTGATTGTTTATTATTTTATCGCACCATTATCTTACGAAACCGGTTTATTTATTACCCTCTGCAATGTCCATGTAATCGTAAACTATTTGTACCTATTTGAGGGTTCAAACAAGATTACTTAATTTTCTTTTCTTGTAGACCACTCGTAAAATTTTCGACACTGCCTATTTTACGAGGCCATAATGTATCAAATTATATGGCTATATCTGTGATAATCTTTTTGTAAGCGTCACCTCTCGTGATAAGCTTACTTTAGGTTTCGACTCGAAATTGAATACGTATTATCGTTTCTCACGTTTTCTCACGGCCTCCGGCTTTAGGGTTAATAAATTGGTTGATATAATAAATATTTTGACATCATCTCTCTACAGATTTGTATGTCAGCGAGGCCGAGTCTTGTTTAGATGATGTTGGGTTATCTTATCTTCGTTCTGTCGCACTCGTGTGGTATTGTGTTAGCTTATAGTGTCTTTATTGAGGCGTTGTTATGTGATATTGGAAAAAACCTGTCAGATGTTAGAGTGAAATTGATCTAGTTTTAAAATTGAACTGACAGCTTAAGGTCATAAGAGAAATTAACAATTTCATTGTTAATTTCACTAGGCACCGGCAATTGTCGCCCAAAAATATATAATGTGAAAAATATGTAGTAGTGTGTCCATATTAATCAAAGATAAGCCTGCTTTCGTTACTAAAGGAGTAACTTACTATACTAAGCATGAGGTAGTTTCCAAAGTTATGTTATTGTTTTTTGTATTTGTTAAATTAACTGAATGAAGTAGGTATTTATTATATTTTGTATAGCAGGAAAAGACATTATTAGTGAACATTTCAAGTGCAAAAAGGCAAGGTCAAGGCAGACAGACAGACAGACAGACATACAGACAGACAACGAAATCTTAGTAATAGAGCCCTATTCTATATTCGCAAAGGTGAATATAACCCTAAAAAATCTGTTAGTAGACTGAAACTGTCATCGCCTTCCTAAAATATTTCACATTTCAAAATTTCACAACGTCACATACATAGATCTGACTTCGAGATAGGTAGCTCAAGCATCTGTGTTACGGATATCAGAATCAACAGTGGGATTACAAATATATACATATAATACTTTTCTTTTGTAAATACATACTTATAATACGTAGAAAACCTCCAGACCAATACAAACAGACGTGTTCATTCACACAAATATTTGTACAGTGCGGGGATCGAACCCGCAACCCTTGGACCATAGGCAGTGTTCACTACCACTGTTCCAAACGGGTCGTCGTAATATAAACTAAAGTCAGCCGACATTTAGAAACGTAAGTGAAACGATGCGACGATGACATGTCAATAATACTCTATTTGTTTTCCTCAAAGGGTTACATGACTGGGTAACACTATCCTTCTTTTCCGGGATTCTACCGAAGGGTCGTAAGTCAGCTCTGTTGACATCCGTCCAAATATTAACTTGTTTATATTTCAACGATTCTGGCCGCTATGCGCTACTGGAATTTCGATAGCTCTTAAAAACTATCTTTAGTCATTTTATAAAGCGGCCGTCCGCGGCTTCGTAATCATAGAGTCAAGCAAACTCTATTTTATCCCATTAAGGATGGTTTTTCAAAATCCCGATTTGGCGGATGTTAAAACCCAAATTTTAGGTGTCTAGGAGATAAAGTTTCTGAGATTTCGCGATTAATCAGTGAGTGGTATTTCGCTCTTTTTATATACAAGTACATAGAAGAAAGATTAGTTTAAAAGAGCTGTTTTGTAGTACAAACATAGGTACAAATGTTTGTGGGTATATGGCATATACTTTTTCTTTAAATAATATTTTTCTAATACAATACGATTACGCGATCATCGCAAGCTCGTGTGAACTTCACTCGTACGATTTCACGATCAAATAAATTCATGTCCAAAAATAATCGTGTGTTGAAATCGCCTCGCTTGTTTGCGTATGATTTTGTGTTATGTTTCACAAAAAAAGTGTTTAAAACTATTGTACATAATAGGAGATAAACGAGCAGACGGCTACCTGATGGTAAGTGATCATCGCCACCCATGGACATCTTATCGATTATTTTAATTTTCCTGGGTATTGTCAGCTTGATTTATTTATTGTTGCATGAACTTATGAAAATTAATAATCAAGTATTTTAATTCTTGTATGGTATAGAGCATTGACAAATTAACGCGTTCCACGTTACTAAGGACGAAACCTTCGCATTCCTTCGGATGCCACGCGTGCGACTGCCTTTTACAAAAACCAAATGTCATTGCGCAAGCTTATAATAAGGCCCATTCACACGGTGGATGTTTTTCAACGTCATCCCGGCCCAAGCATGCAATTTTGTAGAAAAAACGGCAAAATCAATAATAGCTGTGTGCACGTGTTGCCGATGGATTATAGATTATGTTTTCGAAGATTTTCTCAGCGCACGGAGGTCGAGTCAGGTACGGACTAGGGAACAAGGGTGGGTGGACTGGATAGGCGTGTGTAGAAAGATTTAAAAGAAATTTATTATTGGAAATCACTTTAAAAAAAAAAAAAGTCACATTTGTTTTCTTTTGAACATAGTATGACGTGAAGTCAGCATGTTAATGATTTGTTTTGTGCATAAAAGTAAAAATAATATAATGACAAAGCTCTTGGCTATTTTAGAGATTTTAAATGTCATACTGAGATGATACTGTTTGAAAAATAATAATAAAAAAAGAAAGTAAATTCAGTGCAATATCTATTTTCAAAAATAAAATGAATTTAGGTTTTAGAAAATCTACTCCTTGCATATCCTTGTTCTGTTAATTCTTTGAGCATCAAAGAAATTCTATACAATTATAACGGCCAAAATTGTAACTGTCTCGCACAAACTTAGACCTTGTATCTTTCAACAAAATTTGACAAAAGCAGGTAATTTTTTAAGAGTTCGGTGTCTTTTGCGAGCGAATAAAAAACCGAACAGTTATTTTCAGATATTAAGTCTCGATAAGAGTTTCTATTCTTTAATAAATAGGTCAGCAGGATTATGGATTGAATTCGTATTATTAGTCTTTCGTCAGAAGGTACTTAGGGGAAATATATTGCTTTTTAATAAATAGACATCCATCATCAAACAATCCAACAGACGGCATTTAATAGTCAAAATTAAGGTGATAAAATCTGTAAAGGAGGAATAATTTTCCCGATTATTACCTGTGATGGAACAGTTTCGGAGATTGCATTTTTACAAAGTGTAATGCTTTAAAGTTACTTGACATTGGTAAGATATCTTCGGGTAAAGCCATGTTTATATACACTTTTAATATCTTCCTTACTGCTTTATGGTAACCTGAGGGCCTATTCAACGAGCACTCGACATTAAAGTCGAATTTAGAGATTGCGAAATGCGAATTTAGAATGTCGCGTGCTCGAGAATGGGACCTCTGGTATACAGAAATCTAGACAGATTTCTGTACACCAGAGGTCCCAGGTAAAGAGAGCTCATACCAAGATGAGACCATCTTAGCGTGAATTTCTTGGTTGCATCCAAAGCTATCTTTTTGGCGGCCAAAGGTACGCTTGGACCATGATTCTTGATTTGGGGAGTTTAGTATTTACAATGACGCGACTACCATCTGACATTCGCAACCTTAACAGGGGAACCAGACCAACTCAATCATGGTTACACGTTTCACAAACAATCCTAAAACGTGTAGGTTTTCTTACGATGTTTTCCCTCACCGCTGAGCTTATGGTAGAAATACGCACATAAATTTGAAAAATCTATAGGTGATGCTCGGATTCTGATCACGATTAACCATACCATACCTAGTACGGTCAGCATCAAAAGTAGCTTCACACTTTAGTACCATGTCAAAGTAACTGTTCTGCCTATTAAAGTCAGTTTCTAAGGGGTATGGTAAAAAAGGTTCTTCGACATGGTACTAATGTGTTAGGCTACTTTTGATGCTACTATGTATAGTTTCAATGATATAGGCGTCTTTAATTTTCAGCTGCGCTGGGTTTGAGTGCATGTGCCGAGCATTTTTAAGTGAGTTCATTTTTATACGATTAACTTGCAAAAATAATAAGATCGCAATTATTGTTTGCAAGAAAAATCAATGTTTAACTTTTTCCTGTAATATAATAAGATAGTGAGGCTACTTTTTTCACAGAGAAGACAATGCGACGTCCGCGAAATACACGGAAGCCTATACTTAGCCCAAAATACGAGCTTTTAACAAGATCTTACACCACGCACGCCATAATATACTCTATGAGACTCGCAAATAAGAATCAATGTCCAAAAAAAATTGCAACGCTATAAATGGGCACTAAATGTTGCCTGTCTTTAGAAGAAACAGAGTTTACTAAACTTTTGAAATTATATTTAAAATTAATTTCTTCTAGGTATGGCCATGGTTTCTTTTTTGCAAATTGAGAGTCCCCTTATCTAACAAATGCTTATTTATCATTGTAAATATTATTTCACAAATAAGGTAAAACTGCTAACATAATGAAAATAATAATATCCTCTAACTGATTACGGTCACGGCAGCCACTCTCAAAGTTTAGCCACGTACGCAGAATATATTATAGTGCTCAAGTGTGTGCGCAAACACAAGTGCACTCTCCCCTATTCCCTTAACCTCATAATCCGATGGGACACCAGCAGTGTGATACGACCGGAGAGGGATCGGGCGCAAGACCAATGGCGAAACGTGCTTTCCGAAGCACGGGGGTGCAAGACCGCCAATTTCCAGAATTGGAGCTGACACTAAGAATTTATTACCGAAAACTTAGGGGGATCAAACCCGAGACCTCTTGCGCAACTTCTGCCATCGAGCCAGTCTGCAAATAATAACCACTCTACGAACTGGTTGGTATTTGACAGTCACTACTTGCCCTATCATTGAATATAAGACTTATTTATTTTATTTATTTAATCCCTTACTGTTACAATAATGACGGGAAATATCATAAACATCTTTGGTCCAAGGATACTCCAAGAGCAAGAGTTTGCAATACCATGGAATTACGTTTTCCTGTGACAGTTTTTTTGTACGTTCGCCTACTTTACGAGAAATATTACCGTCCATTTAACTTTACAACTATGCGGGAAATGTTAAATGTGTTTATTTTTAAGCTTTAATTTCGTATGTATGACAAAAACACTCATTGGTTCAAGTACGACTGATTTGTATGTAATGAAACGGCAACTCTCGAGTCAGTATATTTTCAGCTAGGTACTAAAGTAGATTATTTACTACTAGGGTTAGATCAATGGTTTTATTTTCTTTGCGTATTTTTTTGCAGGAAAACATCTCAAAAGACTCAGAAAACCATTTCAAATTGAAATTGAAGCTCTTTTAATGAATAACCAAAGCAATCCTACATTTATTATGCAATATTATGCAAAACTTATAGCCTTATAAACTGTCAGAACAGTTAATATAGTAGCCGTGAGAACGGTGGTAAGAAAATGGCGTGTTTTTTTCTTTAACGTGGAACAATTAAGGGTGTACCAAATTTGGTGAGCAAGAGAAAAAAGTCCGATGTCAGATCGCGTGTGTCGCATCGATGTCAGCGGCGGCGGCGCGGGCGCAGCGCCGAATAACAATAATCGTGAATGAATCGTAAGTGCGGTCGGCGGTTTAATTGATGTGAGCTGCCGGACCTGTCGAGACAGTTTAGAGTCGGCTCGAGGAATGCAAGTAGATATATCGATAAACTTTTTCGTTCATTTTAGACGCGATTTTTTTTACAGTTAAGGGACAGACGAGCAGACGGATGGTAAGTGATTACCGTCGCCCATGGACAAAGCAAAAGCAATACCAAAGGATTTACAAGTGCGCCATTTTAAAAGGGTTCTTCACTCTTTTCTTGGAGCTTTGCAGTTTGTATCGGTCCGTAAATACCACAGGCGATAGTTCATTCCACAGGTTTGTCGTACGAGGTAGTTTTTTTTTTGAGAAACGTACAGTTGAAGACTGCCCACAATCTAAATTGTGGGGCTGCATAATACTCGTATGATAAAAATCTGGTTGATGGAAGTAAGACCACTTGCTTCCATTCAATCCGCTTGAATGGTGACATAGTTGGCTGGTTGACCTAACTGTTAATTGTTTTGCCAGACCCAATCGCGCATATGTTAGTGGACGCTGCCGCATACTAAGGTCTTGACTTAGTTGTAAGTGTAAGAAATGAATAGACTGAAAATCAACGTATAATTTAAAAGACTATGGTTTATCTATAAGCATCAGTGACTCCATCGAAAAATTCGATATCAACCGGCGACTTATCGATAGTTGTATCGGTGTCTAAATGGATCGTGGGACAACACTATTCCAATTGCGTGCGGTTTCATTGATCGAAAAGTCATTCTACTTTCTGTTTGACCACATTTTTAAGAACGTTTGCTGATAAACATTTTGACAATAAGAAATAAAATATTAATTTACAGTGCAGGAAACGGCATTGTGGCTGAATTTATCGGCTTCGATATCATCTTTGAATTCATTTAAATATCATCTACTTATGAATCCAAGAAACTCCTTCCGTTTCTTTTTGTCACGGAACTTGATATAAGATCGTGTTAATTAATTTGTTTTGGCCTCCTGTTATTAATAAAATTATTTAAATTTTACTAAAGTAGTCAATAGTTTATGATCTTTTTGTGAAATACAAGATATTAATAGACGACAATCTGAAGTAGGTAGGTACTTACACAATCAAGAATCTGAGGGACATCTATCTGATTTGATCTATTTGTACTGGTAATTACTATTATAGCTTCAGGCTTTATAACATCTAAAATGATCCTAGACAAGACTTGTCCTGCCACAGACCATGTAGAAAAAAGAAGGTATAGATGGAAAGCGGACCCCGGGCTCCAAAACATTTTTTTTTCATGAAGCTAAGATGATGATGATGACATTGCTACGTATATAGCATCCAGATCAATCCGGAACCATATTCCTATTACTCACATTCAAAATAATTTCCAAGTCAATTCAAACAGTTCAACTTCATTGACTCGATCTTCATCCTTGACACCGGATCGGAAGTTGTATCAATTGAAGACGCTATTCTGTGCATAATCGAGGAGTGAGACAATTGCATCATCGCGCGAGTCATCGGCCGGCCACTTGCCCGGCGGATGTAGTTAACCGGGCCTTGATTAGCCGAGACGATGTTAAACGGCAGCCCGACCAAGTTCAAACAATTAACTGTATAGAAGTGTCCGACTCTAATGAATGAGACAGACTTGCTCCATTTCATTATACAAACACCGTGACAAGACGGCTCACAAATTGAGATTAATTCACCACTCACAGTTACCTACGAAGAAAGTCCGAATGAGTGATCGTCCTCCAAGCAAAAGCGAGCCTTAAAATTTTTCCGCTAGATTCAAAATGAATCTACTAATTGCATAAAACCTACCACAGTGATAGGGTCTATTGCGCAAGAAACCGTTTGACCTCTAGCAATTCAATGTCCTGCAGCTATTTATAAAATTGTCGAGGGTTTCTCTCATAGTGTTCTTTGTAAACTTCTATTTTTAGCAACAATTTCTTTGTTATCGTCAAGTATTGTTACCAAAATGATACAAAGGATCTTTTATTCTTCCTTTTGTGTTTGAGCAAATTATTGGTTTTGCCGATTTAAAGTACGTAAACATTACGTGAGATTCTATCTCATTATTCTGAATTCACCGCCGCGGGAAATGTTTTTTCGCTGTTGTCATTCTAATTATTCTCCCGAACTTTGTTGTGGACAAGTTTAAAATTTGTAGTTCTTTCCTTTTTATTTGGGCTTCGTGTAATTGCGGGTAGCAATTTAGATTTTGTTACAATGTTAGTTTTAATTACCAGCAGAAGTAAATAACATAAGACTAATTGACTCGCCCGATTGCTCATTCGGTACCATGTCTCGCGATACAAAGGGTGAATGTTTAATTTCTACCTTGATAATTTCTGTCTTATTCGTGTTTGTTCAGTAGGTATCTTGGTGTTATACTAACTATTTTAACCTTTGTAGTACTATCGTTGGTATTGTTATCCATAACACAAATGAGCTTAAGTTTGCCTCATATTAATTTAAAATTTTATAAATAAAATTGTATTATTAGTCTTCAATTTGTGAGTACAGTACAAGCTGGTGAAAAAAGTTTCTTAATAGTATAGGTTCTTCATATTTGGTATAATATGTAATAACAGTAATTATAATAATTGGCACTCAACATATTTTAAATTGCGTCTTCGGGAAACCCTCAGATCAGTGTCAGTTTTCAAATAAATGATGTGAAGTTTACTTAACAACCCATAATCTTTCAACTTTTACGTCGTTGTGTCGCACGCAGTCAATGAAAATAATTTACATAAATAATAAAAGGATAAAAATAAGTTGTAGTCAAGTTTTCGCGTGTTTCTTTTAAACCTAAGTTTTTAAAACAAATTTAATAGTTATTATGTTCTATTGTGATTATGTATAATTTAAAATAGTTGTAACTACATCAAGTTATCAGCTACGGTGGTTCCACTTCTTAGAATAGGTGCTCTCAAGTAGTCACTAACGGGCCTTAATCTCATTGGACACACACAATACATTGTATTGCTTTCTAACGCAAGCACGGGCAGTAGCCATCCCGATCGACACTATAAAAATATTTTGGGAACTTTATTTATTTGTGGCAGATCACACACGTTACTCTAGCAACTTTAAACCACCAAGTTGCCTGGCTTGATAGTAGAGATGTCACAAGTATACGGTTGCTACTTGGTATTCGGTATATATGTTTTTAAATTATACCTAAAAACAGAAATCCTTTTCGTGATTGATGAAACTGTGCGTCCAGTGAAAAGTGGTACAAGTCGATTTATATCGAATTAGATTTTCTTCTTGCCACTACATCACAAAAAAAATCTTCTATTTTTCTGTCTGATCAGACATACAAAAAGGTCCTCCATTTTTCCATCTAATCAGATAGAATAATAGAGGGTTTTTTTGTGATGAAGCAGCAAAAAATCAAATTCGATATAAGTCGACTTGTACCACTTTTCACAGGACGCCCAGTTATATCTGCTTCTAAAAAGTTTCCACAAGTCTTCAACGTATTTTTTTTGGTACGATGGTAGTTCAAAACGCGTCTTTCATAGCAGTCGTGGTTCGAATCCAAGCATGCATCTCCGAATTTTTCAAATCTATGTGCGTATTTCTACCATTAGCTTTTCGGTGAAGGAACATTTCGTGAGAAAACCTGCATGCTTCGGATAGTTTAGTTTCTGAAACGTGTAACCATGATTTAGTTGGTCTGTTTCCCCTTTTAAAAGGTTGCAAAGGTCAGACGGCAGTCGCTTCATTGTAATTACCAGACTTAATTTTGACCTCAAATCCTAAAAAATGGTCCTAGCGTACTCCGGACTCCAGAGCGACAGCTTTGGACGCAACCGGGAATTACACGCAAAGAAAAAAATATTTTGATGCAAAAATGAACTTCGACAATTCATGTCACTATTAGGAAAGAATGACCTCCCAGGGCACAATAAATATACCCACTACATGCAAGCTATCGAAATGATCCACGTTTTTACCCAAATTCTAAGCAAAAATCGCAATAATGTCGCAATAATAATTTGACTGACCGGATGGCGCAATTGGTAGTGACCCTGCCTCTTACGCCAAAGGTCGTGGGTTCGATCCCCACCCTGGACAAACATTCGTGCGAAGAACACTTGTGTTTGTTCAGTGTCTGGGTGTAATATATGTATTTAAGTATATATTTATGTTCCTCTGTTTTCTGATATCTGTAAGCTTTTATACTTAGTACGGAATCAGGTCAACGTATGAGATGTTGTGGGAATTATTATAATGTCAGCCGACTAACGATATTTCGTTACATGTTAAAAATAATTTCTCAAAAATATTTTGTCAGTTTTGAGTCAAGTTTGAGTTACTATCCGAGACAAGTTTTCTCCCGACGTTCTGCCTCACCAGCGAGCTAGTGATAAAATACGCATTTTAATTTGATGAATCCAGAGGTGAATGCTGGATTACATTAGAAGGCTCATATCCTTATTCATCATCCGCAGCCGTATATTCGCTATTCGGCAAAATCACTATTCAAAGCACAGCAACTCTAATGGACAGTATTCGAATCACCTCTCGCACCCACGCTGCACTAATATTGACACAAGATAGGTGCGTGCGCGCCGCCTCGGTGACCAAGGAAGTGTTACTTAGAAATTTGTACTGATAACAACTCTTTACATTTGATTATTTCATAGGTAGGTATAGAATAAATGATCTATTGAGTTATATTCTGAATTGTTGACGTGTCTCTCGCGTTCTTTGAGAATTTATTGAACTTCATGAAGACAGAAATAAATACCTAAGTACAATTTTAAGTCTGCAATTTTATTCCATTTATTAGTATTCTCTCTAGTTAGACTCGCTCATCGCTCGCTCACTCGTTAGATTAAGAAAAACTTATTAATAGAGTAAACATTAAATGTGGTCATTTTTATTACTAGTAAAATATAGCATTCACTCAAAAGTTAGCTAGACCCTGAAAATCGCAAACCAGAACATAATAAAAAACTGATTTATGTCAACCTCGTTTCATGTCTGGGACTGATGTCTAGGATCTTAGTGTTGATGTTGAATTGTGTAAAGTAAAAATAAAAAATAAATCAACGTGTTTGTCCACTCGTCAAAATCGGATTAAACATTTATGCTATAGAATTGTATAGAATTGATTATTTTCGATCTGCTGAGCAATTGTATAGTTTAGTTGCTGAAATAAATTCCACGATTCCGCGTGCGTCCGATTTGTAATTTAAACCCGACAATTGTGACACTCATTTTAAATTATAAACCTTAGATCGCCCATTCATCACGAGCTTGCTTGAAAATGAAGAAAGACTAGCCTCCGAAGGTGTTATATACGTCTCCGAATAGATTTCTAGCTTTTTTTCGTTACATAAAATAAGGAGAATGCCACATTGTTATTGAAGGCAGTGAGTGATACTCGGCGCTGTCACTCGTTGAAACAATCGCCAGTGAAAAAACGGAGCTATAAGAAGATTCAGACTATAATAATAGACATTTTTTGTCCTAGTAGTTTTGCTGACAAAATATTCGTGTATTGTTTCAAGGCACAAGTTGCAAGTCTAACGTTTTCTAAAATAGCTCTACAAAAGCTGTGGATGAAAATATTTAAATATAAATTCTAGTATTTGAATTCAAGCACACCAGCTGATTAAAATCTTTCGGTACAATACGGTATTTGACTATTTTGTTTTTATTTTTGGAATCAAAAGACCTCTCAATGATAGAAACATCGTTGAAAGAATTACTTGATTCTCATTTAAACTACCTGAGATATCACAACTTTAAAATCACATTATTTTGGGCAAACCCAAAACGCTCCATACAAATGGCTACGAAGATGTGACGTCACACGCTTGTATTTTGTATGCATTTCATTTTAATTTTATATGGTAGCTATATCAAATGTTTCGTTTATGTCAATGGTTCTTTTATAACAGTTGGTGCAAATTGTATGGATTATTCAATGGTATAATTATTTTTTAATAGTTTCATACTTTTAAAATGGACTTGCCCACGAATCTTTGAATGACCATAAAACCGGCTAAACGTTATATTTTTAATTGAGAATTTTTGCTATTGGCACATGTCTACCTATATTTTGATAAAATATTTATATTTTGTAAAATCTCGAGCTTAGTCAAATACCCTATTACAATTTTCAATCATACCAAAATTACTCTTGTTTGTAAAGAATTCTTACCCAAACGTTACCTAATAACAGCGGAAACAAGTTATAATTCGTGTGTAATTGCAAAATTTTTATTCTCTCTTCACCAAGTAGTTACGACCGCGAAATATTGCTCCAATTATGTTAAAGTAATTGTTTTGATCCAAAACAGAGGTAATCGTTACTCCTTGACTTAATTCGTTGTTAATTTAAAAACGGACCTTTGAGAAAAAACAGCAACTACACGTGTAAAGGCGTCTTCGAGCCAAATAAATTGTAATGAATGATTTTTGTATGAGCAAAAAAGAATCATATTGTATGTATTGCATTGTAATAAGCGCACCACTTGTCACGTGACAAAACCTATTCATTCACAATTTACATTCTCGACGATGTAAGCGGAGTAGCTTCTACCAACAGATTTCGATACAAATTTTAAGCTTTATTCTGATATACGTAAAGTGCAAAATTTAAAAAATTGCTTGTACATTTTTCGTCAGTATAACAGAATCGAAGTGGTATCAAAGCAAACATAACGCCTCCGCACCTACTCCCCCTGGCGAAGAAACAATAATGGAGAATAAATGGCCAACTCGACACCACAATGGTGAGAAAAGATAAAAGGAAGAATTACACGGAAATTTTGAGGCGTGAGCTTTTGTCAATAGGGCATGAGGGCCACTAGATAACAATTTGCACGTCGAGTGTGTCAGTTATTGTGTTAGAACATTATAAATAAACATCACAAAGAGCTACCAGATGTGTGAGGCTTTGAACACGCGCGGCGCAAGCCTTTGAGGAACTTTTGGGGACACTCAACTTGAAATTGGCTCAGTTATTCATTTTACAGCTCGCACCTGTACTGCATTGTGAGATTTTTGAGACGAACTTTCAATTTTTGACTCTTATGCAATTTAAGTACCAATTTCTCATAACCATAAGTAGAGTCTCACTTTACTTTCTCAGGCAGATCATTAAAGTAGAATTAGAATAAGTTTTATATGCATAAAACACGGTGTGCCTAAGTGACGATTCAAAAATTGAAAATTTAGAAAACCCCCGACGGCGGCCATCTTGGATTTGAAATTTGTCACAGTAAATGTATTTTGCTACGCAAACCATTTTATATGATATCCATATCATCCATGTAAGAGAAATTAAAACATATAATCCATATCTTTGTGACGGCGGCCATCTTGGATCGATTTTTATCCAACATAGCTAAGAACACTCCCTCCTTCTTCATCTAAAAAACAAAATCAAAATCGGTTCATTTGTTCGGGAGCTAGGTACGATGCCATAGACAGACACACAGATACACACACACACACACACACACACACAGACACGTCAAACTTATAATACCCCGTCGTTTTTGCGTCGGAGGTTAAAAATATTACGAAAATAAAGCAGGATACCCACCTTAAATGGGTAAAACAATAAGTAAAAAGGTATAGTGACACTAATTTACAATACAGGATGACACAATTTGGTGATTCAACGTATATTAATAATTTTACTGACTTTTAATTTGATTTATACATTGTACCATAATACATAATAAAAGATAACCTTTTTCATTGTGAAAAAGAAACTGCACAGGATTTTTTTATAGTTTGAGTAACACATTACGCAATTCTAACAATGCATTCTGGTGCATAACAAATTCTTTCCGGTTCCTTTGAAACTGCTCAAAGTTGCTCAGGAAGTAGCACTGCCATAACAGCAGTAAAACCATCATTCTGTTGTAAAATATTTACGACACGGGCCATACAGAAATGGCCGTATCAAACTGTATGAATTGCCATAACGATTACTTTTTTACCAAAACTTACATGTAATGCTTCTTTATCTGAGCCGAAGTGGAAATTAAAAATGGTTTGCAACTAAATACTAATCAATTTCATTTAACATGAATAAAAATGTATAGTAGCCTAAACCAAAATAGATGAGTTAAAAAAATAAAACAAGATATCAGACTGTGGCCTAATAAAAACATATTGGTCAAAAATATGAAGATGTGGCTTCCTAATTAACCCTCCAATCATCGGAGGCTGTAGGCTTGTTGTTATTAATTTATAGAAAGTCATCGTCGGTCCATTAGGTACGATGGCCATATTGATCAGAGCGGTGATATTCCTCTTAGGGTGACCAGACTAAAATACTGATTACTTTATGCGAGACCCTCCTGATGCTAGTCCTCTGGCTTAAGGAATTCTAAGCCAGTTCCTATGAAGTCACCAATCGTTACTATGTATACCAAGCTTTATTTATGTTTTTCTTATTTCTTATCATTTCTCTATCAGATTTTTATTATAAATTTTTTAATGCCCAAATTTAAGTTTTTTACATTAAAAACAACAATACTATGTGATCGTCGGCCTAATTTATTAGAAAGCGTAGTTACCTACTTTTTCTAATAAAGTAGCTTTACACTTTAGGACTCTTTTTATTGGAACAAGAGGAAAATATTGATGTACATTTTAGTATGGTGAGGTGTAATTTTTTTTTGTGATTCGACCGCATGTACCTTGAGGAAAGACTTGTTTTTATTATTATAATTCCCTTGAGAAGTTCCTCGGGTGTTCAAGAAAGCGCGATGTATTTATGATAAGTTCTATGTCAAGATTTTTTATATGGTTTAAATTATCTATGCATCAAAAATGTGCAAAATAAGACGCGGTAACCTATAAAACAGGTAGAATTTGGTCACCCTAATTCCGGCCAATGCCAGGCTCTTTTACCTTTGTGTGTGATTGCCCTAATGATTTCTTGCTGCTTGTTAGCGATCATCGGGCCATTATTACGATTGATTTTTGTATCACAGCCGCCGACGCCATCGTTAGATTTACGGCTTTCACAGCTGATAATGCCGCATTTATGACCACAATTGATGCTCGGTGCAGAAGTAGCTTTTTACGTAGTAACTTAGAACTGGCGATTTCAAAGGACTGGAGAGGGTATAATTCAGCCCTATCTTAGCGTGTAAATCCCAGTTGCGTCCAAAGAAGAGCCCATGATTCATGATTCAGCATAGGCACCCGTCTATGCTGAATTATACCCAATAAGGATAAGGTTATTACCCAATACTATATATTGACTGCCTCGGTGGCGCAGTGGTTAGTGGGTCGCACTTTAAAGCGACGGCTGTGCAAGAGGTCCCGGGTTCGATCCCCGGGTCGGGCCAAAAATTTGTACCTAAGTTTTCGGTAAGAAATTCTAAGTGGCAGCCCGGAGTCTGGAAGTTGGCGTTCTTGTAGCCCCGTGCCTCGGAAAGCACGTTAAGCCGTTGGTCCTGCGCCCAATCCATCTCTGGTCGTGTCACAGTAGTGTCCCATCGGAATATGAGGGTAAGGGAATAGAGAGTGCACTTGTGTTTGCGCACATACTTGAGCACTATAATATATCCTGCGTACGTGGCTGATCGTTGAGATTGGCCGCCGTAGCCGTAATCGGTTGGAGGATATTATTACCCAATAAGGGAAAATCGGGTATATTTTTTTAGAAAATATGTAAATTAATTTATGTACCATCATCCCACTTGCCCTATTCCGTCACAGAACTACACGCGCCGGACAACGATGTCACCGCTTCACAGTAGAAAACATCCCATTACGGACTAAAAATATTGACAGTTCTTATTTCTGCCGCACCATCAAGAAATGGAACTCGTTGCCGGCTCATGTATTTCCGCCTTCCTACAAACAAAGCGTGAAGAAGCATCTAGCGAGCCAGTATAGCAGTGCCAACGGAGGTGATGCCTTGACATCGCTTCCGTTGTTGCAGAACTTGGGCTCTTCTCTTGCTTCAGGCTGAGGAGAGCCAATATACTGTGCCTCTATAAAAAAGTACGTAATGTTAATGTTATAGATTACATATTTGCGGTGTTGACTAGAAATTAGAAATAAAGTCAATTAAATCATGAGTTGTGTCTATTACATAAGCAAGTTTAATATTTTACTTTAATTGGTTAATCAATAAAAGAGTGCTCAAAAAGCAGACCAAAAGTTTATCGGGAAGAATTGTTTGATTTGAAAAGATTATTTGCAAATAAATAAGAAAAAATATTGTTATGATAGCTTATACTTAATAAATATTTAAAAACTAATTGTTATGGTAGCTTATACTTAATAAATACTTAAAAACTAAATTTTCTTTGAAAAGACTAATTTAATGAAAATCATAGTTCACCGTTGCCTTAAGTCTTTTTATATTCAGATTTTCTAATAGGAAGTCACATGTTAATGTCACATGAATGGCGGGCATGCTGCGCTTATCACGACTTTATCGTTAGAATCTCCATTATCTCAGTGAAGATCTCACGGATTAATTCTCTAACACCTCATTAGTGTCCAATAACGCTTCATTTACAAACTAAATGCAAATCCCTTTGAGTTGTGGCCGAGCTTTCGTGTCCGGTCGTTTCCATTCGGCCAATCAACATCTATAATGCCAGCTCCATCGGTGCTTCAATAGGTTTTGAACCAAATAAATTGTGAACTCAACTATTAGTTCGGCCGCTTTGTGTTACCTCAAGAAGTCGTATATTTTGGTTGTAGTTTGAGACGGGAATCACTTTTTATCCGAACACACCGACGTCTTAATTAGGGTTCAAACCTTTTACGGTGTAAAATATTGCATCGCATCATTTCACTTCTCGATTTAAGTCACAGTGTTTAATTTTCACCCGAGCTAAAGTATGTTTTTAATTGTTTTACACCTTTCAACCAGTTTCGTGTTGCACAAATAATTGAATCGACACTGTATCGACCGATCGGAATGGACATTCGAATGATTTGAATATGAATGAATAAAAATAAAAGTAAAATCTCATGGAAGATAATAAATAAAGAGACTTGTAAAAATAAAACAAAAGACAACAAGCTCTCTCTTAAAATTGATGGCAAATCACTTGTTTCTGACTCTGAAGTAGCAGAAACATTTCAGTCTTTCTTTTCTAATATACCAGTCACAACAACCAATCAATTGAATTCCAGTCCACATCTCGCTGCTTCTCTCCTCAGGTCTCATGTTGATAAGTGCAACACGCCTTTTAGATTCAATCATGTTAATTCTAATATAATTTTAAAAACATTCAAAGAATTAAATATGAAACTGACTGAGGATTTATGGGGCATCTCGGTAGATATAATCAAAAATATAATACATTCTATCGCACCCCACTTAGCAATAATATTTAATAAATGTGTTGACGACGGTCAATTTCCCGATATGATGAAATACAGTAAAATAATACCGTTATTCAAGTCGGGTGAGAAAAGTGACCCGTCTAACTTCAGACCTATTTCTATACTGCCTGCTCTCAGCAAAATTTTTGAAAAAGTAATATTCACTCAGTTGTTGTCTCATTTAAACCTGAATAAAATATTGCACAGTAAGCAATTTGGATTCACAAAAGGGAAATCCACTACTGATGCTGGAGTGGCGCTTATCAAACATGTATTTGATGCGTGGGAGAAAAAGCGAGATGCTATTGGAATATTCTGTGATTTGTCTAAAGCATTCGATTGCGTCAATCATGAAACATTGCTAATGAAGTTACAGCATTACGGTGTCATAGACACCTCACTAAGTCTAATCAAATCTTACTTATCAGATAGGATTCAGAAGGTCAATGTCAATGGAACTAACTCTTCTGGCGCCCCTCTAACCATGGGTGTGCCCCAGGGCTCTATATTGGGGCCCTTGCTCTTTTTAATCTATATAAATGACCTTCCTTACTATACCAATGATCTATGTGAGATAGTGTTATTTGCTGACGATACATCCTTGATTTTTGAGGTTGATAGGCAAAAGAAAAATGTTGACGAAGTAAATAACACACTCTCTCAAGTACTACAGTGGTTTACTTATAATAACTTAGTTCTTAATTCAAAGAAAACAAAATGTGTTAAGTTCACAATGCCTAATGTAAGGCAGGTCAAAATGAATATTGTCATGAATAACGAACCTATCGAAGTCATAAACTCCACAGTTTTTCTAGGTATCACTCTGGATACAAAATTGCAATGGAGCCCTCATATTGCGGTCTTGGCAGGAAGACTTAGTTCAGCTGCATATGCAGTTAGAAAGATAAGGAATCTGACTGATATCGGGACAGCGAGACTGGTTTATTTTAGCTATTTTCATAGTCTGATGTCATATGGTCTACTACTGTGGGGATCCGGTGCTGACTTACAAGCCATCTTCATTTTGCAGAAGAGGGCCATCCGTGCCATCTACGGTCTTAGATCACGTGACTCACTCAGAGAAGTATTCAAGGAAATCAATATTTTAACCGTATCATCTCAATACATTTTTGATTGTATTATGTTTGTACGCAAGAACTTGCACCTTTACTCGCAAAAATCAGATTTTCATAGCTTTAACACGCGAAATAAACATAGGCTTGCTGTCCCAAATCTAAGACTTCATAAAATTGGAAGTTCATTTGTAGGATTGAGCATTAGAATGTTTAATAAGTTACCTCAAAATATTATTGATTTACCGGTACATAAGTTTAAGTTGCATGTAAAAAACTGCCTAATGCAGAAAGGCTACTATAAAGTAGAGGATTATTTGAATGATAAGGATTCCTGGACATGTTGATCTCTTCGCCTGTCCTCTAATGTATAATTCATTTCATAATTTTCATTGACGATTTATCTAAACGATATTGATTATAAGCAATGTATATCATACTGTCACTGTAATCATAATTTGTATAAGAATGAAAGTTGTAATTACCATATTATTTGGAAAGAGTAACTACTGAGTTTCTTGCTGATTCTTCTCGGTAGAAATTGACGTTCCGAATCAGCGGTAGATTACATAATATTTGACATTCATAAATGTTCTTTATTGAATAAAGACATTTTAGATTTTGACTGTATAAACATTGATTTATATTAATTATTCAATAATTGACAAGATGCTAACCACCTATTATTGTACACCTCGTCCTGCAGTTTATTAGTCTGGATTAAGTAACTACTATTCTTTGTGACCTATGAGGGGAACCTAAGTAGTCATGCTCACTCAAATGTCTCTGAGGTGGTGGCGCTATGTGGCGGGTCATTACATTCCCTCTAATATGGTTGAGTGAAATGATGGCTGGCACGTACGTCATACTTGTGAACAGGTGCCACCTTTGGGGACTGGTCTGCTTCGGTTTACCTCATAATATTTATTTTATTATTATTTCCTTTATTTTATTTTGTGTAACAATTAAACTGTATGGCTCGGTATGATGATGACACATTGTATGAAAGTTTGGCGATTAAAAAGAGTAACTGGCGAGTTTCTTGCCGGATCTTCTCGACCAGAAACAACTTTCCGAGCCGGTGGTAGAATCGCATTATGTTTATTTATTTCTTTAGTATATTTTATGTATCAACATATATATGTATTAACATGTAAATTATACATAAGTACTTATAAATAGTTTTAAGTCATTCAAATGTATGACGATTTGTAAGTGCTGTGTACAAGCCTATGCAAATAAAGAATTATTTGTTGTTGTTGTTGTTTGTTAATGCTATTTATGTTTTCATATCAGATTGTATTCGCGTATTCACATCGGATATGAGTAAAACTTATGATACCATTAACAAATCATTGACGAGGTTCCAATTAAGTAGCTGTAGTTATAATGGCGGGTGGCGATTCTCGCCCCCGTTGATTATCACGAAATGAAATCTTGGACATGCGGTGAGCCGTTACGCGCATGCGCCGCAAGTGTTATCAAGCTGACTATATTCATTAAAACGTTGATGCTTGCGTACATCGTTTAAGCTTTTAAAATTGAAAATGTCTTTAAAACTAGCTCGTGGTTCGCATCCAATTTACACAGTTCTCGCTATAATTATAAAAGTTTGTAAAAAAACAGTTTTGATATAGATTAGCGGGGACGTGGTAACATGCCGGCATGCCGCGCTTGCCGGCCTATGAAGCCTTACGATTAATAAAAAGACAATCACGGGAGCAGATGTGGTACACGTTGATTAACATGGTGCAGACACAACAGTAAACATACACACACACCTACCAGAGAACGTACGTATTAATTCAGAGTCTCAAATTAAATTATAATATATAATGAAAAGAACTGCAAATTACAAACATTTGTGCGCATGAACATTTATGTTTGTATTGGTCTGGGTGTTATCTAGGTATTACAAGTATGTATTTACAAAAAAAAGTATTATATGTATATATTTTTAATCCCACTGTTGATTCTGATATCCGTAACACAGGTGCTTGAGCTACCTATCCTATCTCGGAGTCAGATCAATGTATGTGATGTTTAAAAAAAATGGATAATCATTTGTGATTGCGAATTACTAATTTTCATCAATTGTCCTTTACCCAAAGGTTGCCTGAAAGAGAACGTTCATAGTGGTAAGGCCGCCTTAGTTGTACACATCCTGTAATACCTAGTTTTTAAGTTTTCATACTTTATTTTGAGTGCAATAAAAGTATATTCATTCATTCATTCAATAGAGAATAAAATACTTATACAAAGACATCACGTAAAAGATCTCATAGAAAAACTATCCATTTAATTTGTAATGTTACTGTAAAATCTCAAACTTACCAACTAAATAATAATAATAATAATAATTTAATTTATTTCAGATAAAAATCCATACATTCTTGTTGGTAAAATTCTTATTACTACGTTAGCTGACATACTTAAATTATACAATATCCTTAATTTAAATATTTAATTGTCCCCTTCATGTGCATTTTAGTCCATTGCCTACGAATGGGACAATCAAAACGATCTTGCAATACCCTCAGGATGCCCTTTGAACTCTCACGTAATCTTAGCATAATTGAAGCAGTTCGTTTCCTTAGGATGGCATGAAAACCATCAACACCTGCTTCAGCGAACATGCTTGATGCACTGCAAAATCTGGGAAAGCCCATTAACATCCTGAAGGCATTGTTATATTGCACGCGGAGTGCATTGTAAGTTTATTGCGTATAGTCGCACCACAGGTTGCAGGTGTAAAAGGTTTGGCAGTACGCCTTAAAAGGGTGCGCGCAACCATATTACATCGAACCGCCAATGCTCTCCGTTCTCTCTCCATATCACAATTGTCTGTGAGATCTTCATTTACAATATAAATACAATATAAATACTAAAGTCACTAAATTTTAGGTTGTGTCACTTTTCAAAAATGTAAGTACCTACGAGTATGTTTTTTTTTTGTTATGGCTGCATATGATAGTACGACGACACCTGCTAAGGCGTAAGGAAGGACGAAAGACTATAGTGCTTACCGAATAGCAGTCAAGAATAGGGCGACGTGTGAGCACACTACTTGCCCGTTGGTCCGGAGATTTTGTAACTACCTCGGTGGCGCAGTGGTTAGTGGGTCACACTTAACAGCGACGGCTGCGCAAAAAGTCCTGGGTCCAAAAATGTGTACCTAAGTTTTTGGTAATAAATTCTTAGTGCCAGCCCGGAGTCTAGAAGTCGGCGGTCATGTACCCCCGTGCCTCGGAAAGCACGTTAAGCCATTTGTCCTGCGCCCAATCCCTCTCCTTTTGTGTTACGCTGGTGTCCCATCGGAAAATGAGAGTAAGGGAATAGAGAGTGCACTTGTGTTTCGGCAAATACTTGAGCACTATAATATATCCTGCGTACGTGGCTGACCGTTGAGGTTGGCTGCCGTAGCCGTAATCGGTTGAAGGATTGTAACTGTGGCGGTGGAGCTGTGGATGAGATTGGCAAACGACTGAAAAAAGTGACGGAATAAAGAAGCGTTAGCATTGGGTGGATTAGGGCTGATATGATAGCTGTATAGTAGTGTCTATATGCATTTTGTGCTAAATAATTGAGTCATATTTATTTTTCATGTAAACTTAGAAACATAGAGATACAATTTTCTCACAACTTCAGGAGACTGTAGATCGGTTAAATTTCAACCCGATACATTTACACGTTCCCGGAATAAATAACCTTGACCTTATAAAAGTTCCATTTATTTCCTTTTGAGGTACTGAACCCTAAAAATATGTTCAATCAGATTTCTATTGATAAAATCCACAGTAAATTATCCTTTAAAAGTATAATAAGATAGCCGGTGGCTCTTAGGTGTTAATATTTCATTTTACAATTTCCAATAAATATTTTCCTTTGCGTAATAAACTTTTAATAAACATAAATAATAATGTCTATAAAAGTGTACTATTCGACATATATGGAACCACATACGCAACCAATTTATTTCATGACTCTGCATAGGTACTGTTTGTTTACGATTTTAATCCTAAAAACATTAGGTCCTATTAAATTGTATTTTCCAGTAACCCATTGTTTATAGTAAGTGCCATAAATATATTCATGCCGTGAACTGCTAGAAAAATTAAAGAAGTGAGTATCTAACACTGGGCTGGGCGTTAAAATATTTTTTAATTATAATAATAATTTGTGGCACAAATTTTCATCCATCCTGATTCGTATATGAAAGGAGCCCAATTATATAAATAAAATTAGTACATAAAAATGTAGTTTAGATGAATTTTAACATAAACATAAACATTTATTTATTTGCCAAAATACATATTGATACATGGTCTTACAAATGGTATCTCGTAGTCATGGTATCTAGGCTGCCATTGTCTGTATTTGTCTTCTTTAAATAGCGGAATAACTATATAGGTATTAGCATAAACGGACCACACTGATCCGGTCATCTTATAAAGGAAATTAAGCCCCATGTTATTGGTATCATCCGTATAATCCCCTCGAGGAATTTCCAAGACGGTTAAAAGGCACAGTGTATTATTAGAAAGACAAGAACATACTAAGGTTGAAGGTCAGGTCAAATAACAAAATATGGTTATTTGCGCCCATGGTTGGACTCACACTCAATTGCAAATGACGGCGAACATTAAGGTCTAATGATTTTTTAAAAAGCAATGCCGCTTTTGCTGATGATTATTTACATGTACATATTTGCAACCACCATCAATTGTGTAAAATAACAGTAAAACTTAATAATAAATAAATATTTCACAACTTCATAGGTAGCTCAAGCACCTGTGTTACGGATATCAGAATCAAGAGCGAATTACAAGTATATATTTAAAATACTTTTCTTTTGTAAATACATCATCATCATCAGCCCATTTAAGTCCCCACTGCTGGGGCACGGGCCTCCCTCAATCACATAAGGGGTAATTGCCATACTCACCACGCTTGGCAGACGGGTTGGCGAGGGTTTTGATATAAATGCAGTTTTCCTTCTCTGGGTGCTGACGATCATACCAGCAGCTTTACCTTAGTCGCCTTTTACGACACCTCGGTAAGAGTGAGGGTGGCCTATTCTACTCTGCCGGGGACCACACGGCGTAAATACATACTCGTAATTATAATACATAGAAAAACTCAGCTCATGCAAACGAACCCGAAATCCTTGTACCAGAAGCAGCGTTCACTACCACTGATTCAAACTGGTCGTCTTAGAATACCACGCCGTCATCCACGAATACGCGCCCCAATTATTTTCAATACCTACTTAGAATATTTTCTCTTGCATTGTCTATTTTTCGCAGTGTGGTAAATATTATAAAATCAAATTTATTTTAATTTTCCGTTCCTGTTTGGCCTACATTACTATTCATAGCATGGTCCTGCGGATATTTTGTACAATAATAGTCATAATGACCTATAATTGGCCTAATGGGTTGATTGCCATCATAAAAACGAGGGTGAGGACGCTGGTTCGGAAAGCCACTACGAACTTAGTGAATCAATAAGTGAGGTCCATTAGTGATGTAGGTATATACCGCACATAGATGATATTAGTACCTAATTAAGTATCGATAAAAAATAGTTTTTTAATACATAATTATGATACCAAATCATACGTTGACTCGATTTCGTACTAATGTGTGATATCAAACAATAGAGGAAACGATAGCGGTACATGTGACATATTCAACTACAGCTTTGGCTGATTCTTATTGATTAAATATTGTATTCCTTCTTTTAGATCCTACCTAACTCACTCGCAACCAGGTCCCACCAGAATACCAGCGCTGCTGCGGCATCGCAGATAATGCCGTAGCATCAAATGCTGAGGCTGGGACCTGATTGGCCACTCCCTTCACTTATTCCTTACAAAATGTAATATCCACCATCTAATGTTTCCGCTGTCGTATGTCATTCTGTATTATTGTATATTTTTTGTGGCCAATAAATGTATTTTCTTTCTTTCTTTCTTTCTTTCTATTCTATAGGAGAGTTTTATCTACTATATCTATAATATTTTCATTTCTGCTTATTCAATTATTGCTTGCAATTATAAATCCAGAGAGGTACCTACTATACTCGTAAATACCACTACGATTTTTATAAATTTATTGAGTAAAAATATGGTTTTTATTGAACTGGTGATATTGTACCTCTATAAAACATTTTTAAAAGCTTTTTTAAACGTTTATAGGCTATTGTGTGTAAGTGTATGTTGGCAGTGTTATATTGACAAAATAAAATGAAATTTATGGATTATCGATATAAAATGGGACATCACAAAGCAGTTTACTGCCATAGATACGAGTGTAGATGGAATTAATTGAATTAGTATAATGGCTGCATAATGGTGGTAAGTGGGAAGACAAGAACGGTTACTTTTACTTTTAAGAAAACTTGCTGGAACATCTTTTAGGGTTCCGTATATACAGGCACACATCCGTACACTATTGTCCATTCTAAAACTGTATGAACAAACTGAAGTATAAATTAACATCATAATTTAATTCAGTTTTGTGGGATGGTTTCCCTGCGGACATATAAATGAATGAATAAAAACATTTATTTCGACCATCATGCAGATCATATACAATAATAAAATACGGAATACAGATATTGATTTAACAGAAATACACTTAGTCCTTATGTCAATCAAATAATATAAAATCAATTGATTAAAATTAGATGTCAATAAAATAATAAATAAAGAATTGCAATTAATGAATACATTGGCATTACGACAAAATCACATACAGACATTAAAAAATACAGGTTACACATATTTCCTGACGGCTATGACTTAGGGGCCTTCCGAGATGAGCTTACTCCTTTATTAAAGGCTCGCAACTCATCAGCGACTCATCTGATCCCGTAGATGTTTATAGGGGGGATATGTTACCATATCATCAGTGACCCGCTTGCTTGTTTGTCGTCACTTAGCATATTTTTAAAAATGAAATTAGCGAAATTATGAAATAATAACACAATAGCACTGGTTGGTTTAGTCATCATTGTTACTTATGTATCCCCAAATGAGTATAGGCTGGCTGCCTCTCTGTCTTCTATGATTAATTATTTCCCTTACATCACAAGATAGCATTAAACAAAGTAACTTTCGCTGTCTGTCCCTCCTTATCTCTAAAGTAAAAAGTTATTTTTAATAGATAGAGCAATTTAAGACGAAGGTCATAATAATGCATCCGTGCAAAGCCAGGGTAGGTCGCTAGTTTAAAATAAAAGCCTGTCAAAAGCACGGGTTAAAAGACTAGTGATTAATACATTTGAATGATTAGCTATAACTGTTTGTTCATTAAGCTGGCTTTATTTTATATTTATCTTTTCAACATTTGCTTTGGCGATAAAGATTTTTTTTATACTTTTTAACTTTTTAAAAATAATGTTTGATAAACATCAAGATTCACATTTATTTACCTTTTATGGGCTTCATTTAAAGGCACTAAACTTGTGTAAAAGGGAGCATAATCTATTTTATGGCAGATTTCAAAATTTTAAACGAAGTTTTAGACGAAATTAAGTTTTCGAACCAATTTTTATGCCTGCAACGCCATAAATTTTGTAAAAATTTCGCGGTGCGTTGATCCTGGTCGTATTTTAAACGTTATAGGTTTTGATTCGGTTCAGAACGCGCCGCACATCAAAGGCGGCACCTGTGCCCCCCTCGCTGTTAAACAAATAGGAAAAAAAACTAAATGCTTGAGTTTGCAATAAATATTAATAACACGATCCTGATCCGTTAAATAGCAGTTTATAGTGACCACTGCCGCTGGATATAATAGGACAAACGAGGAAAACTTGATTATTTGTAATTACATGATAAGCTTAATATGAACTTATTTCACGACCCTAAAAATACAATATGAATTTTTTTAAATCAATAAATAAATATAATATTACGGCCAAATTTTAAAGATAAAATGTGTGATTAATTTAAATCATAGAACGTCACATAAATTGATCTAAATTCGTATTAATTAACTTAAACTTGTGTTATAAGAATATCAGTATGCATCATACAAGAAAAAAATATCGAACATTTGTTCGAATTGGGAATTTAAACTGCGGTATTCAGGCAGAATCATAAACATCATCAAAAATGATATCAGGTCAGCTAAAATAAAATTTATGTAAAAAGTGTTCAGCTAAGTTTGAAAAATCTTAAAGGTACTTATTCATCATACTGTTTGTTGTACAAACAAAAACAGATTAATTCACAAGGTGTAATTAGACCTTGAAAGAATCTTTATGCTTGAAATAACTCTCCACCCACTAACTTAACCAAAACTTGTGTTACTAAAACAAATATTAATTTAACTAACATTCGTTCACAGGAAAAGCCAAATCAAACATCGGCTTAAGGAAAAATCTTATATTATCGCTATGGTTGGAGGATTGATCTGGCAACCTCACAAATAGAAGAGTAATTCATTATTCGCTTAGTCCACAAAAAGTACTTTCTCAAATACATGATCGTATCAGTATTGTGGGATAGGATAATGAATGAAGCCAGGGACTTGGCAATATTGATATTGTTTCTATTAATATAATAGAAACAGTTATTCCCAACTTTTAAAGCGTCTTCTTCAAGACGCCGTTTTTACATCGTCGGCCATTCGCCTTTTATCTCACTCTCGCACGTCATCCTATAATTCAAACATCGATCTCTTACACGTTCCTTATGACGCATCTGCTGATCACCCGATCACACCAATCCCACAGTATCTCAAGTGCTACTGTCAACGGAGCACAGTTTATTAGGTAGGTATATCTGGCGTACCCACAGCCTGCTTGTGGCTACAATGCATACAACTCTAAGTAATTATGTAGACGGGGCCGGCATCATTTGTATGTGAGCTGTTAGCAAGCATACACTAGGAGTAGGCGAAGGCTAGTGACGAATACGCGTCTATGAAGCTACGCTTCGTGGCCCGTAGGTCTAAACATAGATGTTCTTTCTTGTGGTCACCCTATCGACTGCGAGAACTTGTGTCAATTTTGACAATATGCACCGCCAAATTCGTTCACGTGTCAAGCCTCTCTCTGCCCACGAAATTAATCACCACGCCCCTTTTTCTGACCTTTGCTGTTTGTTTCTAATCGACATATTTGTTTTTCTATCCTTTTATCCCTGTCCGCTGATTAAGATTTTATTCATGAGTCATTATTTTTATATCGTTTTGCAGAAATGGTTAGAGAGACTTTTTTGAGAATTAATTGATAACAAATTGAACTTTTTTAGGAGGATGCTTAAGCAAATGTAGTAGGAAATGTTTTGTTTCATTAATCATTTGCCAGTGATTGATTAGTTAGACCACTTGTTTGCTAATTTTATCGGGTAAATTGAAATCTTAATTAAAGTCAAATTGATACAGAACATCTTAAAAGTCTTACATCCTTATACTTTTTGTTATTATAACATTTGATTGAATATACTGAGGTAGAGCGCACGGACCATTTTAAGTACATAGGATCGGTACTCCATTCATCCGGAGACATCGATTGCGATGTCAAGGCACGTAATGCTGCCGCGTGGACCAAATGGCGTGAGGTCACAGGCGTCATCTGTGACCCCAAAATGCCGGTTAAGTTAAAGGGACAGGTCTATAAGTCCATCATTAGACCGGTACTTTTGTATGGCAGCGAGACTTGGCCTGTACTTGAGCGACACAAGCAAGAGTTACATGTCACAGAGATGAACATGCTTAGGTGGATGTGTGGAGTTACGCGAAAAGACCGCGTGAGAAACTCACGCATACGTGGGAGCCTTCATGTCCGTGACATAGCAGACAAACTACTGGAGAGTCGCCTACGTTGGTACGGTCATGTCCTGCGGAAACCGGACAGCTACGTGGGAAACAAATGTCTGGCCATGGCACCACCGCCGAGTCCCGGCAGAAGGGGTAGACCTAAAAAGGTGTGGCTTGACATCGTAAGGGATGACAAGCGTGCTAATAAACTGACCACTATGGATGCACAAGACCGCGCGATGTGGAGGAGTAGAAGTAGGAAAGCGGACCCCGGGCTCCGAAGCGACAGCTTGGGACGCAACCGGGACAAAACGCTAAGATGATGATGATTGAATATACACTTGATATCCCATAGACCTTGAAATTGCGTAGCTTATTAAAAAGATCGGTAATATTTTACATGTATACAAGTTAGGTTTTTAATTAGATAAAAACAACATCCCAGATGCACGCAGATTGTTTCGCCAGTATCTGACATATTGTCACATTACGGAGCTAGATTATAAACAATAAACGAAAAATGGCGCTTAAACGACAGCTGTATCTGACCACAAGGAAAAAAGTGTCGAGATACGATCAGGTCAAGTTACAGGCGGCCACGAGCCGTTGGGCGAAAAAAATCCCAAAAAAAAGTGAACGAAAAACAAAAGCCTACCGCTAGAGTAATCTGGAGTGAGCATTATGCTGTGAGAAGTAATGTTTTCCTTACCAAAATACTTGTAGTAAGTAATGTTTATTTTTAGCTCTAGCAAATAGAGATTGGTACAATAGGGTCAGGGATGGGAGGGCAAATAGGTTCGCAAAAAGCCTACGAGAGATTCTTCGATACTTTTGAGCTGCCGACAGTATGGTCATTCGGCATTGTGTTTCGGATCGCATAAATAAAATTATCAACGTCTGACAAACGTGAAGATGGAACTCCGTCCAGTGCTTAGAATACACAGGGTGATTAAATAGAGGTCTAGAAAAACCACTTTATGAGGCCCAATATTACTCGTAGAATGTAATTGAAATCTTAAACTTTTAAATTTACCCCTGAATAAACGCCCTGTTGGTCTAGTAGTTCAAGTATCTGGCCGTGATCACGGGGTCCTAAGTTCGATTCTCGGGTTGAGCATAGTTCTAGTTTGTGATCACCAATCTACATTTGGCAAGCGAGGTGATTAAGCCTAATCCCATCATAATAGCGATAACTTGATTTCTATTATTATTTATTTATTTATTGAAGGCCTTTGCCCTGCAGTGGGAAGCATGGAGTATATAAGATGATATTTTACCCCTGAATAAAACATTATTTTTTATTTAAAAATGTATAGGTACTATATTTATTTATTTATATATTTATTTTCACTTACCTACTTCTGAGGTAGTGGTGAAAATTCGCACATTCATATAGAAATTCAGACGTGCGTGCGACTCGAACCAACGAACTCACGCCCGAAAGGCGCACGGTTTTGACTACGCCACTAAGTGCCGATTTTAACCATAGTTAATGTAAGTAAGGGAATGTAATGTTAGTAATGGCTGCCTCGGTGGCGCAGTGGTTAGTGGGTCGCACTTTAAAGCGACGGCTGCGCAAGAGGTCTTGGGTTCTGGCCAAAAATTTGTACCTAAGTTTTCGGTAAGAAATACTTAATGTCAGCCCGGAGTCTGGAATTTGGCGGTCTTGTACCCCCGTGCGTCGGAAAGCACGTTAAGCCATTGTTCCTGCGCCCAATCCCTCTCCGGTCGTGTCACGCTGGTGTCCCATCGGTATACGAGTGTAAGGGAATAGAGAGTGCACTTGTGTTTGCGCACACACTTGAGTACTATAACATATCCTGCGTACGTGGCTGATCGTTGAGATAAGTCGCCGTAGCCGTAATCGGTTGGAGGATATCATTATTATTAAAGTAACCAATGGTCAAATATCGCCAAATTGTGTGTTTGAACAATAGTTAGCTTAACAAATACTTATATTACAAGGAATTACGTCATTTTGACGCTGTGATTTTGACTATTGGCTAGACAGTTAACTATTTAATTTAAGTTAATTTAACCAAAAGCCGACTACCGATCTAAAAATTGGCCCTTAGTTCACAAGGGCCAATTTTTAGATCGGTAGTCGGCTTTTGGTTAAAACCAGCGCTCTCCTTAGAACACAAGAATATTGAACATTACCCAAGGTAATTTTTATGTTTTAAAATGTCACCCTGTACCAAAAAGTCCGAACATTTTTTAATTTTCAACGGTCAAAAGGTGGAATTGCACCTCGCGATATAATACGATACTAATTTCGCCACCGCATTCGACCCGTGAACAAAATGCGTTTCTCTACGGCTTTTAAACCTCAATAGGACTGTATTTAGAGGTATTTTTTTAGCGAGACACTGCACCGTAATGTTCTCTTATTTGCCTTTTGTCATGTTGTGGGCACGACAAAGCCACAAACATACCCTGCTGGGAAGCCGACAGATTTTTTTGCAAGATATTCCCTATTTCATTTCGTTTATTGAGGCTCCTTGCGCAGAAAAAGTTTCGTACGTTGGATGAAAAAATGTAATAGAAGACGCATCGTGATATATCGTCTTGTGGGTAGGATTCCTATTATTCTATGGTGCTTTGTGGTGGATGCTGTAAAGTTGTAATGGTCAGTCGCAAATATTTCCTCAGGTAAAATACGGTCAAAAGTTTTTTTTACTAGTTTTATAAAAACATGAAATCTATAATTATTAAAAAAGTCAACTACATGTTATTTAGTGACTACGACGATTACTGAAAATTAACAGGAAAACCAGCTAAAGGTAATTCAGAATAAATAAGAAAAGGCTTTTACAGTAGAATATTTTTTCTAAATAAATAAGTATCTACAGAACCTACATAAAAGTATCAGCCTATAAACTGTCCCACTGCAGGGCAAAGGCCTCCATCATAGAAATCAAGTTATCGCTACTATGATGGGATTAGGCTGAATCACCACGCTTGCCTAATGCGGTTTGGTGATCACAAACCCAAGCTATATTCGAAAAATTCAAAACATACTTTTTGCTCGACCTGGGAATCGAACCCAGAACCCTAAGATCACGGCCCAGTACTTAAACCAATAGACCAACAGGGCGTTCCGAACCTACATACTAGTGAAATAATGAAAGAAAATTCCCTTACTAGACTGCGATTTCTATAACAATCTTGTGCGCGCGATTCATTCAATTACCTACTATTTTCCTCAACGGAGAATGCCCACAAACTTACGCCTTAATCATATGACTGCGGTCTGGAATGTAAGCCAGTAAAACACTATGACATAACCGTCCTCAAAAGGTTGGCACAGCAACGCCTGAAAATAGGCTGTGGGGCAGCGGCCTCAGCATACTGTGCCTCAGTGCAGGGGCGTGCACAAAACACTCCGGAACACGTGCAGGGTTCGCACAATGCCAGTTTGCATTTCCGCCCGCCATGCACTTCCTTTACTCAGATTTTACTTTTATTTGAACTTCTTTATTGCGGAGTCTGGACCGCTTTTGTCCCGTATTGTGCGCAGGACATTCAGTCACATAACGCTTCGCAGGTTTCGATTTCGTTAATGATATCGATTTTAATCGCGGTTGAAATCGAAAGGTGAGCGGTTGTATTATTATTAGAATCTATTTCCTGAACCTTGCTTTTGAAGATGGCATCCGCTAATTAGTAGTTACCAGATAAAAGTATCTTTACAAGTGAGCCGAAAAACATTTTTTCCCTTATCTACAGGATACTTTAACATTCTAGTAATTTATAAAAATAAAGGAAAACCTTTATTTTTATAAATTACTTCCTTAACTAAGTTTAACTTAGTGTATCTAACACACTGGTAAGTTCTTAATAGTTTAAAATACCTATGTGTAAGTTAAGTAATTAATTAAGTATGTTTTAAAAATAGATTTCATGAGAAAAGCCTTTGCAATTAAAAATTAAACATTGGTCTTTGCTTTGCTTAGTACCTAATCCAAAATTCTTTTACTACAAACAAAAGTACTTACAATTAGATAGGCTTACATAGTTTTTTTTTTATTTTGATAACGGCTAATCTCTAATCTACTCATTAATACTCGTATTTCCGAGAAAAAAACGAAGACAAAAATCTCATTTTACTCTTTGGCATTTCATTTGGAATATCTAAAACATATTTTGAGGGATTTTAACACCCTAAATCCCGTCGCGACGTGGAGATAAGAACTAAACCAACCACTGAAGCAGCCTTTCTCGCTAAATTTATTTGCACTTCGATCCCATATTGGGTTTATTAAAACAAAAAGTCAAGCACCATTCTTTGAAAAACAATATGGGGCAAAAACAAGTAAGTAGATCAGATAGTACAAAAAGTTGTTTGGGTGTTGGAAGATAAATTGTTTTTGTTGCGAATCGGACTTCTGCCATCACTGTTTTGTTTAAGAAGGTTCCTTTCTGTTTAACAATAAGGGTGGGATTTGATTGCGATGAATTTGTTTGTAGGAATGTCGCGCAAGATCTCTATTGTGGTCAAGCCCTGATTATTGTTATCTTGCGTTATCTATAATGGTGTCAAAACTTATGTCCGGATCTCTGCGTGATACAGGAAGGTGGTCGCAGGAGGTCTGGCGCCCACACAAGGTGACATCTCACTTGCTTCCAATAATTCTATAAAAGTTGATATGTGACAAATTGACGACTGCAAAACCCAGGAGGTCTAATTGTTCAAGATTTAACCACATAGATACGAAATTATCATTTGTGTGGGGTCTCCTATAGAGGCATTCGTGATCGGAAGTAATCAATAAGCGTTTGGGCATCCCTTGAATTACGGTAGGCCAGTGTACTGTAATTGACCAATTTTGAGGTGTCTATTATTGAATTCTGTCACCTCAAAGATTATTATTAATAATAGATCTTTGTTGAATGTGTTATGAAAAAAAAACTGGCAGTATAATTTTGAACGCGTAAATGAGGATTCGAAATCGCAAATAACTTTTTTTTTTTTAATCATTCTCACAACATCTCATACGTTGACCTGATTCCGTACTAAGTAGCTTAAGCACTTGTGTTACAGATATCAGACAACAGAGGAACACAAATATATACTTAAATACATATATTACACCCAGACACCGAACAAACACAAGTATTCATCGCACGAGTGTTTGTCCAGGGTGGGGATCGAACCCACGACCTTTGGCGTAAGAGGCAGGGTCACTACCAATTGCGCCATCCGGTCAGTCAAATCAATTTTTAATGGTTATTAAATCAAGCCATAATCATAAATTGACAATCACACATTTTAATTACGAAGTCAATCAGCAATATTCCATCGCATAATTAAATTTATTCCCCATCATTTAATAATGGATAGGCCTCCAGCCTCGGCATTAAGAAATGTTTCGAAGGATGTAAGTGATATTTCGCTAAACGGACGAAGCCATGTCTTATAGTGTGCCGACTTTAGATCTAGACTATCTTTTTAATGGACCAATTAAAAAGATATAGTTTATCCTTCTTAACAAGCTCAGCCTGTCAAGGCGAAACAGATTACTCTTATGCTTTTTTAATTTGCGGAGAAATGAAAATGCATTTTGAAGTAATGAAAAACACTACGTTAGGGTTTTAAATAGTATCTCTGTCACTTCAGGTGCAAATGATTAACTTAACGATTATTAGGGTTGAGTGACTCCAAAGAAAAAAACGGGACCTTTTCTTAAGATCTTTGTTGTCCGTCTGTCTGCCAATGCTGTCACCAGTTAGACCCTTTACTATAAACCTATAAGGTTCTTCCAGACAACCTAGAATTCTCAAATTGAAGCTATGTCTTCAAAAGGGTTATAATATGAAACTGATTTTAGTACACATTTTTTTTATGTTATAGGTGGCAGACGAGCAGACGGATCATCTGATGGTAAGCAGTTGCCGCCGCCCATGGACACCCGCGACACCGGTGGAAAACTAAGAAATGAACTATTTGTAAACATGCTTAGTACGTTTATAAATACATAAGTAGTAGTAGTAGGTAGAAAGAAAGAAAGAAAGAAACATTTCACTGACCATCACAATAAATAATTTAACAATGAACACTCATTAGAAAACATAGGTAACATTCACACATTAAAACTATAGACAAAGGTGAGTACGAGAACAGACGATAGGTAGGTAAATACACAGTTATATATTCTAAATACCAAAATAGGCGTGTGTGAAGTGTGAGGTCAATCAGGTCCTGGCCTCAGCATGGTGCTGCCACGACACGGATAGAAATGCCGCGGCAGCGCTGGTACTCTGGCAGGACCTGTAGGATATGTAGAGAACCCTTTCTGGGCGAGTGCGACTCGCACTTGGCCAGTTTTATAGTTCAAAGTGGATTTCAATTAGCTTTCTTTTATGATTATGAATAATTTAACTAGTAGTGCGAGTGATGTTTAATGGAACGGTATAATCAATTTTGAATAGAGTTTATAAACAGACAACCATACTATAACATTCTGTAATCACAGAAATAACCAATATTAAGACACATGGATGGGCGATGGTAGCTCTGTGGTTCAGAACGGGCTTTTCATATGGGGAGTCATTATTCGAATCTAAGCATGCACCTCCAGATTTTTCTAATCTATGTGCGTATTTCTTCCATTAACTTGCCGGTGAGGGGAATATCGCGAGGAAACCCACACGTTTCGGATAGTTTCTGAGACGTGTAAGCATGATTCAGTTGGTCTTTTATTTTTTCCCAGGGGAAACCATCATGGCCGTCGACTTGCTACATGTAGGGAACAAGGTGGTGTGTGGGACTCAAACCATAATTAAAACCCCTGGGGTGTCCATCTCCGCGCAATCGCGGTCGGAAACCCCACAGCCGAGACTAGACCGTACCGCTAATCGCGCTCGCCGCTTCACTCCTATCTGGCGCAATACAGCCCTTCAACGCTGTACGACCTACCAGGATACCCAGTAATGTCGTCGTCCCCCACGGAGTCATATGCTGAGCAAGTCACTCCCCAGTAGTGGATACGCTCACGTACTCCGAAAGCCCGTTTAGTCGCCTCTTACGACAGGCCGGGAAAACCTTGGCAGTATCTTAAACGCCCTTAGCCACAGGGCGTTGATTCAGTTGGTCTGGTTCAACTGTAAAGGGTTACGAAGGTAAGATGGCAGTCGCTTCATTTTAATTGCCGGATTCCCGGCTCACAGAAAGCCGGCGTGAAGCAGCCCTGTGCTGTGTTTCGCTGCGTGAGTGAAGTTACCGGAGGCCCAATACGGGGGAAAGGGGATTTAAAGGTTGGCAGCGCACTTGCGCCAGACCGACCAAGATGGAGGCTCTCATTGTCGGAGGCCAAGACTCACTATGGGTCGCTGCGCCAGCCTAGTTAGTTAGTTAGCACACTTGCGACTCCATTGGTGTCGCGAGTGTCCTAAGGCGGCGGCAAACGCTTACCATCAGGTGATCCGTCTACTCGTCTGCCACCTATCAGTTTAAATAAAAAAACTCCACAAAATCTGAATCATGGTCTAAGCGTAGGTACCTCAGGCTTCAGAGCGACAGCTAGGACGCTACCGGGAATTTCACTCTAAAAGAAGGGGAAGCTTCATTATCTACTACTATCTTCTCAATGCTGTTTTGCCTTGAAGTAATTCACCTACTTCGAAAATGCCGTTTGAAACATTATAGCTGTTTATAGTTTCCAAGCTAAGATGAGTGACATTGCGTGAAATGCTCCTTAAGCTAGTCCGATTCTGAACTCGACACATCATGAAATGATCACAAACTTTTAGAGACACTGAAAAATAAAGTTTCTGCTAGTAGCAATAAGGTCGTGAGAGATGGAAAGCATTCGTTGGTAAGTACATAATGCGTGTAATAAGCCCCTGATTGGTTTGAATTAATCGTTGCGCATGCGTGACCGCTACCATTCAAGCCGCTGTTGTGAGGCAGTCGCTGTTCTGAGATATTGTCCGAGACTGTGAAGTAGATTGAAAGTAATGGCGTAATTAAAACTCATACGGCTGTGAGCGCGAAGAACATTTCATGCGGTGCATCATTGACGTTTAAGCAGGGCTAGAATATCGACATGGCTATCCCTTAGGTTGCAGGCACGAAACTGGCGGCGGCCTAGCGATGGATGGGCGGTGCGATTGCGGAGCGGCACGATGAATGTTTTGAATGGCCTCGTCACATCACTCGTAATAAAGAGGTTTCTATTTATTTATTAGGAAAATAAATAGCAGATTTTACGCACATAGCCCGACGAATATGCACATCTCATATGCCAAAATAGTTTTCACTATTAAGTTTTACGTAGTTATACGATTGAATACTTAATAAGTCGGTTTGTTATCATACTATTCAAATCATTGAATATATGTTTCGCTTAAATAATTACAAAATACAAGGTACATATTTTACCAATTAGTCCTCTCAATAGGTTTCTAAGCGTCACATTACCGCTGCTCTGCTTAAACCGATCTTTCCTACAATCCCCGCGATGCGATCTGAATCGCTGCGTTGCGTTGCGTTGCATAATGACGCGATCAGTTGCACCGACGGTGACAGCCAGACCACCGGCGGCGGCGTTTTTTGAATATGCCTTCATTAGAGCGAAACAAGTGGATGACGTGCCACTGTTCTCCTGCAAAGATAGTTTTGCATTTACAATTTAATGTATCCTAGTGTCTTTTGCGAGGACCGTGTGAAGTTATAAGTGAACTTTTTTATTTCTTGTTGACGTCATAAGCTTGGCATATGTCACACTTGTAGTAGCTGTTTAAAGAAAAACGTTTTGCCCGCACTTCATTTGTTGAAATGTTCAACCCTATCAAATTCAAAATATACTTACTAAATAACGACTAAGACTATTTTCGTTTTACTGCAAAATTTGTTTAACATATATGAGTAAACGCAACAATCTTTAAGACATCAACTTATGATTATGACCTTTAACAAAATGAGAGATTCAAAATATATATTACATTTAGAGTGAAACGTCTATCAAATTCAATAGTTAAACGATTCATTCAAAAGTTGTGAACTAAAAACGAGATTACTCATCTTTTGAATATGTACTTAAACTGAATACAAATATACTATCATACATTAAGAGCATGACCAGTTTTGACAGCTATCGACAGACTAACTTATCTCAGTAACGACGTTATTATTGCCTTTATTGAATCTAAACGCAATCTAAAGCACATTATGAGAGGTCAGTTCAATATTGACATATAGACCGACGCCGGCAATCCAACATAATTTCTTCCGATTGTGATAAGTCACATCTGAGCACCTGGATGGTTCACTGAACCTTATACTTTGAACATTACTTATCAAGTTTCCATTCTGATCCAATCCCGGGCTTGACACAGTACGCCCAAAGTTGGCGAGGTAACCATATAATCGGAGTTACCAAATATCATGAACAACATAAAATTAAATGTGAAATATTCGATGTCGGCCATTATTTTAGAGCTGCATAAGGCTTTATTGAGAACACATATAAATGATTGTGTGGTGTCCACGGGCCTCGATATATCACTGATGGCGAGGTTTTTGTGGCGGTCCCAGAGACGGTTTTATGCGGTTTAATTCGATCGGAGCCGGTGGCGGTATCGGCCCTAATTATTTGAATAGCACGACACGACATCCCTTTGAGCAATGCCGATAACACGCAAGGACAGGGAAACTGGTAGAGACGAGCGGAATGCCCTCTCAAATTGTGTCGTTAATCATTGGAGATTCTTGCACGATCATAACGTTGTTGCTACTTAAGTACATGACTTTCTGCAGTGTGACAATAGAAAACTAAAAAAAATATTTTGCAAGTAAAATATGTATAATATATTAGATAAAGCATTTCATGTGAAACGAGCAGCAAAAAAATGCTGGATTGTGTTAATTATTGAGTCAGTTAAAAAGTGAAAAAAAGGCATTCAAGTGTATAATATAATATATATATAATAATAATATTTCACAACATCACATACATTGATCTGACTCCGAGATAGGTAGACCTGTGTTACGGATATCAGAATCAACAGCGGAGTTACAAATACATACATATAATACTTTTCTTTTGTAAATACATACTTATAATACATACAAACACCCAGACCAATACAAACAGACATGTTCATACACACAAATGTTTGTACTGTGCGGGGATCGAACCCGCAACCCTTGGACCAAAGACAGCGTTCACTAACACTGTTCCAAATGGGTCGTGTATCATCATAATAATAGTTACCTTGGTAGTGTATCATCATAATAATAGTTAAAAAGTATTAGAATAATACGGAAAACAAAAATAATAATTTGAATTTTTTTTTAATTTAAATCATTCACTAGGTACGATTCATAATACTAATTTATAGAAAATACTCAGAAGAGAAAAAGGTCAAAATAACGACTCCATAGTTTTGACAATAAATTGTATACGTGCGAACTCGTAGATTTTTTTTGTGACAAGTGCATTTGGTATAAAATTATAACATTCATCTACAATGGCAGACAAATGTTTCAGCATTGAGTTTTTTCCTGGCTAATTTATACCCAGTATGGCACTGAATTTAAAATAAAAAGTTTGTATCGAACCTATTTATCTTGAGAAGAAGCTTGTTAACTTCATCTTTTATCTACTTAAAATGCTAAATTGGGAAACCTACCCAAAAATAGCGAGGTTCTAAATGTCATATTAACGCAGTCCTTTCTTCGAAGGTTGCTTACAACCAACACTTTTTTATGTCATGAAAAATAATAACATTATAATGCATAGTGCGAAGTCAGTTTTTAGCGATGGTGAAATCGGCACCCCGAAATCATAGGAAGTGTCACCGCTATATCTAAGTATTTTCTTACAATGACACCTTGTGGCCGAAATGTACATTTAAACTTGTAGAGTGACCATTCGATTTTTCATTCGTAGAATTTATTGAAAAATGTAGTGCCGTTTTTGACAAAAAAAGGAATTCGATCTAAATATTTGGGTCAAATAATTAAATGTTTAGTTTTAGAGGGGTCGTCGGTTCTTTGACACGTCGTGAATGTGGGTTTGAGGCATAATTGTTACTTTTACGGTGATCTGTGTGAGATAGTCTGGATGTTTTCTTGACATCGTTTACCTGCTACCCAGGTCCAATTCATTAAAGGCTATTAATGAGGTTTATTACCCACTCACAATTTATTGTGCGGTCTGTACTGATTAATTAAATAGTCAATGGATAGAATTTGGGCGAACAGAAGTAACAGACTGGTATTTTTGTTCCATGTCAACTTTAGAAGAATGTGTGTTATAAAAGGGTTATTTTTAAACTATGGACTTTAAATGTTACGGTAAAATGGTGATTTTTTTTTTTAGTAGTTACACAACAGAGTTACAGTATGTAAAAAATAAATATAACACATAGTAACTGTGCAGTCATGGTAGACTGTAAATCTATGTGCAACTCCAAAGCTATGTGCAACTCCAAAGCTATGTGCAAACAAAATGTCAATAACTTATTATAACAAGCAACATTAAATTATAAATCACTACTATATTATTTAATAACACATCAAATAAAAAAAATGAAAATATACAATTCATATATTTCAATTACTTTAATTATGATACCATCATTTAATTGATGTTATTTTATTAAATTCACTTTTCTGGTAGCGATGGGCGATTATGAGATATACTAATGAAATCATTCGATTATGAAAATGTTTCGAGATAACTCGATTATAGCCGTTAGTAGTTACTAAATTGGTAGTTTTTATGTCTTGGGTGAGTGACACAACTTTGCTAATGTCAAGTGATTAAAGATACGTTTCTCGTTGAAATTGGACGGAGAAGCGAGATGGTGAATCTCTTTATTGAGTTTTTTTAAATTATGTTAACATTTGGAAAGAAAAACCTCCTATTACTAAAGTCGCGGAGCAACTGTCAAAGTGTCAATTGACTTCATAAAACACAATTAGTACCTAGTACTAATTAGTAACATTCATTCGATCATGAAAACATATCTATTAGTTACTAAATTCATAATCGATTATTAACGTTAGTAGTTCAAGATAAATCGATTATACCGATCATTCATATTCGCCCGACGCTATTTTCTAGGTTCACTTTTCCTTTTTTACTTCGATACAGGTACTAAAAAAAATAGGACTTAAAAATTATATCAAATATCTTATTTTAAAATACGAACACACATTTGGAACATTGCAAAATGTTTTTTGAAAAACTTAACAAAATGGTTATATTTTATTTTTGTTAAGTTTTTTGACTACGTTTGCGTTTGCGACATTGCTAGGTGACCAGCACGTTTCGAATAATTTGTAATTTTGAACGCAATAATGAACTCCTTGGTCCGAATTCTCTATCTAAGGGTAGTGAAAGTCAGAAGCTTAATTGTAATTACCAGACTAACCAAACTATGAATCTTGGCTTGAAAGATATGGATTTGAATGCAACTGGGCACGTGTGTGAAAGGGATGGTAATAAAGAATCAGTCGTAAATTCCATTTTGTTGCAGGACCTCAAATTAGGTGTTCTAAATTTTACAATCCCTTTGCGATCTCATACGTTGTTCTTATTTCTGTACTAAGTAGCTAAAACACTTGTGCTACGGATATCAAATATAATACTTAATACTTACACCCTGACACTAAAACACTAGTGTTCATCTCACGAATGTTTTCGAACCCACGCCCTTTGGCGTATGAGTAGGGTCACTAACAAATGCGTCATCGGGTCAGTCAGGCAATATACCTATGTGGTGGTAATGACTCAATTTATTTATTTTAAAATATATCCTTTTAATTTTTCCAGCCTTTTATTGAAAGGTAAACAAACAAATCAAATATTAGAAACTTGACTTTGCCTTGCGTGACCTTAAAATATAGCCACTTCTAAAATCTCTAAGGTAAGTGCGTTTTACCACCATTCTTATTTACCAGTCCTTTCCGTGTTTAGCTTGAACTTGGGCGATATTCAAAAGTAGCTGCGAATAGTCCAGCCTTTTATTGAAAAATCAAATACTAAAATCTTTACTCTGCCTTACCTGCCCATCTCTAAAATATTGTACGTTAAAATATAGCCACTCTTCTCTAAGAGCAAGTGTATTTTACCAGTCCTTTTCGTGTTCAGCGACACTTGAACTTGGGCGATATTCAAAAATAGCAGCAAACATTACACTCGCCGCCAAGCAATTTAGGTCACACGCTTGTTGCCAGCAACAGTACACTGGCGGCCAAGGACGAGGGCCCAGGGCTGCTCGTGAATTTGTGCTTCAGATTACTGCCGGCGTGTGTTTGCTTGCACCAAATTGCTTCATTTATAAGTGCCCCTTTTCAAAAGGAGAAAAAAAGCAGCCAATTGCGTTTCTCGTTTTTGTTTTGCTTTTGGACTTAAATTTAAATTGCTAGAAGTATGGTTATTAATTATTATATAGGTTATTAGATTTCTTAGATATAATAGGGTACAACAACCCTTTGTTGTACCCTATCGTGTGTCATCGATTTTTTTGATTACCCAATAAAATAGTCCAGCATAACAATGACCTGATGATATGGCTAAAGTCGGAGAGACTACATCATAATGTGATCTCCGATTGTGGAAATGATTTCAATCTTCAAAAATACATCTTTATGAGAAATTATTTTTTCAAATTAATATATAAATGAAAATGATAAACTTTCTTTGAGATTGGATCTAGCATTATTCTGTATGCAGAAAAATTTAAATATGTAATGTCCTCGTAATCTACCGTTGATTCAGAATGTAAATTTTACCGAATATACAGATTGATCCTGTATATGCCTTTTGAGCTCAAGTTCATAAATCTAGTGGATTTTAGAAATTAATCAAGCAAAAGCACCTAGTTTTATAAAGATACGTATCAACCGTCTGTCTCACACAAAAAAATATTGTTAATTAACATTATTGTTACTGCATTGCTACTACTAGTGCTATTTATTTGTGTTGTGAAAATTAAAGATTTATTTTTAAATTCAAAATTGCGAACTTGACCATCTTTGGTCAGGCACCGCTCGTCGTGCGCGCTCGGCTCCGCTCGTGCGTCGCGGGCACGCGACAGGCGCGCGGCGCTTGCGCAGCTGCCGTGCGCCCACTTGCGCAGAACCGATTGTTTATGACGAAAAGTATTTTTGTTTACAGGTGAATTGGATTCGGATTGGTTTTACTTTTGATTTCTTTGTACCAATAACGTACTATAAATTTTATTAAGAAATGTATTCATTAGTCCATTCAATAGCGATGGATCGACATAGGCGTAGAAATTAAAGCATACACCGCACGGTTAATGGAAGGGCAAAATTACAAATTAGTCTTCTCAAATAACTCCTAACAAAAGTAAATTGATTTGAGAAAAAGTTAGTTTATCTAAATTCTGTTATTATTATTGCTTAAAAAACGTGCCTTTCTGAAGTTAACCCTTATTGATGTTAACCTGCAATAAAGACCAAGATGAAGTGCAAATAAAGTTTGTCGTAAATTTAAATTGATTTTTTTAAAAGCGGGTGTAGGAAAATTATGCATTCACACAGCGACAACGTTGCATGCAAAACGAGCAAAATAAGATAACTAACCGACTAAGTAAACCGTTGCTCAGCATAGTCAACTAACCTGCCCAATTAGACGGACAACATAATGACGCGTAATTTGGTTGCAAACGGATGCAGCGTCGCATAGTAACCAACAATTAATACTAAATAATACCTAACTGGAAGTAACAGTATCTACGCAAGGCTAATTAAGGCACAGCGTTGTCTGGAATCACTTAAATTGTTACTAAATGCTTAAGTGGAACTAAAGTTCGTTTCAGTCTTTGTTGCGCTATTTCATTCATGTATGAAATGCAATTTAAGGCTTTTCGTTCGATGTTCGGTCGACGGAATGCATCGATGAGGTCGTTATAGTCCACCATTATCCCCTCTCATTAGGAATATACTGATTGCGCTTAATTAGAGGTCTCTCGGACTCCATCGCGCTCATCGCTCAGGATCCTCCCAAGGAATACTTGTTTTTTTCACGAGCGCCTCGATGGCCGCACTTTGATCACCGTAAGGCACGGTTCCTGCGAAAAAAGAAAAAACATCATTAATAACAAATACTTCAACTCTCAATTTGCAACCAAAAATCGCTTTCATAATAAGACTTGCGATTTCGTAATCTGAAATGACGCAAACCATTCCCATGTATCCAATACCTATTACCTACTACAAGTATCACCATATGTTTGCTTCGAGCTTAGCAAATATTGTAACACGTGTGCCTCGCCGCCATTCTATTTCCTCTTGAGATTTCGTCTTCCGGCAAAATAAATTTATTTAAGTTCAGCGAGCTCCTGTCTTTTTTTTACAAAAATCTAATCTCCCTTTTTAGTTACGGTGCTACCGGTTTAGCGAAATCCATCAAGTTAGACCATATGGTCCTGTTGAAAGCTCTTACTGACCGGATGCCATCCATAAGGACATGTGAAAATAAAACCTGTTTCCACTTATAGAAAAAGGTTCTAGTTAATAGCTGCTTATTATTAGAAATACCACTTTTTATGTGCAATTTTCTCACTACATGCGGGGCAAACCACAAGATTGTTAGAAAATAATTGCTCTTCGACTATTCCCGCAAATAAGAAGGTGGAATGCGGGCCCGTCCTATTTTATTAAGTTAAGAAAAATAAAAACTTGTCTATGAAGATAAAAAAATCACCTACCTCATGCGACATATTTCAAGATTCCCTATTGTTGGAGACACCCTATTGTGTCTTTCTAATTTAACAATGAGCAGATAAAGTCTATCCGATGGTTCAATGCGCAACCATAATAGTATTTATGTGTTTGCTTTTTGCCTGCAGGGTAGAGGCTGTGAGTCTCCATTCAACTTGTGCAACATAAAAGCGTATAAAGTCGGCAGAGAGGTAACCGTGACGGATCGGATAAAAAAATCTTAAAATTTACCTAACCTTAAAGCTACCTGATATTTGCAAAAACGTTTTGGCTCAACTTTGTTAAAAAGCTTTCCATGATTTTAGGATTTGAAAATTGTAGAGCATAATTTTACATGAACTGTGCCTAGTATTATTATCAATAAACGTCGCCGCGTCGCGACAAATGTAAACACAGTGATAAAAAATTATCAAAGCTCTGAAGATTACAAAAAAATAAACACTTTAAGGTTTCATTCATAAAATGTTACATGTATCTTATCACTTTTTTTTCTATAACATTTTTATTTGACATTGAACATTTTGTAGATTAAAAGTTTTTTATGCTTACCTTTGATCATTGTTGCTGCCACCATGATATAACATCAAGCAGTTCTTCGTCTTCAGGGCTCATTGGTTCATATGAATCGTATGCATCATGTGAACTAGGTCCAGCTGAACTTTCCGAGACAAGGGAAGGAGCCGGCGAATGTGATTCTTCTGATAGCGGTGGTGTCTGGGGTCCACTTGTGCTCAGACCTAACGTCATTTGTGTTTCTGAGCACCCCTCTTCACTTTCTTCTAATAACCTTTTTAAACTCTTGATGTATTCTACTGCTAGTCTTAATGTGTCCACTTTGCTTAATTTTCTTGATGAACCCCTGCCTCCAGCTATGGCCGCTGAAACAGCTGATGGGATATGCTGACGGAGAGCCGCGAAACCGTTGTTTACTTGCTTCACCCTATTCCTTTCCCTGGCATTTCTTCTGGCCACAGAAGCTGGTTGTGTCGGATACGGCTGATGCAGGTACGATCTCTTCTTACAGCGAGCAGGATCAACAGGAGCGGGCGCCAGCCTCCTCTGCGCAGGAGCCTGAAGATGCGCCAGTTTTTGATCTACACCGAGATTTTGATAAGCGTGAATAGTTGCCATCGGCATCGCGAGTGTTTGTCTAGTGTCGTGTGTATCGAAAGAGCACGTGTGCGTGCCGCGCGGAGGTCGCCGGTGGATTGGCGGAGGTGGCGCGCACCCCCGACGCTAAGTAGCGCGCGCGCGGCGGCGGGCGGCGGGCGCGGGCGGCGCGGCGGCTGCGCGGCGAGGCGGTGGGGCGCGTGCCGTGCGCGCGCGCACGAGGCCCGCACCGGCCGCTCCGGCGACGCGCGCCGCACCCGCTCGGCTCCGCTCGTTCCCCGCCGCTCCACTCGCTACTTGTTGCACTCCGATCAAAATACGCCGGCGCTTATTATGCCATAGAGCAGTAAGCTCGCGCCGCTATTGTTACACGTCGTTGCGCGTAATTATCCCGTCCATTACCTTGTTCGGAAGACGGGATCTGTTCGCATCGTCTATTTAGAAGTCGTTAAGCAGAATAGGCGCTGTAAAAATATCGGGGACGATATTGTTTTATTATTGTCCCGGAGCTTTTGTTTTCCTTAATAAGCTTCATACAAACTTTTTTGCAATAATGTTCATTGTTCCTTTGGAAGTTAACATACACTAAGGGTAGTACCTGATTGTGCATTAATATTATAATATTGGCGAACAAGGTGTCTGTATTAAACATATGTTTAAGATTCAGTGTTTGTATTGCCATAATTTGCAGAAATTACTTGATGCCTGGTAGTTATAATTTTCATTGGAGATAAAAATAATTATATACGTTGACTGCTACTCATTTGCGTGTCTTGTTGGATTTTACACAACACTTTAGGCGGTGATTGACATTATTTTAAATATAATCCTAGCTTGTCAACGCAACAAAGTTGTAAAATAATATGTGCTTTCTATTTTTACAGTTCTTGTCAAGTCTAAATATAATTATATTCACACGTTCGTCCCACACAGCCGACGGCGTCAGGTTCAGGACAGGTGTGTCGGCGTGTGCGGTGTTGTTTTGTCAAACCTCGTGACAATTTTTAACTTTTGTCATCGAATCAGACTTTTAATCACCGTTGAACACTTTATCTATAAGTTTGTTATGAAATAGCCACAGGTGTAACTTAATTATTTATACAAAAATGAATGGCTATTTAATCGCGTCTGACATTAACCCTTCACTTACTGAAACAAAACTTGCATTTGCATTACTTATGTTAATAAAATAAACTAGTTTTACAATCAAAATTTCTTGTATTTAGTCACCAAACTAATAAAGCTTGGTTCTGAAATTACATTGTGATAAATAGCTATTTGCAATAAATAACCTTTTGATGATATCCTTTTATAGTGAATTCTGTTTATTTTTGTTGTTGAGATAAGTGTCTGACTGCGCTTAAAGGTAAACGTGGAAAATGGATTAATAAAAATGATGAAGCTATAATTCTTTAATATAGGTAAATCATATGCACGGTTAATATAAACTCAAGTTTTATGCATGAACTTAAAACATGTTTTAAGAAGCACTTGGGCGCACCACTTCTTCATATTGATAATGGCTAGGAATTATTAGATTTCATTCTTAAATGCTCCAAATTAAAAACCTTATACATAAAGGCTTTATATAGCTTACATTTAAGGTTTTTAATATATGTAATCAGTTATATCTTTGAACTAAAAGTATTTTCAGGTGACTTAACATGTTTGCGTAGATCCAGAGATTACGAAAATATGAATTCTACATAATTTCCAAAATATCGGTTTTTATATTAATAATGCAGACAACACCTCAACTCCATAGCCCAATTTGTTTAGTTTTTTCCATTTCTTGCAATAGTCCTATATCAACCGGGGACTGTCCTTGGCTACACTTTCATAATGTATACAGGGAGAGTCGCCGGCTACTGAAAATTGCGGGAAAAAACTCATGGGAACCGGGAATCAAACCCGATGCTACCAGCACAGCATAAGCCAGTCGAGGTCCTTATTCCTATCCTTTTTGACGACCCATTTGGATCAGTGGTAGTAAACGCTGCGTCTGGTGCAAGGGTTGCGGGTTCGATCCCCGCACAGTACAAACATTTGTGTGCATGAACATGTCTGTTTGTATTGGTCTGGGTGTTTCTATGTATTATAAGTATGTATTTACAAAAGAAAAGTATTATATGTATATATTTGTAATTCCGCTGTTGGTTCTGATATCCGTAACACAGGGGCTTGAGCTACCTATCCTGGAGTCAGATCAATGTATATGATGTTGTGAAATATTTATTTATTTATTTTTATTCCTCCTTATCCTTCTTTATTCCTTTATACGCCAATAACGATTCCAGATTCATACAACAAGGGTAATATTGAAAGTATCAAATTATTTTTTTATATTAGAAGCTTTCTTACTTTCAGATTGACCAATTCATTATTCGTAGATCAATCTATGGCATAACGTCAGATTTGTATAGAATGACATCGCTATACCAAATATTTAGTATTGGATTATGATTGGTCGAATCGGCCCTTAGTAATTTATAAGGGTAAATCGAATATCTCAGCCATCGTTTCCTCTTGTTTATAAACAAGGTTTTTTACAAAATGTCTGGTCAGTGGCAGGTGTTTGGCTCGAGCCATGCCTTTCTCGATTTTTCTGAGCTCCGAACTTTAGTGACGTGTCTTAATTATTTTACTTTTATTTCTCCAATAGTCTTTACTAGACAAGTTGCCGTTTATAGTAACAATATTTGGCGTCTGCTGTTGTAATTTAGTGCAATTAAAGTACGCATTCTGAAAACGTATTCTAAACTTATGTTTAATTTTTTAAAACGTATTCTTTAATATATAACAATAATTATGCGATTAAACTAAATACAAACCGGTCAAGTGCGAGTCGAACTCGCGCATGAAGTGTCTTATATCTTTATATCTAATTGTTGCGGGGATTAAAATCGAGCAAAAATAAAACATCATAAATACGTTTTTTGTATTTATTAAAATGTATATAATAATAAGAAATGATTACCACCGAATGGGTGTGATATGTGATTGCAAAAGTAAAAAGTGCAAACAGAATAGTTGTTTACGAGATTTCACATGTACCTAAAAAAATATTTATTGAACAAAAGGACAAAAACACAATAAAATTAAGACAATAACTGAGAAATAAAATTAAGCTAAAGGTATATAAAAAGGAAAGTTAAAACAAAGTAAGTCCCCGTGGCCATATCCCCAAAATGCTGGTACCATTACCCCGCTGGATGGCGATGGAAATTCGCTGGGCGAGGTAGCTACCAGCCTTTGGCTCTCCCGGGATTTCGACTAGACGCTTAGCAAAGTCACGGAAGAAAGAGAGAGCGTCGGAACCTCACGGGCCCAGCATTTCAACACCGAAAGTTACAAAGTGGTAGGGACCAGATAGATGCCTATACTTTGTAGCATTTTTTGAGTTTCAGATATTTTGACGCTGTTGCAAGCACCATGGTCAAGGTCAGATAATTCGAGACCATGGCGGTCTCTATTGTATACTTTATATTCTATAGAGACATACGGGTAATTTGCTTTGAGAAGATAATTTTTAAAGGTATTTCGGAAGGGACTGGTGTTGAAAACACAAAAAAGTTCAGCTTCACCGTGGCTCGACCGGAGTGATACCACGCCCTCACTGAAGACCGGCGTGAGCAGCGCCTGCGCTGTGCTTCGCTAAGTGAATGAGGGTACCGGAGGCCCAAATCGGGGGAAGGGGAAAAGGTTGGCAGCGCATTTATAACTCCACTGGTGTTGCGGGTGTCCATGAGCGGCGGCAATCGCTTACCCGTCTGCTCGTCTGATATTCTATTTCATAAAAAAAAGTTCTTTCTGTAAATTATATTTTGAGTTCAAGATGAGAGATAGAGATACTCAATTTTACACAAAAAGGTTACAGAACCTAATGCGTTTGTCATTTAAGTTAATACATGAATTAAAAGTCATAAGTCATAACTAGCGACGAACCTTATTCCAATACTTTTTTTTTATGGGCCTAATCCCGCGCACGGTGACGGCCGCACGTGTGATTCCGCCAATGTCAAGTGTTTAGGGAGACACGTTATATTTAGATGTTGACCGGTTTATGATTTTAGAATTCCAATACTAAATCTTTGGTAAAGCGCTGTCATTTTATTGAAATCTGACGTTATACCATAGATTTATCCACGGATAAAGATTGTTCGAATCGGGCCTCAGTCAGTTAAAATGTAAAGACAAAGAAATATTTTATGAATCCATTACGTATATTATACATACAGAAAATAATGATGAAATAAATATTTAATTGGGAAATAAATGCTTTTCGAATAATTTGTACAGTTCTTGTACAGTTCTTGTACGTTTGTTTTCTTTGTTTTGTATGTAACTCTTTCAGAAAAAATATAATTACAAGTTTGTAAAGACTTATAAGGTAACTTGTAAAATAAAGTAAGCAAATATTTAAATGACTATCTTTACAAGTTGCCTCAATCATCCCTTAAATAGAGACTGCAACGCCATCTATGCACTACCCTTTCATCTGTCGATCTAAATCGAAAGCCACCCTACCCTCCCTGTTTTCTACCATTCGCATAGATGGAGCCACCTCTGATTCGCAATGGGGTTGTAAAGAAGGGTAGAAAAATAGCACCCCTTATGAATTTTTGAGAAACTTGTAGTAGTCATTCAGTAGATGGCGCTTACAATGTTAATACTTTCATGATAATGTATACCTACATTTTTCAATCTCTCTCCGATCGTTTCACCCTGGTGTCCTATCGGAATATGAGGGTAAGGGAATAGAGAGTGCACTTGTGTTTGTGCACACACTTGTGCGCAATAATATATCTTGCGTTACGTGCCTAATCCTTGAGATTGGCTGCCGTAGCCGTAATCGGTTGGAGGATATTATTATACCTACGTTTATAATTATTATCTTAATGTATTTGTGAATTATTGAACTTATGTAATGTCATAGACAAAGGATAACATGTTTTGATGTTTGTTTCTAGTATGTGACCGAATATTTTAAAACTGTTCTAGGATTTGGATTAATGTTTTTGTTACAATTAAAATATTCGTATTCTTTTTCGATACCAAAGGATACCAAATTTATGCATGTATGGATTGAAATCCATATTTGGTATCCTCATAGCTTTTTATAAGTGTGAGTATTATTTATTAAAAAACTGAGTTGCAGTCCTTTCATGTAGGTAGTTTTCATGTAATTAAAATAAGTGTACGGTAAATCATCACTCCAGGTCATTGACCGAACCGCAATTCGGATAAAGTTATAAAAATCGATCGTAGAACTTTCATTTCCCAGAAAGCGATTACGTTTTATATGTTGAACAGTAGCAAACAACCAATTAGCGATACGGTGGCTTAATGTTCCGTGCCTAATATCTCTCGTATGAAGCCATTAATTAAAAATATAATAAACCTCGACACAGAATTGCTTATTATCTCACGCTCGATTACGCTCCTCTTTAGTGAAACCGATACAATCGATGTCTGATTTTACGAGCGCACAAATCGATGACGAGTTTGGTATCGATTTAGTTCGGTTCTGGATACGCAGCTTCCTGAATTTCGATACGATTGTATATATAGTTTTTATTATAGAAGCTACTGAACGGAAAATTAGATAGCTCATTAAAAATAAATAATTTGATAAATTTCATACACACCTGTGACTTGGGTGTTATAACCTTTTGGCGTTCAAATCTAATTCGATTGAAATGATTTAATTAGTATTTAATCATACGATTCCCTCATAAGAAATGTGTCGTATGATTGTTAAAATAAACAATAATGAAATATGTAGTGATTCTTGAGTCTTCTTATTATAATACTCACCTTTCTCAAGAATTATTCATCATGTTTATTACAGAACTAAAACTAAAATAGCAGGTTTTTTATGTGATATGTGGCAGACAAGCAAACGAATCACCTGATGCCAATCTTTAAGCCCTCCGGTTATAGTCTTGTCTTTCATTGATGACCGTTTAATACTGATACAACTGTCAAATACTTCTTATCTGTTAAAAATGATAAAGAAGAGTGAGTTTATTTATTTTAACATAATTATGCTGTAGTCTTAAATCATACTTGTAACCCGCGGTGGTTCCCATAAAATGCATCTATTGTTGGTTGTAGTTGCATATTTATTAAATGTATTGCTATCCGTGTAATGCAATTAGGACATTCTTCATTAATATATGTTAAGGAAAGCATCCATTGTTGACTTAAGAATGCCCTCATTATTTTTATAATGAGTAGCCAATATTTCCTGCTTATCGCGAACAACATCAAAATCTCAATCAAGACAATATGTAATTTTGATTTTGATTGATATTTTAATTGGATTACAATGGCTTCGACTTAATGGAACCAGTGGCGGCCGGCACTTTGGTCTTGAGCATTCGGTTTTTGCACTCACACGACATTATCATAGGGCTCCCTCGTAATTATGCTGCCATTCGATGAATTTATTGTCATTTTTAATAACCGCATCGGTTTCTCGATGTCAGGCCGACTATTATAATAATTTATACTAACACGAGACAACATGTATTCGTGTAAATAGTCATTTAATATGCTAGTTAATAAATTTTCTGCAGTCAGATGAATTTACATCGTCGTATTTGGTTTTAGTCGGAGTTACAAGCGATACAAATGATAATACCATGTCCGGAGACACAGACAGATTCTGATTGTCATCGAAACAAACGTGGCTTAACGCTTTCTCTGGGTGAGTAACGTCGGGTTACCGGCAATAAGTTTCCTAGGCGTGTGGAGGCCTATCATTTACGAAATAACAATCGCAAATAAAACTCGACGGGTTGGCGCGGGTGTTAGCGGGCGGGCGCGGGCGCAACATCGCGGTTGGTGTATAATTTCGCGATCGCTGACACAGCGGCTCTTCGGCGAGGTTGCCATTCCACAATATATCACGTGCCCGCGTAGTCGCGGTGTATAATTCGTGTAATTTATAGGATACCGCGGACTAGTAGCAAGGCGGCCGACACGGCTAATAGCGCGTTACCACGCGACAGACGCATTGCCCTGCGCCGGAGTATTATGGAATGTGCGGCGATCTAGATATAATCTATTTGCAAAACAACCAACTAAGCATCATCCATATCCAGATTATTGCATGAGGTGTGTGCACCAATTATCATGTTGAGATAAAATCTACATGCACACATCTTACTACACCTACTACTTTCCTAGTTGAAAGTCATTACTTTTATTTGTTGAGATTTTTTATTCTAGAATTTTATTGTATTAAGTAAAAAAAACAAAAAGAAATTAATTAAGGCAGTTCAAATAACGCTACAACTAATATATGATAAAATTGATAGGAATGGTTTGATAAGAAGCTTTCGGTATAACTTAGTGTAATGAAATGAATTAGTTTTTATTTAAGCAAACCGTTGAATTCAATCTATTCAATGTACGAAATTGAGTTATCATAATATCAGGGACTTAGCTATAAGAAAGTAATCTAACTTTCTACCAGAATAAGTCCGAAGTAGTTCGTTGGGACTGAATAGACCGCTCTCAGCTAAATTATAATGCGCAAAACTATTACTAGTCTCACTGATCGCTGGCCGGGGGCGCTCACTATCATAGATACGCATTTGATTAAATGACCCTACATGATAGCCCATCTCAGCTACTCGAACACTACAGTATTGAGATTACCAGTAGCAGAACACAAAACGTTATTAGCACCTTGCACAGAGAGAGAAAGAGAATCTCAATGACCTTGTACCAATATTAGGCCTTGTAGAAATACTTAATATCCAGCCGTCAATTACTTGTTCGCCTTGGCACAATGAAGAATCTGGGTTCAATCGCTAGGGGAGATCCGGAAGGGTCTTTCCCTTTCTGTTGGTTCCATCCAAATCACCTCAAAAGGTGATTTGGATGTTCAAATTATTCAAGTTTGGCTGTTCAGGTTCCATTCTGACTCTAAATTGGTAAGCTATTGCCGTTGCCCATACCACCACCAGGGGCTACCTATCCCCTCGATTGGGTCTTCGGTAACCTCAGTCACTCAACAAAATAACTGCTTCACGCCGGTTTTCTGTGAGGCCGTGCCACCATTCCGTTCAAGCCGACCCATTATTGCCTAAGAATGGCTCTATCAAGGTTTAAATTGAAGGTGACTGTGGATGTTTTGATATTGAAGCATTTTAGTACTTCTTTACTCTGTTATGTGTATATTCCCAGGGGTACCAACCTGTAACAAAATAGACCATCAACTTTTTTTTATTTTGTGACGACCCGTTTGGAACAGTGGTAGTGAAAGCCTGCCTTTGGTCCAAGGGTTGCGGGTTCGATCCCCGCACAGTGCAAACATTTGTGTGCATGAACATGTCTGTTTGTATTGGTCTGGGTGTTCCCTATGTATTATAAGTATGTATTTACAAAAGAAAAGTATTATACGTATATATTTGTAATCCCACTGTTGATTCTGATATCCGTAACACAGGTGCTTGACAGGTGCTACCTATATCGGAGTCAGATCAATGTATGTGATGTGAAATATTTATATTTATTTATATTTTATCTAAAGTCAACTAATTGTATTTCATATTCAAAATATGGCAGTTTTGTATGTTTTTTTGTTGTTCTAACACATGTACGCATGTGTCGAGCTACTGGTAATTTTTGCACTGTTTCAGGCGGAGAATTTAAACTACTACTGGTTATAAATTAGTATTTGCGTTCCCTTTTTATCCATCACTTTTATCCTTACTTATTAATAGACAAGTAAAGTAACGCATTTAGCGTCATGCTAATCTATGATTTCAATACCAGATAACCAATACATAATGAAAACAAGTTGTAAGATTAAATTGCTTATCGTCATACGAGATCTTTTAACATGAAATTTATGAGAATTGATTAATAAATCATGTAATATTAGATATTAAAGTATGCCTTAACTCTTAACTTTGATTATGATGAACGGCTGATAAAAGTTATATAACATTAATATAAAGCACATTGAAAATATAAATACAACTATACAATACGGTATTTGACAATATTTTTTTTATTTTTGTAATCAAAAGACCTTTCAATGATAGAAACATATTTAATTTTTACTTTAAAGATTCTCATTCAAACAACCTGAGATATCACAACTTTAAAATCACATTGTTTTGGGCAAACCCAAAACGCTCCATACAAAGGGTTATTAAATTGTGACGTCACACCTAAGTATTTTGTATGCATTTCATTTGAATTTTGCATGGTAGCTATATCAAATGTTTCGTTTATGTCAATGGTTCTATTATAATAGTTGGAGCAAATTTTATGGGTTATTCAATGGTATAATTATTTATTAATAATTTCATACTTTTAAAATGGACTGGCCCTTGAATCTTAGAGTTTTTGCTATTGGCACATAATTTGACAACAAACATGAATAAAATATTTGCTAAAATCTCGAGCTTAGTCAAATACCCTATTTAAATTGATGCTATATATAACTGTAACTACAGTTATATCTCCAAATTCCACTATTTCAAAGCAAATCTCCTTGTGTCTTCGGCTTCCACTAAAGGTTAGGCACTACAAGCTATTTGACCATTTTGTGTACCTAAAAGTGACAGTGCGCCAAACTTCATCATTATAGTATCAATCAGCCTTTAAACTGTCACCCGGCAGGGCAAAGGCCTCCCATCATAGAATTTAAGTCATCGCTACTATGAGGGGATATGTTAATATAATTATTAGTAGAAATTGTACCTACTAATTAAATCATCATCATCAGCCTATCGCAGTCCACTGCTGGACATAGGCCTCTCCGATTGTTCGCCACCGTGATCTATCCATGGCTCGCATCCAGCTCTTGCCAGCCATCCTGCGCAGATCGTCCCTCCACCTAGCCAGAGGGTGCCCTACATTAAGTTATAAACCGAGTTTAGCCGATGGGGTAAACGAGTTCTAGAGTGCAGACCGCATCTTCGCTTTTGCATCGGCAAACTAATTAAATACTTAGACTTAAATACATACTCTATAGTATCTAAGAAGGAATTTAAGAAAAGGAAGGTTCGAGAAGAACTAAGAGAAGGAAGGGAGTGAAAAAAGTAGCCGCAATCTGCGATTTTGAGTAATAGAGTCACCCTCGCGTGCTCGGAACTGTTTTGGATTATTGTACTGCAGGTTTGCTATACCAGATCCCTCCTTATCTTAGCGTGTAATGGACAAAAAAAAAACCATTTTTATACGTTTTTCGGATGAATCGGAAAGATGACCCATATTTTTTAGTTTTAATTAAAGGTGTGTTTTTATTAGAATATATTTTTACTATACATTATTTAAAAATATTAATTAATAATTTTCATCACAATACGTTGAGCCTCAGACTTCTGAGGCTCAACGTATTTTTCTCCATAAATATCCGTTTAAAATTGTGAATTTTACTTTCTTAAATTTCTATGAGTCTAGTCTAGAAATAGTATTTTTCATTTCGGAAAATGTATTTTTGTCGTATCATCCATTCCCAAATAATTATTTTTCGTCCAAAGTTTGTTTGTTTGAAAATATAAATACATCATCATCATCATCATCATCAGCCCATTTAAGTCCCCACTGCTGGGGCACGGGCCTCTCTCAATCACATGAGGGGTAATTGCCATACTCACCACGCTTCGCAGACGGGTTGGCGAGGGTTTTGATATAAATGCAGAGTTTTCCTTCTCTGGGTGCTGATGATCATGCCAGCAGCTTTACCTTAGTCGCCTTTTACGACACCTCAGTAAGAGTGAGGGTGGTCTATTCTACTCTGCCGGGGACCACACGGCAAAGTAGAATAGGCCATTGAAAATATAAATACGTTTATGTTTAAATATTTAGTCCGTGGGTGACATTGGTAAGTTGAAAAATAAAATATTATTTGTATTTAAATCTAAGTGCAATAAAATCCGACTGTGTACCGACAAAACCCACCCAACGCCACATCCTAAAAGGTAGAGATGTAGAAAAAATATCGATAGATCAAAATGGATTCATTTTCTCGAGTGATTTTAATTTACACTTTTGGCTTTTTATCGAAAACTCGGATCAATCTAGGCGCGGAGTATTTTACCCTGTTCATTAAATAATACACACCTTAAAGGGTAACAATCATGCCAAGCAGTAGTAACTTGGGTGAACGATGAGTGATTTAAAACGAATCAAAATTCCTCGGCTACGTCAAGAACAAAAAAATTAAAAAAAACAAAATTTTTTTTAGATTATATCTACAATTTTATACTAAACAGGACTATAATACTAAATGTGCTTATACAGCTTAATTAACATTTACGTTTAGTGAGCGAACAAGCATTGGAATTCTCATCCAGAATAAAAAAAACTGAAGTTCTTCTTTACAAACATTTTGTGAAATTATGGTAACAAATATACTGGTATTACGACAACTTGTATTTATAATATAAAAAAAATGCAGTAATATCAAGTTAGTTTGTTTAAATAATAAACAATCAGTTTTATGTTGAAATTACCAAATGGAAGTTAATATACAATACAATAATAATTAATTTTTCATAATGCATAGAATGTTACATCTCTACTCGTAGGTGCATACTCGTACAATTTTTATTTTTTTCGCATCCAGGTTCACGCAGCAGTCGCCTTGTTTTTATTTTGCTAGCATCCTCGCGATTATTCATTAATCAAACAAATAGCGTAGCTTCATCAAGCGAATATCTCCCATCTCTGAGCTGGATCGTGTTTAATATTAATTATTGAATTTATCGAGGTGCCGATTGAGAATATGTTTATCCGCTATTTATGATGCGACATAGGTGACAGTAAGGCTGTGGCTATGGATCGTGCACCCAGCGAGAGGCGAGTCTGACAAGACTGGGAGATAAAGTCAAAATTTAGCTTGCTGTGTTGATTAAGTTCATCTAACATAAATTGCAAATGATTTAAAAACACGTAAGGTAAAATTACTATGTAGTAGAGTAAATGTTACTATTCTTCAACATTCTTTATTTTGAAGTAAATAAAATATATTAGAACAACACTTGGCTTTTGTTTGCCTCATAATAAAATAACTGAATATGAATATTGACTGCCAGCAGTAATAACGGTGTCCATACCCAAAGAGGTCTCAAGGTGAACCCTGAAATGTTCAGAGCAAGACAAAAATGTAAGGCTATTAAAGATATCGGGTCATGAGGTTACGCAGGAAATGAAAAGGCAGAGAATAACAGAAGGTAGGATGTTCTTGTTTGCATATCATTACCTTTATAGAATGGAAGGAAAAAAAAATGGATTATTCAAAGGCTTTCATTGAAGATGGAGCTAGGAACTGGAGGAACATTTAATTTGAGGGAGTAAGTATCAGGCAAGGTTGCTTGCTCAGAGAAACGTTAGCTATGCCATGGGTAAGAAGAATATATACCCGTCTCGGTAAACGTAGTGCAGGGTGCCTTTGGGCCAGATGGAGGGACGATATACGCAGGATGGATGCCAAAGATCGATCGGAGTGCCGAACATTAGAAGAGGCCTGTGTCCAGCAGTGGACTGCAATAGGCTGTTGATGATGATGATCCCGTATTGATAAGAATAAACAGCGATTGCATAGTTTGAAAGGAAATGGATATTATAAAATACCTCCAATTTTGATGACTCGCTGGCTAAGAGTAGGATGAGTCTTCTATGTAAAACTTATTGGAAACTGTAAGAATACGGGCAGTTCAACTAGAAAGACACAGAAATGCTGATGAGAAGGGCCTTTCTTTAGAAAAAGTGTTAAAAATAGAGGAAGATAGACTATTCTTGCATCATAGAGCCGCTGACTTGCCTACACCATAACATAAAATTACATTGAAATGACATTAACGCGTTGATGTCTTTTGCAAAGGAGGTTTAATATTATAAGAAATGAATATTAAATTTTAAGGCGACGGGTTTTATTTTGTTTAACTACTAAACCGGATCTATTTTAAACAATTTCGGGGCCACAACCTCTCGGCAAACACTTATACTATTTATTAAATAACCACGCACAAATATCGGGACCTTTTTTGTACGCGAAAAATTGGTTCACGCTAAAAGTGGCCGCTTTTGGCGTGAATCAATTTTTCGCGTACGCGTTGGACCCAACATTTTTGCATGGTTATTTGATAAATAGTATAAGTATTTGCCAAGACGTTGTAACCCCAAAATTGTTTAAAATAGATCCGGTTTAATAGCTAAAACTTAAAATGGATTGGCGCCGCAAGTGTGCCCTACCCGTCACCTTAAGAAAACTAAGCAAGAAACGTTAACATAACATTTCTGATTTATAAATGCAGTTTTTTTACAACCTGTGCGGATAAAGATTGGGATCAGAAATGGCGGCGCATCTATTCACTTCTCGCTCGCACACTATTTGCGTCTATACTCGCACCCCACGAATGCGAGTAGTATAGACGCAAATGGTGTGCGAGCGAGAAGTGAATAGATGCGCCGCCATTTCTGATCCAATTCTTTATCCGCACAGGTTGTATGTAAAAATAAGTTACGTTCTTGTGGGCAACAATAATTAATTGACATTAAAAGTGTGTATTTAAAAACAAGTGTGTATTTTTTTTACATGAAACTGAAATTTTATGCTCGGTGTACCATAAAACAGGAATATGCCCAGCAGTGAACGAATATATGTTGATGATGATGATGAAGACAGCTTATAGTAGTAGTTAAATCAATCTAGGGCATTAAAGTTGATAAGTCATTTACGGACTGACTGGATGGCGCAATAGGTAGTGGCCCTGCCTCTTACTCCAAAGGTCGTGGGTTCGATCCCCACCCTGAACAAACATTCGTGCGATGAACACTTGTGTTTGTTCAGTGTCTGGGTGTAATATATGTATTTAAGTATATATTTGTGTTCCTCTGTTGTCTGATATCTGTAACACAAGTGCTTACGCTACTTAGTACGGAATCAGGTCAATGTATGAGATGTTGTGAGAATTATTATTATTGGGTCTACGCTAGACGAGCCAAACCAAAGTTCGTGTAAGGTGGATCGACCCAAAAGCCTCTAAAAAGCGTTTGGCTGGTGCTCGACTGTGCTCTTAACTCTATACATTGTCAGTATTTTGGCAAACATAAAGGGATTACGATAGAGATTAGTGTAGGCTCGTTGTACGTTCCCACTTAGAAACTGAGCAGAATGGCTCGGCTTGCGTTCAGCTCGTATTTGGATCATTTATTACAGACCCACCTTTAATCTAAGGTTGTTTTAAATTATAGGTGGCAGACGAACAGACGGATGTAGATGAGACATAGACACTCGCGACACCAAGGAGTTACAAGTGCGCTGCCAAACTTTTAAACCCCGTTCCCCTGAATTGGGCCTCCGGTACCCTCACTCACGCTGCGAAACAAAACCCAGTGCTGCTTCACGGCGGTTTTCTGTGAGGCCGTGGTATCACTCAGGTTGAGCCGGCCCATTCATGCTGAAGCGTGGCTCTCCCACGGTCAAAAGTACTTGCTTCAAGAAAGATGTCATAATCACCATCATCATCATCATTTTAGTGTTTAGTCCAGGTTGTATCGCAACCTGTCACTTCGGAGCTCATGGTCCGCTTACCTGCTATCTTTTTTTTTTTACATTATAGCGGACAAACGAGCAGACGGCACACCTGATGGAAAGTTATCACCGCCGCCCATGGACATCTGCAACACCTGAGGTATCATGGCAGGTACATATGCGTTGCCGGCTCTTAAGAAAGGAGTAAACCCTTTTCTTGAAGGTCACCAGGTCGTATCTGTTCGGAAACACCATGGATAACAGCTGGTCATCTACTCCTCTTATGCATCTATTGTGGTTGTGCATAAATTGTTACTGGCACGCAAGAAATCCTTTATTAAGCCGAATCTTTGTCGTCTACTCCTTCTACCGGCTTGAATTGTTAATTACAGATCCATGTTTAACCTAAGTACTTTATGATCTATGTATGTGGATGCATTAAAAATAAATGTAACGTCATATACCTATTGAAAAAATGTGAATAGTTTAATTAAATCTATCACCGCTACCTCCCACAAACCGCACAGATCAAAGCCCCAAGACAATGTTCCACAAATAAACCAAACAGAGATGGCTACGTGAGTAATTTATTGTCATACAAGCTCCGGAGATGCGGACCGCGCCGTGCCAGGTGTAATTACAGACAGTTTCGAAGTTTATTCGCTATGTGAGTAAATAAGTGACAACTGCTGACACAGGTAACGTTTGTAACTCCATATACTCGCATTCTCCCCTCCATATTATAAACACAGTAAATAGCAGTGTATGAATTCAACCTTATCGCAATCTTTTTAAGGTTGAATATTTTCACTTTGCAATTTTTTACTGCGTTCTTGATTTGGAGGGCAGCATTGTAATTAATAATTTTCATTATTTATTTACATGGGACCTCCAACATCACGTGCATAAAATCTAACATATAACATCTTACACTAGTAAAATAACTGAGCATATATTACATCTGATAAATCCAGAACAGAGGCTTCCACGGATTTAACTAGATCAATTAAGAAGGCTTTTTTCACTTTAGTATAACAACAAAATGGTATAAAGATAAATATATGTTGTCGGTTTTATGTAATTCCACCCAACAACAAATAATATCCTCCAACCGATAACGGCTGTGGCAGCCAATCTCAAGGATCAGCCACGTACGCAGAATTTATTAAAGTGCTCAAGTGTGTGCGCAAACACAAGTGCACTTTCTATTCCCTTACCCTCATAATCCAATGGGACACCAGCGTGACACGACCGGAGAGGGATTGGGCGCAGGACCAACAGCTTAACGTGCTTTCCGAGGCCCGCCAACTTCCAGACAAGGTACAAGACCGCCAACTTCCAGACTCCGGGCTGACACTAAGAATTTCTTACCGAAAACATATGTACAAAATTTTAGCCCGATCCGGGGATCGGACCTGGGACCTCTTGCGCAGCCGTCGCTTTATAGTCATCATCATCAGCCCATTTAAGTCCCCACAGCTAGGGCACGGGCCTCCCTCAATCACATGAGGGGTAATTGCCATACTCACCACGCTTGGCAAACGGGTTGGCGAGGGTTTTGTTATGAATGCAGAGTTTTCCTTCTCTGAATGCTGATGATCATGCCAGCAGCTTTACCTTAGTCGCCTTTTATGACACCTCGGTAAGAGTGCGGGTGGTCTATTCTACTCTGCCGGGAACCACACGGCAACGCGCACGCGAAACATTGATTCACGCCAAAACGGCCACTATTGGCGTGAATCAGTTTATCGCGTTTTATAGTGCAACCCACTTAACACTACGACAACGAGGCAGTCGAAACCAACAAAAATATTATTTAGTCAAATACACTTTCCACATGATGTGTTAACAAATGTAAACTTAACTGGATTACTTACCAAGCAATGATAAATAGGCAAGGTAGCCAGCAACAAGATGACAAGATGCTTTGCATTTAATTGCTGGCGTCTACTCACATGTAACGTCAGTAGGTATCCATGGTGGTTGTCTGAACATACGAAAATCAGTTCAACATTTACGTAATTAACGAGAAGAAACATTGTCCAAGTATTCGGATATTATTAGACTTCCCTCTCTCAAGATACAAATTATGTAGTTAACTTGTCTCTAAAAAGCCTAAATTACATCAAATCTCCATTAGCCAAATTAAGAGGAACAGCTCTGTAATTTGTTAAGCCCGAATCAAACAACCTAATGGAATTGTAAGTAATGACTTCACGACATACCCAGTCAGTTTGCCAAATTGATTTCCTGTACGAAACATCAGTGTTGCCGTGGGCACGGCAAATGCCGAGTTTTGCGGAATCTTCGCGAATGTCGAAATCAACAGTCCACACGTTTTAGTTGGTATGGTATTCCCTCTTACTTTCATATCGGAATTTAAGGCTAGGTATCATCATCATCATCGTCAGCCCATTGAAGTCCCCACTGCTGGGGCACGGGCCTCCCTCAATCACATGAGGGGTAATTGCCATACTCACCACGCTTGGCAGACGGGTTGGCAAGAGTTTTGATATAAATGCAGAGTTTTCCTTCTCTGAATGCTGATGATCATGTCAGCAGCTTTACCTTAGTCGCCTTTTACGACACCTGGGTAAGAGTGAGGGTGGCCTATTCTACTCTGCCGGGGACCACACAGCCCGGTATTATTTGTATATTGCCGTAGATTTTGCTACGTTCAAGGATTTGCTACCCATAGACCGCACACTTCAAAACTAGTATAATTCCCAAACGAGTAGTATTCTCGATGAGTAGAAACCGTACTTTTTACTTTTTTTTCTGCTGTGTTACTGTTACGATATATTTTTCTATGCCGTCTAAAATGGGCTTAATAAGTGCATTCATCCAGGTCTATAGCTTGCTAAGCCAGTGGGCTTAGATAGCCAAATACCTAGATGAATGGATCTTGGCTTTCAACTCGATAAATTAGCAATTTTGATCAGTTTTCAGCAACCTTTAGAGCGTTAAAAAAGAAATATTTGATAAAAAATATTAATTAAATTAAATAAATGAAAAATAAAAAAAAACTATTTATTAAATAAATTCATTTCTACTGCAGTCGAAAATCGCTTTTCCCTTAGTCCGAAATTAATGCAAAAAAGGAGTCAAAACTGGTGGCTTGCAACACTGGTAACATTGTATCTGATTTATCTCTGAGATTTTAAAATTAGAGGGCGCAAAACAATTATCCTCATTTAATGTGTGACTCTAATTGAGGTAAGTTCGGAAAGCGCCGCGGGCAGTTAATATGTCAGTTTGTATTTAGATGCGCACGTGTGTTTAATCACAGGGGACGACAGAACAATTAATTTATTTCAAGAAGTTTTAAGGTAGGTACATTCAATCGATGAAACTGGCAGCCATAAAAATAATAAACTTCGAAGTATGACAAGAGAAGATGTGGTGAAGTCTCAGAATATTGTTCTGAGTGTATGTAGTTGAAATGAAGAATGAAACAAATTAATTGTTAAATAAAAAACACATTCAGCAAAATGTTTTCTCACGTATTCTTTCAAACAAAATATATTAAATTAGATTAAAACCTACAGTGCCGCCGTGTGGTCCCCGGCAGAGTAGAATAAGCCACCCTCACTCTTACTGAGGTGTCGTAAAAGGCGACTAAGGTAAAGCTGCTGGCATGATCATCAGCACCCAGAGAAGGAAAATTCCGTCTGCCAAGCGTGGTGAGTATGGCTATTACCCCTCATGTGATGGAGGGAGGCCCGTGTCCCAGCAGTGGGGACTCAAATGGGCTGATGATGATGATGATGAAAACCTACAGGAGAAATAGAGAGGCCGAGGAGCATTGCTGTCGACATAGAAACCCATAATGATGAGACTTCTACCTTAACTTTTATAACTTGGGAGAGCGACGCATGGATTAGGAGAGCCACGCTTCGGCATCAATGGGCCGGTTCGACCGGAGTGATACTACGGCCTCAAAGCTTTCGCTGCGTGAGAGAGGGTACCGGAGGCCCAATCCAAAGGAAAGGGGCGTTAGAAGGTCGGCAGCACACTTGTGACACCACTGGTGTCGCGGGTGTCTATGGGAGGCGGCGATCGCTTACCATTAGGTGATCCGTCTGCTTATCCACCACCTATCACAAAAAAAAACCTACCAGCGACCTTTGACAGAGACATACCGGCGAGATGCCAAAAGCAAAACAAAGAAGTACTTCTTAACTAAAAAACAATTGTGAATCTAAAACTTTAATTTCTTTCCACTTTTCGTCTCCAGACGTCATTGCAGCATTAAAGCCAGCATCGCCACTTCAGACTTTTTTTTCTTCATATTTATTTGGTAGATTCGCGATTTTATCAGCACACTTTACGTTGGTTACAATTTGTATCCGCACAACAAATTTATTTATTTTCGTGTGAGATATGGAAGTTATTAAGGTTTAATTATGAACCGCTGTGACCTTTAAGCTTGATATAAACTGTGAAAACTATCGGGTTTCGAATGCACATCTTGTAATTTGCCGTTTTCTAAGTGTTGATATAAATACATTTCGAAATGATCTCACTGTAATTAGATATACATCGTATACATAACAGTGTAACATTAACAGGCTATTAGTATTGAACTGGGTAATTACTTAAAGTTATTTTCGAAGAATTATACTTTTAATTATTTTTATACATGTTTAATGGTCTTGCAAATTTTTTCAGGTTTGTTAATGTACTCTAATGGAACTCTTCTCTTTATTCGGTAAGACTATCAAGGACTTTAGAACCTCCTTCCTTCGGGGTCATTTACGCCGTGGGGCGTAATTACAGGCCTCGAGCCTTGGCTCTTTACGCGGGCTTCTTATCCTGGCAGTCCCGGATCCAGGGTGAGTTGGGGGTGGGCCGCGAGGTCCTCCTCGTCGTCAGACTTAACAAGTCTAGTAATTACATTAAAGTGACAGCTGTCTGATCTTTGCTACCCTATGACGGGGGAACAAGACTTATAGGATCATAGTAATACGTTCAAAATGATAATTAGGAAAACCTAGTTCGTAGTGAGTTAGTGACATAAAAAGGTTTACAGATTAGCATTAAAAACTACAAGCTTCACTTTTATTTATTTGTTTATAACGAGTTACATAAAACAAATACAAGGTAAATAATTCAATGAGGGTACAACAAAATCCATCGTTGGTTTTACCGTGCACCGCAGATTCGACGTTCATTCGCGAACATAATAGGTAAATTCGCGCAACTAGGAACATCGCGCGCGAGCAGTACTCGCTAGGGCCGATCATAGAAAACAAGATATTTTGTGGGTACACGGGGTGATTTTACAGTAATGAATTATCCATTGAACTGTCTTAAATGATACATTTAAACTACATTAAAATTTTGCTTATTCCTCTGGTGCTTAAACAGGATAACAATGTATTCTAGTAAATTCGCAACATACTAGTAGAATTATATATCATAAATTCATTTTATTAGAATTCAGATTCAGATCAAAATCTAATAAGACTTTTTATAAGAGTTAATCTATGGTTTGGATTAGATTCTTCCTCCAAGAACGCTTAATTCTGTTTATACCTACTGAGTTCGCCACGAATGTTTTTGAATGTTTAGTTAAATCAACACGATCCTATATAAGTATAGCATGATCACATGACTTTTAATAGAAATTCTAATTCTGAATCGAAATAAAGTATAATTTTAGTTTATGCAAAAACTAGCAGAGTTTTAATATATGCCGCCTATATGTCAGTATAAGGTTCAAAATAGAGTAAGAGGGTACTAACAAAAGTTACCAATCGTAGTTCTAATACCGGCATCGCTTAGCAACGATCCAATACGCACTCTGTCTAGTCTAATAAGTTTATTTACCTCTAACATTCTAAGCACGCTGAATTTCCCGTTACAGGCGTCGCCAGAATAGCCTATTGTTGCTTCGAGAAGTCTTATTGGCGGCTTGTTGGTTTGCGTGCTGACCGTCCTCCAATCAGAACAGAGAAAGGCTTTACTAGTCGTAGATTTGTGAACGCTTCTGTTAGTCTAAGCGTTAGCTCTGTAGAGCTAACTGAACTACTGTCATTGAAATATATACTCTATTGTGTATGGAACAAAGATATAAACTTTATGCTCGGGAAATTACTGGGAGCTTTTCAATTAGTGAAAGTAATGTTATAAAGACTTATGTATGTACAATATGCTAAGTGGTGCATTAAATATTGCTAACTGATTACAGTTTTAGAACTCTTGTTGGTTTTTGATAATATCGTAATGTGGTTTTTATACTTTAACCAAGAACTTGTGGTAGGCGTTGTTATACAACAAATAACAAAACGAGTATTAATTTACTGTTGCAAGCTCTCTAGCTTTCGCACTTGTACATTTCCCGTAACTACGTTATGTTTTTCGTTACAATGAAAGGTTTGCCCGCAGTAAAATGCCTATGACTTGAATAATGATAAGGTTAAAGTTTTTGAATCTTTTCCGTAAATTTTGGGTTTATTCATCACTAACAACGAAAAATACCAATGAATATATATTTTTACAATCTAGCGTACTTGAATACACATATTAGCCAGACACTAAACAAACACAAGTGTTCATCGTATGAATGTTGGTCCAGGGTGGGGATCGAACCCACGACTCACTACCCATTGCGCCATCCGGTCAGTCCTCCATGAAAAACCTCCATCTATGTCTATGAAGCATGGCCTCACAGAAAACCGGCGTGAAGCAGCACTGTGCTGTGCTGTGTTTCGCTGCGTGGGTGAGGGTACTGGAGGCCCAATTTGGGGGTTTGAAGGTTGGCAGCGCACTTGTGACTCCACTGGTGTCGCGGGTATCCATGGGCGGCGACAATCACTTACCATCAGATGGTCTGTCTGCTCGTCTGCCACCTCTCGCATAAAAAAGTGTATCTTTTGCAATGGGGCATCACAGCTTGGTGTCCAGCGTCGAACGTATTTGGTCTAACCAATTGATAGGGCTAGGACTTCTGGGTCTCCTTTCATCCACCTTGCCGGTGACCATCTGATGTTCCAGATTATGTCCATCTTTCTGGGCTATGTGACCAAAAAACTCCAGGATTCTTCTCAGGCTGGTAGTAAATTAATAGTCTAGTTTTAATGTGGAGTTCTCGGCGGATAGAATCGTTTGTACGGAATTCCATGGGATTTGGAGCATCCTTCGAAAACACCACATTTCAAAGGCGTCGATGTGGTCTCGATCGATCATACATAGAAAAGCAATAAAGTGACAAAAATGTATTTGCCATAAAATATGCCGCCTACTATATAAGTGAGTCGTTACGCAAATTTTTACAAATTTAGATGTAACTCGTTACTGAACCTTAATTAGTAACAATTTACGTTAACAGTACTCCAATAAGGTCTTCCATTCAGAAGTGTTGAACTGATGCAATCAGTTGAATTAAGCAGCCACCCCCCAATTTGCTGGCGATGTAAAACATGTAAGCCATTTAAAGGACACGCCTGCGTATAAAAACTCTTGATAATTAGAGAAATGTTCAATTAAACAAAAATATTATAAGATATTATTGTAAATGCGCTATACATTGATTGCTTCGGTGGCGTAGTGGTTATTGGTTTTTTTATGTGACACGTGGCAGACGATCGCTTATGGCAAGCGATTGCCACCGCCCTTGGACTCTTGAGACACCAGTGGAGTCACAAGTGCGCTGCCAACCTTTACCTTTACAACCCTTTTCCCCCGGATTGGGCCTCCGGTATCCGCACTCACGCACGAAACACAGCACATTGCTGCTTCACGCCGGTTTTCTGTGAGGCCGTGGTATCACTCCGGTCGAGTCTGGCCCATTAATGCCGAAGCGTGGCGCTCCCAGATCAAAACTTACGTCGCACTTTAGAGCGACGGCTTTGCAAGAGGTTCTGCGTTCGATCCCCGGATCGGGCCAAAATTTGTACCGAAGTTTTCGGTAAGAAATTCTTAGTGTCAGCCCGGGAGTCTGGAAGCAAAAAATATTCATAAACAAAATGCATAGGTTACAATATTTAAAATTTATGTCCTGCTATACTTTCCATTTCTCCAAAAGGACATCGACTACCCAGAACTTTCATTCAGAATATCCATCTTCATTCATGTCACATAAGGTTCCAGCTTCCGAATATGTGACGGGATTTTTACCTGTAACAAAACACAGTCCGTCACGTAGTACTAATTTCACCGTCATTACCCGAACGTGCCATAATCCGCCGCGAGGTGGCGCCACCAGCCTATTGTGTTGGTGGCAACCGCTTAACATTGAGTGGGAGTACGTGCAACGCTTACAAAGTCCATTTTTATTATTCATCTATTAGTCTGAATCGCTGGTTTTTTGTTGAGATTAAAATAAAATGTGCATTGAGGTTGTAACTGAATAGCAACAAATGATAAAACATTATATCGAGTTATTATGAGCTAAGGTAGCTCAGTAGATAAAAAATCTACCCAAATCCATCCATACGGGGGTCGTGGTTCGAATCCGAGCAAGCATCTCCAAATTTTTCTTAAAATATATGTGCGTATTTCTACCATTAGCTCGGTGGTGAGGGATATCAGGGAGGAAATCTGCATGTATTCTGCATAATTTCTGAAACGTGTAACCATGATGGTCTGATTCCCCCGTTAAAGGATGACCTACGCAGGTCAGACAGTGGTAGCTTTATTGAGATTACTAGACTCCCCAAATCCGTATCCGTACCCGGGTACGTTATATTATGATTCAGGATTTGGGGATTCGGGGAGTTGGAGCCCTTCAAAGCGACAGCTTTGCCCGGGGCGTTTATTATTATCTCATAATCCCATTAAAATTATGGGCAAATGGTGTATTAAATACACAATTTGCCCTTAAGGCGACGGGTAGGGCACACTAGCGACGACAATCATTTTAATTTTTAGCTACTAAACTGGAACTATTTTAAACAGTTTCGGGGTAACAACCTCTCGGCAAACACTTATACTATTTATTAAATAACCATGCACAAACGATGCGTCCGTTTTTGTACGCGAAATATTGATTACCACCAAAAGTTGCCGCTTATGGCGGTAATAAATTTTTCGCGTACAAAAACACGCTAAAAGTGGCCTCTTTCGGCGGTAGTCAATTTTTCGCGTACAAAAACGTACCCAACATTTGTGCATGGTTATTTAATAAATAATATAAGTGTTTGCCGAGAGGTTGTAACCCCGAAACTGTTTAAAATAGATCCGGTTTAGTAGCTAAAAATTAAAAACGATTAGCGTCGCTAGTGTGCCTTACCCGTCACCTTAAAAGTTAGAGTGAGCAAACAATTTTGTGTTCCTCCGATTGAGCCTCCGGTACTCTCACTCACTCGGCGAAACTTAGCATAGACGCTTTTTCAAGGCAGGTTTTCTGTATGTGGTATCTCTCCGCCCCGTTCATGCCAAAGCATGGCTCTCCCACATTCCCTCGGATTTTATACCTTTATTTGGACATTACAAATGAAGTCATCGAACCCAAAAATTTGCACGACCATCAAGAAGCAAATAAGCCGGCTGACATGATCGTCAACATCGAAATTTCCTTAAATTCTACATTAACCCTTATTAAACTCCGCCAACTTAACGATTTAACAAGGTACAAGAAAATTGTATGACAATAAAATTAAACGTCAATTACCAAAATTGATATTACGTAATTAGATCGCAATTATTGTGGCTGGCAAAATTGGTGCAATTTGACAATAACAATTTAACGATTGTCAATGACAGAGACGTGATTTCATTCACTTTTGTTTGCAAATCTTATGTTGAAGGCTTTAGAATGCAAAATGTTTACAGCCAGTGTCAATCAGCCAGCATCAATTTTTTTTATTGTGAATATTGAACCATGTTGAGATGAATGTGGTTTGAGCTTCAGTTGACACGCAAGGTTCACAGATTCCCGTAACACGAATGTTTGTTGATGAAGCAGGTATTTGTGTTGGGTACCTTCGTTGTTCCAGGGAAAAAATACCTTTGTTTGGCACCAGAACAATGTATTGTGGTGTGTTTTTTTATTTATTCTTATAATTTGTAGTACGTGCGTACAAATACAACCATACTATGAAATTTAGATATTTTGATTTAATTTCAGCTATTAAATCCAAAAGTTGTCTTTTTTTTTCATGTGATAGGTGGCAGTCAAGCAGATGGATCACATGATGGTAAGCGATGGCCACCCAGCCACCCGCAGACGCCCGCAACAAGTAAAATCACAAGCGCGCTACCATCCTTTTAACTCCCTTACCTCCCCGATCGGATTTCCGGTACCCTCACTCACTCGACAGAACATATCGCAGGCACTGCTTTACGCTGATTTTCTGTGAGGCCGTGGTATCACTCCAGTCGAGCTGGGCTGAGCACATTCATTCGGAAGCGTTGCTCTTCATTCTATTTAGATACGAGGTTATGCTTGGAGAATGAAGGCCATAGACTCATTATAATCTAGGGACTCTGCATTTGGCGATGATTAGAAGATACCAAAATTGAAAATTTAAGAAACCCCCGACACAACTAAAGGCTCTTTCATTGGTTTGATACCCATATTGAGGCAGTTGGAGCAACAAATAGGTTATTCGTCATTTTCTGACGGCGGCCATCTTGGATTTGAAATTTTTCACGATTAATATATTCTGCTACTCAAGCACTTTTATATGATACCCATATTGTGGGAGTTGTGTTAAAACATAAAATCCAAATCTTTGTGATGGCGGCCATCTTGGATCGATTTTTATCCAACATAGCTAAGAACACTCCCTCCTTATTCATCTTTCAAACAAAAAAGCAAAATCAAAATCGGTTCATTTGTTCGGGATCTACAATGCCATAGACAGACACACAGACACACAGACACACACACAGACACGTCAAACTTATAAAACCCCGTCGTTTTTGCGTCGGGGGTTAAAAATAGAATTTATAATCACCAAACAATTTTATACTAAGAATAATTAAGATAATACTGACTACTTATTTATTCAAAATAGTGGACTTGAAACAATAATTCAAGCACTCTTATGAGTTGTACTAGGTCTGGTAGTAGGAAGTACAGGCCCGTCGCTCTGAGTGAAATAACCATAAAATTAATTAGTATTCTAAGATTTTACGACGTTATAAATAAATACGGCTGCTTACGATTGGAGTTCTCATGACTTTTGCCTCCATTTTTTGCTTTGTACCCATTGATGAAGACATCACCCTAATTAAACCTTAAAATTTCTTAATATTTATAAATTTAGAATTTAAAATCTCTGTAAAAGAACTAAAGCTCTTTTTAGGTATTGTTTTAAACTGTTATGAGCTGGTGAAACGATAGAACAGTTAACCAGTTTGAACTGTCAGATTGTGCAAGAGGAGACCTCCCGTTGTATGGTATCGGGTAAAAAACAAGTAAGTGTAAATTGATTTAGAAGCGATAAAGGTTCCGTAGGATCTACGTCTTTTAGGCACAGTAGATAAATACGCTAAAGAAGTATCGAAACTTCGCCATTTCCGACAGAAATATACCTACTTCAATAGGGTTGTCTGCTTATTTTTGTAAAATAGTATTTTTACCTTTCCACATTAGCAGTTTAACAAAATGAGTCCCCCCATTACAAAATCCTCCCAACCCCTAACGCCCCAAAATCGTCTTGTTGGTCGAATGGTTTAAGTACCGAGTCATGATCGCTGGATCCTGGGTGCAACAAGGATCATCTGGTACGTATTAGAAATTAGAACATGATATTTTTAAAGAAAAAAGCAGTATACTAGCATACAAAATTTGTACAACAAGGTACAGAAACGAAAGCTACAGTTGTAAAAAGCTACACAAAGAAACACAAAATTACAAATTATTATCGTTACGTTTTGTTTCGTGACTTGGAAGCCATGTTACTCGTATTGGTCCTGAGTCCGATCGCTTGGACCAAGTCAAAGTGAAGTACCACCGTCCTCCCTCCATGTAATTCTGATCGTAATTCATAAATTACAGCAGGTTAGTTAATTTCGACAAAATCAGGAAGAACGCCCCTAAGATTCACCACTTATCTAGGTCACCCAACTATCCGTAAAAGTTTTTTGATACGGTCTGCATTAAAAGTAGCTTAACACTTTAGTATCGTGTCGAAGTAACATTTTTTTACGTAAGTACCCCTTAATCTCTGACTATAAATTGACTGACCGGATGGCGCAATTGGTAGTGACCCTGCCTCTTACGCCAAAGGTCGTGGGTTCGATCCCCACCCTGGACAAACATTCGTGCGATGAACACTTGTGTTTGTTCGGTGTCTGGGTGTAATATATGTATTTAAGTATATATTTGTATTCCTGTGTTGTCTGATATCTGTAACACAAGTGCTTAAGCTACTTAGTACGGAATCAGGTAAACCTATGAGATGTTGTGAGAATTATTATTATTATTATAGGCAGAACAGTTACTTTGACATGGTACTAAAGTGTTAAGCTATATTTGATGCTGACCGTACCCTACTACAATGTATTTTCTGTACCAAAATAAACTAAGCTGCACTAGCGCAAAACCGACAGCCCTGATTTAGTTCCTGCGATGTACTAAGATGGGACCTTAAAATCCGTGTAAAGAGTGCGTCTGTGTTCGGCATAATTTCCAGCGTTTGTTCATAGTGTCCATACTGCTTTTGTATATATCTACTGTGTTTTAGACGTCCTTAAGTAATGTTTTTACTTCATCAATTTTCATAGTTGTCAGTTTTATCACTTTATAAATAAAATATTGCGCTTTGAAAAAAATTAAATTTCTTCTTTGCCTCATGTACGCGTGAAAAACCTTTATATAAAATATGATTATCTGATATTATTAGAATAGCAAGCAAACTAATGCAGACGTAGATTTGTTTATGAAACAAAGACAATATTTTGCTTCTTTACGACGATAGCAGAGTTCTTTCGGTATCCGAATGGATCACCAAAACTGAGAAATGCATCATAACAATACGAAATTGATGAGATGCCGACTAATTAAAACGATCTCGCGGTGGGGAGCCCATCTAGAAGTGATGAATAAATAACGCATTTCCCTTCATTTACAAATGACCAGGGTATATGGTAAAAAGCATGGCAGGGGTCGCCTGTGGCTCAACAGCGGGGAGCGCCAATGTGAACGCTAAACATTACTAAATTAACCGCTAATTCTTAGTTTTAATAGAATAATTAATATTCATTTCTCTTAATAGTTTTAGCATACTTAGGATTTATTGGATTTCATTTTAAACGTTTGAGACACATTTTTTCATGATATCTTTTAAACCACATTTATATTACAAATGTGGGCAAATTTCCGCTTAGGCATAAAATATATAGTTGGCTTATGGCTATTTGATTCGGAACTAATGCTCCTTTGATGAATTTTTACAGTAAAACTCGTAAGGAATGTTACTCAACTGTACAGGAATGGTTACTGAAACTAAATTATGCAGAAACGGAATCTTTAATAACAAACGTACATTAAATTCATATGACAACCACATAAAAATACACACAGACGTGCAACCACACGCGCGCACACACACGCACACACCCACACACAAAAAAAAGTCATTTAAATTGTTATTTATTAATCTACAGGTGGGACCTGGAGGCCTGAAATATAGGGTTGCCCTAGCTTAGACTCCAGATCACACGCAGTGCATTTATCTCAAGTTTAAAACTGTAACTGTAACTGCTATGCTATGCTAAGCATTGTGTGATAAATAAAACATTTTTATTATTTATTAATTTTCGCACAGAAAAAACGTTATAATGTATCAATACGGGGATTAACACGATATTTATTATGTGAAACAACATTGCGTACTCACATATTTGGCTCGACGTTTCGGCTACGTTACAGCAGCCGAGGTCACGAGCGGACTCAAAAAAAAAACAATAGAAAAACGTTGTACAACGTCCTCTTGTCCATGTCATTGAAGTGCCTTCTGAATGAACAGTTTGCGCTCCAATTACTCTGTTATTGTAGAGCAAAATGTTACCTTTGAGTTGATATACCCAGAAAAAGATGGTATGGCGATGGGTAAATAATGTGGTGAAAGAAGTTACTGACAGCAAAGACGAAATGAGCGTAGAGCTTTCGTCTTTGCTGTCACACAAACTTCCAAGACGCCCAGAAACGATAGGTATAATATTAGTTTATTATGTCAATACAATAACGTCATTGAATAAAAAATACCAGTTATACTAATATTTAAATTTTAACTATTAATTCAGTTATACTTCAGTACTTCAACTTTTTACTTTGTAGAATAAAAATAAATAGGCTATCGAATCTATTATGTCATGTCTTGTTACTCATTTATGCTCGGGCAGTATTATGGCTTCTCAATTACGATCCTTGCTACGTTCATTTATGCCCCACACTTTTTCATAAACATAAGCATTCAACCTCCCCCAAAATTATTTTGAAGTTAAGTAGACACGTCTGCCTCATTAGATACTTGTTCCATTGAAGCGGCAAATTAGCCAGAGTGCCTAATGAAACTATGTGCGCTGTGTCCATTAAAAGCGTTATAGAAAATTTAATAGACAAACCAATTTTACGTCATAAAAACTTAACTCCATTCCGTTTAATATCAGTGAAGATGTTCACTTAAACGAGATTACAAGGTTCTTTTCAGCATAAGAGGGGCCGAGATCGGTTAATACAGTAACGGAATAAAGTGGGAATGATATTACCGGATCGCTAAGATGCTTACCATTATGAGAGCATAAAAGTTCTTCACTTAATAAAGAAGTGGACTTTATACACGGACTGGACAAGTAACATGAGCGGCTTCCAAAATAATCCCTTGTTGGAATTTAAATAAGGCGCCAATTAGAACCGGGGTAATGAATGTACTGGTATTCTTGCGGGTTTAATAATTTTATCAGAGAAACATTAAATCTTTTACATTTATAGCTTAATAACAGCATCACGGTGGCGGTAGCACTTTTCCTTGAGAACTTTAAACGCATTTATACCTTTAAGAAGGTCATTAAAATGTTGTCCTTTTTAATTTTGATAAAATTGCTTTTAATCATGACTTTTACTTAGGAATTTAAGTGTCCTGTGAGATGTATGCTTTACATTTTTTTTATGTGATAGGTGACGAAACATTGAAATATTATTTGATAACATTCTATTGGGATTATATAAATAAAGATTAATAGAAATTATGAAATGAAATGATCTATTCAAACAAGTTAAACTTATGCAAATGTAGGAGCGCTTTATGGTTGAAACATTACCAAAAGGGTAAGTTTAGGTAGTTATAGTAAGAATAAGAATAAGTTCGAAAATCAAGACTTTATTTACAAACGTTCAATAAACCTTTGTTAACTAAAACAATGTTATAGAGAAATTTTGACGTTCGATAAAAAATATGTATGTTCATACAATGTTTTTGTAAAGCGAATGTATAATTTGAAACAAAATACGTTCATACATTTTTATTGAAAAAGAATGAAAAGTGCTTTATAACATCTTTTTAGTTAACAAAGGTTTAACAAGCATTTATTTTATGAGATGTTGTGAGAATTATTAATTATTATTATTTATGAATAAGACCTTTACTTGATAAGAAAATACCAATGACATAAATACTATAACAAACCCGGTAGTTAACACTTCTTGCGCTTTCTTATAATAGAATAACCTTGACTCGCTGTCGAAACTTCCTCAACTTTTTTACCACATAATTTGCATGTGGCAACCACAAAAGCTGTGTGTGGCGTGAGGTAAAAACTCACTTTTGAAACATGAAACAATAAATCAAAGTGCAAAAACACGTGTTACCGAGGTCCGTTGTTTACACGTTGTATCGACATTGTCGCCCTGAAACTGAGACTAAGAGCTTAAGGCGAAGGCTTTATTAGGTCATTATTTGGTCTTATTCTAACGTAGTACTGCCCCCTCACTATGATGCCTATAAGAAGAGTTTTGTAATTAATAAATACATACATGCACAAGGATTGAAATCGGGCAACAAACTGATAACAGTGTTCAGAAATAATAATATCCTCAAAACCGATTACGGCTACGGCGGCCAATCTCAACGATCAGCCACGTACGCAGGATATATTATAGTGCTCAAGTGTGTGCGCAAACACAAGTGCACTCTCTATTCCCTTACCCTTATATTCCGATGGGACACTACTGTGACACGACCAGAGAGGGATTGGGCTCAGGACCAACGGCTTAACGTGCTTTCCGAGGCACGGGGGTACAAGACCGCCAACTTCCAGACTCTGGGCTGCCACTAAGAATTTCTTACCGAAAATTTAGGTACAAATTTTTGGCCCGACCCGGGGATCGATCCCGGGACTTCTTGCACAGCCGTTGCTTTATAGTGCGACCCACTAACCACTGCGCCACCGAGGCAGTCAGTTCAGAAATATAAAATAAAGGTAAGCAGCGCACTTGTGACACCACTGGTGTTGCAGGTGTACATGGGCGGCGGTAATCGCTTACCATCAGGTGATCCGTCGGCTAGTCTGCCACCTTTATCATAAAAAAAACATGAAAAAAGTGAATAACATGTTAGACACTCGGTGAGGATTAATGGACTTTTATTTCATTATTTGTTGTCATGTTCTCATGAATAGTGCTTCTGTAACATGTAACTTTAAACTGTAGTGAAAAAAAAGACGTTGATTTGGGAAGTAATATTAAAAAATTGGCGCATTTGATGTTTAATGATTTTACTCTTATTCTTTGATTGGCAAAAAAAACTATTCAAAGAAACTCAGCAAGTTTTAATTTTGTATGAAAGTTCGTCAGTTTCGAGTTACAGTAGTGGGAGACACATATAAACATAATTAAAAGGGATTTTGCTATTAACAGGCTAAAGCTGCGCGAGCAACGCCGCAGGCGCAACATGGTACTTATTATGAGTATAACCATAAAAATCTAAATGATCAAAATTTAATAATCATAAATGTCATTATCTATTTACCTTAAAGTTGTTATTGGCCGAAGTTCCTTCGTAAAAGACATAAATAAATGTATGAAATATTTTACAGGCACCTTCGTATTCTCTTAGTCAAAGCTGTAATGTGTAGAAGGTTAACATTCATAATGAATAAAAATGTTTTTGCTCCTTTCAACCGTACGTTTTCTGGTTACCTACATACTTATTATCAACTGGCGAAATTGCGTGTTGGCCGTGTGGTCCCCGGCAGAGTAGAATAGGCCACCCTCACTCTTACCGAGGTGTCGTAAAAGGCGACTAAGGTAAAGCTGCTGGCATGATCATCAGCACCAGAGAAGGAAAACTCTGCATTTATATCAAAACCCTCGCCAACCCGTCTGCCAAGCGTGGTGAGTATGGCAATTACCCCGCATGTGATTGATGGAGGCCCGTGCCCCAGCAGTGGGGACTTAAATGGGCTGATGATGAGATTGCGTACAGAGACTTGCCTAACTGCGGCTTACAAGGGACTTAATTAATCCATAAAAGCGATGAAATTAATATTTTCAATAGCATCTGGGTCTTAAGAGAGCAGCGTTATAATAAATACTTCGCTCTGCTCATTACCCTACCGCCCAAACCGAGCCGACGACACGACCGCAACAAAAACCCCAAATGACATACACCACGAATTCACTTAGCGAAATTGAGAAATAAAGATAATATTTTTTGCTGACCAAAAAGTGCTCTAATTGATATTTCATTCAACGCTTTGGCTCTTTGGGTGGCGGGACATAAAAATATGTGTAATGAATATGACACCGGCGACGTTGCCCTGCCTTTTTGTTTATGCAAATTTTAAAATATTTCCACAAAGTTATTTACGTACTGAATAATTTACTTAAATAATGTTTTAGTCATATTTTCAGGTGAATGTTTATTGTACTTGCAGATTTTGCTGATGTGAGCTCCAGTTTTAATATTTGCAAGCAAGGCTTCCAAGTCATTCAGACTCCAAATTGTAAATACATGTAACAATTTGTTTCCGGATCTATTACAGCAGCTAACCTTCTCAGCACCACTTAAACTTCCTCGCCCATCTAGATTCCACATTCTTGTTCAGCAAAGTAGCAATTCTAACTTAGGTCAAAATGCTCCATTGAACCGTCTTGTTAAAGACTACATCAGTTTGGCTGGATCAAAGGGTCTCGATTTATTCGCGGGTGACATTCGCAGCTTTAAAAAATCATTGGCTGCCTAACAGCCACACTACATAAAATGCGTTTCTAAATATTATTTTCTTTACATTTTTTTTGTTGCTTCTTAACTTATTCTATAGCATGCAGTCTGCACCTGTAATTGTAAATGCATTAAGCTTTATACCCCATTATTTAACCCCTTATGTATTGTCAAAATGTATTTTATGTTGGTAGTTCTAATTAAATAAATAAATAAATAAAATAACAAAAATAGGAGTACAATAACAAAACAACCTTATTTTGTTTTGTAGGATATTTTGGTTTGTGACATGAATCAAAACAAGCAGATGTTACATCATAATGTGTCCAATTAAAAATAATAACATGATTGGTTCATACAAAAACAAACCCTTTCGGTCTTAACAATTGATTCGATGTCTTATTTCGAATCTTTCAAATTACACGTTTCAGTGATCTTTGTTTTTGTAAAACCCTATTAACTAGTAGTTGCGTGTGGCATCGCTTATTACTTTACTTTATTGACAACATTATATGCCGTGACGGCATTAATAACACGACCAGGTATGTTTCTCCAAAAATGATAGAAATTAACTAATACTGGTGGCTCCTTAACATTTTTTACTCATCGACGATAATCGCATACCAGTGATAGGAAAACAAAATCAGTACCAACCCTTTCGGATGTCCTTTTTTGTAGCATTAATTCTTGTAGGCCAACTGATTGGATCAGTTGAACAGTGACAAAATACTGGGGGCCCTGTTCCTTTGTCATGTACTTCGGTCTGTCTGGTATCGAGATGTATCCCACGATATTGAACTTGATGTCATTATTAAGACATCACTTACCCGGTGGCAGGCGATCTCCTTATGAGATAACATGTTGATCATTTATACATTTGAGTATCAGGTCGAAATAAGTTATGAGTCAAAGTACAATGAACATTGGATTTAAGTTTTTGTAGTATGCTTCTATAAAATGTCACATCGCTTTAAACATGCACATTTTAATTGAATAATACCTATAGGTATGATGACTCACTCATCTTTAATTCTCTCACAAAAACATCGGTAAAATTGTAATACTTTTTTGATATGTTAAACTTTTACAGAGCTTTCACGATGAAAATCATAATTCTAGAACTTGATTAAAAACACCATGCATAGTATTTTCTATGCGTAGAGTATAAACTTTATTATGATTGCTACGTAAAATGTTGCGTGTAAGGAAACTTCTTTCACTCTGGATTTTTCAAATCTATGTGCGTAATCGATGTGGGAAAGCAACACCGAAAACCTACTCGTACTACACAAACTTGTAAACAACTGTGATCTAGCTGGTTTGTTTCCCTGTCTAAGGGTTGCGAAGGTCAGACGGCAGTTGCTTCATTATAATTACCAAGCTTACCACATTCTGGATCACGGTCCAAAACCTTCCTCGGGCTCCGAAGCAATGGTTTTGGATGTAACTGGAAATAAAACTGACTCAGTGAAATGAGGATTTCAGACACTTTAGCAGCCAGAAAAAAAAACAGATTTAATAACCAACTTGTGACTCTATGTATTTTACCTTTATTTTATTTTAAAATCATTATTAGCTAAATAAAAAAGTTTTAATACAGTTCTAATTTCTTAATTAGCCAAGCTTCCGAAAGCATATTTCGTAGCTCCACCTACCTAGTGTGCGCCTACGTCTTTTTTTAATCATTTCATTATTAGATCGTGCCTTTATAGCATGAAAATTCTTTAATTAAACACAAAGGTGAATCTTTTATTCGTGGTTAACGCCTTTTTTTGTTAAAGTATACTGCCGCTCATCAATTTAATGACTTATTTTTGATGTGTAGATGTAATAATCGGTTTTTGGGTGAATTTGTGAATGTATAATTTTATTGTTAGTTGTAAATGAATAGTAGTTTTGTTATTGTGCCAGTGTATTGTACCATAACCTAATAATAATGTCATAAACATGTAATAGGATAGGCCACGGAGGCAGTTCAATCGCCACTAAAAAGGATGATCCGATTTTAATAAACCTTAATCTGAATATGATGGTCAGTTCCATTTAAGTATAAAAATTGTCGTCTGCACTTACATAACTTTGTTGATCAAGTTATTGAGAGAAGGGGATTAGTTGTAGCACAATATAGCATAGCCAGTGGCTCGATGTATGTAGGTACTTTAAGGATCAAAACACCGAGGTACGTGCTGGGGACAAAACCACGGTATATCCAGTAGTTTTCCTGCACAAAATATGCCGATATGACGGTTCGAATGAGTGTCACATTATCACAATGTATTTATGATTACGCATGGGGAGGAAAGGCATCATCAGTGTGGGCTATCGTGGTTGGGAATTTTCGCATTACTTTATTGCTTGCATGCTTACATTCAAAGTAGTGGCAGCCTAACCCAACGATTGCGGTGTTCGGCGAGTTTTTTGCCTACTCATGAGTAGGAACTAGAGGCCCTTGTATACCTACTGTATGTGACGATACGTAAATTGCGCGCGTTGTATAAAAATTCCTACCTAACTAGAATGTATTGAACGCAGTGTAAACACTTTTGTTCTCTGCCTGCATGCTCGTGCGAGGAAAAGGTTCAACGCCCCGTTTTGGGAATATTAGGTTCATAAGTATCACATTGGCTCTTATCACATCGCCTATATCTTACTCCTGGCTGCCGGTATACTGTGGTAATAGTATCAAACCGTTAAAATGTTACATTTATTGCGTCCGCCATAAAGTCGAGGGAACGCTCTACCTGCGACCACCACGGGAGTTGGCTAAATTCGCTGAGACGATACAATTTAATTAAACGTTAACTTCTAATTAATGTTTCCTTCGTTTGTGACTAGTTCACGACCGATTAGACCGCTTTGTTAGAATTGAAATGTAACAATTTGATTGTGTAATCAATCATGAAATTGCTGTCGACATAAAAAAAGTTTTTTTTATCTAGATCAGTGATGCGAACTGACATTAGGATCTTTACCTTAGCTCTGACCCTTGAAATAATATTACGATAAATTGTAGTTGGTAACGATTCACCAATACCAATTTATCAAATGGGATTCCCTAAATGACCAATATCACGGTTCAAAAAGTTCCCGTTACTTGTTAACAATGACATATTGGTATCACCGCGGTGCCTGCCAGCTCCCTGTAGCTAATTCACGCAGCAAGACGTCTGTCGTGCTGAGCCTTTGTCAATACAGAAGTCATTAATCAAGGTCAAATTATGCCCTCACTTCGTTTTATTAAGATTCGATTCGCATTCAACTGCAGAGAATTTTATACGAAACCGTAATTTTGTAAAGACTACTTGCCGCGGTCCGTGTTATCAAATTACGTACGCGTTGATCGGTTTACAAATGAAAGTGGTATCTCATTTGTGGGTTTTGCTCGGGGAAATTCTTCGGCCTGAGGTATGTAGATTTTTGCTTGAGATGGCAAAGTATACAAGTTGCAGTTAGGCAGTTTTGAAATGGCTTACTTTTTTGTAATAACTTAAAAGCATGAAATTTCTAATTGTTTTTTTTTGTGGGATAGAAAGACAAATTCACCACCAAGCAAATTTTAAGTCACTTCAAAGTTTGCATGCCCTTGCTAGGCCTAATATAGTGCAAAACGTTTAATTTTAAGACCTGTATGTATTACTTACCTATATTATGCAAATAAATGAATTGAATTGAATTGAATTGAAAGCAAATAAGTGGTTCACCTGATGGCAATTGATCAAAATGATCAGATGCCTATTTTTAGTGAAATCAATAGGTAATCAAAGTCAGTTCAACCTGTGCGGATAAAGAATGGGATCAGTAATGGCGGCGCATCTATTAACTCCTCGCTCGCACACCCACGAGTGCGAGTATAGACGCAAATAGTGTGCAAGCGAGAAGTGAATAGATGCGCCGCCATTTCTGATCCCATTCTTTATCCGCAAAGGTTGTAGGTACTTATTTTAACAGCTAGAGCGGTTTTGTGTTCTCTTATGAAAAATATTGTAAATTAAATTACAATATTGTTTCTTTCCTCTACAATGTAAAACTTATTTTATTAGTACCTATGCACAATTTAAATATTTTTATGTGGCTATACGAATCTTTAACTACCTAAATCTAAGTATATGAAATTTCGACTTTAAAGTGCTTGTCGATCGCTATGCTGTATTTTAATATTTTAATGGGACTTGTTTGTTCTTCGGTAATTCGTTTGTTGGCTTAAGTATTAAGATATTTAATAAGCTACAACAAAATGTCATTAACCTATGACTGGATAAGTTTAAGTCTCATATTAAAACCTGTCTAATGAAGAAAGGTTACTATAGTGTACAAGACTATTTAAATGATAAGGATTCTTGGTCAAGTTAATTGATTATTATTTTGAGTTGTTATTCATAGTAGTCTATTAACTTTCATAATTGTATTTTTTTTTCTCGATTGAAACTCTGTAACATCATCAATATTTGAACAGAGTAACTACTGAGTTTCTAGCTGGTGACTTCTCAGTAGAAATCGACATTCCGAACCAGCGGTAGATATCATGTACCTATTTTGACATTCATAAGTGTTCTGTGTGGACCTAAATTGAATAAAGATTTTTTTATCTTTATCTTTATCTTATCTTCATAAGAAATCCATTATATTCAAAATGTATACTAGTTGTATAAATAAATACGAGTATGTACTTATACGCTGAAATTCTTTGTTTTTATGATATAACCAGTTTGGTATTTTACGGTCACTATCGTTAGCATTTTAACACTTGCCGATAAAAATGCAGGAAAAAGTCACACCATTTACTATGTATTATGTATACTGCAAGCAGAACATAATAGAGTCAAATAAAACTGTGACACTTGTCCGCACACCTCGGTAAGACAAATATTCTAGGTTTTTGCGAAGCGTATGCGCCGTGCCACGGCCCGGTGTGTGATCCGACAACCATTATAAATGAGTTACTTACCGGCCTATACGCTAACTTATGTACGCGAGAACAAGTTGCCAAACATGTTGGAGGCTGCAACATTAAACATGGTCATAGACTCCAGGGTAGGATTACTCGCGGCTGGAATACTAATGAGTTCTGAACTATTTTAGAATATATCATTAAGAAACAGGTCACATAATATGAAATGCAGTAGTTCTGATCTTCGTTAAAGTATACTTTGTTGGAATTAAAAGTGCGTATCGGGTGACAGAGATGGATATATTATGATGGGGAGGTGTGAATGAGGTTTCCGATCAGGAGGGCAGGTGTGGGCGCGCATCTGCGCGCACGCCGACCGGCACGTGCGCCCCCGCCAAAGCCTTCAAACTCTTCAAGTACCCCGACTTCAATTTGATCTATTGTCGTTAGGAAATCGTACTGAGATTCGGGAATGCCAAAAACCATAAAAATATGGTTTTTAGGTCATAGATAATCTCCAATGTAAGCTTCATTACAAAGCGATGATGAAAACTTACATCAATTAAATTAGTGTTTTAATTAGCTTATTTTGCTGAATGTTAGTCCAGGATTAGATGGAAGGATATAAATTCAGATATTCGGATATACAAAGTCTTACAATATCTAGACACAGTATACATAACATGAATTTAATTAAGTTATATAATTTAATTTGTATGAATTCATAGAAGTCAATTTAATTTTAGTTTAATAATTTAATTCAAATAAATTTTAAAAAAGAATGTAATTGACTTCTGTATTAATTAATCTCACACATTTTTTTGTCTTTTTTATTTTAATTATTTTATATGTTACTTCTTGATTGATTAGCACAAATACATTTACAGCAATTCAGCAGTGGGAGAGCCACGCTTCGACATGAATGGGCTGGCTCGACCGGAGTAATACCACGTCCTCACAGAAAACCGGCGTGAGGCAGTGCATGCGCTGTGTTTCGCTGCGTGAGTGAGGGTACCAGAAGCCCAATCCAGGGGACGGGATGTTAAAAGGTAAGCAGCGCACTTGTGACACCACCGGTGTTGCAGGTGTCCATGGGCGGCGGTAATCGCTTACCATCAGGTGATCCGTCTGCTCGTCTACCTCCTGTGACATAAAAAAAATACAATTAACTGTTAGCACAATATTGTAACACAAAGATCAGCGCTGACGCGTGAGATACAGGCTATTTATTAACATAGTTCAGGCGCAGATGTAAAAAATTATTATTTAGTTTTAAGTTTTCATTGTTCCTATTGTTTGTAAGTGCAAATAATATGTAAAAAATTGATTTTGGTTAAATAAAGTATTAATTACGTAATACGTAACAAGGTGATTATTCGCTAGTAGCGATTTCATGACTTTTGAGTGGAGGAGAGTAACAGCGTTTTTTTATGTGAATGGTAGAAATTGCCGCCGCCCATAAGCGTATTGGTAAAGTGCTAAAGCAAAGCAATAAAATAAAACTTGGACCTTATTAAAAGACACAGGTATACTAAACCAGTTAGTGGAAGTTAATGAAAAGATTAATCCACGACAGTAATGTAACTTAGATCAAAGTTCAGTAAGTTATTTTTATTTAGACGACCCGTTTAGCGCAGTGGTTTGAGCGCCAGTTGAGATGCAAGGATCGCGGGTTCGATTCCCGCACCAACGCAATTCTTTGTTGATGAAACAGACATTTGTGCTGGATCTGGGTGTTTGTGGTACCTTCCTTGTGTCTGGTTTCCATAGTACAAGGGAAAACCTTAGTTTGGGACCAGGACAATGTATATGATTTTGTCTCAATTTATTTATTTATTATTTTAATTTAGAGTTTTAAATAAAACTCAGTATCATATGTACCTATAGGGTATCTTGTATGATTATAATATATATTTATGACCGTTTAACAGGCAATTCACATTCTCAGCTTTGGTGGTGTAACAGCAAAAACTTGAGTTTTTCCACATTCGGTTTTCATATTAAATTTTATGTGCTCTACGTTTCCATTACTGGAATAATGATTTTAAAAATATTGCCATTAATATGAAATAAATTATAATATTAAAAATATATCGCCGTTTTTACACAAATGAATTTGACTATGGCCACCAAAGAACAATAGTTAAGTCCAAACAATTATAAACGATAACTCATTCGGTTGCAACTGTGAATTGGAATGCAATAAATTACCCCAAACTCAGCATACGCAAGATAAATTGCCCTCCATATGTCAATCTTGGATCATAATTGAAAAGTAAAGTCATGTTCACTTTTTTCGGTATCATTAACAACAGTGTGGCCGGCACGAGCGGTCGCCAATTTTATAAGCAATTTTGCGAGCAGGAAGCTGAGTGCGACAGCCTGATTTCAATAATAAATCGATACCTCCACAATTCAGTGGCGGGCAGCGTTTGGCCGATCTCTAGTGTGGAATTATCGACGTTGCCACACGAAACGTGGGGCGGAGACCAACGGTTTCTCGAAGCCCCTCTGAATATTAAGGCAGTAGCTGGAATCATCGATTAGGGTATTATTTGGCACTTATTTTGGCACTCGTAATTGCTTAAACAGTTCTTGCAATGTTACTTTGTACTGCATTGGATTGTCGATGTCAACACTCTGATTCCAGTTGCATGATTTTTACAGATGACACTTATTATGGTCACCATTATTTTAGAGTCGATATAGAAATAGTAACAAAAACACAATTACTTACTGAAGTCTTAACTGAATTTCACCTTCTATGTATTTGCAGTATCGAAACTGACCGAGAAAACGAATCACGAGGAAGATAAAATTTGTGTTTATGTAGAGTGAGCATGGAAAAATTTAATATACATTAACAACTAAAATTATTTAATGAGATTTATCTTTGGAAGTCGTGGTTTTGATAGAATTATTTAAATAATATTCAGAATTACAATAGTTAAATTAAACATATTGAGTTGCTCCAATCTTGTTTTTGAACTAAATATGTTTTGGTGATGATAGTGATAATGGGTTGGTATCATAATAATTATATATAATTTTTGACATCTTATAGTGACCTTAAGCTTATTTTTGCATTATTACCCGACTACGGCGAAGCAAAAAGGAGGGTTATAACGCGACAGGAGGGATGGACAAGATGACTGCTTACCGTAAAATGAGCGACGAATTTTGAAAACGTATATTTATTAGGTCACATTAATTATGCAGACAAAATGGCCAAGCACAACTGATATTCGTTACCTACATATTGAAGCGTAATAATATGTACATGTTTAAAGCCTTAATAGCATTGCTTCACCAAAATAAGTTTAGACAAAAAGTTAAGACAAAAAAAATCCTTAATATCTGTTACCTTCAAAAATAAAATTCTTATGTAAATATAAAGTCCATACTTGGTAAGTTACTTGACAATTTGTTTTTTCTTGTTACTATGTCATAAGTGATCGAGAAGCCAAACTTATGATTTGATTTTACACATAGAATACCTAATACCTACCTATAACACTAAATCCATAAAAAGACCATTACTTTCATCATCATCATCATCAACCCATTTAAGTCCCAACTGCTGGGACACGGGCCTCCCTCAATCACATGAGGGGTAATTGACATACTCACCACGCTTGGCAGACGGGTTGGCGAGGGTTTTGATATAAATGCAGAGTTTTCCTTCTCTGGGTGCTGATGATCATGCCAGCAGCTTTACCTTAGTCGCCTTTTACGACACCTCGGTAAGAGTGAGGTTGGCCTATTCTACTATGCCGGGGACCACACGGCACGACCATTACTTTACCCCATTACAATTCGCTATACTTTCCCTCTGGCCAAAAGATAACTGAAAGAGGTCATTAGTAACAAACGTATTTGAACATAGTATTAAGTTTTGTGACTGTCTCGGTGGAGTAGTGGTTAGTGGGTTGCATTATAAAGCGAAGTCTGCGCAAGAGGTCCCGGGTTCGATCCTCGAGTCGGGTCAAAAATTTGTACCTAAGTAAGCCCGGAGTCTGGAAGTTGGCGGTCTTGTACCTCCGTGCCTCGGAAAGCACGTTAAGCCGTTGTTCCTGCGCTCAATCCCTCTCCGTTCGTGTCACGCTGGTGTCCCATCGGAATATGAGGGTAAGAGTGCACTTGTGTTTGCGCAAACTTGAGCACTATAATATATTCCGCGTATGTGGCTGATCGTTGAGATTGGCCGCCGTTGCCGTAATCGGTTGGAGGACTTTTTAATTTTTGTATCTTTTTGTGCAAAACATTGTATCCATCTATTTAGATACAACCTGTGCGGATAAAGAATGGGATCAGTAATGGCGGCGCATCTATTCACTTCTCGCTCGCACACTATTTGCGTCTATACTAGCACTTGTGGGATGCGAGTATAGACGCAAATAGTGTGCGAGCGAGAAGTGAATAGATGCGCCGCCATTTCTGATCCCATTCTTTATCCGCACGGGTTGTACTATTATTCTAATGACCATTACCTACTAACGTCAAACTTGCTTTACAATTTAAATTGTTTGTCCCCCTCTAGCATAAAAAAAATAAAAACAAAATTAACATTTTACGCATGTTAGATTTCCACTATTAATAATAAGAATACATTCCTTATTCACATAAATTCAAAAAACATCACATTACGAGAAATAAATAAATTGAAAAAAAAAAACGTATTAATTATATTAAATTACAGGCATGAAAATGATAAAAAACTCTTTACATAATATTAAACCTCTTACAAATTGCACCTTTACACCTGGTAATCTTCACCAATATCTGAGTAATATTCTTCAGCATACATAATAAAATTCGGGCTAACGGAATAAAGGGACCTACATAAAAGCCATTTAAGCCATGTTGGTCAGCCAGAACTTAACACACACTTTATTTTTATTATGGAGATAATAATTAGGTTACTGCTTAGCAGATTACAATGGTTTCAAATCATGGGTAAAGATTTCGCTTGGAGGAGAAAAACAGGCAAGTAACTAAGGGTAGTGTTATAGGACTATGTTACCTCTATGGATAAGATAATTGCGTCTTCGTGACTGGTAGGGCACACTAGCGACGCCAATCGATTTTAATTTTTAGCTACTAAACCGGATCTATTTTAAGCAATTTCGGGGTTACAACCTCTCGGCAAACACTTATCATCAGCATCATCAGCCCAATTTTAAGTCCCCACTGCTGGGGCACGGGCCTCCCTCAATCACATGAGGGGTATTTGCCATACTCACCACTATTGCCAGACGTGTTGGCGAGGGTTTTGATATAAATGCAGAGTTTTCCTTCTCTGGGTGCTGATGATCATGTCAGCAGCTTTAACTTAGTCGCCTTTTATGACACCTCGGTAAGAGTGAGGGTGGCCTATTCTACTCTGCCGGGGACCACACGGCCTTACTGTACAACACTTATACTATTTATCAAATAACCATGGACAAATGCTGTGTCCGTTTTTGTACGCGAAAAATTGACTACCGCCAAAAGCGGCCACTTTTAGCATGAATCAATTTTTCGCGTACAGGTTGACCCAACATTTGTTCATGGTTATTAAATTAATAGTATAAGTGTTTGCCGAGAGGTTGTACCCCGAAATTGCTTGAAATAGATCCGGCTTAGTAGCAAAAAATTAAAATTGATTGGCGCCGCTAGTGTGCCTTACCCGTCACCTTAACCGGAAGTCGTAGGTTCGAATCCGAGCATGCATCTTTTTGCTTACCATCAATATCTTACCCCAATCTGTGACATATAAAAACAATATGTGCGTATTTCTACCATTCGCTTGGCAGTGAGGGAAAATATCGTGAAAGAACCTTTTTTTTTTGTCGCTGTTAAAATGCTGGCCTTATGCATACCCGAGATAGCGGGGGCCATCAGGGGTTATGTTGGGCTCTCCTCTAGGTATGCACCCAGAGACATACCGACTAAAAAACACAGCGGCGTTCCCTCATCGCCCAATTGGGGAAAGGTTATGGGTATCCGGCAAAGCCTTGGACTACCACGACCTCCCCCGGGCGGATACCCACCTACATGGCAGGCCGGGCTTACCCCCTTATTGAGGGGGCGACGGGAATAGCCGGGAGCGCCAAGCCTATTCCGCTCAGACATTCGTAGGGCTCTGTTTAGTGCCAGCACTTGCTGCGCTGTTGCTGACTGATCCCCACCGAGGAGAGGGATATGAAAGAACCTGCTGCAAGTTTCCTCAATCAGTCAAGTAGGTAGGGAGTCAGTTGTGAAGATCAGACAATATTATTTTAATTACCAGACTAATTAAATCATGGATTATAGTCCAAGCATACCACGGCCTCGGAAGCGACAATTTTGGACGCAACCGGGTATGACTCGCTGAGATGATGACGATGACTATCATAGAGAACGCCTTTGTTGAGCTGTTAATCTTGGTGATTGAATAAGGAAAGATGTCGATATCAAGCACTATAGTGTGCAAGGTTACCAGCTTCAAGCTTCAGCCAGACCTTCAAGAAAAGAATAAATATATTTTTTTTAAGAGCCTATCTGGAGCCAAATTCTCGGGCTCGTGACATTTATTATTATACGACATATATCACTAAAACATAGTTTTTTTGTATGGTTTTCGAGTGATATCCGCCATGTTTTCAAAATATCACGAGCACGAGAATTGGGCTCCTGATACCTCAGGTGTTGCATATGTCCATGGGCGTCGGTGATCACTTACCATCAGGTGTGACGTCTGCTCGTTGTCCGCTATAATGTAAAAAAAACAAGACTAATTAAATGATAAGGAATCTTGGTTATGTTAATCGATTAGTCTTGAGTTGTTATTCATAGTACCTAGTCTGTTAACTTTAATAATTGTATTTTTTTTCTCTTCTCAATTGAAACTCTGTAACATCATCAATATTTGAAAAGAGTAACTACTGAGTTTCTTGCTGGTGTCTTCTCAGTACAAATCGACATTCCGAACTAGCGGTAGATGATAATATGTGTACCTATTGTGATATTCATAAATATTCTGTATGGACCTTAATTGAATAATATTTTTTTTATATTTAAGTATCTTTTGTGACTAAGAAACTCACAAAGCATGTCCTATGATTATACTAGCCGAATAATTTGCATTAAAGGGTAATTTGAAGATTGGGAATTTAAAATTGCTTGCTTTCGAGGAAGATATAACTATTTAATAGATATGGTTTCAAAAACTTAACGTTACTTTTTTTCCTGATAGAAAAAAGGCGTCAAAAAACTTTAGGTTAACACCTAAAATAGGGCATCGGCTTGTTAAAAAGCTATTAATTTTAGAAGATTCCAATAAACGTTTTAACACCTTTTCCTTGAGGTATCATTAGGCTCATTATTGCCTGCCGACACCGATCTCTATCGATTGAGACAAAAATGGGTTCGCTTTTGTATAAATCCGAAATAAGTGGTCGTTATCGGGATTTTACCGGTTTTCGTTTTGTTATTACCGCTTTAGGTCATTTTATACCGCGCAATTGAGTAGCTATACCAATATGATTATTTAGCAATACGTGCTTATATCCGAACAAAATGTTCATTTATTAGAGTATTAACCTTTTGTGATATACCTATATATTTTTTTCAATATAGGAATTATTGTTGTTTGTAGGAAATCATTTGCTGATCAAAAAATAAAAATGCGTTTAAAAGTTCAGCTGCCGTACCCGAATCGACTTGCTTGATGTTACGTGACATCAAGCGACGTGAAAATGGTACTAGCTATGTACCAATGCAAGAAATATATTATGCACAAGTTATAATAGATCTGGCGCAGGACAACTGGGTTAGCGTGACGAGGACTTGGAACAAAAGACCGCGCCAACTGCTAAGACTCCAGACTAGTTGAGAATAACTCAAATTTATTTTTCCTTTCCTTATGAGTTCCCAGGTTAATCGTTTACACTTGAAAAATGTTCACATATTTTTTTCGATTAACAAATAACAAACCTACCTAGCATTCAGATGAGGTAGAACGAAATCAATACGTGTGTTCCAAAAAGATTTTCTGTCAAAGCGAACAGCGCCGGCGCACAAACGGAAAGCCGAAAATTTATGATCAAAAGGAGTTAATAAAACAACCCTTGGTTCATTAAGGCCAGTTTAAATTTTATCTGTGCAGTTTTATGTTAACCACCAAGCGCGGGCGCTGGTCCTTCCGATCCCAGTACTAATTGGTACTGTGTACCAACTAATTAGAGATGTGGTCTCATCGACTGGGGCATTTGGTGCCGGTGAAAGTGTGCTGATTTAATCAATTTTGATCGTGTCTGCGAGCGCTGAGAATTTTTGCAATTTAACTCAATTGACAACTGTAGCAATCGAAAATTATAATAAAAAATATGTTGTGGAATAATGTTGGAAGGTTGTAAGGGATAGAAGAAAGTCAATTATTTCTATCCAATAAGTACAATACTTTTTTTACATTATAGAGGACAAACGAGCAGACGGTACACCTGATGGTGAGTGATCACCGCCGCCCATGGACATCTGCAACATCCGAGGTATCACTATGTGTTGCCGACTCTTAAGGACTTACTTACGCATTTTTGTTTAAAAAAATACTTAAAACCTTTTCAAATAGGTACGCTATGTTCGAAAAGTTAAAGAGTTATATCACTAAAATGCATATTAACGGTAACTCTTATGCTAACTGTATAAAATCATGGTCTCACTTTGGAGATACAGTTTAGACATTAAACAAATAAGTAAGTCTAGAATAGCAGCCACAAGCAGCAGATTTGTAAGGTTTAATGTTTGAAAATTATTACATCAACACACCATTCAAACCTTTCCGCGAGTGCAAATACCAGTCTTAATAAGTGTGAAAACATTGCAAGAAAACATCTTGCTTATTAATATGCTCAAAATTACTGCAATGAGCTACTCATATTTTACTCATATCGCAAAAATAATTCTCAATCTTTGCGTGAGTGGGGTAAATTTGCAAGTGTAACTTGATATCCACTCTTTTGTTTATTGATGGACTTCGAAGTACCGGAGGTCGCAGCAAATTGACAAGTTCTTTAATTTATAAAATCTTTGCAAATAATACTGCAGCAACTTATTTTTTTATACGACCAAAAGCTTTACATACACATGAAAAACACTGAGCCGCGAAAGTATCGGACCTCCATCCAATTTTCATGTAGGTTCTATATTGAAAAATATTACTTTAAAATTAACTACACGTTAATCATCGGGGTCCCTCAAGGCAGTATAATCGGACCCACCCTGTTTCTAGCGTATATAAACGACCTATGTCAACTAGAGTTTGCGCGAGGCCGGGTTTTTACATTCGCTGACGATACTGCTCTCTTTTTCCAGGGGGAAACTTGGACTAGCGCCTTTGAACTTGCCCAGCCTGGATTTAACAGGGTCAATAAATGGCTCAACTATAATTTTTTAACGTTGAATGTCCTAAAAACCAAATATATAACGTTTGCCTTAAAAGCAAATGGAGTTGCACCGTAATCGCATAAAATTAAAGCTCACAGATGCGACTTACCGTCAGTTGCAGCAACCACCTGCTCCTGCCCCGTCCTTGAAAGCACTGTCAGTATAAGGTACTTGGGAGTCTTAATGGATCAAACTTTTACGTTTAAACCCCATCTAAAACTAACAGCCGCAAGACTCCGCAAGTTGATTTATAATTTTAGAACGCTAAGACATTGCCGACCGGACAATCATCAAAACAGTATATCATGCCCTCGCTCATTCGCTGCTAGAATTCTGCATTAAAACTTGGGGTGGTGCTGCTAAATCGCAACTATTAGAAGTTGAGAGAGCTCAAAGAGCCCTCCTTGAGCCTACCTGCCTTTTCGCTACCCCACAGTTGATCTGTACAGGCACTGGGAATTGCTAACGGTTCGCCAAACCTTTATCGTTCGTACAATTCTCAAAATACATACCCAGTTACCCTATATTCCCAAATTGCTCAATGATAAACCCAGAAAGAATACAGCGACTGCACAAAACTTTTACTGTTATCTAGGACCCACATTTACAATAAAATAAATGGAATACTAAATCTTTACCCTCTCACAAAGGCAGGATGTAAAATGATTGTTTCTAAATTCTTAAAATCTCTCAACTATGATGAGGCCGACAAACTAATTCTAAAATTAAGATAGTTTATCAACCCCACACCAATCACCCATCCTGGCTCAAAACCCCCACATAGACAATACTCAGTAATACACACTCAAACACACGCACACACACACACTTGCATACACACATATAACCTCACACGATGCATTGATATGAACACTCATTACACAACTCTGTAAATCAATAGATTAATTATATTTGTTTGTATTTTACCTCTTAAGTTCCTTTATACCTCTTTTTTTATTCTTCTCTCCATTATCCTTCGTAAATACCTACTGTGTAATATTACCTACCTCTAAAAGCGAATTAAAATTAAACTGTAACTACATTATAAGGTTCTGAGGGTGTGGCCTGGTGACATGTAGCACAGGTTTCATTTTGATACCTATTTCAAGCACCAGTCCCTCACTATTCAGGCTATAAAATTATGTCTTAAGTTTGCTTTAGAGTTTGTTTGATAACTTTTTTCTAAGTAGCTGATTGTGATGGGATACTAAAAACTTTATTTATTTATTCATTTATTATTTATAATCATCGTCTTTATCAATCATAGTTATAATAGAAAGTGAAAATTTAAACGTTTTCTTTCATAATTTCAGGTTTAAGAACATAAAAAATCATACATACATACCTACATTAATCAGATATTTAACTCAGCACTGCAAACCATTAAGATTTATAATTATATATTAAGTATTTTAATTTTCGCCGATCCTCATTTACACAAAATTGGTCAACTATATTTTTTATGTCTAATTATAATCTTAACTCTATGCCGTGTGGTCCCCGGCAGAGTAGAATAGGCCACCCTCACTCTTACCGAGGTGTCGTAAAAGGCGACTAAGGTAAAGCTGCTGGCATGATCATCAGCACCTAGAGAAGGAAAACTCTGCATTTATATCAAAACCCTCGCCAACCCGTCTGCCAAGCGTGGTGAGTATGGCAATCACCCCTCATGTGATTGAGGGAGGCCCGTGCCCCAGCAATGGGGACTTAAATGGGCTGATGATGATGATAATCTTAACTCATTACAATCTAATACATTAATGTAGGAAGTGTAATTTGAGCTTATTTACTTTAACTATCCTGGCTTTTGATTTATTTATTACTTTACGAGAAAGGGAGACAAACGAGCAAGCAAGTCACCTGATGGTAAGTGATCATCGCCGCACCAGGGAGCGGAGATGCGATGCCGCCCTTTTAGGATATACAGCAGTTTGAAGTCTACCTCCTGCACTATAATAACTGTTAAACTGTTCACGAAACCGGAAAACAGGAGTCTCGATCATTTCGCATTATTAAAGACAATACAAAATTCGCTGGCCATATAAATGGCTCTAAAGTAAAAGGTTGCATCGACTGGGGCGTAATATAAAAACATTATGATCATTCAGAGTCAACCTGCGTGCACTGGGGGGTGACTTATTACGTATTTATATTAAGTACTCCGTGGACTGAATGAAAACTCCCGGATTTAGTTTCGTGTGAAATAAATAATACCGAATACGCCATTAGCGCTGTGACATTGATCACGATGCGGGTGCCACTAGTGTTGTGCAAGGCTCGAAGTGATACTTTTGTCTAGAAACCGATGTCGTTTACAGCTCGCCTCGTTTAGTTTGTTTGTATGAAGCCATCTCTTGGGACTCAAGACTGTAATTTTCTGCGCTCTAGTTGTGATGTGATGTGACGAGAATTATTTTTATCCAATTAGAATAATAGATAGATACTCTTTATTGTACAACAAACAAAACTTATAAGTATATACATATTCAGTTTACAATATTCTCGATTTAGTACTTACAGTTGTATTATTTTTTTATCAAAGCAATTTTTTACGTTAATTTCTGATAACGAAGATTATAAAAATTTTAAAGGAGATACATCTGATTAGTCTTAGGGGCCTCGCCCACGGCGACCACGCGATGCTAGCCACCGCTTCGCGGCTGTATCGATGCGGACGCGCGACAGTATCGCTACTGTATCTATACAAAAAGTCGCCGTGGGCCAGGACCCTTAAAGCAAAAGTAAAGTATCAGCCTATATACTATTCCACTGTAGGGCAAAGGCCACTATCATAGAAATCAAGTCATCGCTACTATATAAAAATAAATTATTGCAAATAACTTAAATCTATTACAAACTCATAGTAACAATCTTACATATTATAGTACTTATATTTGACATTTTACCTGAACTAGGATTACCCTGTGTTTCATTACTATGATGGTATGATAAAATTAGTCTTGAAGTATCAGCCTATAAACTGTCCCACTGCAGGGCAAAGGCCTCCATCATAAAAATCAAGTTATCGCTACTATGATAGGATTAGGCTTAATCCCTAATGTCACTAAGTCTTGCCAAACCGCCTCGAGGCTTCAAAAGTAGGACTCGAAGCCTCGAGGTTTGCACATCACTTATGCCACTAGGTACAAGGAAAAAACTTGTCACATACAAAGTAGTATATTTGTTTGCTTAATTAAGTTGACTTACATGGTATTTTCAGCTCCAGATTAATTCGTGTTTTGATTGGCGCGAGTTATTTTATGACTACACAAATGTATTAATTGATTTAATTACTCTTCACTCTTCATATAAACGCAGTCTTGACCTGTTAATTGTTTCCAAACTTGAAATTATAATTCATATAAGCGACAAAAAATTACGGATATTAAAATACCTAAATAAAGAAATATCATTGCTGTTTTCAGCTATTAAGGAACAGAAACTAGCTTATACCAGGCTGAGGTCCAATTCCAATTTCACTATTCACGAATTTTTATCCAAACCCGTTCAGCCGTTGAGTTATCACAAGGAGTATCTATGTCCATTATACTAGCTGTGCCTCGGAAAGCACGTTAAGCCGTTGATCTTGCGCCCAATCCTTCTCCGGTGGTGTCAAGTTGGTGTCCCATTGGAATATGAGGGTAAGGGAATAAAGAGTGCACTTGTGTTTGCGCTCACACTTGAGCACTATAATATATTCTGCGTACGTGGCTGATCGTTGAGATTGGCCGCCGTAGCCGTAATCACCTAGAGGATTATATACTAGCTGTGCTGTAGCTGTGTGGCGTTACCCGCGGTTTACCAGATTAAAAATGTCGTACGTTTTAATCCACCCATGCAGTTTTTCCATTATTTTTAATGTTATTTTTCAATAACGATTTTGATCAGTAAATTGCTATTCTGCAAAAATTTGTAACCTCATTAATATTACTACTATAATGTCATTACTAAAGTGTTGACCTTTTAATATTAAAAAACCACTGGATTAAAATTATCAAGGCGTAATTAACACAGGACATGTAGTGAATGAGTTCATTTACACCAGCAATCGGCTTAAGTGATATTGTTGTGTATCAATTAAACGTCCAGTTTATTTTGTCGGTTCCCTTTAAAGGACAAAATGAAGGGTGCTATGTCAAATGGCGTGAAGATAAGTGGGGCTATGCGCAATTCTGAATATCCTCGCATTTGTAACCTATGTACCTACTACCACACTATAAGCAACTACAGTAGTTTAAGTAAAGGCCGCCCTGCGAGTTTGATTAGCCCACTCTTGCGTTGGGTTAGGGCTGCCACTATTACGCCCTGTGTAGGCGAATAAACGGGCTTTCGGAGTACGTGAGCGTGATCACTGCTGGGGAGTGCCGCGGGGGACGACATTACTGGGTGTCCTGATAGGTCGTACAGCGTTGAAGAGCTGTATTGCGCCAGATAGGGGTAAAGCGGCAAGCGCGATTAGCGGTACGGTCTAGTCTCGGCTGTGGGGATTCCGACAGGGGTTTTAATTAGGGTTTGAGTCCCACACACACCTTGTTGCCGACATGTAGCAAGGTGGCGGCCATGATGGTTTCCCCTGAAAACAAAAAGGGCTGCCACTCTTGTGAATGCGACTTAACGAGGCAGCGTGGTAAATACGTGAATCCGCGTGATCACGTTACGGTACAGCCCTCACTGCTGCTACCCCGTGAGTACCCATAAATTATACTAAAGAGTACGCAGTAGAATGTACGTAATTGGTCGGCGCCCAGCGTCTAAGCACTTATTTAAATCGTCCAGTGGCACAATCTATGCAGATAAACAATTTGTTGCACTACTGCAGTGTTATGGTGACGGGTAGGGCACACTAGCGACGCCATTTGATTTAAATTGTTAGCGTAAACCGGATATCTTTTTAACAATTTCAAAGTTCGAGCATCTCGATAAGGACTTATACAATTTATTCAATACTTATCATTAACTTTTTGGTCTGCTTCCTACTCGAATTACTGCCAAAAACGGCCACGTTAATCCAAATTTCGAATGCAAAAATAGATCAAAATGTTAATTATAAGCATTAAGCAATAATAGTACATATTCTTTCCGAGAGGCTCGAACTTCGAAATTGTTAAAAAGATATCCGGTTTAGTTGCTATCAATTTAAATTGATTGGCGTCGCTAGTTAGGGCCACCCGTCGCCTTAAATTGGTTGGTAGTTTGACATTTGTACTCTCAAAGGCTAAAAATGTTATGTTAGGGCTATTCGTTTAGTTCAATAGCACAGCGATTCAAAAAAGCTATTAGATTTAAAATATATATATTAATCGAGGTGAGAATTTTACTGACTCGTCTCGTGCTATATGGTTCAATACGATTACAAAATTCGATCCTGCTGGTTGAGAAATGAAGACAACCAGTTTTCGTCTACAAGAACACTGAAGCAGCTCTCATAGGAATGTGAAAAGAGCGCATTCATTTTTCAAAGGCCAGCGAATCACTTGTGAATGTATTGTCACATGTGTACATTGTCAGCGGTTAGGCCTTTATCACCACGTTAGCCGTCAACTTGTCTGACCCCTATATAAAATGTTTTGTCTTGCTACTGGCAATTCTTATATTGTGATTCTTTTTAAATTATTCCATTGCGGTTTTTATCGGAAACTTTCCTTCCCGTTGCTAATCAGATGGATAAATTAACGCATAATGAAATGCACGATATTTATACTCGTAGAAGAGTTCAATTTTTTTTACGATTTAATCAGCTTTCAAAGGTCGAGTAGAAATAGTCCAGTGTTGAATAAAAAAAGCACGAATTCCCACGAAACACTACAAATTGGAAATCTGTGGTAAAGTAAAGCGTTGTAAAATAATAACATTCATTATTGTGTCCCAAAGGGGCCTCTTGGCGTACGATCGCCTTCCAAAAGGACCGTAGTTAAGCCGTAATTTCACTCAAGAGAAATACAAAATATTAACACACATTTTAAAGTACGGATACATTCTTTGATTATAAAGGGTACATTTATGACTCAAAGTCAGTACGATTTAATTTATCTATTTATGTATGTACCTACGAGTACTATACATCAATCGTATATAATGAAATTGTCTTATTATCCGCGACTAGTTTCCACTTTTACGAATTTTGTTATCTCACAATACTTCTCATAAGGTAGCTGTATGTATATTTCTACAAAATCTACACCAAGCAACAAGTGTGAAAATATTACGCCAAGCATATGACATAATTATATGATTCAACTTAACACTGAATAAAATATATTGCGATTGTACCTCGTTATGTTATGTCTTGTTTAGCATCCATAACACAACATTACAATTTAATTTTCATACAAACGAATGCATTACAATAAGTTACGGCGGCAATAAGAAACAACCGAACTAGAACTTGCTCGGCGAGAAATGTCGTCCACTTCTGCCGATTTTTTTTTATATGTTTGCTGGAACTTGGTTATTTATCTACAGTTTGATCGTAAATTAAAACTGGTTCATTAATGTTCATAACTTTTAATTTATTTCTAGTTTGCGTACGCGTCGATGCAAATATTGTGTAAGTCCCACGTGTGAAGAGCGCATGCTTAATGAATAAGATTCTATCGCTGATTTTTATGTGAGCTGCGACTCGTAAATCCGAATAGAAAGACATCGCACCCGTATTTGTTTGGAGCGATACCATCTCACTTCACGCTACTGCACACTTATTACGTTACAGATAAAATAACTAACATTCGTATCGTCATGTATATTATTCAAGTTTACTTAATAATAAAAACAAACTCATTACCACGAGTCTCAAGGAACCATCGATAACTCGGAAAAGATTGTTTCTCTCGCTTCTGAAGCTTTATAAGCATTACAAACAACGCCTATAAAACAATTTAACGTAACATAATTGGACTTTAATCGGGTACCGACATTGTTTCGATGGCTAGTACTTTGTAAGTCACGTCATCTGGTTGTGCACGATTTAAAGCCGTTGATATAAACATTGCAGTTATAAACATTGACTCGATTACACCGCAATTTACCAGAGAAGGAAAAGAGGATCTATAAATATTTATTGTTCCCAACATTCGCTTGCGCAAAATTATACGGCGGATCGCGAAAGTTTTTACCATATCGGCAACTACAATGGGGTATTCGCTACCGTTGTAAACGGCGGGATCCTAGCCCCCTCGTAAAAACATCGTTCCACCGAGCAATTCTTTGTAATGTGTGAGTAATAAATTCGGCAGATACGTGACATTTTAATATAATAGTGTACGCGTACAAGTATCGTAGAATTAATACAACAAATCATTACTTGTAATTTTTTTATCTCGGAACATTATCAAGATGCCTACAATTTTTTGCAATATTGTGAATTTTATTTATTACATGACGTCGCCTTAAGTTACATTTACCAAGTCCTACTAAATAATTCATTCACTTCAATTCAAGTTTAAATTTAGACAGCGTTAAGTATCAGGTTAACTTTTTCATCGGATTTTATTGTATATTATCTAGGTACACATGTAACATCGAATTAATTTTCTTAATCAATAAGAAACGGTGTTGAAACAAATATCTAAGTCCGATTAATAAATGTTTATTACCCACGCAATGCATTTAGACCTTTAATCTGTTGTTGGCGGGAGGCCGGCGCCCACCAAAGGTGTGGACATCTCTGAATAAATCGAATTATAACAGAACCAATATTTCTCCATCTGTATTCAAAATCACCATAGCACTTATTTTAAAAGTCATAAGAACCAAAATAGAAATTTTTCAAGATTGACTGGCGGTAAAATAGAAATTAATGTCAATAAATATAAAGCACAGTAGATCACTCGTGTTGAAACAGCATAGCCGATGTTTGTTTTCTACGCCTTTGATGAGGCCGTTCTCTGGGAAATGATATAAGGAAATAATTTATAATTCAACCGTGAAACATAATGGTATGCAGACAGAGATTTAATTTGTAATACAAAACAAGATCGTACTTCAAGCTATTAAAACAATAACACTACTTCTACTTCTTATGCACTCATAGGAAGATTTAGAAGATTAACCGTGCTGACAGGCTAAGCCCAATGGGGATGAATGAAATAAGTATCTATACATAAAATTCCAATATGATTTAAAGTGAACTTCAGATGCACTCATGACAAATACAACGGGCGGATTATACCGCTTTCTACTGTTTGTTGCTGCCTTATATGGTGTGCGTCTTTTTTTTCCAACACAAAGACCGGAGCGACAAACGTTAATCATTTTTATCGGGTCCTTGGCGCGTACGCGCAGGAATCACGCGGAGTCTGGAATCCGGACGGTTATTTATTGTGATTTAAAACAAATAGGATCAAAATTCCCGCTGCGGAACTATTTTTTACAATAAAAAAATCAACAGTAATTCCTCATATCACAAGTATTTCTATACTTTTTTCAAAATAGTTTGACGTTTCATTGGGTTCCAATGATTTTTAGATTGAGAAAAGAAAACGCAAAAGATGTATTACAAAGCGCTAATTTAATAAATAAAATAACTGTACAAGACAATCAAATTCACATCTAAAACTGATAATCAAACTTGGGCACTCATTGTACTAAATAGAGCACGAATGCTAGGGGTGTTTTTCAACACACCCTGATCCAGACTAAATTGAGAATCAAGCTAGTCCTTACGCGCTTGGTCCACACATTACCTTCCATTACTGCGCCATCGACATCATCAAAAAAGACTCAACATTAATAAATATGTCATCCTAACAGATCCTATAGCACATGAGGTAAATCTATGGATTTAGCATTACTATAATTGTGCATATATAAATATGCACAATTTTAGATACCTATGTACCTGTTATCGTAGCCGCATCCAGTCGAAAATCAATATTGCCAGCAGCCTTAAAGTAAAACATTTTGGTTTTATTACTCCCACAGTTACTTGAGAACTCTATACGCTGGTATTTGAAAGGCGTGAAGAGTTGTAACTGGTACGGAGTTCTTGTCTGGACCTTGTTAAATGTTGACGTGCGTCGCTCAACGCTGAGCGAGAACAATTTGCAAGGATTTGCGTACGCTGGGACCGAATTTAAAATTCCTATCGGTACCTAGGATGTTGAATGTTGAAAGCTAAAACTAGCTGAGACGAATTTTCTGTTTTCGAGAACATATTTTATTAAAGAACACTGGCGTTTTTAGATAGTTGAACTAAACAATAAATCTAAGTTCAAGAAATATTTTTTGCTGTACCAAAAATATTTCTTCAATTCAAAATGTATGGTTTTAGAAAACGTCCTTCCAAATCAAAAATTAAGGAACATATTTCAAACTGATTGTAACTTTTTAATGAGGTTAATAGAAATATATACGAGTACATTGTATACTTATTTCAGACATACTGACATACACTACACGAAAGCATTTTAGGTAAAGTAATGTCTAGGGATTTGCGTTGTATTTTTACTAAATAAGGAGATACAAACGTAAGTTTTTCCTTTGTCACCGTCATCGCAGAGTTGCGCCGTAGTCAAAAATGGAGGTAAGTTGTAGAGAGGTTATTTTATGTATTACAAGCCTCGGCACGTACATATCTTAAACGGTCGGCGTAAGTACTTGTAGTGGGGGAGTTGGCGCACTTGTAAATAGCTCGCATTATTGAAATTGATTTCTACGTACTCAAGGTTACTGCCCAAGATACGTGGAGGGCTTGTAATTCTATACCAGTTAAAATTAAATAAATAAATTGAGACTACATGTCCTGGTGCCAAACTAAGGTTTTTCCTTGTACTATGAAAACGAAGGTACCATAAACACCGAGAACCAACACAATTTAGTATTATTTAAATTCGTCGCAGCAAACCGGCACGCGACCGTATCACGGGAATATTGTTAGCGCGAGTCAAGTATTTGCATGCGCTCGTTAACGCATTGCTAGCTGAATGACATGCGTCGGCGCTGGTGATTGTTCCCATCTCGCCGCGTCCCGCAACGAGGGAAATTTTGATATATGTATCTGTTTATCTCTTTTGTTACTCCGTGTTAATATTTAAATTAATAAAATACTGAAATTAATAATTAGGTAAGTTGTTTTATTTTTATTAGGAAAGGGATAATGGTGGCCGAATGACACAAGGATACGCTGGCGGTTTCTTCCATCTTCCCGCGTCCCGCAACGAGGGAAATTTTGATCTTTTGCTTCTGTAAGGACACACTTTCTCATTATGTGGGACTAAAAAATGATACTCATTGCTAGCGGAATAACACATTTCACATTTTTCATCTGTGACCGGGTTATTAAAATGAGTATAATTATTATCCGGAGTTCATACTTTTGATTCTTTAAGGTCAGTTTGTTAGATGAATGAAATGAAATGTATATTTTTATTTCATGTTATATTTAAAGGCGATGGCTGAATAGCATGTGTTCTGCAGTAAAAATACAAAAAGCAATAACATTTTACTATTTTGGAATAAAAAGATCGGCAACACATTAGCGATCTCTCTGATTTCGAGGACCAAAGTCAAAGTCAACGTATTTATTTTTTGCATAGAATAGGTACACACGGCGTCACGTCGAGTTACCCTTGTTGGCCTTTGGACCGTCCTTATGTTGAGGTACAAGTGCTGTTTTTCCACTGCAGGGGGTAACTTGATCTGACGCTGACTGTACATAAGATGTCTTAGTAACTTGGTACATAAGCTCTCTGTTCAGTTAAGATGATAATCGATGATTATAAATAAATAAATAATAATCGATAATCGATGATTATGGATGGATGTTCATGGGCGGCGTGGATTACTTTCAATCAGGTGACTCGCTTGCTCGTTTGGCCGCCTCTAGCATAAAAAAAAATCTAGAACAAATTTTGTTTTACTCTTACAAGTTGAAATGCAGTTAGATATCAGCAGTCCAATCACCAAATACTCGAAGCTTGAATTGATTGAACGTCATTTACTGGTCGCTATCCACGCTTGCTTCAAGCGTATCGGCAGTCAATAAACATTCCCTGCCGAAGTGATATCCTTTTGTTTTAGTACATCTGCTTTTAGCTGTTCATCCACTAGTGATGTGCGAGGTAGAAACACTGAGCAGGTGGCTTATGCGTGCATTTGCCTCTTGCGTGGGTTTTCATCATCATCCACCATCACCAATCTTGATGTTGCTCCGGAGCCTGGGGTATGCTTTCCTGCTTCGACTCTTACACTCCTCCCCTTTTTGCCTGTGGTTGTATAGGTAGACTATTGAGAGCGACGTTTTTTTATGTGTTAGGTGGCAGATGAGCAGACGGAGTACCTGATGGTAAACGTTTGCCGCTGCCCATGGACACCCGCGATACCAGTGGAGTCACAAGTGCGCGGCCAACTTTTAAAACCCCTTTCCCCCGAGTGGGCCTCCGGTACCCTCATTCACGCAGCGAAACACAACACAGTGCTTCACGCCGGTTTTCTGTGAGGCCGTGTTGTCTCTTCGTCTCCGTGGTCACACATTGCTCACGCATCTTCAAAATCACATACTTGGCCAGGATCCCTCTTATACAAGGTTATTAGACTTGATATTTTATTTTACATACTGATTATAGTGCTCAAATGTATGGTGATAATAATATTCTGAACTCAAAAAAACGCATTTCTATCTGAACTGTAACATCGGATTTGTGATTAAGTATGAGCAATATTTTTTTTTTTTTTAATTTTGAGTATAGCTTCCATAGAAGAAATTATTACATTTGTGTACCTATACTAAATTATTTAAGAGGTAGATTATGTTTTCTAAATAATCCTGTTTAACATAAACGAAAGTTTTATCCAGCTAAGCTAAGTAAGCTTTGAAAGTAAATTAATTCTTATTTAATAACATGATATCTCTAGAGATATATGTATGGTATATGATATGACGACCTGTTTGGAACAGTGGTAGTGAACGTTGCCTTTGGGCCAAGGGTTGCGGATTTGATCCCCGCACAGTAAAAACATTTGTGTGCGTGAACATCCATGTTTGTATTGGTCTGAATGTTTTCAATATATTAAGAAGTTTGTATTTACAAAAGAAAAATATTATAGTATGTATATATTTGTAATTCCGCTGTTGATTCTGATCTCGGGCTACCTATCTCGAGGTCAGATCAAAGTATGTGATGTTTTTAAATATTAATTTATTTATTTAATAAAAGTGGGTCTCAGCTCTGGTGCACTGACAGCCTTACCAAGTGAATCCGCGTAACGTTGCGAAGCCATCACGAGAACAATGACCGGTGAATCCTTAAGAAGCTATAAAGTGTGGCGTATGAGGTTGTAACCAGGTTTTCCGGGAATCGCTTCAAAAGTTTGGTCAGCAAAATTAGTATTAGTAACTTGTGAGTAGGGTTCTCTTACTATTTTGTAAGGGTCACAATTTTTTACATTTTCTCCGCAACAAAATTAAAATAAATAAAATTACCATAGCTTAAGTTTAGGCAGTCATGCATGGTTATTGTAAGTAGGATGAATTTAGTGTAAGTGGGTTTTTTTAAATGTCAATGACAGGGGTAGGGGCTTACTATATTTGTTCCGTATAATTTTTAGATAATTGCATGTAAACTTACACAATCCTCATATCCAGAAATCATAAATCATTCAACTTTCTTACTAATTTATTTTTTATTTAGAGTTATTTGCGTACTTAAGGCCGACGTACAGTCGAGCCGACGGATCACCTGATAGTAAGCCATTACCGCCACCCATGGACACCTGCAACACCAGTGGTGTACAAGCGCGCTGCTTACCTTTTAACCCCCCTTTGCCTAGACTGGAAACAAACTATGAGGACGTGGTATTACTCCGTTCGAGCAGCCCCATTCATGCCGAAGCGTGGCTCTCCCACTGTTAAGTACTCTTAATCCCATACTAAATCTATAGTATTGCGCTGTCATTCTATATTAAGACGTTATACCACAGATATATCCACGGATAAAGATTGGTTGAATCGGGCCTTAGTAAAATTAAATATCTTAAAAAGGTTTGCTTGTACATATACCGTAAGTAGATAATTAATTTTAAATTTTATTTTTATAAAGATAATACTCTCATTCTATTATATTACACACGATGACACAATTCTAATTGAATGTATTATATTCTTTATAGATAGATTACAATTTGACAAGAATCCCTTTGTATGTCAGTCTGGCGAGTTCAAATCAAACTAGATCACTTGGCCATCTGATGGGTGCGAAATTAAATTTCAAGAGGAAGAAATCAATTACCCCATTTAAATAGTGGTGAAAGGTTAATGTAACAATTTTACGGTCCAGTTTAATCGTCCTGTTTATAGTACTCTAAATTAAACGATGATACGATCTTCGCGAACGGTAAAGCAAGGAATTTGCGATGCTGATTCATTAAAGGCTAAATGGTTTTTAGTAAAGCAATCTATAATGGTATCTAAATACATTAGCATGCGTGAATTAAACTGCTTCTCCTTTGCTTGATTTTGGTTTTGTTGTATAACCTACTAGATAAGTTTGTAACACTTAATACATTTACATCATGAAAGGAACTATACATCTATATGATGAGAAATAAATTGGAATAAAAAGAACTTCAAAATTGATTCGAAACAACAAAGAAAACAGTCCTCCTAGTTCAGGCAAAACGTAAAATTTAAGAGCTGTTATGTAAGATTTATTATTGTAAGTTTTTTTTATTTTTATTAATTACACACAACAGAGTTACAGTAGTTTTTATCTACTGACTGACCGGATGGCGCAATTGGTAGTGACCCTGCCTCTTACGCCAAGGGTCGTGGGTTCGATCCCCACCCTGGACAAACATTCGTGCGATGAACACTTGTGTTTGTTCGGTGTCTGGGTGTAATATATGTATTTAAGTATATATTTGTGTTCCTCTGTTGTCTGATATCTGTAACACAAGTACTTAAGCTACTTAGTACGGAATCAGGTCAACGTATGAGATGTTGTGAGAATTATTATAATTATTAATAAAAATAAAGATAATACATAGTAACTGTGCATTAAATCCAAAACTATGTGAAATTTGTGATAGACATATGTTATTTTGAAATAAATATTTATTTATTTTAACAGAAGAAAGCAATAACGCACAAAATAATTTATAAATGATTAAAAAAGGAAAAAATACAATAAAAGCTCGTGAAATCGTAATCTGGTTTGACTGATCAAATATTTCGCACTTGTAAATGATAAAATGAATAACAAAATTTTATCTTCATTTATTTATAGAAGTTTTATGTTTTGCAATTCAAAATACAACATCATTCATGCAGCAGACATTGCTATTAATGTCATATCAAAACAAGTAAAGATTAAAAATTGATCCAACAAATTAAATCGGAATTTTCATTAGATAACTAACAAGATTACAACTTTATTCAGTAAGTGATGTTAATCTTTTCTCATTTGAAAGTCACCAAGCATTCCGTTGCTTTATCGGATGCATCCTACTTGTTTTTATGCACTTTTTACTCTATGCAAGAGCAGAATATTAATTTCCCCGACCCCTGCAAGTTATCAGCCATGGACCGCCTGCATAGAGCCTCCCTAACAAAATTACACACTCATTAGTTCTAGAGAATGTTTGTTTGTTTTTATGGCAGCCGGCGCCGCGGGTTCGGCGTTAAAACTAACAAAATTAGTCACAGTCAAAATAGAGGAAATAAAAGTGACCATGTATACCATAAACCTCTATGGGATCACAAAAAGTAGTCCATTGGAAGTTTTCGATGGGAATCTGGCAGTTCAGAAATCTATCGGGGCTCGATCCTTAATTACTTATTTAGTTTGAATTAATTATATGTGTGTAATTTTAAGACATATACATACACATACATAGATACGTGGTGTATCTATGTATTCACATCTAATAGCATTAGCCGATATTAGAAGTTAGGGCATTAGACGACCCGTTTAGAACAGTGGTAGTGAACGCTGCCGTGTGCATGGACATGTCTGTTTATTTTGGTCTAGGTGTTTTCTATGTATTCCTATCGCAGTCCACTACTGGACGTACGACTACATGGCTTCTCGCATCCAGCTCTTGCCAGCCATCCTGCGCAGATCGTCCCCCACCTAGCCAGAGGGCGCCCTACATTACGTTTGCCAAGACGCGGTCTCCACTCTAGAACTCGTTTACCCCATCGGTTGTCGATCGGTTCTATGTATTATGAGTATGTATTTATAAAAGAAAAGTATTATATGTATACATTTGTAATCCATCTGTTGATTCTGATATCCGTAATACAGGTGCTTGAGCTACCCATCTCGTAGTCACATCAATGTATGTGATGTTGTGAAGTATCATAATATCACACATGTTATATACTCTTTTCAAAGCAAACTTCTCAGGTATTAAGCAACTTTTAAAAAAACAATATTTAAATAATATTATTTTACCTCTTTCAAGAATTTAAAACATGTATGTTACATGTTTCCAGTTATGAAAATATTTTTTAAATTAAATAAATATTGGTTTACTAAAACGGTGTTATTTATTTAATTTTAATTTATTTTATTTAAGGAAACATACAGCTTTTTATATATTTCATTATTAAACTAAGTTATAATAGATATTACATTAGCCTTCACAGTTTCCAAAGTTAAGTTGTACAAAATACAATTCTGGTAAGACAGACACCTAATTCGGTAAAACTAAAGATAAAACAATATAATACTAGGTAGGTATATATATATTATACAGCGTTATACAGCGGTTATCATTCTTTTTTCGAAAAAAATAATGAAAATGTGTTGTCTCAAACAAAACAAAACTGCACTAAAACACCGTTTTAGCTTACAAATGTTTATTTAACGTTTATGAATAAAGTCAAAAATATGTACGATTAACGATGTTAGTGAGATATTGACACACATTACTGCTCTTTACAATATCCGTATAGTAACCCCTAGCACTATCAAAATAAATATAACAAATAGGTATTTAAAAGTATGTAATCCGGTATGTATTGCCAATCTCGCAATAACGTACTCAACTAATGTACAAACAAGCAGGCGGTTCGTCATTGTTCCGGTAGATGGCGCTATGCATTTTTGCATCGCGCAAGCAAAGCATGTTACCAGAACAATGACCCCAGGCCGCCCGCCTAGGCTAATCTGTTCAAAAATAAAACTCAAGCATTCAAGACGGAACTGGTTTCTTACAATGTCTAATTGGTTTCTTATAACTACCGTCTCCTTGACTGAGCTCCGAGGGTGCTTGCTTTACAACTAAGAACATAATTTTTGAATATGTAACAAAATGAGAATGGCTAAACATGGTATCAGTTTGAATGAGCTAAAGTCTTTATTTGAAAAATATTCATTTTTCACGATTTCGTGGAGTTAAAGTAATGATGTTTTCTCTCACTCATGCTTACTCGTAGATCAAAACGTTATAGAATGGTGTGGATTCAGCCGGGCACAAAGCCATACAATTTGAAACGAAACTCCATATTTTGTTAGTCCTTTACATAGAACTTGTAATATCGCAATCATGGTAACAATATTTAAAAGACATCTTACAAAGCCTAGTGAGTAGATCCAAATCGGTTGTAACACTGGTAGCTTATCCCAGCCAGACCTCATCGACAGCCGTCCATAATTTGCCTTTGAAACTGCCGCGATCTAAATCTTATCTCTGTATTGATACAATCTCCGCTGGCGACGATTTCATCATTGTCCCGCCCATTAGCCACCAAGGCTTCTCAAACTTATTGCATACACAGGCTCCTGATGTTTTGGCAACACATGCTCATACACATGGTGCAAAATTTGGTTAAGTAGAACGACTTTCGTATATAGGATGTTTAAACCGTGAATACCCAAGCGACTTGTATATTTAATACGTTTTAACCATGGATGCTTGCTTTGGCAGGAATGGGCCGGCTGGGCTGGGTTGATACAAAATCATCACTGCAGAAAATCGACGTGAAGCATTGCTTGCGCTGTCTTCCATTTATCACATAAAAAATAAGAAGCTGTGCTCATTTGTCGCTAATTTCTGAGCGGCTAAGATATTTAGAGTTTAGAATTAAAGTGTGAAAAGTCTGTTATTTTCACTACAATTCTTTCAAATTTTCGGCCAAAAGAAGCTTGTCGTACGGGACTCCACTTTGGGAACCCATGAGCTACCATTAAAATTCCAATCAACACGCACTTATTCATACGTCGCGGCGTCGTTGCGGTGACGTTGCGCGTCACTCGCGCCGTGTCGCCTGTCGCGCTGAGAAATTGTCTTTTAATTACCGGAACTGGGGCTTGTTTTCTTTTGTTGGTACTTGGAGTTCTCAGTTGAAAAGTAAAATGAGGCATTTAAAATACCTAATTTGCAATTCCCAATTACGAAGCCCGACGGAGCAATTGGTTGTGATCTAACCTTAGTACCCCAAAGGTCACCCCTACTCTGGACAAACATTTGGGCGATGAACACACTCATTTCATTTGATGTCTTATACCTTCAACACTATTTCTTAAGCTACCAAGGTAATGTGTGTGATGTTGTATGATTTTAATTAAATAAAAAAAAATACTATAATCAAACTATGAAATGTGTTGAAAATTACAAAAATCAATTCAATCACAAAATATGATTGAATTGAGAATGTAACTGTAATTAATTATTGAATATCCTCATCAATTTCAAAGAGGGAACTGATATCCTCATTAATTTCAAAGACTGCTGAACGGCGCTGATGAATATTATGAAACTTTTTGAAATGATATTTCAGTAGCAAAAAAAATGCAAAGTTATTTTTAAGGTGACGGGTAGGGCACACTAGCGACGCCAATCGATTTTAATTTTTAGCTATTAAACCGGATCTATTTTTAACATTTTCGGGACTACAATCTCTCGGCAAACACTTATACTATTTATTAAATAACCATGCACAAATGTTGGGTCCGCTTTTGTATGCGAAAACTTGATTCACGCTAAAAGCGGCCACTTTTGGCGGTAATCCAAAATTCGTGTGCGAAAGCAAGCCAAACAGTTAACTATAAGTATTTAATAAATAGTATAGGTGTTTGCCGAGAGGTTGTAAACTCGAAACTGTTTAAAATAGATCCGGTTTAGTAGTTAAAATTTAAAATCGATTGGCGTCGCTAGTGTGCCCTACCCGTCGCCTTAAACCACTATAGAAAAGACTTCAACGCGCCTCTTCTTCACAATCCAATCTGTAACAAGTTAAAAAAAAGTTACTTAATTTGGTATCAGATAGTGGATTGTTATTATTATTAATCGTTACGCTCATGTTTTTATGTCGTAGACATACTGGAAATTCGTACCAAACGCGATCGGTTCAAGTATACATTCATGATGCGTATGCTAAGGAATGGAAATGGAACTCTCAGTCAGAAGCTGTGTACTCCTGAACGCTATGACTGAACACATTCAAAAAAAGAGTGAATATGCTGTTACTAGACAGACAAGCCGCTACTAGACCGCGACTCGGTAAGCGTAGTGTAGGACGCCCTGCGACAAGATGGGATGATGACATTCGAAGGCTGGCTGGTGTGGGCTAGATGAGAGTGGCCGAAAATTGGGAGCAGTGGCGTGCATTAGGGGAGACCTATGTCCAGCAGTGGACGAGTGTGGGTTGCTGATGATGAGACAGACATAGGCCCGAAGCAAGCCAATTGCATGTCTCAGGTGGCATTAGGCAGGGCACATAGTCAGGAGAACAGACAGCCGTTGGGGCAGAAAGGTCCTCGAGTGCAGGCAACGTATAGGAAGTCGCAGCCGTGGCAGGCCCCCCACAAGGTGGACCAACGATCTCGTGAAAGTTGCTGGAATCCATTGGATGCGGGCGGCACAGGACCGATCTGTGTGGAGAATATTGAGGGAGGCCTATGTCCAGCAGTGGACGTCTATTGGCTGAAATGATGAGACAGACATGATCCACCCTCGGCCACATCATCACTTACCATCAGGTAAGATTATGGCCTAATGTCTGGCTATTCTAATAGTAAAAAAAAGAATGATTGTAATTATAGCTAACAGTATTTACTACATGATAATTAGCGATATCTCTGATTTCCCGGATGTTCATGGGCGGCGATAATTACTTTCCATCAGGTGACTCGCTTGCTTGTTTGTCCGCCTCTAGCATTAAAAAAGCAGTTGTTTGCTGTTCTCCTTGCATTATCTCATCATTTGGGCCTGTTTGGTTACTTCAGTACACTTTTGTAATAAGCCACTCATTGCGTTGGTCCGCGCATCGTAGGATCTTTCCAAGAAATGTTCCATAGATTGCTAAAAATGCGCTTAAACGGTAAATAAGTGTTAACTTATTCAAAATTCAAAAGTACTTTATTTGCATAGGCTTATATACAGCTCTTACAAATTCGATTCAACGTCATACGTGAAAAATATAAATTATAGCTATGTATATAATACATGTAATTAAGCATATATGTCGATACAAAAAATATACTAAGAAATGAATAAATATAATGTGATTCTACCAGCGGAATCGGAAAGTTGATTCTGACAAGAAGATCCGACAAGAAACTCGCCAGTTACTCTTTTTAATCACCAAAATTTTTGTAAGTACAGTATCATGGGTGTAGGCGAACAGTTTATCATTTCCACAAATTCTTGTCATTTAAGTAATCATTAACTGTATAATAGGCTTTTTCCATTAAATAATTTTTAACATGCGTTTTAAATTTAGGCATTGGTAAATCAACAAGCTTTTGTGGTAACTTATTAAAAATTTTAATAGCTACAAATGAATTATTCATATAATAAAACAAGTTAGATAACTTTACAATAAAAGATTATTCTTCGGGTGATTTCAAAAAAGCGCATTGAAAAACACATGATATTTTAAATCTCCAAATTATCATTTCCGATTCCGGGGTACGACATTTATCTTTCAATTTAGGAAGCACACTTATTTGTCACATTGTCACACAATCGCTTGTTTGCGTGGGAATGTCCACAGGGCTATTAACCCTTAATTACTCATGATACTTCGGACCTGTGGGTTCCACGCACAGTGTGGCCAATTTGGTCGGCGACACTTCCGTGGCAATAATGATCGGGCTATCAATCTGGCAAATCATCATGCAACACCTTTACCGTGAGAATTTATAAATATTAATGGTTTCATTTGTTTAGTATATATAAGGTACAGTAATTTTAGTGAGTTTAGGTTATAAAGAAGCGTAGATGTAGACTTTGTAGATGTTCCTATTTTTTTTTTAATTGTATGACGTGTTATGAGAATGACAAAACATTGTATGAAAAGTTTGCCGATTGAAAAGAGTAGCTGGCGAGTTTCTTGCCGGACCTTCTTAGCCAGAAACAACTTTCCGACTCGGAGGTAGAATCTCATTGTATATTTATATATCAGCAGATTATATGTATTAAGAGGATAATTATAAATACTTTTAAATTCGCCCTTTTAGTCTAATGGTTTTAGGTAACAGTCCCTGATCTCAGGGTCCGGTTCCCAGGTCAAGCAAAGTTATGTTTCGAATTTTTCGAACATATCACGGTCATCGGTTTGCGATCACCAATCCTAATCGTGTGATCGGATTAGGTTAGGTTAGGTAAAGTAATTAACCTAATCCCATTACAGTATGTAGCGATCACTTGATTTCTATGATGGAGACCTTTGCCATGCAGGGGGACAGTATATTGTAGGCTGATAACTTTACTTTACTTATAAATAGTTATTATTTCAATGTATGACGATTTGTTAGTGCTGTGTTATGCAAATGCCGTGCTTATGCAAATAAAGATTTAATTGATTTATTCAACTTTCCGAGCCGGTGGTAGAATCGCATTATGTTTACTTACTTTTTTAGTATATTTTATGTATTAACATGTAAATTATACATAAGTACTTATAAATAGTCTTAAATCATCCAAATGTATGACGATTTGTTAGTGCTGTGTACAAGCCTATGCAAATAAAGAATTATTCGATTTCGATTTTTGATGATTATATTACAAACTACTTGACATGACCAATTAGTAAAATTGAAAAAAAAATCGAATATATTTTTAATATAAATAATTATTGTTATTTATTTCTATCATTTGTTTGGCGGTGCGGGAAAATATCACTTGTTTCGTCTGCTGATTTATTTCCGCTAAAAGTTGTAAGATGGGAATAAAAATGAAATGAGCGATAAATATACAGACCAATTATGTTAAATACTTATTATGACCCTTATTTGCACTCTTAAAGCGTAATATAAATGGGTATTCTTATTCTTCGGGTGACTCTTCAGTCTTGAAAGTTGGCCTCCTGTTTCTTTAATATAAATAGGTGTTTAAAATCGAAACATTTCAAATTAAAAAATATGAATATGTTCGCTAGTGGCCCCCCATGGGTTCACCTGTGACGTCTCGGATATCTCGCCAATCTTCGTCAACGCGGTATCTGTTGACAGATTGTCGACGAGCAATCGATACGACCATCGATACCACCCCATGACGGATCGCTCATCTTCGCTATGAATGTTCCAACTGATTAATTAAGTTATGATAAATCATCTGATGTAAATAGGCCCTTGGGAACGTGAGTCCACTTGGAAATTAACTTAAAAAATGATGACGGATTTTCTGACAAAGTGTTGCACTAATCATACCTCAAATTAATATTTCTACATGATATGCCACTTACCACTATGACGTAGAATTATCTCCCCGCAGATCGTATATTTATTCAAGGACATGACATTAGACATCAATGGCGACGGGTAGCCCTAACTAGCGACACCAATCGATTTAAATTGTTAACTACTAAACCGGATCTATTTAAAACAATTTCTAGATTACAACCTCTTAGTAAATATTTATACTATTTCTTAAATAACCATGCACAAATGCTGGGTCCAACACGTACGCGAAAAATTGATTACTCCCAAAAGCGGCTACTTTTAGCGTGAATCAATTTTTCGCGTACAAAAACGGACCCAAAATTTGTGCATGGTTATTTAATAAATAGTAAAAGTGTTTGCCGTCACTTTAAGATGACAGGTCGTGCACACTAGCGAAACCAATTGATTTCAATTTTTAGCTACTAAACCGGATCTATTTTAAACAATTTCGGGGTTACAACCTCTCGACAAACATTTATACTATTTATTGAATAACCATACGAGCTTATAATATGTTTCTAAAATGGCGGCAATGGGACTCGTATCCATCAAGTGTAGCAAAAGGTATGGTATCGGGAATAGTGTTTTAAGGAAGAAAGTTTAGCTCTCTAAAAGTAAAGGTGAAGACACACCGAAATCAAAAATTATAAAAAAAAAAAACTACTAATCAACACCTGTCAAAGCACGAGTACTTCGTCAGCGCTGATAACTAACTCGCATCTTATTGTGCACGTATAATTATTAATTTCGTATGCTCCCAATCCAATATTGCGACTTATGGAGCATTAGGTACGCTCGTTCGCGTTATGATGTTGTTAGCACACCGTGGCTTTTTATCAAATGTTTGATTTGAATGCGCCCGACGAGACGAAATTGTAATTTCGGTTGATGAATGTTATGTTTTCAAAGTCCATTTTTTATATTATGTTGTCAGTTTTATTATGAATTGGATTTGATGAAGTCACAACACTCTAAGACACTAGGGAGGTCGCGTCAATCCGAAAGGTTAGTCGAAGAATATTGCTTAAATCATATCTGGACTACTATTGTATTTTGAATCAATCATTCCGTAGATGTGGCTATTATAATCATCTTAAATGAGTTTATGATATTCAACCACACGATCACGACACTTTTTTCAAGAAATCAACACTACAAGGCTATGGAAAGACTCATACAGACACACACGCGTGTTTTTAAAGAAAAATAAAATAATAAAAATTAAATTAAATTATAAATTTTTCCTTTACCTCTACTACTAAATTAGACATTTTCTATACCACGTCGGGGTCAAACAGGCTTACGGCTTGCCTGATGGTAAGCGATTACCTCAGTCTATGGACGCCTGCTACTCCACAGGACTTACATACGTGTTGTCGACCCTTTAAGGTGACGGGTAGGGCACACTAGCGACGCCTATCGATTTTAATTATTAGCTACTAAACCGGATCTATTTTAAACAGTTTCGGGGTTACAGCCTCTAGGCAAACACTTATGCTATTTATTAAATGTTGGGTCCGTTTTTGTACACGAAAAATTGATTACCGCCAAAAGCGGCCACTTTGAGCGTGAATCAATTTTTCGCGTACGCGTTGGACCCGACATTTTTGCATGGTTATTTAATAAATAGTATAAGTGTTTGCCGAGAGGTTGTAACCCCAAAATTGTTTAAAATAGATCCGGTTTAGTAGCTAAAAATTAAAATCGATTGGCGTCGCTAGTGTGCCCTACCCGTCACCTAAACGAGCCTTTGAAAACCGTTTTTGAAGAATCTGATTTTGTAGTCCCTCAGAAAAACCTCCGAAGTTAGCTTATTCCACAACCGGAGCGAAGATATTATTACAAAACGTAAACATTAGATTTAGTTGGGTGTTGATAACGCATATCATATAAAAATGTAATCCGTCATGACAATATGTTATTCTTCATTTGTTAGAAACAGTAAAAATTGCGTTTTTAATTAATTGACTGCAATCACTTTTAAGCGGTATGTTATTAACAAAATGCTTGGACCTGTGGAATAAGTGTTCGTTTATATTTCAGTACCAAAAAAACGGAAGTGGCAATTTGCGAAATAAGAGTCTTCAGAGGTGTCATTTTATTGTCGTTTGCGTGTAAAAATTAATTACTTAAATTTTTATTATTATATAATATGGTTCGGTGATTTTTAGGTACGAGTAGAACTTTTCACCAAAAGCGTTTTAGCACACCAAGAAATTATCACAAACGACTTCGAATAGCGTTTCTAGTTTTGGTAAATAGTGAAAATAACTAATGTCTCGTTTAACTTTTAGTTTGGAATAATAATTTATTTATTTCTGGCAGACTTTACAGCATTTCAAAGTTCATGCAAAATACGTAAAAATTAAATAATACTTTTTAATAATTAGAAGGTAAATTGCAGTTTAAAATGAAAACACCTTATTTTTTGGATTTGAACAGGGACTTTAATTTTAATTTGATTAATGACTGCATTAATCAAGTTTTTTTGTTAGAAAAACTTAATGTAACCTAGGTACCTATCAATTGTGCCTGGGTAACCGGGGCACGCACGATAGGTACAAGGCATGCTAACAATACCTAGATCTCAGAAAACCATTTGTACTTCTTTATATTAGCATTATATATGTGTTTATTTATTATTTATTTAAAACTTTATTGCACAAAAAAATTATACAATAGGCGAACTTAATGCCAAGAGGCATTCTCTACCAGTCAACCTTTGGGTCATACAGAAAGGATAATGATGCGGCGAAAGAAGATTACGTGAACGTAGAGAACAAAACAAAAAAAAAACTATACAATACATAATATACATATACACATATACTTATATATACATAGCAATACATATATATTATAAATATGACATAAATAACTATCTACTCTTAATTATAAATTTCCAAACATGATTAAGGTTTTTTCGACTGTCACTACACTTTTAAACAAGTGTACTGGTAATATGACAATTAATTAATTAACAATTTAAATTATCCAAAGTGATCCTCTTTACTAAACATTTGTAATGCCTCAATGTCGATGGAGTGATAATCGTGTTTATTGATGGTGTCCGTTTGTATTAACATTACGGTCCATCGTGTAATCGCCGATTCTGCGATAGGGCGCTCCAGGTCTTTGATCAGGGACCTTGACACATGGGCTGTTGAAGAGGTAAGTACTGATTACAGAAGGCTTGATCGCTACACTTCTTCGCTTGTACTTCGGTTTTACTTGACTTTGAAATGTATAAATTTTTAGCTACTAAGTTTATTCTACTCTACGGTACGGCCTTTTTCATAATGGCAGACTCTGGCGTAACGTTAAGCCCTGTCAATCGTTGGACCGCTGATCTTAAGGCGAGAGGGTTAGGGCACACTAGCGACTTCAATTGTTTTTAAATTGTTAGTTACTAAGCTAAGATCTATATTTTACAAAATTGGAGCTCCAGCCTCTAGGAAAGATGATCACAATACTTTTGATACTATTGTGGTCTTTCTGTACATTATTAGTCGTCGGATAGGACACAACGCAATTCATCCGCTCGGTCGTGGGAACTTATGATAACACAATCACTGCTCCGGACGTATTTCTGAATAAATAATTTGCTGAAATAATTATTCTCTACCTCACTTAGAAATGTAACTCCCTACTAGTTACTATTTGTAAAAAATATAAAACGTAGCTGCTTTTTGTACAGTATTATATATTTTAGGTACTTTTAGTAATAATACAATTATTACTATAGTTTCATTGTTATTATAACTTTATCAAAATTTACGTGTAAAAAAACTCCTTAAAATGATTTATAGAGCTAACTGAAATCGAGCACCAGTCCGTACTAGATTTTACCACACGCAGGTGGAAAACAGGTATATGTATATTAGTGATTTTTTGGAAATATAACCCTATCACCTAGTATTTTGTTTAATTAACCTCCTTCTAAAAGTACAACATAATTGTGTCGTGTTTACGATGATTATTATTTATTGCAAAGTTTTTTAGAATTATGTGCGTTTTTTTTACCTAGAATTTACATAATACATTCAGAACATCACATACATTGATCTGACTTCGAGATAGGTAGGTCATGCACCTGTGTTTCGGGTATCAGAATCAACAGCGGAATTACAAATATAAACTACTAGTTTTTTTAAGTTGTGTTTTTTTTATGCAATATAAATAAATATTTCACAGCATCACATACATTGATCTGACTCCGAGATAGGTAGCTCAAGCACCTGTGTTACGGATATCAGAATCAACAGTGGGATTACAAATATATACATATAATACTTTTCTTTTGTAAATACATACTTATAATACATAGCAAACACCCAGACCAATACAAACAAACATGTTCATGCACACAAATGTTTGTACTGTGCGGGGATCGAACCCGCAACCCTTGTGTCAGAGGCAGCGTTCACTACCACTGTTCCAATCGGGTCGTCAATAAAGTATATCTATCTATCTATCTATACTTATAATACGTAAAAAACACCCAGACCAATACAAACTTACATGTTCATGCACATAAATGTTTGTACTGTGCGGGAATCGAACCCGCAACCCTTGGACCAAAGGCACTACCACTGTTCCAATCAGCTCGTCGTATATATAGCTCCTATAATAACTTTCCATCCAAGTCAGATACAGCTACAAGAAAAAACATCCATAAGTACAACAAAATCCATACAACAAAACATAGAATTATGAATTAAAAACATTATTTCCTTAAAAATATTCCACTAAACCCCACTCCACTAGTGTCTATGGGCGGTGGCAATCCCTTACCATCAGGTGATCCGTCTACTCATCTGCCATCTATCACATAAAAAACACATGAACAAATAATTAAAAAATTATAGTCTCGAAGACACACACTCAGAAGATCCCCATACAAAAGCATTTTCATGGGTATATAAACTAACCTAACGACAATCGCAATGAAGACATTTATTTCGTCTCCCATTTGATAAAGAAGTACCGTCACAAATTAAAGTGCTTAATTACTTACTATTCGCCTTGACTGTTAGAGACACTCTAAACTCGATTATTGCTCCTCTTCGGTGGCAAATTCTACCGGCTAATTTAATGTCTCACGCGACGATGGTAAAGCGAAATGATTGGTGCGTTAAATACGTACAGTCACGCGCGCCAATTAGTAGGTATGTTACCACACCCGAATAAGAACCTTATCAATTCGTTATAAGAGTCGAGATGTCTTAGTTATATTGTATCGACTGTACATGAAGTTAGAGCTAATAAAGCGGATGATTCATATACCCAAATGAATAAATAGTAACCCGTAAGTGGGGTTCACTATTTCGAATATTTAGTTGGATATTTTATGACATTAGAGTGTGTATCCATTGGCTACACCATTGGTTCCACTGGAAAAGGGTACACAATTAATGATTTCGGTAATTTTTGACCCATTATTCGCTAGTATAATTCAGAAGTCAGAAGGAAAGAAATGCATAAATCATCTCATACATTGGCCTGATTCCGTACTAAGTAGCTTAAGCATATGTATTTTTATAATAAAGGGAGGAGTAGGTATTTTATCATACGGACATAAGAGTAGTCATAGAGACTTAATTTATATTAAGGAAGTTAATCACTTACAGAGAAAATAATGTTTATGCTAAGAATTAAATTAAATTAGCGCAAGGAACGCGTGCGCGAAAACCAAGAGGGTAGGTACAACCTGTGCGGATAAAGAATGGGATCAGAAATGGCGGCGCATCTATTCACTTCTAGCTCGCACACTATTTGCGTCTATACTAGCACCCCACGAGTGCGACTATAGACGCAAATAGTGTGCGAGCGAGAAGTGAATAGATGCGCCGCCATTTCTGATCCCATTCTTTATCCGCACAGGTTGTAGTAGTATTAGTCAAAACATCAAAACACTCTTGCGCCGATGTGCCCGTGTCGAAGTGGACAGTTCGAGATGACTTAGTTCGAAGGCCGCGGATACATTAAGGGCCAATTCACCGTCGAAATTGAACGCGATCAACGCTTAAACGCGATCAATGCGAGCGAAAACAAAGGAACGGAACTCAGTTTAGCGCGTAGACCGAGTTCAAGTGAATTGATCGCGTTCAATTTCAACGGTGAAATCGGCCCTAACTCATTCACGCTAATTGTTAGTTACAAAATTGATACATGTATCAAAACTTTAGTGAGGATTGTAATATATTTAATAAATAAATAAAAGTGTGTCTTTAATAAATAAATAAGAGGCCCACACATTGTATCAACTACATACTTATAAAAATCTTTAAATATACAGGGTGTATCTGTGAACATTTATATCCCTTTAACAACGTGTTCTACTAAACATTATGTACAACATTTGTTCTATCACTTTTGGGAATTCGCATTAAAAAAAGTCGGTCACGTGACTTAGTCATTTTGTATGGGGAGTCGAAAAAAATTTCGATGTATTTAGAAAAGTCGTTGAAAAAATGTTGTTCATGAATCAATTTTTCGCGTACAAATGTTGGATCCGCATTTGTGCATGGTTATTTAATAAATAGTATAAGTGTTTGCCGAGATGTTGTAAATCCGAAATTGTTTAAAATAGATCCTGTTTAGTAGCTTTAATTTAAAATCGATTGGCGTCGCTAGTGTGCCCTACCCGTCACCTTAAAGGGATGTAAATGTTCACAGATACAACCTGTATGTTCGATTTTTTTTAAAATATATTTTAGTTATTTTAAAAAGACTACGGGCACTACCAATACGATATCCCATCCGGGTCAGTCGACTAACGACTAGATTCTCCTTATAAATATAAAAATAATAATTAAGTATCTGTCGTTTTGAGGCTCCTTATCCAGCATTAAATTAAATCGTGCTGACATTTAATGACATTCCTCTTTTTCGTAAAGATATATAATTCAGCAATTAACAATTAATAGCGACCATACGTGTTAAATATAAATAATTTGTTTCGCTGATTAACGCAACAATAAAAAAAATAAGTTGGCAGGCATTTATCAGACAGGTTAAGATTTTAATTACCTGTACGCGTTAATGCTCTTAAATGGTTAAATACATTTTCATGTATTTTAATAGTTTTATACTATAGTTGGAAAAATAGATATATCTTGCGAATGCGGGAAAAGACATTTTAAGATAACAGTCTCGCAAAATAACATATTGGTACTAACGTTATTTTTATATGGGCTTAATTTTATTACTGTACATGAAACATTTTAAATGTGCGTACTTTTTATTGTAGGATTCAGTAAAGTTAACATAAAAAAAATACTAATGATTTGAACTATAAGTCAAGTGCCGATAGAGCGGGGTATTTGCCCAAGCGTCCATCATAGGCGGGCTGGCTGGCGGCGCCAGCTACCCATTCTCTCTCCTACTAAAATTATTTTTTAAAAAAAGAAGGGCTAAAATTACTTTTTAAATTAAAGAAGAAAATATTTTTCAATTGAAAAACATACAGTTTTGAATTACTTAATAAATAAATAACTAAATGCCATTTACATGTTTCCTCATAGAAAATACTAAATACTTGTTTCATGACAATATCAATATTGACCTGCCTTTTATCAGCCATTACTTAACTTAACACATTTAGTTTTCTTAGATAAAATAGGCACTTCCTCCTGATTGCTTAAAAACGACTGATGTTAAATTGAAATACGGCTGTTAGTTGTCGTCGCTTCAGATTCAAACTTACAATTAAATGTTCCAAAATTCGAATTGGATTACGCATCAAGCTTTCTTATGAGCGATATAAAAATTGTTTCGGCTTCGTTACGCCAGCAGCGAGATGAATAAAGAGGTAATTAAAAATAATGCCCTCGACTCGCACTCTTTATCAAATACATAAACTGTTAATGCTACATCAATAGAGGAAACAATTACTGTGGTGTAGCGGGCAGCATTAAATCCTATAGTTTACGGCACATTATTTTCAATTAAAAACTTTTATTAGCCTTTCAATGAAATACGTAAGTGACTTCATTTTCAAAGATCACTAAACGCGAAAGAAAATAAAAATAGAATGGAATAATATGAATAAATGATTTCACACGGTAGGCGAAATTGATATAAAATAAATGGGCATTATATCAATTGAAATTCAAAACTGACTAAAGAAGACTTTAAAATGATGATGATTTTTGTTAAGAGATACAGTAAAGTAAATTAATAGATAGATATACTTTATTGCACAAAATACACAACTTAAGTACTAGGAATTACAGAAATTTTGTGTACAATTTCGGCGGGCTTATCGCCGAGAGTGGTTTCTACCAGACAACCTTCGGATAATGATGATGATGATGATAATAATAATATAGAAAGACCGAAAATACGATAAATGCACAATCGTGGCATTAAAGTACCTTTTCCCATAATATCTTAAATTAGACTTGAAGTGAATTCGATGTCGACATAGATACCTTATTTCTATTCAAAGGTTACATCATAAGTAAGGTAATAATACTCTGGGTTACAAGTTCTTTCCGAAAAGTGATTAAAAGAAAGCGACATGTATTATAGAGATCACCCGATAAAGCAATATCTCGTCGAACCTAGTGGCGCTACTGATTTTTATTTATTGCGGCGAATAAGAGACATTTAAAAAACCGGCCAAGGGCGAGTCGGGCTCGCTCATGAAGGGTTCCGTAGCAGCAAGTAAGATATCGACGATGATGTGTCAATACCTCCTATATAACAAATTAACTGAAATTTATAATGAACCTTAATACCAATGACATAAGGAAGTAATTTTCTTGAAAAATCTTGTTAGATTGATACGTCGATATATGGAAGGTAAATTGCGATTTACGGTTTATAACGTATTAAAAAAAAACTACTAACTAGATCTAGTCCAAACCAATTTTCCAAACAAAATACATCTATTTACCAAGTTTCAATAGTATAGTTCTTATAGTTTCGGAGAAAATCGGCTGTGACATACGAACGGACAGACATGACGAATCTATAAGGGTTAGGGTACTATTGAGAATGATAAAGGAAAAGTATAAACATTTTTTAGGGACGTACCTATTTCTGTAATGTGAGATATCTACGCAATAGTTACCATAGTTTTTATTGACTGAACACACGAATAAGAGATAGAAAAGACCCGAAATAAATGGTAAAATACGCCTCTTTAATCTTTTGGTTATTCCATAGCGTCAATCTCAGAACAACTATAGTATAGCACTGTGATATGTAGTCTCCTCTCTGCTGGAGTTCAGGGCGTGTTGTATTCGCACACTTACGATGTTTAATTGATGCTCGTTTTTGAATGAGCACTAACGCCGCCTGCGCATCGTTCCCGCACCTCTGTTCGCGCGACGTATGGAATTTGTATTCAATAATTTAAACAGCTGCCTTCGATTCATCAGTTGTTTAAGCCCAATTTACTTTGCACATAAAAAATAGAATGTATTCGGGTCTCTTCGAAGCAGAAATTAGTCGGCAATGTCAGTATTCGACAAGTGCGGCGCAATTATGATTATTGGATCAGCTTTAATAGGTTTCGACTTGCGGCTTTTTACAGGGTGCTGACTTCTTCCAAAAATGTTTTTCAAAAATAATTATCATGACAATATTCACATCTAATTGACTGTAGGTTTTACTTATTCTAACGGAAGGTGGATAGATAGATAGATAGATATTCTTTATTGCACAAAAATAAAATACAAGCATGATACAACAGCAACAGACAGTACAATAAGGCGGTCTTATCGCTTGTAGCGATTTCTTCCAGACAACCTTTGGGTAGAGGAATGAAATATCGTATTCGTAATAATAAGGGAAGGCAGTGCAAAGTAGTTTAACAAATGAAATTGAGAATGGCAGAAATATACATCATTTTATATATTAATATTATTACATTACATAAATAATAATAAACAATACATACATACCCAATAATAATATATACATAGATAATTTATAACAAAAATTCAATAAAAATATTTCTTATAGATAGGTATAAATGACCAGAGAGCAGACCACACAAAAAAGGAAGAAGAGACAAGGAAAAAACAGTGTACCTATTTATAGAGATAGGAAGTGAGTTTTGACACGGGACTCGAATATAGGAAGGGATTGTGATTTCCTGATTGGAAGGGGTAAGGAGTTCCAGAGACGAATGGATCGAACAGTAAAGGATTGTGAAGGATTCTGAAGAATGAGGAGGGAAGCTAAGATGGAGTTTGCGGCATGACCGCATTTCTCGACCGTCGGCAGGTTGCAAGAATTGGAATCGCTCTTTGTGATAAGCTGGAGCCAGAGGATTAAATAAGACGGTATATAACAGGTTTTATTGATTAGGAATAAAAATCTTTTGAAAACTATATTTTTAGAAAACTAATTACTAAACTATAGCCTTATAAATACCATTTTTTATTTTATTGGTTACCTTGATAATATTACATAAGTATGCACATGTTAATAATCTTTTTTTTTCACAACATCTCATACATTGACCTGATTCCGTACTAAGCAGCGTAAACACTCGTGTTACAGATATCAGACAACAGAGGAACACAAATATATTTATATACTTAAATACATATATTACACCCAGATAATGAACAAACACAAGTGTTCATCACACGAATGTTTGTCCAGGGTGGGGATCGAACCCACGACCTTTGGCGTAAGAGGCAGGGTCACTACCAATTGCGCCATCCGGTTAGTCATTTATCAATAGTATTCTTTTTAAATGTGTCGTATTTGCCACATCAATAAAAGCAATGGCTTAGTTTCGACGACGTATAGTCATAACCAATTTTCAGTATCATTTCCATCCATATGTGAATAACATGACTCTACCCCAGTACTGAAGCCGTGTGGTCCCCGGCAGAGTAGAATAGGCCACCCTCACTCTTATCGAGGTGTCGTAAAAGGCGACTAAGGTAAAGCAGCTGGCATGATAATCAGCACCCAGAGAAGGAAAACTCTGCATTTATATCAAAACTCTCGCCAACACGTCTGCCAAGCGTGGTGAGTATGGCAATTACCCCTCATGTGATTGAGGGAGGCCCGTGCCCCAGCAGTGGGGACTTAAATGGGCTGACGATGACGATGACCCCACTACTTACCAATATTTCACTATGAGCCACATTATTTTTGTCTCGTGAACAATGCTGTGAGAGAAAAGATACTTTTTTTATGTCATAGGTGGCAGACGAACAGACGGATCACCTAATGGTAAGCGACTGGCGCCGCCCACTGTTATAATACGACGATATAAAATAATTATTTTAAAATATTTACCTATTTTAAAATAATAAAGTGTAGTTTCAAGAGCTATCTTCGGTTTTATTTTTATAAATTTCAATCGGTTTACATCTCATTAAAACGGAAAAGAATGATCGATGATACGATTCTCCAATTTTAACCCCTCCAAGATTTTTTTACCGTCTTCCTGTCCACAGCACTATTGTTTGGATTGTGTCGTTTTAGTACAGAATTGGTATAAATCAGCTAGGGATGCGACCTGAGTTCAAGTTAACATTTTGACGCCTGAAGTCAACTCGAGTGATCTCGCCAAAAATTTCGAATTGAGTTAATGCGAACTCGAGGCATAGTAATATCATATGCAAGAATAGGAAAAAACTGGTCGAAAAGGAGTATTTCTGAAGACTAGTAATGAACAAAGAGATTTTTCGAGGAAATTAAGAGTCGTTCAAAAAATTTCGACATTTGATAAAATGAAATGAAATTAACAACTATTAAAATATTACATTGTGCTAGATATCGCGGCTCGCTGAGCCAGCATAGTAAGTAAGTATTGCGCTTACCACAATTATTATATTGCGCTTATAATATATTATAAGCTCATGTGTTTCCTCCTTCATACAATCCGGGGTCTTTTAGGCGGGGCGTGAAACGGCATCTCAGCAGGCCATTAGGGTGAGGATGGCAGACACAATGGGTACATTGTCAGTTCTTCTGTGCCTGTCAGCCTCATATTTGGATTTGACGGCCGCTTACCATCAGGCGGAGTGAGGTCATCCTATTGGCCTTTCTATAAAAAAAAAGATAACGCTTCAGCTTCAACTCCTTCCCTAGCCTAATTATATTATAGCCTCTGATCTCACGGTTGTTCTTGGGTGACGATATTTCCTTGTCATTAGGTAGGAAGACCCGCTGGCTCATTTTACGTCTCACATCTTTTTTTTTTTCCTTTGAACGTCAAGGTATTTTGACTACGTTTGACTCCACTACCAACAATTTATTCGAGTGATATTAAAATACTTCAGTGGCAAAATTTGACGGCACATCCCTAAAATCAGGTGGCATCAGCATCGTCAGCGGATGCAGGTGGAGTACAGGACATAGGGTACCGTCCATCGCCCATGTGATTTCAAATCAGTTCTGTAAATAAAGGCTGTCTCACTGAACCAATTCTCATTGTTTCTATGCCATATGTTTACTTTCGCTTTTGATTGGCCTTTTTGCTCTGAGAGTATTTTGCTATGGCATTTGGTCCAGTTGCGGCGAAAAATCCGTATTACGTATGCGCAGTAACTATGACAATTTTGCCTACTTATCTAATGCTCAAAACCTGTTAATTTGATTGAATTTTGATATTGCCCTTGTTTATTAGGGAAGATTGTAAGTGCTTTTTGCTAAGCCGTGAGCCGGCTATTAGAGAAAGAAAATATAAAGTTGACGTTTGACGACCCGTTTGGAACAGTGGTAGTGAACGCTGCCTTTAGTCCAAGGGTTGCAGGTTCGATCCCCGCACAGTACAAACATATTTTGTGTGCTATGTAATATAAGTTTTACAAATCAAAGTATTAAGTATATGTATATATTTGTAATCACACTGTTGGTTCTGATATCCGTAATACAGGTGCTTAAGCTACCTATCTTGGAGTCATAACAATGTATGTGATGTTGTGAAATAAAATATACAAAAAAAGTTAAGCTTTTAAAAATAAAGGTACTCAAAATTATTTTTCTATGTAAACAAATAACTTTCAAAATATTCATCTTTATTTATTTTATCAAAAGGAAAGAGGAATAACTAGATACCATACTCTACAATCCAAGAGCTCATACTTTAGTCAAAAATCATTAGTCAAAATATTTTCAAGAAAACAATTTACCACTTCATCATGTATACTGTCATGTTCAAATCCAACAACACGTAGGGAAGCATTCTTTACACGAAGCTGTCCGTAAATATAACACCAAAATTAAAATTAAAGATTGTTAAAGCTGCCATGTCCTGTTAATACGGCTCTTAATAAGACGCGCTTAACGCTTTTAAACCTCGCACAGTTCGATTATAAATAACAACAAGTAACATTGCCACAAACCCACCGATCGAGTCTCGTCATTTAAATGCAATCAAGTGCAAAAAAGCTTCTGTTAGTTTTATTCCCATTTTAAGAGGATGTAGTCTGCCGACTGGCTACGCCAACGCATTAAATACATAAAATAAATAAATATTTCACAACATCACATACTCGCACATTGTTGATCAGACTCCGAAATAGGTAGCTCAAGCACCTGTGTTACGCATATCCGAACCAACAGCGGAATTACAAACATATACATATGATACTTTTCTTTTGTAAATATTTCACAACATCACATCACATACATCTGACTCCGAGATAGGTAGCTCAAGCACCTGTGTTACGGATATCAGAATCAACAGCGGAATTACAAATATATACATATAATACTTTTCTTTTGTAAATACATACTTATAATGCATAGAAACACCCAGACCAATACAAACAGACATGTTCATGCATATAAATATTTGATACTGTGCGGGGATCGAACCCGCAACCCTTGCACCAGAGGAAGCTTTCACTTTCACTCATACAATCGGGTCGTCATTTTATTGATTCTGGTATTGTTGGTATATTTAGACAACACAACTCTCTGGAACTCACTAAAGTATAATATTTATTTAAGTATATAAGAACTTCGAGTATAGAGCATTGGTACATCATAAAAGAAAAACACATAAATTGTTAAAAATACATATTTTTAGCCTTAGGTTACAATTTTGGTTAAAATAAGCACATACGATACACAAATTAATACTAAATGAGACTTTAAAAATAGTTATATGATTACTTTCTTATATTGTTTAAATTGTTTATCAATAATATTAGCAACAGATTACAATATTTAAACGAAAGACAAAACATTCATACAGTAGAACCTCCTCCAAATCAACTTTTCAATTGACGTCCTAACATTTTCATTGCATAGGTACCTACTAAAAAAAGATTGATTTTGCAAAAACACGTGTCGTGTACTTTTTTAACTACAATGTATCATAAAGCAGTTTCTAATAAAAAATCTACTCAGGGCTTATAATTTTTTTCATCGGTATTTAGTTAGTAGTAAGATAATTTAGCTTTATATGCTGACTGCATGGCCTTAAATGCAAGGCCTAATGGACGCACAAAAAGAGGAGCGAAGTATAATTTTTACGTAGTAGGAACGTAATCCGATGTTACGCGTCAGATCATGTCACAATAATTACGGAGTAATAATTATCACGGCATAATAATCGATATCATGTTAAATTATTATAGCCTAAAAACCTTCTTGGAGTAATTAATAAATAATATAAATGTCAGACAACCACACTTACATTTCAAGTATCAGCCTATGTACCGTCCCACTGCAGGGCAAAGGCCTCATCATAGAAATCAAGTCATCGCTGCTATGATGGGATTAGGATTAATCCTCACGCTTGTCTGATGCGGATTGGTGAATGTTAAAAAAATTCGAAATAGTACTTTTTGCTCGACCCGGAAATCGAACCCAGGACCCCGAGATCACAGCTCGGTACTACCCAATAGGCCACTAGCGAACGAACCAACACGGCGTTACATTACTTGACCCTTAAAAAGAAGCTTGAGCACTTATATACTTCTCCTTGAGACCTATGTCCCACCTTTGGGGCAGAGGGGAGATACGATGTTTCTCCATCCTGATCTGTCGGAGGCTGCATGCTTAACTTCACTCCAAGTGAGTCCGAGTTTTTGTGCTTCTGTAACGACAGTCACAGCACATATAATAAGATGGGTATCAAAATCAAAGAGGAAACCAAGTATATACTCAAATAGATATTGTATCACCCATAAAAAGTGTTCATCCACATGCATGTTTGTCCAGAGTGGGAATCAAACTCAAAACCTTTAAAGTATGAAGCAAAGACTGCCAAATGTCCCTATGAGTGTTATTTCTAAAATCTGGAGTTCAATAAGTTGTTGGCGATTCTTAATTTTCTTTTGTCTCTGTGATAAAGTCTAGAAAGAGATATCACAATATTTGAGTACCTTCTAAGTTAAAAACACCGTATTTTGAAATTATTAATTACTTCTTATAATAATTAATACCCTTTTAGCCGATTTCGGCTACCGCTTATGGACTCTTCTGACGAGTCATGACCCTGTTCGATCGGCCTTGCGTGCGCGCACCAGGGCCTGGCGTATCCCAACTTGGCGCTAAATATACGGTCACAAGTCGAGCAGGTGACACCAGTGCAGTAATTGTATCGGATAGCTGTTGGTGTCTGGCTTTGATGCTTGAGATCCTTCTTTCGCTTACTTTCGAAAGCGTCAATGGTCCATATTACGAGGCTCTACTCAAGCCAGCCTCCTGCCAGAGATATCCATGTATAGGGTCAGCGCCGCAGCTTTCATGTGATACTTTTTATGTGATAGGTGGCAGAGAACGCCCTGTTGGTCTAGTGCTTTAAGTACCGGGCCGTGATCTCGGGCTCCTGGGTTCGATTCCCGGGTCGAGCGAAAAAGGTATGTTTCGAATTTTTCAAACATAGCTCGGGTTTGTGATCACCAATCCGCATTTGGCAAGCGTGGTGATTAAGCCTAATCCCATCATAGTGGCGATAACTTGATTTCTATGATGGAGGCCTTTGCCCTGCAGTGGGGAAGTTCATCATCAGCAACCCACACTCGTCCACTGCTGGACACAGGTCTCCCCTAATGCACGCCACTGCTCCCGATCTTCGGCCACTCCCATCCAGCCCACATCCAGCCAGCCTTCGAATGTCATCATCCCATCTTGTCGCAGGGCGTCCTACACTACGCTTACCGAGTCGCGGTCTCCACTCAAGGACTTTATGGCTCCAAAGGCTGTCAGTTCTACGGCTAAAATGACCAGCCCACTGCCACTTCAGTTTGCTCATTCGGTGGGCTATGTCGGTGACTCTAGGTTCTCTGTCGGATTACATCATTTCTGATGCGGTCCTTCAGAGATACTCCGAGCATAGCCCGTTTCATAGCTCTTTGAGCGACTTTGAACCGGTGGACTAGTCCAGCCGTGAGTGTCCACGTCTCCTGTGTTATATCCGTGGGGCAGTTTATAGGCTGATACTTTACTTTACTTTTAGGGGGCAGAGGAGCAGACGGATCACCTAATGGTAAGCGATTGCCGCCACCTATGGACACCCGAGACGCCAGTGACTTTTGCTCAACTTTATACCGCAGAAGCAGTCCGACTTGTTTACAGTTGTTTTCTTGAAGCTCACAGTGCAAAGATGCGCTTCACGGTTCTATCGTCAAACAGACATTCGAGAAACGTGACAACAAGGGCAACAGCGGGAGCGACAGCGCATGGAAACTCCGTGTAATCTCGCCGACTCTTACGCGTCAGAATCATGTCACAATAATTATGACTAACTTAATTATTGCGGCATAATTATCACAGTGGTAATAAATGTAATAACCGTATCAAGGTTAATTTATTATAGCGTTCCAAATGAAGGCCGGACGCAGGTGGGCACTCGCGGGTGTAACGCAGACCGCCCCACTTCGTCGTTCTTTCGTCAGGAAGTACGTGCTGAAAAGAAGTACGAAGTTTTGGAAGTGATAAAAAGTAAGGTAAAGTTTGGAACGCAAGCGCTGCAATACGATTTTAAACTTCGCTTGGCATTATAGATTAAATATAGATAGATTAGACTAAGTAGTAAACATTTATTGACTACATAAAATATTTACATAGACATGACGACGTAACATAAGGATATATACTTCTCCTTGAGACCTATGTCCCACCTTTGGGGCAGAGGGGAGATACGATGTTTCTCCATCCTGATCTGTCGGAGGCTGCATGCTTAACTTCACTCCAAGTGAGTCCGAGTTTTTGTGCTTCTGTAACGACAGTCACAGCACATATAATAAGATGGGTATCAAAATCAAAGAGGAAACCAAGTATATACTCAAATAGATATTGTATCACCCATAAAAAGTGTTCATCCACATGCATGTTTGTCCAGAGTGGGAATCAAACTCAAAACCTTTAAAGTATGAAGCAAAGACTGCCAAATGTCCCTATGAGTGTTATTTCTAAAATCTGGAGTTCAAAAAGTTGTTGGCGATTCTTAATTTTCTTTTGTCTCTGTGATAAAGTCTAGAAAGAGATATCACAATATTGAGTTTTGCAGTACCTTCTAAGTTAAAACACCGTATTTTGAATTATTAATTACTTCTTATAATAATTAATACCCTTTTAGCCGATTTCGGCTACCGCTTATGGACTCTTCTGACGAGTCATGACCCTGTTCGATCGGCCTTGCGTGCGCGCACCAGGGCCTGGCGTATCCCAACTTGGCGCTAAATATACGGTCACAAGTCGAGCAGGTGACACCAGTGCAGTAATTGTATCGGATAGCTGTTGGTGTCTAGCTTTGATGCTTGAGATCCTTCTTTCGCTTACTTTCGAAAGCGTCAATGTTCCTTATTACGAGGCCTCTCTACTCAAGTCAGCCTCCTGCCAGAGATATCCATGTATAGGGTCAGTGCCGCAGCTTTCATGTGATACTTTTTATGTGATAGGTGGCAGAGAACGCCCTGTTGGTCTAGTGCTTTAAGTACCGGGCCGTGATCTCGGGGTCCTGGGTTCGATTCCCGGGTCGAGCGAAAAGGTTAGGTCCAGCCTACAAGGAGGAGTGTTTCGAATTTTTCAAACATAGCTCGGGTTTGTGATCACCAATCCGCATTTGGCAAGCGTGGTGATTAAGCCTAATCCCATCATAGTAGCGATAACTTGATTTCTATGATGGAGGCCTTTGCCCTGCAGTGGGGCAGTTCATCATCAGCAACCCACACTCGTCCACTGCTGGACACAGGTCTCCCCTAATGCACGCCACTGCTCCCGATCTTCGGCCACTCCCATCCAGCCCACATCAGCCAGCCTTCGAATGTCATCATCCCATCTTGTCGCAGGGCGTCCTACACTACGCTTACCGAGTCGCGGTCTCCACTCAAGGACTTTATGGCTCCAAAGGCTGTCAGTTCTACGGCTAAAATGACCAGCCCACTGCCACTTCAGTTTGCTCATTCGGTGGGCTATGTCGGTGACTCTGGTTCTCTGTCGGATTACATCATTTCTGATGCGGTCCTTCAGAGATACTCCGAGCATAGCCCGTTTCATAGCTCTTTGAGCGACTTTGAACCGGTGGACTAGTCCAGCCGTGAGTGTCCACGTCTCTGTGTTATATCCGTGGGGCAGTTTATAGGCTGATACTTTACTTTACTTTTAGGGGGCAGAGGAGCAGACGGATCACCTAATGGTAAGCGATTGCCGCCACCTATGGACACCCGAGACGCCAGTGACTTTTGCTCAACTTTATACCGCAGAAGCAGTCCGACTTGTTTACAGTTGTTTTCTTGAAGCTCACAGTGCAAAGATGCGCTTCACGGTTCTATCGTCAAACAGACATTCGAGAAACGTGACAACAAGGCAACAGCGGAGCGACAGCGCATGGAACTCCGTGTAATCTCGCCGACTCTTACGCGTCAGATCATGTCACAATAATTATGACGTACTAATTATTGGCGGCAATAATTATCACAGTGTAATAAATGTAATAACCGATATCATGTTAATTTATTATAGCGTGTCCAAATAAGGCCGGACGCAGGTGGGCACTCGCGGGTGTAACGCAGACCGCCCCACTTCGATCGGTTCGTTCGTCAGGAAGTAAGTGCTGAAAAAGAAGTACTAAGTTTTGGAAGTGAATAAAAAGTAAGGTAGACGTTTTGGGAACGCAAGCGCTGCAATACGATTTTAAACTTTCGCTTGGCATTATAGATAAAATAATAGATAGATATAACTAAGTAAGTAAACATTTATTGACTACATAAAATATTTACATAGACAGGACACGTAACATAAAGATATATGTGGGATTGGTGATCGATAGATGCATGGCAAGGAACGTGTATAAGTTCGATGTTTGAATTAGAATGACGTGTGAGAGAGAGAGAGGGAGATGAGAGACGACGAATGGCCGACGACGAGTAAATACGGTGTGAAGACGGCGCTTATAAATATAGAAATACTTTTTCCTTAACTCCCTGTCTTTATTCCAAACCCTATCCCACATATATGACGGAATAAGCCAGGCTTAATGGGAGAGCCACGCTTCGGCATGAATGGGCCGGCTCGACCGGAGTGATACCACGGCCTCACAGAAAACCGGCGTGAAGCAGCACTGTGCTCTGTGTCGCTGCGTGAGGAGGGTACCAGAAGCCCAATCCAGCGGAAAGGGGAGTTTATATTAATCTTAATAAATAACTACACTAATATTCATCACATTAATCTTAAGGGAAAGGGGGGTTTAAAGGTTGGCAGCGCACTTGTGTCACTGGTGTCGCAGGTGTCTATGGGCGGCGGCAATCGCTTGCCATCGGGTACACGTATCACATAAAAAAATACATAAATACATTTGACGACAGAACAAAAACTAATGTTCATTATATTAATCTTAATAAATAACTACACTAATATTCATCACATTAATCTTAAGGGAAAGGGGGGTTTAAAGGTTGGCAGTGCACTTTTAACTCCACTGGTGTCGGGGTTCGAGCTACTATACTAAGAAAAGTCCCTAGTAGACACAACCTGTAGCGTAGTGTTGCACCAAAGAAACGAATCAAACAACTAACGAAGGATTAACTAACAAAGTTTCATACTTAACGTGACGGGTAGGGCTTACTAGCGACGCCAATCAATTTTATTTTTTTGCTACAAAACTGGATCTATTTCAAACCAATTTCAGGGTTACAACCTCTCGGCAAACACTTATACTATTTATTAAATAACAATGCACAAATGTTGGGTCCGTTTTTGAACGCGAAGAAGATTACGAACGATTTACGCCAAAAGCGGCCACTTTTGGCGGTAAACCAAATTTCGAGTGCAAAAGCAGACCAAACAGTTAACTAGAAGTATTAAATAAATAGTATAGGTGTTTGCTGAGAGGTTGTAACCCCGAAATTGTTTAAAATAGATCCGGTTTAGTAGCTACAAATTAAAAATCGATTGGCGTCGCTAGTGTGCCCTACCCGTCACCTTAACTTTTATTCCTTTGAATCCTATCTACTTCTATCAATAATATGAATATACGTAACTTTTTCTCAATACTCGTAAAGTGTACGAGTACTATATTTTTTTACTTACATTTTAAGGAAAGAGCGATATCGTTAAAAACATCTTTCGATCATCATAACAGTTTCTCAAAGATTAAAATTAAAAAACATTGTTGCAAATCTAACGAAACGTAATTGGTGATAGCACTTACGGTTATTGCCATAATTTTAATAATTACAAGATAAAAACCTTTGCATTAAGAAGGCTGTAAAATATAAAGCAAAAAGTTGTTTCATATTGATATCATAAATTTTGATGCACGAGACCGAGCGAAGTGGAGGATTCGAAGTAGGAAAGCGGACCCCGGGCTTCGAAGCGACAGCTTGGGACGCAACCGGGACATAACGCTAAGATTATGTGTGTGTTGTGTTTGTTCAGTGTCTGGGTGTAATATATGTATTTAAGTATATATTTGTGTTCCTCTGTTGTCTGATATCTGTAACACAAGTGCTTAAGCTACTTAGTACGGAATCAGGTCAACCTATGAGATGTTGAGAGAATTATTTTTTGTTAACATTTTTTTGTCTCAAAATGGTTGTGAGAGAGAGAATTATTATTATTATTATTATTATGATGAGTTGATCATAAATTTTGAGCACGTATTATATGGGGACAGAACTAAAACTAAATAAATTGTTCAGCTTTCACTTAAATTCAATTTAAAATATATATTTTCTTGACCAAATTGAAAATTTATAAATTTTTCGCTTGCCACACTCGTAGGATATAGTCTACATTTTTTGGTGAAGTTTCAAAACGCTTTTTGGCGGTTAAAAAAGTACAAACTTCCTCTTCCTTTTCGAATTTGCGCTACAGCACACACAATTTTTCGTCGCTCTCATTTCTCGTATATTTTCAATATTTTTTTATAAATTAGCATAAATAATTTCTGCCGGCAACCACCGCATCGTCTTCTGGCAGCCTACGAGGAGGAGTGTTCCACTTTGGGTAAAGATAACATTAGTCTCAGCTGTGCTAGGTTTGAACCTTTTAGTGTGAACAAGCTCAAGGGATTTCATGTAAGTAGTGCACAAGATTACGATTCCCGGTCTAGCAGAGCAAACAACCATTTTTTGTTTTCGTTTTTCGTTTCGCCAAAACTACAGTCCACTTAATTTACACACATAAATATTATTTTTTTTTGTTAAAAGTTCTCATACTTTCAACAACAAAAGAATATTTATTTACTTCACTCACTTAAATATTTATTTCCACTTGTTTTTATATTTATTAAGATTAACATGATGAACATTAGTGTTTGTTCCGTCGTCAAATGTATTTAAGTTTTTTTTTATGTGATAGGTGGCAGACAAGCAGACGGATCACCCGATGGCAAGCGATTGCCGTCGCCCATGGACACCCGTGACACCAGTAACACAAGTGCGCTGCCAATCCTTAAACCCCCCTTCCTCCGAAAACACAGCACAGTGCTGCTTCACGCCGATTTTCTGTGAGGCCGTAGTATCACTCCGGTACATCTTAGTGTAATTGTAATTTCTCTGTTGTCGAATATCCGTAATACACTAGTGTGGAATCAGGTCAATGTATGAGACATTATAAGAATTTATTATTTGCCTCTCGAGAAATTAACGTCACAAGATTGGTATTTTTGGAAAGTACACCGCGTACGTGAGGATACAAATAAGTTTTTGAAAATTTGAAAAAAAGAATTGCTTTTGTGACCGTGTTGCATCATGAAGGTGAATTTTATATACTCTTAATATCTCACTGAGTTGTTACCAAGTAAGTATCAGCCTATATACTGTCCCACTGCAGAACAAAATCCTCCATCATAGAATCTCTAGTCATCGCTACTAGTATGAAATTAGGCTTAATCACCACGCTTGCCGAATGCGGATTGGTGATCACAAACCCGAGCTATGTTTGAAAAATTCTTAACATACTTTTTGCTCGACCCGGGAATCGAACCCTGGACCCCGAGATCACGGCCCGGTACTTAAACCACCTAGACCAACAGTCTGCTGTTACCAACCATAAAATTTAATGTAGAGCACTTTTCTTCGATTTTTTACCCACCACCATAACACAAAGTTAGAAGATAGCGCCTGCTCTAAAGGATCGAATAATGACGGGAATGATCATTACAACAAATTAGATTACACAAAGTGATTTTCAAAAAAGAAATTTCTACAACATTTTTTGTTCAAAACTATGTCTCCTACTACAAAAAGTATACGCCGAGCCTAATCCGAATCTAATCGCTACAATTTTAATCAATTTCAACAAAGTTAGGAGTAATTCAACGTGATTTCATAAATTCATTAATCATAAGGGGTTCTATTACAATATTTGAAGGCAAGCTAGGAAAGGTATGTTATGTAAATAGTAATTTAAATTCCCAAATGTGCATGCATGTTTGTATTGTGCGGGGATCGAACCCGCAACCCTTGGACCAAAGGCAGCGTTCACTACCACTGTTCCAAACGGGTCGTCAATCGTCGTCAAGGAGTTAAAATCGTTTTTTACATAGGGTGATGGATACATTCCAGCCAAAAGTGATGAAACGGCTATAAAAGTAACATGCTATTTTTAGCTAGTAGTAATAGTTACCTAGATCACGATGGAACAATTGTATCTCAGGCGAAAAAATATGAAGAACTAATGAAACCTCAGAGCTATGGGATTACCAACCATAAACCATACGCCACCTAATGATACTTTAACCGCCCTAAAGCAAACAAACGGTACTAATGACAAACAGATGAGCTATTTTGTAAAATTCAATTTGAGGCGCCCTTCTCACTTGCGGCGGTTTCTCCCTTCATCAATCAAGGATTGCGACTGCGCACCCTCTGACGTTCTTTTCTTACTACACCCATTAGAAAGAGACGACAAATAATGATGACTGTTGGAGAAAAATTACGAAATAGTTACAAACGTAACCCCGGTTCACACGGACCCTTAGGGGTCTTACAGAAGCATAATCAATTTGCTTCACAGATGATGAAATAGGTAATTTTTTACAGAAGAATCTAACTTAGCAAGCCAGGTTGCTGAGAAACATCTGTATGTGGCTAAGTATGTCTTTGCATTTGTAATTTACTTGTATTTGCACTAAACCGGTACTACTCAGGAGCTCTTGTGAATAATCTAAATGTTTTCTTGAATATTACGTTAAATCCAGTGTCCTATTATATAAATATTACTTTAACTAACTTCGACTGTTAAATGAATTGTTTTTTTTTTAAATATAGGTACACTTTCATTTTTTTTTCAAATATTTGGGTTAAATTTTGGTTACCTACATTTATTTATTGTGGACGGCGGCGGCGGTAAATTACATAACATCAGGTAATCCGTCTGCTCGTCTGCCTACTGGTCACATAAAATATACTTCACCCTTTTGTGCGCCTCTCTGGCGCTATAAACTGGACTCAAAATGTAAAATAAACCAAATAATAGTATTTGTGCCTCATGCTTTTTTTTAATTACTTAGATTAAACGGCTGAAATATCGAAGAGTCGATCTACCCTCCAATCGGTTTAGCAAGAAAATTGCCATTGGACATCCCGTTATACTGATTAATGTCGCGTAGATGCGCTGCAAAGGCGTAAATTAAAACATAAAATTAGCGATCGGCAGATAGGAGCTCCTGTTTCATTAAAAAGTAATGAAAACTTCCACGGAATATTAATTGATCGAGTTATAAAATGGAACCAGATGAAATATATTACCGCCTGTAACAACAGGTTTTTCTGTCTGAGTTAGCCTTTATCAAAGGACAAAAATGTAGCTAATAATGTAAAATATTTATTTAGAGCAAATATTTATTTAGTATTTTGGTGAGCGTAGTGTAGAACGCCCTGTGACAAGATGGGATGATGACATTCGAGGGCTGGCTGGTGTTGGCTGGATGAGAGTGGGCGAAAATCGGAAGCAGTGGCGTGCATTAGGGGAGACCTATGTCCAGCAGTGGATGAGTGTGGGTTGCTGATGATGATGATTTATTTAGAGAAACACTATTTACAAGAGATGATGGATGAGATGAAACATATAAACATAATAATGATAATTTATTCGCATATAATAACAATCGAATTATGGGAATAAGAAACCTAAATGCATTTACTTTAATTTTTTAATTGGACATGAAAGACAAGGCACACGTCATTTGCATGAGAATCGATAAAATAAATAATACAACCAGTCAGAAGTCCAACAGTGTTTAAGTTAACTAGACCTACGTAGAAAAATTGCAATGAATAAGTATTTCGATGCACGTGACATTCTTGTAATGTAAACAAAGTCGTCCAATTTCATATTTTACTATGAAAGTTAACTACGTAACTACATACTTCTACACATAACATTATTCCATAAATTTGTAAGTAGAAAATATGAAAAAGCCGCGACAAGAAGTGATAAGTATACTGCAAGAAACTACGAGTTATCTTGCATATGGCTCTACATCGGCGAAACTAGCGCGGCCAGTAAATTTATCTTAACTGTGGCGATTATGTCAGATTGTTTTAAAAGTAACCGTTTTAATACACCACTAACACCACTCTTCTTGTACTGGGTTACAATAATACATACGGAAAACAATTGTTACAATACCAGATCCCCAAACTAATTAACGAACTACCATTTTCAGTTATACGTGAAATTACTGATATAAACATAAAAATCAAACTTAAACAATATTACTTATCACTGATACAATCTAATTAATAAATGACAGTAAAATCACCCCGTGTGACCTACACATTTTAATACAAGTTACTCGTACCCACAAAACTTCATGTTTTCTATGATCGGCCCGAGCGGGTCCTGCTCGCGCGCGGGCGATGTTTATATTTGTTGTAGTCCAAGTTACCTATTATATTCGCGACCGATTGTCGAATCTGCGGTGCACGGTAAAACCGACGATGGTTTTTGTTGTACCGTCATTGAATTATTTACCTTGTATTTGTCCTATGTAACTCATTCTAAGTAAATAATAATAGTTGAAGGACAGTTTTCGAGAAATAAGCCAGAATTAGCAATTTTAATATGACGATTATTGCGTGTAAAAGTTTATTTTTATGCGTCCCAATAAGTTTCTTATTCTTTGTTTCGAGTATTTACATGGGTCATTTATTGAACAAAAGAACAAAAACACAAGAAAATTAAAACAAAAACTGAAAAATAAAAACTTTACTTTTTTTTAAATTTCATTATCGCTGCAGTCAATATATATCTAATGACGGCGCTAGTTTCATCGATGTAGAGCCTTAACTACTATTTGCATGAACATATTAAAACGTTGAAAACTCGTACATGGTGTTTAAGTTTTTAAAAAAGCCCCTGACAACTGTCGTTACTTTGCCGATAATGACGGTAATGATGCCAGAACCAAAATAGATTTCTGACGCTACTACAAATCCAGTGTTTTATTTGGTGCCCGCGAAGATTTTTTAAGGGAAGTGTTTTGAGTAAAAATGATTTATTTGGCCTCCCGCTATTCTTGTTTATAAACGATCGCCGAACACAAAGCGAAAAGATCCGTATCACTTCACATAAATGTGTTCGGCATGACGCGAGAAGTTTGACACCAAACAGGGAAGATAACATCTTAAAACATCTAATGTTTTAAACAAACTCTTTTATGTGGGTTAACTTAATTTTGAACGAATAAAAGAGATATTTCCCCCGGATTTTGATCTATGATGGGCGCTATCAATTTGTTTCTTTTTAAAATTAATAAAAACAGTGGCTATTAATAAAAACAGCCAGCGTATCTCATTTTTTTTAATTTATAAAAAGTCAAATGAGTTTGCTGTTAGAATATTCATCGCCACTTAAAATACATTTTAGTATCATGCGTCAAAATCATTCATGCATATTTTGTAATCTGACTTGAGCATGCAAATATCTTCTATAGAGCTCTATAATAGGGGAACGAACGCACTAAACAGGTGGTGCACTTGCCTTTGTAAGGGTGATAACAAAAATCAAATAAATCAATCTTCATATATTTACAATGTTATCTTTCTGGAATAAAAAGTTCAGTACCTAATTTAGGTTGCCTCACAACAATCAACATTATATACCTATATACTTTTCTAATCTTCAATAATGAAATTATTTATCTACAGCTTGTAAACAAAAAACTTCCAGATATCACAATCAATGAAATTTGTCTCATTCATTGAATATCACAATGAACTTCTTCAATTTATCGAGTTCAATCACAAATATTATTTATATATAAAAAATCCTACCTAATGCCTGCAGCGGATCGTCGATCAATATTAAAAATGCGGGTCCCAAGCAAGTTCCCTTAAAGATACCCTACCTGCATGCATTAGGATTCCACACGGCACTTAGCAGCGCCGCTCACCTACAGACCCGTTGCCCGTATTCCATTTGAAACATAAAAAATAGAAGCTGGATAATGTTAGGATCTAGTATCGACGAACAGGAATGATATAGAGACGCCATGGTATATACTTTTTAATATTAGTTACACTATCAAAGGCTAATTAGAATTTCTTAATAAACTCTAAAATAATTAATGTTTCCTATTAGGTACGTTAAGATAAATGATATGCAAATCATCCATTATTAAATAAAAGCTTTGTTTACTAAAACAAAGGGAAATATCATGAGATAATTAACCATAGTAATGTGCAAATTCATTCTATTCAACTGTCAAGCATTATTCTAATTGTATTCTATTCTTTAAAATTTCCATTTAAGTATCCTTTGGGGTTCAGTTCAACGTTATTGTGATTGGCATTGATGTTTATTTTATTATCTCATTAACTGAATTGCTTACTTCAAATATGGTCTTATTACATACTTAGCAAAATTCTGCAAGCTGATTGATTTAATTTTCGACTCTTATTTAAATTTTAAGTGGCCGGGTTCGCTTATTAGTTGGAAAGAATTTCACAGTTTTCTCTGTTACAAAATTCTTACAATTACAAAGTGTGTTCAGATGCATGCGAAACTAAACCAGTCGACCGCAGCTGACGTTTAGACGTCTATTAGTTGAAGCGCCATCTACATGCAAATTGTTTCTCTACCCGCACTGTGTATTAAGGCATGAGGATTAAAAAGATAACTCGATCATACGAAAGACAAGGACCTTTACAGATGTCTCTCAACTCGTGAGGCTAGTGTTTTTTCAACAGTCGCGAATCACTCTTGGTATTTGAAACACGATTGTTCTTGTAATGTTCGTAATTATTTGCGTCCGTTTGACGCATTCAAATTAAAGCCTTTTTGCATTGTAAGTGTGTATCTAAACAGCGTGGACTATCATTAACTCCTTATAGTAGGATGATGTTTTTTTTTCTGCGGCACAGAATAATGTGCAGGTATGATGTCGCTGTGCAGGACATGACTACAATTAGCTCGTCTACTAAAGGAATTGCACCTGCTAAACCTTAATAATTACGTTAAGCTAATTGTTAACAAACTAGTTTCGAAGAAAATGTATTAATGCTTACAGCGTTACCTAAATAATCTGTTGTCTAATCAGGTTCTTTAATTTTAAAAAATAAATATAACAATTATTTTTGATCTAAAATTTTAATCAACAGTTATGAAATTTTCGTTTCGTAATTTATTAAATATTTTTTTTGCATACATCTAAAGATTAAGAGAGTTGAATGAATCATACACCCGTCCTTCACAAAGGCCGCGTGCCGAGTGCGTGTGAGTGACCTGTCAACGGGTGCGCGCGCGCCGCGCCCGCGCCGCTGTGCGCCATGTTAATTACTACCTAGTACTACCTATAAGACGCGCCGTCCACATATTTATTTTTGAATTTATGAATTAGCACACTCGTTTCATTAAAATAAGATCTGTATCGATTTTTCTTAAGCGCTAGCAAAAAGTGACCTTGAACAAAATGCCAAGATTAATTCCTAGCAAGTCATTTTATAACGCACGTACTCGTATGCAACGGCACGAGTTCTTCTCACTAAAGCCTTTTTCGGAATGATGCTGGTTGGTATTCCTGCCGTTTTGTTGAAATAAAAATCCTAGGGCGGCACCGAATTCCCAGCCCATATATTGCAGTGACAACATTTAATACGCGATCGAAAAAATATCGAATGGTACTTAAGGTTCTACATACTGGTCTTATCGTTTTCTTATTAGTGCGTTTATGGATGTTTCTTCCTTTATTTGCAGCACTAAATATTTCGAATACGTAGCAATGTTGGATGGATGAGTGAAGGGAAATGGAAATCGTAATGTCAATGTTTTATACATTGACGTAATTCCAAAGAGGAGGGTTTGAGCTGAAATAAGATTTGAAAGTGAAGGCTTCAATGTATTCTCACACCAATTCTCTGATTGGTCGTAGAACTTGTCAATGCAGAGATCAAAAGCGGCCGCGGCCGTCGCTCAGCATATCGTACGTAAAATCTTCGTCATTCGCGCTTGAGCCGATGCGGACCGACGTGGTCGCTATACAAGCGCCGCCGCTGTTGGCAATTAACGTAACCAAAGATCATCAATAAACATCTTTATCATTTCATCGCTCCTGACAACGCTGGTACTTAACAACTAGGGACCAGTATATTATAACTTTTGAATATTCAGTCACGCACATCTTTCAACACGCTCCGAGCGCACTTATTGCGTGGGCATTTTTTTTATTTAGCTACCGAACGATATGCGTCGTCTTTGAAATTAAAAACACGCGAACGCAGCTAAGTATTGAATGACAAGTTCAATATACTACCGCAGGGGATAACCAGTGTTTAAAGACGGCTGGGGCATCGATAAAGCTATGTTTTAATGACCAAGTGCTGTATTTTAAAGCCTGTTGGACCAATTATGACCATTTAAACGAATGGTCCGAGCGTATGACGAACTGGCGATACAAACGAAGCTAGCCGTCAAGCCTTCTACGGTAATCCGATGTTCGATCAATGTCGGCCTTTTGATATTGTTTTTCTTGGAATTTTAGAAGCAATTTGAAGGTAGTGAGCCTTTAATAACATGGCGAAATGGTTCAGTTACGATAACGATATCGCATAATCCTGTTTGTACTCTGCTAAATATTTATGGGTGCAGGTAACGAAGGCTTTGATTGCAGATGACATTTATACCACCGTGGTTGCACCCCCTGGGCTAATAATCTTTTAGATACAAACCGACTCGTTGTGACTTGCTTCCTTCATTTAGAAACTGGAAATTAATCATAGTACATTTATCGCTTACAAACGAGATCGGGAGTAGAGAAGGCATCGATTGCGTGGCAAGATTCGAATTTCGAGTTGCGCCTCGAGTCGCGTGATCCACTCACGCGCAGATACAAAGAGATACGGCAAGCAGATCATGCGCATTGATAAATTGATCACATGCATATCAGTTACTATGGCACACATCGTGGGAGTACCACTCTCGACTCTGTAAAAAGTATTGAGTTTCTTTTTATTATTATAGCTCAAGTTTTTTGGTCCTGTTATACCTGAATATTGTAAATAAGATATTGAGTTATTTAATAATGAGAATCTAGTAAGTTTCAGTATAATGAATTGGAAAAATACTACCAAGCTATGGGTCTATCCCAAGCGGAAAAGATAATAAAATCTTAAGGAATTTATCAAAGCAAAGCAATATACGATAATTAAAAAAAAATGCATATTTCGCTATAGAGCTAAATTGGATACGTGATTAAGCAATCTGCATACGAGATTTATGTATCCAAGCGAACAATGAACACCCAAAACGCACGTGTTTCCTTAACCCTTAATAATCAAGAGCATGTCCGTATGTAGAGTAACGAATTGACAGTACGTAGTTCTTGGAAACGTGCAAGATCTCGGAAACGTGCGAGGTTTATTCCATCTCACGGTGTTTAGCCACGAGGTAGCCTGGAGCCGAGGTCCCTCCCACCATTGTTTCGGACAATGCGCTGTAACTCCTCACTAACGAGACCTAAATGGTGTACAAGATATGAATGGTAGCGATTTAAGAGACAAAATCGTCTGCCATTTTTTTATAGAATCTTCTTTGATTGAGTCCAAAGCTGTTGCTTTGGAGTCCAGGGTACGCTTAGATCATGGTTCAGGATTAGGGAGGTCTGGTAATTACAATGAAGCGACTGCCATCTGACCTTCGCAACCCTTTTACAGGGGAACCAGACCAACTGAATCATGGTTACACGTTTCAGAAACATTTACCAAAACGTGCAGGTTTCCTCACTATGTTTTTCCTCACCGCCGAGCAGATGGTAATGGTAGAAATACGCACATAGATTTGAAAAAACCTTTGGTGCATGCTCGGATTCAAATTCGACCACCTATGTGGAAGGAGCGTTTGCATCCATTGAGCTACCTTCGATCTAATTTGTTATCTATTATTCCAATTTGCTGGAGATTAATTAAAAAATCTTATGTTCTATATGATGTAGTCTGTGACTAAAAAATATTTTATCGTAAAACAAATAAAAAACTATTTGAGTTTGAGTTTAAGTGAGTTGTCATTTATATTAATGAATAAAATCTTCTCTACCCTCTGCCGCGAGTCTTTGCATTTATAGTCAACGTAAGGACTCGCGACAGACGGTAGAGTATTTCATTAATTAGTAATGAATGTTATATGAAAGTTAAGTTGTTCAAAATGGTCAGTAGGTTTAAATGGAATTAACTGTTATACTCGAGCTTAAGACTCGCGGCAGTCGGTATCATATTTCATATATAATGAATGAATGAGAAACTCGAGCGTCTGGTCACGGGGCACCTAACCTTAAGCACCATCACGGCCGGCTCGTCCGGAGTGACCACGGCCTCACAGAAAACCGGCGTGAAGCAGCACTGTGCTGTGTTTCGCTGCGTGAGTGAGGGTACCGGAGGGCCAATCCGGGGGAACACGGGGTTTAAAGGTTGGCAACGCACTTGTGACTCCATTGGTGTCGCGGGTGTGCATAGGCGGCGGCAACCGCTTACCATCAGGTCATCCGTCTGCTCGTCTGCCACTCATCATCATCATTTCAGCCAATAGACATCCACTGCTGGACATAGGCCTCCAGTTCTGTGCCGCCCGTATCCAATAGATTCCCGCGATCTTCACCAGATCGCCGGTCCATCTTGTGGGGGGCCTGCCACGGCTGCGACTTCCTGTACGTGGCCTCCACTCGAGCCATTAATCACATTTAAAAAATCACTCTGGCGCTAAAACGACTTCTTACCACTAACTCCGCATATTCTCACAGTTTAGACCAGCTTCCTTGCCCCCAGCGTACTCACATTTGTAAAAACCATAATAAGCGCCCGCTTTTGGCATATTGTATTGACACACGATAAATATTTGCAAGATTACGCCGCGCAAGATTGCGCGATCACTGCGTACGCCGCTCCAGGCTATGGAAGGTAGACGCAGACGGTAGGCAGCGTACTTCCTGTACTATTGACTATCGATAGATAACTTTTTGCTGTAAAGTTAGTAGAATGGAGAAGGCAGTTTCTTAGAAGATTTTAAACAGTTCGTATAGGTATTTCACTTTATAAATAAATAATAATAAATATTTTAAAACCTCACATACATTAATCTGACCCCAAGATAGGTAGTTCAAGCACCTGTGTTACGGATATCAGAATAAACAGTGGGATTACAAATATATAAATTTAATACTTTTATTTTGTAAATACATACGTATAATAATATATACCTGCTTTGAGGATTCTACCTATGTAGAATCCACAAAGCAGGTCATTAACAAAGTCCTTTCTGCAGTAAGATAAGTACCTGTAAGACAAGTCATTGGGGTTTAAATTAATTTTATCGGCTAACACTCGAATGAAATCTCTCGCGCTGAAGCGGTTTACCGGTTCAGTGATCCCCAAGTCGGAACGAACACTTTACCTTGTTCACACCCAGGCTGAAAAGGCTAGCCTTATTAGCCAGAGTTACGGAAGCGACGAAGGATCAAGAATCCTTACCATACACGAAGCGCAGGGTCAAACGTTCGAGAATGTGGTGATAGCGCTTACAATCCCCAAAAAATCCCACTTGGTAGTAAGCGTCCCTCACGCAGTAGTAGGCCAAGAGTCTGTATAAGAATCATTTACTATAAAAATAATAATAATAATTTTATGCGCGCTTCTGACCGAAACGAAAAAAAATATGGATAGGATAATAATAGGATGCTATAAAACATTGCCACTATCACTCACTCAAAGTAGGTCAATAATAAAGTGCTTTCTGCGGTAAGATTACTAATACCTGTAAGTGGTAGAAAATTAGCATAGAGCTTGCAAATTTGTTTGTATTTCCATACAAAATGGAACACCTATTTGGCAATAATGAAAAAACAGGTCAGTTTAAGAAAAAAAAAACTTAACGATGGGTTAAAATTGATTCCTAGCCTAGTTATTACAAATAAGTATGTAGATATAGAGAGTTCATTACCTACAAATCATATCATTCATAATTATACTATTCAAAAAAAGAAATCCCAATGTAACCGACTTAAAAAACGAACAATCACAAAAACCATTAACACGTGTGAGTTTTAATATCGATGAGTCGTATACTCTCATGTTCCTTTTTAGTTTTGTTAATACAAGGCAATAACTTGGAATCCAGCGCCACCCCTAAAATGCCTAATTTAATTTAACAGGTAGGCAGTTACTTTAATCATAGGCTAACCTTTAAATTACATAGTGCAGGTAATGGCTCCCGAGCAATCGGCAATTCTTCATTTCGCTACTGCTTTTTTGGAATCTAAAAAAATGTGGACTCACCCCAAATCTCGCTACTCCTTCCGTTTTGGAATAACAGTTTGGATAATCGTTTTTTAGGAGATAAATCTTACAGAGGTACAAAAAAAATTAATGCGCGCTTTTGACGGAAATAGGAAAAAATATATATGTTGCCAATATTTATAAGATTTAAATCTTTATAAATAGTATAGATAGTGGCAACATTTTTCATCCTTTTTTTAACTTTTTTTTTATCATGAAATGTCTGCTCTATACTAACAAAACAGCAAAAGCTTTTTTTAAAACAATGCAATACTAACTCAATTTCGAATTTAGAAAACTAATGTACAACAATAGTAAATAATAATATTCTTATTGCATATTCTGCACTGGCCAATATTTCGGCTAAGGCGGTAAATTGTTTAGTCAGCCTAGAAAACACTACATAATATAGAACTCGTGTGTGCGTAAACAAAAATGAACTCTATATGTTCCTTATGAGTTAGTATGCGTGATACGATCGGAGAGGAATAGGGCGTCAAATCAAAGACCAGCCAACATTTTCTCCGCTATTACCAATTTCGGCCCATTAATTTTAGTGGTCTAAAAAATTTGGCAGTACTTATTACTGCCCCACCATCAAGAAATGGAACTCATGTATTACATATGCATGTGTTGCGCCGGCAACGAGTTCCAACGAGTTCCCCCTGCCTACAATATGGATTCCTTCAAACGAAGCGTGAAGAAGCATCTCGTGGGCGAGTATGGCGGTGCCAACGAAGGTGCTGCCTTAACATCGCATCCGTTGTAATTGCAACTTGTGCTCTTCTCTTGCTTACCATCAGGCTGAGGAGGGCCAATATACTGTGCCACTATAATTTTGCGATTCTTTAAAGCTCTGTGGCGCAGTGGCTAGTGGGTCATACTGTATACCAACGTCGTTTAAAAAAATTGACAAGCAACAAGTTATAGTATCCAGAGTATTTCATATTTTCTTACATTGTTGCTATATAAATTGAGAAATTATGTTAAAGAATGTATTGTTGTCAATGATATTCCAGTAAAAACAGCGAGATGTAGGTAATGATGGAATTGAAACCAACTTTGCTGCTTTTGCTAACTGTCTGTAAGTACCTTACGCAGGCTGAATTGAGAGCTGATAAAGGATATAGATAAGAGGAGTAGAATGACGACCAGTGGACGAGAACGTCCATCTGATTCTGAATCTCCATTTTCTGACAATACCACAATGTAGTTCGAATTTATCCCAAAGGCTTAAGCACGTATATATGCACGATGAAGGTAGCACAAATATATCAGTTCACTCATGGACTAATTCAGGAATATTTTCCGATGACTACAACTTTGGGACCTTCAAGAAAAGAGCGTACTCTTTTTTATAAAGGCCAGGCTAGGCACTAGCGATCTCTCTGATTTCGTGGATGTTCATGAGCGGTCGTTGATTACTTTCCATCAGGTGACTCACTTGCTCGTTTGTCGCCTCTAGCATAAAAATATAATATATATACCTAAATACATTTACATAGTGTTTGACTAGGGTAGAAAGCGAATCCACATCATTTGGAGCGTGAAGCATGTACTCACATGTGATGTTATTTCAATGCATATATTTAACATTAAAGACACCAACTTACTTTCTCATTATTTCTTAAAGTCTATGTAGGGGAACAACCAAATATCTTCAGATTTATAATGAATCACATTTTGAATCAAGATCGTAATCATACACTATCCTCTTCTTGCATAACCACTGAATGATATAGATAAACGCAAGACCCCACATTTTTCTCTAAAAATTACAGAGCGCGTGATCCAAGAATCTACGATTGGTTGCATCATTAAAATAGAATGACTCCGCACAACGAGAATATTATTAAAAAACATGAGAGTTATGATCAAGGAGCAGTTTCGGATGAGCACGTATACATTAGGGTATGCACAAAACGGGTGCAATCACGTGTTGCACAGATAGAATATTTGGTTTAAAATTTGACACTTTTATTACGAAAGTGTTAAAGACCAGAATTGCGTCAAAACATGACTAATTCAATGCACTGATCGTACGTGTCAATTGAGGGTGCCAAAATTACAGGGGGCAGCGAACAAAACTTAGCACTCCTTAGGTGTCAAAATTGCCATAATTTTGAAACCCCGCGCACCACGCCTTTACGCAAGCCGACTTTTTGCTGCCACAAAAATTTGAAGAAACAATTTTTTTAATGATGTGCGGTCGCAAGCGATATCCCAAATTGGATGATCAGAAACGAAAGCTCGATCGATCGTGTGAAAATAATATCGAAATCAACCCTCCCTCGGCCATTTGGGTTTGGTCAATGATCTTTCTTTAATGGTAATTTTTTCAATCATAACGTAAGAATCGAAAAAAATACTATCAAACTTTTTGTCATAAGTACGTAGTTAATGGATTTTAATATCCTCACAAAGCTTTTTTTGAGAACTTTACAATCTATTTAGAGGTCACTTACCTAAAACATAAAGAAAAAATACAACTTTTTAATAAGTAATCTACCCATTAGTTTATCACAATATTACTAAGTGAATCTCCTCTTATATAACAATGACGTAGATCAAACCCCACACACAAACATAGTTTTTCAATACCAGTTAAGATCATAAAAACAATTATGTATAAACAATAAAACAATGAGCTTCCGGTTGTATAATAAGCAATACTTTTTATAATGACTGGCACTTTTGGGTCGTCCGAGTAATAACCACCTCTTTATATCTGATTTACGGAGTAAGACGTTCTTACAATTATTATAAATTGATATTGCGGCAATTTCAATTACAGTGGCGCTTCACAAATAAGTTCTTTTGAACTTACTATTAATCTGCTTTGGCAGGCAAGTCATACCAACTTACCTATTGAGTACTGATCATATAATACATAGTATGAATAAGTAACATGTTCAAAGAGATTTATTAAAATGTGATCTCAACACGAATTTACAAGAGGTAACTATAATATCACATTATTTTTTGTTTAGTCTAGTATGCCATGAAGTATGCCACAGATTGTCCATCATAATAAGTCCAATACTATTTAAACATTTGAATAAATTTATGATATAGCTCTTACTTTGAAGCCACTTCATGTGATATTTAGCAGACTTGTTCAAATCATTTCAGCTCTGAATGCATTGAAGTACTTAGCCATAATTTATCATCAAGACATATGAAAGGATTGGTGAATGAAAAGCTATCTAAAAGTTGAAGTAGACAATATTTTGTAGCTTCGGCAGTAAGCGACCGGCTATTTCACGCTAATTTTCACCCTTGTATGAGCAGCAAAATATTTAATATATTATCTTCTCTGTATTGATGGCCGAAATTAGTAACATGTATTCAGCGGTTAACCATTCGTGAAATTGGGCGTGTTTGCGGTGAGTCTGCGCAGACAAGTGTGGCGACAACAACGCTCTTGATGTCCGCTACGGCGAATTGTGCAAAAAGGATTCTTACCTGCCCCTTATACAACTGCGGCAAAAAGTTCATCACCAACACCAACAGCTTTGGTATAAGAGCGAAACTTCTGCGGAGCGCGCGGTGTCGTCTCGCTACATTACACAATATTCACAATAGACCCCTCGTTCAATCTACTTAGGGACCTTTCGGTTTTTTCATGCTGTATCGGAGTCAAGTAGACGGACTTAAGGGTCTCGGCAAACTTCTAAACAATTGTTGCGTCACGGTCAATAGACCACGACGAGTTTTGTCCATTTTTTTTGTCAACTCTTCTGAGGATCTCACCAAGACCGTTATAAATCCAATAGTTAATTTTGTCTACACTTTAGAAAAGAGGTGAAAAGAAGAGGATTAAGTATTTAACTAATGCAATTCCACCACAATCTGATAAAAGGATTTGTTAGAAAATTATCCATTCCGTTCAGAACATGGAAGTGGCATTGTACACTTGTGTTATTATGCAAGCGATTCTAAATAAATGAAAACAAGGAAATACATAAGTCGTTATTAGTGTGGGTCACTTCATTTAGTTTACACAGCAGTGCCTATAGCTAAACATATTTTTATTTATAACTATATAAACACTTCATTTATTGTTCTCATATTCAATAAAATATTCTGTTGTTTAATGTGTATCATGATTTGCTGTTTTATAATTAATTTGGCAGCTTATCTAAAAATAAAACAGTGTGAAATTGATGAATAGACTTTTTTGCAACATATTGTATCCACTTTTAACGCCTTTTGTGCGAAATAGATTCCCATTAAAGATTATTAAAGCAGGAAAACAAAAACTGGTTCAGTCTGCGATGATTTACTTCAAAGTTGAGAGCCGATTTATGTTCAAAATAAAAGAGACTGACTTGACAAAACCTAAGAAAATCAATACAATTGTTGACAAAGTGCTGACACAAATTGAATGTGTGAGAATCATTTGACTGCGAAGGCAGATAAATTCTGTCCGCATATTTGTCCACTACCAAGGGCGAACATGACAAAAGTGTTTTATAATAAGATATAAATAATCACGCCCTAGGTGTCTCGCAAATTGGTTCAATTTGGAGTGTCCACATGCCATTTTAACAAATTGGTGACAGACACTTCAAATTGAATTATTCCTTTACTGCCACAATCACTACGCGCCTTAATATTACAAAGAGCTCGTGCCATTAGAAAGATTTATATCGTAACATAAAGCAGTAAATTCGTATCCGACTTTAGCATTTCACACAAAATACCCGATTCCGGGAGAAGGAAATAAATGGCGTACCAATTATTACAAAAGCGGTCGTCCGGAAGTTTTTGAGTAATATCGGAGTATCTTTGGAACGTTTTTAAACAAATATGGAATGTGCAAGGACCTAAGCTGGCAAGAATAGGGGATTACAACGAAATCCTGTTTTTGTTTGTTTTCTTTGCTGTAATGCTATTGTGTTGGTTGGGTTCGATTTATTAGTTGGCGCGTTTTGTGGATGGAAAAAGTGTTACATATTTGTAGGTTTAAGTTTTGGAGCACTTTAAAATTTGTATTACATCCGGTACCTACATTCACTATGCCCACAGTCATCGTCATCTAAGTCGAAGTTTGCTGTGCTAAGTACTAACTTCGTTCATCTATGATATTTTGTTTTTTTTTAGATTTCGATTATTAGTGTTTTGTTATTCGACCCCAAGAAATCCAACAACTCATAGACCATTGAAATCGATTCGTCCGTTTTTGAGTTAAGAGGTGCTATTCGCTCAAGAAACATCTGAAGTAGGTACATACTTCGTATAGATTTTTCTATGAATATGTAACTTTTGAGCAAAATCTTGGTACTAAGAACCCTCCATTGGTCTAATGGTTTAAGTACCGAGCTATAATCTCGGGGTCCTGAGTTCGATTCCCGGGTCGAGCAAAGGTATGTTTCGAATTCTTCGAACATAGCTCGGGTTTGTGATCACCAATTCGCATTTGGCAAGCGGTGATTAAGCCTAATCCCAGCATAGTAGCGATAACTTGATTTTCATGATGAAGGCCTTTGCCTTGCAGTGGGACGGTATGTAGGCTGATACTTTTGGTAGTTATATAACGTAACATTCGAGTTGACTTGAACATACATGTATAACGTTACTGATGGCTAGAAAATTGTAATATTGATGATAAATTACCCATTATATTCTTAAAAAATCTTCCGAATTCTTAGAAATCGTAAGAAAATAAAATCCTTCGCCAGCAACTGTTGATATTGTCTCAACCATTATAATAACGGTACGGTTCCCGTTTTTTCTTGTTTACAAAACTTTACAACGAATTAAGTGTTCAGACCAGAGTCATAGTTGGATCAGAGATCCTTATCGATTAATTTAGGGCAGGTCGAGAACACGACATGGCATCTTAAAAAACCTCCATCAACTGACCGAAACGTTACACCTTTTGCGATTGGAATTATCATCAGTCCAGTTCATTTGTCACCTGACCTCAGCTCGGATAAATTAAATTAAAAGATAGTACAAACTCAAAGCGTCGGCTTCTATCAGACACCAGGCGTCACGGCTATCGAAAATAATACTATGAATGATCGTCTTTTGCCTACGTGAGAACTGATAAACGACAACGCAATGCTACTTAATACGCTCCACCACATTTTTTCTCATTAACAACCGCTTCTAAATCGCCATTCAATCTGGATAACTCCGATAGAATGTTGTTTTAAATAGAAGTTTCTTCGATGTTAAGTGTCGGTATTAGTTAACGATTAGTCGATATGTATGTATTTTTCTCCTTTTTGTATCGGCTCGATTGTAACTGGAAGCGGCGGGCGCTATCTCCAACATTTACTTAACGAAGGAAATCATCTTTATCGCCGACGTGGTGAGTGTAGCGCAGTCTATAGTTTAATCAAACAACTTCATTACAGTGACCTTCTAAAATCTCACATTTAATTAACAAGATGAAAGAAAATTGGAGTAACTTTAAGTAAGCTCATTTAAATAATAAATTATTGACCTACCTGATTAGTTAGGATCTTTGTTAATGTGTTGTCGTTTGTGTAAAAATGTGCATTTGTCTTTTTTATTTTCACTGTCCTGTCAACGATTTATTTTTTTCAGATTCTGTTTTTTTAGTCAGAAGTTTTTTTAGGTAAGTTAACGAAGCTTGTATTTTACACTTACCGAGTACCGTTTAAAACTGCGGTCAAAATATAGTCCTTCAACGCCGGATTTCCACCTGACTGACGTTTTGCTAAATTATCCCTAAACCATTGTCCAAATGGACGTCTTTTGCAGCCACATCAAAAGGAAGCCGACAATGAACCCGGATTTGGCGTTAGTGGAGCGAAGACTCGTGCCTCTAATCTCTATTGATATAACGGAACAAACGAAACATTTCGTGAACACCTTACATCTTTTTACCGATCGTCTTTAGAGACGTCCTCATAAAATAGTGCACCGCTACTTTTTGTTTGCCCTTTGATATAAGAGAACGGTACTACCACCATGCCGTTATGACAAATAATAAGCCCCTCGAAGTGTTACAGTTTTTTGACATAACTGTATCGCATCCCTATGCTTCCGAAATCGAAGCTTATCTAAGTTCAAGGTGAAAGGAAGCAATACATTATGTTTACTTATCGACGTTTATGTTATTGAATTACTCTTGGAATTGATTTGGTGCATTTGCGAAGGTTTGCATCTGCTGCGGGCGTTTGTTTTTTTTCGATCGACAGTTGTATGACTGTTTGAATGTGGGCGCTTAATTACGGACGTTCAAAGATAATGTAATATAATCCTCATTGCAAACAATCAAGGTGGAGCAAGGTGGTGCGGCGCCCCTAGGACGAATCTCGAAGGCTTTTTTATAATCAGTGATTCCAGGTGTGATAAGATGGCACGTTCCTCACTAACCTTTTCTAAATGTAAGGCGGTCGACATTTCGGCCTATTTGTACCGCGTAGCCATCGGTTATTATGAAAGATAGTTAAGGTTGGTGGTTATGACGCAGATGTGAAAGAAGGGTTATTGTGAATGAAATATTGTTGCTATGATTTCAATAGATCATTTCGTCTCGACAAGGTGTACGCGTACTTTTGTCTGGTGGCATGTGCTAATGTTTTGATTTTGCTACGGCGAGGGCATAAAGAAAAATAATGCACTGAAGCTTACCTTTACGTTCAGCTGGCTCCTCTTGACTGTCGACGTATAATTAAAATATGAACATAGTGAAAAGTTATGCCAATCTTCTGACTGTCTGATTCTGGGTAGTAAAAATCATTTTTTCCGTTCATACAACATTGTATGAAATGAAAAATCAGTTTTCCTGTTTTTCATAGATCTGGTAATTCTTTTAATAAATTGTATTTTTAATTGAAAATTTTTCATTTTGTTGATAGACTTACAACAGTTGAAACAGTACCTACTTTTGGTTTTGTGGAGCCGTAAAGAGAGCATTTTAGAGAGATTATATTAAAATAGCGCGGTGGTCCTAGTTACTTTTTTTTTAAGGCTTTATTACGTGTAATTCTATGAAGTGTATATCTACGTACGTCACATTCACTATTAACCCTGACAAAGTAAAGTGCTCAAGTGTGTGCGCAAATACCCAGTATTGACCGTGGGAGAGCCAAGCTTCTGCATGAATGGGCAGGCTCGACCGGAGTGATACCACGGCCTCACTAGAAAACCGGCGTGAAGCAGCACTGTGCTGTGTTTCGCTGCATGAGTGAGGGTACTGGAGGCCCAAATCAGGCAGGAGTTGGCAGCGTTGGTGTCTATGGGAGGAGGCAATCGCTTACCATCAGGTGATCCGTTTGCTCGTCTGCCACCTAGCACATAAAAAAGTGCACTCTATTCCCTTACCCTCATATTCCGGTGGTACACCAGATGACACGACTGCAGAGGGATCGGGCACAGAATCAACTGCTTAACGTGCTTTCCGAGGCACGGGTTATTATATCCTGCGTACGTGGCTGATCGTTGAGATTGGCCGCCGTAGCCGTAATCGGTTGAAGGATATTATTATCATTGGCAGAATTGTGGCTATGCCGTTTTGGTAGACCCATCGATCCAAAAAAATACAAAATTCACTATTATAAATAAATGAATAAATGAAATGAAAAATATATTTATTGCCAATATAACATTTCACAGTATAGCACGAAACTGACCCCCACACTAGGCAATGCCTGTCCTGTGGAGGTTGATTTTACAATTACCAGATAGAAAATGTGTCCGGCTAACCAATCTAACAAAGTTACAATAAAACTTAAAATGTATAAATTTAAATTTAGAGAATATATTGTGTGTGTGCGTGTGTGTGTGTGTGTGTGTGTGTGTGTGAGAGAGAGAGTGTGTGTTTGTGTGTGTGTATGTGTGCGTGCGCGCGATGAAAAGTATTTTATCTTTTTACCCTGATAAAACCATAGGATTCATCATAAGTCCAATTCCAATTCAAATATTTCACAACATCACATACATTGATCTAACTCCGAGATAGGTAGACCAAGCACCTGTGTTACGAATATCAGCATATGCATATACAACCTGTGCGGATAAACAATGGGATCCCATTCTTTATCCGCACAGGTTGTATGTGTCAACTTGTCATTTGATGTTATATCACAACTTGTTTTTGTCTTAATTATAAATCTACACACGTCCTAAGAATGAGACTAAAAGGTAAAGAAAAAAAATCCAAAAAGAAAAGTAAATAAAAAGTGATCTCGGGGTCCTTGGTTCGATTCCTGGGTCGAGCAGAAAGTGTGTATTGAATTTTTCGAACATAGCTCGGGTTTGCGATCACCAATCCGCATTTGGCAAGTATGCAAACTAGCAGAGTTTAAATAACTAAATACAAGAAGTTATTTACCTAATCCGATTATTATTACCATTACAAACAAAGCTGCATGTGCAATTTTTTCACTCAAAGCTAATCGAACGAGTTCAATGTTTGATCCAACAAACTGCATTGTCGGCGAACTCAAAGGAGCGGACGCCATGACAGATGACGTATCATTGCACAATGCACCCGAATGAAGGGTTTCCAGTGCATTGCGATGCAATTCATAGGGGCACTTAAATATAGTGGAAGAAAATACAGTAGAATATATACAGATTGTCTTTTAAATACCGTTGTAGTTTTGACTGCCTCGGTGGTGCAATGGTTAGTGGGTCGCACTTTAAAACGACGGTTGTGCTTGGGGTCCCGGGTTCGATCCCCTGGTCGGACCAAAATTTGTAGCGCTTTTCTGTTAAGAAATTCTCAGTGTTAGCCCGGAGTCTGGAAGTTGGCGGTTGTCTGAAAGAGCACGTTAAGCCTTTAGTCCTGCGCCCGATCAATCTCCGGTCGTGTCACTCTGGTGTCCCATCAAAATAAGAGGGTACGGGAAAAATAGAGAGTGCACTTATCTCTGCGCAAATACTGCACTATAATATGTCCTGTGTCGATGGCTGATCGCTGAGATTGACCGCCATGACCGAAATATCGGTTTGGAGGACATTTTTTTTATGTGATTGGTAAGCGCCCATGGACACCCTTCAATTAAAGGTTATTTAGTGTAAAGGAAAAAGAGAGTGCACTTGTGTTTGCGCACATACTTGAGCACTATAATATATCCTGCGTAAGTGGCTGAACGTTAAGATTAGCCGCCTTAGCCGAATTATTATTATTATAAAGGGATGAAAAACTTCACAAATACACACTGTATTTTCTATTTCCTTACTGCTACTACACCAACTGTGCCTTTACGGTCAAATAGCGTAACTGGATACTGCGAAACCCTTTGCTTTGAACACGTGTGTGAATGGTGAACACTCGATGCTAGTGCTTATGTTCTATTGTGATATGATGGATGGCTTTTGCCGTGAAATCGGTAGAATCGACTAATTATTTCGCATTGACTTTATTGTGCTTTGAGTCAATTGTTGTGATACTTTTATTAAAAATTTGAATCCATAAGACGTAATAGCTATAATATTTAGATAAGACTTTTGCATTTACAGACTGTTTTAGAAAAATGTTTCAAATTAGTCTTTTTTCCTAAAGTTTTTATCATCGTCATCGTCAGCCCATTTAAGTCCCCACTGCTGGGGCACAGGCCTCCCTCAATCCCATGAGGGGTAATTGCCATACTCACCACGCTTGGCAGACGGGTTGGCGAGGGTTTTGATATAAATGCAGAGTTTTCCTTCTCTGGGGCTGATGATCATGCCAGCAGCTTTACCTTAGTCGCCTTTTACGACACCTCGGTAAGAGTGAGGGTGGCCTATTCTACTCTGCCGGGGCCACACGGCCCCGGCAGAGTTAGTATTTAGTAAAGTTTTTATACGTACCTAATAAAGAAGTATTTATTTATTTTGGCTCGGGATTGCCTTAACGAATTTTGTGTGTGCAATATAGAGAAGCTAATAAATGATAAAAATCAATTTAGCATAATCTAAGAGTTATTTATATAACTAATAATATGTAATGAAATTGGCCGCAGTAGTTGGAATCCTCCAACCGATTACGGCTACGGCGGCCAATCTTAATGATCAGCCACTTACCCAGGATATATTATAGTGCTCATGTGTGTGCGCAAACACAAGTGCACTCTCTATTTCCTTACCCTCATATTCCGATGGGACACCAACGTGACACGACCAGAGATGGACTGGTCGCAGCACCAACGGCTCAACGTGCTTTCCGAGGCGCGGGGTACAAGACCGCTAACTTCCAGACTCCGGGCGAACACTAAGAACTTGTTACCGAAAACTTAAGTACACATTTTCGCGTGACCTGGAGATCGAACCCGGGACCTCTTGCGCAGTTGTCGCTTTAGAGTGCGACCCACTAACTACGCCACCGAGACAGTCAATAACAAAACCGAATAATAAAACCAAGATATAATACATATATTGATTTATATGAGTATTTATTTAAATTATTTTGAGTTGTATAAAGTAAAGTGAAGTATCGACCTATAAAATATCCCACTGCAGGGCAAAGGCTTCCATCATAGAAATTAAGTTATCGCTACTATGATGGGATTAGGCTTAATCACCACGCTTGCCAAATGCGGATTGGTGATCACAAACCCGAGCTATATCCGAAAAATTAGAAACATACTTTTCGCTCGACCGGGGAATCGAACCCAGGACCCTGAGATCACGGCCCGGTTTTTAAACCTACTAGACCAAAAGAGCATCAGTTGTATGTAGGTATGCAAAAAAATACAAAGGCATATCTACATACCTACACACGAAACAAGACGTATTGAGGCTAAATTGCCAAACAATGGTCAAGCAACATCAAATTCACAAACATGAACAGAATAAGGCCAAAATAAATATGCTTTTGGCAAACAAAAAAACCGCCTAAGCAAACACGAGGGTTTGCCCACTGGCGCCTGTAATTTAAGCTGCGAGTATTTGCGTTAGTTGACCGCACGCGCGTTGTATTTTGTTTGAACTGGTAACATAAAATCGTTAACACACTTCGTTACAATACCTACTGCGAGTAAACGTTATCTCTTTTTGTTATGAAAGGCAATTCAGTTATGAAAGCCCATCATAGATATTTTCGAAGACTAAGAATAATAATAATAATAATCAGATCCGTAGTGTAGGAACTGTAACTTGGCCTAGGCCCGTACATTTCTGAAAAGCCAGCAAATAGCTGTGATACTCAACATATAAAGAACATAATAATAATAATTCTCACAACATCTCAGACGTTGACCTGATTCCGTACTAAGTAGCTTAAGCACTTGTGTTACAGATATCAGACAACATTATAATAATTAATTAATCAGATAATTGGGTGTAATATATGTATTTAAGTATATAGCTGCGTCCCTCGTGCGCAGGGCCAGGGCTAGCTCCAATTCCTGAAGATGATTGCAGACCGAGTGGACTGTGTCTACTTGCTTCACTGTGGCGTATTACATACGAAATAGATCAATAATAACTAAATACTAACAATATATGAGTTATTGACTTGAAATAAATAATTACCAATATACATATTTGCTAACCCTCTGTTGTCTGATATCCGTAACACAAGTGCTTAAGCTACTTAGTACAGAATCAGGTCAATGTATGAGATGCTGTGTGAATTTACTTAAAGTAAATGTTTATGATTTACGTCCAGCTAGGAAGGCAACAATATCAATATGCACATTGTAACAGCCATTTTTGTTAGGTTAAATTTTTTTCTAACAATGAATTTTCCCTTTCCAAGTAAATGTGTTTTTTTTAAATTGACAAAGCCTAGAAAAAAACTCCAGCTATATATCAACCCTCTAACGGTTATTAAAAAAGAGAGTCTTGTTTACGGCTAAACAAAAGATAAATTTACCCACAAACAAATGACGCAACAAACTAACCTCATTCATCACATTTGATCATTCATTCGTGAGGAACTTCATCGTCCAGCTTCATAAGGAGATTGAAGTCTCAATCAGTCCTTAAAGGACAAACATTAATCACAAAGTAAAACGGACGCCGCTTCCGGAACCCGACTAAAACAATCGACGTGGTCTTAAAAAATATCGACCCTCAAGAAGCCAAATAATTTGTATTCAGTATTCGGATTACTGGGACACACAGACGATCTGTATGGATAGCATACCTACTGGGACGGTAGTCTGTTAATGCACAAACTTTGCACACTTTGATTGAAGTCCTTGTTTCTTGAGTTAGGTGTAATCGATATAAAATTTAATAGTATCTAAAGACTTTAGTGACGTAACTATATAGTGACAACCCTAACATTTTGGTAGATTATCCATATAAGATAAGCTAATTGAATTGGTTGCAATAATTAGGTTTTTGGCATATAGATGGGGAACTTCTATTTTTTAACTTAATTAATTTGTATTTTTTATGTGATAGGCGGCAGACGAGCAGAGTATGATAGTATTATAAAACTATGTCACTATTTGAAGCTAATATTGGCAAGCAAGTTGCCTGATTGAAAGCGATAACCGCAGCGTATGGACATCGGAGAGTCCAAAGGACCGGCATGCGCGTATGTATATATATATCCTTGTGTTTACCCTTCGATATTCCTAAAAATCAATAAAAAAATAATCTTAATATGTCACTATTAAAATTAATAAAAATCACTCAAGCCCACAGGAATCTCTTTAACGTTGCGTTCGACAGAACCCTTGCCCGTACATCCCACACAAGTATGCGATATAAATACTATCAAAGGAGTCCAGATCAAATCGCATTCGAAATATAAGGCCAGGTACAAATTACTGGGACCGGGTCCCATCAGTAGATGGTGATCGGAGATAACACCGCGCGTCACTATAAAGACATAATTTAGTCAGCAAAGACAAAAAGTGCGACAGAACTAGACGAATGATGTTGCCTCTCGCTTTAATTAAGATTGCTCGCGATTGAAACGTCCTGTGCTGAAAGGTGGTTTCATTGGTTTTATTGTGGTTTTGTTCTGGGTGTTGTATAGATTTTTTGGTCGACTATTTCGCCTAATGATGGGATCGGGTGTGTGGACAGGGCACAATAAATAAAGGTAACCGAGTGGCTTGTAAGAAAAAAAGAGTAGTATTTTTTTTCAGTCATCACCTGATCCCAAAGTAATCTCATAATTTAATAATAATAAGCCCAGGTATTATCGGTATTAAAATCAATGAAAATAAACACAAACAGTATATAAACAGATATTATTACACCCAGACACTAAACAAATACAGTGTTAATCACTCTATTAGACGGCCCGTTCGGATCAGTGGTAGTGAACGCAGCTTCTGGTGCAAGGGTTGCGGGTTTGATCCCCACATATAAAACAGTTGTGTGCATGTACATGTTTGTTTGTATCTGGGTATCTTCTATGTATTAACATAGAAACACCCAGACCAATTGAAATCAGTATGTATTTACAAAATAAAAGTATTAAATGTAAATTATTTGTAATTTTGCTGTTGGTTCTGATATCCGTGATACAGGTGCTTGAGATGAGTGATGATGAAATTCTATTACAGTTAACGAATATCATAAAGCGTTTTAAAAAACATTTCATCACAGCTTGCTTAGTAGAGATCTCAACAAGATTGCAATCTGAAAGTTATGTTGATAATTTATTTTAATAGTTCTCTTTTAACTCGATTAGATTTAAATGAAGCCTTAGAACTAAATTAGATTTACGCTTGGTGGTGTTAGATATTACAACATCAGGTACCCCAGGCTCCGAAACACGACAGCTTTGGACGCAACTGGAATTTACAAGCTAATATGCATGAGTCATCATCATCATCATCAGCCCATTTAAGTCCCCACTGCTGGGGCACTGGCCTCCCTCAATCACATGAGGGGTAATTGCCATACTCACCACGCTTGGCAGACGGGTTGGCGAGGGATTTGATATAAATGCAGAGTTTTCCTTCTCTGGGTGCTGATGATCATGCCAGCAGCTTTACCTTAGTCGCCTTTTACGACACCTCGGTAAGAGTGAGGGCCTATTCTACTCTGCCTGTACTGTACTACCTACTCGGCCTATTCTATTCTATTCTATTCTTCTATGCATGAGTATGTTACTTTATTTGGATAATGAAATAAGATAAGTGGGAGGTTACTCTGGATAACAGTATAAGGTAAATACAAGATAAAAAACGGTTCATCTGTCTCGGCATGGTATTCAAAACCTTTGAAAGCCTATAAGCAAACTAATAACTGACCGGTCAATCGCAAACGCATAATGAGCCAAAATCTCAATAGCGTCGGCGAGTAAAAGCATTGGCATAATGCACTTGCATTATGTACCCTATAATGGCTGGGTAATGAACCATGGATTTCCTGTCCCGGGAACCATTCGGAACCAGGAAGCGTCTTTGTGCGACTCGATGCGAAAACGAAAGGGTTAACGTCATAATTTTACGCTGATATGGATCGTACTACTAATGCATATCAATAAGTGTCGGCTATGAAATCGATTTGCGAATCGGAGATTGAGACATCCGCTTGGTGAAATAAGTCTTTGTAATTGGTTGTACTATGGAATTTATCAAAGAATGTGTTAAATTCACACAAAAGCATGCTCATAATTCATTATTAACATACGATGTAAGTACCTACAGACATGCACAAGGGTTCTTACAAACTGTCAAATTTCCTCAATTGATATTGAACCAAACGTGTTTCACATTAAGGTGAGTGTGAATCCATTGAAGAAATTTTACACATTTACATACATTGTTGTATTCAAACAAACTTATTAAAAAATTAATAAAATAATTAGGGCTCCAAAAAAACGATACATACTACAAAAACTGAGCTACTTTTCAAACAAATCCATGTATGTGGTCTGATACTGTTACCTACCTACTATACTTTCTATATTTCTCGAAGAACATACAAAGTAACGATTAAAAGTAGGTAATGAACATCAACCGGCATCGGTAAACTCAATTTTACGCAAATGTTTGCGTATAAACACCGTCAACCGCCCCCACATATACACGAAACATTAAATGATGTCATCCAGCAATTCGAGCGACGATCGCAAAACCCTCAAGACTCCTTATTTATGCCGCAATATTCGTAATGAGTATTTAACCCTCACGTACCAGTAACTAGTAAAACCAGCCTTAACACACTTGGAATAAATAAATATTTTGCTCGCATCAATTGGAAGGGGAACGATCTTCCATCGAGGACAGCTCTTGTAAATCTATCTTCGATAGCAATCTTGATGTACGGACGGATGCAAAACGGGATACTCTCTGGGCACAGTTTGATTTAAGGAAATGGTACTCGTCTGACAAAACGGAGTAAGTATCGTATGAAGAATCGAATGAGCGGCTCGGTTTCGCTTATCCGCGACATCGCAAATGTTTAGTCCAATCGCATCATGTATATTGTTTTACATGTATCGACTACTATCGAATGCGAATGATGAAACTTGAATTGTTTGAATACAAAGATCGAAGACGCTTTGTAATTTAAAAGAGAAGTCTCTGAACTTTATACGTTCTACACCGTCCTTTCAGAATGAGGTTCACTTTTCATATCCACTGCAGGGTAAAGGCTTCCATCATAGAAATCAAGCCATAGCTTCTATGATGGGATTGGACTTTTATTACTACGTTTGCCTAGTGCGGTTGTGTGATCACAAACCCGAGCTATGTTCAAAAAATTCCAAACATACCAAATTAAAAATATTGTATTAAAAATATATTCCTTAATCAGATTTTAAGAAATACACCATACGAATTTGGTATTGCCTAACAACTGCCACACTCATAGATGTCAAACGAGCTAAATGTTCATTAACTTAATTATGGAAAGTCTTTGGATATTGAAATACTTACCTACTCCACTGGCTCAGCGACCCGAAGCGAGTCTTGTCCTCCGAAACAAGAGAACACCACTTTGATCGAAATTTTGACTTTGATTTTTTTTTCTTTGGGTATTGAAATAGATGTCAATATTTATTTTAAGTTATTTTACGTCTCTGAGTGATTTTAAAAAATCCCAACATTATACAACGCATTGCATTATTTTTTACCTTCGATTTATTTATTTACATAGTTAATTTTACATATTTAATTTACTTTATTTGAATACCCGCAGCGAGAAAATTAGATTTACTCCCCATAAATCACAAAAGTGCAGTTTTGGAATGCAAGAGAAAAATTTATGAGGGTCCACTACAATATAGGATAACATCTCACCATGGCGCATCGTAGATATAATCTTTAATGCAAATTTATAACTTTTTGCTGGGGTGTTTCTGGTCTGTTACAGATCATCCTCTGATTTTTAGAAGTTTTTATCTAAATTACCCAACTGGGATTCAAGCCTTCTGCGATTGGGCATTTGACCACTATGCCATTTAGGATCTCAAGGATGGTATTTGGATGACAAGATAAGATCAATAGTCAATCCTTAATTCCAGCGCATTAATTAGTTTTTACTTTAAAATTTCCGAGTCACGTGCTCCCATGTTTTTACAATAAAAATAAGTATATTGAATACACGCTAACTCATAAAATTTTGGCACGTTCGTTAACGACCAACCCTGTCTGTCGGCAGATGTTGTTTTTGGTCATTAACGGAAAAAAATAATTAATAACCACAGTTTGTGTACAAAATTGATTACCGAGGCTTCTGAAGTCAGCCGTCAAGGCCGCACCCACGTGAACTCTGAAAATTATAACTATGTACTGTCTAATCAAAGAAGCGTTCGTTCCTCTCAAACCACACTAATTTTCAACCGGTAAGAAAGAGACAAAACTTTAGGAAGTAAATATTGTTTCCATTCTTGCTCAGCACACTTTGATTGATGAACAGAGAAAACGCCTCGAGTGAGCTGATCACGCCTAAATTTAATTTAGAAAGAATGAAAACACAAGGGTCATTTGTGTTTTGTTTGTTTTTGAAGCATTTTTCAATTTAGCCGGGATTCAATAACATTTTTCGCTTTGTAAAAAGTAAGCTGGCAACGTCATTTTATGGCAACTCCTGTATCATATCAAGATGGTAACGCCCTTTTCATCAAAGTAATTCTTTATTTTATTGTTTCGAAAACCCAACCGCCATTGACTGTGAAAGTCGTATAATGAGCAGTTAAAAACATTGAGTTAGTTTTATATTCAATCAAAATTAGGGGTTAGCATGAAGAACTAAAAAAAAACACACTTTTTGTCAACATTCGACACCTATTAAGTTCGCGTCAAACGTTTTGTGGAACATGAAATTTAGATAAACGTTCGTCATTAAGTCTATTAAATGCTAGCGATTCCGGGCTATAAACATAATGCTTTAAGTAGGTAATTTTTAGGTTCGGAATAACAATACGTGGACTCGCCAGTATTTTTTATAGCAAAACTATTTTTAGATTAAAGGATCTGCTTATTGGTCAGTTAACATACCTAATTATATAGTTTTAAAAATATCTAATAGGTACTTTTAATTATTCTAAGTGTGGACTGCAAATAATTAGGCAGTAAATATGTGCCTGCACTTCACCATATATTAGTTAAAATATTAGCCTGTCAATAGTTAAACGACTCCATCTTTAGCTTTAGGAATACTAGTTGATAGTTCGGTAATGCTTAAAATAATAATTGCTCATTTGCTATGATATTTACTCCTAGAAAATAACTATTAAAAAAAACTAAATGACTCGCTATATACTTTTTCCATCAATCTTTGAAGGTACCATAAACATAACCTCCGTTTTTCCTTTCTAAATGGAATTGTCGATCTTTATAAATAAATAAATATAAATATATATTTCACATAAAGTAAGCTATTAAATTTTTACGGTCATCTCTATTCCATTTTGTGTTCCCCTAATCGCCATGGCTCATCATGTGAAGATTACGCATAAATAAATAGATAATAAAGTAAATTGAAATCCTTTCCAAACGGTCGCTTAATAGCTACGATCGGTAATGACATCGGAGCCTTTGAATTAGTTCACCACTTATAGCTAAAACAAATAATGCCCTCGAGATTGCTTGTTATAAGTTATAAACAAGCTATGGTTTAGTTCTCATCGTATAAGGTTTTACGGTCATTTATTTTAATTTCCAATAGTAATTTCCCATTGCAGTTACTGTAAAATATTGTTCGTAGAATTATAAAATGCGTTTTCCCATGAAAAAGTTACTTGTCTTACTTGAAAAAATTACAAGTTTTTTATGTCCGTTATGTTAAAAATAAGTATCGATTTTACGAGCGTTTTGAGGGATGTTTAGCCGTATACGGTAATGAAACCCTGAAAGTGGTAAACTCATGTATTAGGCACCTAAAAATGTATAAACGATGATGAATGACTTTTTTGGTATTTTGAAGAATGTTTGTTGCAGTATAATGGAAACGAAGCTACCGGGCAGCGTGTTTACGTAGTAATGGTACAGACAGCCATATATCCGGTCCACTACATCCTAATCATCTTAGCATGTAATTCCCGGTTCCGTCCAAAGCTGTATACCATAATTCAGGATTGGCGAGTCTGGTAATTACAGTGAAGCGACTACCGTCTGATCTTCGCAACCATTTAACAGCGGAACAAGACCAACTAAATCGTGGTTTCATGTTTCAGAAACTATCCCAAATATACCGGCATCCTCACGATGTTTTTCTTCACCCCCGAGCTAGTGGTAGAAATACGCATTTTATGCCATACCTATCACCCCAATTTGCGCACGGTACTTGCTCTACATTTGATCAAACAGGCAGATGTGTTCACTTGTTATCTCGAGTTGCGTGGGTGGACGTGTGCGAAGGTGTTGCCGGTGGCTGGTCTGAATGGCCACCTTTGTTGCGACCCCTGCAGTGGCACGCGTTGCTAACCACTTCCTTGTTGACATAATTATACTTAACATTTATACGGTCAGCATATAAAGCAGAGTGAGATGAGTAGAATTTTTGACAGTTATTTTGGAAAATGGAAGTCGATTCCACGAACACCTTTTGGCGGGCAAGCATAGTCACCAAAGATATTAAGACTCCCTTTCAACTAGAGTACGGTAAACTTTTTTATATATATTAAATGGGTTTGCCTCACCTCATCTCACCTGATGGAAAGTGACAATAAGGTCTACGATGTAGCGTGCTTACCCAGAAGGAGCCTATTCACTCTCGACTTAAAGACACCCAAATTGTAGCTCTCTGAAAATACAGAAGCCAGCAAGTTGTTCCGTTCCTTAGCAGTTCATACCAAGAAAGAAATAGCGAAACGCTTAGTACGAGCTGGTGGAACTTCCACAGTGTAAGGGTGGATTCCTGTGGTCTTCCGCAATTTCCGGTGGTAGAAAGAATAATTATGTTGAGTCGATGGCTTCATACCATAGTGTTGAAGGAAAATGATAAGTAGACACCTTTATGAGAAAGTATTCAAGAGGTTGACCAACATTGCACCCCTAGTATTGGCTTTACGATAAAGTCGTTTAATGTAGCCGCAACAATGACATTCTTTCTTGTAAAATATATAAATAGAAATGTCTATTATAGACTTAGTTTCCAGTACACTAAATTTAAGTAAACGACGCGGCAGAAACTTTTATGATAAAATCGATTCAGCTGCTAGATGTATCATTTACTGTACACAAAAGTACTAAACATATTTTTTAAACTGCAGATAAAAATAAAAAAATGGGTCTTAGATGATAACCATAAATATGACTACCCGAAAAACCAAATTTCACTGAAACCCCAGCAGGAGCAGGCCAAAAACTTAAAGCTCGTGACATAAAATAATTAACCAAAAAGCACTTTAATAAGCATCACGAATGTTAATTATGACTCCAGTAGTATTCTGTTGTCTAATGATCGTACAAACGGCAACTACCAGATAGATACAATTTTAGACCTTAAGTCTCACGACTTATGATTGATAAAAAGTTCAAAGAATCTTCCTTGTTCCTGATGAGGCGTCTGTCTTACCTATCCTACCGCTTCAGGTAAGGGTGGCGACCGCCGGCCGCGAGCCACCCTCCGAGTCTAACGAAATTACACACTCATTAGTTCTAACCTGATTTTATTTGTTTTTTACGCGACTTCGGTAGAACTTAAAAGAGGGCAATGTTTTTAACCCTGCAATAATCGTAGGCGCCACCTTTGAATACGGACTAGCAGGGACTTTAAAATTAAATCGGTCACATGATCCAAAATGTTACATAATCTAAATCTCAAACAATTTTACACCTTATAATAGAGAGTATAAGGCTATCGAAATACCTAATTTGTTGTATAAAACATGTTTGCAGGGTGTATTGACGGAATTAATGGAATCAAAAAGTCATGTTCTTGAGTGTAGTAAATTTGTTTCCTGTTTTAAAAATTAGTATGTTGAGAACGTGTGAATAGTCTCCCTATTTTATTATGAATCCTATGGACGAGTGAAACAGGTAGTTATTATGAACACTTGAAAGGTTGCTGTACCTATTATGAGACTTCGGTATCAATTTAGGTAGAACATTTTGACACTTCACCTGCGAATACGGCAAGGATGAACTTTTGTCCCACGAGACGTTTTGATGTAAAAGAATTAAAAGTTAAGGTCCATTCTCATTTCAATGTGCATCCAGTGCATCCCGGAATTCACTTATGTGCAGATTTATCGCATCCGAGCCCTGAGCGAGTGTGTCCTGTATTTAATTTTGGCGCTCCGATGGTGTTCCCAGTCAGTGGGACCTTTCGCCCCGTCCGTAATTATAGTCCGCCTCTTGTTTCCTTCCATTATTTTGGACAAATTATACATAGCAGTCTTAATTTAAGATGAGTGATTGCAAAATAAAAAGGAGAAAGTCTTATCATAATATACGAAGCGCTTTGCTTGGCCGTTTGTAAAGCGCGGACAGCTATGAAATCAAATTTCTTGCCGAAGTCAGTTTTATCTAATCATTCGGAGTAAACTTACGACTACGACTTAGGGACCTTCAAGAGAAGAGCGTACTCCTTTTAAAAGGCCGGCAACGCATTAGCGATCTCTCTGATTCGCGGATGTTAATGGGCGGAGATGATTGCATTTCCATCAGATGACTCGCTTGCTCGTTTGTCGCCTGTAGCATGAAAAAAATAGGTATCAATATTTATTAGTATCTAATGAAAAAGAAATAACTAGCGAGAAAATCGCCTTTTCAAAACTACTGTTCTATCTGTACCTTAAATTTATAAAAATATTTTAATCTTGTGAACTAATACCGGCATAATATGTCTGAAATTACGTGAAAAATGTTACACTATGTCACAATATAATGAATTATGATTATTTTTATGAACCTATCTGTACATTACTAAAGGCCGGTCTAAGGTAGTAAGAGTCAATATAATTACATTTCGGATTTCCACAGTGAAGCCTGCACTATCAATACGCCACATCCTTAGTACAACCGCGCATTTCATTGTTACAAATTGTCGATATTCTTGAACTGGTATTGAACTTTAGGTGTTGTACATTAGGGTGAGAATCGGTTGTAGAACTTTTTAAAATTGTGTTGACCCACCGTAAGGTGGTCTGTTCATAATAAGTTCACCTGATAATAATTAATAATCGGGCCAGCGATACCCGCTCGTGACCACCGAAGGGTGTCGTGACTTCGGCTCCTCTGACCCTTGGTAGATTGAGATATCAAAATTCGCATTTCAAGACAATGTGATGGGCGACGTTTGTTTTATAGTTTATCATTTGCGGTGGCCTGTGGCTATGTTTTGGAAAGTGAAGAGTATTGTAAATTTTATATGGAATTCTATATAGAAATTGAAAGGATAACATATAATAGGTTGTTATTATATAGTTATCCTTTCATTTACAATAAAATGTTGTTAATACATATATTAAGCCCAAATTTCACAACACATTACATTAATTAGGCAACCCATTAGCGATCTTTCTGATTTGATTACTTTGCGGCGTTGATTACTTTCCATCAGGTGATTCACTTGCTCGTTTGTCGCCTCTAGCATAAAACAAATCAAAAGGTTGTCAGCTAACTTGTGACTCTACTAGTGAACGTTGATGGTGTCCATGGGCAGCTTACCACATGCATCATTCGGTCAGTCTGCTTGTTTGCCTATCACATAAAAATCCGTTTCTATGAATTGGAACCGTATAGACATTTTGAGATAAAAAATATCAACTAGTATTGGTATGGTATACATACTTTTACATATAAAGCGGATCACTGTATCACTATCACTGTGTATTAAATCATTATAGGGAAATTGTTTATTATTCAATATTATACGTTGTATACATATACATATAAGAAACATAATTTCACTGTCGATAAATTTAATTAGCATCTCGCGGGCCAGTATGGCAGTCTCAACGGAGGTGATGCCTGACATCGCTTCCGTTGTAATTGCAACGTGGGCTCTAGCTTACCATCAGGCTGAGGAGAGCCAATATACTGTGTCACTATAAAAAAAGCTACATATTTTTGTACACTTTTCAAGATGGTATTACGAATGATTGATTTCAATGGTTAGGTAACAACATCAAGAGATATCCATACTCATTATTATAACTGTAAAACCATGTGTGTCTGTCTGTTTGTCCGTCTTTCACGGCAAAACGTAGAGACACCCCGCCGGACTCGTGTCCACACCAAGTTTGTCACACTGGTGTGGACTAGGAGTAATTTCTATTACGTCACACCGCTTCGCGCTTTGCCGAAATGCATTTAGTGTCGTGAAGACCATGTGATTTTTAAGTGGATATAGTTGAATGGATGGAGAGTGATATAGGTTACTCGTCTAATGTTTTTTTGTACTAACGATTCATTTAGTAGAGACTACTGTAATAACGATATTTCATAGCTCAACAAACACCTTTGAAATGTAATTGCCTCGCGTTAATAAATATTGCACCAGCTTGCATTCGCTATCTGCAATCTACGTAATGGTAAGTGCAACTAAACCGCTAATTGTTTTATTTGGCCGCAAATTATTGTATCCGCTGCACGAAGCTCACAAGGGGCCGAACGATAGAGCTGATCTGATTTATATTTCATTGCGAGAACTGATACATCATCACCTTAAGCGTTTGTTCGCGTTCGGATTTGTCTCCTTGTACATTAAATTTAACCTTAAAATTATTTAGTGAAAATTGCCAGTTACAACTTTTATATGTGATCAACCCAATACAATTGAGCATTGAATAGTGTACTACCTGATCCGCCAAAGGTCATTGGTTCGATTGCACTCTCGACTAGGATAAAATTCGTGTGTATTCAGCATATGAATGTCTGTCCATGAATATAGGTACTCTAGTATAGAATCAGTCAGACGGCAGTCGTTTCATTGTAATAATCAGACTCCCTAATCCTGAATCATAGTTTAAGCGAACCCTGGGCTCCAAAGCAACAGAATTGGATGTAACGGAAATCACACTCTACGATGAAGAAGAAGAATAAATAAATATATCAAAAAATCTTCAAGTGGTTCGATGCAAGTTTGTCAAGAAACCATCCGCAGATCATTATAACACTCGATATTTTATCGACCATTACTTTTTATTTTTCGTAAATGAGGTTTTCTCGATTTGGCTACGATTACGTCGGAAACTCAGTGGCGATGGTAAATTTACGGCTAAGCTTACAAGAAGCAATTTGCGAATTGGGATATTCCAATCGAACTGTAAACGGACCAATACACTTTGAGGTATACAAATCTGTAAAATTTCTTCAGTCGAGTTTCAGCTTATTGTCATACACATTTGGTTCAAAATCGATTGAAAAAATTACAGATCATTAGTACAACCATATTTTCTGAACTAAAGCTTCATCATCACCATCATCAGCCTGTCTCTTTCCGATGCTGAACCAAAGCCTTCCCCAATGTTTGTCATCATATTGCTGCCTGATAATGGGCTAGAATAGATGGTTCCGCTTCTTAGACAATTCGTCTAAATTCGGTCTAGTGGAGCAGCCGCCTTTGAATTATCTAAATTCCGCCTAGTGAAGCAGCCGCCTTTACCGGTTCAATGTAATAAGCGCAAGACCCTCGCTTATCACATTGAAATAAAAAAATTCGTCACGAAAAAGCTTTAATCATAGAAACAGCTCCATCAATGTTATTTATTTAGGTTCTTATTTATAAATGTTCTTTAAACATTTGTTAACTAAAACGGTGTTATAAAGCAGTTTTCATTCTTTTTTCGAAACTTTTGAACAAGATTTTTGGTTTCAAACGTCAAAACTGCTCTTTAACACTGTTTTAGCTAACAAAGATTTATTGACCCTTTATGAATAAAGCCCTTATAATTTGTCGAGAAGCCCGACTCAGAAACAATATCCGAACGCACAAGTAATTTAGAGTTAGCTTGAAGATAATGCAATACAATATTTGCTTTGGCTCCAGGCTCGGATTGAGCCATTTAATTTCATAAGTCTAATCTAGATAAGCAACCGACCCTCCAACGTACCTTATGGGTTTGCTTCGGAAATCTCAGTGTGAGAAAACTTTGTCCAAGTGATAGGAGTGGGAGAGCCACGCTTCGGCATGAATGGGCCGGCTCGACCGGAGTGATACCATCAGGTGATCCGTCTGCTTGTCTGCCACCTATCACTTAAAAAAACCTTGATAAATACCAATTGATTAAGGTAAGACAAAAGGTGATCTTTTTTATCTCATAAAGACCCGTTATATTTCAAATAATATGTACTTAATTGTACTAATTGCTTTTAATTTAATTTTTCAGCTAGTGAAGTCTCGTACCTATGGCTGGACTAACCTGATGGTACATAGTGACTATACTCCAAGGGTTTTGGGTCCACACCCTGGACAAACATTTTCCTGATGAAAACTTGTGTCCATTTAGAGTAGTGTGTATGTATGTACTGGTTCACGCGTTGAACAAAAACAAAGGTTCTTAGGAGAAGCTTTTGCTTAGCATCAGTAGGATAATTAAAACTAAAAATTTTGTTATTGGCTAAGTAAATATCCAAATGGTTCAAAGTCGCTCAAATAGCTATGGAAAGGGCTATGCTCGGAGTATCTCTGAAGGACCACATCAGAAATGATGTAATCCGACAGAGAACCAGAGTCACCCACCGAATCAGCAAACTGAAGTGGCAGTAGGCTGGTCATATTAGCCGCAAAACTGACAACCGTTGGTGCCGTAAAGTCCTTGAGTGGAGACCGCGACTCGGGCGTCAGTACGACAGGGCGTCCAACACTACGCTTGGACGCCCTGCGACAAGATGGGATGATGACAATCGAAGGCTGGCTAGATGAGAGTCGCCGAAAATCGGGAGCAGTGGCGTGCATTAGGAGAGACCTATGTCCAGCATTGGACGAGTGTGGGTTGCTGATGATGATGATGATGAAATATCCAAATGAGCATGCATGTTCATAAAATGTGAGTTATGTCTGTTCGCGTATATACATTATGGTGGCGGAATAAAAATACGATTGAAAATTATCAAAATCGAATTCATTCTTGGCGCCATTGTTTGTAAACATTGGCTGTGATTTATATTATTTCCTCACGCTTTAAAAACATCAGCGTCATAAATTCTTCAATTTCAAGTATCCTCGCGCATACACAAACATTGCTGCTCGGAATAAAATAAAATATGTATCAATCCATCAAACTGTTGGACAAAAGCCTTGAGAACTGCAGCTGCATTAAGTGATTGCATTTGTGGGATACTAATAAAATTTTAAAATTCACGAATCCGTACCCAAGACGTGTATCGGCATGCGTAGACGCATGCATCTCTTCTTCAAAGCGCACTAACGTTAAGAACTACTTGTAGGTAGACGATACAGAGCCCAATTCTCGTGCTCGTGACATTTTGAAAACATGGCGGATATCACCTGAAAACCATACAAAAAAAACATATTTTAGTGATATATGTCGTATGAAAAGAAATGTCACGAGCACGAAAATTGGGCTCACAGACACATTTATAAGAAATTCTTCCTAGTAATGAGTCTTGTTTCCCCTTGCGTCATAATCCTCAGTGCTGAGGGTCTTGAACGTGACCTCCCTTCTGCACCATTTTTTCTCGTATGATTTTCCTCCATTTGTTTCTGTCTCAGGCTGTGTGGAGGGCGTTTTGTACCGTAGAGTCGAGTGCGGATTTGGTCGGACCAACGTATTGGGTTGCATCCACGAGGCCGTTTCCCGTCTCCTTTGCGAGCGATGTCACGATGCATTGGTTGTTAAGATAAAATAATTCTAACGGGTACCTACGGGTGATGTTAATAATCAATAAAAAAACAATAGGCATGATATGCTGTGATCTGCTTGTGATGCTTCAATCACGGTATGCTTACCGAGGATCAATTTCCAATTTTGTATTTGAGTGACGAGACTTTTAAAATGGAAATGTTTTTTTTTAATTCAGTCAGGTTTAGTAAGCAAACCACATACATACATACATGTAACTGTTATTTGTCTACAAACACCCACAGATTACGCAAGTACACAATATTTGCAGTTAACCTGTTAAAAATACCAGGAATGTAATAAAGGAATGAAACTAGATGCTTGACAATGAATGAGCTAAAATACTCGGTTGTATTATTAAAAAAATACTTTGATATTTTTAGTGTATTTATCGTCGGCGAACTTAAAAGAACACTTACAATGAGCTTCAGTTGGTGCGCTTAGGATATTGGTGCACATCGAAGAATGCCTGCGCATACGACGCGTGTTACGTGAACGTATGTTGAGGCCTTTTAATCCACTTAACATATGTAAAGAGATAATTTACAGCAGTTGCTTATGCTAATAAAGATGCAAGGAGCGCGTTGGTGTGAATTTTAAATACGCAAAATTGAATGAATTGGAGGCGTTAAGTGATGAAATCACGAATGGAAGCAAAATAACTTAAATGCAAATGTTAGATGCATTGGTAATGAAACTTTTCACTTAATTTGTTTGTAAAAAAATGCTTACTCGACGACTCTAACGTAAATATAAGTCGTTAGTATAAGACGTTACTAAGTAACGTTTTAGCAATATCTATTTTTTTTATGAGATAGGGAGGCAAACGAGTAAGCTAGTCACCTGATGGTAAGTGATCACCGCCGCCCATGGAATTAACTGTGGAGATGTGTTACCGACCTTTTAGAAATGTATAGGCTCGTTATTTACAACCTTGTCATGATTAAAATAATAACGTTCAAATTTTTCCATAAGTATATCACTGGTAAAAGGTAAATTTAACTATTTTTTACATTTTTTCTAAGTAATTTGGTACATGTATTAAAATATATCAAGAAGGTCATTAAATATCCAATAATGCGAAATCGTAAATACAGTTAACTAAAGAAAAAATATGATACAATCAGTAGTTACAGATATGTTCACTTGTGTTCGCGTTAAACCGAGATCAGAATCGAACTTACTCCTTGAGATTTAATAAACGCAAGTAAATATTCCAGAGAAGCGAGTCATTCAAATTGTCTTCTACCCTGTTTTAAATAAGGTGCATAATCCTTAAGCTATGTTTTGGTATGGTGTTCTTACGGACTTGTTAATTCACATGTTGAAAGTTTTGTCGTACAATCTCTATTGGATCGCCCGCTAAGTTTACGGTAATTGTATTGCTTTAGGTCATTCAATGTATTCGCATTTACAGTTCTGTTCTTCCTTGGTAGCGCTGGTTGCTTTGTATCAAGATACTAACATTAAATCCTTTTAACTATCTGAACTATATTGGAATGGATTGTGTTAATATCAATTATTCGATAGCATCTGTTTGAGTTCTTGTTTTTAACATGGTCCAGTCGATAAGCACAATAGTCTTCTTGCGTAAAAGTGGTCTGATATCTTGAAAACTGTATGCCTATTTCTTGTTATACTGATGCATAGTAACTCTCTAACACTTTCTTGTTCCTTTGAGGCTGCAAATTATGGGAGCTAGTTACAAAACGTAAGCGAAGCATACATATATATGGAATATCGAAACGTCAAGGGACTCATTTTTTTTTAATATAATGGCTGCTACTGTGTCTTTCGACACATCTATAATTCTGCCAATGTCGAGTGATTAGAGAGACACGTTAATTAATAGGTTGACCGGTGTGACGAGTGGAATGGAATCTATTTTAATCGATTTTGACATCATCTAAAACAAAACAAACATACAAATGGTACATGTATATATATTTTTTTTTTGGGCGGAGTCAATAGAGCGATGGTGGCATACTTATCGGTTATTTCCAGTGCCAGGAGCCCAATTCTCGTGCTCGTAATATTTTGAAAACATGGTGGATATCACCTGAAATCCATACAAAAAAACTATGTTTTAGTGATATATGTCGTATAATGATAAATGTCACGAGCCCGAGAATTGGGCTCCAGTTATTTCGATTTTAGGGAGCTGTCAGTTTGACGTTTGATGGAGGACACGCGGGAAGCGTGCTGTTTTTGGAGTGTGTTTTTCTTTGTTTAGTTTAGTTTAGGATGATATTTTCTTTGGTTTGTGATAGTGTTCGATAGTGTTTGATACCAGAACGGATAGATGGACCGTAGTGTGCAAATGCACAAGAAATCGCTGTATCGAACCTGCCGTGTTTCCGCTTTTATTATTCCGTTCTTTTGTATTGGATATTGATAGTTTGTTCCATGACGCTTGACTTACGACGTTACTTCGCTTTGTTGACTCTGATTTAATTATTGTCATCTTGCACAACCTCTCTGATAACGAGAGCTCGGACCAGCCTCTGTTATATGTAAAGTGTGCAGGGGTAAAAACGTAACCTATGTTTCGAGTAACTCAACGTCAAAGTTTCAATATCGTTTACTGGACGCGGAAGAAAACTCAGTGTATTACAGAAATACAAATTAATTTATGATTGCTTAACAGAGAACGAAAAGCAAATCAAACAGCCAAAAAAGTCTACATCGATTTTTTACATATACTAACCCGCACGTGCCATGAAAAAAGATGCCGTAAGTATTCAAATTGGCGTAAAATAAACCCAATCACGTTTTGCTTAAACGCCGGCAGCTGTCTTAAGAGACGTGCATTCAATTAAAAATTCTGACGATTTATGAACACCTACCAAGCGTAACCTAACAAGTAACATTATGACTAAACGTAGGTAGATTTAGTCATGATCATCAATCGAGTTATGACTAAATTACTTATTGTATTTTTTTAAGCGGACGACTATGCAGGTCCTATTCAGGCCTTATCGTTAGCAATGTATATTATTTCAAAGGTTGTACATCGTTTTTTTATTTTCATTTCATTATTTAGTATATCGTTTATAAATAGGAATGTATATTTAAAATCGCTTGTATTTTTGTATTGCGCGATCATAGTAATAACCTTTTTACTTAGTAATACAGTTGCAAACTCTGAGGTTGGGGCCTTGCTGGCTGCAGAATTGGTCCTTTTTGTGTATTTATGTCACTCGTGTTTAAATTTGTGTTCTGTGGCCAATATGGAATCTTTATCTTTGTCTCTTTCTTTGCATCACTACCCTTTCTCTATGACCCCAAAGGTTGGTTAGTAGAGAATGCCTCTTGCTAATCAATTTGTCTGTTATATATTATTTTTAGTTTCGACTTATGATTTTTTTTATTGCTTATAATAGGCAGACGAGCTTAAGGCCCATCTGATGGTAAACGGTAACCGCCGCTCATAGTCATCAACAATGCCGGAGCACAGTCATGCCGCTGCCTACCGTGAAAGAAGAACTCTTTTCAAAGCTCGTTTAAAAAAGGACATGTCATAGTGGCTGGGAGCTCATTCCAGAGTTTGCACGAGCGTGGGAAAAAGGAGCGCTGGAAACGAAGCGATCTGGAAGGGATTGGTTGCAGGTTTGGTGAAATTTGCCGCGACGTCTAGTCGTGCGATTGTAGAATGGTGACCCTGGTGTAATAAACAGCTCCACAGAGCAGTCTCCATGGAAGAGCCTATAGAAGAGACAAAGAGAGCCAAAATCTCTTCGCGACTCCAACGACATATGGCACAAAACAGATGAAAAATTGACAATAAAAATTCGAGAGAGCTCGCGTGAACCCGTTGTCTCCGCCCATGGACAGCTGTGTCCTCCTCCTGAAGTCGCTAAGCCTTAGTGATGCTACACGAGCATAATTTGGCCATCAGGGCATTGCTGGACTGAGATTGGCAAACAAACCAAACAACGTTCCGTGAAAAGAGTTAGCGTAAATATTCAAATTGCAGTTAAATAAACCCTATCACAATATTGCTTAAAAGTCGAGCATCCAATTAAAAAATGTGACGACAATAATGATTGTACTGTTATACTTGTATCAGCCTATATGCTATCCCACTGCAGGGCAAAGACCTCCATCATAGAAATGAAGTCATCGCTACTATGATGGGATAGAACCTGAGGAATGTTCCAAAAAATCGAAACATACTTTTTGCTCGACCGGAGAATCGAACCCAGGACCCTGAGATCACGGCCCGGTACTTAAACCACTAGACCAACATGTGTTACACTTTCGACTAAAAAAAAAATGCTTATTATTATCAACATGTAATTCTATTGAGGTATCCCCCACTCCTGGGGAGGCGGTTTAAAGGTTAGCAACGCACTTGTGACTCCACTGGTATTGCAGGTGTCTATGGACGGCGGCAATCACGACGAGCAGAAGGATCCCTGATGATAATCAGGCGATCCTTCTGCTCGTCTGGCAGTCTGCCACCTATCACGTAAAAAAGTACCAAAGGAGTACAAGATATCAGCGGCTTGAACAGATGTGAGGGAACGCAAGGACCTCCTTTTTGAATTTTTTTCGATTCAGTTATGAAAACGAGTGAATTTGAGTTGACAATTTATAGGAAGTCACTCGAAAAAAAGTCAACTTAATTCACATCACTAAGCCTCTATTAAGGGTCCTTCGCATAAACGCGACTTCAACCCATAAAAGTGGTCAATCGCAAAGAGCGTCAATTTATTCTTGAAATTAACCTGTCGCAGACGCTTACGGCGCGGGCGCTTCTTTTAAACGAAATGCAATTTTGAAATGTCGATCGTAATTAGAGTTTTGGTGATATTGCAGCTATCAAAGTTTTCACTTTTCAGACTCAATAAAGTAACGTCAGCTACCGTACCGTTTAAAAAACATTTATTGAAAAAAAAAGAAACTATTAAAAAAAAAAAAACAGAAAAGATACAGTTCAAAAGTTTTTATCATCATAAAAATACAGAGTTTCTATTTTTTGCACAATCTCACTCCGCCCTCACTCTTACCGAGGTGTCGCAAAAGGCGACTAAGGTAAAGCTGCTGGCATGATCATCAGCACCCAGAGAAGGAAAACTCTGCATTTATATCAAAACCCTCGCCAACCCGTATGCCAAGCGTGGTGAGTATGGCAATTACCCCTCATGTGATTGAGGAAGGCCCGTGCCCCAGCAGTGGGGACTTAAATGGGCTGACGATGACGATGATCCATATAGAGCTGCCATACTCCGAAGAGACAGCTTTAAAGGCAACTGGGCGAAGAGACAACTTTAATTACACGCTAAGAAGAGAAGGAATAAATAGCAAAAAATATATCGAACACATTTACCTAAATATACTTAACTTAAAGCATGAAAAAATTAGGTACAACTAGTTATTAAATCTATAATCTAAGATAGCCGTAAGGGAAGTTGCGAGTCATACCCAACACAAGAGTCTTATACAACTTACTGGGTAGTCTCGGCCACATTTATTAACAATCCCAAGGGTTATAGAACTAGGTGAATTTTCATTTATATATTTAATTATTTTTACATTTTTGTCTGTCTGTACACGCTTATCTCAGAAAACAACTCATCATCATCATCTTGGCGTTTTGTATCTCATACTATGGACTAATTATATAATTAGTCCATGCTTATAGAAACAACTTAACTGTATTCGATTTTTTTTTGTTGCACAGTTTTTATTTCTGGGTAACAAAGGGTATCTAAGTATAAATAATTAACAAAATATTTTTGTGACATAAAAATGGTATGACTGTAACTAAATGGGACACAACATAAAAAAAGGACATTTTAGTACCTGCTGATAGACGATTTTGTGACATACCGAATTTCCCGCAAGCGAGCCGCAGACGTCCTCTAATGTTGCCCTCTAATTACTTATTAGTGGACCTCCCTCACTTCGTTTCGGGTTATTAGTTTCAAAATCATACCAATAGATGGCGCTGGGTGTCGATTACATCGCACTAGTGTTTGGCTTTTCCAGTTTACCTGTAAGCGTTAGCGTGGTCTTCAGAATTTACCTCTTTATATAAATAGTACAGATAATAAGTCTAAGGCCAGATGATAAACAGATTAATACTCCTAGTTATGCATTCTAATGCGTAATCACTCATTAAAACTAATGTATTTGCGTAGACTCAACCCTGCTAGTAGCTTTACCACTCTCACTATCAATTACAGTATGTCTGTATCCAAGTAACCGTACAACGTTAATCTTGCATTTTTTAATAAATTTTCCTTGAAACTTGTTTTGGTCTTCGTGGTGTTTTCTTTTTCTAATTCCTAGAAATAGTTGGTAAGGAGTAGGGCATACTGGTCGATCGTCGTGCGCGCAGATGCGTCGTGACACCTGCCCTAGCATAATTTAGACCCTCTTTACTCATACTTTTGCTTAGTGATTTTTCTAATAATATTTACTCGTCAATAAATTTTGCTGATACTAATCTACGATCTATATATCTTAACTGAAAGTAAACGTTCTAACTCTAGCCTAGAACCTAACAGTAAATAAATTAACCTGTCTCTAGTTTACATCAAGTAATATTATTGTTGTTTTCCTAAAGCTTTTGTTTGGTTAATTAAATCTAACAGGAATTCTTTATGATCAGTATACTTTCACAAATAAAAATTTATTCAAGAAATAATATGTTAAAGTTCGATTACTTAAAGTTATAAATATATATATACAGGCGTAGATATTACACAGTTGTTGCAAAACCAAATAAAATATAATTTAACTAATAACTTTTGATAGTTTCAGTTACATTCTGTTTCACACCGTATTTTCAAAAGTTCTAATTTTTTTCCAGTTACTTGCCTACTATTTTGTATTATGAAATAATATTATTAGTAATACATTAAATGTATTTTAATAATGATAAATGTTATCATTATTAAAATAGGTCCCTAAATTTGCCTTTGATTGAATCATATAAATACTAAAGTAAGTTTAATAAATTGATGGCGTATTATTTATGTACATAGTTAGTAAACTGATTATTATATAATATACTCTTAGCATTGCTATGTTTGCTTGGCACTTGTCAACTATATCTGTAATGACACCGGTCTCATGACATTACAAAATCATATTTATGATACACTTAATCAAAAACATGAACACAGCAGATGCTTCCTTTTTAATTACTTAATTATTATGTGTAAACGTGGTTTTCCAAGATTCCAATTCGTATGGACATCTGACAGTTTATATAGGTTTGTATTAAGAATATATAATTTAGTACAGCACAGTAACATAAAGAATTAATTATGGCTACTTAAACTCCTTAACCGTACACGCTGGTGAAAAAACTATAAAAGGAAAATAAGACTCTAGGTTTGAAAGCATAAAGTAGGTTTTCTTGTACACGAGATATTAATTTTTTTCTGATATAAAGTTCTAAAATGTGTAGAGTAGTATCGTGAAGTAAAATGTTTATTGTATCATTTACATACGGTGTAAACGGTTTCGTTTCTATAAATGTAAATGTAGGTAGTATAATCAATATTTTCTAAGATTCCCCTTGATATGTGTTAATTTGCAAGTGAATAGATTGTACCTACTATTAGCTATATATTGATCAATTTTGATTAAGAATGTATCAAATGAACGTCTGTTTCTATAAAAAATTATTAATAACAATTGAGATGATATCATTTATAAAAATGTTCTAAGTTTCTTCAATTGTTAAAAAAATATGTATTCCAAGTCCAATTGGAAGCAAAATATCAATCCAAATAAACACTCAAGAAATTTAACATCCTTGATTTTGTGTTTATTTTCCATATCGATTGAGAAATATTGGCAGATTCAGAAATCATTAATGTGTCGAAGCTTCCTGATGCCATCATTATAATGTCACACCAAAAAAGCAAGGCGTCTACACTCTCTACACCTTTCCCTGTCTTGTAGTTTTCAGTCGCCGACCACTCAGGCAGGTGCAGTCCGGGCGCACACTTCTTTCATTAAAATTAATACCAATGTCGCGTGTGCACATTCTTACTCGATAACGCCTTGCCGTAATTAAGGTATGGTTTAAGCGAACAAACCCGTCTCGTGGCCGGCGCGCGCCCGCCACGCGCCTCACGACACAGTATACACAGCTACCAGCAGTAAAGTGTAACATGTGTAAACAGGCCGGACGAATGCCGACACAGTTGGGGGTCATAACTAAGAAAAAAAAGAAATGGAAATGAAAAAATATTTGAATGTGAAACTCAGATGTTAATGTGGATCTATACTGAGAAGACACCAGCACACTTTACAAGTAGAAATTTTATTACCAGGGCAAAGGTAATTTAAAGTAAGTATGCTATTCATTGGCCTTCGGCAATAAACCAAATTGCACATATCAACGTTAGTGACTGTTAATATGTGTAATATGCTATTTTACGCGATTATTAAACATTGTTTATACTAAGACGTGTCTTGATATAGTTTAGCTGTGCTCTTGTGGTTAGCCCGTTGTCTGACCACAAGAGTCCTTTTACGTAGACTTTATAGGTACCTTTTATAAGCTAGTATAAAACGTGCTTACTAGATGCTACACTCAAATAAATGCTATCTGATCATTTCTGAGGATAGTTGAGTAAAATACTGATGTCTTTTTAAATTTTCCAAGTCATATCACTTGCACCTATGCGTTTTATATAAATACAATTTATTCAGATTTCACACAATTTCATGTAAGATTTATTAGCGGGTCTATTCAGATCGACCTTTGTACTTTTGATTTAATATTACTTTCCCAACGTCAAGTCCGAGATTACCTACTGTGACTTCTTCCATTGTGTCTCAACGGTACTTCACGAAACATTTTATTAACGAGAATTTTGCGGAGATCGTTGTGACTGGATTGGGCATATTAAGCGATACAAGGGTCCGCTTCGATTATATTTTGCATATCAACAACATTTTTGGCGGCTGTCGGAAAATTAGTTATGTCGTCCATTTGTCTTTGTATGTACATAATATTTACGCCGCAAAAAGTGCCGCTCATGATTCAGATCTCATCTAAATACCTACTAGTGGACCCCAAAATGGACAATACGACAAAAAACCATTTTCCGGAATGAAAAATACAATTTTTATAAATATATATATTTAATATAAATATTTAAGGAAAATAATTTCAGAAGTTCTAAGCAGATACTTATTAAGAAAAAATTTAAAATCCTTCTGTGACGTCATCACTCGGCATGACAAATTAATGACGCTTTTGTTCACGTTGATTTAAAAAAATGTAATCCTAAAAACCATACGTCATAAAATTACATCACCAGTCGCTAAAACTTTTTTATTGTTCATATAGCACCGACATCACAAAACGCTGAGCCTCAGGACTACGTCACTTCCGGCTTATTAATAAATAATAAAAAATATATATTTCAATGTAAACACGCATTTAATGATAACTAAAAAATCGGTCATTTTTTCTTTCTTTATTCGAATAGCGTATAAAAAATGGTAAATATATTTTTTTGTCGTATTGTACATTTCTTTCACTGATATATTATTCTGTGTTACGTGCATAGTATTTGCATATTTCTAGATTATGATTACAAAACAGATAAAAAACAAACGTGGAGTGTTTGACTCCTACCGCCAGAATTCCCTTGCCTTCCTTTCTTTCACTTTATCTTTCATTATGTTTTTAGTAACATGGCGTGACACTAGTTGACAGGAGGTGGTGACATGATGCAAGTTATATTATAAAGATAAAATCTAATTTAAACACTTGACATTGGCGGAATCATTGCGTCGCTGAACGTGTGATTGAGTCCACAAAGAAAAAAAAATCTAACTTACCGGCCGACTATGAGAACCAGCGCGACGGCATAACCCTTTTTAAAATATATTATGCAAAAGGTACCTGCAATAAATAGTACAACAATACTAATTATATACTTAAACCTATCTTATCTCCTCCTAAACGAGGTGCCGTAAACTAATAAACGAATTGCCTTGTTTGTCGGCAAATGAGAATTTTCTAAACTAGGGTTATTTATTATCTAACAAAAGTAGCACGGGGATGATTGAAATACAACTCTGTAAATCAGACAAGAACTCTCATTAAGTGTGTATTAGTGTATTAGTTGGAAAATGTTATTTAATTAGTACCTACTACATGTTGAAAGCGTATCAGGCAGTATTTTTGACTGTCATGTAGTTGCAGTCGATCACAAAGTAATAAAGTTGGTAACTTTTTATTGTGTTTGTATTTTCCCTCTTAATTAGGATACTATACTGTATTAAAGTAGTTCTGTATGATAAAAACTTATGGATATAAGTAAACTAAACTCGTTCTTCATTTAATTTCATTTATTATGGCAATAAATGAAATGAAATGAAGAACGAGTTTAGTTTACTTTAATCAAATGTACATATTACGGGTAACAGATAAATATAAGTTTCAATGCGATTTTACTCTTATGAGAGTGTAGCAAAATAACAATCGGAAATTAAATATATTAAAAAATTAATTAAACATTTCAAATCAATTAAACATATAAAACACAACCCCCGATCTTTTATTAAGCGCACCCTTAGTAAAATACCGACCTAACTCAAAATTTTAATATAGATGCTAAGTGAAAATAGTATCGGCTAAAATCCAGGGATGAAAGGTCATTTAACAACAATTTTGAGTTAAGTAAAAATAGGTACACTCACCTATGAACACGAGATGAAATTTGAAGTGCGTTATTTACTTACCTACTCAAGAATAAATTGCAAAGAATTGCTATAAAAATATCAACAATTTTGAGTTAGGTCGGTATTTTACTAAGGGTGCGATTTTGTGTTTCAGCTACTAGTATTCACTATAATAGCACTGAATCGGAAGTAAATTTTCAAAAGCTAAGCTAAAAATAAAAAGAATACAAACGCATGAGATGGGATTGCGTTTCCTGTTCACTACCTACAGAGTATCAAATTACCTATTTATAGAGACTCCTATATCTCAATAGAGATTTACTATAAGTTTATTTTGCAAGTAACGAGTAAGTGTACCTGATAACAAAATTAAATTGTGACAGTACAATCGAGGAATAAATCAGCCCCTACTGAAGCCCTAATAATAGCATTTGTGACATTCCTCTCAATAGAATAGAGACACAAATAAAATACCCGACGAATGACCCTATGATAATATTCTTATTGTAACGTTTTTGTCTTTTGAAAGAATCGACGGATCAATGTAAAATTACAAGATATTGTCAGCCTTAAATAAAGTTTCATTTGGTCGATTTTATTTTATATTTTATTTATAAATCAATCAGTCTGTCTTTAGCCTGAAGTAACAGAATTTCTCCCAAGATTCTATGAATGGGAGAATGTATGGTGAAGTGAAAGTTCCCAATTGGTCTTTGAATGAGCCACGCAAATAAAATTGAGCCAAGCACCTGTTCGTTGCAGACCTTTGCTTTACATTGGAGACTTTTTATAGAGATGGCTCATAAAAATAATGCGGCTTTGGATTACTCAGATTGGTACATAGTATAGGGGATCATCATCATAAATGCAAAGATTTCATTCCACGTTGTGTCCAAAGCTCCGAACCTGTCGTTTAGAATCTCGGGGTCCACTCAGTCCCCTTAAGAGTTTACACTTAATACAGGTAATAGAAGAATAATTTTTCGTAATAAGTCAACATCACTACAAAATAAATTAAAAGCTGACGAGTATATAAATAAAACAAAAACAGCAATTCAACAAGCGGAGCATTGAAATCCTAAAATCCCGCACATTCATCAAGTACTACAAACAAACGTTATTATCTTGAAATTTGAATGTCGATCAGCGACAATCCCGATTGGTCACAATGCGAAATCGAATCACGGCGAATCGTATCTCGAGCACAATCGGTGTCAGAGTGTTGTGTCGGATGCATCTCGTCGACGTGGTGACGTCACAATGTCCAAACTCAGAACCGGCCGTCAGTCGTAGACGCCGACGACAGCGGCAAATCTGTATATTTTCGACCATCACATTCTTATTACCAAAGTTATAAGAACCATATTCCGACGTTACCTTTGTTCAGATTAATTCATAGTCAGATCAGATAGTCAGCGACTGCTTTACAAGACTCCGTGACAACGTATTTGCATTTGGAATAACATCTAAAACTGAGGGCATTGTGGGTTACGCGTATAGTAGCGCCTACAATACACAGTAAAGAAGTGAGCACAACATTGAAAACTGTCTACTTATAGGTATACCTATAAGTATATAAAGAAAGAAAAATCGTTTATTTTTGCACATTTACACAGTTCTCACTACCTATATATGCAAACTTGGAATGGAAGTATGCCGGGAACCCGAGATAAAACCTCGTGTAGGTACATGCACAATGCGGATGTATCTCAAAATACATAACATTACATCCGGGTTTTCTTATTTCAATATTAAACCATTCTTTAGATAGTATAGTGATGTACACCACATGAGCACTATAACATTATTACCTGTAACATTTTTTGTGATCCTAATTTTGAATCCTGGAGCCTTACAGGAGCTATTAAAATGAATTTTAATCTAAGCCTGGAGCCCAAATTTTCGGGACGTGATATAGATATCGAATTCCACATTATGTATGGAAATCTCTCACTCGACTAATATGTGGAGTGCACGAGAATTAGGCTCATGGTCTGAGCTCAGAATTTGCAAAATCATTATCAACATTGCTTTGTCAAAGTAGCATTTAAATATAAACGAGTATACAGTAATTGGATCATCATTCATAATATCAGCGTGTCAATTCCTGGTGCGTCCAATCTTGTCCCTCTAGAGTCAGAGATACACGTTTGTCTGGTAGATATATACAGTGACTGCCTCGGTGGCGTAGTGAGTAGTGCATCGCACTTTAAAGCGACGGCTGCGCATGAGGTCCCGGGTTCGATCCCCGGGTCGGGCCATAAAAATAGTACCTAAGTTTTCGGTAAGAAATTCTTAGTGTCAGTCCGGAGTCTGGAAGTTGGCGGTCTTGTACCCCCGTGCCTCGAAAAGCTCGTTAAGCCGTTGGTCCTGCGGCCGATCCCTCTCCGGTCGTGTCACCCTATTGTCCCATCGCAATATGAGGGTAAGGGAATAGAGAGTGCATTTGTGTTTGTGCACACACTTGAGCACTATAATAAATCCAGCGTACGTAGCTGATCGTTGAAATTGGCTGCCGTAGCCGTAGTCGGTTGGAGGATATTATCATTATTATACACAATGAAAAAACTGGAGTCTGATATTTGCAATCCTTAGACAGACCATTATCTTATCAATTGTAGATATCCATGAGAAATTTGGCGGTGGGAGAGCCACGCTTCGGCATAAATGGGCCCAGCTCGACCGGTGTGATTCCACGGCCTCACAGAAAACCAGCGTGAAGTAGCACTTTGCTGTGTTTCGCTGCGTGAGTGAGGGTACCAGAGGCCGAGGGAAAGAGGGGTAAAAGGTTCGCAGCGCACTTGTGACTCCACGGGCGTCGCGTGTATCTATGGGCGGTGATCCGTCTGCTCGTCTGCCACCTATCACATAAAAAAAAGCTATCCGAAATGTGCAAGTTTCATTACAATACTTACCCTCACCACCATACACATAATGGTGAAAATACGTACATAGATTTGAAATGAAGAGATGTATGCTCGGATTATAACCCGGATAGAAAATTGTAATTATATCACTTTCAGAAGGTGCAGGCACATTCTTATTTAATGAGAACTGCCACGAAATTAATTTCCCAATCCTTTTAGATCAAATGTACTGCAAAAATACAATAAGATGCTCATGGTTAGAGCCGATTTATCTTATTGTATTTTTGCTTAACTAACTTAACTTTTATGTCTTCAATCATTGTTCACGCAATCAAAGGATGAAGTTCATAATACTGTAGGTAGACTTTTATATTGCTACATTACTTTTTATTGGTCCAATCAAAACTTATATCAAGACCGACGTTTACGAATGCTATATCGAACTGCTGCCGATACTTCAGTATTTTATTAACGAATTTAATGTATCACTTTTTAATCAATTAAGCCGCATATGTACACAAACAGTAAAAGGAAACCGCAAATCACCACGCCGATATATTACCAGCTCGTTTGGAATGCGTATTATGAATCTCGGCCTTTATCGGACCCGACCACGCTTGAGGTGAAATGTAAAACAGCCTTTATTAATACTTAATGCGATAACTCTTTGACGTCGATATCAATGGGAGTCACTCAACATATCGTTAATCAAACGATATTGGATATCATCAGGTAGTTCTATTGTGTGAACGTGTCGGCGTGCTTTACTTGCGTGATTAATAGACTGGGATAATTTTTAAATAGCGATGAGGTGTGGTGGAAATGTGAATGGAAGCTGTGGGAGCTGGCTACCAATGTACGTTACGTGGTCGTGAGGGGTTATTTTATGGATAATATATGCGTAACTAAACAAAAGCGAAGACTAACTTTCACGGACTACATTTGAACTAAACAATGACTTTTATTGTTTAGATTTTTAAGACTGCGTTTAGTTACAATGTCAAATTGTCGAGTTTGTTGTTACATCGATGACTTAGGAGTCTTGTGAATCCGTTAATAGATGTTCTTAACTGAATACTTATTGTTCTGAGTTTAGGCTGCGTCCTTCTCTTCACTTCCCATTTGACATTGGTAATTTACACTCTTTCAAAGAAGAAGCAAAAGCAGTGGGTATAATTTAAAATGCGGACGACGATAAAGAAATAAAATCCTTTAATCAAATTCTTATTGGACTTGAAAAACTATGCAATCTTTAATGCAATGTTAAGCTTTATGTCTTATACATAAAACTCATAGATATGTAGTTCAATATTGACTACGAAAATGTATAGTTTTTTTTGTTAAAATATAAATGAATAAATAAATATTTCACAACATCACCTACATTGATCTGACTCCGAGATAGGTAGCTCAAGCACCATGTGATACGGATATTCAGAATCAACAGTGTTATTACAAATATATACATAATACTTTTTTTTGTAAATATATACTTATAATACATAGAAAACACCTAGATCAATACAAACAGACATGTTCATGTACACAAATGTTTGTACTGTGCGGGGATCGAACCCGCAACCCTTGGACCAAAGCCAGCGTTCACTACCACTGTTCCAAACGGGTCGTCATAAAAGAAATAAACTGGCCGCGGATCAATATCTAGGATCGGTACCTACTATCTTCCTTCTTTCCAATAATTTCGATTCACATTTCTCCAAATGAATGTACCAATAACTTCTTTTCCATGATTATTTTATTCGATTTACGTTTGTTGGAAGTACATATCGATTATTCACTTTAATCGAAGTTTTTTAGTAGGTCACCTCTCTATAAGACAAACGTCAAATGTGGCTTATTATTTTGGCCACAATTGTAGGTGGCTAAACGTTACGATACGAGTGGATGTCACAATTAGAAAAGATAAAGATTTCTTTATTGGCCACAGAAGACAAATTCAAAATTAAATTAAATTAAATGCAATAATTTTTCACAACATTTATCTATGACAGGCAACCGTCACCGTGATCCCACACCAGTGAACCGTGACTACAGATGATTGTATTCCCAGTGACCACCACCCTTGGATCCCACGCGTGTCTCATCTCTATTTGTTTTCCCTAATTGTTTTATATGCAGCGAGTAATTGTTTGGACGTAAATGTCACTCAATTTCCGCTGGGAATAAAATCGAGAATTGACATCAACATATTTCACATAATGGCGTGACTAAAAATTGGTTACATGAATTTTGTTCAAATATGACACACCTACAGTGCAACCAAAACAGACCGGACAACAAAAAACGTAAAATTCTACTTAATAATTTATACACATAATGCTCAATTTTTCGGCTGAGGGGGCCAATCTCAACGATATGTTATAGTGCTCAAGTGTGTGCGCAAACACAAGTGCACTCTCCATTCCTTTGCCCTCGTAATCCGATGGGACACCAGTGTGACACGACCGGAGAGGGACCAGGCGCAGGACCAACGGCTTAACGTGCTTTCCGAGACACTGGGGGAAAAGACCGCCAACTTACAGACTGCTGACACTGAGATTTTTTTAACAGAAAACTCAGGGACAAATTTTGGCCCGACCCGGGAATCGAACCCGGGACCCCAAGCGCAGTCGTCGCTTTAAAGTGCGACGCACTACCCACACGACGAACAGATAGTTACTACCTACAGTTATTAATCGATGGTGCATTGGTGTTGTAATACAAATTACGCAAGGAAGTATGTTAGGTGTAACGAGTATACATAATAAATATCAAATAGTTACATTGATCTCTCTTGTCACTTTTCATTGCCACATGTATTTCTTCCGTGACTTCAAGTTAAGGCACGGCCCGTGACTCACGGGGGATCCTATAGCTAGCAATTAGCAGGGTAATGCTGCTAGCATTTTGGGGACTCTGCCACTACATACTTACGTGGCTTTAACTTTTATTTATTTTAAGTTTAGTTTTGTAAATAAACATTTAGATAACATTACTAAACTTTCAACGACCTGTTGGTCTAGTGGTTTAAGTACCGGGTCGTGATCTCGGGGTTCTGGGTTCGATTCCCAGGTCGAGCGAAAAAGTACCTATGTTCGAATTTTTCAAACATAGCTCGGGTTTGTGAACACCAATCCGCATTTGGCAAGCGTGATGATTAAGCCTAATCCCATCATAGTAGCGATGACTTGATTTCTATGATAGAGGCCTTTGCCCTGCAGTGGGACAGTTTATAGGCTGATACTTTACTTTACTTTACTAAAGTTTCTATGATACCATGTGTGCATTTATCTTTCTTTCAATCCCAAAGTGACAAGGCTAGTGTCTATGTGCAGCCATTAAGATGGTTCAACCAATTGAATGCTAAAGGTAGGTACAGCTAGGCGACACGGAGTCGCGATCTTCGTGATCCCAATCAGACCTTAAAACTGACGATAAAATCCGATTTTTGCCCGCAATAAAATTACCTCGCACTAACACTTAATGCTGGAGAAATGGGCACTTAGAAAATTATATTTAATTACCAAACTATTTTCAGTTGTTAATATCAATTTAAAAGCCTTATTTGGAACTGCTGACCACGAATTCTTTATAAAACTGAGTGTCATGACGATAACCACTTCATAAGCCATTAAGGAACTTATGGAGATAAAAATAAACATAATAGTATTACAAAGAAGACGTGGGTGGTAGAAAATACCTCTACAATAGGACAAACTTGTCTTATTGGACCTTAACTAATGCTATAAATCGACTTTTAACAAGTTACTTACGTCTTTGTAGGTGTAAAAGATCGCCTCATTTGGATCTATTGAAGAATGTCATTCGCGATTAACCCCTATTCTTATTAATGTCTGAGTTATTGTTATCTTCATTGTTGAAATCATCCGATATTACAAGATTTATTCGTGATAAATGATCATAATATGATTTACTAACTACAATGATTTCGGATAAATGTTTCAAATTAAAGCGATGATAATAGAGCAGTGGAACGTGCACCCTCTTAACAGGAGGAGAGGTTGCCTCTAGATTTTAAATCTACGTGCGTATTGTTACCATTAGCTCGGCTCGGGAAAACATAAAAGGAAACCTACAAGTTTCGGAAATTATTCTGAACATGACATCATCTCTAAGGGTTGCGAAGTCAGACAGTAATAGCTTCATCGATTTTACCAGACTTCCCAAATCGTAGATCATGGTCTCAGCGTACCCCGAAATACAAGATTTTGTTGCAACTGGAAATTACACGCTAAAGAAAATGTATCAGCCTATTTATTGTGCCACTGCAGGGCCGAAATTAAGTCATCGCTACTATATAGGTATTGTATTGGTTTAGGCTTAATAACCACGCTTGCCTAATGCGGATTGGTGATCACAAACCCGAGCTTACTCGTATGTTCAAAAATTCCCAGAACTTAAACTCTCAGACCAACAAGGTGGTAAGATTGGTGGGTTTCAAATGATTTTATACTAAACAATATACACTAAACAAGTTTTATGCGATTACACACCCAATGCTCTCTTAGCAAAATACTGTTACTGACATAATTCAAAATTTTAGCTAAATATATTGAATGAAATCATTCATCATCATCATCATAACGTTATGTCCCGGTTGCGTACCAAGCCGTCGCTCTGGAACCCTTGGTCCGCTAAACATTTATAATGCGGACGGGTAAGGAATGGAACTCCCTGCGGAGGTCTATTTTTCCAGACCAATATAATCTGGAAATCTTTAAGGCAAGAGTAAACAAGCACCTTTTAGGCAAACACGTATCATCCTAGACCTCATCGTCGCTTTCCTTTAGGTGCGATTGTGGTCAAGCGTTAGCCTATTGACAATAAAATATGTATATTAAATGAAATTTCACCCAAAAATAATAATAATTCTCACAACATGTCATACGTTGACCTGATTCCGTACTAAGTAGCTTAAGCACTTGTGTTACAGATATCAGACAACAGAGGAACACCAATATATAGTTAAATACATATTTTACACCCAGACACTGAACAAACACAAGTGTTCATCGCACGAATGTTTGTCCAGGGTGGGGATCGAACCCACGACCTTTGGCGTGAGAAGCAGGGTCACTACCAATTGCGCCATCCGGTCAGTCTAAAAATATGCGCTAATCCAGACTTTTATTATCTCACTCTATGTGCTAAAATAAATACTATTATTGCAATTGTATCTTAGGTCAATTTATAACTAAGGGTGTGCTTATCTGAAAAAAAAACATTTATATTTATGTTTGATTTAGGGTTTAAATTACCAGAATCTTCTAAGTTTAACTAGTAGTTCACATCCCTCTACCATTTTGTAAACGCATTACTTCGACTTCAAAATTACACGAACTATTACCACCCCACACTTTAATTTGTATCATTTAACCTTCCCCTTGATAACCCGAGCCCCATAACGGAACCACCCAGTCCATCGATTACGCGTAATAAAAACAGGAAAAAAAATCAGTTATTTACGGAACCTATTAACACGTCCCTGCAGGTTATATCCGGCACCAAATCACGGGGTTGAACCCCAAAGATGACGAAGCGAACTATGTACATTGTTACTAAAGCTAATTTAAATCTAATATGTGATAAGTGACCCCAAAATATTAACGAAGGGAAAACATGTAGGGTTAATATGATAAAAAGTCAAAGTTTGATTGTTAACTCAACTCATATTGTTAAGGTTCGCTTTTATGGAAATGATAGTTTCAAGGTTGTAGTAAGTACAGACAGCCACAATCTGTCAAATTTTCTCAATATTTTTTAACCAAACGTGTTTGACATTAAGTTGAAAATCGACTGAAGAAATTTACAGATTTGTATATACTCGTACATATGACTGGCGTAGCTTACTGCACAATAAAATCAGTTTTTTTTTCTTATTTAACTATACCGGTACAAAAAATTTTTGATAATATTAGATTTCTACGAAGGTTAACAAACATGAATCTGATTTTTTCTGTTGTTATCACAAAAAGGTACGAGTATTTAGCTCTCACAGCTGTCACAAGATAACAGCTTTTTTGAAACATTTAAACAACTTTCACAAATAAATAATGACACAATGAATGTACTTTTCAGAGACAGATTGCAAAAAATAAAGTCCAGCGAAAATAATTGATAAGTATGGCATCATGACGGTTTTATTCATGACTATAAACTTGGGGTGCGTAGTGAATTTTCATTGAAAATCTTAAATTTATTACAATACGAGCTGATTTCGAAGATGAAATTTTGTCCGATTTTCATTTTTTTGACAGGATTGACTCTAACCCACTTATTACAAATCGCGGACTAATGGATAGTCCCGGATCAATTCCTACCAGCCCCTTTTGATATTGCAGTGTTGGAATGGGACGGCATGAGCTTTAGTACGTAACTTTAGATCGCGATTTATAATAAGGTGGTAAGGGTAACTACTATAGTACGACTGAGTAAATCAGAAAGTCGCCTTCTTGCACTTGCTTAGACTTAAAGTACCCAATTAAAACAACGCGTGCGAAAAAATTTCCTTTCATCACTCTTAACTCGGAATTATTTCCCTAAATCTAGGACCCCACTTAATATATAACAAATAAAAATTGAGATTGATATTGCATGCAAAAGCAATTAAGCGCCAAACAAATGTATGTTGCTAATACCAATCGGTGTAATTGACGAGGGCTCCCACAAAAAAAAAACTGCTGTAATAATTTTCAATCAAATCTTTACATCCTCATCTTGGCATGTATTTCCCAGCTGCGTCCAAAGCTGTCGCTCTAGAGCCCGGGGTACGCTTGGATCATGATTCTTGATTTGGTGATTCTGGTACCGGAGTACTGGAGGCCCAATCCGGGGGAAAGGGTTTAAAGATTGGCAGCGCACTTGTGACTCAACTGGTGTCGCGAGTGTCCATGGGCGGAGGGAATCGCTTACCATCAGGTGATCCGTCTGATCTGAAAAAACAATGAAGGGACTGCCGTCTGACCTTCGCAACCCTTTCACAGGGGAACCAGATCAACTGAATTATGGTTACACGTTTCAGAATCTGAAAGGTACAGGATTTCTCATGGGGTTTTCCTTCACCGCCTAGTAGAAATACGCACATAGATTCGAAAAATTCAGAGATGCATTCTCGGATTCGACTCCGGTCCCTCTGTATGGAAGGCAGGTTCTGAAACACTGAAACCAGCGCTCAATAAAACATCTTTACATACGTATAGTATTTGCAATACATAAATGCTGAACGAGTTACCTAGATTATATCAAGTCAACTTTACACGTCGTGATAATAATGGTCTAGACCTATGTTTACACGAAGTGATGTTAACAGCTGATGTAGAAAAAATTCCATTGGAAACACAGTTTCGATTCAATTAGTAAATGAAAAACAAATAGAATGGTAGTTATTTGACGCACGCAAGCATCCCATGCGACCGGTGACTGATCAAAGCGCAACGTGATTATCTGGGAAAGTGTCGCGTTGGTAGTTAAAGAGTTCCGTATGTTGTCTAATATAATTTATAATAAGGAACTAAGTATTTTTTTGTGCTACTCACTACAATGGCTTAGTCTCTCGAAGTGGAACACTCCGACACGAGATTCCCCCAATATGCTCTTCTTTAGACTATCCATAATAAATAAATAAATATTTTACAACATCACATATATTGATCTGACTCCGAGATAGGTAGCTCAAGCACCTGTGTTACGGATATCAGAATCAACAATGGGATTACAAATATATAATACTTTTCTTTTGTAAATACATACTTATAATACATAGATAACACCCTGACCAATACAAACAGATATGTTCATGCACACAAATGTTTGTACTGTGCGGGGATCGAACCCGCAACCCTTGTAGCAGAGGCAGCGTTCACTACCACTGTTCCAAACGGGTCGTCAAATATCCAGTCCAGCGATACTTGGTCTCGGTGGCTTCCCAGTTCAGTTCCCAGTAAACTTATCCGAATTGAAACCTCCGATCGGTGTGGTACGATCATCATTTATACGGAAGTAAATGGACTAATGAGCTTGAGGTCAGTCAAGTCTTGAACTAAGAAACGCCAGGTATGTCAATTTTACAAAAAAGATTTTACTATTGCGAGGCAATTTATTCTAACTAACTGGATATTTTACTTTACTGGATATCTCAGTGATTATTTTTATCTCCGCATCTATCATCTACTTATTATTCAAATTGGAGATGTTTCATTATTTTAATTTTATACAAAATTACGCTAGCTCAGCTGGTTCTAGGCTTTTGCATAATACATGAATATTTAAAACTAACTAACAGGTGAGTGAAACAATATTGATTTGTAAACAAAAGCAATTAAGTCACCTCAATCATTCGTTTCAATTGATCAAAATGCCTTTGATGTTTCAAAGGATGTGGCTTTACGGGACTTTATGGGAATGCCAAATTTTATTTCATTTTAGGCAAAGTGACTGGAAATGACAAACAAACCTAGTATTTTATAAGCTTTTGCCTGTTAGCTAATGCATGTAAAAAAAATAGATTTTTTCCGTGTACCAAATCAAATATATACCTTGACGTAACTAAAATGTATATCGAGTAACAGCATATTTTGGTTTTCATGATTTTAGAGTTTCTGATACCTTTTTACGTGCATCATGTGTTAGTCTACGATAGTAAAAAAAATTAATACAAAATAAAATATAAAAGTAAATAAAACTCATCACATTAATGTTTCTCCTAGGTGGGGATCGAACCCACGACCAAATGTGCTATCGGGCCTGTTGTTTTGCCGTAATAAACGACATTTTTTAATTGGATTTCCAATCGATACGCAGGTCTCTAAAACAGATAACAGTAAAAAATGCAATGCACGCTTGTTCGATCTAATTGATGTCCGCTTGAGGGACCCGACGTCGCAGCGGCGCGGCGGCGCGCGCGACGCCCGAATGCCCGAACAAAAATGTCTCTCACATCATTAGCCATTAACTTTGGAAAGTATAATAATTTTGTAGTGCGCCTCCGAGCTATGCCGGCTATGTTTGATATGGTCAAATTCATGCTTAGGAGGGAATTTTGTTAATTTTTAGAAAAGAATTCAGATATCTGTGATTGAGGCGCCTGTTTGTGACGTAACTAAAGATTCTTAAGTAAAGCATGTCTTAACATCTATAAGTTATGATATCTAAACATTTTAGGCGTATTTTTCTGGTATTGAGTAACTATACTAAATAATCATAAAAGACCAGATAGATATCAGCTTATGCTGAGACCATGTAGAGATTACTATCTATATAAACTATACATCCTTAAGACTTTTTCATCTAGAAAGAATCCCTTAGAATACCTAATTAACAATATTATGTCCCAAAATACGACATGAGCTTAAAAGTTCTGAAGGAACTGAATTTCATGAATATAAATGTCAGCGTATTTTACCGATAAAGATACGATAAACAGTGGTGCGACTTTTATCCGCCGGGTTTGACTGCTTTTATGAGAAATTCCTTCACTCACCGCTTAATAAGATACTTCGGTACTGATAACGTTGATGTGGATTCTTAATACGATTGATTTATTCAAAGTGTTCCGAAATCGATAGGGCGATTATGTGACATTATCTCTCTACCTCTTTAAGATAAAAAAAATCCTCGAAACCGTTTCAACTTGCGATTAATCTAGCTTATTTTGTATTTTATATTAAAAAGTCTCTGAATCAAAATATGCAGTGGTCAGTAAAAAAAAGAGGCACGCGTTGGTCACCCCCCGCCCGTGCCGCTCCCTAGCCTCTACGCCAGGTACGAACCCGCACGTAAGGGGAAGGGATGATCGAAAATAATAGGGGAAGAGAATTTTAAAATTTATATTTTTTGCAGCCGGCGCGCAGGTGATATAAGGTGTGCGCGTACGCCGCCGCGGCTCACTTGTGCGCGAACCCACGCCGCCGCCGCCCGCGCGTGTCCCACAAGCCCCTACAAAGCTTTCCTCGTCGCAGTGCTTGCGAGCTCACCGCGCGGACCGGTCGCGCGTCATCGATCGCCCGCGTAAACACGAAACATGCTTCAAGAAATACAACTCGTTCAAGGTCAGACGAACTACGTCGTCGTCTCGTCCGGCTACCCTTCCGCGACTGTGACGAAAACGTCAATGGACAAGAGGAACGTGCCGATTGCACCTGCCCCCGAGAAGAATTACGTTACGCACGACACTCCGCCGAATCTTCAGTACAGAAAGAAAGTCCACTTCAGAACCAACCCTTACACTGGACCACAGGCCGCGTCGATCGCGAGGCGCAACGCTCGCGAACGCAATCGGGTGAAACAAGTTAATGATGGATTTAACGCTTTACGCCGTCACCTGCCTTCGTCTGTTGTGGCCGCTTTGTCAGGTGGCGCTAGACGTGGTTCTGGGAAGAAACTTAGTAAAGTTGACACATTGAGAATGGTAGTTGAATACATAAGGTATTTGCAGCAATTGTTGGAGGAGAGCGACGCAGCGTTGGGGATTACAAGAGATCAGGAAAATAGAGAAAATATTCCTAGCAGTAATACGTTGCAACCTATGACCTCTATGGATATGGACGATGGTTTTTTCTACAATAGCAACTCGCCGTGTTCGGAGAAACCCGATTCTCCTGCGCCTTCAGAGTGTTCCTCAGGGGTGTCGTCTGCCTATTCCGCTGTGGACCGGTACGAGGTCTCAACCCAACAACACCTGGGGTCGATGGATGAAGATGAACTACTAGATGTCATTTCGTGGTGGCAACAGAAATAGCTTTATTGTAAGTATAAGCGTATTTTATTTTTTAAATATAACAAAAACTCTACATTCAACAAATTTTATAATTAGAATTCGTAATTAAAAATACGTGCAGATTTTAATAATATACTGGTAAATATTTGCAGTTCCTATTAGAATATTTCGTTTCATTTGGTTTTTTGAATAGGTGAGCAGGAACAATTAGCAAGTGAGTGTTGTTTACTAATAATGTTTTTCTTTTGTCCACAGATCAGGCAGCTGTGTCGTACTTTTAAGTTAATGGACGAATCCCTCCGAGAAATTGTGCATTATTTATTTGTTTTGCATTTTTGCCAATCAATACGAAAAGACTTTCGTGTGTCTAGTCAAACATGTAGTGCCTTAAAATTTAGACGATAAGAATAGGGACAGTTTTATTACGGAAAATTATTTAAGCTAAAGTCGAATAACTTTTGCTATCGATCGTGAAGAACTTTGTAGGCAGTAGGAAAGATCTAGTTGGAACTTTCTTGTTTAGTGATTTTTGTTTACTATGTTACATTAAGGTAAATGAGACGAAGCCCAAATGGGACTAATTACCTTTATAGTTTGTACAATGTTGTACATTGTTACCTATAAGACTACCTATTATATTGAGGCTTTGTATTAACTGCATTTGTATTATATTAGTTTTAGTTGTAAGAAATCAGTCATTGTGTAAATATTTTAGTTTTAAGATAGTCAGTAAGACATGAAAATACATTATTTATTGAAATTTGTCTCAGTGATTTTATTTACTCCCATTATTGATACAAACTTCATGAAATTGTATTTTTTTGTAAAAAGAAAAGTGTTTTTCTTACGATTTGCAAATTACCTCATCCATGCTGATAATTTATTTTGAAAGAAGCTTTATTTTCCATTTCCATATCAATGTTAAAACTAAGATTAGTCTTTGAACCTAACAGACGAGTATCTTTGAAAAGTATAAAATGGATCAATAACTAATAACAACGAAGCATTGAATATTGATGTTATTAAAATATTTTCTATTCATTTGAGTGTAACTATTTGTTTTGTTTTTCTAGCTAACATGCCATTTTAACAGTCTGACCATTTTTATTCTCTATACTTTTCTTGGAAGAGATTGGTATAAACTATAATGGCCTAGATTGTATTCCTATACTCGTAGTATTCATTTTTAAAATAGGCCAAACATTCATTTTGTAATCATTTGTGCAATAGGTTCTCGACATGGCAGGTGTCAATTGACATCAGTAACTACTATCATCAGAAAACCCGCTTTCTTTGTTTACCACTGTTACATATAAAAAAATAGGCTTATTCCCGCTGTCCACCCTCTGCTTGTCCACCCCGGGTGGACAGTGTAACAATTGTTAAAAAAATTCCCGCTGTCCACCCCTCCTTGGTTGAAAGAGAGGGTGGACAGAGGGATTTTTTTTTACATTTGTTTCACTGTCCACCCGGGGTGGACAAGCAGAGGGTGGACAGCGGGAATAAACCAAAAAATAAGCAGCTACTGGACAAACTGTATTATTATGTAAAGGAGATCCTCGGACTGCCATATTTTTTTGGACCAAATATAAAAGTGCCGGCCAAAAGATTTTTTGCGGTATTCTGTTAGGGCTTGTCCCCCTGATTTTCAAATGTCAATATTTAGCAAAACAAAAAAAAATGTTTTTGTTAGTTAATTCAACGAAAACGTTCATACATTTTCATTGAAACATACACATCTTTATACATGTTAATTTTTCACCTCAAATAAAAACAAGAATAATAGCCCCACAGCTTAGGTGCCATAGTAATATATAATCAGGGGGAAAAGTTCCACAGAATACAGCAAAAAAAATTCTGGCCGGCACTTGGACCAAAAAAGAGGATGCCCTTTTATTATGACTGTTGACTTCTGCTCGACATTGCATATTTCAGGAAACTTTTTACATAAATAATTATGTAAAACAAACTTGTTACTTTACATTCTCAAAGCTTTACACTTTTTATGAAACCATCATTTGGTCACGTTGTTACTCATCCAGGCGATGTTTTCCATTTATAATAAAATCTTATGAAGTGCCAACTGCTAATTTAAATACGACAAAATTATGAGGCTGACACTCCATTGTAATAACAGGGCACACTTACTCATTAACATAACTTACCTTCATTTCTTGCCATAGGGACATAAAAATTTAAAAATAAAAAAAATCGCCACCTTTAAAACTTGTATTAGCATAAAATTAATCAGAAATTTGCATTATCAGCTCTACAAAGAAAAAGCTTTCAGATACCGACATGATTTTATCATTATATGTGCGAATAATTACACCACTTCCAGGACCCTTTTACTATATTACCCGGAAAGATTATGCTTTTTAGCAGTCTAAGTATTTTATGTCAGTAAGGCCGGCAACGCCATTATCCATCTCTCTGATTTCGCAGATGTTCATAGGCGGCGTTGAATATTTACTGGTGCCCGCTTGCTCGTTGGTCGCCCGTGACATAAAAAAAATTCGTCAACTAACCAAAAACTAGTAATGCAATTTTGTTCAAATATCAATCGACTTATAAATAGCGACATATTTTTCACGAACAGACAGTTATAATTATATTCTTGATTTTTTTACAGAAAGTATATTTTACTAAAAGTATCAATTTTTGAGAAAAGGCAAGCAATAATAAGTAAGTAATAATTTATTTGGCAAAATAAAGATACAAGCCTAACATGCAAAAGAAAAGGATCGGATAAATACAATACAGTACAAGATATGAAACTTATAACTCATTACTGCCAAATAGGGCGCCCAGCATTAATATTCTGGGCGCCCTATTTGACCAGGGTAATCCCTGGTCTTCCTGATCTGGCCGGCCAGGGCGCTGATTTTCAGCGGGACCCACTTTAGGGACCGCGCACCAGCTTTAAACTGACAATATCAGAAGTAAGCAGACCCGCAACTCAATTAGTAGCATATAATAGTACTAAGGAATGCATCTAAGTAATAAATATTAAAATGCAAGGTAACCTGAGACTGATGGGGTAGTTGGTTAAATTACTATTCGCAGATGTCAATTTAAAAGTCAATAATTTAGTTAAGGTTGGCTTAGGCAAATTTTAAATAGTTACTTCAATATAATATTTTTTGTATTTTTCCCCAGTTGAGTTCCTTTTGTCACACTCAGTTGCGACCAAAACTATCACTTTGGAGCCCAGCGTCCGCTTAAACCATGGTCCAGGACTTAGTGAATCTGGTAATTACAAGGAAACACCTGCCATCTGACCTTCGTAACCCTTAGACGGGGGAACCAGACCAACTGAACCGAAGCATGCAAGTTTTATCACGATATATTCCCTCCCTCACACCTATTTGCAAACCAAGGCCACAAATAGAGTCCAATGGCGGCTTTGCCCAGCAGTAGGACGACGCAGGCTAATATAAAAAAAATATTCCCTCACTGAGTTAATAGTAGTAATATGCACACAAATTTGAATAATCAAGAGTTTTATGCTCAAATTCGAACCTACGGATTCCTGTCAAGAATATACACGTTGTTATGAGCGATGGTAACTAAGTGGTCAATCAGTTCATCTTCCCCCTACATCTCTGGCTTGTTACAAAGAATGGAGACACCAATCTTCTCCAGCTTGAGAACTTTGTCAATCCTGTTATTACCCTTTCGGTAATAAATCATCGTTGCCCAGATGCAGTGAATTAGCGGGCCGATACAATCGCGAGGAAACGTTTCCCAAAAATAATAAAAAATACCTCACACGAGACCAATCAACCATTATTATATGACACGAGGATGAGGGCAGATTCTATTAATTTATAACCAATGTGGGTGGATAAACTGACATTATTTTTGTTTGGGTCGCGGGACATGGCGGCCACGAATAACAGTAATTTTGTGTTGTTTTTATTAAGACGTTGGTTTGCTCAATTAGTGTTACGCTCAATGATTTGTTGTACCTGACCTTAAAAAATGCATTAAGTTTCTATCAAAGACGTTGAGAATAATTGACAAGGTTTTACTACTTGACGTCTGACCTTAAATTTTTATATTACAGAATGAAAAAAACATATTTTTGCGAGAGACGCCACCCAATCGGCTATCGACACCTAGTTGTTATAATTCAGGAAAAACTCCTAGTTTGAGACTTACCCGATTGATTTGTATTATGTTTATTTTATTTAACATAAATAATTTAAATCTTGATATTTTTAATTGCATCATTTGTTTTGTTCCAGGCCAATTCTAGTTAATTTGCCGGGAATTCACAAAAATATATCAAAAAGTAACATCTATAATCATAAAGATAAAATAAGGATTATAATTTAACTTCCAATTTGCTTAAAACACTTAAGAATTACCTAATATCAAAATTATTTGTATTAATTTGTCAAACTAGAAAACTTCACTAATCTAGAGGTATCAAATTATATAAAAGATTCTCATTCTACGATGTTACTGAGAAATGTATTCTTTAACTTATACATAGATGTAAATTATATCCGTTTGGACTTGACAAATTTACTCGAGTTAGTTTCATCGTGAGAGCGAAGCCACCAAGCTACCAGAGACCAGACTGTATCTAAAAAAGGTTATTGTTTTGATAAAAAATGACATGCCATGAAAACATCTGATAATAGACGTGGGTGGAGTCACAACAAAAGAGAATTGGTTAACACCACAATAACACAATACGTTGAAGTTTTGATTCGGGGGTAAAATTAAGTTTTCAAAATTCGGTCTCCTTTGTCTGGTGGCTTGTTCGTTTTTTCATGTCACACCTACTCGACAGTGCTATTGTATAGTGTTTGTTTTACAAACGATCGGACTGTCAGAGAAATTACTATTTTGGAATCACACGTTTCTATCAAAAAATATTTTAAGGGTCTAAACAGTTATTCTTAACGAGTATCTGTATTATTACTTTGAAGTATTCAGACCCATTCTTTTGTAAATGTTTAACTGCACTAAATATTTCAGCTCGAGTTTTGATAAAGTTACCAAATTTATTTAAATTTATAGTTATACATCTCAACTGACTTTATCTTGTACACCATGGGGAAGGAGCCCTGGTGACCTGTATCACGGGTTTCCTATGAAACCTACACCAGTCTCTCACTCGTGGGATTCACATTCTATGTAAGCATTGTCAATCAACGTGTTGTATAAAATTGTAACCCTTGTGAGAGAAAAAATGATAGTTACAAATTTGCCTTAGTGTAGTTTGGTATTGTATAAGGTGATAAGTGTGAAAGTCTGGGGCATTTATTTTCTAATCGACTTCTAGATCTCTAATTTCATGGTCTACGAGTGAGTTTATAAAGATGAAGGAGACCTATAATTGATACCACCATTGATTTTTGAACCAAAATTGTATATTACTAGCTGATAAATATATCAGCTCATGACTATTCCTCTTCGATTCAAACCCTTGACCCCAGCCTATGAATTATAGATTAAACATTAATCAAACCGCACATATCTCCTAACTTCCTGCGCTCCTACATAAAGACTGCTTTTAGGTTGTTTATCTTGCTAATGATGTTTTACGATGTACCTCCATTCTGCGTTATCGCACCCCGTCGCCTACGGTAGCTAACGCACATTTTACTCACATTTACATCCAAATGGAACCCCTTAACACTTCAGAAATAGGGTCGACTTTTATTGATCACTTTAGTGGCCAAGAAGAGTAGCTTCTACCAGACATTGATGCCATTGCTTAGAGATGTGCCAACTCGGGATAAACATCGATCAAGTTAACTCACATGTTATGTTATATGTAAAGATTGGAGGCGCACTTGTGACTCTACTGGTGTCTGTGAGTGGCAGTAATCGGTAATCAGTCTGCTATTCTGTCATCTATCACATAAAATATATGACTCTAGTTAATTCATGACATTAAGATATGCATGAAAAGAATCAGACGCTTTAAAAATAAACTGGCTTTATTTACTGGCTAATACTTAAAAAAAACAAATTCGTGCCGGTTTAAAAAAACGTACTTATAAATCGTCAACTTTTACACCAGTAATTACATCTATGTATGTAAACCTTCTATAATATATCGATAATAAATGGTATCAACTATCGGAATATTGTTTTAAATCAAGATCTAGCCTTATATTACTCCAAAAATAAACCTTATTTTGTGAGTTAAATTTTAACTAGTTAAATCTGAACTTACAAAATAAGGTTCATTTTTTAGATTAATATAAGGCTAGATATTCCTGATAGAAAACAATATTCCGATAGTTGATAATATTTATTATCGATTTATTCTAATTTAATGCGCTATGCGTCCGTAAACATTAGAATGCGTTAGTAAAATTAGGGCAAGGGGTTGGAACTCGAGTAAACTAGTGGTGATACATCACTACACTAGCTCTGCCGCCTTTCATATCAGGATGGCTACCTACTTAATTAGTTGACGGATTGCGGTAGCTCGTTCTGATTAAAGGTCTTTTTGTGCGACCCTCAACTCTTTTGTCGGACATGTTATCTACGAGATAGCTTTTGAGTGAGCTGTTACCCTGTGGTTATGTGAAAAAGCTGATAAGTTTGTAGGAGACAGTCTACGATTGACAGTGGGAGAGCTACGCTTCGGCATGAATAGGCCGGCTCGACCGGATACCACGGCCTCACAGAAAACCGGCGTGAAGCAGCTCTGTGCTGAATCCCAATCCAGGGGAAAGGGGGAGACAAATGTTGGCAGCGTACTTGTGACTCTACGTGTATCGCGGGTATCCATAGGCGGCGGCAATCGCTTACCATTAGGTGATCCGTCTGCTCGTGTACCACCTATCACATAAAAAAAAACGATTTTGGTATCCAACAAAACAAGAACAATTGCAATAAACTCTATTCTTATTTCATAAATAATTTTAAATCCCATGTTTCCACAATTTATAAACCAATGTTGCAAATTTAAATCAATATTATTGAACAAAAATTAATGTTGGTAAAGAAAACAATATTGTAAAAAAAAATTGCAGGCCCGCATCGCATTTGGTGGTTCCCTCACCCTGTCTCTTAAGTCGTCAGTACTGAATCAGGTATTTTTATGAGATGTTGTATCTCTTTTCACTTCTTTGGTATACTATAAGTATCCTCAGGCTTCATTTCCGGTTCCTAAATTTTCTAATAAGAAAAGCATAACTCTACTATTTCTATCAACCACATTTTTAACCGCTCGGCAGCCTCATGAGCTCGTTTACGCTTATTATCTCGTTGCATCGGCCCTAAATAATAATCCAATTGAATATTTGGAGCCGAGAACAAAAGCCGGCAACACGGCTGTCGACCGCATTAACGCCCTACCACTATAAATCCAGGAGGTCGGTTGCCTCTGGGCTAATTACTCTGAATATCGGTTGATATACTGTCTACTTAGCTCTCGTGATGTATGGCCACACTCAAAGGATGGGATGCCGCGAGCCTCGGGCGCGACCGCGATTATAAATAAGCATGTTTAGAATAACCGACGCAAGTGAGTGCTGAGTGATTCGAATGGTCTATGATTTACTAGTCGATAACTGCCTTTACTTACTCCCAGCTAAAAGTAACCCTTAAATTGGAAGCGTTCGACAGTTTGTCGGGAATAAAGGTAACCATAACCATTAAATTGTTTTTCTATTTTGTGTAGCCGTGTTACACGATTGAAAGTGTACCTATACTTATCAGTAAACATTACTAAAGAAAATAAAGACTCTGATGGCCTTCATTTTTAATGTCTGTGGTTAGGGTTGGTTATGGTGCGAGGTTTTTAACCTGATCCAACAAGATTTTCTATACGAGTATCAAAGAAAATAAAAGTTAAGCAGTATATGTAATATAAAAGGTAACTAAGTACTTATAGAAGCCAAAATAGGCTGCGGTAAACATGCTTTTAAGTGATAAATTCCTAAGCGATTTTACAAGCAACTATGTGTTTTAAACTGTTAACATACATACGAGTATATTATGTAAATTAATTAAACCTATTGTTTCGGAAAGAGATATTCGAAGGACCGCGATAATTTGGGAAAGCTTGACCAACCTGGTCATTCAAGCATCCGCGTGGTGTGCTGTCTCAGGGAGACTGTAAATCCAAAGGGGCTGGTTCTTGTTGCTATCACCGCACCACCGTACTAAGTCCAGGGGGTCTAATTTGAAGTTAACTTTGAGACTCAATCAAACGTATTTGACGACGTTTCCTAATTTGAAGTGAACATTGCGTCGGTTGAACTCACCGAAACTCTTTTGACACATCTCGTCCCAAACCCTAATTTGAAAGTACCAAACCGCTTCCGAAATATTGAATTTGACAACTCGTGTCTCGCGTCCTTATGTCATAATTCACGATAGCTAGATAGGTGTTTTTGTTCGGTTGAATGGATTTATGGTGTATTAAAAAAGGATCTTTATGTCTTTGTATACAAGGTCCAATGTCTAATATACCAATTAAGATTCGTTTTTTCTTAGATTAAATCAAAATAGCGGAGTTTCTTGGTAAAAAATGTAAAAATTGCTATACCTATATAGATGATTATGAATACATTGAGTACTTTTTATGTATGAATCTTAGTAATTTATTTTCGTTTAAACATGGAAGTAAATTTACAATAGGTACTTAAGTAGGTATTACTTATTTACCTACTGAGAAATTTTGTAGATTTACCAGTGAGTTTATTACTATAATGTAATTCAATTGTTCAATGATTTATGCACATTTAAGTATAAGTACCTGCTAAGTACCTACCAAGTGGTGTAGGCTTCTTATAATAGGTAACTACATTCACTAGGTATGTAATTAATCTGCACAGATTAATTTTTCTACGACTGCATTGTATTCTTCAAACTGAATCTATAGCGAGACAGCGCCCTCTATCGCGCCCTAAGCGCAATGCCTTGCTGCCGGTTAGGTACCGCTAGCACTTAGTTTCTGTCATGTTAGTTCCGTAAACGCCCGCAGGGCAATACTGGTTTGATTGGTACGGGAGTTCCTCTCCCCCCACACCTACCTCACTCTCTCGCTAACCAACCGCGTCCATGTTAAGTTGTTGCTCCGATATAAATAATTATTATCATGTGTTAATTTGAGACAATATACGAAGATATATCTCCAAAAAGTGTTTTGGCTACCTACCAACCAACCCTCACAGTACTAACACTACCCACTCCCAAAGTAGCTACGCTATAAGTGATCGCCCAACGTGTGTTAGTGAGTGGTGTGGACGCGAAGGTCTGCCGCCATTTTGGGTTGGGAAAACCGAATTATTAGGAAAATGCCAAGAACCAGGAGCCGAAGTTCGTTGCCGAGGGAGGCAAACCTCAATGAAACTATTATTCCGGCCGAAATTAACGCCGAGGAGTTGGTCAATGAAGACGCCGCGACTGAAACAGCAACCGAAGGTGCCACAGGAAGCAGCGCGGGCGCGTCCATCTTAATGACTCAGGAACATTTCGCCGCACTGATGGGACAGTTGCAGCAATCACAAGCAGAATTTTGTCAAATTCTATTACAAGAAGTACGATCATCTACACCAGTAATGCATCAGGTACAAACGGAGCCGTCGCTTACTATGAGGAGTACGAGCTGTCCGACAGACAGGGCCGCAGCCCCGGTTGGTGCTAATTTCATTACTTGTAGTGCAAGGTTTAGTGGCTCGCAGAACGAGTCTGTCGAGAATTTTATCGATGCAGTCGAAATTTTTAAAACTGCCGCCAACGTTTCCGACGAAAACGCACTGAGAGGACTTTCATTATTATTATCACATTCCGCCGCAACTTGGTGGCAAGGTATAAAACAATATACGAAAACATGGAGCGAAGCAATAGATCGCCTGAGGAGCGCATTTGGGGAACGAAGAGCACCGTTTCAAATATATAAAGAATTATATAGTATGCAGCAAGGAAAGTTAAACACAGAGTTATTTGTCGCACAAGTACGCGCTTTATTTTCTAAATTACCAGAGAACGACATCTCACAGAAGGTACAATTGGATATGACGTTTGGGTTGTTAGACGTCCGTATAAGAAAAAGAATAGAAAGGGACACATTGTCATGTTTTGAAGATCTTATAAGGAAGGCTCGAAGCATAGAAGATGCGATGCAGGAGCGCTTGCAGTCACCGGGTGCACCGTCGCGTGGGCCATTCTCCGCGCAGTTTCGTGGGTCGTCCGCAGTGCCACCGCCGGGACAGTCTGCCGCGCCACCGCCGATGCGGGTATCGCAGCCGCAAGGTTCGCACTGGGTGCCGCCGTCGGGTGGGCCATTGCCGCCACCGCCGCCACAGTCGCGTACGTCGCAGTCATATGGACCGCCGCCGCCGAGGTCGCGTGCGCCGCCGCTGGGTGGGTCGCCGCATTTGCCGCCACCGCCGCATCATGGATCCCTGAAAACAGACAAAAAGGAAAGTAAAAATTTGTATTGTTATGGCTGTGGTGAAATAGGAATAATAAGAGCAAGATGTCCAAATTGTAGTAGTTATAAATACAATAAGTTTTATGCGTGTGAGACCACCAATGTTAATATGCAGGGGGAGTCAACTGTATGTAACAATAGGGGTTACACTAATGGTAATAAGAGACCAATATTAAATATCGAAATATTAGGTGGGAAAGGTATTGCATTAGTGGATTCAGCCGCTAAAGGCTGTGTAGCTAGCCAATCAATGTATAATTTTTTAATAAAAAGTGGTCAATGTTTTGATAAGCAAATTAGAGATGTGAAGCTTGCAGATGGTTTATCTAGGAAAATGGAGGTTTTAGTTACCTCAGTGAATGTGAAAATGTTACATAAAATAATTGAAACTGAATTTATTGTTTTTCCAGATGCTTGTAACAATCAATCTTTATTAGGGATAGATTTTTTGAACAAAGCCAAATTAGTTTTTGATTTTGGTAAATCATTATGGTACTTTTCGGACACGAAGCACCGGAAGTACAGGTTGTTTTATGAGGATTTAGAACATGGTTATAATGAGGTACAGTCAACACCAAAAAAACTGTGATAATGATAGTATGTCACTTAATGATTTAATAAACTCTTTCAGTGATGTGTTCCGAGAGACTGGTGAAGCCACGCAGTATGCAGAGCATTTCATTGATACCGGCGAACACGCGCCAGTTGCTGTTCCGCCGTACCGCATGACACCAGCGCGCGCAGAGGTTATGCAGCGCGAGGTAGAGAAGATGCTTGCTGAGGATATCATCGAGGAGTGTGAGTCAGCATGGTCAGCACCAGCACTATTAGTGCCTAAACGTGATGGAAGTTTTCGTTTTTGCGTCGATTACCGTAAGTTGAACAGTATTACTAAAACAGATACTTATCCAATGCCGAAGATTGATGAGCTGTTACAAAGGACAAAACAGGGTTGTGTTATGAGTACTTTAGACTTAAAATCTGGGTACTGGCAAGTTGCCGTTAACCGGGATAAAGATAAGACTGCCTTCTCGACACCGTCAGGCACTTATCGCTTCAAACGCATGCCATTTGGGTTAAAGAATGGACCAGCTACATTTCAGCGTTTAATTGATCGTCTTTGCTCATGCCCGAAGTTGCAGAATATTACTATTTTAGCTTTTTTGGATGATCTTTGTATAATATCGGCTGATATGGAAGGCCACATAAAGGATTTGCACGCTGTATTTGAAAGACTGCACGAATTTAAATTAAGGGTGAATCGGGATAAGTGTGTTTTTGCACGAGACACTGTCAAATATTTAGGTCACGTGATATCTAAAGATGGTATATCACCTGATGAAGAAAAAGTGAAAGCTGTATTAGATATGAAGAAGCCGTCATCACTTAAACATCTAAGAACCTTCTTACAGACTGCTTCTTGGTTTAGGAAGTTTATACCTGGATTTTCTAAAATTTCAGAACCACTGTCAAGGTTGACTAGGAAACATGAGCCATGGAGATGGGAGACAGAGCAAGATCAAGCCTTCGAGGAGCTAAAAAGTTTGCTGACGTCACCACCCATCCTCATCCAACCTGACTACACCAAACCGTTTGTGCTCAGAACTGATGCCAGTAACTACGCTCTGGGTGCAGTACTTCTACAAGGAGAAGGTAATGATGAAAGGGCCTATTGAATATGCGAGCCGATTGCTCAATCAAGCAGAAAGAAATTATTCAACAACAGAGAGGGAAGCCTTAGCCATAGTCTGGGCTGTGGAACGTTTTCGTTCTTATATTGATGGTCATAAGGTTGTCGTAGGTACCGACCACCAGCCGTTGAAGTGGCTAATGACTGTAAAATCACCATCAGGCAGATTGGTAAGATGGGCACTGAAATTACAAGCATTTGATTTGCATTATGAGTATACACCAGGGAAGGTAAATATAATAGCAGATACCCTGAGCCGTCCCAACTGCGATGAGAACTCCGCAGAAGCATGTGGGATATGTTCAGTAACGATTGACTTACCTGCGAAGAGACCCTCCGAGTTAAGATCAGGTCAGCTTGCAGACCCTGAACTTGCTAAGATAATTAAGAATCTGGAAAGTGAAGAGGAAATTGATGTTCATCGTTGGACGGGAAGAGGTTATATTATGGAGCAAGGAGTGCTCTATCGCTATAATCCGGATGCGGATACAGAAGAACCGCAATTAGTTATACCTGTGGATCAAAGAGAAGAAGTATTAAAAGAATGTCATGACTCTCCTCTGGCAGGTCACCAAGGGATCGAGAGGACATATCAAAGAGTTGCTCAAAAGTTTTATTTTCCAGGGATGCGTCGTGCCATTGTCGAGTATGTCAGAACGTGTATATCGTGTCAGCGCTACAAGGCTGCCAACGACAAGCCACCAGGGTTGTTGCAGACGCCGATCCTGAATCAGAGAAATGAGGTTATTGCTATAGATTTATTCGGACCCTTACCTCCAGGTGATAAGGATGAAAAATGGATTTTATTGGTCGAGGACACCGCAACTAGATGGGTCGAGTTATATCCGCTTCGAGAAGCGACAGCTGAGGCGTGCGCGCGTACACTCATAGAGGAATATTTTCTACGTTTTGGTCTACCGCGTCGCATTATTTCAGATAATGGTGTACAATTTATTTCAGCTGTAATGCAACAGTGTATGTTCGTGTTAGATGTGAAGCAAGAATTGTTACCGCTGTATCATCCTGAGGGGAACCCTGCGGAAAGAAAGAATAGAGATTTAAAAGTACAGTTATCACAATTAGTAGGTAATAAACATAATTCTTGGCCTATATACTTACCGTCTATACGTTTTTCGTTAAATTCTGCACGTTGTCAAACTACAGGAGTTTCGCCAGCGTACTTGATGTTTGCCAGAGAGCTGAGATCGCCTTTAGAAGTAAGAAATGATCCTCGTTTGGTTTTGGAGAAAGAAAATTTCGTTCCACAGATAACACCATACCTAAAACGTTTTCTCAATACGCTAGCTGCAGTTCGCGAGAAGGTCGAAAGTCAGCAGGATAAAAGAAAGGACTATGGTGATCAGTCACGTCGCGTAGGACAAAGTTTTGTTGCAGGTGACTTGGTATTATTGAATTCGCATGTACTAAGCAACAAAGGAAAGGACCTGACATCGAAGTTCGTACCAAAAAGAGATGGACCATACGTGGTTACTAAAAAGGTAAGCCCTACAACTTATATCATAGCACCCGCACAGGACTCCAGTAGGTACTTAGGGAAGTATCACATTAACAGTTAACACCTTACCTGGGTCGCGATTCGGCCCTACCTCAACCTGTAGTTCCGGTGCGGAAACGTGGCCGTCCCCGTCGTAACTTAAATGAGAATAAATGTAATAATGTGTCAGATAGGGAGGAATGTATGTACTCGCCTAATCTTTATGTAACCGATGTAAATTACAATTCTAATGTGGATTTAAATGATAAATGCAATAATGTGTCTGATAGGGAGGAATGTATGTACTCGCCTAATCTTTATGTAACGAATAGAAATTACAATTCTAATGTGGATTCAAATAATGAATGTCATAATGTGTCTAACCAAAGTAGTGTTTCTGTAAATGTTTGTAACAATGATAATGTATGGCCAGCGAATGAGCGAGGACGCTTTCATCCTCTGGAGGGGGAGTATATAGCGAGACAGCGCCCTCTATCGCGCCCTAAGCGCAATGCCTTGCTGCCGGTTAGGTACCGCTAGCACTTAGTTTCTGTCATGTTAGTTCCGTAAACGCCCGCAGGGCAATACTGGTTTGATTGGTACGGGAGTTCCTCTCCCCCCACACCTACCTCACTCTCTCGCTAACCAACCGCGTCCATGTTAAGTTGTTGCTCCGATATAAATAATTATTATCATGTGTTAATTTGAGACAATATACGAAGATATATCTCCAAAAAGTGTTTTGGCTACCTACCAACCAACCCTCACAGTACTAACACTACCCACTCCCAAAGTAGCTACGCTATAAATCTTATTTAGCAGTTCAAAAGTTTGAAACTTTTGATGGTTTAGTTAGGGATTAATATATAGGCTTTTGACTGAATTAGGTATTAACATACCTAACTTTTACTAAAATACTAAGTTAAATACCTTTTGAGTGGGTTTTTACCATTTTCTATTACTAGCCACAATGATTACAAGAGGCAATAATTTTGCCTAGGTTAACTGTCTACAGGTATTACAAGTATGAGTAGGTAATAAGTTTTCTCTTTCATTAAAAATTGGGTATACCTACTTACCTGCCACAGTTAACTATTTGTTAGGTACATAACTAAGTATTTAAGTACTAACCTACTTATATATTTAAAAATTTTGAATATCCATTGAAAGTCACACATTGCATAAGTTTAACTGGTTTAATACATTTGCTCTACTATAGTTAGTGACCAATTGTTATATAGGTATGAAAAGGTAGCTGTATGTCCCATATACTGCAGAATAAATAAATATTTCACATCTCATACATTGATCTGACTCTAAGATATTTACATAAGTACTTATTACATAGGAAACACACATACATGAGTTGTGATATATTCAGTCCGGAGCCTTCATTGCTGGTAAATAAATAAATATTTCACATCACATACATTGATCCGACTCGACTCCGAGATAGGTAACTGAAGCATCTTTGTTACAGATATCAGAATCAATACAGTGGGATTACAAATATTTACATAAGTACTTAATAGAAAACACCCATACCATTAGTTGTGATGTATTCAGTCCGGAGCCTTCATTGCTGGCAAATAAATAAATAAATATTTCACTACACTCGAGCACCTGTGTTACAGATATCAGAATCAATACAGTGGGATTACAAATATATACATATAATACTTGTTATTGTTAATATGTGTTTTCTATGTATTATAAGTATGTGTTTATAATACATAGAAAACGCCTAGACCTGTACAAATAGTCATGTTCATGCACGCAATGTTTGTACTGTGCAGGGATCGAACCCTGCAACCCTTGGATCTAAGGCATCATACACTCCTATTGTTCCAATGCCGTATTAACACTCACTGCGATTAACATACATTCAAATGTAAAGTGAAAGTTCAAGTGGGCAGGATTTGAGGAAAATGAAAATAAAAACAACATCATAATTGAATCATTTATTAAAATAAGTAATAAAAAATAAAATAAATGTTATCCTATTTTAAGGAGAAACTATGTATACTTTTTACGTTGTATTTCGTGTCTGCGCAATAAAGTCTCATATAAATCACAAGGCCATTATAATTATACACACATATTGTGATACTAGTATTGATTAAAAACCATTAACTATTTACATAATAAATGACTACTGAAGCAAATCGTACTTCTCACAGGTTGTCCTAGACTAGTTTTAGCAAATAAACAACTTCGTATAGCAACGAAGCCCGGAAGACTGGAACTGGGTATGTTTTTTCTAGCGGAGTCCTGTGCAACGCTGGTAGACATTCTGCAAGAATAAAGGAGTTTTAGATTGGTATGGTAATAATGTAACAGAAAGAGAAATAATACACAGAAATGATTAGTTCCACAATGTGTAAATTGTAGAAATATGCACATAACTGAGATAAGTTTTTGAAACATGTCACCATTATCCATTTGGTGTGGTTCCTCCGTGGCAAAGGTCGTACGGCAGTCCCTTCATTGTAATTGCCAGACTCGCCAAATCCTCGATCAAGGTTCATGAGTACACTGGGCTCCAAAGTCATGGTTCTGGACCACCAACCAAGAATAACACTGCAAGGATTTGACGACCCATTTGGAATGGTAGTGAATGCTGCCTTTGTTCCAAGGGTTGCGGGTTCGATCCCCGCACAGTAAAAACATTTGTGTGCATGAACATGTCTGTTTGTATTGGTCTGGGTGTTTTCTATGTATTATTAGTATGTACTTATAAAAGAAAAGTATTATATGCATATATTTGTAATCCCACTGTTGATTCTGATATCCGTAACACAGGTGCTTGAGCTACCTATCTCGGAGTCAGATCAATGTATGTGATGTTGTGAAATATTTAATTATAAGGATTACACTTTTGTATACATGTTTCAAACAATTATATTATCTTTATCTTAATGTTTTTTCTTTCAGTAAGGAAATTAGTTATAGCACAGATATTATAGATTCAGTTAAATAACTTTTTGTTAATTGATTACCTCCGGTGAGATGTTCACTTTGTTCAACTCATTCTCCTCTCACAGTCATTCTAGCTCAGCTTTCTATTACAGTTTGGTCCAATGGAGAACTTTGATGTCTTGTTTACTGAAATATTTAATTACAAATGGTTAAATTATAGAAATGATGTTACAAAGTTGTTCTTTCTAAAGTGTAAATTGGAATAGTCATCATCAGCCCATTTAAGTCCCCATCGCTGGGGCACGGGCCTTCCTCAATCACATGAGGGGTAATTGCCATACTCACCTCGCTTGGCAGACGGGTTGGCGAAGGTTTTGATATAAATGCCGAGTTTTCCTTGTCTGGGTGCTGATGATCATGCCAGCAGCTATACCTTAGTCGCCTTTTACGACACCTCGGTAAGAGTGAGGATGGTCTATTCTACTCCGTGGCCGAGTGGTCCCCGGCAGATTAGTTGGAATAGTAATTAATAACAAATAAACTTATTTTGGTAGGATTATGCGACTAACCTAACTTATACTTGATTTTACTTAAGAAAGTAGAGTCTTTAGATAACTATAGAACTTGTATATAAGCATAATACTAATGTACATACGCTTTAAAACAATTTTACAATATTTTAAATATGTATTGAGATTACATATTTATCGTACGTACATACTTAAGTCAATAATTTACAAGTTTTTTTCTAATGTTTCACAGATGGCCACAGATAACTATATGGGCTATGATGTAGAAAAATAGCAAGCTGTCAGATTTTTAAAAATATTTTAACATTTTAATGTTTTTATTATGAAAAATCTTTCTTTCAAACACATTAAACAATAGTCCTTTAATTTAAAAAGTCAAATATCTTTTATTCTTTAAAAATTTTATTGTTAATTATAAATAAAATCAATTCAATTGGTTTTATTTGATGTGGGTCTTTCGGCGACACTATCATCGCGAATATCATTCATTCACGAGAGTCTATGGTCGGATACGTACGAAAGTGTCCCATACGATGGTATTTCAAATTGCCAAACTAAACTACAATTGATTGACTGTCGGCTCGATCGAACGATCGTACGTGGTAACTTGAAATTAGACCCCCAGATCACAGAATATTCCCGCAAGTGTATTGTCTTTATTATAAGTATTGAAATTAGAATCGCGCGCGCGGCGACCGTGTCGATCGGTAGGAAATGTCGGAAACTTGTGTTTGAAAAATTTGCCGTTGGCAGCACTGTTGCGGGCGCGTTCCGTTCCAAGGATTTGCAAGACATTCCCAAATACTTTAGAATTTAAAAGAAACGAAAACAAAAAAGATAAAATATTATTGTGCTATATACTATTTAACCAAGTTAGGCTAAATACGGAACACCTATTTCATTTCTAGGTTCTTCAACTAGTTATCATACAAAAATATTACTTCAACAATTATAGCAGATATTGAGGTTATCTACGTTCCACAATTTAGGACACTATCTATGTCCTTAAATTTGAGCCTCCGATCTCCGATTTAGAAGGTACACGTTTGTATCTACCATTTTTACCAAGCTACCTAGCTTTAGGAAACGATATTTTTACTCAGCAATTAAGTGACATTATAAGTTTCAAATAAAACTATCAAGATAGAATCGCTTTACCCTTTCCTTGCAATACCACGATCCGAATAAACTTTCTACCTGCTACCAATAATTTCTTTCAAATCGCCATCGAGTGAGATGTTCTGAATGCTTCTCATTGTGAACGCCGGCGCAACAATAGCCCATGATCTAGATTAGTGACGCGCATTGTCGCCAAAGGGTTGCTTTTGTGCCGCTACCCGCAAACAACTCCTATGAATTCGCACGGGTTCTATGAATTTGTAAAGAAAATAAATAATAAAGTTTTTGACAGCATCAAACCAATCGTGATTTGACAATTTTGGAGTTCCGTCAGTAACCACGTGCGCAAAAATTTATTAAATGAAATATTCACATCGCCGGTTTCTTTTTATTTTTATTTATTTTGGCCATTACATATCAGAATACAGTTTTATTTTCTATTTACATTAATTTGGGAAAATAAGAAAAAGAATATAACTTTTTCCAAAAATTACTTTGTCGTTTGCCAAAATTCTAAAAAAATAAGGTATGCCACTTTTTGCTATGGGTATTAGATGGTCAAGAGTAATTTCGTATATATCATATTATGGTAAGGATAAAATATACTTTAGTACATCTTTATGTTTTATTTTTTATTCGTGGTGGTCTTCGATTTAAGTATAAAAATAAACTTAGCTTCTGTGGGAATTAAAAAAGGCTAACTATGTATTTAAAATGTAACTGTAAATTCTCATGTTTATTTATATAAAGCGTGTCAATTGAAAAGATGAATCTTCTTTATCAAGATTAAGCCATAAAATGTCTTTCCGACACTTAAATTTATTTATTACATTATAATAATTTAAGCGATTCGATGAAGCCGACAAATGAAGCGAAAGTCACCGTCACGCGATATTGAGTAGCGGAGAGCTTAAACGGTCTTTTGATTTGATTTTATTGTAATTCTTATGTTAATGATTTAATTAATTTTAGTACCTACTGTGCTGTATTATAAAGCTTGCAATTTAGAGATATAGCTCTATTGCCGCCATCAATTGTTTTTGAATATTGAGATATTGTATGGGATTTAATTATTCGGAATAATAAACAAAGATGTCTTAAATAAGATGCTTAGGTATTTTACCATGTTTTTTAGAATATTTTAAGTGACATCATATATTTTTTTGAACATTACATTTTTACTGTTCGGCCCAGCTTTGCCTTTTATTGCCGGTCCGAATTTGTGCATTTTATTTGTGTAATAAGGGTATCTTGAAGTTGTCTTGTATTGACAATATCGAGTTTCATTAATTAATTATTAGTAGCTATTGTAGTTATTTCCTTTTTTTTTATTAGTCTATCCCACTGTAGGGCAAAGGCCTCATCATAGAAATCAAGTTATCGCTACTATGAAGGGATTAGGCTTAATCACCACGCTTGCCAAATGCGGATCGGTGATCACAAACCCGAGTAATGTCCGAAAAATTCGAAACATAGGTACTTTTCGCTCGACCCAGGAATCGAACCCAGGACCCTGAATCACGGCCCAGTACATAAACCACTAGACCAACAGGGCGTTATCAGTTATTTGCTTAATGTTCTTTTAATACTACTAATAATTATTATTTAATATTTTATTCATATAAGGTACTTTTCTTACTTATTTTTTATAAGGAATAGGTACATAAAAAAACTTAAATTAAATAACAAATCTACAAGTTACAACAAACAAAATTGACACGAACGCCAAGAAATAAATATTTACATGAGAGTAAACTTGAAGCAATTACATCTGAAAAGAAAGGTGTTGGTGCAGAGATCGTAATCTTCGCAGAGATGCACCACAATACAACGATAAGATCAAAACTCAGGCCTCATCGGACAAATTGTTATCGGCAAAATCTATAATGTGTTTACAAAACACGTCACTTTCCTAGTGTTATTGTAAACAGAGTTTTGTACCGTGAAATTGATTCTTGTATTTTACAAGAAATGGGAGAGCATGGTGGTCGATGTTGTTCACAGAATTTGAAAAGTAAGGAAGCTGCTGTGACAAATACTGCTCCTTTTAAACTAGTAATAGGAATAATGTGTCTCTAACACCATTGTGTTAAGACACGATAGACACGAGTTGTTGCAATTTATTGTAATGAAAAATGATATTATAATGAAAGTAGCTGGTAAGAGGCGTGTGGGTCAGAGGAAAAAATCATGGCTGTGTAACATCCGGGAGTGGACGGGGATCGTGTGCGCCGCCGAGGTATTTCGCCTCGCTAGAGACCGAGAAGAATATGCTACGTTGACGGCCAACTTCGCAAGTCGGAAAGGCACTTTTAGAAGAAGAAGAAGAAACACCATTTCAATAAAGAAGATAAATAATACGTGTTGACGTGTTTTGAACTTAATTAGGTTATTGAACCTTAGAATTTTTATTCTGAGACAACACGTCCATATTTATAAATATATTGTCTTGATTCCAAACTAAGGTTTTTCCTTTGTAGGTAACCAGGAATTCCGTTGTTCCTGGTACCTTCTCATTAGTTTGACTCAATAAAAAATATTTGATTCACTAATAAAACATTTGTGTTGGTGTGGAAATACGTGATTCTAAATAACACAGCTAAACTTTATATAACAAGTTAAATTGTTAAAATAACTCTGTATGGAATTGGCTAATGTTTACCTGGAGAAAGCAGTAAGATATGTCATAAATATTAATCAAGCAATTCTCAAGTAATATATCATCGATACGCTACGTTCCTTTATAAAATTACTGTTATACCTTCTGATCAACCGAGACGATATACTAAAAGTGGCGTTCCAGCACCTTTGTGGTACCCAACAAGTATGTAATATAGTACTGTCAAACTTTGTATACGGCAATATAAGTATTCTCTATGAGCAGTTAAATTTATATAGGAAAGTGAGAAAGGTGAGCAGGAGGGTCACCTAATGGTCAATGATCACCAACGCCAAAGGACATCCGCCACCTTCAACAAAAATAATTAATTAATACATTCCATCAAAATTAATGGTTATGTAGATCTACATACTGGTAAATTTACAGGCGATTCATACAAGCCAATTTGTTAATTATTTTACCATTCATAAAAATTAACAAGTTACAATAAATTGAAGATTTCCATTTTCACCTCATCGTAAGATTTAAAGTCACGTTAACACGACACACGACAATCAGTTTGTTGAATTCTTATCGATACGTAGTGGTGCGAATTAAATCACATTTTATACTTGAGTGCTGAGTGATATCGAAAGTTTTATTCGAGTTATATCGACAGCTGTCATCGTAGAGCAAAGTATATGTATTCTATGTCGTAGAGTCACCTCAGTCGAGATAAAAGAGAGAGTAATTAATGAAAGCATTTTTTTCCATCATAAATATATCTTAAGAGTAACTTAGTTGCTTATTTGGTCTGGTCCCTGATAATGGTTTCATAATATATGAAACATCTAATTATAGGACATGCTAGGGTCTTTATGCGATTGCGACAGTATATTAATGTGATTTCCGTCTGTACGAGTATATTGCAACATGAAGACCAACAAGATAAAAAACATTACTCGTATCATGATGGTATCAAGAATAATTGTAAAAAATGTATTCGATACTTGCGAATTATCTTGTTTTCTATCACCGCCATCACTGAAGAATTGAGGAATTAGTTTGCTTTTGGTAAAATAGAAATCTCATGAGATAATCCCTTTGTATTAGGTGAAATAGTAAAAAATAACTAAAATGAATCGCGTAGCAAAAGATTCGAATCGCTTCACTACGCTGCGGCTTCGTGCGGGCGATTCATAAACCGTCGTGGTTATAACCCCGGGCAGATGTTTGGATCGGTGTTGGCAAGGTGTCCCGCAGGTCTCAGGTGCCATCAGTGGCACAAGCCACGGTGTCGTCAAATGTACGCGCGAGTGGAAAAGTGGAAGAGATTTTATGGTCGACTTCAGATATAATGGAAACGCGACATGAACGCTTTGAGGATTTATTGATATTGTTAAGACTAGACTAAAATTGTTAAAAAAGTACATAATGAGATTTTTAACCCCGCGAGACTATTTTTAGGGTTCCTTGTAAATCTGCATAATCCTTCACGATTAGCAGAGGATGAAATATTTTTAATACGTAATTTATGATTCACGATAAAAGCAGGGTTTACTGTCAACAACTGCATAATTTTGCAATTTTATTAGCGTATGAACAGCGAAATTATTTAAAGAAATGTCAAGATTTCTTACACATGTAGTACCTGCTGCTAACAATGTAAGAGATAGAATGATAAAATATAGAACTTTATTATAACTTACCACATTTAATTAGTTTTTTTTTTAATTTTCACGCTGCATTGTAACTATAATTATTTTAGACGGAGATTCACACGAAATGTATTATAAGGTACAATATTATGTACTCACATATATTGCTTGACGTTTTGGACACGTTACAGCCGCCATCATCACAGCCAGACTGTTTGGTCCGCTTGTGTTTATCCCCGTCTTAATTAGATAAAGTTGTATTTAATTCATAATATGAATTACGTAAATATGAAATACTGAACGGATAGGTATGAAAACTTTCGTGAACTGACTCGCTAGTTAACGAAAGTTTCCATACTTATCCGTTCAGTACATATTCTTTGTTGATGGTAAAAATCTAAATAATCTAAAGGTTATGTGCACGATAGTACCTGAGTCTCACTGAAGATTTTTTCCGACATCCGGCCCAATATACAGGAGAATGTGCGAAAGTAGCACAAGACAGTAAAAACACATCATATTTTTCTTTATAACTGTGTTACAATGATGCCTTTTTGCGGGCAACTCAACAATCAATTATCGTGTTTCAATTATAACAACGAGGAAGACACATTAACACAAAAATTTAATCACATTTTATTAATCAATAACTATTTATGGTGTAAATACATGACGAGGTTTTGTGGTCCGAATATATCTTTAAATGCGCATTGTTAAACAATAACTAAAGTCAATGGACTTTCGTTTAAACAATTAAGATCATTAATTGAAGCTTTTAAATTTTATAACCCTATTACACATAGCATCATGAGTATAAAGATAATTATGGATGGTGTGGTGGTAAATTAAACAAGAGATATATCAATACCATGCAGCCTTAATTTACTAAATAACATTATTATCGTTAAAACGCTTTTTTTAAATTAAACCTATTTTGGATATTTGTAAATTTGAAAATTATTACTAATAATAACGCTTTAAATGATTTTAATTAATTTATTTATTTTCTTCCACCTAATTCAAATTATTGTACTTCTAAGACCACTTAAATAGTAAATATTCATGTAGAGAGATGTACATCGAACTATAGGACTTATTTTTTTAATATAATATAATACTCGTATTATCTATTCCTCAACATTTTAGCTATATTCATAAAAATCAATTAAATACCACCCGGCAATGCATAATACCGCGACACTGGCCTCCATTCACAAATTTGCACCTTAGCCATGTGCGCGGGCGCACAGATGACAGTCCTCGTGCCATTGCGCAAATAGCGACGAAAGCTGCGATCAGTCGGCAACGATACACCACTTATTGATGATTCAATCCTTTCAAACTATCCTGTCATGGTCGTAAGGACGATCTTCCACTATATGCGATTTAAAGATATAAGATTTTAACAGCGAAAAGTACCTAATTTTAATAAAAAACCTTCTCGCACCGACTCCAGGTTATTGTCAACCGCTGTCTTCGCCAAATTCTTGGTGTGTACTGGCCGGAGAAAATCTCCAACGAGCACCTGTTGGAACGCTGCAACAAAACCCCGATCGACCAGCAGATCAAGCGCCGCAAATGGAACTGGATTGGCCACACTTTTCGAAGGGACTCTGATCATATCCTTTAACAGGCTCTGGATTAAAATCCCCAAGGGAAACGCAAACGTGGCTGTCTCAAACAAACTTGGCGACGTACTGTAGCAAACGATGTGAGATGTTCTTCACAGGCAGGACTTGGAGTGAGGTCAAACGCGAAGATCAAGACCTAACGCGATGGAAGACCACTGAGGACGCCCTCTGACCCAGCTTGGGGACATAGGATAATAATTCAAGTAAGTCAAGTCTGTTTTTACCAATTATACATCATGGAATTGGTTGCTCGATGTTAATGAATTCCAGATTCATAGAATGCACTCATAAGACAAACACAGCAATTTGATGCTATTATAGCATCGATGCTCTATTTGTCATGTATTTATAATATTTACATTGGAAGTATTTACTACTGAAAAACATATTTGGATTTCTACATTAAACGTAGTAGTTTCATTTGAATGTAGTAAGTAAGTAACGTTTAATGGAATATGTTTCACATTCAATCTGATTAGGTTTGAATTGGTAAAATACATAATGAAAAAAATTACAATATGCTAAAATCTTTGAGTACTCAAAAGCTAAAACTTTCATTAGGTAGGTAATTGAATTTTCCGCTAGAGGTTGAAATCGGTCGGACTCCATTATCATCATCATTATACTTTCCGTTATAGCTTAGTATAGCATTATCACTGGATAATCGTCTTTACAACACGGTCAAATAATCGTAGAACTCCGTTTGTGCAAAAACGCGGTTTTGAGCACCCTTTCCCTTTGTGCAACCCGAAACTTTCATATCTATGGAATTTGTACAATTACATCACTCCAGCGCATGCGACGCCATGCCGCCAGGTGGAGACTTTAGGTGCGTACCTACGATTAAATTATTTGAATTTTATACTTTAGGTGACGGGTGGGGCAAACTAGCGACGCCAACCGATTTTAATTTTTAGCTACTAAACCGAATCTATTTTAAACGGTTACAACCTCTGGGCAAACACTTATAATATGTATTAAATAACCATGCACAAAGGAACCAATACTTGTACGCGAAAAATTTTTTAACGCTAAAAGTGGCCACTTTTGGCGGTAATAATTTTTTTGCGTACAAAAAGGGACCCATCATTTGTGCATGGTTATTTAATAAATAGTATAGGTGTTTGCCGAGAGGTTGTAACCCCGAAATGGTTTTAAATAGATCTGGTTTACTAGCTAAAAATTAAAAACGAATGGTGTCGCTAGTTAGGGCTACCCGTCGCCTTAAAGGAATTTACTTGAATCAAAGAGAAAGAAAATTAAAGTAATTATTATCATTGAAATATTTGTATGATGTAATCACTTAGCATTAGGTGAGCCGTCTGCTCGGTCGCCTGCTATAGTGTAAAAAAAAAAACTCTTTAAAAAAAAAAGTACCGAAAATTTAAGAAAAAAAAACAAACATCAGAAACCCCATGTCCATTAGTGGACTTCAATGGGACTGGATGGTGATGTCGATAATGAAATAAATATATCTCCAAAAAATTTTGGATTGGACTCTTGTCAAGGAAATTTGATTCTAATAGTTATTAGGTGTTTTGCTATGAAATTAGCGTTTAATATGGTTTTGTTTTCTTAAAAATTGTGTTTCCTATTAATTATTACATTAAGCATTTTATGTCAACAAAATAAGAGAAAAAAAATCAGCTTTTATATACTAATACAAAATAGAATATCCGCCCGGAAATAATATATGGAACAGCTGATTTTCTTTTTGCTTATTTTGTTGATATAACATGTTAAATGGACATAAGTGACTATGCCTATTATGAGATTTTCGGGATGTAAACGATAAAAAAATAACGGTCTAGAGTACGAAAATATTATCTGATCTGCATTTTACACAAAATTCTCAAATGTTAAAAAAACTGTGTGTGTTTTTGTTATTGTAAGGGTTTATTTATCTTGTTGTTTCTTGAAAATAACGGCAATTTCATATATGAATACCTATCTCAACTGACAGTTTTTGACCGTACCACGGCCTCACGGAAAACCGGCGCCGTGAAGCAGCATTTTGCTGTGTTTCGCTGCGTGAGTGACTGTACTGGAGACCTAATCCCGGGGAGAGAGTGATTTAAATGTCGGCAGCGCACTTGTGACTCCCCTGGTGTCGCGGGTGTTCATGGGCGACGGCAATCGCTTACCATCAGGTGATCCGTCTGCTCGCCTACCACCTATCACATTTTTTTTTTTTTTTTGTTCTATTTTAATCCACGATCAGTCTTTGGACTATGAATGGATGCGTTGATTGTGATAGGCTTGCTGAGTGTGCCCTCCAGTAAGGACACTTCTCCTGGTCCAGTGACCCTATACTCTCTCCTGTAGCCAGAGTATATTGTGCCTTTTTAGGCGATTAGGGTAGTTTTGGGTTTTTAATGTCGCTACCAGGTCATTAGGGTGTAGCGAGAGACGATCTTGGTATTTCTTTGCAGTTGATCGTATTTCCTCCTTGACAGTGCTCATCTGTAGGTTTTGGTGGATTTCCGTGTTTGTTACGAACCAAGGGACGCCGGATATGGTGCGAAGAATGATATTTTGTAGGCGCTGTATCATTGCTATATTCGAGTCACTGGCACTTCCCCATAGTTGTATGCCATACATCCAAATTGGCTTTAGTAGTGACTTGTAGATCAAGAGCTTATTATCTACAGAGTTGTTTGTTTCTTCCTAACAACCAGAGCATTTTCTTGTATTTTATGTTTATTTCCTCTCTCTTCGATTTAACATGGTTCTTCCAGGTGAGTCTACGGTCGAGATGCAGGCCAAGATACTTAATATGATCAGTATGGGGCAGAGTTTTTTCTTGTAGGCGAACTGAGGGGCAGTCTCCTCTTCTGAGTGAGAAAGTTATGTGTGTGGATTTAGTAGCACTGGCCTTGATTCTCCATTTTGTTAACCAGTTGCCCACCTCATTCAGCCCACTCTGCAAGGTACTGGAAGCCACTACAGGACATCTATTGCTGGCTATTACTGCAGTGTCGTCCGCGAAGGTTGCTGTAACTGTCCCATTGGCTTCAGGCAAGTCTGAGGTAAAAATTGTGTACAGCACTGGACCGAGCACTGATCCTTGTGGGACACCTGCTTCTATGACATGGAATCCAGAGGTCTCTCCTGTTTCTCTAACCTGGAATAACCTGTCTGTCAGGTAGGATTTCATTAAGAGATGGTAGCTATGTGGAAGAGAAGTTTTGATCTTACAGAGTAGGCCCTCGTGCCACACTTTATCGAAAACTTGCTGTACATCTAGGAATGCTGCGGAGCAGTATTCCTTATTTTCCAAGGCTTTTCTGATCTCATCAGTCACTCGGTGCACCTGTTCAATTGTTGAGTGGTGCTGTCTAAATCCAAATTGGTGGTCCGGTATGACTCCCTCATTTGCGAGTATGGGTAATATCCTCTGTAGTAGTACCTTCTCTAACACTTTAGACAAAATCGGCAGAAGACTAATTGGTCTGTAGGATTCCACTTCGTTCTCTGGTTTACCCGATTTGTGGATCATGATTATCTGCGAGACCTTCCACAAAGTTGGAAAGTGTTGAACTCTAAGAATGCCATTATAGAGTGTGGTTATAAACACGATAGCCTTCCTGGGCAGGTTTTTCAGCACTTCCTTCGTGATGAGGTCATAGCCCGGTGCTTTACGATCTTTAAGAGACCTGATAATTCTCCATACCTCTTTTACTGTTGCTGGTTGCGGAGGCAATACCATCTGATACGGTTGATTTAGGACAACCTCAACAGATCTTTCCGACTCTTCATCTGTCACATTGTTAGGTTTAAAGACTTTCGCTAGGTGTTCGGCGAATAAATCAGCCTTTTTTTGTGCAGATTTAGCCCAGCTGCGGTCATCTTTTCTTAACGGACATTTGCCCTGTTGTGGTTGGTTGCTGTTAAGTTTCTTGGTAAATTTCCACAGTGAGTAATTAGTGGCCGCTGTTGGAGTAAGTGACTCTATCTTAGCCTCTAGTGTCATGTTGTGCCACTCTTTTAAGAGGGATTTCAAGTCTTGGATTGCTCTGTTGAGAAATCGTCTGTCTTCTGCGTTTCTGCTCAGTTGCCAAACACGACGTGCCCTTCGTTTTTCCAGAATACATTTTTTAATGTCCCATGGCAGGTTCTCTGTATGGCTCCTTGGTTTTAGTATGGGTGTGTTTTTCCAACAAGCTTCTTGTATGAGATCAGTAATATATTTTGTTGCTTCTTCAATGTCATGTGGCGTTTTAAGTGAGACGTGAAGATTTATTTGATCCTCTATATATGTTCGAAAAGACTCCCAGTCAGTCTTATTATTGGTCAGTTGGGGTTGTCTATCAAATTCGACTATCATGGTACTTATTGTGAGTAGTACAGGTGAATGGTCTGAAGAACCATCTAGGCAAGATTCCGATTTCAGATAAAGATGGCATAACCCTTTGACAACAAAGAAGTCAAGCAGATCAGGAACTTTGTTCCGATCTGTCGGCCAATATGTGGGCTGGAGCGCAGAAGCGGTGCGTAGATTATTGACAGATATGCTGGCGTATAATTGTCTTCCTCTGGTAGTAGTTAATCTAGAACCCCAACTATCATGTTTGGCGTTCCAGTCCCCACCGACAATAAAGCGACTACCCAGTGTACTAAAGAAAGCCGAAAACATGTCTCCTGATATCGTATGTCTTGGCGGGCAGTAAACTGCCGCTACATTAATGTAGCCACAACTGTCCTCAACAGATATGGCAGTAGCTTGAATAGGCCCTGTTCTAAATTCAGGTAGGAGGTGGTGTTTGATTGTCTTTCGTACTATCACAGCCGTGCCGGCGTGTCCTGTACCATCCGGGTGAGTGGTGACATACGTGTGACAACCACGAATAATCACCACCTATCACATAAAAAAAAATGTTACTTTATTGAGAAGTACATACTCATACTCTGAAAGACATTATTTGATTTCTTCGGTGCCAGTTACTAATTTATTTTATTTTTTTTTATTTTCGCCTAAGAGTGGTTCTTAGATCAGTAGTAAGTAGGTTAACCTAAAAACGTTATTTATATTTTCCGAACATATTTGTCCGTTTCTCGGCGGCTCGCGGCTAGGTCATTTATGTCCCATGATGCCTTCCCTATTAATTCGTCAGAATTTGAATGACAATGGCAGGCGTAAAGCAAACAACCGCATGGGACCAAAATATTTCACGTCGGGACGTTTACACTAGTGTTAACGAGCCATCCCCCTATAAAAGTTTTGTGCCCACACATAAATCTTGAATAGGGATGTACCAAACAGTCTTCATGAAAAATCGACTAATTTACAATCGATTTTTTCTTATTCTCAAAATAATATTATTATAAACATACTCGTCGCTTCATCATCATCAGCGACATCTTTGAATTTTTCGATTTTTATTATCAAGCTCTAGCATAAAAATACGGTTATTTTATCAGCCTTATTTATATGGTCCTCGAGTGGAGGCCACGTACAGGAAGTCGCAGCCGTGGCAAGCCCCCCACAAGGTAGACCGACGATCTGGTGAAGGTCGCGGGAATCCATTGGATGTGGGCACAGGACCGATCTGTGTGGAGAACATTGGGAACTATTGGCTGAAATGATGATGATGATAAATAGTTTTTTAGATCTTCGCGTTGCCTTATGACTATAATGTATCAAGACGGGAATTACCACGACATTTATTATGTGATACAACTTTGTGTACAACTTGTGCGGATAAAGAACGGGATCAGAAATGGCGGCGCATCTATTCACTTCTCGCTCGCATACCCACGAGTGCGAGTATAGACGCAAATAGTGTGCGAGCGTTATTTTTCGTGTGAGTGAGGCTACCGAAGGCCCAAGGGGGGGAAGGGGAAAAGGTTGGCAGCGCACTTGTGACTCCACTGGTGTTGCGGGTGTCCATGGGCGGCGGAATTGCTTACCATCAGGTGATCCGTCTGCTCGTCTGCCACCTCTCATATTAAAAAAAAAACAGGGTTTCTGATAAGTAAGTAGTAACTTATTTTTTAACGATTAATAAAAATCTTTTTGTCGAATTTATGTTTTCACATCTCTAGTGATGACTGGACTGTGGAAGACGGCTCAATGCAAACGTATAAATATTGTGTATTAATGAAATATCTTTATTGCACTGTAAAATGTAATAGGTGTGCTTCGCATCGGATTATGTAGTGATTTACTGGACTACGTATAACGATGTAGATACACTCTGTTGCATATGCTAATGTTTTAATTGACAAGTGGCTGTTAAAACTCGAGGCGTTTGGAGAAGGTTATCAATATTATGTTAAATCGAAGAACAGTTACGGCTTAACGACTTAGGGACCTTCAAGAGAGGAGCGTACTCTTTTTTAAAAAGGCCGGCAACACTTTAGCAATCCTCTGAATTCACGGATGTTCTTAGGCGGCGTTGATTACTTTCCATCTGGTGACTCGCTTGCTCGTTTGTCCGCCTGCAGCATAAAAAAAAGAACAGTTAGCTATTATACTAGTGCAATGTAGACGGTCTTATTGCTAATAGCGATCTCATCCAGATGACCTCAGGGCAGAGGAAAAGTATAGAGAATTGAAAAAGGGTAATGCAGTGCAAGTAAGAGAAGGAAAAAATTACATTGTATAAATATAGTATATACATAAATATATACTAACTATAAATAATAGAGTATTTCGTAATAAATAAATGAATGTGAGGACTGTTAGACCTCGCTACTGGTTTTTACAAATGGTGACGTTTTTTTTTTATCTCCTGACTAATGCATTTCGACGATACTATGAAAAAGTTTGTAGCCATTAGGTGACATAGTTTTCGATACTAATGTGCCAGTTACTCATATCAAAACATTTCAAATTTTTTACCCATTGAACCTCCGCGAAACTAAGATTTGTCTCTTTTGCTATCTTTTCTTATCGTTTGCGGTAACGAACTAATGCGCTTTTGTTGTCCTTTTGTGAGTGAAATGTATTTCTTTGTCAGTGTGTGTGTGTGTGTTTTTTTTTTGAGCGAAAATTACTAATAAAATTGATTTTGTAAACATATTTATTTCACTAATTCTATTCTTAAAAAGTGATGAGTTTTAATGTAAGTGGGTGGGGGAACAGAGGACAACCGGAAAAGAGATGGATTGTGTTAAGAATGACATGATGGGAAAAGGGGTAGATGATTCGATGACGAATGACAGGGACGTATGGAAAAGGAAAACATACTGCGCCGACCCCAGATAACCTGGGAAAAGGGCAGGAGGATGATGATTTATTTGACTAATTGCGTTTCGATGAATATTTTTTTAATACATTGATAACCAATATGTTGCACCGCACTGCGTTAGTCATTTACAAAAATATGTTTGAAAATCGGTTAACAGATGACACAGCTGCTTAAAACACAGTTCCTTTAATTTACAGAATGTCAGCCAATGGTCAAAAATAACCAAAAATAAAAAATATCATTAAGAAGTTATCATGAAACATAATTATGAAAACTTATTCCAATCTCTATGATTTAATTTTACGCACCTTAAGTGTAAAACTGATAAGCTGTAAGGTCGTTTGCTTAAGTGGTCGATATCTAAGAGTGAGGCTGGGAAGTTATTTTTTTTAATTAACACATTAACAGATATCTTAATCTGTTTGGCGCCAATACTGAGTCGCCACCCTTTGATAAGGTAGGATAACTTTATCGGGATGCCCTCAGGGTTAAAGGGATAGTAATGGTGTGCAAAAAAATCCATCGGTGCCTATTTAATTAATGGTCTTTCAAGATATATTGTTTTAGAGTTGAGACCACCCTTCGCCAAACAGTTGGGTACCGTTATACTTCTTAATCCGTTCTTTTTTGTGTAATAAACTGGATATTAATTGATACTTTGATATAATATTACGTTGATTTGGGTGATCGGAAGTAAGCACTGATATAATTGATATATGTTTGGGCATGTGCACATTAATTATGTAACCCGTATCCAAAAAAAAAAGTTACTGTGATTGAACCATGAAGATGTATTTACAATGCCAACTCTCTCTTTGTTATACAATTTAGATTTGAAGTAATTCTTACACTAATATTAACCAAATTCATAATTCTCTTCGACATATGTATATTGATACATCGATATGTATCGGAAGAAAATTATGAAGAACTAGCTGACCCGACAGACTTCGTCCTGTCAAAAAAATTGTAATGTGGCAACAAATATGAACTTTATATAATAGCAATAAAACTCAAATTGATTCTACGTTTTAGTTAGAAAACGTTTGTATGTGAAAAAGAAAAGGGCTGTTTTTAGGGTTTTTCCGAAAATTATTCGATTTTTTCTCGCCGTAAGAACCATCCTTGGACTTCAACGAACATTTAAAAAAAAGAATTGGCCAAATTGGTCCAGGCGTTGTTGAGTTATGCGCTTACCAACACATTTTGCGATTCATTTTTATATTATAGATATCCTATACACGATTTTTTTTTCTTCACTTTCATTGTATTTATCATCATCAGCCCATTTAAGTCCCCACTGCTGGGGCACGGGCCTCCCTCAATCACATGAGGGGTAATTGCCATACTCACCACGCTTGGCAGACGGGTTGGCGAGGGTTTTGATATAAATGCAGAGTTTTCCTTCTCTGGGTGCTGATGATCATGCCAGCAGCTTTACCTTAGTCGCCTTTTACGACACCTCGGTAAGAGTGAGGGTGGCCTATTCTACTCTGCCGGGCACCACACGGCCTCATGCCAACAGCTTTACCTTAGTCGCCTTTTTTTTGTATTTATAGGTAGACTCATTTATTCAGCTACTAATTGTGAGAACGAACAAAAATCCACAGATCACAAAGCGTCGATGTACTACCACATCGACCCTTGACCCTGACCAGCCATAAACAAGTGTTCAATTATTTTCTACAAACAAGATCCCGAATCGTATATTGCAACATCTCTAAATTAAATCCGAATAATTACCGATACGTGGGAAACAGTTTCCCTGGAGCAATCGCCATAAGGTGCGATGATAAATCACTAACAACCTGCAAGATTTATATGGCTTAAACGGGTAATTATATCTGAATAACGAATATATTATTGTATATGGTATTTGAAACTATATACATGTTCTGCATGTAAAAGTAAAGCACTATTATTAGTGGTCAAGCTCTTGCATATTACGTAGAGTTGGTCTTTAGCTGTGATCAAAGTAAAGTTTTCGTGCTATTCGCCACTTTTTTTAAAAAATGTGTACTATATTAGTTATTTATGATGGTAGTTTTTTAAACTTTTATTAAATATATTAGAATGTTGAGCGGTAGAAATTGCGGACAACAGAGCGGTGGGTAGGACCGTTGCGAGTGGTGAGCACTGAAAGAAGCCTATACCCTGGAGTGGGGTCATAATACGATCTGATGATGATGATGATAAGTCCTGTCTACGCCAGTGTTTCCAAACGAGATGACGACACATCAAGGGAACCAATAGGAAGAAAATATGACGTGATCAGCGGCGATTCCTATTGGCCCGCTATCGCGCTATACATCGCGTCAGCCGGTGTGCCCTCCGCCCTCCGGACCATACACTTCCCCTCAGCACTTACAACGATTCATATCTAACTGCTTGTAAAATTCAATCAAATTAAACCTAAATCTACTTCCAAAAATCATCTTTTATTTGTCTAAAGCGTAGACAAGTCCACTTCCAAAGACAATCAATGTCCTGTGACTTTTACTCGCTACTAAAACCTGCCTGATTTGAATTGAAATTGTAATGTTACGTTTCCCTTTAAAAGTGTCAATCTAATTATGCCACCCTTATGGCTCCCACTTTCAAAGCAATACCACACAGAGCCAAGCTTTTACTATCAGAGCCCCATCTCTATAAGCGCTAACTTCACAAACTCTACTACATACTAAGAACTGGAGAGTTAAATCGTACTGAAAAAGACATCAACGCACGCAAAAATAAAGATGGTCGCTGGGAAAAAATAAATCATTACATTTTCGGCTTTTCGTTTAAGTTTCTAAAAATATTATCTTTATGTAATATTTCATATTTATAATGTCATATTATTATTAAACGGATCTGATTTTATAATTGACTCATGTGTACAACCGCTAGAATATCCACACCGATTATTTAGTCTCTAATTAAGGCATACTTTGTACTATGATTACTGATGATGGTAGATCCCTATCAATATTTATTTATTTATTAGATAAGGCTTACCAACTAAATACATACAGGCAATATATATTAAAATATCAAAACTTTTCTTATATGTACTTAAATTAAAGGCTGAGCACAACATTGCTATATTAAAAAACCATTATAAAAAAAAATTAAAACTAATACGACTTATTCTACAGATTTTTTAAATTTTCTAAGATACATGTCTTAAAATTAGTAATTTTGTCACTATAAATATCAATATCGCTATTTTGAAAAGCAGTATTAAAAGTTTTGAGCAAACAATTTATGAGTGAGGAACTACCTATACTTATTTTCCCTTAATACAATTGAAAATGGCCTATAATTGTGTAAACGAGAGATTCTAGGGACCGATGTGTTAATTTGTGATAAGAGAGACGGAGACGAACACTTCATAATAATTATAATAATAATTTTCACAACATCGCATACGTTGACCTGATTCCGTACTAATCATTTTCAGACAACATAGGAACACAAATATATACTTAAATACATATATTACACCCAGACACCGAACAAACACAAATGTTCATCGCACGAATGTTTGTCCATGGTGGGGATCGAACCCACGACCTTTGACGTAAGAGGCAGGGTCACTACCAATTGCGCCATCCGGTCAGTCATTGATTGATGATTCAACAAATCATATAGGAACATCATGGAAAGCTGCTCGTTCCTTTGCCGTAGAGACAACAAGTTAAAATGGTTTATTCGTGCAATTATCAACAAGAAATACCCCTGTGTCTGTTACCTAGTACACCCAGACCCGATAGTGATTTAGGCCCATATGCATACAGAATATGAATGATAAGCAAAATTTAAAATTAATAAAATGTTGAACGTGTGTTTTTGATCGTGGGAGAGCCACGCTTCGACATTGAATGGGCTGGCTCGACCGGAGTGATACCACTGTCTCACGGAAAACCGGCTTGAAGCAGCATTGTGCTGTGTTTGCTGCGTGAGTGAGGGTACCGGAGGCTCAAAAAGATGTCGGCAGCGCACTTGTGACTCCACTGGTGTCGCGGGTGTCCATGGGTGGCGTCCATGGGCGGTGGCAATCGCTTACCATCAGGTGATCCAGCTGCTCGTCTGCCACCTATCACATAAAAAAATCGTAAACTAAAATAGTACCTACCTAAATTAATGAAGCTTTTGTAAAAAAATACAACATTCTAAGGTTTTTTTACCAAATTTTTCAACAAGTATGTTACAGTTTCACATAATTCTCAAAAAGGGTTATTATGTCGGAACTAATATAATTAAAAAAACGACTGACGTCCATATTTCACGGACTGTTACAAACTTTGATATATTAGGGCAATTATAGAGAGAGAAAAAGAAAAAATAAATAAAGACAAAAATCGCTAGCCTCGAGCCTACTTTGAGGAGGGCCACTGTTTAGGTCATATTTAGATTTTTTTTTTACTATAGTAACCTAAGAAATGTTGGCATACTGCAAGGAAAGTATCAGTAGTTGACCGTGGGTGAGCCACGCTTTGGCATGAATGGGCCGACTCGACCGGAGTGAACTACGGCCTCACAGAAAACCGGCGTGAAGCACTGTGCTGTGTTCCGCTGCGTGAGTGAGGGGGTACCGGAGGCCTAATACGGGGGAAAAGTGGGTTTAAAGGTTGGTTGGCGCACTTGTGACTCCACTGGAGTCGCGGGATGTCCATGGGCGGCGGCAATCGCTTACCATTATTAGGTGATCCGTCTGCTCGTCTGCCACCTATCGCATATAAAAAAGTAGGGAACTTTTATAATTGTACAAAAATTCAAAAATGTATGAGCCGGCAAATTATTAAATCACTTTTATGCTAATGACAATATTCTTAATGTAAAAATTATTGACGGTTTTAAAAAAGTGTAGAGGTTAATATGGAGATCTTTATAATATGGTACAAAAACATTTTGACTATTTATGGAAACATCAATCCTCGGCTCGGGTCAGATACTAAGATTTTATGTTTAAAAATTCTCTGGAACTTGGCTCTCTAGTACCCCCATGCCTCGGAAAGCGCGTTATTCCGTTGTTCCTGCACCTGATCCCTCTCTGGTCATGTTATATAGGTCCCCCATGAAAATATGAGTAAGGATATAATGCACTAATGTTTGCGCACACACTTGTGCAATATTTCCTGCGTCCGATGGCTGATCGCTGAAATGAACATTTGAACACTTTGATGTTTTTTTATGTGATACAGGAGCAGATTGATCAACTGATGGTAAGTAATGGACAACATTTCAAAATTGCTAAGCTCTGAAACAAAAAATACCAATTCTTTGTTTACTTTTCCGCTGCTCGAATATATATTTATTCATTTTTTATATTGCTTATTTACTGAGAAAAAAATTTAAAACTAAAAAACGTAAGATGACGTCATCGGACGGCAGAATGTAAAATATTTCTTTGCTTAGCACATAATAGTTTTAAATTTACGAAATGCCAAACCCATGACATGTAAGTGTCAAAAAAAAAAACAACTTGTCAACGTTGAATGTATGAATGACGTTGACAATGTTGACACTAGTATTATTTACCTTTGACAGTAGTACTTTTTTTTATTAAAACAATGATAAGCAAAGGAATATCGCTGTATTCAGCCGTCCGATGACGTCATGTCATTTGGCGCTTACGTCTATTTAGAATAAAAATAATTTCAATAATTATTTTATGCATGAAAATGGACAAATTTTGAAAAAAGAAAAAATATGGGTCTGTTCATTTTATGTCTATTTTCATATAAAAAAACAATATGAACATGTTAAAAATATGAAATGTTGTCCATTGCTGCCACCCATGGACAGGTGTCCAGCTACACCAGTGGAGTCACAAGCACACTGTTTGAAGTTTCTCTGATTTATTTTTTATTTTTTTGTTCTTGTCCAGTTAAATTCTTGCTCCACATCCAAGACATTCTGTACATGTTAATTCTGTGGCGTAAAGCAGCGCTGTGCTGTGTTTCGTTATATGTGTGAGGGTACCGAAGGGGGTTTATAAGATTGTCAGCGCATTTGTGACTCCATTATGTTGCTTACGATCAGGTAACCCGTCTGCTCGTCTCCGCCTGACATTCATCATTATCATCATCAGCCCATTTAAGTCCCCACTGCTGGGGCACGGGCCTCCCTCAATCACATGAGGGGTAATTGCCATACTCACCACGCTTGGCAGACGGATTGGCGAGGGTTTTGATATAAATGCAGAGTATTCCTTCTCTGGGTGCTGATGATCATGCCAGCAGGTTTATATTAGTCGCCTTTTACGACACCTCGGTAAGAGTGAGGGTGGCCTATTCTACTCTGCCGGGGACCACACGGCTCATGTGCAAATGGATTGAAATTTAGATTACTGGTTTTGTTCTCTACTACGTCTTCTGGTATCCGCAAGATCTCATTCTAATGATTTATGTTCTACCGTTTAGAGAGGGCACTAAACGCCGCTTGTTAGTATTCAAGATAGATTTGCATTTAATTAGGTGCATTAGAATTTTGTATCCCGTGGTATACCGTATCGGACTTGATGTTCGTGGGATTTTAGGTACAGTCAAAGAACTAAAAGGTTCGTGAGTTTTCAAATTGATTCGTTTGATATGCTATGAGCACTCTTTACATTTCGTAAATTTGTCAGAGTAGTACCTGTTGCACAGAAAAGTATACTTAACTGTTAGATCAGAAAGTTCAGATTTGCTTGAGCAACATTGATTCCTTTTGATGTAAAGAAAATTTAAAGAAGGTTGGCAGATCATCTTAAAACGGTATGTTGGTATGACTGATTGTTGTGAAAATTTACCTTAAGGTGATGAACCTTTTTATTCTCTGTGTACCGTACATAGCGTTTTTACGATAGGTGTTAAGCTACAATGGGTACAGTAACGGATAAAAGTATTTTCCTCCTCCTCGTCTTAGCGTGTACTTCCAAGTTGCGTCCAAAGCTGTTGCTTTAGAGCTCGGGGTACACTTGGTCCATCTTGATTTGGAGAGTGTGGTATTAACAATTTGGAGAGTGTGGAAATTACAATGAAGCGACTGTAGTCTGACCTTCGCAGCTTTAACAGACCAACTGAATCATGGTTACACGTTTCAGGAGTGATCCGTAATGTGCATGTTTCCTCACGATGTATTCCCTCGAAAGAAAAGTAAGAAAAGTAGAAATACGACTAACAGTTATTTAATTAATTTAATTAATTTTGTGAGCAATAAATCTGAGTGAGTACTGCTATTGTACAAAATAAGAGAAAAATTACTATTATTATTTTTTATGTGAAGGATGGCAGACGAGCAGTTGGATCACTTTAGGTAAGTAAATTGCCGATGACTCATAGACACCCGTAATACCAAGGTTCCCCTTCCAAACAAAACACAGCTCAAGTGCTGCTTCACCCTGGTTTTCTGTGAGATTGTTCAGTTGATTTATGCCGAAACCTGGCTCTTTGATAGGCAATTTTAATGTACAAAATCATTTTATCTTCTACTGTATCGATTTGAACGCTTACTATAAAATTTAGGTTTTAGCGCGAACCGTGCGTTACTATGCGCTGTGTTTCTCCTTTATTTGGATGCAACAGGTAGCTATATCTCATTTTATATACATGTTATAGACATTTTATTTTATTTGATTTGATTTTGGACATGTATTTTTTTTATCTCAATCTTTTTTTTAATATTTCTAAATCTTTTTGCAAATGATTTAATTCTTAATTGTATTTAATTTATAATATATTTTTGACTGCAAGATTGACCTATTGATTAATTCCGATTTAATTATATACTATAATGCAATAATTTTGACATAACACACTATTGGTATTTGTATTTAACGATATGACTTGTTGACGCTTTGGCGTGACTGTCAATCCTTCAAGAAAATTTTATATAAATAAATACATCTCATTCATTACGGGACGTCTTTGCAGTAAGGCCCCTGAATCAATAAACTGTGTCGCATAGAATAATGAAGAAATTGAAATATCATTTAGCAAATTCTCATATCACGTAATTCATAAACCCCACTTCACCATTCGTAGGTATTCTCAGACCGTTTATTAATTTTAATGTACATAAGTAAGCACAACAATGCATCTCCATATATTGTAAATCATTGGTATGAAATAAAGTGCGCAGGCATTGTGCGCAGATACCGCCGAGGCACCGTCAGCTCCCACGGTAAGGGCGCTTCAATCTGACAATATTAATAGTGCCGCATATTTAAATTATTTAAGTGCTTACTAATAAACGGCGGTTTGGAAGATTTCCCAGGGCTGTTGTTGGGTAAGAAAAGTTGCTAGTTAAATTCAGGAAAAATAAAAAAATAATAAAAAGCATTTTGTTTGGTGCCAGTATATGCCACATTAGCCGAAAGAGGCGTCATGCCATATAACAAAACTGATTTATTTATTTTATATAATCAGAAACAGTTCGAAACATGCGGGTTCCTCAAGATGTTTTCCCTCACCGCTGAGGTTATGGTAGAAATATGGTTAGACCTCATCTTCACTTAACATCAGGTGGGATTGAAGGTCAAACTGTCTTTGGATCTCATCCCTTCTATGAAAATAACTTCGTCAATGTCAAATTATTGATAACTTGGGTAGACAACTGTCGAAGTCAGTTAATGTCACTCAATAAAACTCTGGTGTTTAGCGTTTTATTGAACTACATATTCTGCCGCGACCTTCTTAACTGAAATAAAGTAATATACAATTGGCTTTTCACGCTGATTAATATTACGGATGGCAACCCTTGAGTAAACAAGGGCCTTGGCGTAGGAAAGACAGACGGAGATGAAACGATTTAGGGGATTGCGAAAGGAAGATCGGAGAAAAAAATAATTTATCACGTAGAATAATATCCTCGAGACCACCCACTAAAGGCTGTGTCTTTATAATTCCTTATTGTTATCTATTTATAAATTAGATGCGTCGAATTAATTCCTGTGATATATTGAAATTTCATAAATAAATAAATAAATTATTTATTGGCTAAAAGTAGTGTCAATTTACATAGTCAGTGACTTGTGCACGCAGGCCTGTGTTGCAGAAGTCTATGAGTGAGCTAGTATACCTGTAATACAATTTCACTGCAGGTTTAAGCGTATTGCTCGAGTTCTTTTAACTGCCAAAAAACAAAAAAAAAACAAAAAAGTGCTAACAAATTCAACTTAAATCAAAAATATTTTTGAAGATGACTCGTGTCTTTCTAAGAATAACAAAACGATACATACTCTGATGTGGTACGTAATGAATAGGTATGCAGGTTTTAAACATGGTTGGAATAGAACCTTTTTTAATTCCAAAAAAATCGTAGTTATTTTCCAGCATTTTTTCTTCCGGCTTATTTGGAAATCCAAATCCATCTTTCATTAAAAAATATTGCCCATTTATATACACAAATAAGATTTTATGTTAACATTAGAACACCTAGGTACATAAGTTGGCAATGAAAACTCATTACATTACAAATTAATACTCATAATACTGTATGGGGGCAGAGAGCCCACTACTCGGACCGGAACCAATTAATGGCGTTCCAGCCTGCTTGGTCAGGTTCGAGTTAAAAGAGTGGGAGCATAAGCAAAGCACTGAATTCTGGAAAAGACTACCTCGACTAGAACAGTTTAAGGCGTTGATACAGGCGTTCGATCAGAGACGAGCTGTAGAAATAATAAAACTGAGTAGAGGACATGTTAGGGCACTCACTCGGACCCTCACAGGGCACTGCAAATTAAACAAGCACCTGCACAACATGGGCCTTTCAGATACCAAAATCTGCAGGTTCTGTCGCGAGGACGAGGAAACGATTATCTACATCCTCGGCGAGTGCATAGCGCTGCACCGCTGCAGAAGCCGGCACCTGGGAGCACACATGATCTCAGCTGACGAGATCAAGAGCTCCCCCATCAGCTCCATTCTCGGGTTTATCCTGGAACTGGAGCTACATGAGGTGCTGTAATAGGTTACGGGGCTGCCACAATAGATCATCTACTGGTCGCAGTGACTATGAGACGCAGGGTTCACCCCATTCCTATCAAATTATAAAGAGAAAAATAACTGTATGTACCTATTCTCTGGCTAAAATGCATACATATTAGATATTCGTATAGGGAAACCAGAAAAACTTATGATGGCAATATAAACATTTTTGAGGTTAACGTAGAGAATTTTTAATTTCTACACATCTCAATTTAATTCTTTTTCAAATATTTATTTAATAAATAAATTAAATAATGTCAAAAAATTAAGTCAATAGTATTGTAATCGTTTTATGGCTTACTGAAAACGTTGCAGTGTCAGGAATTCGCAGCACTCCTCGGATTAACGAATGCTCCTTGCTACCTTACCATAGCGGAACATACGGCCAGCCTGACTGATAAACATTTGTTTTTGTCGGATAGATGGTAAGTATTTGCCGTCGGCCTTAGACACCCGCAACACCAGTGAAGACACAAGTGCGCTGCCAAAATTTAAACCCCCCTTTCCCCTCGGATTGGGTCTCCGGTACCCTTACTCACGCAGCGAAATACTATAGTACAAATACAGCATTTTGAATATAATTTAGGCAAAAAAAATCTATCTTTTCGCAAATTTTATGGAACCCAATAGTTTATTTTTACTTTTATCTGAAAATATTTATTTCGTCAGCGCCGATTATTAATTAAATTAATAATCGGAATAGACGAAATAAAACTTATTTATTTAAATCTTTCCAAAATATTCAACTTGTTGCATCGTGCTTAATAGGACAACACTGTTGTTCATGTTTTAATGTAGGTAATGTACTTAATTTCATTTATTTGAAAGGTAATTAAATTTTGGCCTAAGTTTAGTTCTATTCTTTTCTTCTTAATATTGCTTCCAATGGTAATATCATTTTATTAACACATTCGCTACCATTTTTTGTCTGAGTCAGAATTACTCAATCTGATTGTACTTTTTAGTCGAAAAATCGCAAACGGCACCTGTTATGGTGAAGCAATCACTGCTATTTGTAAATAGCTTACTATTTATGTGGTTCCGATCTTGCAAAAAACATTTTAACAAGCAATTAGTAATTACTTGTTTGTTGTTCGTAGTCAGTATCTGCAACGGAGCGACTATTTTTGAATTACGCATGAGTTTTTTCTTGAACGGCGGAAGAGCACTAAAAACTCTCGGACTGGCGTGGATCAAAAAACAAACGTGTTAACACAGTCTTTATGGTTTAATTAAAAGACACACAACCATAATGTTACAGCAATATGACTGTCGAAGTCGATGGTAGGTCTTGCGAATTTAAAAGGAAAAACTATCATACTATCATCATTATATGAAAGTCCACTGCTGGACTTCTCTACTCGGTTAGGGGTTTTTATGTATAAGATAACAGATTAGTAGACGGATCACCTGATGGTCAGCGACTGTCGCCACCCAAAGAGTCTTGTATTATTTTCATTTACCAATAGAATAGATTTAATAATACTACATTATTGCTCAATGGTGAATTAATGAATGTATACTGCATTTATTTCGACACACATACTTATATAAAACATGAGAGAAATAGAAGAAATACACAATTTTGACGTTACAGTACATAAAACTCTGGCGTACTCTTTTTTTTAAATACCGGCAACACATCAGCGATCTCCCTGATTTTGCGGATGTTCAATGGCGGCGTTGATTACTTTCCATCAGGAGACTCGCTTGCTCGTTTGTCGCCTCTAGCATAAAAAAACAAAACAGTAACAATAAGTACATGCATGAAAATTCGTGTGCCGAAATAAGCACCCGCTCAGCATAATGTCGTGCCGTGATAATAATTGGTGGTTATCATTAATATTATTATTTTTAGGTGAACTATCGATAGTCAAAGCATCGACCATTCCGGTAACACTATCAAAAAGCTACATACAAAGAAGTTCGATGTGCAACGAACCAAAAACAAAGCTTCTTACTGTGCATTGATTGCACAATTTCGCCTCAATAAGTTCTCGGCCGGCGCGGGAGAAACATTGAAGTCAAACACTCGTAATATAAGTGTATAAGCAAAATCAACGGGTAGATCGAATCACCTACTGAGCCTTCACCCGAAAATTTGCTGACAGGCAGACAAAGTATACCAAAAGGTAAGAAATAGTGTACTAAGACGTATTGACTCCCCAAAACGTTATAACAAATCTTATCTTTATCTTATCTTTTATCTTTAACAATAGATATTATATCGGTTTTTTTTATTTATATGTCGTGGCAGGCAAACAGACGGATTGCCCGATGGTAAGCGATTGCCGCCGCCTATAGACAGATACCCGCGACACCAGTGGAGTCACAAGTGCGCAGTCTTTAAACCCCTCTTTTGATTGGGCCTCCGGTACCCTCTCTCACGCAGCGAAACACAGCACAGTGCTGCTTCACGCCGGTTTTCTGTGAGGCAGTCGTATTACTCCGGTCGTCCCGGCCCATTCATGCCGAAGCGTGTCTCTCCTACGGTGCATGCTTGGATTCAAACGACGACCCACCACATAGAATCATCATCATCATCATCAGCAACCCACACTCGTCCACTGCTGGACATAGGTCTCCCCTAATGCACGCCACTGCTCCCGATTTTCGGCCACTCTCATCCAGCCCACACCAGCCAGCCTTCGAATGTCATCATCCCATCTTGTCGCAGGGCGTCCTACACTACGCTTACCGAGTCGCGGTCACATAGAATGCGTATTCTTATCCACTGAGCTACCATCGTCGCTCTAAAGGGAAGCGTATCTAGCAAAAATAGGCTTTGTCTGTGCAACTTACTTTTACAACTTGACTAAGGTTGCATAAAAGCTCGTGAATATTATTACCCGTATGCCCCAACAGCCAGCGGCCACCGCCAACCGCCCAGGAAGTGCAACTCAACGCGCGAATAAGAAATAAATCCCCATGGCAAGCGTAACAAAGGTAAAGTAAAAGGAAGCGTCCCCCGTAGGCCATGTACCGAGATTTATATGCACGTGCCTTATGCGCCGGAGTCGCGGGAAACGAGAAAAAATTGCCGAAGACAACGGTGAGAATTACGCCGAGTGGTTTTGATTGGTCTATATTTTACTCTATTTTTTATTTAAGTGTTTCTGCGGACGTATTTTTTTAAGTTTATTTTCGATTTTAATGGATTTCAGAATGACCCATTGGTCTGGTATTTTTTGTGAAAGATTGTTAAAACATACTCGTTTACATTATAGGACTACTACTAATTTCATCATCATCATCATCAGCCCATTTAAGTCCCCACTGCTGGGGCACGGGCCTCCCTCAATCACATGAGGGGTAATTGCCATACTCACCACGCTTGGCAGACGGGTTGGATAGGGTTTTGATTTTTTGGCAGAGTTTTCCTTCTCTGGGTGCTGATGATCATGCCAGCAGCTTTACCTTAGTCGCCTTTTACGACACCTCGGTAAGAGTGAGGGTGGCCTATTCTACTCTGCCGGGGACCACACGGCCCACTAACTTTGTTAACCTTAAATTATTTTACTGCTCATTACATAGAAAACCTATATAGAAAGAAAAACATATTCTCGCTGTTATTTTTTAATTTTTAGCAGTATTAATAAATAAAATTAACTAAAGCGTGGCCTTATAAAGAACGAGCACTCAAGTGTAAATATCCATCATTCTTTCGTTCGTACAACTAATTAAAATGTAAATATTCATTATTGCTTATTCATAGAATGAGTATACGCGTATATGCTACCAAACAAGATGAAGATACAATATAAATTAATACCGCAACAGCATTTTGATTTATTGACCGGCGAGCAAATTAGATGGTGATAAATCTCCCTCTAAGACTCGGCCCAATTAACAGTGATGTTTCACAAATAAATCAGTAGAAAATTGTACACCGTTCAATGTTCAGTGACACGGGCTCTGGTGGAAGCGATTTGTCTTACACGGAGATAAGCATCTGGCGACGCTCTCCTGACCTCGTGTCAGTCGAACATGACCAAAGGTGTAAGTTAAGATGTTCAAATATTTCTAGGTTTGGCGATTTAAAAAAAGAAGTTTTTTTAATATCGCTTTTTTCTCTCAAGGTATCTTGCTATAAACACTTACATCTCCTTTTGTTTCAATACAAAAGTTTAATCAGGTTTCCATTAGTTTTTATTCCAAAGCTAAACTTATTTTGTCTTGAATATTTATCTACCTTTAAGGAATAAAATAAGATAATATATTTATTAATTTTAATCCACAAATGTACCTAATTAAATTTAGTTCAAATTAAATTTAATTAAAAGCCTTTGTCGACATAAAACAAAAACAATTATTTTACCAGTTACACATTTTTTTAATAATGCGTTCATGATAATAGAATAACTATTCAAACAGTTATTTCGAATGTCGACAACTCCACACAACCAAACAAAAAGTTTTCCCAAATCCATTTTATCTGTGTATAGTTAAACAAAATTTACAGTTGTAACGACAAAAGTATTTGTTCAAACAATGTCGATGTAGGATAAGACGCAATCTGAACAACATCTCGCGCAAAGGCCGCGCATGCGCGTTTGAACCCATTCAAGCCTTTGTACGAGGCGTCAAAACTTTTGTGCGTAATCTTCTTTACAAATAATGTCTTTAAGTCGCTTTGCTTGTACTGTTTTTGTACGAGTACTTGAAGTTTTTTTCTTACTTTTTACGAGTAGGTATACCTTTAGCGCCACAAAGTCGACGTTCCCATGGTCCGCAAGATGCGGGCTGCAGGACGGAGGAGAAGGAGCGAAAGTTATTCTTATTGATCTGTGACTGACTGCTTAATGACAGTGACAAACTGATTGATTTTAGGGGCCTACCAAATTACTCAACATGACGAGTCTGCTAATAAATACCTTAGCCTAGCTATTATTGCATCTATAAAAGATAGACATAAATCGAAGACTATAGATTGAATATAGGTAATAATATTTTGACCGTAGGACAGCCATGTTTCGGCATGAATGGGGCGATTGGTCGAACGATCTCCGCGCCCCCGCATCCTACGAACCAAGGAAAGGTCGACTTTGTGGCGATAGACCTATAGTATACCTACCTCTTAGCCATGCCTCCACCACCGGAACCCGGTAGAAAGGGTAGACCCAAAGGGTTTTGGCTTGATATCATAAGGAATGACATGCGTGCCAATAACTCACTACAATGGATGCGAAAGACCATCTAAAGTGTAGGAGATAAAGTAGGTACATGTGGACCCTGAGCCGGGAGTCCGAAGTATCAGCTTGGGAAGCAACCTGGGTGTACCGCTAAGATGATGATGATGAAATACTCATTAGAAAAGTTATTTACGGGATTTCTACCATGTACCTTATTTTTGAGTTTCCGATATTTCGGCTCTATTGCAAGCACCATGGCCACGGAGTAACTGAAGTTTTTGCGGGTAAGCTGTTACTGGCAGACAAATCGGTCTACCCTCCTTCGCAGTCTTTCACTACGCGCACCTGCGGTACCACTGTTCACTAACTCACTATTTTCTCGCACCTGTTCTCGACACACTAACACTCACAGTATCTGGCCACGAAACGACAATTTGTTTAGTTTTTCGGTTATAACATTTCTATTCTAATGTTAGTTACCACGAAAGTTTAAAACAATATGATGAAATACTCGTAGCTATTTGACACATAAATCTGTACTCTGTTTATGTTTTGAAAAAATCATGCATTATACAAACATTAAACTCATACACTCCAGCTTACTTTACGTGCGGACCAAATTTCTTCAGTCGTTTCTCACCTTAACGTCTAACAAATTTGGTTCAATATCAATTGAAGTTTAACAGATTGTAGAAACTTGATGTTTGGCTCTGTGTACGTTTGGTGCATGTCCAAGGGTCAGCAGTAAATTTGACATGAAGAACTGGTGGTTACTTCCCTTTGGCTGGACTGTGTAGTTCCACAGTCCAGCCAAAGGGAAGTAAGGGTACCCTGTTTATTATTTTTATTTTTCTTATAAATATAAGATAAATAAATTTATTATAATTTTATTTTTTACTTAACTAGATCTGAGACCATGTAATATAAATAAAATTATTACCGACCGAACTCATAAAATTATGATAAGAAAACTGGCTTAAGAAGTCTTTGATACTTAAAGAGAAAACAATCTTAATTATAAGACAGCAAATTACAATTAAATTTCATGTGAAAAACAATTAACTACAATAAAATAATACTAAAAAAATAATTTGTAAAAGACTTGCCGGCACTTAATGGTAGTCCAGTTTAATATCAAACATCATAACTCTGCATCGCGTAACTACTATAACTGAAATTACAATTCACTGTTATAAAAACTGGTAGTTGAACATAAAATTATTCGTACCAATTAAGTCGTACCCAGGCTGGGATGACACCTGAAGATGTCCTTTACGAACGCCGACTTGCAAATTGGAACAAGGACGTGCATGGAGCGGCTTTGATATATCGTTTAATTTTAAAAACAAATTAAACTTCGGTTACTTACCTCTTTGAATATGGATATGGAATAACATAAACAAGATAATCAATTGGTTTACTAAGGGCCTTTGAAAGATTTTAACGGTGTTATCTTGAAGTTATTTATTTCTATTATTTTATTTCATTGTTTAAGACTTTTTTACATTCAAGTTTTATCGCTTTATTTTAATTTATATTAAAACTTTCATATAATTTTATCATAAATTCGTTGAAAGTGATGTTGTATAAAACTGGAAAGTTCAAGTAATGTATAATGAATAAAGGCATTATTTTAATGAAGACGGCTTTTTCAACGGACATTGAAAAATTATTTTTATACAGCGTCTCAATGAAGCTTGTGCCGAAATTTATCGCACTGTTCCCCAAGCCGGAGGATACAAAGTAATAAGCAGTTAAACACACAGACACAGCTTTCAATATATTTACGTAATTGTGAAAAAAATGTTGCCAACGCACTAATGATTGGTGGGCCCTGCCTAATCATTGAACTTTTCCCTGAATTACAAACAACTATCATTTTACTAAAAGGGAGAAAGCAAAAAAGAATACAGTAGCGATTTTAAAAATGAACAATGCATACAAAGTTGCAATACCAATAGGAAGTTGAGGGATACTATTTTCCATTTCCTGTTTATAAGCAAAGATTTTTGGAGTGCAATTTTTTGCTTCAGCCGTGGGAGCGTGTACCTGGCACCCGGGGCGCGGTAATTTCTTATAAATCGACATCGAGTGAGATATCCAGATTCGCGGCTCTTTTCCTGCTGTGAAACGAGGAGCTGCGGAGGTAGGGACGTGGTGTGGGGAGGTGGGTAACAATAGCGCATAATAGCGCGCATGATCTAGATTAGTGACGCGCATTGTGTCGCCAAAGGGTTGCTTTGTGCCCTGCGCCCGGACACAATGCGCGCTGCCCGCAAACATCTCGATATTGAATTCGCATGGATTCTATGAATTTGTAAAGAAAATAAATATAACTTTTGACAGCCATCCGCGCTTCGATGGTATCGTTTATTTGTCAGTAGGGAATTGAAAACATTCGTATGAATAGAATGCGAATTCTTAATTCCCGTTCATCGTCTTAAAGTATTCGCTATTTAAATTGGATATTGTAAGATTTATTTTCAATGATTTAGTATAAGCTTGGAGTAATTTATTAGCTGATTGCATCGTTCATTAATATTTATGTACTTAATCAGTTCACATCCACCCACTGCTACTTGTACAAGTTGGGTAAGTCTCTTTTCCTGATCTTATCCATTCAAAGCAATTCTCTTCAGAAATTTACAAAATCTAGATTTGTAATAACTTAATAAGTATTCAAACAGCTGTGTTTCGCTGCGTGAGTGAGGGTACCGGAGGCCCAATCCAGGGGAAGGGGGGTTAAAAGGTAAGCAGCGCACTTGTGACACCACTAGTGTTGCAGGTGTCCATGGGCGGCGGTAATCGCTTACCATCAGGTGATCCGTCGGCTCGTCTGCCACCTATATCACAAAAAAAAAACAATACCTTATCCTATAACAATTTTAAGAAAGTATTTGCAAGCGCCATTGAGAAGACAAGTTTAAGAATTAATGGATAGTGCCCAGATTTGTAATTAATTTTTCGTAATTGAGTATAACCAGCAATCATGCTTTTAGCTAAATTAGTGGCTGCGCAGTGACAGGGGTGGAAAGGGTAAGAAACGTGTTGTCTGAAATATTCTAATAGTTTTTAATAACACCGCTTTTGATTAACATTAGACAACCGTTAATTAAACCACTTTGAAAGGGTTAGAGATGTTCCTCGTAATAAACACCCTTCGGCAGTTTAGTAATGGACTGCAATACTATAACATTCCAAAATACTATTTACAAAATTAAGTTTTTTAGCTTGATAGTTATATCAAAAATATACACGAAAAGAGATGAACTTTACGCATAAAAAATGCGATAAAAAGCTACCTGTCCCCTTATGCCACTAAATGAGAAGTCAAAATATTTTATGGAGGTGCATGTTAACACTTTTGTCAATTGATATCACCCGTGAAACACAAAAGGAACCGATGTAAATCTTGCCCTTTGTACCTCTCCCGACACAAGTCAACCATAAAATATAGATATGAACAAAGTACTAAGTACAATAAAACTTGTGTCGGGCCATTCATGGTGGATTTCGAAAAAACTAAGCTACACGTTCGAGAAATTCTGGATAGGCTGTTTTTTGGACTTGACCGCTGTCACCTTAATTGTAAGTTTCGAGCTAAAAAACCTATGAATGGGACCGAGCGCCCAAGGGTTGACATAGTTGGGTGCGATTTGTCTTACAAACGTAGATTCGATCTGAGAACTGTTTTTTCGCACCTCATTTTATTTGTAGCAACTATATCTGTCAATCTACTTTTTATATTTCCCAAACACACTTTTTGTCCATTTTTTTAAAAGACAAGTGCAGTTGGATCTACTTTTATAGTTTTATTACACTAACGCTAAACACACGAACATAATATAAAACCTTTTTATTCAAACGCAACCCTTTTAAATCAAGCCATTCATCACAGCCACGACACTTCTTAACTAAAACAAACTTAATAAAAATGTACATGTTATGTACAAAATGGAACTTTATGTTAAGTAAAGTAAAGCTATTTTCGTCACTGTTCAAGGTATTGGACATTTTAATGAAATAATCGTCGTGTAAGCATTGTAGTGTATTTTTATCTAATTAGATAATATAATTAAATGGCATTCCATTCTCACTTATGGGTGGTAAAATATTTGATAATTGTTATCCTTAAGGTGACGGGTAGGGCACACTAGCGACGCCAATCGATTTTAATTTTTAAGCTACTAAACCGGATCTATTTTCAACAGTTTTGGGGCTACAAACTCTCGGCAAACTCTTATACTATTTATTAAATAACCATGCACAAATGTTGGGTCCGTTTTTGTACGCAAAAAACTGATTCACGCCAAAAGTGGCCGCTTTTGGCGGTAATCCAAAATTCGATTGCAAAAGCAGACCAAACAGGTAACTATAAGTATTAAATAAATAGTATACATGTTTGCCGAGAGGTTGTAACCCAGAAATTGTTTAAAATAGATCCGGTTTAGTAGCAAAAAATTAAAATCGATTGGCGTCGCTAGTGTGCCCTACCCGTCACCTTAAGTTCTAATTCTAATCTCGAAAGTCACTTTACTTCAAAGTTAAAAGAAATAAATCTTTCTCTAAATTCAAACAAGGTTTTCACTGTTCGAAAAATTCAATATGCGATGTAAAGTGCATAAAAAGCTAAAAGCAATTCAAATAGAGTAACTTTTTTCCCAAAATGCAATGACGGGCAAAAAACTGGCGGAAGAGGATGGGACCTTCCAATATTAGTTTTATATCTGGCAGAAAAAACGCTGACACTTGAGAGGGCGATTGTCAATCAGAATAATAATAATGGGAACCCTTTGAGAAATGTATCACAAACCCTTTGGTCGGTGCAGTCACCTGATGCGGAAGCTATTCGCATATATTTCGTGGGAACATTGCTTGAACGTAAATCGTAATTTTTAAAAGTACATTTGACATGTTGTGGGAAAAATTGGTCAATAGCCAAGATTTATGTTGTGTTCGTGTGAATTTACCCCTTTTGGTTCATTTGTTTGATGTTTTGGATACATTATTATAAACGTTTGGTACCTATTAATTACTTATTATCTCTGCAGGTGACCTTATTGTATATGTGTTTATAGTATAGTGTAGTCTAATTTTGTAGAGTTAGGGTAAAAATATACTGTACTTATAAAAATATTTTATGATTCGTTGTTTAAAATTATAATGTGACTAAGGATCGATTCGACCAACCTTCATCGTCAATCACATGAGGGGTAATTGCCATACTCACCACGCTTGGCAGACGTGTTGGCGAGGGTTTTGATATAAATGCAGAGTTTTCCTTCTCTGGGTGCTGATGATCATGCCAGCAGCTTTACCTTAGTCGCCTTTTACGACACCTCGGTAAGAGTGAGGGTGGCCTATTCTACTCTGGTCAGCCCATTTAAGTCCCCACTGCTGGGGCACGGGCCTCCCTCAATCACATGAGGGGTAATTGCCATACTCACCACGCTTGGCAGACGGGTTGGCGAGGGTTTTGATATAAATGCAGAGTTTTCCTTCTCTGGGTGCTGATGATCATGCCAGCTTTACCTTAGTCGCCTTTTACGACACCTCGGTAAGAGTGAGGGTGGCCTATTCTACTCTGCCGGGGACCACACGGCATACCTTATTCCGATAATACATCTATGGTTTAGTGCAGTCATTCTATACAAATCTGGCCTTTCCATTGCATCCAGCCTTAAGGCTAATTACTACATGATACAATGACCTGCCCTTCCTTCGTTTCAGGACTAAGTTTGTCTTTTAGTTCTAAACTATATCAATATGCGCTGCGCTTATCACTTTATTACATCGCGCAAAAGGCCTTCATACAGCAAAGAGCGTAGGTTCGATTCCCACCCAGGACAAACGTTCATGTAATCAGTAATGATATCAAGGTGTAATAATTACACTCTCATTTTTTTTTCGTTTAAAGTCCATGTAGCTCATTTATATATTGTCGGGGGAATATTCTTTGTAGGGAACATCTGATTTTTTATTCGCTTATTTTGTTAATCTAACATGCTTAATAGACTTTATTCACGATACCTCTTATGAGGTTTTCGGAATGTAAACGATAAAAAATGACGGATGTATAAAGTATTTAAGAGATAAATACACATGATTTGTAATTCCTCTGATATCTGTAACATAAGTACTTACTAGTTAGCACGGAATCAGGGCAATGTACGAGTATGATGAGATTGTAAGAATGTATTTACTTATAATGTTCAAGAAAACATAGGATTTAAAAATATGTTTGACCAATGGGTACTTAATGAACGCAAAGTCTTTTTTATTTACTTGTGTTGAATGAGTTAATTGGATATATTTTCGAAGCAACGAATATTCAATTACTAGTAAAATCCTGAATCATAAGTAAATAACACACTTTAAAATTTCTTCTCGTGTTCAGGCGGGATCTTTTATTGCAAAAGATTGCTTTAAAAGATATCAACTGTATCGAATCTTTCCGCTGTTTTTACCTGAGGTGATGTGAGTGCACACTAGCGACGCCAATTGATTTAAATTGTTAGCAACTAAACCGGACATCTTTTTAACAATTTCGAAGCTGCAGCCTCTCGGAAAGCACTTATACTATTTATTTACTTATACTTAACTTTTGGGTCTGCTTTTCTACTCAAAATTTGAATTACCGCCAAAAACGGTCACTTATGATGTTAATCCAAATTTCGAGTGCAAAAACAGATAAAAAATATGTGCACAATTAAATAATATAATAATATTGACGACCCGTTTGGTACAGTAGTAGTGAACACTGCCTCTGGTACAAGGGTTGCGGGTTCGATCCCCGCACAGTACAAACATTTGTGTGCATCAACATGTCCGTTTGTATTGGTCTGGGTGTTATCTATGTATTATAAGTATGTTTTTACAAAAAAAAACTAATATATGAATATGTTTGTAATCCCACTGTTGATTCTGATATCCATAACACAGGTGCTTGAGCTACCTATCTCAGAGTCAGATCAATGTACGCGATGTTGTGAAATATTTATATTTATTTAAATAGTATAAATGTTTCCTTGAGACTCCCGCTCCGAAATCGTTTAAAATAGATCCGGTTTAGTAGCATCAATTTAAATCGATTGTCGCTAATAAGGGCTACCCGTCGCCTTAAAATCGATGTTTCGAATGCAATAAGTACCTACAGGTACTCGCTATCCTCAGCCTAGCATGTTAGTGAGCGCCGATTATGCATACCAGTACATACTTTATCTTTAAGCAAGTTGGATACCTGCAGTAACTATCGGTCATGTCCTGAATACTGCCAACAATGAACCCTTGAAGACAACTTAGAGATTTACCACTACAGTTTGTCATTTAGAACTCTATTCCTTAGCAGATAAGATTTTCAACTCACGCATGGTTGGTTTGCATATGCACCCGCATATACCAGTGCAGAGACACGCGCCAGTGAATTAAAGATAGCCGTATCTGTATTGCACTTGACTCCTACCTTTTCTACAATTTACTTACTTACTGAGTTCCTTTAACCGCAACTTGCTCTGAATAAGATAAAGTGGAGGTATTTCTTGATGCCACGGCCTCGCAGAAAACCGGCGTGAAGCAGCAGCACTGTGCTGTTTTCGCTGTCTGAGTGAGGGTAGCGGAGGCCCAATCATGGGGAGGGGAAGGGGAGTTTAATGGTTGGCAGTGCACTTGTGACGCCACTGGTCCACGGACGGCTGCAAACGATTACCATCAAGGAAAGGGATGCTTTAAAGGTTGGCATCGTTGCCCACCTTTAACCCCTTTCCCCCGGGTTGGGCCCCCGGTACCTTCACTCACGCAGCGAAACACAGCATAGTAATGCTTCACGCCGGTTTTACTGTAAGGCCGTGGTTCCGGTCAAGCCGACTCATTCATGCCGAAGCGTGGCTCTCCCACGGTCAAACGTACGTAAACGTACTTACATAGATCTTAAAAATTCAAAGGTCTGCTTGGATTCAAACCTACGAACTCTCGTGCAGAAGTCGTTATGTCATCAGGCCACATTCTAGACGATGGGCGATCCCAACACGACGTACCTTGCCGTAGCCACTGAAAAAGAAGAAAAAAGAAAAATTCTGGTTCTGCATATTTCATCCCCCCTAGTCCATTACATCTCCGGACAACAAGGCGCAGGGAGGGGTTTCATCCATACGTTGTTGTGGTACCCCTTATCCGCACGAAGCGATTTGCTTCCGCGTTTATAATGCGGACAGCTGAGGATTGTAACTCCTTGCCAAGGCCTGTTTTTCCGGACAACTACAATCTGGACATCTTTAAGGCAAGAGTAAACAGGCATCTTCTAGGCGAACGCGTTACATCCTAGATCTCATCGTCACTTTTCATCTGGTGAGATTGTGGTCAATCGTTAGCCATTAAAAAAAATATTAGGTACATGTAATATATTTTAACTTGATAACAAGAGCACACATTTCCTTCCCTAATAACGACGGAAGCGATATCAATTTAATACATTTCATAATATGACAGCACATTTGATAATTTGACTGCTGTCATAACAGCGGATATTCCTCACTTAAGCTTATTTCGCCTAATTGAATCCTAGAGCATTAAGCCCCTTCAACCTATAATCCCTTTTATGGGTTTCACGCCGACGTTTTAAGATTCACTCCTTTTACTGTCCTCATATGAAATTAATTTTTTGTCCACCGGATAAACAATCTGGAGCAAGGTGCATAGTTTAAAGTTATGTAAGGAATATTGGAGAGTCGTGTCACGCGAAACCATTTTGAATGAGATTGACATAAATAGGTCAAGTGGTATTAATAAGTTCCTAATAAAAGCGATTCAAATAACACTAATTTGTTTAACCAAATTGAAATACCCACGAATAAACTAAGGACAAGAAACTCGATTCTAAAATGCGTCAGCATTCGTGGTACAAGAAATAATTCGTCTTAAAATAGACAAAATATAGTGTCTTCATTTATTTTTGTTCTATTAGGGTTAAAACACATAACTCTTGGTAAATAAGTAGAAATGATGATGAGCATCATCATCATTATTTCAGCCATTAAGATGACGGGTAGGGCACACTAGCAACGCCAATCGATTTTAATTTTTAGCTACTAAACTGGATCTATTTTAAACCATATCGGGGTTACAACCTCTCGGCAAACACTTATACTGATCCAGTTAGTAGCTAAAAATTAAAATCGATTGGCGTCGCTAGTGTGCCCTACCCGTCACCTTAAAGCTCCCCCAATGATTCTCCACACAGATCGGTCCTATGCCGACCGCACATAACACTTTATAATTTTCTATTTACAAATAATTACATCGATGATATTCATATTTTTACATACTTGTAGTTTGGAATCAAATTAAAATGAAATATTAATGTCATAGTTGTATGTACTTGCGATATTTGTAACTTACATTGTACAGACAACCATACAATTTCCTCAAGTGATATTCAAAAAAAAGTATGTCAAATACGAGTAAGGTGAGAATCAGCAAAGGAAATTAACAGATTCTAATAATAATATCCTCCAACCGATTACGGCTACGGCGGTCAATCTCAACGATCAGCCACGTACGCAGGATATATTATAGCCCTCAAGTGTGTGCGCAAACACAAGTGCACTCTCTATTCCCTTACCCTCACATTCCGATGGGACATCAGTGTGACACCACCGGAGAGGGACTGAGCGCAGGACCAACGGCTTAACGTGCTTTCCGAGGCACGGGGGTTCAAGACCGCCAACTTTCTAACTCCTGGTTGACATTGAGAATTTCTTAGCAGAAAATCTTAGGTACAAATTTTGGCCCGACCCGGGGATCGAACCCGGAACCTCAAGAGCAGCCGTCGCTTTAAAGTACGACACACTACCCATTAAGCCATCGAAGTAGTAACAGATTATACCCAATGAATACCTTATGAGTAATGAAGAAGCTAGTCATGTTTATTTATCCATTCGTCTTACCTCTAATGATTTAGGTACTCTTTCATATCTTGATGTTAAATTAACTCACTGTAATTAGCATTTAATTTATCAATGTACAATATTTTTTATTTATATTTGCGTTTACTATTACTAGTTAATTTTAGCTAATACTAGTAATCGGAAGTCATTATGTATTTGGGTCGTTCTTCTTTTTTATCGACAATGTACCCGTCCTCAGTAACTTATGAAGACCATCAAGATATTCCTGACTGACCGGATGGCGCAATTGGTAGTGACCCTGCCTCTTTCGCCAAAGGTCGTGGGTTCGATCCCCACCCTGGACAAACATTCGTGCGATGAGCACTTGTGTTTGTTCGGTGTCTGGGTGTAATATATGTATTTAAGTATATATTTGTGTTCCTCTGTTGTCTGATATCTATAACACAAGTGCTTAAGCTACTTAGTACGGAATCAGGTCAGGTCAACGTATGAGAAGTTGTGAGAATTATTATTATTATTATTATTATTCCTAATTACATAGTTTTTTTTTTTAAATAATGACATTGCTTTTTCACCTCGTAGGTACTTTAGCATGATTTAACTATATAAAAAAATATATAAAGCATAACAGAGGTGTAAATGGCACTAATTTCGGGGGACGTGACAGAGGTGTTCATTTCAATCAAAAAGTATTCTTTTTTAATAAAATTTTACATCATGTAATAGTCCATCTATATTATTTTTAAATTACATCAACGACCTTCCCAAAGCAATAGACGAAACATGCGTCCTATTCGCATATACAACAATTTAGAAGACATACTACAGAATAAAAAAAATATAAAATATTTATTAAAAAATTAAAGAAGTACCTAATAGATAAATGTTACTACGAGTATAACACTAATGAATATTTTGCTGATCATACTTATATAGGTTTCTCCAAATGATTTAATTCAACTTAAAGTTTATAAAATTGCTTCCTCTCTCCTAAATCTAAGTTTGCGTGCCCGACAGGGTCCATAACATTGTTCCATCACTTTTGTAACAACTTAATGTATATTATGGTTTTGCAATAAATGGTTGAGTATTGAGTAAAATAGTACGTTAACACTGCTGGGGCACGGGCCTCCCTCAATCCATACTCACCACGCTTGGCAGACGGGTTGGCGAGGGTTTTGATATAAATGCAGAGTTTTCCTTCTCTGGGTGCTGATGATCATGCCAGCAGCTTTACCTTAGTCGCCTTTTACGACACTTCGGTAAGAGTGAGGGTGGCCTATTCTACTCTGCCGGGGACCACACGGAAATATACATATTTGAACCCATTCATAAGATTGTTCATTCAAGGATAGTATTACAACTTAGCCAGTAGCAAGATGTAGCACCAACAAGTGCCACTTTGGAAGCCATGATACAGCGTCAAACATTTGTTCATATATATAATGTCCACGGGCTTTCGCGCTGCTCCATCCCTCTCGTTTAGGTGTTAGATTAGGCGAAAGGATCAACGTGGTAGCGGGTACGAAATTCAAACATATGGTGGTGTATACAAGAATTCACGTACAAAACGCACACGCGTCCTTAGGAGCGGACCCGGCGCAGGCGGACGGCGCGGCGGACGCGCATTCCACGTGACCAACGCATAAGAAAATCGTCCAATGCCTCAATACCTATCTATACCTCAACGTTTACCCTTGATAATACCGCAAGAGAACGGTAGCTCAGTGGATAAGAACGCGTCTTTCCTACGGGTGTCGTGAAGAAGAATTCACGTACAAAACGCACACGCGTCCTTAGGAGCGGACCCGGTGCAGGCGGACGACGCGGCGAACGCGCATTCCACGTGACCAACGCATAAGAAAATCGTCCAATGCCTCAATACCTATCTATACCTCAACGTTTACCCTTGATAATACCGCAAGAGAACGGTAGCTCAGTGGATAAGAACGCGTCTTTCCTACGGGTGTCGTGGTTCGAATCCGAGCGCACGCTCTGATTTTTAAAATATATGTGTATATTTCTACCATTATACCATACGAAAACATCGTAAGGAAACCTGCAAGTCTCGGATAGTTTCTCAAAATTGTGGATAATTACAATATTCTTCCACAATCCTGTACTTTAATTAACCATTCCATGTAACATTGTGGATTAAATAAAGTATTGAGTATTTAAGATAATCATTCTGAACGTGTGACCGTGATTCGGTTGCCGTCTGACCTTCGCAACCCTTAGAACCAGATCTAAGGATTGCGAAGGTCAGAGGACAGTCGCTTCATTGTAATTACCTGACTTCCCGAATCCTGGATCATGGTCTAAGTGTTTTTCGGGCTCTAAAGCGACAGCTTTGGACGCAACTGGGAATTACACGCTGAGTTGAGGGAATACCATCTCGTCCCACTGCTGTAAACACTGATAGTATACTTCAAACAATAAACAACTTGATTCTACGTTTTACTGTCTTCCTAATGTCAATTGAACGCCAAAGCACAGAATATCAATGAATATCAATAAAATTGTAAGTTACTTAGTCACGCTGCGCTCAGCGGTGTCCTAATAGTCCTAGAGCTAGTAGCTATTGAGAAAAACTTTTAGCTACTTTATTTACTTTAATGGGGACAATCCATACTAATACCATAAATGTGAATATGTATGTCTGTCTGATTTTCACGGAGAAAGATGGAAAGTAACATAGGCTACTTTTTGTCTCTTTCTAACGCGAGCGATGCCTCGGGCGAAAGCTAGTAGTCGTAATAAGTCTGGCTTAATATGATCTTATCGCAGAAAATATATTGGTCACTATCTATCGGTCTTACTTATATGTGATATATATTTTTTTATGTCCTAGTAAGCGATTGCCGCAGCCCATAGACGTCCGCAACACTTGTGGAGTCACAAGTGCGCTGTCAACTGCTTTTAGTGTGTACCTTATCTTGTTATTCTGTAATCGTGTTATAACTTTACCATGGTTTCAGAAACTACGACATTTAACAATTGTAAAATAATCTTTTATTAATGAATTATTGACTCCTGAAAAATTTATTTCATTCTTAACCCCCAAAAAGATATATTGTTATTTGAACGAATCTGTCTGTTAATGTAATTGGAACTGTATTTTTTGAAATAACTGTCGACGATATCGGTATACGGTAAAGTTTAATTAACTTATGTTTATACCGAGCCTTATTTAAAAAAGTGTAATTAGTTTTTTAAGTTAAATAAAATAATAAAAATATATATATTGTGTAGTCAACTTGTAGCCCCTAGACTATAACTAAATCATTGCTAAGCTACTGCACCCCCTCCTTAGACGCTTGACATCTTCATCTCGAATGAAATGCGGACTTACGGGCCAAGAGACATATTTACGCATGATAACCATGCTACGTTAAATTATTGTATTTGAAATTTAAGTTGCATTCACAAACAGAAACGAATAAAATAATGTTGACTTAGATATAGATGTAGAGGCGATATCATGAAGTAGAAGCCACATACGTTTAGCACGTCTTTATTACATATAATGTAAGACCGCCCTAACTGTACTGTTTGTACTGACTGTACCTAAGTTTTCGTTAAGGTGACTGTTAAGGCACACTAGCGACGCCAATCGATTTTAATTTTTTGCTACTAAACCGGATCTATTTTAAACAATCAACAATCTCTCGGCAAACACTTATACTATTTATTAAATAACCAACCACAAATGTTGGGTGCGTTTTCGTACGCGAAAAATTGATTCTTGCCAAAAGTGGCCGCTTTATTTTTGGAAGTTGGCGGTCTTGTACCATCGTGTCTCAGAAAGCACGTTAAGCAATTGGGCCTGAGCCCGATCCCTCTCCGGTCGTGTCACACAGGTGACCCATCGGAATATAAGGGTAAGGGAATAGAGAGTGCATTTCTATTTGCAAACACACTTGAGCAGGTATATTCTGCGTATGTGGCTAATCGTTAAAATTGGCTCCGTCGCCGTAATCGGTTAGATTATACTCGTAATGTAAGAGAACGAGAGTCAATAAACACCCTCACCTTCTCTATTCTCGCTAATTTATTTTTCATTTCCTATATATATGTAACCATGCAAGCAATCAAAAGCAAGAACTATTACTGGAAAAAAAATTTACTCTGCTGTAAGCAGGTACTTAGGTACAAACAAATCATTGACGGTATTGCTGAAAACTCATATAGCAATTATGTACAAAATCATCGGTAAAGTTCAAAGCAATAAAACTGTAGTGTACCATTCAAAAGCCACTGGAGTACGTGGTTCAAAATTCGCTGCCACTTGAAATAAACTCGGAAGCCTTTTATCAAAAATTACAGACTCAAATTCTATACACAATTTCATAAACCGAGAGTCGTTACCGACCAAAACCACAAAACGACGAAAAAACAACCTGAGGAAATATTGAACGGAAAAAAATGTTGCAAAGATGAGTGTTAACAATTTGATGCTTTTCAAGCGGAAATCATTCTCAAATTGCACATCGCCTTCCGAAGCTGAAACCATTTTAGGAAGACTTTTTTGCTAAAATGTTGCATCTTTCAATGACGCTATACTTATGAAATAACCACCCCGGATTTTGAACAGATATCAAATGTCAGTAAGTAACAAGCTATTCATAATTCGTTTGTTTTTCTCGTAACAGGATACTTGGATTTTACGGTCAAGTGGTCTCCTTTGATTTGTAGGAGAGCTAATCAGAATTTTGTAATTGCATCTATTGCTACTGGTCGCCAGATGTGGCAGCACGGGTCTTAATTATTAAGAAGGAAGGGCCTTTTGTGCGTTATAATTGCTTTGGGCATAGCAATATTTTCAGTAGCTAAGGTACTTCGAGCCTCAAGCGAGAACAGTATCAAATGACAAATGCTGAAAACATCTTTGTATTGACAAAAAATATATTTTAAAAATATAATTCACATTTTAATCCCTAATCATATTCTAAACTTTGACGACCTGATTGGAACAATGGTAGTGAACGCTGCCTCTGATACAAGGGTTGTGGGTTCGATCCCCGCACAGTACAAACATTTGTGTGCATGAACATAATTTTTTGTATTGGTCTGGGTGTTTGCTAAGTATTAAAAGTATGTATTTACAAAAAAAAAAGTATTATATGTATATATTTGTAATCCCACTGTTGATTCTGATATCCGTAACACAGGTGCCTGAGCTACCTAACTCGGAGTCAGATCAATGTATGTGATGTGGTGAAATATTAAAAAAAAAACTTTTACCAATTTGCCGACGGAGTTCTTAGTATTAACATATTGTTTGTATTTTTTATATTATCACGTCATATTATTAATACTGTGTATAATATCAAAGCATGTTAGTTTTATGTCAATTAGTACTAAATGTGGCGCTTTCATACTTCATTTTTATAGTAGTTCAAATGTGTGAACAGGCTGTATGGATTGATGTTAAAAATATATCAAATAATAAATATAGCAACATTTAAACGCTGTAAGGTTTAGATTGCCTGCTTTTTATTAGACAATCAAGCAATTTCATACTTATTTAGAAATTCAAGTTTAACAGAATAGATCACCTAGTTACTTTTGTGAGTCGAGAGACCTATAAAGACAACACACATCGACCATATTCGAAAGTCCAAAGCTTTAAGCAATTTTGTATATTATGATGACGATATATTTTGTCTTCTTTATCTCCATATAGAATCAAGTCTTTTATTTGATACAGGGGGCAGAGGAGCAGATGTATCTTATGATGGTAAGTGATTACCGCTGCCCATGGACGCCTGCAACGTCGAAGGAGTCACAAGTACGCTCTTTTCTTGAAGGATTCAATAAATATTCAGTCTACCATAAAAAGTATCAGTCATATAAAGTACCTATATGTTAAATGGTTGTAATGTATGGTTAAACAAAACATTTTTTAATTACAATATCTGGCAACACCGAGCATCCTTTCGCATCGATCACGCGAGTTCCCGACGCGGCGGGAGGAAACCGATATCCGACAATTTATTTATGGACTGTCTACCGCTAGCCTTATTTCTGCTGCTACGTAACTGCAACAAATGGGGTATGGCTAGGATTTGTTTTGAAAACTGTAGTGTCGATAGGCACTTTTGTAACATTTCCTTTTAAGGCTGTTTGTTCAGTTCAGTAGCGCCGCCATCAAAAGATCAGAAAAAACCTGTTCGTTAGGTACTCAAGAACAACATTTTGATATTTGAATTTTTTTTTTATGATATAAGTGGCAGACGAGCAGACGGATCACCTGATGGTAAGCGATTACCGCCGCCCATGGACGCCTGCAACACCAGTGGTGTCACATGTGCGCTGCTTACCTTTTAACCCCCCTTCCCCTGGATTGGGCCTCCGGTACCGCCACTCACGCAGCGAAACACAGCGCATGCACTGCTTCACGCCGGTTTTCTGTGAGGACGTGGTATTACTCCGGTCAAGCCGGCCCATTCATGCCGAAGCGTGGCTCTCCCACTGTTGAATAACAGTTTTGTTTCATATAGTTTGATACGCGAAGGAAATTCCACTTGTAGGTAATTTTTATTAAAAGTAGGTACTAATAATAATAATAGTAATGGCGGTTTAAGACTGACACTACACTTAAGAGTAACACAAATAAAAAACGAGAATATGTGTCATTATACATTCCGAGTGGTCGTACGCGCTTTTTACTCACCCCTAGACCAATATTAATATGTACACACTTTGTATTTTATTACCAGTGCAAAGACGCTAAATAGAAGCAAGATCACTTAGAATAAAAATAGGGCTCCGCCTTCATGTTTAATAGAACCAGGTAATTCAGTTGCATCAAATGGATTTTTATTGGTCTTAATAGATGCATGCAGTACTTCATGTACGTTTTGTAATAAATCTTGCACCGATGCGACCGAGCGGAGGCTATAAACCATTTGCATAAGCGATAGCTCTTACTGTTTGAGACAGCATCAATTATGAGTATGTTTTTTGATACTTAGTTTATGAGATCCAGTTGAATATTCATTATTGATACATGAATGAATAATAAAGTGATCTGCACAATTCACGTTCGATTCATTTATATCCCTTAATAGCTTCTTATGAAAGTTAATTAACAGTTAAAACTTAACAAAAAGTTAATAAACGAAAAATATTTAATCTTTGTTTTAATGTTTTGCTTACGCCCTGAGGCATTATCCCCATAATATACCTATACTACTTATAGACATTTTCTGCGAAAAGTAGCTGATTAGTCTTTGAGTCTACCAAAACATGAGTACCACTCAAAATGGTTTTCACAATCACATTAATATAGTTAATATGAACGCTACACGAGTTGAAAGTGTAATAAATATTTGAAACCATTTTATCTCCAAAAATATCATGATCTTTAGAAAAGTAATAATTATGATCAGATTGTTTCTAAATTGCTTTTAATAAACTAAACAATACGAGTGAAAGTGAACAATTAATAGCTGTCTTATAAATGAATACAGTCATTGTATATGATCATTGAAAATTAATAGTAACTATCGCTTTATCCGACCATTCCATTTCATTCAAGACTCCAAACAATAGCTAGTACTTACTGACTAACGGATACTAACTAAAGATTGTTATGATAATCAAAACCTTAGTATAACTGGCAACAAATAGTTATTAGCGAATAAAGATAATGTTTCTGTGGAAAATGTAGCTTGAAATATTTTGTTGCTATTGAAGAAATCATCTTACCAAAAGTACTTTTAAATCCATTAATATTTCTCTCATCTAAGTATTATCGTTTGCATTTCGCAAAACTCACGAACACAAAAAAGATCACGTGCCCGAAGTAATAAGATTATGGACACAAAAGAATCGACTGTTTCGATTTAAACCATTTCCGAAATTTATCGAAACGCTTTCTGTTTCGCTGCGTATTTTTTGCGGTAACCGACAATACGGAAGCATATAAAAGCGAAATAGGAAATAAAAATCATGATGTTTAGTTTACTAAACGTAATCTTTAGCAATGAATGGGGAATCACGAATTTCTAGTTGAAGATTATCGAGAGGTTCTTACGTACTTGCAAATGAGTTTTAGTCTGTTAACCAACATGCAATGACCGATATACTACATTCTCACTGTTAGGTTTAATTACAATAACAAATGTGACTTTTCTATCACTGTTTTCAATAATCGTAAAGTCCAATCTACGCTTCTGCGTAAATTATACTGAGCAGACATACGGCTCTAAAGAAAAGTGGACATATTTTTTGGGAAATTCAGAAAATAATCGTAATCTTAATGCGACAAAGACTCTGGTTTTGTGATATTTTCAAATCAAATCTTTAACATATCTTTGGAAAATTATTTTATTAATAAGTGTGTAAGTGACTTAAGGATTTTTATCTACAAACTTTTGTGTAAATGTTACAAAAAAACATGATCGTACCCAAAAGCCATCAAAAAAAGAAGTAGGTACGTAGAAATTTTACAAACGTGTTCGTTTAATTGGCTCACTGGTGTTTCCCCCTGTGTGTGCTAAAGCATAAATGGTACCGTTTTTATTCGATGCGAACTTCTTTGTCCCTTTATCAGTCTTTTTATTCGCACATGTAAATGCATTTAGCTCCCACCTTCTTATCTCGAGGTACACCATTAATCTTGTATAACAATGTACCGGAGCGGGTGTCTGCGCTTCGATAACTTAATCAAGTCTTGTGGATGCAATATCATTGCCATCTTTTTATTTATAGAGATAATTTCAACCTGTAAGGCATGTCTGTGTTATAACATTTGTATATAATTAGGAACATTATTGATGCCTAAATATGATTTTTAATGTGTAGGTCCATTTTTGTACTTCCTAGAAAAAGAATCATTCGAGTCATCGTTTATTTAACAACACCTTTTTTGTTAGAAACGTCTGCACAAGTTGTTGCAATATAAATAGTGGAATAAATATATATGTACTATACGAAATGCTTCTTAAATTGACCACAACCAATAATTTGGTATATTCACTTATTTTTGTAGAAAATCTGCAAATTGCTAAAATTATCCACGTAAATTAAGATGTAGTTAAGTAAATGTTAAAGCTGCGTCGATTCGAATTCTGATTATCTTGTCTTAATACAATTCTGCATTCCTTGTATAAACCAGTAGCAATATCGTAACTACAATTAACATTATCTTCTCATACAATTCACTGGTTATCTTTCTAGGCGTGAGTCGGACTTGCTTTTTAATGTAAAGTTGAATTAAAGAAATAACATTATCTTAGTAAAAAGGTTTTTCTAGTGAATAAATTTAATCAGGTGCGAATAAATAAAAAAGATATCGATAAAAACACTTCTCATATAACAACATTATCTTAGCACTATCCAATTTTGTATATTGTATTCTGTTAGAGGTAAAGTTTTTACAGGGAATAAAAAAAAACTAGAAATGTAATAAATTAAAATGTATTTTTATATTATCATTTACAATCCCTCGCCTTAACTTTAACGCTTCCATATTTACACATGTTAGGTTTTGTATTGTCAGTTAATTACCACAGCCCTATCAATGTCGAGTCTTTACAAACATTTGCATTTTCTAATACACAAATTAGATAATTATCGGCGCTTACAACAAATGACTAGATTTTTTTTCTATCTTAAGATACCTATTTTAGAATTACTTGTGTTGCCACCACGAAATGGTATCCAGTAAGTCGTCCTCATCCATGGCGCAAGCTTGGTCGTGTAGCTGATAGCTATTGGAGACGTAGCCGTTATTCGTCGAATACACAGATGACACACCCGAAGAACACTCCGAATTAACCGGCGACGGAACAGATTCTGAATACGGTGAACTGCCACCAAAGACGCCTTCATCTTCGTAGCACAGCGAAGTGTCCACCGCAGTCGTGCGCACGTTCGTCCTTGTTATTCCCATAGCTGCGTCACTTTCTTCAATTAAATTCTGCATGTGCCTGATGTATTCCACAACCATACGCAGTGTGTCGACCTTGCTGATTTTTGTTCCAGAACCTCGGCGCGCTCCTCCAGACATGGCGGCAATCACTGAAGGTGGTAGCCTTTTCCTCAGAGCGTTGAATCCGTCGTTCACTTGTTTCACACGATTTCTCTCGCGAGCATTCCTTCTTGCAATTGAAGCTGCTTGAGCTCCCGTGTAAGGATTACTTTTGTAGCTGTATTTCCTCTTCTCAGTGTCCATCTCCAAATATTTAGCTTGCGATGCTGGCGCGATGGGTACCAGCCTCGGGACTTCTTTCATGTAGTTTGAATGACGTTGAATTCCTTGCAGCATTTTGCGATGTTGTGTTTGGTTTCTCGTAAGTCGTGATAGTAAGGTGAGAGCTTAGAAAGTGCGTCGTTCTCGGCAGCGATCTAATGAATGGTCGCTGCGGGCACCCACGCCGCGTTATATGGGCCCACCTTGACCAAAAAAACTGGGATAGAACCCTCACTCCCTGGGATTTTTTTTTCTTGTTACCTGGCGTACCCGACCAAAAAGAAACGTGAAAGGTGTACCTTTATACACGTGCCAGTGGATTTATGGATCAAAACTATTTGCATTGTCTTTTGATCAAAATGTGATAAGCATCATACGAGTAAACGTAATAAGTATAAAATAAAACTTTACGAAGTAGGTATATATAATTAAATTACCTTATCAAATAAGATCGGCACTAAAATTGATAAAAATTTAAAAAAAAGCTGCGTTGTATAATTTAAGTTAATTATAACTTAAATTACCGTAAGTCAATAACACACTTAAAAATTTCATCTCGCGTTCAGGCGGAAGTTTTAAGTGTGTTATTTACTTACGAATAAATTGCAAAATATTGCTATAAAAAATATCAAATACTTAAGTTATACGGCGCCCTGTTGGTCTAGTGGTTTAAAAGTACCGGGCCGTGATCTCGGGGTCCTGGGTTCGATTCCTGGGTCGAGTGAAAAGTATGTTTCGAATTTTTCGAACATATCTCGGGTTTGTGATCACCAATCACCATTTGGCAAGCGTGGTGATTAAGCCTAATTCCATCATAGTAGCGATGACTTGATTTCTATGATGGAGGCCTTTGCCCTGCAGTGGGACAGTTTATAGGCTGATACTTTTACTTAAGTTATAATGTTCCAGAAAATTTAAAATATTCATGTGTATAATTAACGCTTACACTCGCAAAATATAGATAAAATTGGTTGCTTGGTTGAGATTGCTTGAAAATATGTCGATTAAATTCTAGAAACTAATTTACATTCGACATGATTAATATCATCGCGTATATAGCTAATGCTTTATTAGCGCAGAAATGAAAAGTCTAATTGTCAGTGCAATTTGCGCTTAACTATACTCGTACCTATGGGCGAAGTGTAATTTTTTTCGATCCCTGAACATTTCTACTGCTTTGCATTCCTTGACCAAAAAACTTACAACCAGCTGGTTGGCGCCTCTTTAGCTCAGCTGTTGCACAATAGCACCTTCCAACTTTCATTAGAATCAAGTTAACTGGACAAGTGGAGTTCCTACAGGGTTGAAGAATAGTCTATGGTGAATTTATTACGGTCAGAGCAACGAGACTTAAACAATAAAATGTTGCTTTGTGTTTACTGTACAAGAGATGCTGTGTCTAATAGAAATACCTAAAATAAACTTTGTGCCAGCGCGCAAAGTAATTGAGACTTTAAAATTAGTAGCAGAATGAACATTTTGAAGTGGTGGTTGGGTATGGTCAACCTCATACCCGCTCACTGGGCGGCATCGCCTTCACTGTACGACTGAAAAAATCTTACATTAATTTAGAACGAGCAGCCTCTATTTTAAAGAATAGTGAAGTGCCCACTATTGTCACGCTCTTTGTGCTTTAAAAAGATTACACAAGGAATGTGGGCCAGCCATTGAGACAGTGAGAAGAATGGCATGAATTGTTTAGGGGCCTTCAATCATCCCATTGAGGCGCCAAACGCGATTTTAATAGACTCGGTGTCGCCTCTAAGAAGCAATTCATATATAATTTTGTCCCATTGACTCTTTGGTTTACCTGTGCATTGATTCTTTATTGAACTAGGGATTTATGAAAAGTCTAATATTATTTTGATCAATCTAGCAAAGAAATAATAAATTCGAGATAGCGAGAGCTAAGAAATGTATAGGTAACTTATTACATTTCTTAGGTTACTTAACGTGTCGATAGATCAGTAAAAGATGCGGTTGTAAAGTTGAATTTACTTAGATAATATAATAAAGCATTTTAGACTGTTCAAGCAATTTTTTTTAAACAAAATATCTAAGAGTTATTTTACGTACCGGTATCAGAATGAACATTGTATAGACGTATTATATTAGGCAACATAAAACTGTTAATCTGCAGATCATTTTTTCATCGCTTATATGGATTATTATTACGAATATTGCAACAACGCTTAAGTCTCGGGTTTAACCGAAAGCGCCGAGGTGGCTCTAAATCTATTCTTTTTACAATATTGCTAAGTAGTAAACTTTTAGTGTCCTTTAACGTAGGTAAGTTTTAATTTTTATAGCTGAGTAAAGTTGCGTTTTTGGTGCCTAAGATTATTTTCTGTCACCATTTTAGCTTTTTATGAAAATTTAGGTAGGTATACTTACAATGATGCTGTGTGAAAACTTTTACTTTCTAAACAAAGATTTCGTAATACACTAATAAATTAGGGGTTCTGCTTCCAAAAAGATCAAGGCTCTATATTCTTATATTAGGCCAAATTGCTGAACTTGGCTACGAACCCTATGACATTTTTGACGTTTAGAAACTTAAGTATAAATATCTAATCAAATGACCTGATCCAACACATTGTGTTTCCAAAATAAAAAGCGTCCGATTTGAATTTAATAAATCCCAGGAGTCGTATAACTTCTCAGATTGTCCCAAGAATATTAGACCCATCCATCATTTCGACCAAACCTACTTCACTACAAGTAAATTCGCAAAATATAATGAAATTGTGGGAGTGATATGTCGAAGCACAAAGTACATCGAACAATGCCGCCACGGGCGTGCTCACAATACTATAGTCAAATATCATTTAGCCAGCCCACACCTTAGAAAATCGCAAAATGGAGACATCTACCTATACAATAGCTCGTGAAGAAGCGAACGGAACTGTAACCAATAATTACAGCTTTTGTAACATGTATATTTTGCGATTTTAAAACGATATAACAATGGATGAGAAGATGCTATTGTGAAAATGGGAATTAAAATACTTTATGATTAAGCACCTCCAAACGCATTCGACTGTTGGATTTTATGGGAATAATAAATATTTTTGATTCAAAAATGTACTTACTACAATGATTCTTAACAATCAGTGTTACAACCATGGATGCAACAATATGTGTAAATTAATTTTAGGTATAACACCAATTTATGATAATCCGCTTTTTTCTCTTTTACAACATATAATTAAACTACTTACGTAATATAATCATAAACTAATGTTTCTCGTTAGTGAATCCTATTAAAATCATAAACATAGCCTCTAAACTGTAACATTGTATTAAATGTGTTGTAAATGGTAGATCTTAGGAACAAATTATGATTTTTTTTATGCTAGAGGCGGACAAACGAGCAAGCGAGTCACCTGATGGAAAGTAATCAACGCCGCCCATGAACATCCGCGAAATCAGAGAGATCGCTAATGTGTTGCCGGCCTTTTTAAAAAAGAGTAAGCTCTTCTCTCGAAGGTCCCTAAGTCGTAAACTAATTATTTTGAATATTTCTTGAATTTCTCTTCTAATTTAACAAGCATTATTAGACCCAAGCATGATGGGATCAAAAGTATATATTTAGGGAACTACTGTAACCTTAAACCATGCAATCCAACTGCTTCACTGGGCGTGTTTATTCCGAGGTTTTAATTTATAATAGCAGCATCTTCTATAAAGTGGTCAACCCATTTCCATCATCACAATTTCATTTTTCAATTTAAAACTGTAATGCGCAAGTAGCATTATTATCTAGGCCCATCATTCCTTTATTTTATAGACAAGACGGCAAAATGGATACGCAAGAACGTGTCTGCAGTCTTTAACTTGTAAAATTAATGGCCTGTTATTCGTATTTGTTCGTCGTGTCCTGATCGAATCTACATATAAGTGGGCAGTACGTTCGTAATAAACTCATTCGGTGGATTATAGACAAGGAGCGATCTCCTGACAGTTCCATTACGGTCCGAAGCCTAGCAAATATTTATAAACGGTTCATTGCAATCCTTGAAGATAGAACCCGGTGGTCCGTGGCACTGGAAAAGCTTTTGATCGATAAAGTTGTAAGTTTAATTACTAAACTGGAATGGAGGCCTGTTTTAAAGGGGCCGCCACGCGCTCGCAATGCCATATAAACCTAATTCGATTGGGGTATCGCTAGCATATTTGAAAACGAGAATCGCGATGGGAAATATTTGCGCGACGACATTGCGATACTTGTTTAGCAAGCTAATGATCTCGAAAAATCCTTGTCTTGCGTTTTAATTAAACTATCAAGGCCCTATTCTACCAATTTTTATCCGTAGCGGATCTATGGTATAACGTCAGATTTGAATAGAATACGCTATAGTTACCATACATTTAGTATCAGAATAAGATTGGTCAAATCGGTCCTAAGCTCTATACAACCTCAAGTATAAAAATAATATTTTACTTTCAGTGTAGACCAGCATATTTTTTTTCCATTACAAAGTTGCTACATAAAACTGACTTTTTGACCGCTAGTTGTTAAGCCTTGAACATAGGCGTAAGGTAGCATGTCTTTCGGTCTTTTACAGGTTGCATTTCGGAGAGTGTGCGAAGGAATTACATGATCTAATTCCACCGGCCCCCTTTCATCATCAGGACACAAGACGGTGAAGGGGTTACCACCCTTATGAGATAAAAATACCGGCAACACGTACCAAACGGTTCAAAGGTACATTCATGTTGCGTACGGCTAAGAAATGGAACTCTGTGCCGGAAGAGGTGTTCCCTGAACGCTATGATCTGAACTTATTCAAGAAAAGAGTGAATAGGCTGTTACTAGACAGGCATGATTCATCCTCGGCCACATCATCACTTACCATCAGGTGATATTGTGGCCAAATGTATGGCTATTCTAATAAAAAAAAAAACAAACAGTAGGCAAATGTGAAATGTTATAAACTTCCGTGAAGTTCTTAAATCTTGATAGATTTATTGCGCAGTCACATGATATGTGAAATCAACTCTGATTTGATGAATGAGTCAGAAAGTCTCACTATTTTTTTATATTTCACTGCACATCCATTTCCTTTTTCAGAAATAAACGAAAATTTATTCAAAATTCAGGTTTTTATCACAATGTCTTTGTAACTCTTGTTTGATTATCACCTCTCTATATATTTTAGTATAAAATAAAAACTAGAGGAAAGGGTTGAGAATGCAAAATGCGTAACTCGCAGATGCAAAACCTAACGTTACCGGCGCCGCTTGTTTGCCGAGCAAAGTGGTGTATAGCATAGTGTTGCCAAACCATCGATAATTCTAATGAAAATTACATTACTATCTTTACTACTATATATTTATTAAAACGTATTGCACAATTTATGTTACAATAGGCGAACTTAATGCCAAGAGGCATTTTCCCCCAGTCAACCTTTGAGTCATGCAGAAATTGCAGCAGTGCGGCGAAAGTATACTTTGTATCATTCTGTTGGCTTGAATAATACAAATATCCATACCTAATACAAATACCTATACAAACAGAAATTAATCCTTGTAGGTTACATACCTAACAATGATTCATTTCTGTTTGTATTTTTTCTAATTAAGTGACTGTACAGTTAATTAATTCATTTCTCAAAGTTGGAAATCTAGATTATAATCAATATGTTGAATGATTATTGCAGTCTATTGACGTTTTTAATACCTTCATCATCGTCATCGTCAGCCCATTTAAGTCCCCACTACTGGGGCACGGACCTCCCTCAATCACATGAGGGGTAATTGCCATACTCACCACGCTTGGCAGACGGGTTGGCGAGGGTTTTGATATAAATGCAGAGTTTTCCTTCTCTGGGTGCTGATGATCATGACAGCAGCTTTACCTTAGTCGCCTTTTACGACACCTCGGTAAGAGTAAGGGTGGCCTATTCTACTCTGCCGGGACCACACGGCACAATACAAGGCAATTTAATACCTTAAACTTACTTAAACCTTTAAAATAGTTTTCAAACAATCCAGTTAATAATTAATTAATTCTACTGTCAGCAATATTGTACTGCTATTCTTGGGCTCGAATAATGTTAACAGTTGTAATTTTTTAACAGCAATGTTTTTCCTAATTTGCGACTTGTCAAAGGTTTAATCAACTCTGAAAACTATCTTTAGCCACAATATTGCTCAGCTATCGATAACCTGTGATATTCCTATCGATATTCAACTATCAATCAGCAACACTATTTTGGCACAAGCCACGCCGTAGATTGAACCGAACCCACGCACCTTGCCACCATGTGTGCAATCCTTTCGCATCTGCCGATCTTGCACTGATTTTTATTTATGAATAATATGACGAATTATGCCTTGGCTTTTATTTGTGCTAGCACCTTTCCGGATGCGCCCCAACAGCGGATGTGGCCTTTCGTATAAAAGTTATATGTTGCCAATTTTGGAGACAAACATTTGTGCTGAGTAAGGGTTCCAGTCATAAGTATTAAGTTCCCTAGATATAAATTAATGTCAATTTATACTACGTATCATTCATTGATCTAATTCCGTATTAAATTTGCTTAAGCTCTCGTTATGCGGATATTAAGCAACAGAGGATTAACAAATATAGTTTTTTGTAGGGCACTGCAGAAATCTATATGCAATTTTGAAGACTTATTGTTTACGAGCATCAAAAAACCATTTTAATCGTATTTGTTGTAAAAGTCTCCTTTTAACAATAACTGGAGCCCAATTCTCGTGCTCGTAATATTTTAAAAACATGGCGGATATCACCTGAAAACCTTAAAAAAAACTATGTTTTAGTGATATATGTCGTATGAAAACAAATGTCACGAGCACGAGAATTGGGCTCCTTCGAATTTCCTACTTCTAATCAACTGTCCGAGCACAACTGCATTTACATACATACTTTAGTTCAGTTCATTTGAGTACTGTTACTCTATGGAGGGTGTTTTTTTTTAATCATCACAATTATTAATAACAAATTGGCAACGCTAGTGATGGTAAATATGATCTAGAACCTTTACATTACTAGAAAATCACTTCCTTGTCGTTTGAGTTACGATTAACACATTCCATTTTATATAGTCGGTAACCATAAACCACTCAAAAGTCTTTAAGCATTTTTTTCTCAAATACGTGGCCCACATTTAGGATGCCCCATGGTTGCATCCTATCAATCGTCCACAGGGGTGAGCTGTTTAATAAAGTTATACGCATGACAGTGCTCACAGAATGGCGTATTGTTGCGCAATAGAGGACCCTCTTTGTCATATTAGCTTTTTAGTGGCCACTTTTCATTGTGCACACAATGTTTGTGGTGGCCCACATAATGTCACGAGGATTTTGAATCGGATTTGGCGGAGTTTTTTGCCACTTTGTCACTACATGTGTGTCCTGACGTCTCTATTTGAGTCACTTTTATTGATCTGCTTACCCGAAAAGTCCACTCGATATTGATAAAGATATTCTTAAAGAAGTTTTCCTGTAAAGCGGATTTCGATGCCGCGTGTGAACTATCAGCTATATTTTTAAATATAGTATTATGTTTTTGATTATTTTTGTTATTATTTTTGGCACGTAACAAAGTCCGAACACGCATTAGAGAGACAGGAATAACATCCTTAAAGACCGAGTATGTCAAAGAATTGAAAGTTATATAAGACTACTAAAACCGAAATACATGAACAATCGCAACCTACAATCTCTAAATCCAATAAACATGCAGACTACTAGTAGTAAAAGTGTCCATTAATTAAAATGGTCGTTAAAAACCATTAAAAGCTTTTACCATAATCTACTTAAATTTTATTTTAATTTTTAACCTATAGTATTAGCTTTAACTTACGATTCGTGACTTCCTATGACTACCTACCAGTTCCATCATTCAGAACTTGGTAACCATTTTTTTTACAATAAAGCCGACAGACGAGCAGACGGGTCACCTGATTAATAAATAATTAATCAACTTTATTGAAAATCATAAGAACAGTAAATACTTATAATCTACTCATTCTATGAGAACAATTTTTAAGTTTGGTACCTGAAGTAGGTAAATCATCAATCATTAGAATAGTTATTTACGAGATTTCTACCATGTACCTTATTTTTGAGTTTCCGATATTTTGGCACTGTTGCAAGCGCCAGGGTCACGGAGTAACTGAAGTTTTTGCTGGTAAGATGTTACTGGCAGACAAAACGGTCTACCCTCCTTCGCAGTCTTTTACTACGCGCACGTGCGGTACCACTGTTCACTAACTCACTATTTTCTCGCACCTGTTCTCGAGACACAACACTCACAGTATCTGGCCGCGAAATGCCACTTTGTTTAGTTTTACGGTTATTACATTTTCGAATCACTATCGAAACTCAAAAATAAGGTACATGGTAGAAATCTCGTAAATAACTATTCTAATGTTAGTGAGCATGAAAGTTTAAAACAACAAATCATCAATCAATCAATCATAAATAAATAAATAGTAAATAAATGAGGCAGCCACTCCACTGGTGTCGCGGCTGTCCATGGACGGCGGCAATCGCTTACCATCAGGTGATCCGTCTGCCCGTTTGTCACCTATCACATAAAAAAATGACCATTTTCTGCTATACAGTGATCAAATATATTATGTAATAATAATTTTTCTTTAGATGATATACATTTACGACACTCATGCTAAGTTAAAATACCAGTTTTACATATTTAATTTGCCTTATAGCATTTTCAATGACAGCTCTCAAGCAAGTCACTAATTTCTCTGTTCCATGTTTGAATGTAAATTTAAATGTTGTTAATTCGAGCATCGTGTCCCACAGAGAGACGCAAATTCAAACCCAATTAATAAACCATAAACATTAATTACGGTACTAAAGCTAAGCACCAGTCATGTGGCGTAAACAGGGGGAGGCAACGACTTAATTATTAATTAGACGTTCAACGTAACTTATTGTTTGAGGCCTGTCATTAGAGACTCGGCCACGGCCGCAAGACGCCGTTTCCAAACTATTAAAGCGGTCATTTAAGGGGCCAAGAGAGTAAACTAGCGTCTTCCATTTACAACTTCGATTGCAAGGGATTAGGTGTTGCGCATAAAAGATCTCGGGTTCCATTCAAACATTAGCCGTGCTTAAACAATATTAATCAGTTATTGAAGCACAGTTAAAGTGTCATTACCGTTGTTTTAAGTTGGTGTATATAGTATAGTATAGTATAGTATCAGCCTACCTACCGTCCCACTGCAGGGCAAAGACCTCCATCATATAATATAATAATAATATATTATAATAAATTTTTACAACATCACATACATTGATCTGACTCCGAGATAGGTAGCTCAAGTACCTGTGTTACGGATATCAGAATCAACAATGGGATTACAAATATATACATATAATACTTTTCTTTTGTAAATACATACTTATAATATATAAAAAATACCCAGACCAATACAAACAGATATGTTCATGCATACAAATGTTTGTGCTTTGCGTGGATCGAACCCGCAACCCTTGCACCAGAGACAGCGCTCAATACCACTGATCCAAACGGGTCGTCAAATCCGGGTCGTCAATCATAGAAATCAAGCCATCGCTACTATGATGGGATTAGGCTTAATCACGCTTGCCTAAGCGGATTGGTGATCACAAACCTGAACTATGTACGAAACATACCTTTGCTCGACCCGGAAATCGAACCCAGGACCCCGAGATCACGGTCCAGTACTTAAACTCTTAGACCAACGGGGCGTTTTAAGTTTAAGTTGGTGTACTTCGCCCTAAATAAGATTGGGAGTGCTGAGACACATCCCGGCTTTCATCGTCTAGATTACTCACTCAATATTATAATCATAGTAACAGGTAATGTCTTAGTTTGAGAATTTGTGATCGATGTAATTGTGTGGCGTATGTATTTTACTTGCTTTCTCTCTATTCCCTTTCATTTCGTCACTAATTTCTGATATAAAAACTGAAAGGGAGGCCTGTGTCCAGCAGTGGACGTCTATTGGCTGAAATGATGAGTAGAAGGGATGGAGTAACAAAGGCAATTTTTGTCTATTTCTAATACGACCGAAGTCACGGGCAAAATCTAGTTATTTTATGTAATTGAGTTACAGGTAAACTAAAATAATTAGTGGCGCTAGTTAGGTCCTCTTCGTCCCTTAAAGCCGTCATTATCTTCACTAAAACAGCCCTCTTCAAGCAACGATGAAATATTACCCCAATCTCCAACGGATGCTTTGTCAGTTCACAAAATCTTAAATGCCTTAAATAAAAGGGCTAGTTTTTAAAGCAATTTTCGACGCCATCTCAATAATACGCAGTGCGGATAACGCTCAAACTTGTTAAGTATTTATGATGTCTAATTAGGTACAGCTTGTACGAGCTGTTTGTCTACCTACATAGTAGCACAGAGTCAGAGCCAGTAGCTTTTTAATTAGATCTTTACCTATGAAATTACCGTTTCGTATGGCGATTTTTTAGAAGTTGTATTATCCATACTAACTTTTTTTAATTTGTAAGTAACTATTAATACTACCACTCCATAATTAACTGTGCTTTAATGGATAACGTTAGGAACGTGTAGGATAGTTTTACAGAAAAAAATATTTTTAACTAAAAAGTAATTGATAAAAACGTGAATTCAGTAAAGTAACTATGGGTCATTTTCAAGATAGCAAAAATTGCATCACAAATACAATAATATCTGATCTCTTTTTAATATAAACCTTAAAATATAGTCTTAAACCAAAATAAAATTATAGCATGGCGACTTTTTACTTATTAAATGAGTTACACAACTTATTGTGTCTAGAAAAAAAAACAGCAATTTCATAGGTAAGACCTATTACTTAGGCATATCAATAACTCTTGCCTCATCTTAATAATTCGCAAAGCTATCGCTTCAGGGTCTGGGTATGCTTTGACCATGATCCAGGATTCGGGAAATCTGGTAATTACAACGAAGCGACTGCCGTCTGACTTTCACAACCCGTAGACTGGGAAACCAGATCAACTGGATCACGGATTTATGTACTCTTGCAACAAGTGATCAAGAGCAAATATCTCGGCCAAATTTAGCCAAGTCGAAAGTAAGAGCTATTATCCCCCTTATTATAAATCGCTAACTAAGGATAGTCCCGGAACCAAATTCGTGCCAGCCAGATCACCTGAGCTTTAGTACGGTAACAACTTTCGATTGCGATTTATAATAAGGTGGTTACAGTTCAGGTAGTACAGCTATTAAGAGGCAAAAGAAGTGAGGGAAGATCATTACGTGGTGGCGCTGGTCATTACGTCCGATGTTTTAAGTATTCATAGCAAGCTATAGAGCACGCATCACTGAGTACTGAACTATAAGCACAAGGATGCACATCTATCGAGTGTCATTTACACGTCAATCAGAGCTATACATATCAGAAGAATGAAGAGATCCGCAGGAGAACCAAGATCAAAGACATGACAGAATGAATTGCATGCTTCAAGTGGCAATGGCAGGGCACATTGCGAGGAGATCAGACGGCCGATGGGGCAGAAAGGTTCTCGGACATCAAACCCCGGACAAAAAGTCCAGCTTGGTAAGTCCAACTTCTAGAAAGAGGTCGATCGACGAATCCAACTCGGCTGGAAAGCGTTCAGAAAAGCGGAATCGAAACGTGGGCGCTTAGAATTTGCTGATTAAGGAAGCTCAAAGTCACCCAAAGAGCAATGAAGAGGGCTATGCTTGGAGTCTCCTTGCCCTATGTATCAGAAATCACGAAACCCGCAGGAGAACCAAGGTCGAACACGGCCCAAAGAATTGCATGCTTCAAGTGGCAATGGCAGAGCACATTGCGAGGGGATCAGATCAGACAGCCGATGGCGCAGAAAGCTCTTCGAGTGGAGCCCACGTATAAGAGGTTGAAGCCGTGGCAGGCCCCCCACAAGGTGGACCGACGATCTGGTGAAGGTCGCGGGAATCCCTTTTATTCGGGCGGCACAGGACCAATCTGTGTGGAGATCATTGGGAGAGGCCTATGTACAGCAGTGGACGTTTATTGACAAAAATGATGATAATGAGATCTATACCACAGGTAAATAGGTACCTAGATTGATTGAAGGAAAGAAACCATAACAGATATGCTGACACACGCGTCCTACAGCTTGCATATGAATACTCTTAGGTACGTTACTCTGCTACTGGCTATCTTGATACTGTGTTACTAGTACTTCTTTGTCGAAGACTGCTATTGAGAAAAAGCAATTAACCTAAAAATTATTTAAGTATATTATCCGATACTAGTAAAGATATTTTCATTATTTTAAAAGTCAACGTTCTCCACAATAATTACAATTACTGGATTTTATAAAATAATGAGGCACATGACTATAATTTAGAAAATTGAGATTTGGTTAAGTATTTTTAAGTCAAAATAACAGGTCCAAGTAAAGTAAGTATAAAAAAATACGTGTTTCAATTCTCAAATATTAAATACCCATACCATATTCCATTAAAACAACTGTCTTGTAAAATTGTACGATTTGTGTCGTTGTCCGAGTACCACTTGTGACTAGTGCGTAAAACCAAGATTATAGTCAACGTAATTGACATTTTAATGTTCTTCTTATTAAAACTATACATTTGCTGTTGCTAAGTATAGGATAGACAGCTGAAAACGACGTGCGAACTGCGACATCTAAAACGTACGTAAAGCTAATAAAAAGTGAGTGGTGTTCTGTTTAATTAGACCATCCTGTCATAATAACTAACCTCATCTAAAATTATGGTAATAACTTTGCACTACCTTTCTAGTTAGGACCGCTGCTGGCAACACCAAACCCTTTTATTACTTTCAGAGACCAAGGTTCCGTCCTTAGTCTATTTCTATTTAGCGTCTTATTAGACACTGTCATACAGCATCCATGTATCATCTATTGGCTGAAATGATGATACAGCATCAAAAATCCACATGAGTAGCTTCCTTTGGTGCCGATGTATGCCGGTGACTTCGCGCTGGTAGTCTCGGAAAGGATCAAATTGGTGAGACAATTAAAATTTTGGAAGTAGTCACTTGAAAACGGTGGTCTGAAAGATTAGTAGATATTCCTACTTATCGACTGCGCTGGCTCAGCCATCTCGAAAGAATATAGACAGTTACTTTTTTGAATGCCTGAAAAACTTCCTGACGGCCTTGAACTTGTAGTGACACTCGTCATTGATGAAAATCGTCATTTTTTCCCAGATAACATAGGGTCTAATCTCGAAAATAAATTGCCTTCCCATAAAAATTGACTTAGTTGGTCAGCTGGTGACTCTAGTGTGGGAAAGTGATTTTATTATATGAGATTATACCCTAAGTTCCTCCGAGATTTTTTTTTGTGTTCATTAGTATACTCGTAATGCCCTATAGAAGTTTCTCAAGTACTCAACTCAATTCTCAAGTATGCGACTAAATGATCGAAGGCCAGTTGGCCGCCCAATATACCACTGGAAGACTTTAAAGTGATACATGACAGACAAGCAAACGGATCACCTGATGGTAAGCGATTGCCGCCATCTGGACGTCGTGTCACTCCATTCATTTCGAGTCGTAGCTCTCTCATGGTGATTTCGAAAGAAATAAATAAGTATTTTTTTTATTGCAAGTTATATCTCGTACAAACTTATGATCATATTAATAATAAAAGGATACTCTTGGCAAATGAAGGAGGTGCCGTAGGTGGAAGCTGTTATTATGGCTTTTACACACTTTGGGTTGCTGTACCGGCCTAGTTAGTTTTACGCAGGTCGCTAGTGCCGCCTATGCACTAAACATTTTACGATTATTGCTATAATTACTGTAACTGGCTCCACAACCGACGAAAATCATAGAGATATTGTATGAAAATTGATTTCGCTCTGCGCAGTCAATATTATAACTTAAGAGACTTGCGGAGATCAGTTTAAATTCAATACGAGGTAAGCTTAGCCGTTCCTCGGACATCTCGCTATCTCTGTCGCATTACCCGTGACTCGTACGTGCGAGTAGAAACAGCAAGATAGCTGTTTGAAATTAGTAAAAAAATTGTGTACATTTACGAAAAGCAAAAATGATGAATGATACTTGATTATATTTTGATTTTCTTTAAAACATTGAGTAACTAGACAAACTTTGTGAAATTGACATAATGTTTAATTGTGTTTTTAATGTAAAACGAATAGGCAGAAAATAGGTCGTTAACGTCGTAAAAAAAATCGCATATATTTATAAGTGGGTAAATATTTGTAAGATAATGTTTTAGCACAGACATATATAAATAATTCCTTAATTCAGGTAAAACCAATGAAATGTCGAGATATTCTCAAATTGCAAATAATTTTTGGTAAGTATTGCGTTTGTATGGGAATTTCGTTGTTCGTCGGCCCCTTAATAAAGTTATTGAATCTTTCTCTTGGCGAATGAAAACTAAACTAACTACAACAATACAATATCTCACAATACTGCTTTCTTCACAAAACAACTGTGCTTTCTAGCTTCATATCTTTATAATAAAATAAATACAATTTTGAGTATTTATCATAAAAATAGGTTTGAGTGTAAGTATATTATTAAAGAATGGCTACTGAATTTAAGTTATAACGATACAGAATCTTTTATTACAATTATACATTAAATATTATGGAATTCACAGATAAGACACACAAATACGCACACACACACGCACACACACATACACACTAAACACACACACACCCTCCAACCTCCAACCGATTACGGCTACGGCGGCCAATCTCAACGATCAGCCACGTACGCAGGATATATTATAGTGCTCAAGTGTGTGCGCAAACACAAGTGCACTCTCTATTCCCTTACCCTCATATTCCGATGGGACACTACTGTGACACGACCAGAGAGGGATTGGGCGCAGGACCAACGGCTTAACGTGCTTTCCGAGGCACGGGGGTACAAGACCGCCAATTTCCAGACTCCGGGCTGCCACTAAGAATTTCTTACTGAAAACTTAGGTACAAATTTTTGGCCCGACCCGGGGATCGAACCCGGGACCTCTTGCGCAGCCGTCGCTTCAAAGTGCGACCCACTAACCACTGCGCCACCGAGGCAGTCGAGCACATACACAACACACACACAAACACACGCCAACACAATTACCGCGTGCGTCTATCCACACAGTAATATTACATCGGGATGAACATTACTCGACGATTCGCGTGCGACCTGGAGACCTGAAATACAGGGTCTCCCTAGTTTAGGCTCCAGTCCACGCTATCCTTATTCTATTGTATTATATACCCATGTAATCATCATCATCATCAGCCCATTTAAGTCCCCACTGCTGGGGCACGGGCCTCCCTCAGTCACGTGAGGGGTAATTGCCATACTCACCACGCTTGGCAGACGGGTTGGCGAGGGTTTTGATATAAATGCAGAGTTTTTCTTCTCTGGGTGCTGATGTTCATGGCAGCAGCTTTACCTTAGTCGCCTTTTACGACACCTCGGTAAGAGTGAGGGTGGCCTATTCTACTCTGCCGGGGACCACACGGCCATACCCATACCCATGTAAACATAGTGGAAAATAAATGCTTTTTTACTTTTACTTTAAACTATTCAAAGAGATGCAGTATATTGGACTGCTGCTCGATCAATTATTTATCCGAGGCATCTTCACTCAGCATCCGAGGCCCTCTGGTAGTGACAAGCACTGCTTCTGACTTTAGCAGCTTAGGAGTCCGCCCAAGGCCCTAAAGACTGGCAGGATGGCCTGTAGGCCATGTTTGTGCGGAGTGTACTCCACTTACCTAAATCGCAGTCTCTACAGAATAAACAAATACCTTGCGACACAACTTGTTAACAAAGTAAATCTTTTCCCAGACCACCTAAAGATGAAATTATGCTAACGAAATAAAAGTGTCAAATTTTATAGATACTGATGCTCATTACTTAATTGAGCGTAATGCGTTATTAATTCAAATCTCATGAACATGTCATTTCGGATTCAAACTTAGTTGCAGGGTGGTCCACGTTATTCATATTCTTCTAACCCGACCTCAAAACCTCACATTTATATGAGAAATGATGCATCGAAAATCGCTATCGTTACAAAGGTGTTCCTACTGTAACAGTAGAATTGGTATAATCAAAATGAGCCGTGACAATTTATGGCTAAATAAAATGTTTTGGTTTATAATCCCGAGCTTTGACACAGGAATTTAACACTTCACGGGAATATATAAGTATCGGGGTTTTATAACACTTAAATTTTAGGCGATCATATTAGCATTTTAATTAATTTTGGATTTAGGATTTCTAATTTAGGTAGCTAATTGAATATTCGTTTAAAATACTTTTAAAAGCAATCTTATTTTATAATTTCTATAAGTATCGGTACTACACTCTTGTGCTTTTAACTTATGCATAATTTAGATTATTAGAAATATTTTTTTAAATGATCAAATTTTTCATTAATGATCTTTTTTTTATTCACGGCTTCGCTATGTTTTTGTCTTACTAATACAAGATAAGTTCACACAATTAAACGAAATCCGGACGCTGAAATGAAATGAAATGAAATGAAATATTTATTTGCTTGCTAAGTGTTACATACAAATATTAGGTGTTTTTTAGTAAACAGGTGCTTATAACTTAGCTACCTTGTTAGGTAATCGCAAATGTGAGGGCAGCTTTATCCTAATAACAATATTAATATAAAAATCTTAAATAAGTAGATACTAAAATAACAATCTGGTTATGACATAGACATTTTTTCTTATATCTAATATACATAGATTTATCTTTTTATTGTGTTAAATATTCATTTATAGTGTAGTAGCATTTTAAAATTAAGTGAGATCTAAGGTTTCTTGTAAATATTTTAAAGTTTTGTTCATTTTTAATATTAGGGGGTAATTTATTATAAATTTTTACTGCCACATAACAGTTCGACATAACAGTTTCCTTTGGCTAAACAAATTGATATTTTTGAGTACATACGTAAGTACTTATGTACCTACCTACATGCTTACGAAATTCAACCTACTTGTTTTAAGTCGATAAATGATGTCGAATAATCGGTGGCTCCACCGGTTTTTGGTTTTGGTACCTAAGCTTATTAAAAATTGAGATGTTCACGAAAAATATTTTGGCATCACGGGTTAAGTTTTACTTGAACAAATAGAATCAAAACTCATTCAACGACCAGCACAGTCTATTCATTCAATGATGGTTTTTCTCTAACCCGAAAATAACGCACGACTTAACATAAATTACAAAGTAGAGACAGAACTTAAAGTTGAAATTTGGTGCTTAAAATTACAAGAAAGAAGGTTCATTTTCGGATTGATATAGTTTGCGCGTGTACATCTTTGAACAACAAATGAGTGTTGAACACCCATGCTCCTGTCACCCTGCCGACATTCGACACTTTATTCTCTTAATTTTTTATCCGTTTAGCCACCTCTTCGTGAAGACATAAATGCTCTTACTCGACATTTAATACTCTATTATAATAATGGAGGGCCGTAAACGAACATTTGATTTACTATTCTTTAATTTTAATACTTGCGTTCTGTTCAACTATAGGTACAGGCCGCGGCACGTAAGTTCGGCGAAGGTAGTCGCACAGATATATTTTTTTTATGCTAGAGTCGGACAAACGAGCAAGCGAGTCAAATGATGGAAAGTAATCAACGCCGCCCGCGAAGATCCACGAAATCAGAAAGAACGATAATAAAAATTTTTGCGCACTTGTAAAATTGCTCACTTTATTCTAAAATTAATTTCTGTTTCTGGTTCTGAAACTGTTCGCCTACACTCATGATTTACTGTACTTATAAAAATGTTGGCGATTAAAAAGAGTAACTGGCGAGTTTCTTGCCGGATCTTCTCGTCAGAATGAACTTTACGATCCCGGTGGTAGAATCAAATTATGTTAATTCATTTCTTAGTATATTTTTTTTGTATCGACATATATGTTTAATTACATGTATAATATATAATTATAGTTATAATTTATATTTTTCATGTATGAAGATTTATAAAAGCTGTAATAAGTACTTTATTTGCATAGGCTTGTAGCCTATGCAAATAAAGTACTTTTTAATTTTAAATTTTGGTCACCACTAAACTTATATGCCGCGAAATGTATTATACTCATTAGATTATTTAGGTTAAGTGTGCACAATTTCCTTTGCCTGTTTTTTATGATATAGGTGGCAGACGAGATGACAGATCGCCTGTGATGGTAAGCGATTACCGCCGCCCATGGACATCTGCAACACCAGTGATGTTGCAAGTGCTTTCCCTGGATTGGGCCTCCGGTACCTATAAAAATTGCATAATAGAGATTTAATCTGCTCATAAAACACTTGTGACAATTATATAACTACCTATATATAACATTTATAATTTTTTCAGAAAGCTATTTCCCGAGGATTTTTTAAGGAAGTAAAGTAGCGACTGCTGATAAAAGTGATCGCACACGCATATGGTCTTTTTCATTATTTTTATTTTATTTGTTTATTACAGCTTTAAATTACAACCTCCTAATGATATACTGGAGCATACTGTTATATTAAACACACAGAACATCTTTATTGACTTCATCCTATCAAGAACAATTATCTTTGCAAAATCGCACGGTTTTGTTGTTTTCGCGCCTCTTAAATTTGCACTCGATGCGATATGGCAATTTCGAAAATTGGTAAACCCACAAATCATTAATTATTGGTTTTATTGATTTATAGGCATTTTGATACACTTCTCAAATGCATACACTGGATTTTTTCACTGAATTTAGTAACTACACGCAAATGGTGGAGTAATCAAATCAAATTCTTTGAAAATTCGGTATTCGATTTCGAATTATTTATACATCCATAAAAAAGACATCAACGCATCAGTGAACAGTATTTTTGCATTAGGTAGATATTGTGTTAAAATATTTTAATTACAAACATAGTAGTATCTTGTATTAATATAAGTGATAAATAATGTCATGGGAGAACCACGCTTCGGCATGAATAAGCCAGCTCGACCGGAATGATAACACGGCCTCACAGAAAACCAGCGTAAAGCAGCATTGTGCTGTGTTTCGCTGCGTGAGTGAGGGTACCGGAGACCCAATCCGGGGGAAAGGGGGTTTCAAAGGTTGGCAGCGCACTTGTGACTCCACTGGTGTTGCGGGTGTCCATGGGCGGCGGCAGTCGCTTACCATCAGGTGATTCGTCTGCTCGTCTGCCGCCATTACATAAAAAAGTTGTAGTTGTAAAAATACAAGGCAAAATTCCCTTTTAATTAATCAAAGATATGGTTAAATACCTAAAGTGTGTATAACACATTGACATCATAATAACCATGACCAAAACAATGAAAGAAAAAAAGTCTACAAGTAACTTATAAATATTACCAACGGCGGCCATTCGCTTATAAGCGTGGCCGTCGCCTAATGAATTTTAATTTCACCAGACATCACAATGTTTCTGGATACGCTGAAGCTTTTTCCAATAAATTCTTCCGATTCTCACATTACTGAGAAGCGTTTTGCACAATGTTAACGTCTTTTATATAATACGGACGATTATACTAGACTCTAAGACAGCCACGCTTCGGCATGAATGGGCTAGCTCGACCGGAGTGATACCACCGACGTGAAGCAGCACTGTGCTGTGTTTCACTGTGTGAGTGTGGATACCGGAGGCCCAATCCAGGGGGAAGGGTGTCTACTGGCGGCGACAATCGCTTAGCATCAGGCGATCTCCAGAACTCCAGCTTAAAAACTTCAGCAATACGAGACTTATGGTAAAAGTAGAACCAAAGGTATTGTTGGTTTGATTAAGATTTACACAACTTTTATACAATGTATATTTTTATTAATTTATCAAGTACTAGCTTATTCCCACGGCTTCGCTCGCGTTAGAAAGAGGTATAAAGTAGCCTTTGTTACTCTCCATCTCCTCCACTATCTTCACTAAAAAAAATACGACAATGCGTCGCTCCGTTTTCTCTGTCCGTCTGTCTGTTTGTCCGTCTTTGCGGACGCACACTCATTCACATTTATAATATTAGTAAGTATGGATTGTATAACTAACTTTTGCAGTAGAAGGAACTATATTAATAATAATAATAATTCTCACAACATCTCATAATTGACCTGATTCCGTACTAAGTAGCTTAAGCACTTGTGTTACAGATATCAGACAACAGAGGAACACAAATATATACTTAAATACATATATTACACCCAGACACCGAACAAACACAAGTGTTCATCGCACGAATGTTTGTCCAGGGTGGGGATCGAACCCACGACCTTTGGCGTAAGAGGCAGGGTCACTACCAATTGCGCCATCCGGTCAGTCTATGAACTATGAACTATATACCAATTAAAATTTACAAATTATATAGGTACCCATAGTAAATTAATTTCGAGATTATTCTAAAAATATTGTAGACGTTTGATTAAGGTTGTGAATTTTATTTCGACCATACAGAATTTCAATAGTTAAGTTTCTAAACTTTGTAATTTATTTCCTATTTTTGGGCAGAACTTTTGGCAATTTCTGACTATGCTGGGGACCGTAAGATATAGTTGGTATACCACCAGTCCGCCGGGAGGCAGCTGGTGGCCCGGAAGAAATGATGCACCAGGTCTTGTATACGTAACTGGTTTATTATTGATAATGCAAATGACATGATGTGAGAACATCTCCAATGCTAGAGATGACTGACGTCATATCGTATCACATACGTGGTCAGATCTGCTGACATAGCGTACGATACAGAGATAACAGTAGATATTGGAAATAATCCTTATCATGAGTACCGAGCATTTACACTGACTAGGCAATCGTTTTGGAATCATCATCAGCCCATTTAAGTCCCCACTGCTGGGGCACGGGCCTCCCTCAATCACATGAAGGGTAATTGCCATACTCACCACGCTTGGCAGACGGGTTGGCGAGGGTTTTGATATAAATGCAGAGTTTTCCATCTCTGGGTGCTGATGATCATGCAAGCAGCTTTACCTTAGTCGCCTTTTACGACACCTCGGTAAGAGTGAGGGTGGCCTATTCTACTCTGCCGGGGACCACACGGCGATTTGGAATGAGAATGGGTAAATATACTACAGTTTTTATCGTTACCCACTAAAAACTAAAAATAAGAAGTTAGGTGGAATTATCCAACAAATACGATCTCCTTAAAAATCCTCGAGGTCGTGCTGTATAAATGGTCTTAACAAATTAAAAGCAACAAAACATTAAGTAGAGCAAGTCTTAAATTTTAATAGGTATGCGTTTAATTTCTTATTCTCAACTCAGTGCATGAATAATATTTTATTTCGGAAGTCCTTAAATACTTTTCCTGAGAAACTGCCAATTAGGCAAAAGCGGCCATAAATCAAGTATATATGCAAAGAGCTTTAATTAATGGGCCGGGTACACATGTCATATGTATTGTATTGTATGTAATAAGTACATGTTTTAATTACCTCTCGAAAGTTTCAATTCAGTCCTCAAGCATTGTTGGTTTATTTAAGATCTTTGATCAGTATGCAACTCGTTCAGGGACTCTAGGGGTAGGTAGGTACCTACTTGTAACATCTGTATAATGGAGAGTAATATATCATCATTGAATGATGTGATAAATATAACATTCTAATTAAATGGTAATTTAGGTTAATTTTTTACCATTCGCTCGGCAGTTAGGGAAAGCATCGCGAGGGAACTGCACCGTTTGTATAATTTCTTAATTTTTTGTAATACTTACAATTATTGAGATAATAATTCTGAATGTGTCACCATGATTTAGTGGTTTTGGTTCCCCCGTTTAGTAAAAGTTACGAAGATCAGACAGCAGTCACTTCCAGTTCGATAACCAGTGTCACCAAATCCTGGATCATGGTCCAAACGAATCCCGGCCTTCAAAGCGACAGTTTTGGATACAACCGGGAATAGCATGCTAAGGTGAGTTGAATTTGCTGAGTGAATTTTCATTTACTTTATAGATAAGACAGTAAATAATAGTACCAACCCTCGCTCTTACCGAGGTGTCGTAAAAGGCGACTAAGGTAAAGCTGCTAGCATAATCATCAGCACCCAGAGAAGGAAAACTCTGCATTTATATCAAAACCCTCGCCAACCCGTCTGCCAAGCGTGGTGAGTATGGCAATTACCCTTCATGTGATTGAGGGAGGCCCGTGCCCCAGCAGTGGGGACTTAAATGGGCTGATGATGATGATGATGATGAATAGTACCAACTACAAACTGAATATTTATTGTTTCCATATCCAATATATATGCGCTGTATAAGTGGGTTCTCAGAGAAAAGCCGCAAATCTTTCTTTTGTCAAGGGTCAATATTTTTGAAACCTTTAAGATAACAGACTGTTTACTTTATCCTCCAGATTTTATCTACCTCAACGCCCGTGGTTATTTGAATAGCAGATGATGTATCCATCCTTGGATGATCTTCTCGATATCGCGCGAAATTAGTAGTCTTTCTCCACTATAAAACAAACACATATTTGCATATCTGGATCAACAGTTTAACTGATACCGCCTGTCGTGAAATGGATCAACTTGTCTTGATACTATGAGTTTATTAATAAAAGTAAGTATGAGTTTATTAAGAAAAGTGAATATATCACTTACACCCGATGCGAAGTCACATAAAAAATACGCGTTAAACTTTTTGCTCTTGCCTCGAGTACCTAACGGGGCGAGTACCTAATCGGTAACCTGAACGGGGCAGCCTGAACACCTTCCTCCGGCTGGTGACGAACGGAGATGTTCAGTGGGGCATTGCCCAGCGGTAGTGTAACTGGAAACGCAGTAGAAACTACTTCACACTGGTTTTCTGTTAGGTTGTGGTATTTCATCAGTCAAGCCGGCCCATTCTTCCAACGATAACAGATCATTGCGAAGTTTTTTTATGAGTTTTGAATCTACCAAAAATTATAAATAATATACAGATAATCATCGTCATTTCAGCCAATACACGTTCACTGCTGGAAATAAGCCTCCCCCAATGATCTCCACACAGATCAGTCCTGTGCTGCCCACATCCATGGGATACTTGCGACCTTCACCAGCTCGTTGGTCCACCTTTTGGGGACCCCCACAACCCTATAGATACAGAAAATATAAATAATAAATATATTTATAAATAATATAAATAAAATGAGACAGCTTCATATACATTCTAAAATAAGGTTTCCCTTGTTTGAGGTAACGAGAAACAACGAAGGTAGGTGTTCCTAGACATAGACCAAACATTTGTGTTAGTGCGGAAATGGAGCCCTTGCGTCTCATCCACCGCTCAAACCACTCTGCGCTAAACGAGTCGTTGACACGAAACGAGCAAGCGGGTTACTAGTTGATAATTGATCTCCCCGCCCCCCATAATAGCTGCGCAATAGAGAAGTTGCTGATGCGTTTCTGGCCTTATTTTAGCCTGATCATAACTTAATCCAAGCGCTAATTTCGAAAAAGTAGTGTTTGACTTGGTAACCCGCAAGTATCAAAATCGATATGGAGGAGTATCCTTTAATCTTTTCCCGCTCCACAACTGTGTTTGCCAAAAAACTTCAAAGTTTCTTGGATAAGTAATAGCTTAATACTACGTTCTGTCGAGTGAGGTGGCTGGTTTCTCGGCTTAGCCTTTTGTCTGAGTCCGTTTAGCAAATGTATGTTATTAACTATCCAAACGCTTTACAAATAACTACCGAGAGAAACTCACTTGTGTTTGATATTCAAATCCCGAAATTGTTTTGTTCGGCCCCTTTTAAACGTTTAATCTGAGGCTGTTTTTCTTGAAACTATCAATCTTATTTAAGTGTTTTGTGTACTATATATACGTAGAATTTACAAAAATACCTACAATGTATTTTTTCTTTAAAGCAATAGAGGGAGGTTAGCAATTCGATTGTATGTTTTAACCCGACTACGGCGAAGCAAAAAGGAGGGTTATGATTTTGACCTGTATGTATGTATGGTTGTTCATCTGTTCCCTCAAAACTTCTAAACTTGTCATCATATTTGAACAAATTAGTTAGTCTCGTTAGAAGCATCTTGATTACTTTCTGGTTATAAGCTACATGACGTCACGGCAAATTGATTACAGCGCCCTCTAGGGGACTTAGAGTAAGGAATTAAAAAAAATATTTGCTTGACGGTACCGTTTGGGGTATCAAATGAAAGAGCTTTTTTAGCACATTTGAAATATGTAATTTTATTTACATAACTAAAAATACGTTAAATAAAAATAAAGTTTAAAAACTAAAACCACATTGATTTTATTATATTATTATAATGAATCTGTTTTGCTACAGTAGGTGGCATAATAATTTCAGCAGAGACAATTTTCTTGCTTCGTACTTTTTAGAGCGTGTTTTTTTGGCAGTCGGGTTTTAGTTTTTAAACTTTTGTTTTTTATTTATATTTTCACCGCGAGTATCAAACTTCGACTATTTTTATTCATATGAAAATTACTGAAATATCCCTAGATTATTTTGATATGTGTGTAAACGTCTGTAGGAAAAATATGCTACGGGCGATTAGAACGTGCCTTGTAATAAGGACTCTTCTATACTATTCTTCTCTTCTCTTCACTCTCTCTATATTCTTCAAGTTACTAACCTACTTGAATGAACTAGTGACATCATATATTTTTGGAATTTTTTGTAACTGTGGAGCTATTTCTTTTTCGATTAGCTAGACGTTTGGCCGCAATCTCGCCTGAAGATATAGCTGAGGGTGGATGAAGCTTGTCTAGTGACAGCCCATTCACTCTTTTCTTGGATACGTTCAAATCATAGCATAGGAAACACTTCTGTCGGCACAGAGTTCCATTCCTTAGTCGCATGTAATATAAATGCAAATTTGAACCGTTTGGTACGAGTTGCCTGTATTTCTTCGACATAAGCGTGGTAACCCCTTTCGCTGGTAATTAGCCTATTTGATAAAAACAGCGTAAACAAATGAGTAGCAATCTCAGACCAAAAATTGAAACGTAAACCATCATCATTAGAACTAACCCACTGCCATAAGTCTCACGCGCACCCCGGAGCAATATTAAAACTATTTCTCAGCGCAATTAAAAGGGATACAGAAGTTCGTATACCTAATTATAAGCATTTATCTTGTACTGTGTAAGTCAGGGCAGGTCGGCCACCCATCTAGTACCGCACAGCGAGTCCCCGCCACTGTGACGGATTCCCGCCACGCCCCTCATTTGTTATACAAATTTTATACTACCCTCCGAGCGAAAATCGAGGGAACACAAAAATTTGCGTGGAAAAGAACAATGGGTGGCTGAGCTGTGATGTCTTGAGTAGCTCTTTGAAGCTGACGATTATTATGGGTAGTGTAGGTACGTAGACTGTACATCACTGTATTGCAATTCACAGAGACTATCTTTAACTTATTATCGATGGACCTCTTTCATCTGTTAAAGATAAGAAGAGCCCTAGCTATATCTCTAACACTCTGGCATTCAGCTATATAATAGGTATGGAATATATGGAATTGCCGTCTTTTTTTTCTAGACACAATAAAATGTATAACTCCTTTACCAAGCAAAAGGTCACCATTCTTTAATTATATTTTTATTCAAGACTATATTTTAAGGTTTACATTAAATATAGTTCAGATATTATTATATTAATGATGCAAGAAAAATCATCAAAATGACCCTTTTAAAATGTCTTTTTAATTACAAAGTTAGTATGGAAAATACAACTTATAAGAAAACTGCCATACAAAATTTCATACATAAAAATCTAATATTAAACATCGATATATTTGCGGTAGAAATAAAAGCATACCATGATCTCTTCGGCACGCTAGCTCTACGAGGATTTGACGAAGTTTATTGAAACTTGACTGTTATTACAGCAAAAACATATTAGAACGTAATTGCTATACCATATCGGTATAATTTATTTTCCATCAAATACAGTTTCTGCGTGCCAGAATGGAGAATCTTAATGACAAAATATATGACCTGTTTAGTAGCAATTAGAAACTAATACGGTTTTCCAGAATGCAATTTTATTTGCAATTTGCTGCAGCAAAGAGTTAAGTGAAAAATGGCAGTACTATTAGTCGTTTTCCATATTATTAAAGAGCAATAAACCAAAACATTATTACCGCCCAGAGTATTGCTACAGCGTAGCAGAACGAAAGCAACTCCCAATATGTTAAATGCAATTACGTGTTTCCCTTTACGATTCATAAAAGTATGATGGACGGAACTCCTGCGGTGATTGCATGCGCAAACAGTAAAACAACTACCGAGTGGAACAATGTTATAATCGGGGGATAGCCGTGAAGAAATTTCATTAAATTTTCTATCTCCTGAGGACAATAAGCAATTGTACGGAGGCAGGGGAGATTGAGACGGCAGGATTGCGCCGCCGCGGGGTCCAGGGGCATGGTACCGCACCTTGATTAAATAAACCTCCAGCTCACGTCACGCCGCCGGCCGCGGTGTCAGTCTTCGGCACATCGTGGGGCTTCCACCGTGTCATTCACATTTGCTCCTTTAATAATCGCTCAACAGTAATATTAAATCTTTTAAGGCCAGTATTGTACACTATGCTATTTTCACGAGCATAAATTACAGCTCGCGCAAAAAATATCGTGTTTGTTTTTGCCGACATTTTTAATGGTCGCCTGATGACAAGCGTATGTACACCCGAAGTCCAAACATGCTACCAGCATTTTGAGAAGATTTAGGCTTGTTTCTACTAGATTTTATTGGCGTCATCAATCATGGCTTTATGACAAATATCGGAACTAGTGCTGTTAACATTTTTATTTTCATAGAAAATTAGGTAGGTACTACCTACATTGCAATTTTTCAATTTTCAATTATGTAATTTTTCAAAACACCATTATTGTACTATAAAGTATTATATCTAATTATTATGATATGTATAAGTACTAGGTTCTCAATATATTCCAATAGAAAGCTAATTGCATATACTCTTATTGAACTTCTAACATGTTTCGTCTATCTCCAACATTTTTTCCAGTAACATCCCGAACTTTTACGCCTCGATTAATTTTATTATGTCATTTCAGATAACGATTTTAAATTCGTATCAAAATGCATTAAATGCGATGCCGATAGCCGTAAAACTGGTCTTTACGTGGTTTCGAGGTACCCGAGAAATTAGCATTACGAGAAAACGAATTGATGGCTCGGAGGACAGCTTGGCATTTTTTGTGCGACATCTATACAGAAACTTTGTTAATTAATATTCATTACATCGAGCTAGTCGTTTTAACTTTTGCCTTATAGGAGAAATGGTTCGGTAGCGTCGCTGGCGCATGCGGCTTTTCTTGGCGATTAGTTAAAGAATACGCAGCAATTTGTCTATAAGAAACGATATTTATCAGCGACGAGTGCGGTGAGATTCTTCGGCTATTTGCCGGTTCCGATTTATGAGTTGATTGTCGTACGTCCAATAACTAAATGCCTAGCTCCGAGCTCGAAGCCATTTTTATCTACCATTGCGCTTCCACATAAGGAATAATTGACATAATTAAATTCTCATAAATTTGACAAACAATCCTATTTAACCATAAAATATGTATGTAGTAGAAGACAGATTAACCAGATGTAACATGAGATGGTATTGAAAAATATCTTGATAACTTATTAAAATATTATACGGTAGCCGACGATTGATAACATCAGCTACTAAAAAATCAAAAAGCCACATAATTATTGATGTAATATTACTGATAATTGTATCATACAAACAGTTATGAATGTCATTAGAAAGCTTAAAAATTATATGCCGACTGAAGTTAGTAGCATTGAATTTATAATTAAGAAATTCGGTTGGAATCTCAAATAAAACTACGCGGGTCGCGTATCGGTTTCGTTCCGGCTAAAGTTATGACTTAATAAAACGTAACATGAGCCGTATTTCACGCGGTGATAAAAGAAGCAGTGACATCCGTACTCTTCATTTTAATAAACCGAAAAATCTATTAACTACGCTTATAAATGCTCTTGAATATAGATTTTGAGTCTTGGATTGTCTATCTACAGTTGCTGAACAAATATCTAGCACAAGATAAATTGGCAACATTTGTAGTTAACCTTTCTTGTAATCAAATCTAGTTATAACCTTCTTAAACAAACTTTGGACTTCTTCTAAAAATATATTCGACTGACCGGATGGCGCAATTGGTAGTGACCCTGCCTCTTACGCCTAAGGTCGTGGGTTCGATCCCCACCCTGGACAAACATTCGTGCGATGAACACTTGTGTTTGTTCGGTGTCTGGGTGTAATATATGTATTTAATAATATATTTGTGTTCCTCTGTTGTCTGATATCTGTAACACAAGTGCTTAAGCTACTTAGTACGGAATCAGGTCAACGTATGAGATGTTGTGAGAATTATAAAATTATTATTATTAATTCGAAATCAAAGAGATAGCTAATGTGTTGCAGGCCTTTTTAAAAAAGAGTACGCTCTTCTCTTGAAGCTCCCTAAGTCGTAGCCGTCCAAAAATACTCCTGCAGCCAAACCGTTCCACAGAACTGAGGTACGTGGTAGAAAGTTCCGGGAAAAACGCACAGTATTAGACCGCCATCCATCGAGATGATGAGGATGGAATGACAATCGCTTGCGAGTGGTTCGATGTAAGAATTCGGCTGAAGGGAAGATGAAACAGTTCTTCAGAGCACTCCCCATGATAGATGCGGTATAGAATGCTGAGGATAGCTATGTCCCGCCGCAATGGTAGAGGATCAACTCGACTAGTGAGGAATTATTACTACTATAATTTTACAATATTTACCTTATATCTAATATAAATATAAAAATCAATAACTTTTTTGCCTTAGTATGGAGTAATTTGATAGTATATGTTGAAAAATAATATTTTAAAATAGTAGAAAGATGTTAGCCATAAAGCATAAATCCGCCACAAGCCTCGCTAGACTAAAATAAGTAATGCTTGATGAAGCAAAATATGGAACAAAAGTTATACGACTTAATCTACATAAATCAGCCATCAAACAATAACCTCGGTACGTTAAAGGCGATTTACACGAGTCAGTCGAGCCTCCCGTGCCTAATAAATTCAAAGGATTGACTCTCCGAGTAGTGAGAACTCGTGCATTTACAGAAGCCGCCATATTACAAGTGCATAAATCTAAGCGGAGTGTCGTCGGACGCCCGGCCGGCTCTTGAATGGCTCGCACGGTATGAGGGATGGCCGAGCATTAAACAGAGCCGACTGTGGACCGCGTGTCAACCCGCAAACTCGACGTTTTGACAACCGCCGATATCTGAATTGAATTATGAAACCTACAGATACCCTCCACTTCACTTATGCACCTGATATATGAACTCGCGCACTTATAAACATATCGTTAAGCACAAGATTCTCACACACTTTACCAAGTATGTCAAAAGACATTATTGCAAATACATTCGTCACTTTATAAACATTTATCTGAAAAGTTGACGTACATTTGGCGGTTCAAGCTTTGTCCCAAAGGTAAATAAAAACACAATGGCATTATGCAGCCCTAATGGTCATCCGAACATGGGCATTAATCTCATCATACAATATTGATGTTTTCACAATTTATGGCCGATGCTTAAAGAGAAATCTCAAAGTCAAAATGGCTTATTAATGTGTGAAGAAACTCACCTACTCGGGAAACGGTTCAGAATGGCACATATTTTTATAAATCCCCATCAGATCGTTAGCAGATATTTTCGTTTCCATCCGCGGAATACAATTGAATGTGAACGTCAAAAACATAAGTCATAATTATAATAATACTATCTTTCGAGGTAAGCAAAAAGTCACTATTCACAAAGACACTTTAAGAGTTTTAAAAAATGCTTAAATTTAAATGCGCGTTCTAAAAGATGCGCTTCCATTGTAAGAGTTTCAAAGTTGACTTTAATCTGCTTAGAATCAGGGGACATTCGCTCCCAAAGCACGTTCCGTGATTGAATAAGATTTAATCTGTTTTCCCTTACGAACAGAAATCTCCGACTCCTCATTATTTAATCGTTGAATAATTTACTACTGCATGCGTGTCCACTGCCGACTCGTTTATATTAAGCACTTCATCTATTACATCTTCTTTTAAATTCATAATCGTACTTTTTTAAAGTGCTCAATTTAGAGATTTATGTATGAAATCATGTCGATTTTGTTGCTGCTTTTTTCTTGTATTTCGTAGTGTAACATTATCAATTTGTGATTGAGTCGGAGCTTGTTCGCGCTCCATCCATTTTCATTCGGAATCAGCTTGGTTGACACGGCAGGGGACAAGCGGACATGAAGTGTGACACGCCGCGGAGTAGCTTGATCAAGTTGCCGTCTCGTCCGTCACCCGCCACCTGGATTGATGCCACTCTCTATCCCTATGACTTTTGATAGATACCCGCACCTACTTTAGCCATACATTATGGATAGATATTTTTGATCTCGCTTCTATAATATCGACATGTTTTTAAATGGTTTTATTTCCACATTTAGATCGCTAAAGAATGATTTCGGATTTTGGGTAAAGTGTAGATCATCTTCTTTCTGGTATTCTCATTAATCAAAAAGATAAAGGATGTCTCCTTTTTTGAAAAAACTTTAAGCAGAGTGATTAATATTCCCCTAGACTAGGCGTAACATCCTAGACCTCAATGCCCTCTATTAGGTGAGATTGTTATAAATCTTTATACCTACATAGATAACAAAAAGAAAAAAAACAAATGACAAAAATAAGGTGTAATACTTGTTTCGTTTAATTTCCTTATAAAATGTTAATACTTCCGCAGCAAAATCGGTGTTCTCGGCACCGGCTAATCAAATAAATTTCGCTTTTTCTCAAAGGTATTGAATTGTAAAGTATCAACTCTTATTCATTCATCTTCTTTTTGCAACTAATGGATCAAGATCATTAATTACATACGTGTGAAACTCACCGCTCATTGCTTGAAGTTTTTCATGTCAGTGTTCGCAGTAAGTCTGGCCGTTTAAACGTTTAGCACCTTCGGCGGTTCCTTATCGGGGCGTAACGTTACTTCTTATTGCAATGTAAATCAGCGAGTTTCCTCAATAATAAAAGTATTTAGATTGTAACACGTGACGACAGCCGCTGGAGGGCTGACAACGGCAAATTATGGCAATCTTCACACCTACGAGGCGCTAACTGGGGTGGACCCCGCAATTTGCCGGACGTGCGATGCTGCGGCGGGGCGGCATGCGGGCACTGATTTGCTTTAATTTACACGCGTGCAATAACAATATTCGCTGTTCGTTTTCTTTCGGCTTCATTGTGCCTGTTTAGAAAAGGTTTCGGTTTGCTACGGGCGGTATTATCCGTCTTTTTTCTCAGAACTAAAAATAATGTTTCTTTCACTCTAAAATATTTTTACTTCACTTTGTTTGCCTTTATATTCATTAGTATACAGACTTTACTCATTAACTCATGCACATTGCAACCATAACAGTTAACGAATTTTAGTATCAACATTTTAAAAAATTCGTTACTAAGTTGTCTGATTAAGTAATTAAATTCAGTCTTTGTTATGATCTTAATTTATTTATGCATTAAAATGAAAAAGGAAGCTTATTAAGTCCCAAAAATAGGCATCCAGAGGCAAAGATATCTAAATGGATCTCCAAAATCCACCTGTTCGATCCGGCTCCCGATCGCAACCGTGTGTAATACGGTCCGTGCGCGGGCGCAGCCCGGACGCCTACCGAACGAAACAATAGCCGTCAGAGCGGCCGATCCATTTTGCGATCGGCCCCGCAATCTGTGCGTGGTGTAATCTCGCAAATATTTATTATATGTCAAAACAATATGCCGAAATGGTACGCTTATTGCGGTTTTTACAAATGCGCCTGGTTTGCTCGGAGGGCTCGTTAGTGTGAAGTACGACGCATTGTGGGGGTACAATGGGGGGCGGGGCGCGGCCTGCGGCGCCTGCGCAGCGCGGGAAATCATATCCTTCGTGTTCCATATTTAAATCAATGACAGTTCTCACGCGCTCTAGAAACAAACTTGCATGTCTCAATGTATGTAGAGCATTGTTAAATTAAATATTGTACCTAGTATGCTAAGCTTATACTTTATTTTCATTAGTATTGTACGTATATTAAACGTCAAGTTTAAATCAAAGTATTAATCGCAGGAGGGCAAGGGGCAGAGATTGTTTACATTTAGGCCCGATGGCGCATTTGGTACTGACCCTGCCTCATGCGCCAAAGGTCGTGGATTTGATCCTCACCCGGACAAAAGTTTGTTAAATGGACACTTGTCTTTTATATTATTTCAGTATTATATTTGAAATTCCTTTGTTGTCTGATATCTGTAACACTAGTATGTATGCTACTAAGTGCAAAATCATGTCGATGAATGTATGAGATGTTAGGTATATGGTTTTATTTACAAGGATACCAGGACCCCAATTCTGGGGATTTCGATATGACAAAAACATGGCGGATTGATATCCGATAGTTTTTTTGTATGGTTTTCAGGTGATCTTGAAAACCATACAAAAAAACTATGTTTTGGTGATATATATATCGTATGATGACAAAATATCACGTCCCGAGAATTGGGCCCCAGGGAGCATGTTAAAATATCTAGTAGCAAGTACCTTCTAGCTATTTCTTTTTTTTATGTGATAGGTGGCAGAAGAGCAGATGGATCACCTGATTACCGCCGCCCATGGACACCCGCGACACCAGTGGAGTCACAAATTCATTCATGCCGACGCGTGGCTCTCCCTCAGTCAAAAGTTCTGTACGATGTCAATTAGTTGTTTCAGTTTTTAGCTACTTTTCATTGTAAAACTGGATCCTATATTTGTAATGTTACATTATAGTCCACGCTAGAACCACTTATATTTTATATCTTACTACACGGGCGTAGGTGAATCGATAATAATCTTGTTGCAGCACGGGGACTTACATCCTACTCGAAACATGCTTTCCGGCTATTTTGTTGTCATAAATATCATTGCGTAATAGCGAACGCTCTAACCCTATGTCCTCATACGTCTAAAGGTTTTACTGATTACTCTGGTACTTGATATATCAAGATGTACAGAAAAAAAGAAGTCCGCCGTGTGGTCCCCGGCAGAGTAGAATAGGCCACCCTCACTCTTACCGAGGTGTCGTAAAAGGCGACTAAGGTAACGCTGCTGGCATGATCATCAGCACCCAGAGAAGGAAAACTCTGCATTTATATCAAAACCCTCGCCAACCCGTCTGCCAAGCGTGGTGAGTATGGCAATTACCCCTCATGTGATTGAGGGAGGCTCGTGCCCCAGCAGTGGGGACCTAAATGGGCTGACGATGAAGATGACAGAAAAAACCTTTTTCAATCAGGGTATATTGGGAAGATCAAGAAATATGGGAACTATTTTTTTGTTTAACTAGATATCAATCTTATGAATAAACTGTCAAAGAATACAAATTACAGCAGCCCAACTATAGGCAAAGCTATAAGTTTGTTTTGAATCATGTCAAAAATCGGAACTATTAAGGTTTTGAGCGCCATGGGCGACACCGGTGACCGACAAACAATAACCACCTTATTATAAATCGCGATATAAAGTTATTACCGATTAAAGCTCATGTCATCCCGTTCCAACACACAATGTTGGAACCCCTTTTAGGGGCTGGCAAGTATTTTGTTCCGGGACTATCCTTAGTTCGCGATTTGTAATAGAGGGAGTTTTAATGTGGGAGAGCCACGCTTAGGCATGAAAGGGCCGGCTTGACCGGAGGTTTCCATGGGAGGAGGCAATCGCTTACCATCAGGTGATCCGTCTGCTCGTCTGCCACCTATCACATAAAAACAAAAAAAAACATAATCTCGTCAGTCCCCTTGGAGCTCGCGCGCGAACTATAAGTTTATCCATTTTTATTTAATAATTTGATAGAAATGCTCCGAGGCGACGAGAAGCTACGTTTCAAATACAAAACGCAAAAAGTTTTGCTCGGTTAGAATTATCTTGTTACTATCAAAATTACCATCCAGACTGGTCTTGGGTTTCATTTTATCAACTTAAGTTTTTCTTTTCTTTACATTCCAACGCCTCGGTGCTTAATTTTTGTAACTTGGTTTAAAAATAATATCTAAAAGGGCTTAATCGGGATGCTTAACATTTAATTGCCAATTTTCTCGTATTGATAATGTAGAAAATATTTTTGCAAGCGCGGTTCTTAATGATTGCCCCATACTGGTTTTATGATTTGCAAACGAAAGTAATTATAAGCATTTGAATATGTGAATTAATTAAGTGACGTCAGTGTCACTTAAAGTGTCCTTATATTCATACCTTTAACAAATGCGATAAAAATTGCTTTACTCTGGTTCTCGACAACCCGGTAAAAACCGGAGAAAACAGGTTTTTACGATAATGGTTTTTACGAAAATATTTGGCCATCCTATCACATCAGTTCCTTTTGAACAATAGGCGCATCTCGCTACTGCCTAAAGCAGGGAATATGCTCTGTTTTTTTTAATTTTGAATATCATTAGTATGGTAATTATTAACGAGCACCAGCGCTAAATTATAACCAAAAATATAAAATATTATTTCTCGGGAGATTCTCCGGTTTTTTTATAAAACCGGTTCTAAAGAACCGGTAATGAAATTTTGTGCAAAGCACTAATAAAAATGTTAGGAGTTATTTTGATATGGAAAAACAGAGGCTTTTAAGTCAAAAAACAAAATGGATTCCATACAACAAGTCAAACATGAGCTATATTTATCGACGTCAATCGCAGTAATATAGATATGTAAGCTTTATAGATATCGCAGCCAACTAGCGTAATTAGCCGTTCAATCAGCAGTCTAGCTTATTTATAAAACAGCGCCGTTCAACTCGCGACCTGCCATACGTGCGATAGGATATTCATACTTACCATGTGACAGAAATAAAAAATTGCAACTTTTATTTCTTATTCAGTCCCAGCTAAATTAGATAGATAGACTCTTTATTGCAAAACAAACACAAAACTTAATAACTAAGTACCTATACAGAAATTGACTTATTTCACATTATTACTATCACTATAGGTTCATCATCATCAGCCTATCGCAGTCCACTGCTGGACGTAGGCCTCTCCAATTGTTCGCCACTGTGATCTATCCATGGCTTCTCGCATCCAGCTCTTGCCAGCCATCCTGCGCAATGCTCGGCGTCTCTCTCCGAGATCGAATCCGAAATGAGGTGATCCGGCAGAGAACCAAAGTTATCGACATTGCTCACCGGATTAGCAAGCTTAAGTGGCAGTGGGCTGGCCATATTAGCCGCAGAACCGAGAACCGATGGGGTAAACGAGTTCTGGAGTGGAGACCGCGTCTTGGCAAACGTAATGTAGGGCGCCCTCTGGCTAGGTGGGAGGACGATCTGCGCAGGATGGCTGGCAAGAGCTGGATGCGAGAAGTCACTATAGGTACTTCTCTATTATTATGATTTTCACTACAGTGGTCCGCCATCATTTCGTTTTGGGATATAATATTTCAAAACCCAGTCTTGACTTTCTTAGCAAGAGTAAAAAAACGTTTTAGCCCCCTTTCACCCCTTTAGGGGCTGAATAAATAAATCTGATTTTTAAAAATTACATATAAATGTTCAGTTGACTCGCTTGCTCGTTTGTTGCCTCTAGCATAAAAAAATTAGCTAAAGCTAGGCAAATTATTAATCGTCATCGATCCAAGTCATTTGTCTGGATAATTAAACGAATCAATTCATATCATTTAGGCCGTCAATTGAACGGTGCACTATTTTCTATTAATTGGTTGCAATATATCTTCTACTAGCTTTTGCCCGCGACTTCGTCTGCGTTCACACAATATCTTTATAAATTATAGCCTATGTGTTATTCTGATCTAAAAGCTACATTACTGTAAAGTTTCATTAAAATCCGTTTAGTAGTTTTTGCGTGAAAGAGGAACAAACATCCATACATCCATCCAAACAAACTTTCGCCTTTATAATATTAGTAAGGATGATCTATGGCTGGCATAGATAGCATGTTAAAGCAAAGGAAACAGACAATGCCATCGATTTTCCAACTCACGTTACTATATTTTCTTTCAAAGTGTAATTTTAACGTAATTAATCGATTAGCACTACAAACAAAACCAGAAAAATCTTGCTATATGTATTTTTTATAATTCTAAGTCACTAGAAAATGCTTAATTATAATTATATGAATCCCACCAATCGAGTTTCAGGAAAAGGCCAGTTAACAAATAAATACACGACCAATGACATCATAAGTAAAAGCACCAACGTGATATTATGAGCAATCATATAATTAATGCTAGAGTGGTTTCTTATTACTTCATTTGACAAGACGGCCATTAAATTGACGGCTTGTAGTAAGTACTTTACTACAATCCGTTTAATTGCTATCCAGGGAGACATTCTCAGAAAACTCCCGTATCCTTCCCCTGCAGGCGAGTGCAAAACACTGCGACTTTATCGTTTTTAGACACAATCTGAAGATTGCGAGAAAAAATATTTTTCCATCTTATTTTTGTATCGAGCTGTTATTAAATTGAAATCTCCAGGCTTATTCATATTGGTTCTTATTAAGATGACAGTGTTGGGTGCGCTAGCGCAGTTCTTGAAACAATTGAAGTAACTTGCAAGTAAAGATTTCTGAGTTAACTTAGCCCGCCCAGATTTAGCAATTCGTCATACTAAAGCGAAGCTTAGCTCGCATTGGTACTTAAATTAGCTCTTGGTCTGCAACTCGCAGGAGCTCAAAAATAAAGACTACCTGCAATAGTACATAAAATATTCATACATCACATAAATGCCGCGGCAAATAAGTTAAGGGGTGACCTTGAGTGAGTAGAAATCAATTTTTAGTATAATTAGAGCCATTTTACGAGTGCACAAACATCCCAACTACTTACGCCGAGCGCTACATTTACGTGCCGCGGCTTGTACCTACATTGACCTGATTCCGTAGATATTTCCATGGACTTCATCCATGGTCCATCTGCTGCTCGATAGGGACAGCCCAGTTCTCCCGGCTGTCCCTTCTCTCGGCACATCCGGGGGAGGAACCTAGTCCATCCTGCAGGCGGGCATCCGTCCGGGGAATGTCGTCGAGGGAGGCTTCGGCTGTATCACCATGATATTCCCTAATATGGGCGATGAGGGAGAACCGCAGGGGGTTTAGTGGGTATGCCTTTACCTGGCTTGACTTGGGTTTAGGAGAAGCCCCCCGCCAAAGGAGAGCCCCACATAAGCCGGCCGGCCCCCGGTGGCCTGGTATGCATAAGTTAGTTGGCTCATCTATTTAGCCGGCGGCATTCCCCTGCGAAATAAAAAAAAATGGTACTACTTAAGTAGCTTATACACTAAACTTGTGTTACGGATATCAAACAGAGGAAATACAATTATTACAATACATAATTAAAGAATATCTCGTAATATATTTAATTAAGTATTATAATTGTATTAACGATTCACTATACAATAACAAAAAGTTTATCCCCCGAATGTTTGTGTAGGGTGGGGACCGTAGCCACGAGCTATGACGCATGAGATGGCGCATTTGGTGTAAATGCGCCATCGGGCCAGTCGCACTACTACTACATGTGGTATGTATTGGAACTTGATAATTCACCAATTGTGAAAAATTCACTACATTTGCATCTCTTGACGACATCTCTCACGTGCAATCGCGCAATTTTCTTGTCCTATTGTCATGTCGAAATGCTTCACACATCACAAAAGTCGGTAAGCAAAATTTTTAAATGAAATTATCGCAAAAGAAACCGTAGCGGAGACAAGACAGCCGCCCAGCACATCCACATCAGCTGATAAAGAAATAATCGTAACATCTCGAAGTCCCGTTGTTTCCGATAGCAAGAGAGGCGCGTGGCTGCCGCAAATCGCGCTCTTTCAGTTTTACGACAAAATAATATTCTTTAATTATAATGGAGCGTCGCGAGGTAAAAAGCCGCGCACGCGACATCTGTATTAAATTTTAATGGAATAACAGTTGCACCTGCGCCATCGAACATCGAGTGGTAGGCGGTCGATCACTCGACAAGTATTCGGCTACCTGGAATTCGCAAAGTGTATCTAATTAAAAATTAATTACTTGATCGACTTTAAGCATTGGGACTCTCGCTGTGCTTAAGATTACTTGCGAAGATAAACACAATGTATGAGAACACTATCATGGAAGTTATTATGTAAATGCCGACTGGTTCGGTGGCTAGCTTTGTAAAGTTAAAGTTGCATAGTCAAGTTAAAGTTGCAATGCACTCTCTATTCCCTTGCCCTCACCCTCATAATCCGATGGGACACCAGTGTGACACGACCCGAGAGGGATCGGGCGCAGGTCCAACGGCTGAACGTGCGTTCCAGACTCCAGGCCGACACTGAGAATTTCTTAACAGAAAATCTCAGGTATACATTTTTGGACCGACCCGGGATCAAACCAGGAAGCTCAGTCGTCACTTTAAAGTGCGATGCACTACCCACTGCGCCAATGAGGCAGTCAGAGAATATACATAAGCTTGTTGTGGAGCCACAGGCATTCCAACACACAAGAACTAATAGTAAGAAATGTAAATATCTTTATTACTACGGTCACAACCTAACTAAACTTTTTCTTGAAATGAAGAACACACCTTGTGAAATATTGAAAACCCCCCATTTGTAGCCTAGGGACACACCTCCTCAGGCAGCTGATTTCACTGTTTCGCAGTACGAATAAGGAAACAGGATTCAAACCTCTTTGTGCGGACTTTTAGTATTTCTAACATGTACCGGTGTCGATTGAGGGTCTGCCTGGTGGAGTAGTGGAGGAACGGAGATACTCGAATGGCATTGTATAGTTCCGTGGCGCACTCTCCAAAATGTAACCGATAGAAGATCGATAAGCTTGCTACCTTGCGTAGGTGTTCAAGGCTTTGTAGCCTCTTACCCACAAGCTCGTCGTCGCCAATTAGCCTCTTGGTCCTTCTCTCAATACTCTTTAACGCCTCAAGCTGGTATTTGGCTGAGCCATCCCAAAGATGAGAATAGTACTCCATGCAGGCTTGGACTTGCGCTTGACACAAGTTAAGCAGCTGTCCTGACGTAAAGTACTGCCTCACTTTAGCCAGAATACCGAGCTTTTTTGAGGCAAGTTGAGCTTTGGACTCGATGTACCTGCCAAAGTTGAGGAAAGGGGATAAATACATAAGTTAATTGATTATACATTAAATGAGACCTGACGCATCTTTTTATTGTATTTTAAGTCTAAATTGATAGTTCATTTATCTTGTAGTGCTTTCCTTTCCCTGTATTAACTAACCACAAAATGTCATTAACCTATCACTGGATAAGTTATAGTCTCATATTAAAACCTGCCAAATGAAGAAAGGTTACTGTAGTGTGCAATATAATAACTTGAACAATGTGTATAAATGATAAGGATTCTTGCTCATGTTGATCGATTAGTCTTGAGTTGTTATTCATAGTACCTAGTCTGTTAACTTTTTATTTTTTTATTTTTATTTATTTCTGGCAAACTTTACATCATTTCAAAGTTCATGCAAAATACTTAAACATTAAATTCTTATTAGCCAATTAAAAAGTTTGTCACATTAAAATTAATTTTAGAGGACGGTCGAGCATGGGCTATTTAACAGTAAAAGTGATATGAAGTGAAGAAATAATAATAATAAAAAAAACATAAGCATAAAATCTTGATATTATAAAGACTACTACTAATATCCGGTAAAGTTGTGTGAAGCAATGATGTGTGTGAAATGATTTGTGTTATGTAATGATGTGGGTGAAGTTTATGATGTGTGTGTATGTGAGTTTAGTGTGGGGTACTCTGATTGGGGTGACTCACTAAATTGAGGCAGTTTCCGTATAATGTGTGAGATGAACTGAGATCGTGTTAGAAAGAAAATGTCAACATCGTTAAATCTATTTTCAAAAGTCTGTGCAATTCTGTGTAGGACAGAGTGATGAACTTTGATAGTTGTATTTTTTCTCTTCTCAATTGAAACTGGATTTGAAAAGAGTAACTACTGAGTTTATTCGTGGTGTCTTCTCAGTAGAAATCGACATTCTAAACCAACGGTAGATGATAATATGTGTACCTATTTTGACATTCATATGTATTCTGTATGGACCTAAATTGATTTTTTTATCTTTATCTTATCTTAAACAATAATTACATTGAGTCAGTAAACGGTTAGAGTCCTCGCCACGAAAGAAGCCCCGTTGAAATACACGGAATTAAGATTTGAGATTTCTTGTGTCTACGGGCATAGAGCTCAAATTTGAATGTTGATGGGACTACTTTGGTGGCGTGGACTCTACCTACATCACTTCAAGCCTCGGGTGTCAATCGAATGTTTTATTACCCCGGAGTAATAAGACAGAGCTACTTTAATACTTAAAGTAATACATCATAAGCATAACTCAACGGCAAGTAGTAAAATAAATAATTAGACAAAGTTAAAATTAGTTTTGTTTTACAGCTACTGAATAAGTAATGGTGTAAAAATATTATTTGCTTGTTACAGTATAGCCATGTAGTCAAACGCTGATATATGTTGGAACCCATATTTATTTGAGCATTGATGAGCCCTAAGATTTTTAGGATATTCCTTCTAATCTTAGGGCGTAGTTCCCGGTTGCGTCCAAAGCTGTTGCTTTGGAGCTGGGGTACGGTTGGACCATGGTACAAGATTTGGGGAGTCTGGTAATTAAAATTAAGCAACTGCCGTCTGTCATGGTTACACTTTTCAGACACTACCAAATCGTGCAGGTTTCCTCACGTTTTTTCCCCCACCGCCGAGCTAATGTTAGAAATGTGCAAATATAATCCAGAGGTGCATGCTTGGATTCGAACCACAAACCCCAGTATTGACGGCGCGTTCGGAACCACTGAGCTACCATCGCCGGCTACATACAAACCGAGCTAAATAGGCTACGCACACATGCATGCATGCGCACAGTGATCTCAGTATGGTTCCGTTCATCATGAGATAAAGAGAGACTATACGAAACGTCTGCGGGAGGGAAGGGAGATAAGATACAATATACTGTCCTCGGCGTAGTTCAACGAACTCTTTGATATCAATGTCAGCTAGAGACGACCGAATGTCTTTTTATTTTATGCCTGAATCACCTGATAGATATAGAGTAACTTATATCCTTATATAAGTTACTCTACGCCAACATAAAACGCCAATTTCATAGGTAAGGACATTGGTTCTTACCTATGGATATACTTAAGGATTGCCTTACCTATGAAATTGGCGTTTTATGTGGCGATTTTCTTAGAAGTTGTATTTTCCGTACTAACTTATGTTTAATTTGTAAAGTAACTAATAAATGCTAGAACTCGTTAATTAACTGTGCTTTTTGAGAAAAATATTTTTTATTAAAAAGTTATTGTTGATAAAAACGTCAATTCTGAAAGGAAAAAAAGGGTAATTTTCGAGTTCTTTTTTTCCCTTCCCAAATTCAAAAATATCTGATGTCTATTTAATATAAACTTAATAATAAAGTGTTAAATCAAAATAAAATTATAGTATGGTGACTTTTTGCTTATTAAAAGAGAGCCAATTTCATAGGTAAAGACCTATTATATAGTGAGCTGATAGATAGAGAAAGCGATTTAAACCTAATCTTCAAAGTAAGAAATAAAAGGGAGAATATTTTGGCAAGCTTACATAGGTACCTGAAAAATTATAGAGTCTATGTAGCATTAATAGATTTTTTGTATTTTTTTCTGGCTATTTTTAACTCTTGATGACTATTTATGACTCGTTGATGCTTTTGCAAATATATCTGGTGGAGTCAATCCTGAAAATAATTTATCTCGTTCTCAGACTCGAAATAAAATAAATTCTATTGTAATGAATAAGTTACCAAAGAGAATGGCACATTGTTTCGCGCGTGTTCGGTTTGTTTATATATAATATATATATATGTTAGATACTAGTGTAGGTAAATATAAGTTTTCAGCAAAAGCTTCATTTGTGAATATGCAGCTTTTTTTTTACATTATAGCGGACAAACGACCAGACGGCACACCTGATGGAAAGTGATCACCGCCGCCCATGGCCATCTACAACACCTGAGGTATCATCACATATGCGTGGCCGGCTCTTAAGAAAGGAGTACACCCTTTTCTTGAAGGTCACCAGGTCGTATCTGTTCGGAAACACCATGGATGACAGCTGGTATGGATGGTAGCTATGTAAACTTATATTAAACATCAATGTATTTAAGATAGACCTACCTATTAGGGTGTAGTAGTGTACTATTTGTATCTCATACAAGTGATATATTAGATGTGTACCTACCTACATGGATGTCAGGTATGTTAGAGGTCATTTAATAGGATCGAGGAAATAAAACTTTGAGCAACTTTGCATCATTATTATTTGACTCAAAATGCATTTGTTAATATTATATCAATTATTATTTCTTGTCAATTATTTTAGTAATCTACCATTGGTTCGGAATACCTACCTACTACCGAGAAGAACCAACAAGAAACTCGGATTTCATCAATATTCCACAACACAAATACAGTACCTATTCTTTTAAAGTGTATAACTAAATATATAATATTATTAATAATTTCTAGACCTATTTGGAGAAAGGCAAGCTAGGATTACATAATTATACTTAGGTGTAGAATCCAGACACTCCTTAGTATTTCCACAAATAACTTAGCACAATTCCTAGGTTATCTAGTCTCTAGCTTGATCTAGTCTTATAGCGCCGTTCTATTCTACTGCCATTAAAGAAGTGGCTTCCAACCATTCGATTCCCGGTTTTATTGCACCGAAGCAAAACTATTCATCTATCACGTGATTGCCCTTTTCAGTTGTCAATACAACAATCTTCTTATAATATTTTCATAACACCTATTCTCACAATTTCCAATAACATCAAAATGTAACTAATAAATAATTATATGTCATTATTTACATTACTAAATTAATATTGTGACTATAATACATTATTATATGATTTCAGTATCGTAATTGATTCTAATACAGTATCGAAGTAGTCATTGATTGGTCGATGGATGTCGGAAATACTAAATCCATGAAAGTAACTCGTGTAGATACTTTTAATACATTATAGAGCTTAAATGACATTCTATATTTAAAAATAATCTAACACACACATGTTGTATATGCTTTTTGAGTTTTAATTTGTAACTCGTTCGGCAGTACGAATGATAATAACTCGTCCTAATATTTTCATTTAAAAAAAATTGCTGATGATGAATAAAGTGAGAAAATGTTAAGCAACTCCTTATTTTTTAGCTAATTTGAGTAATAATTATAAACCCTATCAAAATGTGTTAACCTTTGATTTCTTAATTTGAAGATTATGATGACTGTAGATAAATAATGAAAAAAAAATATTTGGCCCTATTTGGTCACTGTTTGTGAGTATTCTTCAAATAAAGTAAATGATTACATACGCAATTAAAATTCGACCGGTATAGGTATGTGCTGGTCATTATAACCGCCTCAGGGTCCATTCTAGTTACCGTCACTTTGTATAAATTATATGAAAATAAGCACATCGAACAAGGATGGATATACACAAAATCACTCGGGGTAGATAGAGATGGGTTGAGGCAAGGGCAGGTGTCACGGCACATCTGCTGGCCGCAGCCAGCACGTGGCTCAACCCTCGAAACCGACCTCGAGCTACCGGCCAAAGGGAAAACGTAAGAAATGCCTCATAAGTAGCGTAATCAATTCAGTCTGATTTCTTTATCGTTTACTTTTTGGGGTATAACAATGTAAAAAAAAGCAAATATCTATTATAATTTACAGAAACTATTACGCTTATATTTTCATTGAAAAATATAATTTAAAATAGATTAGGTGTAGATTTTTCAACTCCCTGTGCGTATTTCTACAATTAGCTCCACGGACGTAGTACGGTAGTCGTTTCATTGTAATTACCAGACAACCCAAATCCTAGATCATGGTCTAAGCGTACACTGGGCTTCAAAGGGACAGCTTTGGACGCAACCGGGACATATACGATATGATGAATGAAGAAAGAAAGAAAAGTTTATTATTTTAGATGAGGAGATTAGCTATGTAGTTAATTCATTGATCCTGAGGGTCAATTCTCGTAGACTCGACATTGAAGTCGAGTTCAGAGATTTCAGACATGCGTCCATACAAATCTCTAATTCAACTAATATCGAGTGCTCGAGAATATGCTCTCTGACTTTCCTTTTAGTTTTGTATTTTGGATGCGGTTCGAACAGGACCGGAGAACCTATATCTAGCAGTGGATGTCTATTGGCTGGAATGATGATGATGATTGAAAGAATAGTTTTCATTTGCTCTGAAAACGGAAATATCAACCTAAAAGAAATATAAGAGATAAGACATACATAGAAACATGATATTATGAATGAATAAAAACAGTAGCTAAATTTTCAACAGTAAAGATGCCTGATATATAGGCGATATATCAGGCATTTTCATAATTATAGCAATTTTTATGCAAAATATTTTGTAGTTTTCCTAGTGTAGGTAAATAGAGTTTAACTATTTTTCAAGGTAATTAGCTTTGGATCTACCATAATCTTCTTGCTGTGAATCCTCTGTTGCAGGGTAAAGAAGGTCAGACGATAATAAATTGCTTCTATGTAATTACCAGGATTGCCAAACGGGCTGTTGAAGCGGTAAGCGGGACAAGTAAGAAATTTCATCAGAGTACAATTTGAAAAAAATCATGAAGCATAAAGAATTACAAACAATTTCAGCCATCGACTCAAAAACTCTCGTGCCAACTTGTTAAATTTCAAGTACCTACATGAACAACACAATCACAATAAAAGGTAAATTAGCATTATCATTAACTAAATAAATTTAACTGTTGATTACTCGATGAATAACTGTCAATCTTACATATGATCGCCGGTAATTCGCCACAATTGTGCGCAAGCGTCGTTATATAGTTACTGATTCGAAAATGTCGAAACCAGCACCGTGAAGCGATTAAAGGTAATAACACTAATTTTGTCCGGGAACTTCTGGACTGAGTGAGACTACGTGAAGCAGGCGGGCTGCAGTCACACCGAATTGTACTTCGTTTGAATATTTTTTTTTACAAACACATACAAATCTTTTATATATGATGTTGTAGGATACAGGTCTTTGGTATATAGGGTTAGAGATCAACATAAACCCTGTTAGGGCACAGCAATAATATTAAAACTAAAATCAAAACTAGGTACATACACTTTCAATAAACTATATAAAATTTAATAACAAATATTTTTCGTAGGGACAAGATTATTGCACATCAAAAAAATCAGTGAGTAGAAACATCTCTCTATTAAGTAAGTTTTTAGTGTGTTTCTAAAGGTAGTTTCACCTTCTATACTTTTAATACAATTTGGAATATTATTATAATTTTTTACAGTCATTCCAAACGGACCTGATTTTACAATTTCTAATTTGGTTATCGGTGGAGCTAATTTGACCCGCGGTCTTAGATTTTGAGGCCTTTCATGCAGCGGGAACAAGTTTTTATGTTTTCTGACAAACATGCAGGTTTCAAAAATGTATAATATGCCTGTGAGGATCAAAATGATCGTGGTTCTGAAATGTGGCCTGCAGCTAACCATGTTATCAATATTTGCAATTATACAGAGGCATCGCTTTTGTAAAATGAATAATTTGTGCGTCCGTACTGTTCCCCCATAGCACTTTTCCGTATTGGAGCCATGCATGTGCATATGCATAATATGCACCTGTAGCTGTTTTCACATCTGAGGACTTTGTTAAATTGTACAGCGCATATGTAAAACGTGATAATTTGGAATGTACTATTTTTACATAATACTTCCAATTCAGATTGGAGTCTTTATTTATTCCCAGAAGTGGGTATGTATTTAAAATTTCTATTTTATTGTATTGGAAGGTATAATTTTTTTTTGTTTTTTTTTGTGTTATGGCGTCTATCGAATTTCGATTTAACTTTGCCAATGTCGAGTGATTAAAGAGACACATGTTCGAATTCATTTGAATAAAAACGGTCTAAAGCTATAAAGCAAGAGGGACTGGTATCATTTTCAATTAATAAAAATTTTATCATTTTGCTAAGTTTTATCCCATAGGATTTTATTACTATTTATTTAGGTTCACTATTGATATAAATATATTTTTTCTATGACGTCAATAGGTGTCATTTTAATTAAGCATATTTTACCTTCTATACTAGGAAAAACTATACCAATTAATTTAGAGAACATAGTATTTATGAAGTCTGTTAAAATATGGAAATGAGATGCAATACCGTTCAAAATTATAAGGATGATTTACTGTGAGAAATACACTATTTGTCTTGTAATTAATAATTAAATTATAACTAATTTCAATGACGAATCCAAATCGAATCTGGTTTCACTGACCCAATAAAGCATTTGGTGCCTCTCGTTCCAGTGGTCAAGAAATCCGATTTGCAGCTTTATTTAGACAAACATACCTGATTCCATCAAACGCGAATGTGAATGTTCATATGGGGTGTAAATATATCAAACATTTTTTGTGGTTGTGCCTATGATTAATGATACAAATAATTCGAATAAACGTGAAATGAAAAGTTGTAAAATGTTGTTTGAAATAATTATTTTGCTAAGGCGATATCGCGACGATAATAGCGCCGCCAAGTGATTTATATTACTTGTGAAGAATCAGAGCCATTTTTTATAAAGTAACCAAAAAATACTTTAAGGAAACAATTTTAATTTTTTGGTGACCCATTTACGTTATCATTTCTTCCTACTAGTAACAATAACAATAATATTAGCCACTTAGCAACTATCGAGATTAATCTTACTTACAAGAAGAAATTATTACATAAGTTTGTCTCAAAAAATTGTAAGTAATATTCTTAATGTATTCACTGCTTAACTATACAAATACAAATCATTTATTGCACTCATGTTGTAGGATACAGGTCTTTGGTATATAGGGTTAGAGATCAACATGAACCCTGTTAGGGCACGGCAATAATACTTTAAAAATATATATATATTTAATTCGCGACAAGCAATTTAAATCTCTTGGCGGTGCCTATTATCGACGCGGTATCGCCTTTAATAAGGGTACTTTTTAAAGTTTCAATTACGAAGAATATCAGGGATCTTATCTGGTTTTACGCTGCGGTGTGCAGGCGTGCCTAACTGTACCGCCTGTGGTAGTACAGCAACCGTATCCATTTTGTCACAGGCTCATGTTTATGCCTTCACGAAAAATAAACATTATTTTTCGCCCCCTGGCTCATACAGCGCACAAATCCAACAAGGAGTAGATGGAAATCAAAGTAATGAAGTTAGAATTTAATCTTCAAGATTTCGTAATTTTAAATTTCCAATAGGAAACAATGACAATGTCTAAGTACCGAAAAAGCAGATTTTTTTTATGAACTCAATTTTTTTTTATATGAGAGGTGGCAGACGAGCAGACGGATCACCTGATGGTAGGCAATTCCGCCGCCCATGGACACCCGCAACACCAGTGGAGTCACAAGTGCGCTGCCAACCTTTTCCCCTTCCTCCCCATTGGGCCTCCGGTAACCTCACTCACACGGTGAAACACAGCGCAGGCGCTGCTTCACGCCGGTCTTCTGTGAGAAAGTTGTTCACTTGATGGAAAGTGACGACGAGGCCTTGGATGTGACGCGTTTGAATAGAATATGCCTATATTATGGATGGATGAAAAGTAGCTACCTAAACGCATGTGCATAGTTGCAGCTTTGTAACTTACGTATTTTCATTGTTAAGATGGACTTCCAAAGTCAGTGTGCTGGTCAGAATACGAGCAATTCGATTATAAAAATCATACTTAATTACACTTTGTTATTCTGATTGTGATTAAATTGGTATTTTACTTCTTTATTTTGATGTCCCAGGGGAAATGCGTTACGCATACCCCTTTTTATGGTTATGCCGGACTCCCCCCGCATGATGGCGGGGGTCTACCAACTAAAACCCCTGGGCACCCTCACATAGTCGGTGCAATGCCGGCGATAGTACCCCCATATACCATGTGCTGACTGGCTACCTCAAAAATTACTACTCCAACCAATGTCTTGTCTGGGAGATATCCTAAAAGTAAGAGTATCGTTGATACGCCTTTTTGGTGATTTTTGATCAGATCCCTTCATTATTGCGAGGCATATGGCGTTCATTAGCATAATTCTCGTTTGAGTAATTTATGGTGATATGGGCCTTTTACTTGTAGCTCGTGCTTCTGCATCCGCCGGTTAAAAGTGGCACATGATTTAATAATCGATACAAATTAATTTAATTGCCTAAGGGTTGCGATGGTGGAACGGCATTCACTTCATCATAATTATCAGACTTCCCAATACGTGGATCACACACAAAGCCTGGGCTCAGAAGCTACGGCTTTGAATGCAAATGAGAATAACATCTCTGGATCATGACTTGATGCAACTGAATTCAATTTAAAACGATCCTACGGATTAGCCATGTCCGTGTCAGAATTTATTCCGTGAGTCTATTTGGGATTATTCGATCCTTGAGACCCAAAGACACAAGGGATGATTAACTTGAATCGAACGATCTATCATTCCATTTTAGTCTACTCCATCATAGGTATTGTCTAGGGTAAAGTTGTATGGAAGTTTGGCTAGGAACTGGTACAGTTGTTCAAAAAATGACCAACCACCACCACTTTGTCACTATCCAATTTCATCATATCGTTAAAAATCACAGAATATAAATTCAATATAGGAAACCACTATGGCGGAAAGCCATTGCGATGATGGCGTCTGTCAGCTGTCAGCTTTGACAGTAGAAATATATTGGTTATGTCAAAGTGACAAGGGCTATCTGACAGTGGCTATCATTTGCAGTCTATGGTCCATGTCATGTATCTCTGACGTCCATATCAAGCATACGGGCTTGGAAGTAAAACAATTAAATTGTTTTCTAATTTGCATGAATGTTTTTTCTTAATTTTTTCCAAAATCAGCAGAATTTTCTTGATTTTTTGGAATAGAATTCCTAGACATGTCCTTTGCCGCCAACACTTTCCGAATGATTCCTGCGACCGCGGCGCAAGCGAACCCATTAAGATCTGAGACCGGCTGCAACCCGAGCCGATGGCACTTTTTGCAATCGAAGGTAGTTGCGCCTGTCCTCGCCTCGGAAATTAGATGCTATCTCATCAAAATAATTATATTATACGCTGCTTAACTGCACAGCATACCATTTAACTGTTATATCGTTTGTTGCTCTCGCAAGGGACGCGATAACATTAAAAGTAAGCTTTTTATTAATATTAAATCTTGAGATTTCCCAGTAATTATTCAATTCTAACCAAATATTTTAAATTCTTATTTTCTTAATTCTTTATTGCATTTTATTAACTTTTAACATAGATCTTGATTTTTTAGAAATTTGTATTCTGATGCATGATAATGCTTGCTATGTACCAGACTAATAAAAATTCAAAAAAGTGGTCATAAAACATACATACACATCTTGCAGTTTTTTACAAGTACCTCAATTTATTGTTTGCCTAAAATTGTAAATTGTATAAGACGCAAATACTTCAAATAAAGCATAATTATGATTTTATAAGTAAGTAAAAATATTACTCCATGTATCCGATTTTTTAATGAGTTCGAGAGAACTTAAATACCATCAATCAACATCATCACGTCATCAGCAAGAGACGCCCACTGCTGGACTTAGGACTCTCCCAAGGATCTACAAACTAATTAGTTCTGTGCTGCTCGCATCCAAGGGATCCTATTGTAATCATTCATAATGTTCACTTAAGTAGCTAAGTTTATGTATATCAGATTAGTCTTGTAATTACTTCATCCCCAGAGGGACCAATTTATAAATATTTTCATTAATTTATATTCAGTGAACTAAGCGGTAGAAACATAACTCATTACTAAATTGTATGTCAGCAATCAACGCTTCAGTTAATGAAATTAAGCCGAGAGGGACGTAAAGTAAGCAAGCACAAAATAACTGCTCAATGGTAACTCTTGTCTTATGGAATACGGTTCGAAACTTTGTTGTTAATTATGTGGCTGATTGTACCTGTATCTAAGTCGTTCTATGAGGACCGCTCTTCGGACTATCTTTTGCTTTCGGTCGTTGACAAGTAAGAAAGAAGAATCAAATATTAAAGAAGAATATCAACTTACTTATTCGTAGGTATTCTTCTCATCTCTTCGTGTAAATCCCAGTTGTGTCCGAAGTTGTTGCTTATGATCCTACCTACAATTGGATCATGTTTCAGGATTTCAGAAAGCCTGTTAACCAATTCACGGGGGAACCAACTGGATCATGGTTATTCGGTTAGAATAATTATTTCAATAATTTTGTGTACCCATAATTTGAGAAACTTTTCGAAACGTGCGCAGGTCCCCTTACCAGTAAGTAGGTACGCACGAAGGTACGGAGTCCAATTCTCGTGCTCGTGACATATTGAAAACATGGCGGATATCACCTGAAAACCATACAAAAAACGCATGTTTTAGTGATATATGTTGTATGAAATGAAATATCACAAGCACAAGAATTGGGCTCACGGAGTCAAACCTACAACCTCCCATATGGAAACTTTACACATCTTAGTGATCCATGGAGTGTAAAATACTAAGCGTAAATAATATAATGAAGTGCTTGCATTAACCATTTATGTTCGAAATAAATGAAGTCGGTTAAGAATTTGAATATCATTCGCTTGCGACTTACAAACTTAAAAAAAATAAAATAACGCGCCTGTCATTACTTTGAGAGCAACTGATCACGAAATGCATTTATTGCTACAATTATCCACACAGTAATCTTTTAATATTCCTTGACGACTTGTTTCCAATAAAAATAAAGTGCTTTCTGCAAATACTTAGCTATTTGTTAGATAATGATGGGATTTACACAAATTGTTTGGTAATACGAGTTTGATGTCCTGAATCGGTATCAATTTTCATAGAACAAAGCTGTTTAGATTAATAGGCAGCCCAGGTGATGCGTCGTTCTTTATTATAAACAAGTACACATTGCATATGCATTATGTAGATTTAGGTGTTATAAATAGACAAGCAAGTTATACCTAATCAACATAGGGCGATGATAGCTCAGTGGTTAAGAACGTGCGCCTTTATATCGGGAGGTCGTAAGTTCGAATCCCTGCATTCACCTCTGGAGCCCAATTCTCGGGATTTTCGATATGAAAAACATGGCGGATGTCAAATGAAATCCATAAAAAAAAACGTTGTTATTGCAATATATCGATTTTCGATAAATATCACAAGCACGAGAATTGGGTTGCTAGATTTTACTCATCTGTGTCTTAGTAGGCATTACTTCTCTCGGCGGTTTGAGAAAACATTATGAGAGAACGTGCACGTAATGGATAATTTCTCAATAGTTCATCATGACCCAGTTTGCCTAGTTAACTTTTTTTATGCTAGAGGCGGACAAACGAGCGAGTCACCTGATGGAAAGTAATCATCGCCGCCCATGAACGTCCGCGAAATCAAAGAGATAGCTAGATAACGTGTTACCGGCCTTTTTATAAAAGAGTACGCCCTTCTCTTTGGTTTGGTTGCAGGAGTAGTTCCCGTCGGGAAATACCAGCCAAACCGTTCCACAGAACTGAGGTACCTGCTATAAAGTACCGCGAGAAACGCCATCAATTGATATGATGGGGATGGAATGACAATTGCTTAATGACTTTATTTAAGGATTGCGAAAGTCTGACGGTCGCTTCATTGTGAAAGAGTCACGCTTCGGCATGAATAGACCGGCTCGACCGGAGTGATACCACGGCTTCACAGAGAACAGGCGTGAAACAGCATTATGCTGTGTTTCGCTGCGTGAGTGAGGGTACCGGAGGCCCAATCCGGGGGAAAGGGGGGTTTAAAAGTTGGCAGCGCACTTGTGACTTCACTGGTGTCGCGCCTCATGAAAAGCGGCGATGAGATCTAGAATGATTTATAAGGTAATGACGGGATTTTATAGATACGAATTGTTTAGTAAGTAATAATATCCTCCAACCGACTACGGCCCCGGCGGCCAATCTCAACGATCAGCCATGTACGCAGGACACATTATAGTGCTCAAGTGTGTGCGCAAACACAAGTGCACTCTCTATTCCCTCACACTCGTATTCCGATGTGACACTAGCGTGACATGACCGGAGAGGGATTGGGTACGTACAAGACCGCCAATTTCAAGACTCCGGGCTGACACTAAGTAGGTACAAATTTTTGGCCCAACCCGGGGATCGAACCCGTGACCTCTTGCGCAGTCGTCGCTTTAAAGTGCGACCCACCAACCACTGCGCCACCGAGGCAGCCAGAAAGTTCTTTTTCATAGAACAAAGTGGTTTACATTATTACGCAGTTGCGGTGGAGATGCGTAGATATCCTCATTATTACAAACAAGTAGTAACTTATTGCGCATGCACCTGTTGATTTAGGTATTAAAAATCAACGAGCCTTCTAAAATGCTGTATGTGACCACAATCCGAGTATCTATTTTAAGACAGGTGTTTAAAATGTATTCTTGGAATATGGTGACCAACTATCAATAGGATACGACTTTGTTATAAAGCAGCCACGAGATAACATGGCCCAACAAAATCATTCTTCACACCTTGTATGTTTTGCTATCATCATGTTATCAGGCTCTTTCTCACGTTATTCAGTAGATACCACCAGAATAACACAAAATTTTCGCGTTGCATTATAACTATATTTGTGTTTTTATTATAGTTATAACGGTTTATAACTTTTAAAAAAACTACTTACCTACTAAATCTATTTCAAACCAATTTTCGTTGTTAGTTTTGATGGTAATGTATATCATATATTTTTTTAGTTTTATAATTATTTTATTATTTAGAAGTTAGAGGGGGGAGGGGGGCACACATTTTACCACTTGTTCAAAGTATTACTTAAGTTTAGAAAAAAAATATATTAGAAACCTCAACATAATTTTTAAAGACCTAAGTATCCATAGATACCCCACACGTATGGGTTTGATGGAAAAAAATGAATTCGTTTTTTTGCGTATTTTTGTGTAAAAATCGTAATGCGGATAACAAAATACATATATTCACCAAGTTTCATTAGTAAAGATCTTATAGTTTCGAAAAAAGGTGGATGTGACATAAGGACAGACATGACGAATCTATAAGGGTTCCGTTTATTGCCATTTGGCTAAGGAACCCTAATAAAAAGGGGATAGCAGGCCGTTATAAAAATAGACATAATTTCCAGACATAGTCACTCGAATGTTTCTGCCAACCCGACGCATGGCCACCGCATTCCTAGGCACGCGACAGGAGAGTCCTGCCTCGCCGCATTGACGGGTTTCCTAAACGGGACGAAGCTCACAAGAATGCAATAAGGTCTCAAAATAAACCCGGCAAAAACTTGCATTAGCATCGCACTTTGTGCATAGAAATGAAATGGGCTCGCGATAGCCTGTCTTTAATTAACTTGTGCCTTATTGCGTTATCTTATCCACTTGAGTATATTCCATTTTTAATCTAGAAGCAAATTCTAGAATCTGTAATACATATAAGAACCTCTTTTGGCCGCTTGATCTACTCCCCTTCTCTCCACGTGTCCGAGCCAAAGTCGTGATGATTTTATCTCCCCATAATGTTCGGCTCGGCTAAGGTCTTCAATCACCTCAAAAAAAATACCTCAAAACACTAAATGTGCACAGAACCGAATAAAATGGCAAACTTTGAATTGACACAAGGCTTACCTTGTCCTTGTTACCTTATATATTCCTGAGCCGAGACTTCGCTTTTAGATTCACCTTTATGCCTGCATTTTGTAATTTGGTACAAATAAGATTACAAAAGAAACAAAAAGAGAATAGTCATAAATAAATTTAAATAATTTAGATGATTAATTAAATGTATGCAAATAATACATCTTATAGTTTCTTATAGTTAGTTTATAATAATGGCCGTGTCGTCCCCGGCAGAGTAGAATAGGCCACCCTCACTCTTACCGAGGTGTCGTAAAAGGCGACTAAGGTAAAGCTGCTGGCATGATCATCAGCACCCAGAGAAGGAAAACTCTGCATTTATATCAAAACCCTCGCCAACCCGTCTGCCAAGCGTGGTGAGTATGGCAATTACCCCTCATGTGATTGAGGGAGGCCCGTGCCCCAGCAGTGGGGAGTTAAATGGGCAGATGATGATGATGATGATGATGCAAATAATATTGATATGTAAAGTTTTCTAATGTTTGTTTACACTCATGCTTCACATGCTTTTAAACTTAATTCGGCAATGTAATCAATCTATTACGCTATTTATTCAATCAGATAGTATTTTTCACTTGAGCTAACCCATAGGTTCCATATAAACGACTTTATTATGATAAAAGATCCATAAAGACGTGGATTATTGTAATTTCTGGAGCCTCAATGTTTTTAAACCTCCTTGTTGACTTTGATCGTTGTTCAATTCAATGGAGGAAGCAGACTCGATTATTTTGCAAACAAGCGATTAATTAATGTAAGATCATGAAAATAAAGTTCATTTTCTCGTGGTTCATATCTGGATCAAATGATCGAATCCTTTTAAGATCCGCGATTCGATTATTCGTGTTCAGGTTACGATCGAATCAAAATTATTCAATCGATCGTGATCGACTCAGGTCTAGTACATTCAAATAGAGGTAACTCGATCTAATCCACATCCAGCGCTATAAAGTTAGGAACTATACTCTTATCTAATCAATATTAAGTCCCAAAACAAAGTTAGAGCCAGTACTAACTTTTTCATCTGGTCGCTAATAATTATCAACCAGTTTCAATGAAATTATGTATTATTGAATCATTTTTGTACAATAAGTTTATTACGTAGATTACACTCCGTACAAGCGACCGATTACCTTACAAATGATATCGTTCATCTACTCGAACCTATCAGATGAGTCGATACTTGAATTTCCATTGAATATAAACAAAACCTCTTCTAGTCTTTATGTAGGCGGACAATTGAAAAGGTCCCTGGCGTTATTTATTTTCATTCCTTAGTAGACGTCATTCACTACCATACAAGTATTCGTTTGAGTTTCCACCTCCATATTATTAACATCTTTATGTACTCCGGAGACAATGGGACGGGGTAAAATGAGCAAGACTTTGATATTGTCTCATTTACACTAGCCGTTGACGGTGGCCGACAGAGGGAGAAAAAAACATCACCGCATTTGCAAGTTAATTTTGTACCAGACTGATTTACGTTACACGATCTTTCGACGTCTACGCAATTCTTTCGAGTTCCACAATGCTGTAAGTACCATAGACGTGGTTATTCAAAAAATATTGGTACAAATTAAGTCAAAACAATTAAAACCACAAACAATACAACCCGAACGTATATTATATCACACACATTAACCTACTGTACAATGACAAATACTTAAATACCTACAGAAGTCAGAAACCCTTGACCAGCCTTCACTTCAATTGTTAGCACAAAATTAAACAAACTAAGATGTTTTAAAAACTAAGTATAGGAATTCACAGCTTTTTTACAAATATATACGTTACCGTCGCCGTGTGGTCCCCGGCAGAGTAGAATAGGCCACCCTCACTCTTACCGAGGTGTCATAAAAGGCGACTAAGGTAAAGCTGCTGGCATGATCATCAGCGCCCAGAGAAGGAAAACTCTGCATTTATATCAAAACCCTCGCCAACCCGTCTGCCAAGCGTGGTGAGTATGGCAATTACCCCTCATGTGTTTGAGGGAGGCCCGTGCCCCAGCAGTGGGGACTTAAATGGGCTGATGATGATGATATGTTACCTACACAACATCTCATACGTTGAAAGAGTTCGTATTAAGTTTATTAAATATCAGACCACAAAGGAAATACAAATATAATACTTAAATGTCATAATATACGGTAAATATATATGGGTTTAGGTACTGCAAAACAAAATAATTCCTATATAAATAAGGAACTGCCAAAGTGCAAACTAGAGAAAACAAAACGACCGGACTTTTGATATAAGAGTTATTAGCCAAAAAAACATGACAACAAGTGAACTGAGCTGCTTTTTTTATGATATAGGTGGCAGACGAGCAGACGGATCACCTGATGGTAAGCGATTACCACCGCCCATGGACGCCTGCAACACCAGTGGTGACACAAGTGCGCTGCTTACCTTTTAACCCCCCTTCCCCTGGATTGGGCCTCCGGTACCCTCACTCACGCAGCGAAACACAGCGCATGCACTGCTTCACGACGGTTTTCCGTGAGGACGTGGTATTACTCCGGTCAAGCCATTCATGCCGAAGCGTGGCTCTCCCACTGTTAAAATTCTCCAATCAAGATTCAAACTTTTTTTTCATTTATAAATTCAGAAGATTTATGTTTAATAAAATTAATATAAAACTAAAAAGTAACCTATTATTTACTCATAAATGAAGATTATTACTGTGATTTACTTAATAAAAAAGTTACATGAACATTTATGACAACAAGGGTTCCACCAATTACTTATACACGGTAGAGGAGGGGCTACTACAATTTGATAGCTACGATTCGCTTGACAATCGTAAAATTTATAACTCAGACTTCCACACTGATTAAGGTCAGAACTGTACTGTGTGCCTGGTCAGTGTCCCACACGTCAAGGTGAGTTAATATGATAAATTTCATCGAAAAATGCACTGCAATAAACTTTCAGGCGACGGGTATCCTTAACTAGCGACACCAATTGATTTAAATTGCTAAACCGGGTCTACTTTAACCAATTTTGGAGCGGCAGTCTTTAAGCAAACATTTATAATAATTGTGCACTACTTTTTGATCTGTTTTTGCACTCGAAATTTGGACTAACGCGACAAGTGGCCGTTTTTTGCGGAAATTCAAATTTCGAGTACAAAAGCAGACTCTAAAGTTAAATATAACTATTAAATAAATAGTAATCATAATCATCATAATAATAGTATTAGTGGTTCCCGAGAGCCTGCAGTTTCGAAATTGTTAAAAAGATATCCAGTTTCGTAAGCTAATAATTTAAATCAATTGGCGTCGCTAGTGTGCCCTACCCGTCACCTTAAAGTAAAGACACGAACTCTTGCAGCTGATTGTGATGGGTAAAGTGGCGATAAGACGAGCAGTTGCCGCAGCATATTAGCCGCAGAACTGACAGCCGTTGGAGCCGTAAAGTCCTTGAGCGGAGACAGCGACTCGGTAAGCGTACTGTGGACGCCCTGCGACAAGATGGGATGATGACATTCGAGGGCTGGCTGGTGTAGGCTGGATGAGAGTGGCCGAAAATCGGGAGCAGTGGCGTGCATTAGGGGAGACCTATGTCCAGCAGTGGACGATGTGGGTTGTTGATGAAGTTGTAAATTGAATCACTATACAATTATCGCTACTATAATAAACATCAATTATCCAAAACTCCCGAGACGCTGTGGACCGCAACAAGTGGAGACACATCACGCGAGCCGCATCAGCACACGAAAGTGCTACATCATCAACCACGAACTCTCTGTCTCTCTCAGAGCGAACGACCAAGGAGGACAATTATAGATAAATTTCACCACTAATTAGACGTGTGTATTTATTATTTGTTAGAAATGGGGTGAGCCCTGCGTCTCATAGCCACTGCGACCAGTAGATGATCTATTGTGGCAGCCCCATAACCTATTACAGCACCTCATGTAGCTCCAGTTCCAGGATAAACCCGAGAATGGAGCTGATGGGGGAGCTTTTGATCTCGTCTGCTGAGATCATGTGTGCTCCTAGGTGCCGGCTTCTGCACCGGTGCAGCGTTATGCACTCGCCGAGGACGTGGATTAATCGTTTCCTCGTCCTCGCGACAGAACCTGCAGATTTTGGTATCTGAAAGGCCCATGTTGTGCAGGTGCTTGTTTAATTTGCAGTGCCCTGTGAGGGCACAGGTGAGTGAGTGCGCTCTCTCTAGACGTGTGTAACTCTTTACTGAAACGAATCAGTGGTCCGACTTAACCAATCTGTTCCGAATCTCGTGTGCGTTCCCATTGAGGGTCCACATTGGAATTTTGAGCTTTTGAATGTGTCAGGCTTTAGTAAAAGTTCTCAAACGATTGTAAATTTAACCTCTAATTTGTAAAAGTTGGCACTCAAAAGTTACATTCGTTTTAATGTGGACCCTCAGTTGTGACTGACAGGTACCCATATCTTATAATCTATTTAAAATTTACAACTCCTGTAAATGACTTCTCTTAGTAAAATATTTGTAAACTAATTTTATAAAATGTCACCCGTCCCCCTGTTTACTCGAGAATAGAGAGTAGCAACCAGAAGGTGGTCCCTCAATTGTTCGCTCCAAATGTAACATTCGACTCAATTGGATCTCGATTCCGAGTGAATATTTTAAAGGATTCTATATAAGATGAAATATTGTTTTAAATGTTTAGTGAAAAAAAATATAAATTCCGTCAAATCTGTCTGTAGGTAATACACCGAGAATATCAGTGGGAGTGCCACGCTTCGGCATGAATAGGCCGGCTCGACCGGAGTAATACCACGTCCTCACAGAAAACCGGCGTGAAGCAGTGCATGCGCTGTGTTTCGCTGCGTGAGTGAGGGTACCGGAGGCCCAATCCAGGGGAAGGGGGGTTAAAAGGTAAGCAGTGCACTTGTGATACCACTGGTGTTGCAGGTGTCCATGGACACCGCCCATGGGCGGCGGTAATCGCTTACCATCAGGTGATCTGTCAGCTCGTCTACCACCTATATCATAAAAAACAACCGATGTTTACTGTCATTTCACTAATTAAGTTCATTCCACGGATTACGTTCAATCCACGGATTAAGTTGACCCCCTCTTCATTAAATCGCTGGTTTATATTGAAGTTATTTAGGTTGAACTTTCTTGACACATAATTACAACTTGATAAATCAATACTTATTCTGAAAACGCATCTATAGATCAGACACAACCTCTGAGTTGTGTCTGATCTACAGATGCGTTTTCACTCCTACTAATACTACTGTAAATATTATTAAAAATATAACATTTTGATTTACCACTCTGACCCATCTTATACTCCTCCTCACCACACACACACATACACACACTACTTCATTAACGCGCTTACAGCCATAACTTAAATTTTAGTATTTTTGATTACATATCGATTTTATTTTTTTTGAAGATTACATTCAGTTTGTCACTTTCGTCTTAATTTAGACAATAATCCATAGCGGAAATTCATATGATTTGACACCCACGAGACAGGCTCTGCCTAGTGTGGGAGTTAAAGAACTTTTCTTTCTGTTAATGCGTGTTTTTTAATGGATGGATAACCAACAGCCTCCAATGATTTAGTCTTAGGTATATTTATTTCCCAAAGAACTTCTTTTGTTGCGTATTTATTCCCACCTGGGACCGACAGTTGTATTGGCTTTTCTTAATGATTTTGACATAAGAAATGATGTGCCTGATCTAGAATTTCATCACGTTCTAACCCCAGCTAGATTTTTTGAAGTATAGTTCATAGTTGATATGTATGAAAAGAATGAGTTCAGCAATGATGCATTACAGATGCTTAATGAACTACTTCCCGATATATAAGTTACTCTCTGATGAACTATATAAGAATTATGATAAGTCAGTATATATAAGTTACTCTATGACTCTCATAGAGTTGAGTGACGGCTACTTGACGTTATTACCTGACTATGTGAAAAAGTTATAGTCTAATGAACTGTATGAAATACGTGTGCGTATTTTTCAATTTAAAGGCATTATACTTTATTCTACCAAATATGAATGATACCAAAACTCGTGTTAGAAAATATGAATAACTGACTTTTGGTTTTAGTTGAGTTAAAATATTCATAGAACAGTCTGTTAGGGTGATAGGTAGGGCACACTAGCGACACCAATCTATTAAATTTTTTAGCTACTAAACCGGATCTATTTTAAACAATTTCGGGGTTACAACCTCTCGGCAAAAACTTATTTATATAAGTAACCATGCACAAATGTTGGATCCATTTTTGTACGCGAAAAATTGATTCACGCCAAAAGTTGCCGCTTATGGCGTGAATCAATTTATAAAAAAAGGACCCACCTTTATGGTTATAAACAACCAAATATGTATGGTATATAAGGCTAACAATTAAAATTTTCGGGCAAAACACACCCGTAAATAAATTCTAAGGACAGTATACTTTAGTCCAGTGTCACTTGTAGGTCAGACATAAGCTTTATCATGTCCTAATACTAAGTAAAGAAAAAGAAACAGTTTACAGATCAATGAAACCTTGTAGTCTTTCATTAAGTATAACGAAGAACGTTGTTTTTATGTTGACATTTGTCTCTAAACTCGTCATTCGAAATGTTTTGGTCTTCCTCGAATACCGAGCACATCTAATCCTCCGGTTCGGATCATCAAACGGGGTCTTAATTGTTTGCCGTTAATGTTGGAGCTTCCTAACTGAGATATTTCATTCACGTAGTTTTTATGTGATCGAAACCACTAATCGTGGATCAAACGAGCGGATACAAAACACTAAATTAATCCCTGATTAGAAAGCAGATGGGCTTCTTAATTACAGCTACAAATACTTCAGTACCAGGTGGGGATACGGACATACTCATATGCTGAATAGTTGATAAGGCAATCAAGCTTAGACAATTTTGTCTAAGCAATCAAGTTTTAATTTAGTAGATATCATATGTTAATCATTATAGAAGTTCATAATATTATCATATATGCTATAGCATAATACGTAGCGTTAAATTGTATCCAAGTAGGAATCTGACAAATTACATTATGAATCTCGATCGTCGGTGCGAATATTGCTTTCTTATCGTATGGGCACAGTAGATAAATACGCTAAAGCAGTATCGACACTCCGCCATTTTGGACAGAAAGTTACAGTATAGGGTTGTCTTTATATTTTTGTAAAATATTATTCTTACCTTGGGACTACTGGTTTAAGTTCCGGGCCGTGATCGCAGGGTCCTAGGTGCAACAAGGATCATCTGGTGCGTGTTAAATTAGAACTAATGATATTTCTTAAGAAATAAGCATAATACTAGCATACAATATTCGTACACAAAGGTACACAAAATGATTCCTAAAGTTGCTAAAAGCTACGCAAAGATACATAAAATTAGACATACTTTTCATAACGTTTTGTTTCGTTACTTGGAAACGTTAAGGTATTGGTCATGCACCCGATTGCTCGGGCCAAGACACAGTGAGGTCCCACCATTCCCCCCATATCAATCTCCATCTCCGACCACCCCAAATGTAGTTGTGATCGTAACTCGTAAATTACAGCAGACAACAGTAAATTTCGACTAAAATAGAAAGAACGCTCCTTAGATACACCACTTACCTAACACCCCACCCCAATCATATCACTTTAAAATCCGACACCATTTTTTGATAACATACATAATAATGTATTTACTTATTTTCTCTACCAAAATAAAGTAAGCGGCACTCGTGTAAAACCGACAACCCTGAATTTAGTTCCTATGATTGTACTCCGATGGGACCTTAGAATCCGTGTAAAGTGTGCGTCTGTGTGGTATGGGTGAGTACTGGGTTTGCATTAATTACGCAATGGTGCATGCGTACCTATATTTTGGACCTTTTATGTTAAGTTACTATTTTATTATAAATTACTGATGATGAAAATATTGAAAAGATCAATAAAAATGTAATAAGTCAAGTGAAAATTATGTGTATGTATGTATGCATGTGGAATCTTTATGGTTCTTTCTAATAATCTAGTAATGCTAACAGGTTCACAAACGATCTCTAGTACATACATAATGTATCAGTATGTATGCTCAAAGCTGATGTTAAAGTATTATGTAATGTGACATCAAGGGCCGGTTTCTGACAGTTGAAGTATGACTCCACTGTCAAAGTATTATGTAATGTGACATCAAGGGCCGGTTTCTGACAGTTGAAGTATGACTCCACTGTCAAAGTATTATGTAATGTGACATCAAGGGCCGGTTTCTGACAGTTGAAGTATAACTCCACTGTCAAAGTATTATGAAATGTGACATCAAGGGCCGGTTTCTGACAGTTGAAGTATGACTCCACTGTCAAAGTTTGTGCTCAAGTCGTGCTTAACTTCCAATTCTCAATTCAGAAATCAGCCGCAAGTCTACTTAAAAAATCAAGTTTATCTCATTATTACGAATTCTAATTCCAAACACGAACGCCATACTTTCTTATTTAAAATCAGCTAGGTTTTAGTAAACACAAAAAAGGTAGAGCTTAACCTTGACATAATTAATAAATGATCCGGACAATTTACACCGGTCACCTAATTTAAAACTGGCGCATTACTATATGACAAGGGGCGACACGTGCCATCTACACAAAAGAGAGTATAAGGCGCAGGACAAATACAAGATGCGTAGATGCGCGCGCGTGGCACGGGTGCGTCGGCCGTGCAGTAACGGGCGCGTTAAGGTGACGGGTAGGGCACACTAGCGACGTCCATCGATTTTGATTTTAGCTACTAAACCGAATCTATTTTAAACAATTTTGGTGTAACAACCTCTCGGACAACACTTATACTATTTTTTTAATAACCATGCACACATCTTGGGTCTGTTTTCGTACGCGAAAAATTGACTAGCGCCAAAAGCGGCCACTTTTAGCGTGGATCAATTTTTCGCGTACCTGTTGGACCCAACATTTTGCATGGTTATTTAATAAATCATCGTCATCGTCAGCCCATTTAAGACCCCACTGCTGGGGCACGGGCCTCCCTCAATCACATGAGGGGTAATTGCCATACTCACCACGCTTGGCAGACGGGTTGGCGAGGGCTTTGATATAAATGCAGAGTTTTCCTTCTCTTAGTGCTGATGATCATGCCAGCAGCTTTACCTTAGTCGCCTTTTACGACACCTCAGTAAGAGTGAGGGTGGCCTATTCTACTCTGCCGGGGACCAGACGGCCACGGTATTTAATAAATAATATAAGTGTTTGCCGAGAGGTTGTAACACCGAAATTGTTTAAAATAGATTCGGTTTAGTAGCCAAAAATTAAAATCGATTCGCGTCTCTAGTGTGCCCTACCCGTCACGGTAAGGGTGTCGAAAAGGCGAGCCACGGCGCACGGTCGAACACAGTGGCACGGTCGAACACAGAGGATTATTAGACTTGAAGATTATTCTCTATTTCCTATATTAAAAAGTACGTTGTGGTGCGGCGTGAGCACGGCGCGAGCGAGGAAGCGGCAGGGTGCCGGCGCCCGCGCCTCGTTCACACCCCGCCACTTCAGTATGTCTTACGTCTCACCGCTTCTATTTTGTATGAGATATCATTAAAACGGCACCACGCCCGTGCCACGCCTGTGCCTCACCTCCGCCCGATGCTTCTTGTATTCATCCCGCGCCTTAGTGCGCAAAAAGGAGTCCACTTTTCATAGCCCCGGGGTGCCTCCAACACAACCAGCCCGGGGATCAAACAGGCAATATTGTGCGTTTAAGCAATTAGCGACTACTTTATTGATACCAAGGTCATAAAACCCGTCCGTTTTCGTAATTTTTCAGCTGTATACCATATTATTTGAAATTGACAGCGTCGATAACAATTTTCCATTTAATTTGATTTAGAAACCTGGTTTTGGTGCTAAAGGCAATTTTATTGCCTATTTGTTTTGACCAAAAACCAACAGCCAGATTGTGTCCAAATACATAGTAATTTATTGATGTTACGGCCATCCAGAACCTATTGATTTCTTCATTAAAACACTGAATCACCAATGCTCGTCATAATTAATCTGAACGTCTGAAATTCTTATTTGCTTGCTCTCTGGTGAAGTTAAACAAATAGCCAGAAAATTTTATGGCTGTTTTTCTAATGAATCATTATCAAATACTTATAAACCCGACCCACACACACAAACACAAACATACATTATTTTGTTGTATCGTAGTTCTTTTTATAAACAAAAATTTATATTTACCAAGCTCGTTACTTTTATGTAAAATAAACCGAAGCTACAAGATTTAAGTCCATAAGATTTGTTAATAGTCACTTACTGGATACTTCGATACAGGCCTGTGAGCCTAGTGGAGTATCTATCGCCACAAAACATTGTATGCTTTATTATGTAAATAAATTTATTCAATAAAGGTGAAATGTATTTTTTTGTTTTTACTCTGAACTAAAATTACAATACAAAAGAGTTCATATTAACACACGTCAATATTTCTGTAATCTATAATCTAAAACCGTATTTTACCTTGTGCACTGTTAATCGGTTTTTTCCTACGATGGAAACTTTCATCATCATCATCATCATCAGCCCATTTAAGTCCCCACTGCTGGGGCACGGGCCTCCCTCAATCACATAAGAGGTAATTGCCATACTCACCACGCTTGGCAGACGGGTTGGCGAGGGTTTTGATATAAATGCAGAGTTTTCCTTCTCTGGGCGCTGATGATCATGCCAGCAGCTTTACCTTAGTCGCCTTTTACGACAACTCGGTAAGAGTGAGGGTGGCCTAACTTACAACTGGAAACTTTACAACTATCTATTTTTATCAATGATCTACATTCTATACTATTTATAAAGAGGTAAATTCTATAGACAACGACAAACCTTATACGTAAAGCGAAACGCTTGCGCGGTGTAATGGACATCCGACGCCATCTATTGGTACGGCTTGGAACCAATACCAAAATTAAGCGCCAGAACGAAGCAAAGGTGTTATACTAGTATTATATAAATATGCATATACAAAAACTACTTATCATTAGAGCATTTTACTTAAAATCTATTTGGTGGTTTTGAAATTATTCTCTCTCTCTCACAAACAGCTACTAAATTGGATCAGTTACCGCAGAAATTTAATTTCACTAAGAACATAAATTATGAGGAAATAATTCATTCCTCTTAGGTCTTGATAGTTGCTAATATCTTAATTATAGTACGTATTTCCATGCACACTCGTTTTCTTCTTATTGATAATGAACTCTATTGATCTGAGCGTATTAGGTACTCCCTTTCTTCTTCGAAAATCGTTCTTCCGAAAAGCAAAATCCCTAACGCGTTTGCTATAATGATCACTATCCATAATGTATGCATATTCGAAATATTACAATCCCTAATCGTCTTCAATTCTAATGGTTTTGTGTTATAATATCAGGTGCTATAATAATTAGATATCCTTTTTTTTCTTGGTATTAAGTCACAAATATGTCCTAAATATTTTAATGTATAATGTAAATTAGTCCGAATAGTTGTTCATAATAATATTGTAAGTTCTAATCATGGATTGTAATAGTTATAGCAAATAAGTTTAGGACATATCATTATATTTAGGGGTTTCGATTTTATTGCAAGTGATAATGTGAGACATTAAGTTCGGGCTAATTATCATTCGGACAAATGATGAATAGGTCACATAACATTATGACATGTTAGATTATGGATAGAAAATTTATGAGACAAAATAGAGAACCGAGCGTATTATTCCCGGTTGCCTTCATAACCATCACTTCGTAGCCCGGGGTAAACTTGGACCTTGAATCAGTATTTGGAAAGTCTGGTAGTTACAATGAATCAACTGACGTCTGAGCTTCTTAGCCCTAAGACCAAAGTGGAGGGTAGTAATAGTCCTTAGACTAAGCCAACTGGCTCACGGTTAAACCTTCCATATCATCAAAATTTGAGAAAGAATCGGAAACCATCAGGCGATCCGACTGCTCGTCTGCCAGCTATCACCAGGGGCTTAGCTACCGCCGTATCTGCCGTATCAATTATACGGGGCCCCCGGCCCACGCGGCCCCCAAAGTGTGTAAGGAAAAAAAAACTCTTTCTATTTTATTTTATTTTACAAATGACAAAATTCTTTAAGCAATTACCACAGTGTTTCCTGAGGGTTTTAGGGTACCAACAATCACCTATAATATCACCATAGTAAATTGATATTTGTAATTGTAATGACTAGAAACGGATAAGGCTAATGTCTTAACAGTTAAAAGTAACAAATGATAACACTATCAAAAAAAATCTAGACATATATTTGCATGTCCTAGTTGGAAATGGGTACGACTGAAACGTGTATGCAAAATAACTAGTTTGATTCCCACTTGGAGACGTCATTTAGCGTATATTTTAAGTGTGGTTAAGTGGAATTCTACTTTTGTATTCCGACACTGTTTACGAGTTCTGGAGCCCAATTCTCGGGCTCGTGACATTTATTTTCATCCGACATATATCACTAAAACATAGTTTTTTTGTATGGTTTTTAAGTGATATCCGCCATGTTCTAAAAATATCACAAACCCGAGAATTGGGCTCCTGTGGTTTAAAAGGAGGCGAAAGGAATTTCAAAAAACATCATAATTTCAGCTGTCTCTAGTATAAGATATTCTTTTTTTGGTGGCTACAATAACAGGGCGACAGAAATACAGCAGCTATAATACATTTGTATTCGTATTCTAATCTTCTTTTCCCATAATAGGAATACGAATGTATTATAGCTGTAGTAGTTTAATCATATTTAATTTTACATAGATAACCATTTTTCTCAAGAATCCACTAAAATGAGTACCTAAATGGTGGTGCGGTCGGAAGACTACCATATATGGCGTAAATAAAGAATTTATTGACTTCAGATACTCACCACAAATTAATCAGATGTTATGTAGTAATTTAGTTAGATCTCAAAAAAATATATTGGTTTATTAGTAAAAGTCGTTCTATTTCTGTACTTATATACGTATTTTTTATTGGTTTAATAGTTAATGTCGTTCTATTGATGAGCAGTTAACGTCTTTTTACATTGTTGTAAGTCACAGCTTTTCAAATCAGGGTAACGTCAATATTTAAGTGCATTTTCGCTAGTTTCACAATTGGTCGTGTCCAATAAATTTAGTGATTATTATTATTAATATAACTTAGTATGCATAAGCTAGTATTACTAAATATCTGTTCAACATTGATAAAGTGGCTCCCGGTGAACTTCGTTCCACCCTATTTAACCCCCGACGCAAAAACGACGGGGTGTTATAAGTTTGACGTATCTGTGTGTGTGTGTGTTGTGTGTGTGTGTGTCTGTCTATGGCATCGTAGCTCCCGAACAAATGAACCGATTTTGATTTTGTTTTTTTTGTTTGAAAGATGAATAAGAGGGGAGTGTTCTTAGCTATGTTGGATAAAAATCGATCCAAGATGGCCGCCGTCACAAAGATTTGGATTTTATGTTTTAACACAACTCCCACAATATGGGTATCATATGAAAGGGCTTGAGTAGCAGAATATATTAATTGTAAAAAATTTCAAGTATCCAAGATGGCCGCGATCAGAAAATGACAAATAACCTATTTGTTGTTCCAACTGCCTCAATATAGGTATCAAATGAAAGAGCTTCAGTTGTGTTTTTTAAATTTTCAATTTAATTTTTTTCAGACACATGTTCCAAAATCATTTTCTTGCATTTTCGACATTCTTGTATTTATTTTATTTTTCAGGGCCACTCTACCGACTAGGATCAATTATGCATACTTTTTACATGATGGGCATGGCTAATACATTGGTATTCCTATTATGGGCAAATCTTCTTTTCCCATAATAGGAATACGAAGTATTGTAGCTATCATAGTTTATTCATGTTTAATTTTACATAGGTACCTTACCTTTACCTTTTTCAAGAATCCACTAAAAAGCGTACCTAAATGGTGGTGCGGTCGGAAGACGACCATATATGGCGTAAATAAAGAATAACTTCAGGTACTCAGCATTAATTAATCAGATGTTATGTAGTAATTTAGTTAGGTCTCAAAAATTTATTCGTAATTAATAATTGGTTTAATAATAAGTAAAAGACGTTTAACGCCTTTTTAGATTATTGTAAGTTAGAGCCTATCGAATCAGGGTAACGTCAATAAATTTAAGTTCATTTTCGGTAGTTGCACAATTGGTCTGGTCCACTCGAGTAAGGTGTAACTTATTACACCCGCTGAGTTATGAATGATGCGTTCTAGCGTGAAACAATAACAGTCGGTTCCATATCAGTTCGAATTAGCTAATTCTTATCAATTTTACCAGTGTGCGCTACTAGGCGTGGTCAAACAGCACCAACCTACTTTCTTTAGTCTGATTAGTAATTCGAAGTTGGCAAAAAACACGGCGAACAACGCTAGGATGCAACAGGGTGTTCATTATGAGAACCGGTCGCATTGAAACAGAACAAACTAGGGCGTTCGGGTTGGTACAGGGCAGTGTCATTGTCGAGTGGCTTGCTCAGCATACGACTCCGCGGGGGACAATATTACCGGGTGTCCTGGTAGCTCGTACAGCGTTGAAGGGCTGTATTGCGCCAGATATAGGTGAAGCGGCAAGCGCGATTAGCGGTACGGTCTAGTCCCGGCTGTGGGGTTTTCGACCGCAATTGCGCGGTGATGGACACCCCAGGGGTTTTAGTTAGGATTTGAGTCCCACTCACCACCTTGTTCCCTACATGTAGCAAGGTGACGGCCATGATGGTTACCCTAGGAAAAAAACAGGGCAGTGTCATTGTTCCTTGATTTGGACAAAATTCTTTCAACCAATCACCAGTGATCGAGAAAAGTACTCACTTTGTGTTCAATTCTAAATGATTCCTGTGAAATTTGTCTAAGCGATGTGCGAGATAAATTAAGTTATTAGGCAGAAATGTCTCTATGATTATTGTGAAATATCACGGAATACCTTCTGCTGAGCTTAAGACGTTTGTTTAAGGTAATGCGATTTTGGATTGCCTGCAATCTGTGAGTGCCTGTTTCCACCATCGTTTTTTCTGTAGGTCAGTATCCACTGTTCAAGGGGATTCAGCATCCTTAAATAAAACTCAAACTTAAATTTCACGCGTATAAAAACGGACCCAACATTTGCTAAGAGGTTGTAAACTCGAAATAGTTTAAAATAGATCTAGTTTAGTCGCTAAAAATTAAAATCGTTTTGGCGTTGCTAGTGTGCCCTACCCGTCACCTTAAATGTAATCCTTACTAATATTATAAATGCGAAAGTAACTCTGTCTGTCTGTCTGTCTGTCTGTCTGTTACTCTTTCACGCCAAAACTACTCAACGGATTTAAATGAAATTTGGTATACAGATAATCTAGACCCTGAGAAAGTAACATAGGCTACTTTTTATTGCGAAAAGGGGGTTGTAAGGGGTTGAAAGGGGGGTAAAAAGTTACTTTTCCACGCGGACGAAGTCGCGGGCGGCCGCTAGTGTTTTACATAAGACAGTCTTTCAATTATGTCCTCCGGAGCTCAGCCTTTCATGTAAAAAGTATACATAATTAATCCTAGTCGATAGAGTGGTCCTGAATAACAAAATAAACAGAAGAATGTCATAAATGCAAGAATTTTCTTGCTTGTCAGTAATACTAGCTTATTCATTCCACAATATAATATAATAATGATAACTAAACATCATGGACCTATTTCATGGTCATATGTTAACATTGAACAGATGACACATAATTGATAATTAAAAACCATAGCTACTCTATTGAAACAGAATTCTGCAATCAATCATACTAGTTTTTATTTAAATTGACCGGCATAGCAAACTCTTACGCAATCCTGATAACGTTTTATCGGTTATCGGGCATTATTAGTGGGGTAGCAGGCAACGCCCTGCCGTCACGCAATAGGAAAAATAGCTAATTACATAAGTGAATAGTTTGGAATCGCTGCTTGAATGAAAAAAAAAAACATTTTTTTGTAACTTCACGCCACAGTATGTATCATAAGTTGTATAAATTAACTAAAATATGAATAAGAAATAATGCATCATCAAAACATGTGGCAGTAGTTGGCGAGCAAGACACGCCTTTTTAATAAGTCCATAAAAAGTAGCATCCATCATAGGCAACAACGGAACCTTACATTGCGCATGGCACACGCACACGCACTTAAACGGTATTTTTCGAGGTTCAATTACAAATGTATCTCTATAAATTTAAGATTTATCCTATGTGTGATCTAAAATGAATTTACCTACTTGCCAAATTTCATAGTTCTAGGTGAACGGGAAGTCCCCTGTAGGTTTTTATATACCTACCTACAAAATCCCGTGGGAGTGCTCGCGTGGATTGGAATTTTCTGAACAGATAGCCAGAACAGTAACTGTTGTAACCGTAACGAGTTTGATTTTCTCACATCTTCAAGGAACCATAGTTCTAAGTATACGATTTAAATATCACCTCGATACCTTTACGTTTTCCCGAAATTAAGAGTCAGACGAACGAACAATAAAGTTATCCTATAAGATTGTCTGTACATTGAATATATTTATTAATAAATGAAACTGTTTTTAATCCCCGACCAAAAACGACGATATATAAGTTTAGCGCGTCCGTATGTGTGTGTGTGTGTCTGTCTGTGGCTTTGTGGGCCCCTGTTGGATAAACCGATTTTTGATTGTAAAGGCCCATTTAAAGAATTTATTTTGAAAACTAGGCTACCTGGAGTACAACCCCAAAGGCCCAGCTAAACTATAGAAACCCGGTTAATGCGTTAGTTAATGCGTGATCATCTTAGCGTGTAATCCAGATTGCATCCAAAACTGTCGCTTTGGAGCCCGGGGTACACTCAGTCCATGATTCAGGATTTGAGGAGTCTAGTAATTACAATGAAGCGACTGCCGTCTGACTTTCGCAACCCTTTTTGCCAGGGGAACCAGACCAACTGAACGTTTCAGAAACTATTTGAATGTGCAGGTTTAGTCACGATGTTTTCCTCCACTGCCAAGCTTATGGTAGAAATACGCACATAAATTTGGAAAATCCAGAAGTACATACTCGGGTGAGGTGACGGCTATAAAAGCACACCACATCAATGCACCGCGCAACGGGAGTTAGGTATCGGTGTGCGCGAGCGCGCATAATAGAATTTAATGGTAATATATATTAAAACCTATTTTTTAGGTTAAGTATTATGTGGATGCTTTACCTAATTCAGTTTGCCTAGAGAACTATAGTATCGAGACAAACCTAATGTAGGCTTTTAGATACTATTAAGACAAATAATGTGTCTATAAAAGTTTTAATAAATAAATAAAAAAAATACTTCATTTCCGTATTGTTCTCTACAGTAACAAAATCGGTCTTTGCTCAATTGATATTGAACCGTATTAATTAAGTTGACTTTAAGGTGAAATCCGGTGTTTTTTTTTCCTAATAACAATAACTCTATAACAATAGCGGATACTGAAAAGTGATCGATTACTTACTCGATTAATCTGTTATCGTATCACTAAGTATTTGTACTTACAACAGATAACAATCAACGTTAGTTAGTTAATAACAAATAACTCACCGCCGCCGCTGACCTTACATGTGACAGGAACTATATAATGCATTAGTGCTATGGGAAATTGCGTTTCAACAACTGTGTTCATTGGTGCAATATGCTATAGAAACAACAAAACAATGATTCGTTTTCAAATCAAATTAATGATGTCAAATAAGTATTGTAGAAAATTTCCTATTATTTCTTTTCTGCACTGAAAAACATCGAATTTTGGAATATTATCAGCTCCGTGTAGTTTCCAGTTATGTCTTAGGTCGTTATTTTAGAGTCTTACGCTTGGACTATGATCTAAAATTTGGTGAGATACTTAATAAAATGATGCGCCAGCTGTCTGACCGTGTGTTGCAACCCGAGGGAGTTCAAGAGAACCAGATCAACTGAATCGTAGTTACACGTTTGGTTTTTTCAAGATGATTTCCATCACACCGCCGAGCTAAATGCTAGAATATGCGCATAGTTATATTTCAGTTCATATCATGCATATTTTGGCGTCATTTGAAGGACAAAGCGAAACTCGCTAGCAAGAAGATGGGTGTCCTGAATAGAGCTAGGCGGTTCTTCAAGCCTGGGCAACGACTTGTAGGTACTATTCAAAGCCCAAGTACAGCCCCACGTGGAGTACACTCATCTGTGGGCAGGCGCCCCTAAATATCAGCTGGACCCATTTGACGCTTTGCAGAGACGAGCTATCCGGATTGTCGGGGATCTCGATCTCACGGACAATTTGGAGTCGTTGGAGTCGCTTTTGAGGGTCGCGGAGAGGTTTTGGGTCTCTTTGTCTCTTCTATAGGCTCTACCATGAAGAGTGCTCTGTGGAGCTGTTCAATATCATATCAGAGTCACCATTCTATAATCGCACGACTAGACGCCGTGGCAAACTTCACCAATACTACATGGATCCCTTTCAGAACGCTTCTTTTCCAGCGCTCTTTTTTTCCCACGCTCATGCAAACTCTAGAATGAGCTTAAAGCCGCGGTGTTCCCTGATCGCAATGACATCAAGTTCTTCTTTCACGATAGGCAGCGGTACGACTGTGCTCCGGCATTGTTAATGTCTATGAGCGGCGGTTACCGTTTACCATCAGATGGGCCGCGAACTCATCTGCCTATTTTAAACATAAAAAAATAGTAGATTTGAACAATCTAGAGGCTCTGGTTTGAACCTACGATTTTCTACTGAGCCACCATCATCCTCCTCATCTTAACGTGTAATTCCTGGTTGCATCCAAAGCTGTCGCTCTGGAGCGCAGGGTAAACTTGGGCAATGATTTAGAATTGGAGAATCTAGTAATTGTAATGAAGCGATTGCCGTCTAACCATCGATATTTTCCCTCGCTGTCGAGGTAGATTCTTTTATGATATAGGTGGCAGACGAAATAGGCACAATTTGAAAAATCCAGAGCTGCATGCTCAGATTGGAACCACGACCCCTCTGTATGGAATGCGCGTTTTGAGCCACCATCACCATACCAGGATGTTAAACACAAAAAAGCTGAAATAAATTTTGTAATTTGGGTAATCATGAAACTAAACTACGCAGCATTCTTACATTGTTCTGCTAACTGTATTTACTATAACCCATATACAATATTTAGGTGCTATTACCGACAAGTACAAATACAACCGTTTGTGGGGCGTGGCCGCGGAAATCCGTTTATTTTTTTTATACTTAATTCCAATAATGAATGAATAATGAGGAAAATACATTAGTATTATTTTAAAATGATGCAAAGAAGGAAGTAAATTATGACTTTTTTATTGCTGCCCCGTATCTTGGAAATATTTATTCACAGATGACTTTTTTCTTTCATTTCTACCCGAGAAATTCATAAGTACGAGTCATCATTTCAGCCAGTATGTATTTCCAGTATTTCAGCCCAATGTTCTCCACACAGATCGGTCCTGTGCCGCCCGCATCCAATGGGTTCCCGCGATCTTCAACAGATCGTCGGTCCACCTTGTAGGGGGCCTGTCACGGCTGCGACTTCCTGTACATGGCCTCCACTCGAGGACCTTTCCGCCCCAACGACCGTCTGTTCTCCTCGCTATGTGCCCTGCCCATTGCCAATTGAGGCATGCAATCCTTTGGACTATGTCTGTGACTTTATTTCTCTTGCGGATCTCATCATTTCTGATACGATCACGCAGGGAGACTCCGAGCATAGCCCTCTCCATTGCTCTCTGGGTTATATCGCCGAAACTGTTCACCACTCTATAGGAGGACGTGTTTAAACTTCTGGACTGGGATGAACTTGGCATCAATATAAATGGCGAGTACATGACGCACCTTCGATTCGCTGATGATATCGTAGTCATGGCTGAGACCTTGGAAGACTTAGGCATAATACTCGACGACCTCAGCAGGGTCTCCCTACAAGTGGGTCTGAAAATGAACATGGACAAGACGAAAATTATGTTGAATTCCCATGTCGTACCCACTCTTGTAAAGGTTGGAAGCTCTACACTGGAAGTTGTGGACGAGAAAATTGTGGACATCTACCTCGGACAAAAAGTCCAGCTTGGTAAGTCCAACTTCCAGAAAGAGGTCAATCGACGAATTCAACTCGGCTGGGCAGCGTTCGGGAAGCTACGCAGCATATTTTCTCCCATCTACCGCAGTCTCAAGACGAAAGTCTTCAATGCGTGTGTGTTGCCAATGATGACATACGGAACCGAAACGTGGCCGCTTGCAATGTGCCGATTAAGGAGGCTCAAAGTCACCCAGAGAAGTAAGAGTAAAAAAATACATCGATTACAAAGTCAGTATATAGCTTAAGCACGTATGATAATATGGGTATATGAAACATCAAGATAAGATGTGTGGTCACATTATACCTCATTAAATATTATAAAAATCAGACACTGAACAAACAAAATTGTTTTACTTTAGTAATTTATACACCTTAAATAAATGCTTGTCTAGATTGGGATTCGAATCCTCCGCCCTTAATGCACGTGGTAAGGTCGCTACGACGTAAGCCATCAGTCCTGTCATATGAAAATGTAATATTACAAAATATAAACGGCCTTCGAGTATAAGATTAGTCAATAACTTACTTTATTATAATTAGTTTGTACTTGTCATACGTAGTCAACTTTCATATGACGATTATAAATAGGCCCTTAGCCGTTCCTAATTAGGCATACTTTACCGAAGTATTAAGTAACATAATTTTTAACGGAAATTATAATGGAAAATAACTAGATACTCAACCGACATGACAGAGAACGAGGTCATCTTTGACATACTTAACTGCAGTTTTTGAGATTATATCCAAGTCTTATACAAATCACCCGGTCTTCTCTGCAGTATCTATTTTAAAATTTGATTCATAATAATTATGTAGAAGTAGAAGTGTTAGATGTCTAGAAATGAACTTGGCACCCATAGTGATTTCAATTCTTTTGTTGGTGAATTCTAAAACGATGCATTGTTCAAACTTGAACTTGGCTGGCACTATTTTCACATTTGTTTTAACGGGATGAAAATTTGTGATGCTGACGGCTTTGTTTCTGCACAGCGGGCAATGAATAGGGCCATGATTGGTATTTCTCAAAGAGTCAAAGGAGAAGTCTTTAACGGTCTTTGAGTTAGGCCGACGAGTTGACACGCTGAAGTAGCAGAGGGCTTGCCATATTTGCCGAAGAACCGACAATCATTGAAGTTGGACATGAACATATTTAAATAGTAAGTAACATGATAAATCATCGTCAGCCCATTTCCCCACTGCTGGGGCACGGGCCTCCCTCAATCACATGAGGGGTAATTGCCATACTCACCATGCTTGGCAGACGGGTTGGCGAGGGTTTTGATATAAATGCAGAGTTTTCCTTCTCTGAGTGCTGATGATCATGCCAGCAGCTTTACCTTAGTCGCCTTTTACGACATCTTGGTAAGAGTGATGGTGGCCTATTCTACTCTGCTGGGAACCACACGGCTTACATTATGATAAATATTTTTTCATAATTAAAAATAATTAATGTAATGAAATTACCATTAAGTGCACTTTGAATTATTTTTATTTTTACTGTATATGAGTTGAATGAATTTATAATTAGTAAATTAAGAATAATTGATTATAAAACTGAATTTATTAAGACTTTCATGAATGTATCACCAATGTTTTAAAAATATTAATTTCTACGCCACTAGTGGCCAAATATGAAGAAACTATGCTATAATGTAACATCTTGATCCTACCATATCATGGGAAATAAATCATTTCATTTCATTGGGACCATAGTTAATCTAGCGTAAAGCGTAGAGTAGCTTGCGGAAAGGTTTATTTACAGTTTGCGCTTATTATATTTTTTATTTTACTGTTTTCTCACGAAGGCGTGGACATTTGTCCAACTTACAATTTTGTCAATAACAAGTTTTACCATGCCGGTTATTCGATGAATCAAAAGATATGGTCTCAACGTAAATATTGCAAGTTCGTATTCCTTTTTAAAAGGTCGGCAGCACACTTGTGACTCCTCTAGTGTTGCAGGTGTTCATGGGCGGCGGTAATCGCTTACCATCAGGTGATCCGTCTCGTCTGCCCCCTATCTCATAAAAAAAAGTTCAACTTTTTTGCATATTTACCTAAAAGTATATTTCTGATATTAGGTTTATAAATTAGGCAACCCTAATCAGCTATGGTCATAAACTTAAAAACCCTTATTACTAATCGCGAATCAAGGATAGTCCCGGGACAAAATTCGTGCCAGCTCTTTTAAACATTGCGTGTTGGAACGGAATGACATGAGTTTTAGTACGGTAATAACTTTGGATCGCGATTTGAGGTGGTGATTAGTTCACTTCCTGTAGGTCAGATTTATTTCTTTGGATTACATTAGAGAGGTAACTTAGGTACGAAACGATAACAGTTTGAAAAAAAGGAGAGATTTCTAAAAATGTTAAATTATAACTAAAGCCAATAATTAGCCTATAAACAGTCCTAGTGCAGGGCAAAGGCCTCCATCATAGAAATCAAGTCATCGCTACTATGATGGGATTAGGCCACCACGCTTGCCAAATGCGGATTGGTGATCACAAACCCGAGCTATGTTCGAAAAATTCGAAACATACTTTTCGCTCGACCTGAGAATCGAACCCAGGTCCCCGAGATCACGACACGGTACTTAAACCACTTGACCAACAGGGCGTTAATTTTTGCCATGCAGTGGGACAATTTATAGGCTGATACTCTATTTAATCAATGGTATCGTGAGCTTAATTACAACACCCCTGACGTATGTCGGTGTGCATGCTCCAGCATGAGGTCAGGGTGACACATTTATGCTTAGTAATGCAGCGGAAGCCAAGGAATTTTAAAGAAAAGCGTTGCGTTTGCGATCATAATTATATGATAATAAGGACCATAATATTTATGTAGCTGCCCGATTCGACTGTCCAGTAAAAAACAGTGCATGGTTAGAGATGGTGACGGTTTAATTTAACACTTTAATGTGTATGTATACACCGTTATTTTATTTTTTCGTTTACATCCCGAAAACCACTTGGTAGGTATAGTGAATGAAGTCTATTTAGCATGTTAGATCAAAAAAATAAGCGAAAAAGCTGCTGTTCTATACAAAATAGAATATTCACCAGGCAATAATGTATCAAACAGCTGATTTTTAGGGTTCCACAGCCAAATGGCAAAAAACAGAATCCTTATAGATTCGTCTTGTCTGTCCGTTTGTCCATCTGTCCGTCCATCCGTGTGACATAGCCACTTTTTTTCGATACTATAAAAACTATACTATTGAAACTTGGTGAATAGATGTATTTTGTTAACCCCATTAGGATTTTTACACAAAAATACGAAAAAATCAAAATTTTTGGGGGTTTCCGTATACATAGAACTGAAACTCAATTTGTTTTTCATCAAACCCATACGTGTGGGTTATCTATGGATAGGTATTTAAAAATGATGTTGAGGTTTCTAATATCATTTTTTAACTTAATGCTTTGCGCAAGAGCCGTTCCCAAAGTGGTAAAATGTGTGTCGGAGTGTGTAGATTCCCGCAACAACACAAATATTTGTTGATAAAACACTTGTTCTGGGTCTGGGTGTAACTTTCGTTGTTTATTGTTTCCATTGTACAAGAGAAAACCTTAGTTTGGGACCAGGGCAATGTGTGATGTTGTCTAATTTATTTATTAAACATAATTCATCTTATTATAAATCGCTATCTAAAGTTATTACCGTATTAAAACTCATATCATCCCGTTCCAACACGCAATGTTAAAAGGGGCTGGCACGATTTTTTCCGGGCTATGCTTGCTTCCTGATTTGTAATAAGGGAGAATTAATCCCTTTAGTGCTGCGAGAATCAAATAAAATCGTAGTGGCTATTTTTTAAAATTAACTTCCTATTAATTTTTCATCCTGCATAATTAGTGTGTGGGCAAATCACTGAACTGGACTGCCTGCGATTTTACCTAATTTTCAAATTTAGGCCAACCAAAACCTTAGCACGATCTTTACGCATTATTAATTGATTAATTACCGCACCCGAATTACTCGTGCGCAAGATCAAGTGGCTAAAACGTGATAAATAGGATTTTATGAGAAAAGGTAGACTTAGAAACAAATTAGAAGTGACATGCGTCTGTAGTCTGTAGTATAAATTAATGCTGCTCTGCACACCAAATCTACAATTCAAAAAAATCTGTAAGTAATACTCCCGTAATATTAGCCACAATACTATTATCCTACAGTACTCCGATTTTATTAAACCGGGAAGTTAACATAAATTAGCCGATAGTTTACAATCTTAAGACAAACTCAAATTGTATTGTGATGCATAAAATTTATTCTGAAATTTTATTTAATCTATTTAAATTTTTGCTTCAGTTATGCTAGTCGCAAAGTTGTCGTCAACTTAAAACCTTATAAATACCTCCATCGAAGAAATTATGATTATTGGAAATACTTAAGTCTCTAAGTACAGCGTAAAGACAGGACGAGCCTCATTATTTGTCGCAACACTGTATTGAATTAGTGCATATTAGAGGCTTTTATGTTAATCGTCGTGACTGATGTAAGTTAAACTGAAGGCATCAATCACACCAGTTTAACTTAAGGCATGTTACATACTTGTACCGAGTACTAACCTAAACAAAATTAAAATCAAAATTACAAATTATATTATTATTTGCTTTTTGACAAAATTATTCTGTATCTTTGGTAGCGACAATTTTATAGTATATGATGACATACACTATATGCCTTCTTTAAACCCTTGATGCAAATAAAAGCAAGAACATAAATAAACATAACAATTAAATATAAATTGAGACGACATCACATACCTAAATTGTCCTGATCTCAAACTACTTTGCACTATGAAAACCAGGGACAACGAAGGTATAATAAACAAAACACCCAGCCCCAACAAAAATATCTGTTTCATCAACAGCCATTTGTGTTGGTGTCGAATCCGCGACCCCTGCGTCTCATCCAGCGCTCAAACCACTGTAAATCGGCCCTTATTGTTCTACATATGTGAGAAAATAAAGTTTAAAAACTAAAACCCGACTGCCAAACAAACACCCTCTAAAAAGTACAAAACAAGAAAACTGTCTCTGCTGAAATTATTATGCCGTATTGCCGTGGTCGTATGCCGATCAAGACGCTTCTAACAACACCTCAATTGTTCAAATATGATAACTAGTTTAGAAGTTATGAGGGGACAGTTGAACAACCATACATACATATATACATACAAGTCAAAATCATAACCCTTCTTTTTGCTTCGCCGTACTCGGGTAAAAAGACAAACGTTTGAAAACGTTGACAATTTTTTTTTAAAAAGAATTTAATATAAAAATAGCATTAATTAAACAGTTTTTTGGATTAATACTGAAATAAAAAAAGCCCATTTTCATATCCCACGGTTTTTTTCATCAAAAATCTGTTCTGTCGTTATATTCATAGCTCTACTAGTTTCCTATGCGTACGCGCATGGTAGGAGACAACGGTCGAATAATTTATAAAGTGGGGGTTGTAGAACGAAATTCAGTCGATCTGTGGTTTTCGTTCATAGAGCTTTGGTGGTAAAATGTTCGTAATTTAATTTTTTTTTCAGTGAATATTATTAGTGCAACCTTGATAGTATTAAAAATGTGATCTTATCAATTTTGTCACTTACTATACTTATGATAGTTATCATAATATAATTTCAAATTATCAAGTTCAATTTTAATAAATATATTTATGAAGGTATATAGATATTGATTAAAATTTAATTTCGTTTTGTTTGGAAGTGTAAAATATTAGTATAAATGGTATGTGCTCTAAAGGGAAAGGAAAAAAAAGCTATGAAGTTGAAATGTTTTTGTGGATTTTGTGAAACCTCATTTTTTCTGGCTTGCATATACAAACGATAAAACATATTTTGCAACGAGAATAATGTGAAATTATATAAATTAACCAGAATAATATAACATCCTGGATGGCACAGTGGACAAGGCGGAGGGTTCGGAGTTGGATTCCCGGTCTGGTCAACAACTTTTTTTAATCAGTCTCTTGATTTAGTAGCTCTGCATCTATCTACCTCTAATGAATCAAGTGTTGTTTGGCGTTTTTAAAATGTTTCATAATTAATTAGCTTCATTTTAATGTTGATAAATTTCACATTACTAACATTTATCAAAAATGTAAAATGATTTGATCATAATTATTCTTGATTAAGATAAAAATATATATTGAAAATTTTATTCTTTTTTTGGCGCAATCGGCACTTTTATTAAGTTCCTGCCTAGAATTTCTTTTTGAGTCAATATTTCCACTTTATATCAATAGATGGCGCTAGGTGTCGATTACATAACGCAAGCGTTTCGTGTTTTCGGATTACCCATTAGCGTTGTCGCTGTCTGTAGGATTTACCTCTTATACATAGTATTAGATTATATTTGGAAATGAATCTTTGTTCCTAATGAAGTCCGTTAAATTATTACACTACCTACCTACCTACCAGTGTTGTCAAGTCAACCCTAAAACCAGAAAAGTGGTAGATGAAGTGCCAAAAGTAGGTAGATCTACCTACTTACCTTAAATTATATTTTAGAAAATGAAAAATTAGAATATTGTTGTAATCAATAGTACAATCGATTATTAGATTATTTGGGTCCCATTTGCATAATCGACTAATAAAATCGACGTACAATCCATTATCCGGCAACACTACTAGGTAACTTAAAGAGAATCGGCATATAAAAAGTCAATTTCTTCATCATACAAACCCTTGGTTACCCTGTGGCTGACGCTGATCTTATATGTAGGTATTTTCTATTCCAGACCTGTGGACATGGCTTGGCAGCTCCTGTTCTTCGCTCTGGTGCCGCTAGCGTCAGCAGCAGTGAAGTTCCAAGAAACATTCGCTTGGAACGTGATGGATTGGAATTATCCTGACATGTCTACTAGGCAGCAAGCCATCAGCTCCGGAGCCCTGATTCCGGAGAACGCGCTTCCGGTTGGCATTGAGAGGTGGAGGAATAAACTATTTGTCAGCGTTCCTAGGTGGCGACCAGGTAAGTCACGAATTGTATTCTTCCTATAAAAATACCATTTTCCTAGATACTACGAAATAATAGTAGAACTTCTATATAGACTAACTTTTAACTAATTAAGTTGGCGCAGCGACCTAAAGTGAGCCTTGGCCTCCGATAATAAGAGTCTCCATCTAGGTCGCTCCTGGGCCACCTCCTGCCAGTCATCCGCCAGAAGACCTCGCAAATCCTTTTCGACCTCGTCTCTCCATCGGTACCTTGGACGGCCAACTGGCCTCCGACCATTTGGCCGTCCCAGGTATGCTCTTTTTACCGCACGATCCTCTCCCATTCTCTCGAGCTGTCCGAGCCAGCGAAGTTGATGTGCATTAGTTTAGTTATTCTGGGACCTACACAAACACTGGTGGCTCAATTCAAAGTCGTCTAGTAACGAACGAGAATATACCTGTCGCATCCAAACAAAGGCGACACACAGCGCATGTGAAAGAGAGGGAAATTCCGATTCGGTCGTAATGTTTGCCTTCTGGAGGAGGAGGAAGAGACTAACATTTACTATAATTTATTTTGATTTATGTCTACATTTATTTATAAGGTTTGAATTGTAGATCAGATTATACACACCTCAATTTTGTCTAGGGACATTGCAAAAATGACCGTTTTGACATTCTATTTTATTCATATTATAACTCAAAAACTACGTACCCGATTACAAATATTTTTTCACAATTACAATGATACACTATCCTCTAATAATAAAATTTTAGTTACCTTGGGAAAACCTTATTCCAACGGGAAAATATCAACCATTCCAGGCGGGCCACGCTATTAAGGGGTAATTTAAGGCCCTAAAAATCCTAAAAGAGTGCGAAGATTTCTTAGGTTACCTTCCAAGGGGACGTGCAGTTACTTTCTTTCGAAGAAGCTTTCTATCTCGAACGACAAAACTGGGGAATGACCTATCGCCTGCGGTGTCTCCGAGCCGACACGACACCTTCAACAAAAGAGCGTACTCCCTTTTAAAAAGGCCGGCAACGCGCCTGCGACTTCTTTGACGTGGCAGGAGTGCATGGACGGCGGTAAAGGCTTACCATTAGGTGATACGCCTGCTCGTCTGCCACCTATATCATAAAAAAACAAAGATTGCAGCACTAACAGTCCGTAAAATATCATCATCATCATCATTTCAGCCAGTAGACACCCACTGCTGGACATAGGCCTCCCCCAATGTTCTCCACACAGATCGGTCCTGTGCCGCCCGCATCCAATGGATTTCCGCGATCTTCACCAGATCGTAGGTCCACCATGTGGGGGGCCTGACGACCACGCTGGGAGACTCCGAGCATAGCCCTCTCCATCGCTCGTTGGGTGACTTTGAGCCTCCTTAATCGGCTTAATCGTAAAATATAGCGTGAATAAAATTACAGCTATTGATGTCTCAGAAAATGATCTTTATGTTAACAATAGAATACATATACTCTAATGTTAACAGATATATAATTCTATAGAATAGAACTACTTAAAATGGTAAACCTTAAGCACATTGAAATAAACCAGAACTGTGGCATCCTTGACATGAGACCTACATAAGGTCCAATGTAGGTTTAAGTACTTCGCATACACAGCGGTAGACTGGTTGTACAGAGAAAACTAGCACTTATTATAAAGAGATTTTGACGCTCATTCATCATAATTTTGTCGGCCTACACAATGAACCAATGCCATGGCCTACCCAGCCACCTTTCTAAACCCGCAAGTAAGGAAAAGTGGCCCTTAATTTTCTAAGCAACACAAACGGGTTATTTTAATTTTCGATGCAACTTCGACATAATTAGGTTAATATTTATATCCGCTTAGGTAAGTAGTAGTAGGTTAATTTTTGGTGCAATAATGGTTTAATATATGGTGAATCTAATTAAAACTGTCATAAACATAATAACTGTTGCTACGAAAGAGTTTTCCAAGTAAGGCCGTAATTATTATTACAAAAGTCTAAGAATTTAATGACTTTGAGGGTTAGAACGTAAAACCAAACGAAACCAACCAGTCATTAGACTTCTTATTAGACAAAATGACTATCATTAAACCCTGATAGGAATGACTAATGTCTGAGATTTTCTCCCAAATTCAATCCACCTTATTACAAATCGCGATCTAAGGTTATTACCGTACTAAAGCTCATGTCATCCCGTTCCAACACGCAATGTTGAAATGGGCTGGCACGAGTTTCGTTCTAGGACTGTCCTAAGTTCGTGATTTGTAATAAGAGGGAAAAGTCAGAGCTTTAGGATGTAATTATTTAATTATAAGTTACAACAGTAACAAAACTACGCAATTATAATACTCCACTGGATAGCAGTTGTTGTAGGGACAACATCTATTGTAAACAAAATGAAGAAGAAATTCTTCATTATTACATTATACACCATGCTTTTTTAACCGTCTTACTCCCTTATCTGGGGCATTATACTAATGAAAACAATCATTTTTCCTGATGGAATATTGGGTCTAATCTCAGAAAAAAAATCACCTTTCCATACAAAATTGATCAACTGATTGGTGCGATTTGTATCAGGAGGCGAAAATTTTTTTAGAGATTAGACCCTATGTTCCTTGGGGAAAAATATTTGTTTGCATTAGCAAAGTGTCCCAGATAAAGGAGTAAGACGGTTAAAAAACATGGTGTATAGTATTTTTTTCCGAATTTCAACCTTGGTTCCCACATAGGGTAAAGGCGGGATAGATGCCCCAGTAGGATAGATGCCTCATTTTCAAAAAACCTAACTTCCCAAACTCTCAACTAAGAAACAATAGCATGACTAAAAGCCGCAGTCACCCCGCACTTAAATTAGCCACAGGCCGTCGTGGCGTGAGGACGAGTTTCGTTCGTGTGTGAATTCATCTCCGCGGCGAACTTTACAAACACGTTAAAATTTTAAAGGTTAGTATTTGATGTTGTATAACTTTATAATTAGTTATTAATTCTGATATATTTTTTATTACGTCAATAAACTGATTCATCAAGTACGCATCTAGATAGAAAATGTTGCTCATTTGTTTTTATTTATTAAAAAAAATACTTGGGAATCTATCCCTATCAAAAAGGATAGTTGCCCTGATTTTTCGAGGTATAGGTGCCCCTTGGGGCATCTATCCTTCCGTGCACCATGTATATGTGAGGTTTCAGTGTAGATATATTTTGAACATATTCTGTGTTCTGTTATATTTTGTGTTGACGTATATTTATATTTTTACTGGTTGTAGCAAAATCATGCCACGAAAGTATAAAGGAAAGGAAGGAGTGTGAGCTCGAGTATGTTCTTGGTCTTTAGAACAATTGGAGTCGGCTTTTGAGGAATAGGACAGAAATACCATGGGGATAAACGAAATATCCCGACAGTTTGGAATTCCATGAAGAAAATGCGAAGACGTTATGCTGCTAAAAATACAAACACTAGGTATTGTATTAAGGGCTTTCATGTTGGAAGATTATATTGTTGTTTTCGATTTTTAAAACTTAATAATTAATATTTTAAACCAACTAAGTATTTAGATTTCCAATGTTGTTCAACAAATATTTTTAGAATTATATTGTTATTATTTTATTTGATCTCATATGATTATTCTATTCTAACGATGACAATTAAAAGATTTAAGAATCTGCAAAATGTTTTTTATTATTATGACCGTGTTTCTAGGAGACAAATTCTATTTTAGGAGTAGCCTTATACTGCTAAAACACCCATGGTCCTCAAAACATAACTAAATTTGGTTGATTTTTTCGTTTATACAGTATGAAGGGCTTCTATCCCGAGCCGCAGGCATCTATCCTTCATAGTATTTTCAAGGTGGGGCAACTATCCATACCGGTAGGCATCTATCCTCAACAAAGGAGTTCTATTAAAAGCTTAAATCTGCAAAATCTGGAGCTGATAGGTCCAAAAAAACGAATCACAGTTAAACATAAAGGATTTAAGTAGGTAAATTCATAGGCAATTTTTATATAAAACTAATATTTTCAAAATTAGGAGGATATTTTAAAAAGTGAGGCATCTATACCGCCTTTACCCTAATACGAACGTCATTGCGCTCCTCAGGCAGAAAACAACTGAATGACAATCATTTTGGTAACATACAAAAAGATATAGAAAAGTGTTTTTCTTTGGATATTTTTTTTATTTTATTAATCTAATCAATGTATATTTCATTCTTTTTTTTTTCCTATAATAGGTAAGCGTTTGATCATATTTCACCTGATGGTTAGTGATAATATGATCTAAGATGTAGCACGATTATCTAGAAGATACCTATTCACTCGCGCTTTGAAAACCCCCAAATTGTAGCCTCTAGGGAACACCTCCTCAGGCAGCTGATTCCACTGTTTAGCATTACGAATAAGGAAACAGGATTCAAACTATTCTTTTTTTTAAAACCTCTTTGTGCGGACTTTTGGTATTTCTACCATGTACCGGTGTCGATTGATTGTATTCCACCAAAATCTTAATTTTGACTTTAACTTTTTAAGGTTGTAGATCAATGCCTATAAGATAGAAAATAGTAGATATTTTATATTGTAGGTAGGTAGATGATAGATACTATCTTTACAATTTTGATATTATTCTCATTTCAGAAAACGCTTCAGGTTTTAAAACCAGTATTATAATGGATTGCTCTGTGTTCGTTTCAAAATATCCTTGAACCTACTGCTAACTAAATAATTAAAATCTGGTGTTCAGTCGGTCGATAACCACAAACCGCGATATGAGTGGACGTCTAACCTACTCTATTGACTGGAACCAATGATTAGTGGGAACACGACCAGGTCAATGTCAACACAACACTGGTTGCGAACCGAATGTGTTTGTCATATCGATAGGTCCAGACGCCGATGACTAACTCAAACATAATTGCGTCAGTAAAGTAATTTTACCAAAAGTGAATAAACAACTTTTTTACTTAAATTCACCAAGTACACGCCTCAGCTTTGTCTAGAAATATTGCAAAAATGACCGTTTTGATATTCTGAGTATAAAATATATATAAGTCAAAAACTACGTTAACTGATTTCAATTTTTCAACATCACTATGATTCATCCTGTAATAATAAAAATTTGTTGCCTCGGGAAAACGTCTTAATTCTACGGGAAAACATTAACCATTCCAGGCAGGCCACGCTGTCAAGGGCGTTAGAGGCCGAAAAATTAAATAAAAAAATTAAAAACTAATTATTGTTATCTCGCTAGCGAGATAGTTCATGTTTGAAGTGAGAAAACGCGGGGCAAGAAACGGACGCAAAAAATGTGTTACAAACAAATTTCTGAAAACTTCTATGGAACGCTACAAACGTCGCAGTTGCTTAAAATTTTACTTATTAAAAATTACTCGCCCAAGTATCAAGTCACCGAGTAGGTACCTACTCGGCCCATTTCTATTTAGAGGTAATAAGTATATTAATGTTACAAGCTATTTCCTAAGGAAACGATCCGGACCCATCTGTTTACGAGATGAAAAGTGTTTTTATGTATAAAATTTTGACTGACCGGATGGCGCAATTGGTAGTGACACTACCTCTTACGCCAAAGGTCGTGGGTTCGATCCCCACCCTGAACAAACATTCGTGCGATGAACACTTGTGTTTGTTCGGTGTCTGGTTGTAATATATGTATTTAAGTATATATTTGTGTTCCTCTGTTGTCTGATATCTGTAACACAAGTGCTTAAGCTACTTAGTACGGAATCAGGTCAATGTATGAGATGTTGTGAGAATTATTACCTTTGACAGTGATTTTTTTTTTAATTGTATGTACTTATAAAATAAATATCTCGGCTTGTCCAATAAATTACGGTCCGTAAGGTAATATGTACAGTCAGCATCAGATCAAGTTACCCCCCTGCAGTGGAAAAATAGCTCTTGTGCCCCAGACATAAGGACAAATGTCAACAAAGGTAACTCGACGTGACGCCGTGGTACCTATGGGTTTTATATATTTTTTTTAACTTTCTTAGTATAGTAAGTTTGTAGTGAGTAGTAGGAAGGAGGAATCCCCAAAATTGTTTGCTTTTTTTTCTTAAATCGAAAAACTTAAAGCAGTTTACAGAATACATACTACATACCAAATTTCAACAGTAGTTACCTATAGTTTCGAAAAAAAGTATCTATGACTGAGATAAGCAAAACCACAAGGGTAACGTTTTAGCCAGTTGGCTACAGAGCCCTAAAACGATATGTACTTGGATTCATACAATACATGACTTAACTTTGATTCAAGATCCGATAATCAATAGCACCGAACAGCGACAAAGTATCCATAAATTACATGAAGTGCAGCTGTTTTCCATAATTACGAAGTAATCTAGTTAGACTAATCCGTGAAATTACTGAAGAGCGATTGGGTCACCTTCCGCGTACAGTTTACATACGGAATGCATAATGCAGTGAATTAGGGCAAATCACTTTTGCACGTGATGGAGATACCTGAATAAACCACTTGACCACTCTGGGATATTTGCGGTTTGAATTATCTTCTATACTGCTTTCTGGTCACTGTAATAGTAAAAGTGGGTGAGGTAGTGAGGTTATTATGTCATAAGCAGAAGGTCGGAATTAGGTGGTGGACCATGGGAGAGCCACGCTTCGGTATGAATGGTCCACTCGACCGGTGATACCACGGCCTCACAGAAAACCGGAAAGGGGTCTTTAAAGGTCGGCAGCGCACTTGTGACTCTACTGGTGTCGCGGGTGTCCATGGGGGGCCGTTTGCCGTCAGATGATCCGCAATCGAAAGTTTGAAGCCCATAGAATATGCAAACGTTAGGTTGCCTATTTTTATCCGGTCACAACCACGGGTTGCCAGGTGTAAACAGGTAAATCCATACTAGCATTTTGCAACGTTCTGATTATTGAATCAATTTTAGATAAAATGAAAGATTATTTCATAAGGAACACGGTGGTATAGGGTTGCCTGCGAAAAATCAGTCCCGAATTACGGTTGTCGAATTTTAAATAATAAAATATCGCTGCGAGTGAATGTGTGTGAGAGAGAGGTCCCAGACCAACCATCCCATGCGGTAGAAAAGGACGCAGCGTAGCAGCTGTTTGACGCATATTGGATCCGTTGCATTAAGCCACATGGAATTTACGAAAATAGTTCGTAAAATTTTCTGAGTTAATGATATCCAGCATGGTGGTATGGAGTTGGAGTCGAAGCCTTTTATTTTTTTTAAAAAGTGCTCGCTGTCTTCTTTTGCAGAGTAATTCTTCAAAAAAATCCGATGTCTCGCATCATTCACACTGGTACAGTTCCATAAGTGAGTTTTACTACCAATTACTTCAACATGACAAAAATATAGAAAATGTATTAGCTTAGATAATTTTTAAGATTCAATTATTATGTACTTACTGTATATTCAGCGATAAATTTAAGAAATTCTTCGTTATATTTTTTATTCAAAACAGTCACTTTTTTGTAGCACGTGGTATGATAACCTACAAATTGGAGTGACGCACTGGGTAGCTCAATAAAACTGTATTTAAAATTTTTTTTCTTACGAAAAGCTAACTTTAATGCACAGTTTTCAAAAGTTTCATCATCAAAATCAATTATTCCGTCATCCGAATCACATAAAAAACACTTTTTGGCCATTTTTTCCAACAATAAATAGCAGCACGTTTTTTCACTTGTATCTATAGCGACAAACTACTCCAAAATAATGTATAGCATATACGAGTCTATCGCTATCCTTTTCATTTCCAAGCACAAATAGCATGCGCACTCTCCTTCTTTAAATGGGCGGCTTTAAACAGCTGCTACGCTGCGTCCTTTACTACCGCATGGGATGGTTGGTCTGGGACCTCTCTCTCACACACATTCACTTGCAGCGATATTTTATTATTTAAAATTCGACAACCGTAATTCGGGACTGATTTTTCGCAGGCAACCCTATACCACCGTGTTCCTTATGAAATAATCTTTCATTTTATCTAAAATTGATTCAATAATCAGAACGTTGCAAAATGCTTGTATGGATTTACCTGTTTACACCTGGCAACCCGTGGTTGTGACCGGATAAAAATAGGCAACCTAACGTTTGCATATTCTATGGGCTTCAAACTTTCGATTGGTATCAAATTTATTAAATAATCACACCGGTGCAATGTTTAAAAAAAAAATTTTTTTTAATTATTAATTAAAAATACTCTGGACTGAAATTTGTTAGGCAACCCATATAGGATATATTTATTGGCATATTTAATAACATAAAAAATACGTCTCATCAAATAAGCATCTCGGTGAAGGTCGTTGTATAGCGGGATCCTATACTAGTACGGTAATATCTTAAAATCGCGGTTTATTATAAGGTGGTAGGAGTCTGTCTCCTAGCTCACCCGTACTAATTATTGTATTATGATACAATAATTTAATGAAATTGTGAATTGGCTCAATAAATGTCTATTTACAAGACTATAATGTATCAATACGGGGATTAACACGATATTTATTATGTGAAACAACATTGTGTACTCACATATTTGGCTCGACGTTTCGGCTACGTTACAGCAGCCGTGGTCACGAGCGGACAGTCCGCTCGTGAACATCTAGAAAAAAAATTAACGCAACGCCAAAATCAAAAAAAAAAATCTACTTACAAGACATTTTCGAAAATCCCGCTTGGGAGTCGATATATGCATTTTTCGGTAAATTTACATATTTTTTCACAACTTTAAGGTACCGCAGTACTGAGTACCCAATCATTTTAAATTTCAACACGGTACCGTCACGCATTCTCGAAATAAAGGGTCTTGCTTGATAGACAGGCGGACGAATGAACATACTTTGACGTAGGAATGGTCGTCATTCAATAGTCAGCAAAAGATCCCGATAAAATCATTCTACTCATAAGCTTTATAATGGTATTACAGTTGAACTGGTTTCTTTAAATCTGACCTCGATCTAAAGGTTTAGTAATTTAACATTATAACACATTACCATTGAATATGACGCGCCTAGGTAGGTATAGCGCAGAGAGTACAATCGCTTGCGGACCCTGTCATTTTTGCACGGTTTTTTTTGTATTTTTTCAGAAAAGTCTGCTCGTCTGCCATCTATTGAATAAACAAAAAATATTCTTTCAAATATTTAAACATTTATTTAGTGGTTATCACATTCATTTCTTTTTGATTTCCATAGAACAAGGGGAAATCTAACTTTAGCGGCCAGTATAACATGTGATGTACCTAGTTGCTTTATTTAATTTGTTTATCAGTTCAAATATTAAAGGCAATCTTTTGATCTTATCGATTATCACTTTTTGTCACTTCCAGGTATCCCAGCGACACTGAACTACATCCCACTGGACGCGCCGTACGACCCCTCACCGAAGCTTAACCCCTACCCGAGCTGGCAAGGCAACGAACTCGGCAACTGTGACAGCGGGCTCAACACCGTCTACAGGATCAAAGCCGACCAGTGCGATCGGCTCTGGGTGTTGGATGTTGGCACCTATGGTTACGGTAAGAAGAACAATTTTGATTACTTCATATAGGTATTCAGTAGGTGGGTAATCAAATGATTTAACAAAACATCGCAATCTCACAAAAACTTTGTAAAAACAAGATGATTTTTGGTACTCATTGGAATAGTAGGTATTAGTCTTAGAGTTAGGTATATCATGTGATATGTACGTAGGAAATAACGTAATGATCTTAAAATAAAGTGCAGTAAAAATAATTCTTAGCATCCACTTTTCTTAATCAAGTTTTTAAAAATAAGTTATTAACTTATCAATTACATTTTAAAGAATTAATTTGTACCTTCGAGTTTTTTAAAAAAAAAAAAAACTTTCCTCTTACATTCCAGTTCTCGCATGACAACATATCTCGGTTTTTTAAATTTTCAGATCCCAACGTTACCAACCTATGCCCGTACACCCTGAACGTTTACGACCTGAACACCGACCAGCGCATCCGCAAGTACGTGTTCCGGCCCGAGGACATCGTGTCCACCACCTTCATCGCCAACATCGCCGTCGACATCGGCAGCAGCTGTGACGACACCTTTGCCTACTTCTCCGACGAACTCGGCTACGGACTTATCTCCTACTCCTGGGAACAAAATAAGTCGTGGAGATACAGCCACAGCTACTTTATGCCTGACCCCCTTGTCGGAGACTTCAACATCGCCGGGCTAAACTTCCAATGGGGAGCTGAAGGAATCTTCGGCATCACCTTATCTCCCATCGGCCTAGATGGCTACCGATCATTATTCTTCAGCCCGTTGTCAAGTCACACTGAGTTTTCTGTGTCCACTAAGATTTTAAGAGATGAGACTAAAGTCAAAGGATCTTACCAGGACTTTAAAGTAGTAGGTTCTCGTGGATCAGACGGCCATACTACATCAAAAGTAATGGATGACACAGGAATACAATTATTCAACTTGATAGATCAAAATGCCATTGGTTGCTGGAGCTCAGCCCTATCTTACAAGCCTCAAAATATTGGGGTAGTCGATAAAGACGATATAGGGTTCGTTTTCCCTGCTGATATTAAAATTGATAGCGAACGAAACGTTTGGATGATCTCTGACCGTATGCCGGTATTCCTTGAATCTGTTCTAGATTACAGCGACATTAATTTCCGAATTTATACTGTGCAATTGGATGCCCTGCTGCAAGGAACTGTGTGCGCAGTACCAAATAAGCAGTACTATCAAACTGGATTGACCTTGAATCAACGTCCAGTTGACTACATTCCAAACCTTTATCATTCTGCTTTAGCCCGTCCCCGCCTTGCTCCAGTTTTCCCTCAAATAACTCAGAACGTTATTCCAAGGGTTAATTATCAAAATATAAATTTCCCTAAACAAGTGGCACAGCCATTCTACACTCGAGGAACCAAGCTTCATACGCCTACAGATCAATGGTGGTACAACTCTTATTGAGTTAAAGTATTATTCGACAACAAATAGAAAAAGTACCTTTTGTTATTTAGCTTAGCATCGGTAAGATATTAACTACGAATATACTAGTATATACATAATTGTATATACTTTTATGTTTTTAAGTTAAAACCTTGACAATAGTAACTTGTGTGATCGATTTCAGATAGATTTTTATTTAATGTCTAGCTAAAATCGATTTTGAATGTTGCAGTACATAAGCTATATATTTATAGCGATATGTCACTGCTTATAGAGGCTATTAAGGTTATTGCCGGTTTTCATATTTATTTGTCAAAATCACAACTATAATAATAGCAACAAAAGTTTATAATACTTTCTTTCATCAACAAGCATGCTGTTCCATGCATTCATACCTGCATAGTACTATGTATGAATGTGTGAAATAGCTTGTGTCGGTATGAACTTAGGAATATAAATACGAGTAGGTATAATGTAAAAATTATGTGTATCTTATTATTAGACTTAATAAATTGAGAATGTTATGTGGATAACTGTAATTGGCTTTCAAAATTGTATTAAGTAAGATTGTAACTGAAATTGTAATATGCTGTTGTTATCCCAAACAAATAAATAAAAAAAAACAGTACGGACCGTGTCTAAATAGTTAATATAAACAAGAATTCTAACGGAATTTATCTGAAACGATATGATACATATGTTTTGTGTGTATGTTTTATATTGTATGAATACCAAACAATTGATTATCCCAACAGCGAACTCACAAATGCCGATATAAGTAACTTACTATAGGGAATGTGTGTGTATGTATGAAATAATGCTGTTATCGAATTGTATAAAATGTTTAACTGAATTTGTGTATTTTAATAAACGTTAATCAACATGACCGCGAGGTTTTTTTTACATTACCTTATACCTATATACCGTAATTTTTTATCGTTTACATCCCGAAAACCTCATAATAGGCATCGTGAATAAAGTCCATTTAGCATTAGATCAATAAAATAAGCGAAAATAAAATCAGCTGTACCATTCATTATATTATTCTCTCTGGCGCAGTGGTTAGGTCGCACTTAAAAGCGACGGCTGCGCAAGAGGTTTCGGGTCGGGCCAAAAATTTGTACCTACGTTTTCGGTAATAAATGCTTAGTGGCAGCCTGGAGTCTGAAAGTTGGCGGTCATGTACCCCTGTGCTTCGGAAAGCACATTAAGCCGTTGGTCCTTTGCCCGATGCCTCTCCGGTCGTGTCATAGTAGTGTCTCATCGGAATAGAGGGTAAGAGAATAGAGAGAGCACTTGTGTTAGCGCACACACTTGAGCACTATTATATATCCTGCGTACGTGGCTAATCGTTGAAATTGGCCGCCGTAGCCGTAATCGGTTAGAGGATAATATTATTGCCGGGTGGATATTGTATTTTGTATGGAAAAGCAGATTTTTTCAAGTTCAAGTTATAGGTAGGTATCTAATATTTTGCATCGATATAAGGAAAGCCAGCGTAATATTTATGAAACAGGTAAATATTAACAGAAATATCACCTGAATCAAAAACTATGCTAAAAACTACAACTAAGTAAAATCTAATCCGTTTCCTGTAAAAAATCCATTAGCAGTTTCACCGCTGCACACAGAGACGTCATTTAAGGTGACGGGTAAGACAAACAATTTTGAGGGGTTACAATCTCTCGGCAATCGCTTATACTATTTATTAAATAACCATGCACAAATGTTGGGTCCAACGCGTATGCAAAAATTGATTCACGCCAAAAGCGGCCACTTTTGGCGTGAATCAATTTTTCGCGTACAAAAACGAACCCAACATTTGTACATAGTTATTTAATAAATAGTATAACTGTTTGCCGAGAGGTTATGAACCAGAAACGGTTTAAAATAGATCCGGTTTAGTAGCTAAAAATTAAAATCGATTGTGTGCCCTACCCGTCATCTTAAGCTAATGTTCATGAACTTTAGTATTGGCAGTCTTTATGTGTATCAAAATAAGTGTCAATATTTTTTCTTTAATAGCCACCTGAATTAATCAACGACTCTGAGTGTGGCAGTTAGCCTAAAAGTTTTAACGGACAGCTTTTAATCAATAAATTCAAATAGGTTTTTCTTCAAAAGATTCTCACCTTAATGCCAATCATGTTTGGTTAAATATCAATTGAAAAAAAATAACAGATCGGAGCAACGTGTGTGGCTGTCTGTACATGAACGAATTTCCCCCCCCCCCCCCCCCCTTAATTAAACACATAAAATAAGCTACATGACAGGATCGACTGATTTTGCAGAGAGCCTTCTCATGATTTCACGTGTTATTTTTGAATTGGTGAGTGATTTGTTACAGTATTAGAATTACAATGACTGTGCTCAAAATATCCGAAAATGTACTCTTACGAGTAAATTAGTAACATAAAAGGCGCCGGTTTTAACTAAACCGTCTTTTGTTAGAAACGTAACATTTACATAATAATACAAATATTTATTACATACTGTCCATACCACTTCAATTTGAATATTTTGGTGATTATTACAAATTTTCCGAGGTTTAATTGCTGCTTATTATTGTTGCTTCACGGTCCAAAAGAACTGTGTTAGAATCTCAGTTTTCAATGCAGGACAAACGTGTACTTTTGCTAGAGATTCTCCGGGAGACCTCTGCACGGCAATATTTCACAGATTTTGCACAAATATAAATATTCTACACGTGGCAGCAAGGTAGAGCATGCAATATAATGACACCGACTGCCTTGAACTGTTAATATTCGATTATAAACAATTACCAACTTTAAACCTATAAATGGACCATTTTGAAATTATCCGCCCGTACTCGTTTAAGACATTAATTCCACTTTATACTAATAGATGGCGCTAGGTGTTTATTATATCGCGCAAGCGTTTCGTGTTTCCGGATTACTGTTATAGATGCATTGAGGTAATAACTATTTACCTCAATGGGTAGATGTACCTACCTTTGTATAAATATAAGCTTTGCCGCCTGTCTTTAGAAATTACATCTTTATAATACATAGCCGTGTGGTCCCCGGCAGAGTAGAATAGGCCACCCTCACTCTTACGGAGGTGTCGTAAAAGGCGACTAAGGTAAAGCTACTGGCATAATCATCAGCACCCAGACAAGGAAAACTCTGCATTTATATCAAAACCCTCGCCAAGCCGTCTGCCAAGCGTGGTGAGTATGGCAATTACCCCTGATGTGATTGAGGGAGGCCCGTGCCCCAGAAGTGGGGACTTAAATGGGCTGACGATGAAGCTGTAGCAATGTCCATCATATTCACTGTATTGTATAAAATAAAATGTATTTCATATCAAATGAAATGAAAAAACCCTTTTCAATTCAGATCCAAACAGAAAATTAACCTACACAGGCCTAGCTTGTTGACAGGCCCGATGTACGATGGCGCATTTGGTAGTGACCGGCCTCGTACGTCATAAGCTCGTGGGTTCGATCCCCACTCTGGACAAGCATTCGTGCGATGAACACTAAAGTGTTAGTTCAGTTTCAGTATCTGGGTATATTACTATGTATTTTAGTATTATATTATATATTCCTCTGTTATTGGTAACACGAGTACTACCTACTATTATCGATGAAACGCATTCTGAGTAGGAACAATTATAATAGCAACAAATTTACAATTCCTATTTCTGCCACACCATCAAGAAATGGAACCCGTTGCCGGCCCATATATTTCCTCCTTCCTACAACATGGATTCCTTCGAAAGAAGCGTGAAAAAGCATCACGCGGGCCAGTATGGCAGTCCCAAAGGAGGTGATGCCTGACATCGCTTCCGTTGTAATTGCAACTTAGGCTCTTGCTTACTATCAGGCTGAGGAGGGAGTGTCAGTATAAAAAAAAGATGATAGTACTTTAGGGTATTATCATAAAATCATTTCAGGCGAGACTGACACCGTCTTAGTGATTTTATCTTCCTCAGCAACCTTAACACCAGCCTCTAAGTATTATAGTACCTCCCTATCAAATGACGTTACCTTCCTCTTCAATTTGTTTAAAAACGGAATGTGGTTTACCATCCACTTTTATCTTAATACATTTACAACTGCCACAGGGCTTATACATTATCTCTTTTATATGTTATTCCTTGAAAAACACATTATATCCACATTGGAGGTTTCATCACTCGCTGTTGTCAAGAACTAAATATTTTGCGATTATCTAATAGGTACTTATATTTTGCAGAAGACTGATAGTAGCTTTGTGGATAAGAACGTGCACCTTCTAAAGAAGAGGGTCGTAGGTTCGAATCCGAGCATGCACCAATGGATTTTTCTTTAATCTATGTATAGCTCTACCATTAGCACATACCTACTCTTCAAAAAACAATAATATTGGCTAAGTTTTGATTTAAAAATACTGGAAGAGCTCCAGGTATCAAGCAAGTTACATACATATTTATGTGTCAGCCTATAAACTCTCCCACTGCAGGGTAATGGCCTCCATCATAGAAATCAAGTTATCGCTACTATGTTGGGATTAGGCTTAATCACCATGCCTAATGCGGACTGGTGTTCGCAAACCCCAGCTATGTTAAAAAAATTTGAAACATACTTTTTGCTCGACCCCGGAATCGAAGCCAGGACCCCGAGATCATGGCCCGGTACTTTGCACACAACAAACAGGGCGTCTATGTGTTATACCTTGGTTTATTCTGATAACCAATGCTGAGTTCAATGTAACATACATTTTTCCGATATTTATTTATCTCTCGATGTATGGCGGTCTAATAATGTGCGTTTTTCACGGAACTTTCTACCAATTACCTCAGTTCTGTGGATGGGTTTGACTACGGGAGTATTTCCCGACGGTGACGACTTAGGGACCTTCAAGAGAAGAGCGTTCTCCTTTTTAAAAGGCAACTCATTAGCGATCTCTCTGATATCGCGGATGATAATGGGCGGCGATGATTGCTTTCCATTTCACTCGCTTACTCGTTTGTCGCCTCTAGCATAAAATAAATCGTAGTTACTTACAACATTTTATACAATGACCTGATTCAGTACTAAGTAGTTTAAGCACCTGTGTTACGGATATCAGACAATAGATGAATTACAAATATATACTTAAATACATATATTACACCCAGACACTGAACAAACGCGAGTGTTCATCACACGAATATTTGTCCAGGGTATGGATCGAACCCACCTTTGGCGTATGAGGCAGAGTAGCATTTGGTAATACCAAATGCGCCATCCGGCCAGTCAAAAAATATATGGTCATACCTTTGTGACCATATTAATTAATTTTTGACTGGCTATGTGACTGTACAGGCTACGATTTGAAATAGATTGCTACTTAAGGTGACGGGTAGGGCACATTAGCGACGCCAATCGATTTAAATTTTTAGCTCCTACACCAGATCTATTTTAAATACTTTCGGGCTTACAATCACTCGATAAACACCTATACTATTTATTTAATACTTATATTAAAGGTTTGGTCTGCTTTTGAACTCGAATTTTGGATTACCGCCAAAAGTGGCCGCTTTTGGTGTGAATCAATTTTTAGCGTACAAAAACGGACCCAACGTTATTTTGTGCATGGTTATTTAATAAATAGTATAAGTGTTTGCCGAGAGAATGTAACCCCGAAATTGTTTAAAATAAATCCGGTTTAGTAGCTAAAAATTTAAATCGATTGGCATCGCTAGTGTTCCCTACCTGTCACCTTATTTGTGTAGAATAGATGTCATGAGGGACCCTTAATGTGACAAATGTAATCGTGTTATCGTATCATTAATCACTTATTTATTAGATTTCCTTTGATCAGGCAGCGGCTCTTAAAAGAGCTATAACAATACAAATAGACATTGGCGTAGTTTTGTATTGAAACCACTCAGTTAACAAACGTCGTACGTCCTAATGAGTTCTCAAAATTGCAGCTTAGATACGTATTTAAAGACCGAGTTTAACCAAAATTGCGTACTTTGAAATAAAAACATAAATGCTTAATGTTTCCTTTTTACTATATAATGACCAATTCGATTCTCGGCAGAGCTACGTAAATTGCACAGTGTGTATTGTTTGTCTCACGAGTCAACTTATCGTAGTAAAATACATAAGTTCTTATTGTAACGAAAACACGCCGACTCGGTGCTCTTCTCATGAGCATTTTAGAGCAATGAATTAGCGTGACCGAAATTTGTAACGTAGTATATTCGATTTTTATTGAGAATTGGTGCAGTTTGTGCTTTGCAAAATGAGTGAAAAAAACTCGACGGAGAAAAATGTAGAGGAGGATAAATACAACCCCTTCGAACACCGACAGGTTGAGAAACCTAGTTCGTAAGTATAACATTTTTATATACATTTCTATACAAAATAACGCATGTCGCCTTATATTATATTAAGTTTATTTGATAATTATTAAAAGTATCGGTGTGTGTGTTATTAAAAGTATCGGCCGTGTGGTCCCCGGCAGAGTAGAATAGGCCACCCTCACTCTTACCGAGGTGTCGTAAAAGGCGACTAAGGTAAAGCTGCTGGTATGATCATCAGCACCCAGAGAAGGAAAACTCTGCATTTATATCAAAACCCTCGCCAACCCGTCTGCCAAGCGTGGTGAGTATGGCAATTACCCGTCATGTGATTGAGGGAGGCCCGTGCCCCAGCAGTGGGGACTTAAATGGGCCGACGACGATGATGAAAAGTATCGGAAACGAACAGTATCTCTAAAAGGATTTTCTACAACTTATGAAAATTTATTTTAACTTCCTGTAATTTAAGGTTTTACTAATTTTTACTGATTCCAATGAAAACGAATATATTAATGTTGTGCCAAGTAAATTTAAGAGTTCAAAAACAAATGCTTGCATAATTTATGTATTAATAACCAATGTATAATTAGTTAATTAAACCGTTACTTTTAATGAGCATGTACGTACAGTTTTAGTACATAATATTTGCTAACTAATACGATACGTTATAAACAGTTTTCATTCTTTTTTCGAAAATTTGGAACTTATTCTTTTTTTGAGTTTCAATCGTCAAAACTGCTCTATAACACTGTTTTAGCTAACAAAGGTTTATTGAACGTTTACGAATAAAGCCTTAGGTCTAGAAAGGTCCAACTTGTAAACCTATGTTGAGAGATGGATTTTTTTTCTTTTCTTCATCACGCCTACCCCAATGTTCTCCACACAGATCGGTCCTGTGCCGCCCGCATCCAATGGATTCCCGCGATCTTCACCAGATCGTCGGCCCACCTTGTGTGGTTGCTTAGATGGTTGGTTTTTATTTATTAAAATTTTACATTTATTACAGGAACATAAGATCAACGGCTAATATAATTAAAGCTTCCCTAGGATCAGGATTACTGGCGGGTCCCCTAGCATTTTCTAACGCAGGTTGGGGCGTGGGTATTGTTGGCACAATCATCATAGGGTTCATATGCGGACATTGTATTCACATACTGGTTAGTATTCGTATTTTGTACTTTATCTTATCAAGCAAACATGGTAAAAATTACCACAGCTACATATCTACGCTCAAAAACACTAATATTGGCTCTATCCTGGGTTCGTACCCTTATCTTAAAGTGCAGAAGTTTCCACGTTAAAACAAATATTGTTTAATGTCATGTATGAATATCTTTCCTTCTCTGGCTATACTAATACTTGCTGAACAAAAAGGTTTTCTTGCTGATCAATCATTTTTAGAAGGTAGGTTTTGAGTACTTTTTTTTTGCTGACCCGTTAAATAACACCCAAAATATACAGAAACACCGTTAAGAATTATTTGCTTGAATTTAACTACAATAATACCGAATCTCTGTTAAACTAATATAATCACTCATACGAAACACGGGCACATCAAACAATACACACAAATATATCACTGAACACACTCTTACCGCCAACAATTCACTCACAAACACACACACAGACACACACACCAACTCAAACACACACAAGTACACTCACATACATATTACACCATACACGGCTCTCTTTTACTATTATCACCAGCTATTTAACTTGTTAATTATCTACTTACATTAATATTGAAACCTAATGGTTACAGTTCGGGTGGGAGATCCTGGAGTCCTGAAATACAGGACTATCCTAGTTTAGGCTCCAGTCCTCCCGAACATTGCATGTTGCCTGACACCTTCCCAATAGTATAGGCTATACACCTACTTAGTTTAGTTTTAGTTCTAAGTTAATCAATGCCTATTAGAATAGTTATTTACGAGATTTCTACCATGTACCTTATTTTAGTGTACAGTGGTACCGCAGGTGCGCGTAGTAAAAGACTGCGAAGGAGGGTAGACCGTTTTGTCTGCCAGGAAAGATGTTTTCCCGCTAAAACTTCAGTTACTCCGTAACCATGGCGCTTGCAACAGTGCCGAAATATCGGAAACTCAAAAATAAGGTACTCTTACATGGTGGAAATCTCGTAAATAACTTGTAACGCAGCCTGCAGGGGCTTCGTTATACTACATAACTACTCATAAAGAAAGTTACCTTTGGTGTTAACTATAGAGCTTCGTTTTCCGTTTGCTATAGAGCTTGTATATCATTTTATGATTATGTCTTGTATTAGCATTACTCTTATATGTGTTATTTTAATGTTCCTTGTACATTTTTATCTGTAAATAAATTTAAAGTTATTGTTGTAAATATTTAGATTGTCTATCTGACATTGTCCGACAGCTGACGTTGTCTAACTGTTTTTATTTTTCTATCGAATTGTCTATTCAAATTTAACTATGGAGTTTAGCTATGTTTCGAGAATATTCTATATTGTATGAATTTTAAAATTTAAATGTTGTAGAATAGAATGCGCATGGGCAATATAAAAGGACGCACATGGGCAGGACCACCAGTCTACCACCAGCTCTGAAGGAGCTCAGAACCTCAAGCTATAACAGTGCCAGTATACGTTTACCCGTAGAGTAACGGTGCCGGGGCACGAAAGGTGTTGCCTCCCTGCACCTACGCGCGTCTACCTTCATTCGTGCGCGTATCCGCGTCGCGCCTACCCGCGGCCGGCTTGCGGCGTGCGCGTATCTGCGTCGCGCGCCCCATTTGCCGCCTCCTGCGCTCGGCGGAGCCCTACCGCCCGCCTCCTGCGACGCTGGACCCTACCGGCGCGCTGCCTGTGCTCACCCTGTGTTACCGCCCTACCACGGTTGCCCATTTTGAACTTCTACCTTGTATATATATTTAGTGTAGTGTACCGGTGTAAATAGCTAGTTTTAAGTTAGTTTTAAGTTAGATTTAAGTTTTTTGGACGAGCCATCATTGTACATACCTCTTATAATTATAGCCCTCTTCCCTCTATTCTTATCTTTTCTTCTTCCCCCTACCTTTTAGCTCCGTAACCCTCCGTTACGCGACAGTTTGGCGCCCAACTCTATAGAATCCCTCCCTGTTCTCAAAATTCTAAAATAAACTTGCACAAGTTTCTGTATATAACATACCTTTTGGCTCCCTATTAGACGTCTCTTACTTCTTAGATATTTCTTTCCCTATTCTTCCTCTATTTTTCTCACTAAAATAAAGTAAATAAAATAAAAACTATTGTAAATATTTTATTGCTTTAAAATTACAAATATCTTAGAAATGGCTCGTCTTATAAACTTTAATTTACTTAATAAGGCGGAACTTGAATACGAACTTATAATTAGGAACGAAACTCCTGCGGATAATCTTGTATCGCTTAGAAAACAAATTGTTTTATTGCTTCGTAATTTTCCTACGGAGGACATTATTGATTCTCCCGTTCCTCTGAGTGACGATTTGTCACAAGCTTCTTCTACAATCTTATATTTATCTTCGATGTTGGACCGATACGAATCGGGTAATCTGAAATTATTTAAGAAAATTGAAACTTATATAAATCACTTATTTTATCGACTTGACAGAATTGACACTGATGTAAGTGACAGCGACTCAAACCTTATAGAACTCTATGACGACTTAAAAAAGAAGTTTACTCTTTTGACTGAACGTTTTGACGCTTTTTCAAAACCAGCTGAGACTTCACAGGTACAAACCTCTTTGGACTCACCCTTGCCGATTTCTCAACCTAACTGTATGCCACCTTTTCATAATTTTCTCTTACCAAATTATCTAAATGAGCTAAAAAAAATTACTTTTGATGGGACAACTTGTCCTAGAGCTTTTCTATCGAAAATTGATGAATTTTTACTTACGAACAAACTTGATAAGCAAATACTTATAAGCTCGGCCTTCAACATTTTTGAGGACGATGCTTCTTATTGGTTTAAATTCCAACTAAGTCGTGACCCTTCGTTAACTTGGGATCGCGTTTCCGAGTTGTTAATTAAGGACTTTGGCCATTCTGATTATGACCATAAACTACTGCAGGCAATAAAATCTCGTACTCAGGGTAAATCTGAGTCTATTATGGTTTATATTCCGAAAATGTTTGAAATGTTTTCGAGACTAAGCGAGAAATTACCTGAGCAGGAGAAACTGCAAATACTTCTACGTAACATCCGTCCTTGTTATACTTCTTTTGTTGCTCTTAATAAAGTTGATTCTATTGGCTCTTTAATTTCTGTATGTCAACAATTTGAGCGCTGTATTGACCGCGACAATAATTTTAAAGAACCTGAAATGAATACTCTTATTCCTGAATTATCCTATAAACCTAAACACGATTCTACACTTTTACCGAACACTAAACCTAATGTTACACATACTTTTCACTCTAAACATTCTTTCACTCCTAATTATGATTCTCATAAATCTAATAACTTTAAGCCTTTTCGTACGAACTTTTCTTCGCAGAATAAAAATTCTGCACATGCGATATCTGAAAATGCTCCCAAGTTTCAGGCGCATTTGTTTTGCGTTCGATGTCGAATAAATGGTCATTCTTTGAATTCTTGCACTAAACCAAGATTCTTAGTCTGTTTTAAATGTGGTTTGAAAGACTTTAGAGCTCCGGATTGCCCGAAATGTAAGGCTGACAAGCCTCAACCTTCTTCATCCTTTAACTCAAAAAACTAACATATGACTTGGTTAAACGAAAAGAAAATTTTGATGTTGATGACTGGCATAATTGGTTAAAAATAATTAAGAACTTTTTCGCAAGTTATGGAACTTCTTCAGTTTACTACGACAACGAAAGAGATTTTAACCGTCCTTTTATTAACGTTTCTATTTCAAATGTTGAGTTTACGGCGTTACTTGATAGCGGTAGTTCAATGACTATTTTAGGTAATAACTCGCACTTTAAAATTTTGGAACTGGGCTTTTCGTTATCCAAGTCTGATTATATTACGGTTAGCACTGCTAGTAAGCATCGTGTTAAATCTTTAGGATTTTTTATTCTTCCTTTTACCTTTAACGACCAAACTAGACTTATTAAAACATATGTTATTCCTGAAATATACCCGTCTTTGATACTTGGTGTTGACTTTTGGAGGGAATTTAATTTGGTTCCCAAACTTTTATCGTGTGCCTTTTCTCTTAATAAACCATCTCACTTTAACAACTCTGTGGAGAAACAAATCCTACCTTACGAAAATCTTACTTCTGAAGAAAAGGTTATCGCTGATGATATTATTTCGCGTTTTAAGCAAATTTCCTTTGAAGCTAAGGGTGAACTTGGTCGTACTGATCTGGTTAGCCATCGTATCGATACTGGAGATACGCTGCCTATTAAACAACGTTGTTATAGACTCTCTCCCGAGAAACAAAAAGCTCTAATTGCTGAGGTGGATAAAATGTTTGAGTGGAAGGTCATTGAGAAATGTGAAAGCCCTTGGTTGTCTCCGGTTCTTATTACGCCTAAAAAGAATGGCGAATGGCGATTTTGTGTCGATAGTAGAAAACTCAACTCAGTTACTCGTAGGGATGCCTATAGTCTTCCTTTTATCAATGAAATACTTGACCATCTCAAAAACGCTAAATTTTTATCGAGTATCGATATCGCTAAAGCTTTCTGGGAGATTCCTTTACATGTAGACGATCGGGATAAGACCGCCTTTTATGTCCCCGGTAGAGGAATGTACAGATTCACTGTTATGCCCTTTGGTTTAACTAATGCACCTGCTACACAGCAGAGGTTAATGGATATCTTATTCACTCCTGAATTTGACAACAAAGTGTTCTGTTATCTTGATGACATTATTATCATAGGCTCCTCGTTCCAAGAACACATAGGACTTCTAATTAAAGTGCTTGAAAAATTAACTTACGCTAAACTTACCATTAACTTTGAAAAAAGTCATTTTTTTAAGAAAGAATTAAAGTACCTTGGATATGTTGTTGACGATAATGGTTTACGAGCTGATCCTAGCAAAATTCAAGCTATTATGGACTTTCCTGTACCTACTTCACGCAAAGAAGTGCGTAAATTTCTGGGTACGTGTAGTTGGTTTCGTAGGTTCATTCCTAATTTCAGTACTATAGCTGCACCTCTTAATAAATTAACATCATCTGCTAAAACTTCTCCGAAATTTTCTTGGAGTTCTGAGGCTAACTCTTCCTTTCTGAAACTAAAAGAATATCTTGTAACTACCCCAATTCTTGCTTGCCCTGATTTTGATCAACCGTTTTCTGTGCATTGTGATGCATCTAACACTGGCATTGGAGCCATGCTTACTCAAACGGTTAACGACAAAGAAGTTGTTATAGCCTACATGAGCAAATCACTTAACAAAAATGAAAGAAACTACTCTACTACTGAAAGAGAAACTCTAGCTGTTATCATTGCCTTAGAACATTGGCGGTGCTATCTTGACAATGGCAAACCGTTTACTGTATACACTGATCATGCCGCATTAAAGTGGTTTTTGAATTTAACAAATCCTTCTGGTAGACTCGCTCGTTGGTCACTTCGCCTTTCTTGCTTTAATTTCACGCTGAAACATAAAAGAGGAAAGGATAATATTGTCCCTGATCTACTTTCTCGTTCTAAAAGCGAGGACAATCATATTATCGCTCCTTTATCTTCGAATGAAGCCACGTCTTTAGACTTAGAGCGCTATAATAAAATCTTTCGTAATTGTTTAACTGATCCTCAAAGTCATCCTAACTATACGATTAAGGATAATAAACTATTTCGTTGCACTAATACTCCTTATTCTTTAACAGACGATTTCATCTGGAAAGAAGTCCCTATCCCTTCTGAAAGAGAATCTTTGATAAGAAATGCTCATGGTTCCGCTACAGATCCGCATTTGGGCGTATTTAAAACATACAAAAAAATATCATTGTTATATTACTGGTCTGGCATGTTTAAAGATATAGCTAAATTTATTTCCAATTGCGAAACTTGTTTGGCTTATAAACACTCTAACCACTCGCCTTACGGTCCTATGGGAAAACCCAAAATTTGTTCTAGACCTTTTCAATGCATTTCTTTGGACTTAATAGGTCCATTGCCAATGACTAGGCGACGTAACCAGTACATTCTCGTTGTAAATTGTCTATTCACCAAATATACACTTATTTTTCCTTTGAAACGAGCTATAACTACTAGTATTATACATTACTTAGAGAATTCCGTGTTCTTAGTTCATGGAGTACCTCAAACAATTATTATGGATAACGGTCCACAATTTCAATCGCATGAATTCCATAATTTCCTTGGACGTTATAGAATTCCGCATATATCTTACACTCCTCACTATTGTCCTCAGGTCAATACTACAGAACGCTACAATAAAACAATTATTACCGCACTAGCTTCACTGGTCGGTGAAGACCATAGGTCTTGGGACCTTCACCTATCTAAGATTCAGTTTGCAATGAATAACTCTGTAAATGAAGTAACTGGATTTACTCCTGCATTTTTAGTATTTGGTCGTGAACTCATTACTTGTGGTTCTATTTATTCTCAGGGTTACGACTTAGAAGAAATTACCTTTTTACCTCGTGATTTATATGCTAGAAATATTGGCCTTCTATCGTCAATTTTTGATAGAGTTCAGGTTGCACTGCACATATCTCATGTAAAGAATTCTAACCGTTACAATTTAAGGCACTCTTTTAAAGAATTCAATGTTGGAGATATAGTGTGGCGTAAAGACTACTCTTTAAGCAATGTTGGTGCATATTTTAGCGCAAAATTAGCACCTAAATATGTTAAATGCAAAGTCGTTGAGAAATTGTCACCTCTTGTATACATTCTTGAGGACTGCAACGGTTGCCGCGGTAAATGGCATGTAAAAGACTTTAAGAAATGACTACCTTACTGTTTGACTTTACTAGTATTATATGTATTTATTTGCACACACATTGGACTGATTTTTGGCTACTTCAGTCTGATATTTTTTATATATACTTAGCGACTAATCTCGTCTCTCTTTACTTATAGGATTCTCTCTTATAGTACCTACTTACTTGCTTAACGTTTTCTTTTAAAAGGCGCTTCTTGACCTTTTAATTCTAAACTTTAGGGCTCTCTTTTGCCTTATCTACTTACTACTTAGCGCTTCTTTGACTACAGAGGCGTTTCTTTTAAAGGTAAATTCAACCTTTAAAATTTGTGTCCTTTGATAGGGAATACCTGAGAGAGACTAGATTGTCGGCTATGGTCATCGACACTAATGGGTTTTAAGAAACGGAGCGGCTGACAACTCCCTAAATAAGCCTAAAGTCATTCTTATAGGGTACTTCCTATGGAGTTTGCGTCATTGATAGTGAACCCTACTCCTCTTTGTGATTGGTTCGTATGTTAGAGTGATTGTTAGAGTGACTGGATTTGAATTGTTTTTGGATTGTGGAATGGTATGTTTATGTGAAGGTTGACTGGTTAGACTGATAGTAAGGATAGTATTCTCCTAACCTTATAATCAAAATTTTCTCTGAGTCGAAAATTTTTCTGGGGTCGTGGGAGAAATGTAACGCAGCCTGCAGGGGCTTCGTTATACTACATAACTACTCATAAAGAAAGTTACCTTTGGTGTTAACTATAGAGCTTCGTTTTCCGTTTGCTATAGAGCTTGTATATCATTTTATGATTATGTCTTGTATTAGCATTACTCTTATATGTGTTATTTTAATGTTCCTTGTACATTTTTATCTGTAAATAAATTTAAAGTTATTGTTGTAAATATTTAGATTGTCTATCTGACATTGTCCGACAGCTGACGTTGTCTAACTGTTTTTATTTTTCTATCGAATTGTCTATTCAAATTTAACTATGGAGTTTAGCTATGTTTCGAGAATATTCTATATTGTATGAATTTTAAAATTTAAATGTTGTAGAATAGAATGCGCATGGGCAATATAAAAGGACGCACATGGGCAGGACCACCAGTCTACCACCAGCTCTGAAGGAGCTCAGAACCTCAAGCTATAACAGTGCCAGTATACGTTTACCCGTAGAGTAACGGTGCCGGGGCACGAAAGGTGTTGCCTCCCTGCACCTACGCGCGTCTACCTTCATTCGTGCGCGTATCCGCGTCGCGCCTACCCGCGGCCGGCTTGCGGCGTGCGCGTATCTGCGTCGCGCGCCCCATTTGCCGCCTCCTGCGCTCGGCGGAGCCCTACCGCCCGCCTCCTGCGACGCTGGACCCTACCGGCGCGCTGCCTGTGCTCACCCTGTGTTACCGCCCTACCACGGTTGCCCATTTTGAACTTCTACCTTGTATATATATTTAGTGTAGTGTACCGGTGTAAATAGCTAGTTTTAAGTTAGTTTTAAGTTAGATTTAAGTTTTTTTGGACGAGCCATCATTGTACATACCTCTTATAATTATAGCCCTCTTCCCTCTATTCTTATCTTTTCTTCTTCCCCCTACCTTTTAGCTCCGTAACCCTCCGTTACGTGACAAACTATTCTAATATTAGTGACCATGAAAGTTGAAAACAATATAATCAATGCCTAGTGTCTAAGACAATATGTAGTGTTTTTGGTGGAAAAATAAACAGATTTTTATTTTATTTTATTTTTATCATACAGACAATAGAAAAAAAAACTATTTTTTCTATTCTTTTGTCAATAGGTAAATAAATAATTCAATCGTTTCAGGTGACAACCGCACGTGGTTGTTGCGTTTTAGAAAAGAAGCCTTCTCTAGGCTACGCAGAGACATGCAAATCGGCTTTTAAACATGGACCGAAAAGCTTAAGACATTTTGCAAATGCTGCAAGGTACATACAGTATATAAATATTTTTAATTATTCACAACAGATCTATACCTACAAAAAACTGTGTTAAATGATATGGACGCGGAGTACGAACGCTCAAAACCTCATTAGATATAGATTTTATGCCTAGTTAATGGTAAATTAATTGACCTGTGTTAGATAAAGACTGGAATTCACATAATATCAAAATTTGGGAACACTTACAACTGCAGTGTAAATCAAGCACGTACCGTGTTGCCAGTAAATAAATATAGGTATTAATTATGATTATGATTAACTTAAGTAACTATAAAATATTGACTCCTAATTAGCTCAAACATCTTAATATTTATAGTTCAATCTACAAGGCCATTTAGTTTATCCCATTAATTATTTTCACACCTTATATAATAATGATGGATTTAACCTGTCTGTTTTAATTGATAATTTTGAACGCTGGTTTTTTCGTACTTATTGTGTCACTAATTTCTATCCCAGGCTTTTGTCATCCAGTAAAATTAAAATTTAATAAACTGATTTACAAATTGTCGCATTCATGATGGTTGCGGAAACATAAAAAATCTTTAAAACTATATCTACATTTTCAGCATATTTGCAGAATTCGCACTCCTCTCAACTTACGTGGGCGTGTGCTGTATTTACACAGTTCTTATATCTGATTCTGTGAAACAGGTAATCTCATTATTTCAATGAATAAATAACACCAACATCACATCAACAAAAAAAAGCATTCCTGGTTTTTTCATAAAGTTTTGTTCCAATATGGTAACTATATAACTACCCATGCCAAGTACATCACATATTCCCGCAAGTTCAAATATTTAGATATTAGTAAAAATCTTGAATTAGGTAACTAATAAAGTGCATACAAGTAAAGAGATGAGGAAATTGAAATACGAGAATGAATGTGTTGTCACCACAGGTTGTCACGGTCGGTGAGCCTTGAGTCAATCACGTTGTTAACAATGCAATCTGAAATTATCTAGGTACAGTGGCGGACAGGTCAAGCTATACCAAACTGTCAAATTTCCTCAATCGATATCGATATCAATGTGTAACAATATAAGGTTTATAATCGAATGAAGAAATTTGACAGTTTTGTGTAGCTTGATGTATCTGCCACTGTACCTAACATACTTGGCATGATTTTATTATATTTTTAGAGTTTCCAAATTACGTCGATAGCTGCATTTTTTCGTGTAACGTGCTCGTACATGCTCGTATCGTAATTTTCGATAGGTACTCAAAGCTGTCTGAAACCTGAAATCCTGTTTCTTACGAGTACCTACCCAATTAAAATTAATTTCATCGCCCGAGGGTTTTCATATTTTAAAATCAAGTTTAAGTACACCCAATAAGTACATCATTGTTCAAGTAAACAAGCTTGTCTTTACAGCACATTTCTAGGTTGCAAAAACTGAACTCCCTACTGACTGTATTTGTTTTTAGTCTTTAGTCAGTTACCTAGACTCAGACTAACGATGGCTTGTCACATTGCGAGTACATATGTGCAACCAGCAGTGGGAATTTTAAGTCAAATAGGTTTCTCACCTACCCTGAACGATTTGCCAGCTGAATCACAAATATCTTTGTTTTTTGTTTCAAATCTACACATAGTCATATAATGTATAAATTAAGCCTAAAATGCGCTATGAAAACTACCTTAAACAATTTTCAATTTACTTTTCAGCTGGTTGACCGCTACTTTCCAGATACAATTCTTCCAGTGGAATATTACTGCCTGATATTCCTTGTACCACTCTGCATTTTATGTCAGATCAAATACTTGAAATGGCTTGCAATATTTTCTGTGGTGGCCAATATTTTGCTATTTGCTACGTATGTAGTATGCCTATATTACATATTTGGAGAAAGTTTGACTGTTTCTGACAAAAAAGCAGTTGGTAATCCGGCACGGTATCCAGCATTCATTTCGTAAGTGCCACTATATATTTTTCTTCAAGAAATAATAGGATCAATTGTGAATGACTCTGTATTATTATAACCTAAATAGGTACTTACATCAAACCAAATTGAACTGAAGTTCAATACTCAATAGTTTATTGACAAACCATAATGGACATAAGGTTGTTGCAAAAAAATATTCTTTTTTCTTCCATATGGGATACGCTTGGACCGTGATCAATGATTTGGGAATCACATTTACGAGGGCGACACTGAAAGTTTTTAGAACTGTATATAAGCAATTGCCGTCTAAATATAAACCCTTAGTTTGGAAAACTAGAGTCAGAGCAACCATAAAATACCTAACTTATTACCTATGACATAAACGGAAATAGCCTTGACATTGAGATCTTCAAGAAACGAGCCTATACCTGCCTAAAAGGCCGGCAACGCATCTCCACTCCTGGTGTGGCTGATGTCCATGGGCGGCGGTGATCGCTAACCATCAGGTGGCTCGCTTGCTGGTTTGCCTCCCTTTCTCTTAAAAAAACCTTATTAGTACAACTACTTATATGACTTTTAGGACGGTGATATTCGCTATGGAAGGCATAGGTGTGGTGATGCCTGTAGAAAACGCTATGAAGAAGCCGCAGAACTTCCTCGGATGCCCCAGTGTGCTGGTGGTGGCAATGTCAGCCATCGTCTTCTTGTACAGCACTCTAGGTCTGTTCGGATACTTCAGATACGGGGACGTGCTCAGAGGTTCCATCACTTTGAATTTACCCATCGACGATTGGTTAGTAACATTCTCTTGCAAACATAAATAACTAAGAAAAGTCCATAAACCTCCGGTATAATTCATCATCAGCAACCCACACTCGTCCACTGCTGGACATAGGTCTCCCCTAATGCACGCCACTGCTCCCGATTTTCGGCCACTCCCATCCAGCCCACACCAACCAGCCTTCGAATGTCATCATCCCATCTTATCGCAGGGCGTCCTACACTACGCTTACCGAGTCGCGGTCTCCACTCAAGGACTTTACGACTTCAACGGCTGTCAGTTCTGCGGATAATATGACCAGCCCACTGCCACTTCAGTTTGCTAATTCGGTGGGCTATGTCAGTATAATTACGTATGAGTTAAGCAGTATCCTTGCGTGATCGTAGCAAAAATTATAAGATCCGCAGGAGAACTAAGATCACAGTCATAGCCCAAAGGATTGCATGCCTCAAGTGGCAATGTGCAGGGCACATAGCAAGGAGAACAGACGGCCGTTTGGGGGAAGTCGCAGCCGTGGCAGGCCCCACACAAGGTGGACCGACGATCTGGTGGAGATCGCGGGAATCCATTGGATGCGGCCGGCACAGGACCGATCTGTGTGGAGAACATTCGGGGAGGCCTATGTCCAGCCGTGGACGTCTATTGGCTGAAATAATGATGATGATAATAAGCAGTATCCTCAAAAGGAATCATTTGACTAGGTAGTATTGATGGTGATTCAAAGTCACGTGAAGTTTTTTGAATACCCTAACCATGTTCCTAACTCCTTTTTGGGTTATAAATGTCATTTTATAATAATAGGAAAATAGACAATAAACAATTACTGAAATAGACATAAATTATATTGATAAAAATATTTGTCACAATTTAGGGATGTGTACAATCAGAGTAAGTATTGGATCTTAAAACAACGGGTGATTAAGAAATCGTTAAATTTTTATATTTTTTTTTTGTACATACGGGCGAATTACAGTTTACAGACAGAATATTCACCTTTATCTGGTCATTATGTGACCTTCTCATAGGAGAAGGTTTAAAAACGTTGAGGTTTATCAACCCGTATATTTTTTTTTATTACACACATCATGCTTTGTGTTACAATTTTATCAAGATCTGCAATATATTATTAAAATGCAAATGTTTCTCTTTCAGGCCAGCAATATGTGGAAAAATATTCATTGCTTCATCAATATTCTTGACATATCCGCTGCAGTTTTTTGTAGTAATTGACGTTTTCACAAAATATACTGATCCGCATATCAAACAAAAGTATAAAAATATAACACAAATCTGCGCTAGAATTATTGGAGTATGTTTTTGTGGTAAGTTTATTGCATATTATTTCTTTTTTCAATTGATGCTTACTAAATATAAGGTTCAATAGAGGAAAGACTAATTGCAGTGAGATAATCTACATATACCTAACGCCCTGTTGGTTTAGTGGTTTAAGTACCGTGCCGTGATCTCGAGGTCCTGGGTTCGATTTCTGGGTCGAGTAAAAGGTGTGGTTAGAATTTTTCTAACATTACTCGGGTTTTTATCACCAATCCGCATTTGGCAAGCGTGGTGATTAAGCCTAATCCCATCATAGTAGCGATGACTTTGATTTCTATAATGGAGGCTTTTGCCCTGCAGTGGGACAGTTATAGGCTGATACTTTACTATATACCTACTATCGTAAAGATATATCGCGACGGTACATTAGTAAGTACCTACCAACATCGACGTCTTCCTGCATATAGAAAAGAAAAGTGTATGTACAGTCAACAGCAGAAGTAGCTGCACATATTTCGCAGTTTGTAGTTCTTATTCCGAGGAGCATAAGAGTCACTAGGCGCGAAAAATGTTCGATTCTAAAACCTGGCTACGTTTTAATTTGGATCGATTTTATTGATTTTGAAACATGATTTTGGAACACTATTTTAATCAATATTTAAATAAAACTTAGTCTCAGTAGCATGGTAACTTTATTTTTTTACTGAGAAAATTGCTTGCTGTATAAACAAAAGAAAATTGAGACACTTGTATTGCACATCTACTAATGCTTTTTAAAACACTGTGCTACTACTACTGCTACTGTACTATACTCTACCCTTATTATAAATCGCGAACTTAAGTTATTACCTTACTAAACTTCACGTCTTGCTGTTCCAAAACACAATGTTAAAGCGACGAGGAACTAGCGACACTATTAAATTTAAATTGTTAGCTACTAAACCGGATCTATTTTAAACAATTTCGGATCGGGAGTCTCTAAGCAAACATTTATACTATTTATTTAATAATTATGTATTACTTTTAAAACTGTATTTGCACTCGAATTTTGGATTAAAGCCATAAGTGGCCGTTTATAGCGGCAATTCAAATTTCGAGTACAAAAGGCAGACCCTAAGATTATTATTTTAAAAAATGGGGTGAGCCATGCGTCTCATAGCTACTGCGACCAGTAGATGATCTATTGTTGCAGGACCCAAAGATTAAGTATGAAATAAATACTATAAGTAGTTTTTTAGATTTTCGTTGCATTATAACTATAATGTATCAATACGGGGATTAACACGATATTTATTATGTGAAACAACATTGTGTACTCACATATTTGGCTCGACGTTTCGGCTACGTTACAGCAGCCGTGGTCACGAGCGGACTGGCGGAGCACGGCGTCGTCTGCTGGGGCCGGGCTGTGAATCTTCGAAATTGTTAAAAAGATATTCGGTTTAGTTGCTAACAATTTAAATCAATTGAAGTCGCTAGTGTGCCCTACCCGTCACCTTAAAAAGGGGTGGCACGAGTTTTTTTTGAGACTATCCTTAGTTCGCGATTTGCAACAAGGGGATTATTAAAATTGGACATCCTTTTCAGTGGGTTTAGGAATAGCCCTCCCCCTCCTGGAGCAGATCATCAACATTGTTGGCGCATTTTTCTACTCGACCCTTGGGCTCATCATCCCCGCCGTCATCGAGACGGTCTTCCGGTGGGAGGGCGGAGACCTAGGCAGAGGAAAATGGGTCCTGTGGAAGAACATGATCATCGTGCTATTCGGCTTACTGAGCCTGATATCTGGGTGTACTGTGACTATAATTGATATTATCAAGATTATTAATAGTAAAAGCGAGTAAAGGAAATTTTTCCCACATAGACCTATTAATGTTTTGACAAAATGTCGATCTGTCTATTAATGTTGTAAGCACATCTCCATATTTTAGTTCTGTATATCAGTATCTATTAGCTGTCTGTTGAAATTCTGTTAGATCGATTTTTAAACAAATGTAGGTAAGTTCTATTGCCATTGGGTAATGTTGAAATTATGCTTGATGTTATCCAATGTGCAGATCATTTGATAAATTAGTAAGTTTTTTACTCTAGTTAGTAACTACACTAGTTTCGATGATTGGTTTAAGTAGGTTTTGTAAATTGTGCCCACTTTTTTTTTCTTTTTATGTGACAGATCACATTTTCATCATGTTATACCTGCTTCAAAATATCGCTACATAGTGCCCCAACAAAGTTTGCATTCACGTGGGCGTATTAAAAGTATTGTAATAATTCAAGAGGTTTATGACGCCCTCCTAACCTATATTTATTTATTACCTTGAACTGAGAAGTTGAGGAAACCATTTGTAATTTTATGCAATTAACGGATGTAGGAGACCATAGGAAACTCGTGACTCCTAACATATTCTGATTTGTATCGGATACGTATTGGAAACCAGATATAATTTACTGTTGATTAAGTATGTTTGTTGCACTTTCACGAAAAAACTACTGAATGAATTTTGGAATTTCACAATTATTTATGTAAGCTAATTCAGAATAACACATAGGCTACGATTCATAAATATATAGTGTTTATTATTACAAAATGTAAGGAATAACTATAGCGGCCACATTTATAATAGTAAATGAATAGGTTATTATGATGGTTTTTACTGGATTGATTGCTACGATAACCTTACTTTGAGTTTCCGATATTTGGGCGCTAGTGCAGCACTATTGAGCAATGTCCATTCAAAAATAGAACCTTTCGGTACTCATGCTCATTAATAATCGTCAGTTAATTTTATAAATAAGAAACAATTAGTTTGCATGCCCTGAATGGGTGAATGTATCTAGCATTCCATAACATTAATATGTATGCCACATACATGTTATATATACCTCATTCTTGGAAATCAAATTCTACTTCTTCTTCTACATCCTCGTAGATATAAGAAAAATCTTTACCATATACACCAGGCATTTTTACATAATACTAATTATATTTGTTTGCATTTAACATAGGCTTGAAAAATATTTAATAATGTTTTGTAATTTATTTGTTTCATCATCATCTTCAGCCCATTTAAGTCCCCACTGCTGGGGCACGGGCTTCCCTCATTCACATGAGGGGTAATTGCCATCTCACCACGCTTGGCAGGCGGGTTGGCGAGGGTTTTGATATAAATGCAGAGTTTTCCTTCTCTGGGTGCTGATGATCATGCCAGCAGCTTTACCTTGGTCGCCTTTTACGACACCTCGGTAAGAGTGAGGGTGTCCTATTCGTTCTTTTTATTGTTTAACAAAATGTAATGGTTAAATGAATTCGTTAAGCTATTAGTTTATTATGTTAAAAATACCAATTATGTTACGCTTTTCTTTAAACCTACATTTGTAGATAATAATGCGAGTATAATAGGCAATCTGTAGAGGTAAAATTCATGTTTTCCTAGCTATGCATTTCCTCGTACGTAAACGTATAAGTGGGCAACTTGTTTTAAACGATTTGCATTTAGTTAAAGTAACTGCACGCGTATCATATTTTTATCTAAACTTGAAATTAATTCATGTCAACCGTAGATAAAAGGATTATAATCATAAAACAATAATTGTTGTGATGACAATTCTCTGAGTGGAAGGATCAGAGAAGGTTTAGCGGAACAGTGCGCAATCTCTTGATTTAATTACAAGATAAACTGTTTTACTATGATGTATAATCTAAGCTACGTATTCCGTAATATGCCTGAAAAGTCGGAAGAATAATTTAAATTGTTAGTGTCGTGTATTGTTAAACCGTTTAAAACTGAACGATTTTTTACTCTATAGTTAGTCCGTTCTTTGGTCGCAAAAACATAAGACGTAATAAAAATCCAGCATCTGAATTAGAGGCTTAGAGGCGTGTTTGTGTGTGTACTTAATAGTAAGGTATGTCAAGATGATTGTGGAAAAGGAAAAGGAGATCAGTGAGAAGTACAACCCGTTCGAACATCGGGAGGTTGAGAAACCGAACTCGTAAGTATACAGAAGTATTTCGTAATAGGTTTTAGTACTTTGTTTGTATTGCGTAGCGTTATACTCTGATGGTTGACACCTACCATTTTTTATGAAAGGTTTAGTAATAGGTATTATAAAGTCGTACGACTACTCGACGTGGTTAACTGGAACCAACCCCTTCTAGAACGCTCCGTTTCCAGCGCTCATTTTTCTCACGCTCGTGCAAACTCTGAAATGAGCTTCCAGCCGCGGTGTTCCCTGTTCGCTACGACATGTCCTTTTTTTAACCGAGGTTTGAAAAGAGTTCTTCTTTCACGGTAGGCAGCGGCATGACTGCTCCGGCATTGTTGATGTCTATGAGCAGCGGTTACCATTTACCATCAGATGGGCCGCATGCTCGTCTACCTATTATTTGCAATAAAAAAAAGTGTGAAAGATACAAACAAATTCAAACCTTAACAGAATGACATAATTTCAGTGTTTTAGTAACGTTCATTAATTCAGCACTAACCTAACAGTAACCACAAACATTGGGTTCAACTATACAAATTGTACTAATATTTTGTTTAATGGTTCAAATATTTTGGTTCAATATCAATAGAGAAAGGCAGATTGTTTGTAATATCCAACAACTGTAATCAACAAGTACCTATAAGTCAAATGTAATTGTATGTTTTCCAAATAAATAAATATTCTATTAAAATTTATTTGTATAAGTGAACCATTTATTTATTGTAGGTACATAAAAGGAATTGATCATTATATAGGATATATTTCAAAATAAAATAAAACATCTTTCTAAAATAACTTTGTTTATTTTACTTCTCATCAAGTTCATTAAGAGCGCTTAGAAGGTCTACTAGCGCCGCCTAATTTTCTTGAATTGTTCTGCATTGATATTTATAAATTTCTTAATTTTTTATTATTTATTCATATACCTATAGCCTAGTGGCAGTTAAATGGAACGACTTAATAATAGCATGTTTACTCAAACGTGCATATTCATGGTATCTACGAGTAGGTACTATTAAGAAGCTCATGGGATGACTTTGTTCTTGGCAATAGGGATGGTGACAACGTTTATCATTTTTTTTTATAAAACCGGGAAATAAATTCAAAATAGACCTATGTACTTTCATACTGTATGTACTTTACTTGTTTTTGTTCTTTAATAATGTCAAAGTTACAAAGGGAAGTCAAAAAATAATTAAGTAATCGACCAATTATACAATTTATATCTACTTTTGTTATGAAAAATAAAACAAAAACCTATTCAAAAACTTTTTTTTCTGAACCTTATTATATATCGCGATCGAAAGTTATTAGCATGCTCAAGATCATGTCATCACGTTCCAACACGCAATGATAAAAGGGGCCGGCACGAATTTTGTTCCAGGACTATCCTTAGTTCGCGATTTCTAATAAAGGGGGTTTATGCTTATTTAAATGTACGAAACGTACCTATGGTCGGATTTTAAAGAGGTTGTTACACAATAATTCAGTGTGAAAATTATTTACACCTTATTTTCAAATCATCTTCACTAATTACTTTATTTACCGTGTCTTATAAGCGTCAAAGTATTGTTCTGTTCAGTTTGTAACCAACCGTGAGCCATTACTGACCGGATGGCGCGATTGGTAGTGACCCTGCCTCTTACGCCAAAGGTCGTGGGTTCGATCCCCACCCTGGACAAACATTAGTGCGACGAACACTTGTGTTTGTTCAGTGTCTGGGTGTAATATATGTATTTAAGTATATATTTGTGTTCCTCTGTTATCTGTATTTGTAACACAAGTGCTTAAGCTACTTAGTACGGAATCAGGTCAATACATGAGATGTTGTGAGAATTATTATTATTTTTATTACGTACTTTTGTTTGACAGTTGGACACAATCAGATTCAAGACAAAATATACATTTGAACCGATTGCATTATACCTAGATGGTTACCTCATATCCAAACGTTAGCTCTTACCATAGAGTAACTTATATAAACTGAGATAGAGGAATCAGCCGGCTAGCCAGTGATAGCGCCATCTTTTTTTTTACGACATTGGTTGCAGACGAGCACAGGGATCACCTGATGGTAAGCGATTGCCGCCGCCCATGGACACCCACAACACCAGTGGAGTCACAAGTGCGCCACCAAAATAAAAACAAAAATAATAGGTGGTTATCCCTTAATAAGATATATTTCAACGAAAAATTTCATTGCTTTTCGCTCTTATGTCATGATATACAAGGTTCAAAATCAGGTGGGAACTATGTTCCCAATATCCGATTAAAGTTCATCATCATCATCATCATCATCAGCCTATCGCCGTCCACTGCTGGACGTAGGCCTCTCCAATTGTTCGCCACTGTGGTCTATCATGTGGTGTGGACCTCATTTCGGATACGATCTCGGAGAGAGACGCCGAGCATTGCTCGTTCCATAGCCCGCTGAGCGATTAAAGTTATAATTGCTAAAATATATGCAGACGTGTATGCAGCATATCTGATGGTAAATGGTAACTGCCGCTCATAGACATCAAACAAGGGGCACATTCATGCCACTACGATGGAAGAGGTAAGATAAGATAGGATAAGAAACAATTTATAGACCTCAACTCATTATACATAGAAAGAACAAAACAGAAAAAAAAGGTACATAGACAAAAAAATTTCGGCCAACAAGGCTCAGCCACAGCATATTCAGATGGTTTTCAGGCTGGGCCTTAGGTCACGCCTTTGCAATAGAAAAAATATATGTTACATACTAGTAGAATAGGTACAAAACAAGTAAAACAAAATGAAAATTGACAGATACAAAAACAAAGATATTATAACGTATACTTAGGTAACTAGTTCTAAAACAGTTCAGAACTAGTTTACATAGGTACTTAGTTAAAAACAAAACAACAATAAAAAAATCACCAAAAGCCGGTGCCAAAACCAATGATGAACCAAATGAGCTACAGTGGCGCCATCATTCATTCTCTTAGCAAAACTGCACTCATTAATATCTGTGCTATTGTAGAAAGAAGAAAAAATAAAAGTGAAGAAAAACTCTTTCCAAATCTCGTTTAAAAGTGACAGTTATATTATCCTCCCCCTCTAGTCGTACCGTATTCCTAAGAGGGTCGTGATTCCTCCCGTTGGCGTTAAATTGGTTGTCTTCCATCTAAATCTATACTAAACATAATATGAACATTATATCTTAGCGATGCTGAATCACCGCAATAATAATATTGTTATTCAAAGTAATTGACTTCGTAATAAAAACAATAAGTAAATAATACACTTAAAAATTCTTCAACTGGTTTTGTTTTAAGTGTATTATTTACCTGCTTCTGGCTCCACCGTTAGTAGTATCGTTATCGGCACTTCTATTACGGTAAAAGCATTATCTACGGTAAGTAGTACCGGATTAAGGTGACGGGTAGGGCACACTAGCGACGCCAATCGATTTTAATTTTTAGCTACTAAACTGGATCTATTTTAAACAATTTCGGGGTTACAACCTCTCGGGAAACACTGATACTATTTATTTAATAACCATGCACAAATGCGGACCTAAAATTGATTCTCGCTAAAAGTGGCCGCTTTTGGCGGTAATCAATTTTTCGCGTACAAAAACGGACCCTACATTTGTGCATGGTTATCCAATAAATAGTATAAGTAAGTGTTTGACGAGAGGTCGTAACCACGATATTGTTTAAAATAGATCATATAAATAGATAGATAAATAGAGAGATCTTATAAATGATACATGTCATCTACACTAATATTATAAAGAGGAAATATTTGTATTTTTGTATTTTTGTATGTTTGTAATGAATAAACTCAAAAACTACTGGACCGATTGCAATAATGTTTACAACATTAGAAAGCTGCATTATTCAGAAGTAACATAGGCTATATTTTATCCCGGTACGGGAAGTAGTTCCCTCGGGACGCGGGTGAAACCGCGTAAACAGCTAGTTATAAATAGAGCTAACAATTAAAAACGAATGGTGTCGCTAGTTAGGGCTACCCGTCGCCTTAAGCCCTTTAAACTTGACATCAAACAGGAGGGCCCTGTACTTAAAAATAAAATGTATTATAGAAAAATGTTAAAAACATTGTCTATTATTGCGACCTTCAAACCGGAAATATTCAATTTCTGGGGTCCGCCTATTCATTATATCGTATCTGCTACCTCCTCACAATCGTTATAATCATTTGTGCACACATGATCCATTATCTGAACTTGTTTATGTACTTCAAATTATCTAAAACAAAGACGACATTGTGGGTTTTTTGTGGTGATTATAGAGACATCAGGACGCTAGCGAATCTAATCAAGTCGTCATTAGGGTCCGGGCTGCTGGCTGTTCCCTTGGCCTTCTCCAACTCCGGGTGGGCCGTGGGCATCGTTGGGACGGTCATCATTGCTTTCGTGTGCGCTCACTGTGTGCAAATCTTCGTGAGTATTCATTCTTTATTTACCTGGAGCTCGTGCAGATCAGCATTGGCGTAGCTAGGTGTTATTTTCTAGGGGAGGCCATGGAGGGTACTCGTAGGTACCGTTTGCTACGGAGGGTTCACGACGACAATTATCTGTGGAGGGCCCATGACATGCCCATGCCTAAGCCCAATGCGCATACAGATCAACCTAACGCCTATACAGATCAGCCTCGACGACATTTTTACCAGCGATACCTAGGTCAACCCACGGGTCAGCCTTGGTATGCTTTGTTCACGAAACGATCTTCATCAATCTTCTCGAGATGGCCAAGCCAGCGATGACAGAGCGCTTTGCTCAAGAAGTGCAGGATCGACCGAGGTGACGATCTCTTTTTTCGGAGACCAAGACTGTTCGGGTCACTGAGCCAGCTGAGTAAATAAGTACTTTGACAGGTGAGTGTCAATGCCAAGAACGTACAGATACGTAGGTATGGCAGCAGAAGACTCCAGTCCTTCTCTAACTCCATGTGTCCAAGACTGAGACTTTTAAGTAAGCGACCTTCTCTAACTCCGTGTGGGCAGTAGGTTACTAGGTTTACTGGGTACTTACCTTATTACCTTAGGTTACCTTATACAAGGAAACCAGTCCAATTGGAAGTTTCCTCACGATGTTTTTTGCCCTCCCGCTGAATTAGTGATAGTGATAAGTAAAAAAAACAGAGCATATTTCGTTTATATCGACCTACATGGAGGCAATTAAATATAACTGACCCGCATTATACTTACGTTGTCTATATGTGTAAATCCAAATGTCTAGCGATGTATGACTTTGAAGTTACTATAAGTACTAAGGTAGTTACATTTTAAATTAAGAGAAACACCACCACTTCATAGAGTGATTTCAATTACACCAAAAAAATGTTGACGGCCGCTGATGCTTTGTTAAGGACAAACACAGAAATAATGATGGTTCTAAAAAGTTAATGACTGATTTACAACTAAGTAGATACGTTGTTTTCGCTATTCCTTATTAGAGTAAAAAAATCAAAATCAGCATGATGTATCTGTGGATTTTCGAGCGTCTTAGCGAGACTCTGAGCGTGTAACCATGATCCAATTGGTTTGGATGCCCTTTCTAAAGGTTGCAAAGGTAGTTGTTGTAATTAACAGAACTCCCATATCTAGGATCATGATCTAAACGTACCTCATGCTCTAAAACTATAGGTTTGAATGCAGCCGGGATTAACACGCTCAGATGAGATGAGAATATGCTCATACATAGAAGTATAACATCAGATCCAGGTGAAAATGTGGGGTCATGAAAGCACGAGGGGCCCTGATTCCCATGACCCTATCACCTTACTCGTAAGCGCGGTATACCTTTAATATTGACCCTGATTTGAAATCTGGATGCGCCCTCACGTGCAATATCAGAAACAGTGGAGCAGGAGGATGTGGCCTGCCTCGGACGGCAGATGCCCAATGCGGCAAATTGTCGTCAATAAAGTCGTTGGGTAGAGTTCAGATAAAGATAAAAAAATCTTTATTCAATTTAGGTCCACACAGAACACTTATGAATGTCAAAATAGTACACATTATCTACCGCTGGTTCGAAATGTCGATTTCTATTGAGAAAACACCAGCAAGAAACTCAGTAGTTACTATTTTCAAATATTGATGATGTTACAGAGTTTCAATTGAGAAGAGAAAAAAAAATACAATTATGAAAGTTAATATACTACTATGAATAATAACTCAAAAGATTAATCAATTAACATGACCAAGAATCCTTATCATTTAAATAGTCTTGTACACTATAGTAACCTTTCTTCATTAGGCAGGTTTTAATATGAGACTTAAACTTATCCAGTGATAGGTTAATGACATTTTGGTAGCTTATTAAATACTTAAGCCAACAAACAAATCACCGATTTTATGAAGTCTGAGATGTTTCATAAAGCAACAATGACGTTAAATTTGAAAATTGCCGCATGTTTAGGGAGCGGCAAATTCTCTTCAAAGAAAAAAGGTCAGCAACGAACGACACGTACGACAAGAGCGGTAGTAGGGACCGGGGGCGTCTTCAGGATTACATGGAGGCAAAATCTAGGCTTCATCTTGAGGGTGGGGGTGTATTATAATAGCTTCGTACTTTTAAATTAATCAATAATTTTCAGGTAGAAACATCTCGCGGGTGCTGTGAACTGGAAAAGATACCTTTACTAGGATATGCAGACACGTGCAGAGCTGCGTTTTCAAACGGGCCCAAGCGCGTCAGGAAACTAGCAACCACTGCCAAGTAATACACCATTTTTACTAAAGTCACTTGTTTGAATGAGCTAAAAAAAACAGTTCAGAGGCCTACGAATATTAAAGTAGGTATTACATTGATAATTTCACTAAACCATTTCACTGATAGGTACTTTTTTTATAGGCGTCTGAAATGACTATGAGTTTGTTTGAAAATTTTCTGGTGACCAGTTTTATTTGCCCAGTGTGTAATTTTTTCTACCTATTATGAGTACGTACAAATATTTACTCTCAAGATGTAGGTAGAGAGCAAGGGGCTCTCTATTTTACACTTATGTATGTATCAACCTACAGTGAGAGCTTTCACCGCTGACGCCTCACCAGAGCCCAGTTTAAGAATCCTCAGGATTCTGGTCTGGTCTGGTTTACGAGGTGAGTGAGTTTAGTTTACAAGGTTAACATTCATTGTAGTGTGATACTACGATATTTAAAAGCGAATGATAAATCTTAGTCAAAATTGTCTAAGGTCAAAATGCTCGCAGTGTGTTCTCTGGTAGTCTTTATTGAAATCTGATGTGTTTTTCTTACACTATGGCAGACAAACGAGCAGACGGCTCACCTGGTGGTAAGTGATTACCACCACCCATGGATATCTGCGACACACGGGGCATTACAGATGCGTTGCCGGCTCTTATGGGAGGAATACGCTCTTTTCTTGAAGATCCGAAGAAGTATCCGTTCGAAAATACCATCGTTGTTAGCTGATACCACATCCATCCAAGACATATGGGTGAAATTTGGAGGTGTGATGTACGACGGTGTCTAAGTTTTAGGCAACTCACCTCTAGATGTCAAGCCCCCTTTCCCTATTAAATGATGATTGGTAATATTGGTGATCTGCAATTGCAAGGGTTCACCATTTGCATTAAATAATTAACTATCCAATGATGCATGAGGTGGGTGCCTACGAATATTTAAGTCCCTAGATACTAAGGAGGTTGTTTTTTCACAGAGTCTTCGTTGAATTCTCATTATGCTTCACGTACATAGGAGTCTGCTGTATCTTCACGATTCTTATAGCGGATTCCATCAAACAGGTTAGTAGTATTCAGACAGATACCCTGAGGATGCAATTAACGTCCGATGTCGTGTTGCGGCTCTAGAACATGCAAGGTTTTAAGCTCCGCTGAAATGTAAAAAAATAATGAAAGAATATAACAAATTATTCCCTTTTTGCGGTAGCAGTGGTCTGCAACAGGCAGATGATGATTATGATTCCCCTTTTCTCACATTAAAGATAGGTAGGTAATTATATTATAGGGCAGTATGTGTCAGGTGCGTAGGGGTGCAGGGGTGTGTAGGGGACGTAGGTAGAGCCCCTTATTTCCCTTGGGCACGCCCTAGGCACGGGTCCCGATAGAGATATATTTAGTTGCCTAATCATGTGGGTAAAAACACCACTGTACATAATAGTATTATACTACGCTACTACGCTTACGCTTATCTGTTGCAATTTTTATCTAAATAGCTATTACAAATCACATTGAGCGATAAACACTCATAAATAAATAACTTAATCCAGCGTGGCCTTCTTTAGAATCCTTCGAGTAAGTACTTCAGTTTAAACTATCGATGATACATTTATTTGTTTTGTTAATTGGTTATTTGTTTTGATTTATGATGACTAAACAGACTGCATACAATATCTAACACAAAATAATGTATAGTAATCAATGCAGAAACTGAATGCCTAGTAATTGCTTAGTAATACTAGTTATGATATTCATTTGGAAAGATTATTTAACAGTAAAAAACTTAACATCTTCGGTTGATATCTAATCGTTAAAATTAGATAGATATACCTACCTACGATTAGCGAGGAGCACAGACGGCCGTTGGGTCAAAAAGGTCCTTGAGTGGAGGACATGTACAGGACGTCGCAGCCGTGACAGGCCCTCCACAAGGTGGACCGACGATCTGGTGAAGGTTGCGGGAATCCATTGGATGCAGGCGGCACGGGGCCGATCGGTGTGGAGAACATTGGGGGAGGCATAGGCCTCATCGTTTCAGCCAATAGACGTCCACTGCTGGACATAGATCCAGCAGTGGACGTCTATTGGCTGAAATTATGACCTAAGTTTTACCATAAAATACGTTGGTTTTACATTAGGTAGAAACTTTTAATAATAGTCATTGAACTTTTGAACATGAGGAAGCCATTTCTTAGATAGTTAAAAATATTATTCCAGCATCGATTCCAAACAAAATAAACTTAAACATTTCTCTTTACAAATCGAACCACATAGGTACCATGGATACCTATCACCTACTTTTTTTTTTATTTCAGATATTGGACACTTATTTGCCCAGCGCAATACTGTCTACGCAGTACTACTGCCTAATCCTACTGGTGCCTCTTTGCCTGATGTGCCAAATCAGGCACTTGAAGTATTTGGCGCCATTCTCATTGCTGGCCAACCTTTTGTTGGGAGCCACCTTTGTGATATGCCTCTATTACATCTTTAGTGGGGAAATTAATTTTGCCGATAAGAGAGCGACTGGTGATCCAGCCAGATTTCCTGCCTTCGTATCGTAAGTCGTAAGACAAATTGTGCCAAGTTCCACCTGAACTCTGTGCATTTTGTCTCATACAGCTTCAGCTACAGAATTTGTTGCAAATTATATTTATGACAATTTATGGAGATCATGTACCTACTTTGAAGTTTTACGAGCAAAAAGCCATCAACATTTTCAGCTTTTAATGTCGACATGATTTCTACTTGTGTTGTAGACCTATGATGATGTGTGACTTATAGTATCAGCGTATATACCTACTGTCCCACTGCAGGGCAAAGACCTCCATCATGGAAATCAAGTCATCGCAGTAGCGATCGCGTGGTGATCACAAACCCGAGCTATGTTCAAAAAATTCGAAACATACCTTACCTTTGCTCGACCCGGGAATCGAACCTAGGAGCCCGAGATCAACGCCACGGTACTTAAACCACTAGATCAACGGGGCGCGGCAGATGTGAGACTTACTGTTCGGTCGACGAATTTTCCGGTGTACCAGCACTAGGCGATAATTGCTTGCACGCGCAGCGGGGTCGGCAAAGCTAATACCTACGTAAACGCATAGCGCAGTGCAAGCGACTTTGTTGGCTAACTGGAACACCGCTACGTTCGCTGACTGTACCTAAATAGTTAACTGACTTGACTGCCTCGTTGGCGCAGTGGGTAGTCCGTTGCACTTTAAAGCGAAGGCTGCGCTTGGGGTCCCGGGTTCGATCCCCGTGTCGGGCCAAAATTTGTACCTGAGCTTTTCTGTTTCTTAACAGAAAAACTCAGGTACCTTCTCAGTATCAGCCCGGAGTCTGAAGGTTGGCAGTCTTGTACCTCCGTTCCTCGGAAAGCACGTTAAGCCGTAGGTCCTGCGCCCGATCTCATCGGAATATGAGGGCAAGGGAACAGAGAGTGCACTTGTGTTTGCGCACACACTCGAGCACTATAATAAAAACCTGCGTAAGTGGCTGATCGTAGATTGAGATTAGCCGCCCTAGCCAAAATTGGTTGAGGGATATTATTATTATTATATTATCGTTAACAGATAATTGACAACTAGGGTTGCGAGCTAGACGTGTAGGCAGCCTACCTACCTACTTACCTACTGGAGGAAGTACCTTTTTAGTGCGTTGGGGGAACATAACCCGTCTGCCGAGAGGCAGACGGGTTATGTCGGGCTCTCCTCCAGTAAAACTGAAGGCCTACTGACGAAACCCCCAACGACGCTAGACGACGAAGGAGACATGTGTACTAGTTCATGAACTCTGACTACACGTTCCTTCCCAGGCGTTGGCCCGCTTACAGCGCGGGCCCTCCTATGCCTCCCCCAGATGGATTGGTGGGACAGCCGGGAGCGCCGAGCTGTCCCTACCGAGCTGAGGAAGAGGCCTGTGCAATGCCAGCGTTGGTACCCCCGTACCGCGCGCTGCCTGGCCTCTCACAGTGGGTCGACTGGAGGAAGTACCTAGTGATGCACAGAGACGTATAATATACGTGGACTTTCTTCCATTAAAACTTACACATTTCCAGAACAGTGATCTTCGCGATGGAAGGCATCGGCGTGGTAATGCCAGTGGAGAACGCCATGAAGAAGCCCCAGCACTTCCTGGGCTGCCCTGGAGTACTGGGCATAGCTATGACCCTCATTGCTACCCTCTACGGCTCTCTAGGCCTGTTTGGCTACTTCAAGTATGGGGATGTGCTCAGGGGATCCATCACTTTGAACTTGCCTGTTGATGATTGGTGAGCTTGGTAGGCTTTCCCTTTTAAATCTTATCACATTGTGTCAGGCCAGGATTTTTTACGTCATAGGTGGCAGACGAGCAGACGGATTACCTGAGGGTAAGCGATTGCCGCCGCCCATGGGTACCCGCGACACCAGTGGAGTCACAAGTGTGCTGCCAACCTTTACCCCTTACCCCCGGATTGGGCCTCCGGTACCCTCACTCACGCAGCGAAACACAGCACTGCACAGGCTTCACGCCAGTTTTCTGTGAGGACGTGGTATCACTCCGGTCGAGTCGGCCCATTCATGCCGAAGCGTGGCTCTCCCACGGTAAAATGTTTTTGCAGTTAGTGTTCTTTCTCTAAGACACCGAGGACATTACAGGGTCTATAGTGGTTGCTATTATTTTAACATATATCACCAAACTGTACACTATGGTTGCAATAAAGATATTGATAGATAGATAGATATACTTTATTGCACAAAAAGTAAGTAAGTATTGAGTATTGGACCAGCATCAGGGTGTTTTGGTTTCACCCCGATAAGTACATTCATTCAGAGCATGCACCTACCACCTAGACGTTTTTTCTTATTTTTATTTTATTTTATGAATTTTTGATTTTATACTAACACAAAATGAGATCTAAATATGTAATAGGTGGAATCAGATATATTTGAATTTATCCTTTTCAAAAATAAGTCTTCTGGCATGACCATAGCTAGTAAAAGTGTATATGTCACCGGAAAATAACAAGATCCGTAAGCTTATCAATTTACTAGGAAGTTTATAAACTTTCGTAGGATTCTAAACGGGAGATAAATTGTATTATTTTACGTCCACATTTTCGTACATTGATAAACTTACTGAACTCACTCGTAAAATAATAAGTAAGCAATATTCAAACGCTAGGTACACGAGATCTGATTGGCATTGCCGCTATGAACATTGACCAATCAGAGAGCAATGTGTTATTTTACGTATTTCAAAGATTCGTATATTTAAAAGAATTTCTGTGATTGGTCCGACCACATAAAATAGTTTATAAATTTACCGTGTGACGTCGGAAATTGATAATTTTTCGAAAATGTGTACGTAAAATAATAAAAATTATCTCCCGTTTAGAATCCTACGAAAGTTTATAAACTTCCTAGTAAATTGATAAACTTACGGATCTTGTTATTTTCCGGTGACATATATACGTGTAATGCATATTTGTAAAAAATTGTTTCAGGCCAGCGATATGTGCAAAATGTTTCATAGCGCTGTCAATTTTATTGACATACCCTCTGCACTTCTTCGTGGTGATAGATATTTTTACTCGATACACGAAACCCTACATCAAGGAACAACATCGGAATATCACCCAAATAGTCGCACGCGTAGTTATCGTTTGTTTTTGTGGTAAGGAATATAACTATTATTTATAACATGAGTACGCCATACATTACTAAATTATTATTTATTTAAAAGTGTATATACTGTAATGTCTATTTGTAAAAAATTGTTTCTGGCCAGCGATATGTGCAAAATGTTTCATAACGCTGTCATGTTATTGACATACCATTGAATAATGTTTGTACTCGATATCCACTGTGCGAGTTTTCATAAAGTGCACATATCAAAATCAGGGAAACCATCCCATTTTATAGACGGAAAAAATAAAAAACAAATAAAAATAATAAGTTATTTATTATGATTTTTAAAAAATATGAGTTGCACCTGTTAACCCTATTTAGATAAATTCTCATATTTTTTTAACTAAGTGCATTATCGCAGTGAAGTAAATTTTGAAATAATGTCTAATAATAAGCCGTACCCATAAAGTATAGTATAAAATATCCAAGAAAACTTACCGTATACATTTAAAATGAAGTGAAACATAAAGAAAATCTGTATTTTTTTCATCATTTTCGCAATGTTTTCACAATTTCTCCTAAAATTAAAATGGGGTATAGTTTCCCTGATTTTGATATGTGCACTTTATGAAGACTCATACTATATAAAACTAAAAAATAGACTTTTGAAATCATAACCCTTCCTTTTTGTCTTTACCGTAGTTGGGTAAAGAGATCCTACGTCTGGTCTACATAGTTCTGTATTATCGATCGAAAGCCGCATTCAAATCAGTTTTTTTTTCTGTCTGAAGTCGATGACACTGGACATTAATAATGTTTGTAGACGCTCCTATTAATACATTATTCCATCGGCTACTTCAGTATTAACGGTCACTTAAAATTGTATTGTCTCCAGAATTGAAGCCGTGACCTCATTGTCGTTTCATTTGCTAACCACTGAGCCAAGGACGCCGACCGATGAACCGAGTGAAAATATGTATACTAAAACTAAATTTACGTAGAATCTTCTCTATCCTCACTACAAAGTTGCGCAAAACTGAATAAGTATTTTCGGCGTGTTAGTAGACATTATGATGGTCACAATAAACTATGGTCTATCGTAGAGGTATTCAGAACTATCTCTAATAATAGATAGCTTCTTCCATGACGCGGTGGCTATCGGGAAACAGTTGCGGATTCGATTGTGCACTTGATACTACTTAATTACTTAAGAATAAATCGCAAAAGATTGCTATAAAATATCAACTATTGATTAAGCAGTCTCATCTTAACTGGTGGTCAAATATTTGTAATAATATTTCCACTGGATATTGTAAATATACCTACAATATTGATGAGACTATCGACAGCTCATGTCGAATCAAGCACTTACAAATTTCGTCGACTTAGTAACGCGTTCAGTGGTATAATTGGTAGTACATTCACCCGGATTGTGGAAGGTGTGGGTTCGAGTCCCGCCTGAACACGAGATGAAATTTTTAAGTGTGTTATTTACTTAAGAATAAATCGCAAAAGATTGCTATAAAATACTTAATTAATAGATTATTATTCACTGCAAATTGCTCGGTGTTACATAAAGCCTCTGTTTATTTATTTATAGATAATTCGGTCTTCATGACGGTGTCCGATACCGATAATATTTTCACCAAATTATTTGATATAGCCGAATGTAGGTAGCTACATAAACTTCTAAACATGACAATTTAGAAACATATTCCGTTGTTAGAACGCCAGTAAGAGTGCAAACTAATAATAGGTATCAATGTTGTGAATGCAGACGTCTGTGAATTTAGCGAAGGCGTGTTCCTGACATTATTAATATGAGTATATTTTGGAGTTTGGCGTATAAAACTAGTTTCTCTCATATACACATATTTTAGATAGCTTTTGATATACCTATCCCCATCCGAAGAATTTTCTAAGATGAGTCGATGAGGCCCTGGGCTACAAAGCCCTTAGGTAGATCCGCCACTGATAGTTAACTCTAGGCTCAGTGATCTAGATAGACTATAATTTCCGATACAAATTTTGAATCTAGGGAATTATCGACAGTAATGATCTGCAGTCTGCTTAAATGACAAATAACAACACCTACAGGAACTGTGGTTACACAAGGGTTGATTTTTGACCCTACGATATATTACTATAGAAATTCGTACAACATCATCGTCAGCCCATTTAAGTCCCCACTGCTGGGGCACTGGCCTCCCTCAATCACATAAGGGGTAATTGCCATACTCACCACGCTTGGCAGACGGGTTGGCGAGGGTTTTGATATAAATGCAGAGTTTTCCTTCTCTGGGTGCTGATTATCATGCCAGCAGCTTTACCTTAGTCGCCTTTTACGACACCTCGGTAAGAGTGAGGGTGGCATTTTTTTACTCTGCCGGGGACCACACGGCGTTTCATTCATACAACATCTCATACATTTACCTAATTCCGTATTCAAGCACTATTGTAGGTATACCCAGAAACGATGGTTCGGAAATTTAAATATAATACTAATGTTGAGAATTGGAACAAAAAGGAGGAAACCTTTACCCAGTAAAGTAGTAAATATAAAATAGTGTAGGTAGCAAAGTTAATACTTAAATTGAAAAAATGTACCTACATAAAATGTTCTTGTCATTTGTAGGTGGAATTGGCATCGCCTTGCCAATGCTGGAGCAGATTATCAACCTCGTGGGCGCCCTCTTCTACTCCACCCTTGGTCTGATCGTTCCCGGTATAGTCGAAACCATATTCCGGTGGAACAACCTGGGAAAATACAACTGGGTCCTATGGAAGAACGCAATAATAGTACTCTTTGGCTTCTTCGCACTAGTCTCTGGCTGCGCCGTCACCATATCAGATATTATCAGCAAGCAGAACAGCAAAACTGAATAGAAATTGACGGATATTGTGTTGCAAATAAAGTTCCTTTATCACAGTTTATCTATTAGGTGTTTTGCGTATTAACAGCCAACTATTGTTACGGAAATAAACTCGAATATTGTAACTGTTGAGACGGGACTATTGCGCATGTTTTTCTCTTAGCAATGAGATACACAACAAACAACATCAGTGAAAACATAATCATTGATTAAAACAGTCATTAAATAAATGGCGATAGGTGCATATTATAATCAATCAACTGATGACTTTTCGATTTTATTTTGAGTTTTATTACCTACCTGTACAATTCAGTTGAGTGGAATATTTTTGATAGTTTTAATAACTATGTTAGAAAAAATATTCGACTTTAATTTACATATGCCTATTAAATAAGAACACAACATTTTTACTATTTATTATCTATCTATATATCTGCTACATAGACCGGGGGGGTGCCTTTCCAATATTCATGGTACTTTATGGGGGTGCCGACTGGCGTAGGACGCTGCGCCATTTGCGGGCTGGCGGAGCCCCTTCCTCCTCCTCGGTTGCTGGGGCGAGGGGCTGCCAGACGCCGTTTCTTGGAGGCTCGGGAAGAGGACTTTCACTTCGAGCCCGAGCCACGCGCTGACCGGAATGGGCCGGCTCGACCGGAGTAATACCACGTCCTCACAGAAAACCGGCGTGAAGCAGTGCATGCGCTGTGTTTCGCTGCCTGAGTGAGGGTACCGGAAGCCCAATCCAGGGGATGGGGGTTAAAAGGTAAGCAGCGCACTTGTGAAACCACCGGTGTTGCAGGTGTCCATGGGCGGCAGTAATCGCTTACCATCAGGTGATTCGTCGGCTCATAAAAAAAACGGAAAAATTAGAATCGGTTCAGCTGTTATTAAATTAAGACTGTTGAGAATCAGAATCTTTATTGCTTGTAACTGAGGGTAGGTATTACGATTTGCGAGTGACATTGCAACATAATATTAAGTACAACAACAGTTTACCCATATTGGTTGCATACCCGATAATCGGTTGCATACTTATTACAGCTTACAAAATATAGAATTGAAACTTGAAAATAAGAATAGAAATGTTAGTGTTACAGTTAAAATATTTATTTAAATTATAAAATACATTTTTAATTAACCACTTTTCACTTGTTGTTTTATATTAAACACAGACTCGTTTATAATCTTTTACCTTCATGACCTCGATGCGTAGTGGCTATTGTGCTGAAGGGCCCCTGGTTCGATTCCCTAGCATCTCAATTCGGGAAACGAATTCTTGAATATGCCTATCGTCAGGAAGGCCTCATATTATATAAATGCCCTTTGAGACTAGAAATAAAAATGATTATAATTATAACTTTATGATTTATCTTTGTATATTCTTACATAAGGTCAATTCCTGTCCACATGTCTATAATGAAATCCATCTGATGCACGTGCGTCCATTCATTGACGCTTGATTCACGCGACGTCTATCGGTCACGCCAAATGCGCACTTCTTCACACTAACATAATATCAATGTAACATAGAGACACTATGTAAACATTTTATAAATAATTTTAATATTCTTATTTCTATATACTGGATTTTGGACAAAAAAAAATGTAGGCTCTAGGCTGCACCGCAACAGGTTACCCAAGGGGCTGATTTAGAAAGCTTACGAAATTTGTCGATCCTATGCTGTTTAAGTAAAAAAAGTGACCAGTAACATCAGATTTCATTTGTCGTCGTTCTATATCTAGTGAAAGGCTATTCCGAGGAGAAGATGAGATCAAAAGTTGGCAGCACACTGGTGTCTTCCTGGCGTTGGGGTTGGACAACCCCAACAGGCGAGCAGAGGGTAAGCGATTGCCGCCGCTCATGGACATGAGCGGCGGCAATCGCTTACCGTCTGCTCGCCTGTCACCTATCGCCGTAAAAATCACCACGAACCTAAACATGTAAAGCAACTTTTTAAGAAAGCTAATTCTCACTTTTAGTGCTATTTCTGCAGGTCCAGTCATTTGGGGAGTTCTGTAAGTACAGTACGTTACTTAATAATTGGGCGCACCTTGATTCTCGTCGGACGAAACGACGCGACTTTCAACTCTCTAACGAATGCTAAAATCCAACAAAAAATACTTAGTTATGTGGTGATAGACTTGTAACTTTTCTTTCATAATAGACCACCTACACAAACTTGGCACTATTATTTGATCTCGAACGCCAAAAACCACTTTAAGCCACCATGAGTCAGTGTTATTAAATTAGGTAGGAATACTAGGTATATAACTTAGTAGATACATACGTTGCGGCAGTAATTTAAAAGAGGGGTACCTATCAGTAGGTGGGTATTTCTGCCTTCATCATTTCAGCCAATAGACATCCACTGCTGGACATATTCCTCCCCCAATGTTCTCCACACTACCGGTCCTGTGTCGCATCCAATGAATTCCCGCCATCTTCACCAGGTCGTCGGTCCACCTTGTTGGGGGCTTGCCACGGCTGTGACTTCCTGTACGTGGCCTCCACTCGAGGACATTTCCACCCCAACAGCCGTCTGTTCTCCTCGCTATGTGCCCTGCCCATTGCCACTTGAGGCATGCAATCCTTTGTGTCCAATGTCTGTGACCTTAGTTCTCCTGCGGATCTCGTCATTTCTGATACGATCACGCAGGGAGACTCCGAGGATAGCCCTCTCCATTGCTCTCTGGGTGACTTTGAGCCTCCTTATTCGGCACATTGTAAGCGGCCACGTTTGGGTTCCGTATGTCATCACTGGCAACACACACGCATTGAAGACTTTCGTCTTGAGACACTCCGGTATATGGGCTGGAAAAATTGCTGCGTAGCTTCCTGAACGCTGTCCAGCTGAGCGGAATTCGTCGATCGACCTCTTTCTGGAAGTTAGACTTACCAAGCTGGACTTTTTGTCCGAGGTAGATGTACTCGTATACAATTCGAGTGTAGAGCTTCCAACCTTTACAAGAGTGGGTACGACATGGGAATTCGACTTATATTTTGTCTTGTCAATGTTCATTTTCAGACCCACTTATTGGGAGACTCTACTGAGGTCGTCAAGCATTGTGCCTAAGTCCTTCAAGGTCTCAGCCATGACTACGATTTCATCTGCGAATCGAAGGCGCATGCATAATGTATATAACGTCGAGGTGTGAGACAGGTCTCACACCTCGCTGGAGAGGTATGGGTTTTTATTCCTGGCCCTGAAGACGGACGATATTGTCGCGTTTCCGTACAATGACTGCAACACTTGTATCTAACGGTAGTCTATTCGGTACCTTTGGAGATACTGTAGCACGGCCCAGGTCTTGAAAGAGTCGAAGGCTTTCTCATAGTCCATAAACGCTTAGCATAATGGCAAATTATCATCTTCGATCTTCTGTATAACCTACCGCATGTGTGTGGTCTATGGTGCTAAGGCATTTTCGGAATCCGGCTTGTTCGGGAGGCTGGAAGTCGTCGGACCTGCGTACGAGACGATTTAACATCCTCCTACACAACAACTTTCGATTAGCGAAACTGTTAAAATCAGTCGATTGAAGTTTGAAGAAACTTAAACGTAAATGAAAAATATCTAAGTACTTATATAGGTATTAAAATTAAAACTAACTTCTCCACTAAAAATACTAACAACATACCTACGAGTATGTAATTAGTAATTTTAGTGGGTGTGACAGATTAGCGGAGAGCGATTCCCACACCTTCGCCATGTCGCATCCGAAATACTTCAAAGCAAAGAATTACTGCTTTTAAATAGCTGCATTAAAAAAAAACTTGTTTTGCTCGACTTCATGTCGACGTAGCGAAAATCACACCCCTGGAAAACATGCCACCATTTGGCACTAACCTAGTTGCTTCAAACCTTCAAACCCGTAAACAAAGCGTCGTCAGGATAAAATTAAAATTGTACGAGTAATTAGCTCGTCCTAAAGTTGTATTAGTAAACGAATATGATGTTAAAAGGAACAAATAAAACAACTTATGTATGTATTATTTGTTTCTTTTTTCTCTTTAAATGACATCTAGCCTACATATTCCTTAAACAATAATTACAATGATTTACTAAATAAATGAAATATTCAGAAAGTAAGATCATAGTATGACTGAGGCATAAATTCTGGCTGGATTATCCCACTGAAAATATCCTGGGCGAAATAGAGTCCTCCTACATCCCTCTCTTAGATCAAGCTAAAATAAGAAAAAAAGACGGCCCCAAGGCCTCCAGGGCTGAGTTGGGGCCCACTGGCCCTTCAATATCACAAGCACAAAGATTTAAAATGACTAATAGGGAGTCAGACACTAGGCGTGGTGGAGTGCAAGAGTGCATAGGAAACGGAATATCCACGCACATCTACCCAGATTCGGCCAGTAGGTATACCTAACTCTTATGATGGTATGGCCATGGGAAGTTGGCTGACCCAAGTTATCAAGTATTTTTTTTAGTTCAAACATTTTAGTTGTCACAACATTGTCTTTGCTATCTCGAGACAGCTTTCCTTATCTTTTTTTATCTCATCATGACTGCGGGTCGCATTCAGTCGTTTAATTTGTAATAATTTAAATCTGAATGTCAATGTCGAATCTGATTCATCAACTCAATAAACAAGGGGGCATATTATTTATGACGAAAAAAATTGTGTATGTAATAACCTAGGTCATTGCGAAACTGTACGTGCGACAAAGATATTTTGGCGCGTAGCTGAAACTAATGCTGTCTCCACAAGGGCTTTGACCTTGATATTTACTAAACATGCATGGAAAGCCTACAACGAAACCCCGTGACTCTTAAATATCCCTATTCTTTTCTAAATTGACTCGGGTTGATGCCCGATGAGTTTCCGCCTTGGATTTCGGGCGGATTTAAATAAACGCCCGGCATAAACCCATCTTTAGATGACTCATAAATTGTTAGCAATTAACTACTCCTCCCCAACTTAGCATGTAAATCCCAGTTGCGTCCAAAACTGTCATGCTGGAGGTACGCTTGGACCATGATTCTTGATTTGGGGAGTCTGATAATATGAGGGGACTGCCGACTGACCTTCGCAACCCTTTAACAGGGGAACCAGACCAACTGTATCATGGTTACACGTTCCAAAACGTGCAGGTTTCCTCTTCGCCGAGCTAATGATAGAATTACGCACATAGATATGAAAAATCCAGAGGTCCATGCTCGGATTCGATTCCGGTCCCCGCGTATGAAAGGCACGTTCTGAACCACTGATCCACCATGGCTCCTCAACCTACCGACCTGTTAGTAGATCAGAACTATTATAGTGTAATTCATAGTATCATCACCAGTAATAAACATAGGCTTGCCGTCCCGGTCCTCAGAATTCATAAAATCGGCAATTCATTTATTGGCTTAAGTATTAAGATATTTAATAAGCTACCACAAAATGTCACTAACCTTTCACTGGATAAGTTTAAGTCTCATATTAAAACCTGCCTAATGAAGAAAGGTTACTATAGTGTACAAGACTATTTTAATGATAAGGATTCTTGGTCATGTTAATCGATTAGTCATTTGAGTTGTTATTCATAGTAGTCTGTTAATTTTCATACTATTGAAACTATTCATCTATTGAAACTCTGCAACATCATGAATATTGAAAAAAGTAAACTGAGTTTCTTGCTGGTGTCTTCTCAGTAGAAATCGACATTCCGAACCAACGGTAGATGATAATAATATGTACTTATTTTGACATTCATAAGTGCTCTGTATGGACCTAAATTGAATAAAGATTTTTTTATCTTTATCTTCTCTTTATCTTTATCTTTTTCAACAATCCCTATTAAGATAAATTATGTTCTCAGTGGAACATTACTCCATTTACTGGCCCAATAGCTTCGGGTTACTTACCCAATTTCTAATTTTAAGTACCCTTAACCCCTTCTGATGCCAAACTAGAGTCACGTGTAGATTTTGTGACGCTATTTAAAGACGCTAGTGTACAGTGCGTGCCAAATACTCGTTATGTTAATGTCCGATGGCAGACTGTGCGTTGATGATACTCTGAGAAGTATACTGAGCTGATTCGTTAAACCTCATGTTGGTTATAATATTATGTTTTTAGATTTATCAAAACCAACCCAAAAATTTAATAATATGACTTTACCTATAAAATTTCCGTTTTTTTTCTAAACACAATAAGATGTGTAACTCCTTTAATAAGCAAAAAATCACCATAATATAATTTTATTTTGATTTAAGACTATATTTTAAGGTTAATATTAAATAGAGATCAGATATTATTGTATGTGTAATGCAAAAAAAAAGTCTTTAAATTAGCCCTTTTTTAATTGGCAGAATTTACGTTTTTATCAACATGCTGCATCATCATCATCATCATCAGCCCATTTAAGTCCCCACTGCTGGGGCACGGGCCTCTCTCAATCACATGAGGGGTAATTGCCATACTCACCACGCTTGGCCAACGGTTGGCGAGGGTTTTGATATAAGTGCAGAGTTTTCCTTCTCTGGGTGCTGATGATCATGCTAGCAGCTTTACCTTAGTCGCCTTTTACGACACCTCGGTAAGAGTGAGGGTGGCCTATTCTACTCTGCCGGGGACCACACGGCCAACGTTGATGCCAAAAGCACAATTAATTATGGAGTAGTAGCATTAATAGTTACTTTGTAAATTAAAAAAAGTTAGTACGTTAAATACAACTTCTAAGAAGACAGCCATACAAAACCGCAATTTCATAGGACGTAAGGACCTAATGCATATTTTGGAGTTAGCGGGTTCACTGTAGGTACTGCACCTACGCTCTAACTTCAGTTAGAGTCCGCGCCACGAAAGAAAAACAGGAAAAACCAGGAACTAAAATTTTAAATTCCTTGTCTATACAGCTCAAATTTTAATGTTGATAGCGACACAAGCGCTCGTCTCACTTCTTTGGTGGCGCGGGCTCTATGATAAACATTAAACGTAATATTATGATGAGAATAATGTTTTGGGGGTCGTAGTAACCTAAACCAATAGTAGTAGGTAAGTGTAAGGTAATTAACCTAAGCCCCGATTCGACCAGTCTTTATCCGTGGACAGCGTCAGATTTGTATAGAATGACAGCGTTATACCATAGATTTTATATCGGAATAAGGTTGGTCGAATCGACCCTTAGGGACGATTATTTGATCCTTAGTTAAACTGAACTAATGGTTTAAAAAAAAAAATGGTCAAATATCGCCAAAATGTGTTTTTTGAACAATAGCTTATTTTTTTTTAATGGTGTTAGCCCGCGCACGGTTACGGCCGCGCATGTGACTCCGCCTATGTCAAGTGTATAAGAGAGAATAGCTTAACCAATAGCTATATTACGGGGAATTACGTCACTTTAATGCTGTCACTTTAACTATTCGTTAGACAGTTAACTATATACTCCTTTCGCTTTAACATGATAGGTATGGGTGACAGATGTCAAAATCTATACATTTTCACGTTTAGTCTCTTTCTAACGTGTGACTTACGTAGAACTCAGTCCTGCTGTCACCGATATCATGATAAAGCGAAAGGACTATAGTTAATTTTACCAAAAGATAACTACGGAACAAAAACTCGGCCGCAAGTCTGCATGTCTTAACCAATTGTAATAACTCCCCAGCTATTTGTAATTGTGTCTTTGTCATACTGTGTCTACACTCGCCTTTGGGGTCAGAATGCTTCCACAATGTTGGTCTTTTTGGTTATTACCCACCAGCTAAGTATTTACCTACAGGTAAACAGTCTAACGTACTTGAGATCCAGAAGCAAACACTTCCAGGCGCCGGTGACCGTCATCACGTTTTAAAAAAGAACATGTGACGTCTGCGATTGCGCAAAAACGCGCAGATTTTTCATAAGAAAAATATTTTTGAAACGTATTCGCAGCGTGATTTTTTCTTGTTTTAACGCTTACCCTGGAGCCTTGGATTATTGGAGATTGAAAACATTTACAATCATCAGGCATCATTCCTTACATCGACTTGATCCAAAACCTTAGAGCAATATGCTAGGGGCAGAATTTAATAGTCGTAAGGATTGCGGTGTGAGACTTTTCGGTCTGTCTTGCATGTGTTGCCCCCTGCAAAACCTGCAAGACAGGTCCACTGCTTCGTGGGTATGGAGTACCTATTACTAGGTTGTAAGAAGTCCCCTTAACCCCTCCACTCAGTTGCCCCCACGCCTGGTCAGCGACATTCGCCCAACGAAATCCAGAAAACTCTGTATTGACCGATGGGAAAAATTGGAACAATTTCTGACTTCATAAGGAAGCAACATTAATTTTTACATTAAACTATTCTAATATGTCCCCTTCTCCTCCATTTTGAGGTTAGTTGTCAATGCCAAGTAAAAACGCATTGTCAATGAGGGTAGTCAAGTGTCTATAGTCTCAGGCACTCGATAAAAAACCGATGTTTTGAGTTTTATCAATGTTCGGATTCTGTTGAATGTTTTTTTTTTGTAACGCAGAGAGAATTACGCCGGCTCAGAAGGAGCGGACGTCGGCCCCGTTGGGCTGCGTTGCCTTTTGTACACCCAGCCGCGAACCCGCGAACCCGCACAGGGCGAAAGAGGCTCGCCAATACGGCCTCTTACCACAACTCCGGTCCAATGCAACTAGAGCCTCTCCCTCGGCCCATCAACTCAGCCCCTCGAATAGCATTTACACTGCTGGCTGCAGTGCAGAAACCATTGGGAGGAAGACTGCAGGTACCCTGCCGCACCCGTACACTGCTGGCTGCAGTGCAGAGTGGATTGTGAAAATAAAACCTGCAGGCTTCAAACGAAGCCGCCGCAAAACCCAACACCGCTGGATGCGAAGCCGGGAAGATTGGCACTCTGGCTAAGAAGAACCCGACGCAAAACCTCTCGAACGCCCCTCTCCTAATGTATTTTATCAGCCAAACTAATCAGTCATGATATGTGATATCGTCAAGATCTGAACGCATACTCAGCCGTCAGTGTTTTATATCAATACTTTCAAAACACGTTTACGTGACAATACACGTATAAGACCGAACCGCTTTACGCAAGCGTAAACGTGACGTTTTCTTATTTTACAAACTTTCTGAATTTTCAGTACGGACAGATTGAACTGGCCCAACTGTAACGAGCGTGAAAATAAAATAAAATAAAATGGTTTTATTTCAGATAACTTTGATCCATAACATTAATTTATAAATAATTAAATAATTAGTATTAGTACAGCTTAACCTAAAGTCGTTAGTACTCTTAAGTGTATTGAAATGAATTGAATTGAATTTTGTAATAATAACATTAAAATTGAATTTGAAAATTAATTGAAATAAAATACCTAAATAATGTCAAAAAACAATGAAATTCAAATTAAATCAAACCAAATTTAAAACACTAATAATAACAATAGTAAAATAAAATAAAACATTTTTTTATAAAATTAAATTAAATTAAAAAAAAACAAGAGAAGCATAACGTTTTTTTTTATGAGATGGTGCACGCAGGGTATCATTATATCGGCGCGTGGTACGGGGGTACCAGCACAGGCACTACACAGGCCTCTGCCTCAGACTTGTAGGGACAGCTCGGCGCTCCCGGCTGTACCTATCTATCCTATTTTTCGCGTACGCGTTGGACCCAACATGTGTGCATAGTTATTTAATAAATAGTATAAGTGTTTGCCAAGAGGAAAAGATCCGGTTCAGTAGCTAAACATTAAAATCCATTGGCGTCGCTAGTGTGCCCTACCCGTCACCTTAAAGGAGTTATACTTACATCTTATTGTGTTTAGAAAAAAAAACGACAATTTGAGAGGTAAAGACCTATTATTAATATGCATCATATCCTGCACATTTTGCAAAAAAACACTATGAAGTCAATATATAAGATTGGTACCTATTATACTGATTCGAAGAATTCTTATTAGTGCTCAACCAAGCATATGAAACGTCATGTTTTACGGCAAGGTAAAACATTTTCTCGTAATGGGAAAACTACGAACGAAGGGCAAAGGAAATGAGCCATTTTATTGCTTGATTACTTTGTAATAAATAGTGGCCCGCCCTCACTTCGTTTTGGGACATTAGTTACACTTTATACCAATGGATGGCGCTAGGTGACGATTACATCGCGCAAGCGTTTCGTGTTTCGATTACCTAAAAGCGTTTCCGCTGTCTGTCTGATTTACCCCTTTTCAAATATTAAAGATAGTTCTATGTATATTATAAATATCATCATCAGCCCATTTAAGTCCCCACTGCTGGGGCACGGGCCTCCCTCAATCACATGAGGGGTAATTGCCATACTCACCACGCTTGGCAGACGGGTTGGCGAGGGTTTTGATATAAATGCAGAGTTTTCCTTCTCTGGGTGCTGATGATCATGCCAGCAGCTTTACCTTAGTCGCCTTTTACGACACCTCGGTAAGAGTGAGGGTGGCCTATTCTACTCTGCCGGGGACCACACGGCCACGGTATTATAAATATAATGTGAAGGATATGTTTCAGTATTTCATAATGCTCACACGGATAAACCGTCTACCATAATTGGGTGAGAGAGAAGTAGGTACCATAGAGTAACATGAATTTTGGCAGGTACCAGAACCATACCACAAGGCATAGATATGCCATACTTACCTACCTACTAATTATTATTTTAAATTTAAGGTCTAAAAACGGAAGTTGTCTAATGGAAGCTTATAAACTTCTAAGGAAATGGCCATTGTACGCAGTGGGTAAGCTAGTTGATCAAAAAATTAAATGATTGTCATAGATGTTATCTGTGACATTAGTGAAAGAAAGTATTTTTGTACCAGCATTACTTCAAAAGGTCTAAATGCTATTATAATCATCATCATCATCATATCAACCCACATCCACCCACTGCTGAGTTTTGGCCTCTTCTAATTGTTATACCTAATAGAAAAAATAGAAAATAATTTATTTCCTGACAAAAAACATAGAAATATGTATACAAAGAAATAGGTATACCTAATACAAGGATAAGAAACATTTTTCAATTTATAAAGTAATTCAATTTTAAAGTTATTTAGGATGTTATTTTGCATCACAGGTTCTCTTATGTGAGTTGCTCTCGTGAATACCACACGATTATTGAACGTTATCACTGCAACTGATGCGTAACTAACTTCAGAGAATTCTTCAAACAACATTTGAATTATTTCCACCTTTCTTAGTCGCGTAATTAAGGAATTCATATGTTAGTTTGCTACTCTCACAATCCTACCACATTTTTTCTTTCCACCCAGCATCTCATGCAAACGTTTTGATGTTACACGAACGCATTTATGATCTTCCTACTGGGTTTTTTTTCACCTCATTCCTTACTCTTTGGCATCTTCATTGACGGGCGTCATGGCCAGCCCATTCCAACTTATTACTTTTTTTATGAAATTGGGGGTAGACAAGTAGATGTTTAACCGTGGAAGAGCCACGCTTCGGCATGAATGGGCCGGCTCGACTGGAGTGATACCACGGCCTCACAGAAAACCGGCGTGAAGCAGCATTGTGCTGTGTTTCGCTGCGTGAGTGAGGGTACCGGAGGCCAAATCCTGGGGAAAAAAGGTTTAAAGGTTGGCAGCGCACTTGTGACTCTACTGGTGCCGCGAGTGTCTATGAGTGGCGGCAATCGTTTACCATCAGGCGAACCGTCTGCTCGTCTGCCACCTATCACATTAAAAAAAATATCACCTGATGGTAAGTAATTATTACCGCCGCGCCGCCGATGGACACCTGAAACACTAAAATGCGCTGCCGGCCTTTTAAAAAGGAGTACGCTCTATTCCGTAAGTCGATTAAGTCATCGTCAGCCCATTTAAGTCCCCACTGCTAGGGCACGGGCCTCCCTCAATCACATGAGGGATAATTGCCATACTCACCACGCTTGGCAGACGGGTTGGCGAGTCGATTAAGTACCTACTAGGAACTTTAATCTTCTACCCAATAATTTGTTATACCGTCTCTCATTAATTCATTACAGTAATGTAGACGTTATTACCAAATTCATTTATAATTATTTTTTTAATTATTACCGTATCAATCGGATATGATAATATAATGCATGACATGTGCAAGGATTTCATTTTATTTCTTAAACATTTTATTACTTCACTTCTTGGGATTTCCCGACAACAAGACAAACCGGTATAAACAGTTAACATCATCAACTGTAGGTATAACTGTATGTCAGTTACATTTTGTCTTGATCTATCATCAGCCACCATAACTCGTTTTGGCAACAAAAGCAAAATTATATTAAGACTAAGTTTGAAATATTTCGCTGCGAAAACATAACAATCATTACTCAGTAGTTAAGCGTTCTGGAATACCATACCGGTTCTCATGCCAAAAGTGTATGTCAGTGTGAAGAAAATATACATATGTATTTATAAACCGTATTATAGTACTACATAGACGACCATTGACGGCCGCGACGCACGCCGCGAAACATGTCACGCAGAGAAAACGGTTATAAAAAACTAACGTAAACAAACCATTGGTTACAGTGAGTGATATAATTAGTTTTGTATGAAAATTCCAAGGCTGTGATAATGTCGAACAGTTACAATATGAAGGAGTTCAGTTCGACGTAAGTTAATTTGTTTTATTATGTGCCTAACGTCCTTATCTGTGAAAACGAAATTCATCTTAAATCCTTTTATTTAGTGTATATTCTAATGAAGTCATTACTAGATAACATAAGTATAAGTACTACACAGGGAACTTATAAGAAAAGTATTTTTTAATTCAAGATATGTTACCTACCTTAATAATAATTTCAATATAATAATGTAAAAAAATCCTACAGGTTTTTTATATAAACAATAAATTACACCAAACCATTTTATTTATTGTTTACGTATTTTTAGATAAGTATCGTAATTATATGTATAAATAACGTAACGGAGTTTCGTAATTCATTATTCGTTTTAGGTTAATGTTTTGGTGAAACAAAATATTTTGGTTGGTGTACAATCGATAGGCTTGTCATTCAAATAGCAAACTTGTCAGTAGATGTTTGTCAAAGTACTCGGGTAGACAATACCTCAATGTTTCAGAATATTAAATTTATTACCAACTAATGTAAAATATAACAAACACTGAGTCTTGTAGAAAAATCTTTTCTGTAACTTAATTATAAAATAAATTAACAAATATCAGACAGAAACACAAACTTCGACCTTAGAATAGTTATTTAAGGGATTTCTACCATGTACGAGTATGTACCTACCTTATTTTTGAGTTTCTGATATTTCGGCACTGTTGCAAGCGCCAAGGTAAAAGTCTCGTAAATAACTATTCTTATGTTAGTGACCATGAAAGTTTATAAAACTGTTAGAAAATATTAGTTGTATTTTTTTCTAATGTGATAGGTGGCAAACGAACAGTCCAAGCGTACCCTAGGATCCGAAGCAACAACTTTTTTACTGGGAAATTCACGCTAAGATGATGAGGCGGGGGCAGACAAACCGACACGTAACACCAGTTCATTAACAAATGGGTGAACAAAAACGAGTGTTTACAACATGAATGTGTTTCCAGAGTGGGAATCGAATCTAACTACCCTCGGAGTTTGGGGGGCAAGGCCACTTCACTACACCATCACAATCTATAGAAACTAAATTAACTTATCACCTTTTAATTAAATTTTAAACTTTAATGTTTATATCAAACCAGTTTTGCATAGCTGCAATAAACTATTTGTAGACCAAGTAGGTAGGCGTCTAAATGCCTGGCAGATGAAATGGCGCCAAATTTTATCAAATGACGAAATCTTGCAAACACTTTCCTGTTTTAAACGTAATGAGGAATTAACATTTTCGTATACAAAGTTATCTATGGACAGAGCTAGGTTGATTTATTTATTATTGATATATTAGCGTTGATGGTGAGTTCTTGCAAACTGAGGGCTACAAAGAAACTTTATTGTCTTTATCCCTGTCCTTTACATACGCACTGTGCGTCTCTTTTGTTTGGATGTGACTGGTATGTTCTCGTTCGTTGGTTATGGGACAGTTTCGTTGTAAGCCCACTGGAAACAAATTCGATCACACAAACAAGCTAATATGCTTGACATTGCGGAAATATGTCTGCTCTCTGGTTTTAAAATAAGAATTCAACAGGTGTTATGTGACATTATGACAACTGCTTTGCTGCAAAATAACAATTTTTGTATTAGAATGATGGTATTAAGCGTACACCATGTTTTCTGATTTTAGCGTTTAGCCAGTTTTTAATAAACAGCACACATATAACACATTGCCGCAGTCATAGACGTCAATTAAGCTAAAATGTTCATTAACTTAATTATATGTATACAGTCTTTATCCGTATTAAAATAAGTGTAAATATTTTATCTTAAGGACCATAAGGTAAAGTTAATTTGACGTCTCTGAGTCTCTAATATGGTACTCGTTTGTGCCAACCACATTATTTATGAATAGAAACAGAATTACTTAATTACACGTCCTTACCATAACTTAATAGAATAAGACCCTTCTTCCCCCTAAATTGTTCTGTCAAAAGAGAGACATAATCCACTTAAACGCCTTGTAAAAATAATTGGGCTTCAAAGTCTTACTTATTAATTAGTGCAAACATGTTATTGTCGAAACTAACAGATTGGTGCTTGCATAAGAAATGCTTAGTCGTTCTGAACTAATTGACTGCGATTAGTCAGTTCGCACTTATAGCATTTAGAATTTAGATCAATCGATAAGTAATTAGTTAGTTTTTATAATCGGTAATTAAGTTTACTGAAACGTGAAATTGAGCGATGGTAGATCAGTGGTACATCTGGATTTTTCAAATCTATGTGCGTACTCGTATATCTACCATTAGCTCGGTGTTGAGATAAAATTTGTGTGGAACCTTGGTCGTTGCGGATAGTTACTGAAACGTGGGAGGAATATAGGAGGGTCGCGGTGGCGCGACAGAGATAGCGAAATTTCCGATGTGGCGTTAAGATGTATCTACCTCTGAGTACATAATCCGCGAACAATCGTACATAGGTGAATTCCTAATCAAAAATGCGAGAACTTAGGTCACTCAATGTTTCTATACCTACCTACCTTATTCCTACATACTTAGCTAGTCACGATTGCAGGTAACCGACTACCAATACTTACTCATAATCTATGATAATCGTACATCGCTTACTTGTGTTAACACAGTATTAATAACTTAGTATGCATATCTTCCTCAAAGCGTCACTATCCTTGGCCTCACTGGCATATTTATTCAGCTTTATTATAGTAGGATCAACACTCATATGCACTTATATAAGCTTTGATAGTTTTATTATATTACTTATCATGCGATTAAATACAATAATAACAAGACTGAACGAAAAAGTAAATAGTATAAAGAGTCACGGTAATAAACATGGGTTTACTAATTCAGGATTACCTAAATCCGATTCTAGAGTAGGATTTTCTAACAACTAAGAGGTATTCTAAAGGTATTTTAAACTTTAAATAAATAATCTAGTTTTATAAATCTTTAATCTGATTGTAATCATTTTGTTTTCAGAGCCATCATAACTGAAAATGTAATATACCCGTCGACTTTAACAATCAACACAATCAACACCAAATGTAAAGACGAAGAGTTGGAGAAGTCCTATGATCCATTCGAGGAAAGAAAATTGGAGCATCCCAACTCGTAAGTATCCAGGCCAAAGAGATTTTACCTACCGAAGAGCTAAAGTACAAACATTTAGTAACTTCATACATTTTAGACCTGAGAACGTTTTGTTAAACTCGTTGGTCATATAAAAGATGATAACAGCTAGGAAGAAAGTGGCGCACTGCTTTATAGTACAGTGGCGGACAAATCAAGCTATACAAAACTGTCGAATTTCTTCATTCGATTATAAACCTTATATTGTTGCACATTGAGTTCGAAATCGATGGAGGAAATTTGACAGTTTTGTATAGCTTGACCTGTCCTCTACTGTACATCTGTAACGGTGTCATTTTGGCTCTAGCAAAATGTGTTGTCAAACGCTTTTACACAACAACCAGCACAACCAAAACTTTTATACGTCGTTTACCAAGTTAAAATTATATCTCTAAACAGCTGATTTAAAGATATAATTTTGGCTTATACTTAAAATGAAATTGTTTGTTGGGTACCAGTCAAGGTAGTAATCTCGAAAATACCTAATACAGTAGGTCTATTCGGCTGTTTTCTAATTATTTTTGTAATCAAAATACCTCTCAATGATAGAAAAATCGTTGAAAGAATTACTAGATTCGCATTTACTACCTGAGATATCACAACTTTAAAATCACATTATTTTGGGCAAACCATGAAAATGGCTACTACGAGTAAGATGTGATGTCACACGCAAATATTTTGTATGCATTTCATTTGAATTTTGTATGGTAGCTATATCAAATGTTTCGTTTATGTCAACGGTTCTAAAACAGTTGGTGCAAATTGTATGGGTTAGATACGAGTAGATAGATATGCTTTATTGCACAAAAATAAAATACACGCATGATACAACAACAGCAACAGACAGAAAGGGTTATTCAATGGTATAATATATTTCTAATAATTTCATACTTTTAAGATGGACTTGCCCATTAATCTTTGAATGACCATAAATCGGGCTAGACGTTATATTTTTAATTGAGAATTTTTGCTATTGGCACATGTTTACCTATATTTTGATAAAATATTTAGGTTTGTAAAATCTCGAGCTTAGTCAAAAACCCTATTATATTTTAAGCCGAGTCTCCGACAGTCCACAATTGGTAAAAATAGTCGCTTGTATGCAGTACCCTTCTCCTTAAGCCAAAATGAACAGGCATCTTCTAACTAGGCGTTTGCGCAACATGCTTGACCTCGTGTTTAGAAGGCGCACGATCTTACCTTAGCTATCACTGTTCTCGGATTTATATATTGATATATTATTATTACAATATAACTCATCATATCGTTTTATGAATAGTTTAATATGAACGTGTAATACTGCAATATCTTTATTGCGGTATTAGACGGTGTCCAATATCCCTCCTATGAGAACTACCTATCACAGATTTAATTACACGTGTTGGCATAAGTATCAGCACTTACTATAGATAAACTTTATAACTTAATCAGTAGAATAGATTTATATGTGGCGACGTATGAACATAAAAAGTAAACCTATCGAGCATTTGTATGATTACCTACTTGATTAGATTTAATATTTTGAAGACAAGGGGATTCATTATCATCGTCATCGTCAGCCCATTTAAGTCCCCACTGCTGGGGCACGGGCCTCCCTCAATCACATGAGGGGTAATTGCCATACTCACCACGCTTGGCAGACGGGTTGGCGAGGGTTTTGATATAAATGCAGAGTTTTCCTTCTTTGGGTGCTGATGATCATGCCAGCAGCTTTACCTTAGTCGCCCTTTACGACACCTTGGTAATAGTGAGGGTGGCCTATTCTACTCTGCCGGGGACCACACGGCACAAGGGGATTCAAGGCCTGTCTAAGGTATACTGCTGTCCCTTTCTTTGGTCCTACTTTTTTGTCTTTCTACCATTTAACTCAACCTCATTTTATCAGACAGTGTTTTCAATCTAAATGTGATTTATGTGTTTTCCAGAGATGTCAGATCGTTTGCTAATTTGCTCAAGTCTTCCCTGGGCTCCGGTATCCTGGCCATGCCCGCTGCCTTCAAAAATGCGGGCACCGTCGTCGGCATCTTCGGGACCATCATCCTCGGCTACATTTGTACACATTGCGTCTTTTTATTGGTACGTAACAAACATACATCCAAAACGCCTACAACGCATTTGCATTTCTTCTGGTCTTTTTTCTCCTTGCGTGATCGTATCAGAAATGATGAGATCCGCAGGAGAACTTAGGTCACAGACATAGCCCAAAGGGTTGCATGCCTCAAGTGGTAATGGGCAGGGCATATAGCGAGGAGAATAGACAGCCAAGGTCCTCGAGCGGAAGTCGCAGCCGTGGCAGGCCTCCCACAAGGTGGACCGACGATCTGGTGAAGGTGGCGGGAATCCATTGGATGCGGGAGGCACAGGACCGATCAATGAGGAGAACATTGGTGGAGGCCTACGGCCAGTAATGGGCGTCTATTAGCTGAAATTATGATGATGGTGATGACCTTTTTTTGTTTTGACGCTGCGGAATGCTGACTTAGCATTGCGAAACCATTCCAGCGAACCCGCTGGAGGCATGCCGACTACCGAGAGACGCTAACTCATCGCCAAAGTAATCATCGACTACCGCTTGAAGAACCGAAGAAAGAATGAGAAGTCCCGTTTACACTGGCTGGTCCGATTCCTTCTGGCCTAACGATTGTGATAAAAAACCATTTGAAAACATTGTTTATGTCCCCAGGTGAAAACGTCACAAGATGTTTCAAGAGTATCAAAAGTACCATCTTTGGGATATGCTGAGACTGTTGAAGCTGTATTCGCCACTGGACCACGACCTCTTAGAAAAATCTCTAGAATATCTAGGTAATTGTAATAAATCATTTGTTATTCATAAGATCCTATGTTTTCCTTCTTGAACTCAGTGTTTAAACGTCTATCTATGACCCACTTGGTCTGCTTCACCTATCTTAGGGTAGCGAAGGTCAGTCGTGGCAGATTTCGTATACCATGGCCCACTACTTACTCTCACTGTAGACGATGAGGGAGAGTCCCCGGGGGTTTTAGTCGGGAAATCGGTAAATAGAGTCCGAAATAAGCTTTTCCCCTGTAGGAATACACCAAAAAAAGGGTTGCGAAGGTCAGTGCGGTACTAATTGTTTCAATGTACTTAATACCTTTTTTACAGAATTATTAAATAATAAATCATGATCAAATGTTCCGTATTAGAAACGGGAGTCAGCGCTTGGCGGAAGAATCCTACCTAGGTATTCTTAAATTAAATAGTAACCTAAATATCAAGCGGGCCCTTACAAAGGAGTTGTTGAAAGTATATCGATAGCACAGATATTATAACACCCGACAGTAACATGGGGTTCTTACTCTGTATGTCTGTCTTTCTCCATACGATTCACTTAAAACAAAAGAAACAAGCTTGTCTCGACTTTGATAAGAATGTATGATATTGCTCCATTTCAAATTAAAATAAATACTTACCGATTAATATAAAATACACATGAACGCATCCACTTCTCCTTGACATTGATATAGGAACCTAATTAATAACAGTCAATCAAGAGACCAAATGGATTCAAATCGTCTTGGATGGACAATTTGTATTGGCGTGATTGCCGCGGAGACATGCAGAACTGAGGGACTGCAACGAAACAGAATTCACAATTGAATCTTTATACCTGTCCCTTCACACACGCTGTGTTCTCTTATATTTATTTTAAATGCGACAGGATATTCTCGTTTGTTACGGGTTTTGTTGTAGTCCCTCTGCGTAGGGACTTACAGTCGAAAATCGTAGCAAATAAAAATCATATTCATTCAATGAGTTCATCACGTGAGTAGGCATAAAGGAATAACTGTATGTTACTGACTCAATTTATCATTAATTACCTACATTTTTCTGTCAAGGTCGCAGATATTTATTACACATCAAAACTTGTTTTATTGATAGGTATAATGATCTGATGATCTAGCTCTTGCTACTTTTCCGTTAGCCATATCGAAACACTGCCATAGTAGGTATGAGGCCAAACTGGCATATGGTAAATCATAATGAGAATCTATTTACACCCTCATCTAAGCGTCTAATTCCCGGTTATGTCCAAAGCTGTTGCTTTGGATCCCAGGGTATGCTTAGACCATGATTCAGGATTTAGGGAGTCCTGTAATTACAATGAAGCGACTGCGACTTCGCGACCCTTTTAACAGGTGAACCAGATCAACTGAATCATGGTTACACCTTACAGAAACTATCCGTGCAGGCATTCTCATGAGATTTTCCCTAACCGCCAATTAAATAGTAATACGCTCATAACTATAAGCAGCTGGTCCGCTTGTGACCAAGGCTGCTGTAACGTAGCCGAAACGTCGAGCAAAATATGTGAGTACATAATATTGTGTCACATAATAAATTTCGCGTTAAATCCCGTCTTAATTAATTATAATGCAACGCGAAAATCTAAAAAAAAACAGATCTGAAAAATCAATGCATGCTCGGATTTGAACCACGAACCCTCGCATAGAAGGCGCATTATCCACTGAGCTGCAATCGCTCTATTCTCATGAGATTTTATTTACCATTTGAGTCAATGAGGAACTAACACTATACAATTGTTATGTATGATAATGTAATACTCAGTATTTTACGATTTTCAGGATATTTATAGACTGGGCGATGGCTTTCACCATTCTTGGCGCCTGCGCAGTGTATGTCATTTTACTCGTCGATTCTGTTGTACAGGTATGTTGGAACGATGACAATTTCATTTTAGTAATATGAGTAACATGAGTAGAGTTTGTTCACTTTAATAAAGGGCATAGTACAAATAACTTCATCATCATAATTTCAGCCAATAGATCACTGCTGGACATAGGCCTCCCCCAATGTTCTCCTTCGCCCGCATCCAATGGATTCCCGCGATCTTCACCAGATCGTCGGTCCTCCTTGTGGGGGGCCTGCCACGGCTGCGAGTTCCTGTACGTGGCCTCCACTCGAGGACCTTTCCGCCCCACCGGCCGTCTGTTCTCGCTATGTGCCCTGCCCATTGCCACTTGAGGCATGCAATCCTTTGGGCTATGTCTGTGACCTTATCGGATCTCATCATTTCTGATACGATCACGCAGGGAGACTCCGAGCATAGCCCTCTCCATGGCTCTCTGGGTGACTTTGAGCCTCCTTAATTGGCACATTGTAAGCGGCCACGTTTCGAAATGAGCCACAAATAACTTGCAACATTGAAAAGGAATAATGATAGGAACACGTTTTTCTTACGTCGCTAAATTATAATTGTTCCTCGATTTCGTACTAAGCGCTTTTCCTCTAATTCGTGGCGTGCGCACAGCCAAGAAGTGATTTTCCCAGTGAATACAACCCCAATTTTTTTTGAAATCTAGAGGGAGGTTTAAGAGTTGGCAGCGCACTTGTGACTCCACTCCACAGGTGTCAATGGCCGGCGGCAATCGCTTACCATCAGGTGATCCGTCTGCTCGTCTGCCACCTATGAACCGGAATCGGATCAAAAAAAGACATGTACATAAATAAAAAAAAACTGAGATGATGGATGAGATGAAATATATTTACCTACAAAAGAGTGATGTCTGCTCTGCTACTCATCGTGCGCAGAATGTTGGCGGCGTTACCTCTTTAAATGGCCAACCCACAGCGTTGGCCGAAGTAGAATACTGTCATAAATAAACTACTTTCTTTCTACTTTTCAATTCCAGATTATCGATCGCTTCTACCCGGAAAATGGCATCACGAAAACAATGTACTGTCTGATGTTCCTCGTACCGATCTTGCTGTTCACCCAGATCAAGAATCTCAAGTACTTAGCCCCCTTCTCAGGGTTTGCCAACCTACTTTTGGTACTGACTTTTGTCATCTGTTTGTACTACATTTGTGACGACTTCCCAGACGTTGCCGATCAGCCTATGTCGGTTGATATTGGAAAACTACCACTGTTCATCGGGTAAGCCTATTTTTTTATGTGCAAATCGTTGATTCCCGATGTGCCCCAATTTTTTTTTTATTATACTACTACTTGCACCCCCACTTATTATCCACCACTGGTAGACATCAGGACAATAGATGTCATATCCACAAGTGGGGAACAATAACGCTCCTGAAATCTTCCCTTTAGGCCCTACTGGTGGACACTAAGAAGAAATGAGTCGCTCTGTCCCTCAATGATGGACATCAATACCATTTTTTTTTAATATAACAATCATAAAAACAAATCAAATAGCGGGGATAACAAAACTTTCTTTATGTGATAAGTGACAGACGAGCAGAGGATCGCCTGATGGTAAGCGGTTGCCGCCGCCCATAGACACCCGCGACACCAGTTTTTGGTTTTGATGTCCAACACTCAGGGACAGAGCAGCTCATTTCTTCTCAGTTTCCACCAGTATCAGTAGAAAAGACATGTGTAGTTCCGGCCCTAAATAGTTCCAGGAACTATGTCCGATACTGGACATGTACAGTTCCGATCCGAGGCGCCACGGTAAATATGTTCACAGTTCCTCACATGTCCCACCGCTCCGCAGCTCTACCGGACCGATCGCCGGTAGGGAAACAGCGACGCGCACGAGCGTATATTAATTTTTTTATCGTAAAAAATCTTATATAACATAATGTTTATAATTATACCTAAATTTTTTGGTTGACGGTCCTAAGCCTGTAAAATATGAAGGTAAATAATAATAATAATAATAATTCTCTCAACATCTCATACGTTGACCTGATTCCGTACTATGTAGCTTAAGCACTTGTGTTACAGATATCAGACAACAGAGGAACACAAATATATACTTAAATACATATATTACACCCAGACACTGAACAAACACAAGTGTTCATCGCACGAATGTTTGACCAGGGTGGGGATCGAACCCACGACCTTTGGCGTAAGAGGCAGGGTCACTACCAATTGCGCCATCCGGTCAATCAATAGATTTGTTACATTGCATCACAAGGGAATGATGGGAGATGTTTATACATTGGCGAACTAAGATCAATTATGTCGCGATACCTGAAATGGCGCAAACATATCGGTGGAACAAAACAGTTCCGCGAACATGTTAACGGAACTGTTAACCGTTCCATGTTCAATCCAGTTCCGGACATAATTTGCGCATCTCTACAGTAGAACAACTTGGCTAGGCGCTGCTTTTCGCCGATTTTCTTTAACGCTGTGATATCACTGTCAGACCATATATCATACATAACTGCCAAGCCTGCCCATTCAAGCATATAGCGTGGTTAGGCGATCGCCCAGGTTAATAAATAAATAAATAAATATTTCACAACATCACATACATTGATCTGACTCCGAGATAGGTAGCTCAAGCACCTGTGTTACGGATATCAGGATCAACAGTGGGATTACAAATATATACATATAATACTTTTCTTTTGTAAATACATACTTATAATACATAGATAACTCCCAGACCAATACAAACAGATATGTTCATGCACACAAATGTTTGTACTGTGCGGGGATCGAACCCGCAACCCTTGCACCAGAGGCAGCGTTCACTACCACTGTTCCAAACGGGTCGTCAAAAAAGGGTGTCTGGTGGGTGGATAAAAGAGGCGCCTAAATTGTAATAATACAGGAAAATATAATAATAATTTCTTTATTGATATAAAACATTTAAAAATTATGCTGTGGCACCCCTGGCTTCTTTGATAGGTATGCAAACCTGTGTTACAGAGACTAGTGCTCACTCCAGACCCTGGACATCAATAAACAGTTTTATGTTTAATTGTCTACTAAGTAGGTACTGCAGAATCGCAAAGTTCAGAGAGACGGCAAAATTTCAACCATGCTTACTGAGCGGGGGAGGAGTATAGAAATCTCGCCCTGGGCGCTAGTTAGTATCAAAATCAGCACTGCATGCAGCATGCCTCCGATGAAAAGCTTATTATAATAACTGCGTTCTCCCCTTCATTTCAGTACAGTTATATTCGCGATGGAAGGCATCGGGGTAGTCCTGCCGGTTGAGAACACCATGGCGAAACCGCAGCACTTCCTAGGGTGCCCCGGAGTCCTCAACATCACCATGACAGTGGTGGTTCTGCTGTACATGCTAATGGGGTTCCTGGGATATGTGAAGTATGGGTCGGAGGCGTCGGGCAGCATCACGCTCAACCTACCGACTGATCCTCGTGAAATGTATGTCTTTCTCATCTAAGCGTTTAATACCTAGTTGCATACAAAGCTGTCGTTTCTGAGCCAGGAATACGTATTGAACATACGAGTGATCCTGGATTTGGGAAGTCTGGTAATTTCAATCTACAGCTATCTAACCTTCGCAACTCTTAGATAAGGGATGCAGACGAACTGGTTCACGTTCAGAATCATTATCTCAAATATAAATATAAATATGGAGACTACATTTTGAGAAACTATCGAATAAACGTGTCGAACACCTAAGGCTGCTTTTCCACAGAAGTGGAGCTGCGTGAAGTTGAGCGGAGATTTATAAAAATTGACCAATCACGTTGCTCAAAATACACATGTCATCTATTTTGAGCAATGTGATTGGTAAATTTTTATAAATCTCCTCTCAACTCCGCACAGCTCCACGTCGCTCATCTAACTGATGATTCCGACTAAAAGACAAAATAAAGTTCACAAACTGAAACCCAGCGTGTTTTATTGGTAGTCGGTTTTTAGTTTTCAAACTTTATTTTTATTTAACATATTTTTAGTTATGTAATTAAAATTACATATTTGAAATGTGCTAACACAACAGCTCTTTCATTTGATACCACATACGGTACCGTCAAGCATTTTTTTTCTTTTAGTTTCTTACCCCTACTCAATTTAACGTGGCCTCATAGCTTATCCCAGAAGACAATCAAAACGCTTCTAACGACACTTCATTTGTTCAAATACGATAATTAGTTTAGAAGATATGAGGGAACAGATGAACATTGAACAACCATATATACATACATTCAGGTCAAAATCATAACCCTCCTTTTTGCTTAGCCGTAGTCGGGTAAAAAATGAGCAAAAGTGCCGCAAAGTGATCCTAATAATAAGAATAGTTGAATTGTATCGTTTTTAACACTGCTTATTGTATGTCGAGTAAGTTTGTCACATGACGTCTGGCTTGGACCTAATAGAGTTCTAAAGCCCCCGATTGTGCTTAAAGTAGTATCAGCAAAACACCGGCGTTTTATTGAGTGACTGTGACTTTGACTGACTTCGACTGTTAACTACCCACTTATAAGTTTTTTTTTTAATAATAATAATAATTCTCACAACATCTCATACGTTGACCTGATTCCGTACTAAGTAGCTTAAGCACTTGTGTTACAGATATCAGACAACAGAGGAACACAAATATACTTAAATACATATATTACACCCAGACACTGAACAAACACAAGTGTTCATCGCACGAATGTTTGTCCAGGGTGGGGATCGAACCCACGACCTTTGGCGTAAAAGGCAGGGTCACTACCAATTGCGCCATCCGGTCAGTCTATTCCGGTAGTCTAAGTTACTAGATATTGGAAAGATATCTTCGGGTAGAGCCATATTATAAAAAAAGTAGTAATCGGATGTGTGGTTGTCTGTACATAGGTAATACTAAAATCGTTTGTAATTTATTTCCAGACCCGCGTTGATGGCGAAATGCTTCATCGTGCTGGCCATTTTCTTCACGTATACGCTACAGTTTTACGTGCCCATGGAAATTGTATGGCGCAACACAAAAGAATACGTGTCGCAGAAGTACCACAACCTCGCACAATCTATCATGAGAGCAGTCTTTGCTATTCTCACAGGTAAATAATACCTTCTTCGGTACGTTACTACGAACAAAACCGGCTCAAGGCATGCTAGAGGCTCTTAAGCACTTAGGTACTTTGTGGTGAGCCCACTTCATAAAAATTAGGCGTCTGACTGATATCGAGACGGCAAGACTGGTCTATTTCAGCTATTTCCACAGTGTGTTGTCATATAATACGTTAATAGACTACTATGAATAACAACTCAATATTTGAAAAGAGTAACTAGGTAGGTACTGAATTTCTTGCTGGTGTCGTTTCAGTAAAAATCGACATTCTGAACCAGCGGTACCTATTTTGACATTCATAAGTATTCTGTGTGGATCTAAATTGAATAAAGATTTTTTCATCTTATCTTTATCATATTTTTTCAAAAAAATAATACCTATTATAAAAATAATAAAATATATATGAACTCGATGTTGAGTCCGCGTCACGAAAAAAGTCGCACGTAGAAACACAGCACTAAAATTTTAGATCCCTTTGTATTATAACAAAGCTAAAAATCCATACGATGATAGAAATGGCAATAGACCGTGGGAGAGCCACGCTTTGGCTGAATGGGCCGGCTCGACTGGAGTCACGGCCTCACAGCCTCACAGAAGACTGGCGTGAAGCAGCACTGTGCTGTGTTTAGCTGCGTGAGTGAGGGTACCGGAGGCCAATCCGGCGGCACGAGGGATTTAAAGATTGGCACTTGTGACTCCACTGGTGTCGCGGGTGTCGATCGCTTACCATCAGGTAATCCATCTGCCACATAAAAAAAAGGCATGAAGGGACTTCTTTCGTGCCGAAGACTCCACATTCCTGCATAATATTTTTTGTAAGTAGGTAGGTATGGGTATTTCACATTTTTATCTTAAAAAATAATACATTATACAGTACTTACATACATCAACATAGGTACCTTATCCAGGAACAAACCGAGCCAGCGCGTTTTGTAGTTCCATGGACAAAACACATTTGGTACCTGGCCATTTTACCACAAAAACTAATCAAACGCCATGCATCTCGTAAAAAAAAAAAATTTACGTTAATGTTTCACCTAACTTTAATGCTTCACGTATTTTTCCTATCGTTGCTTTTTTTCTTGGTCTGTGGTCGTTGCAACCAGTACGTGTAAAAGAAGGGCATAATAACTAAACAACAAAAAAAAATCTCATTTCATTTATAACATTTTGTTTTTTCTTCATATACAGTGATAGCAGCTGCCTCGTTACCAAGATTGGAGCAAGTCATCGGCCTCGAGGGGGCCTTCTTCTATTCCTTCCTCGGGCTCATCGCGCCGACCGTCTTGGACCTCGTCTTCCGCTGGGAGAGAGATCTCGGCAAATACAAGTGGATCTTAGTTAAAGACGTGATCCTCATCGTATTCGGATCCTTCGTTCTCGTGTCCGGAGTCACACAAAGTATCCGAGAGATAATCGCAACCAATATCGTAGAAAGGAACTTAACTGTGATAACTAATTTTAATAATAGCCAATAGCATATGATCGAAGCCAACAGCTGACATAACGTTATGATGCCAATAGCTGACAGAGCCTTGAACCTATACGGAAAAGTAAGGAGATTCTAAAACAGTGCCGTGTAGAACATCATTTTGACTAGAGTAAGAGAGCGATGGCCCCTCCGACTACAATACGACCAACTGGTGGTTCGGCGAAGCTTCTCTCGCATTGATATCTAGTCCGCGCCACGAAAAATGTCCCGCGGACAAACAGGGAACTAAAATTTTAGATTCCTTGTGAGTATGAGAATAAAGTTCAAATTTGAATGTTGATGGCGACTCAAGCGCGCTTTTCAGGGGACTTCTTTGGTGGCGCGAATCCGATCTGATCCTTGAGAGTTCAGACACATGTCATCTGACGTAACATGTCAACATACAATCTGTCTTTCCTTAATTGATGTTGAACCAATGTTTTTGACATTAAGGTGATAGTCGATTGTTACAGTTTTGTGTAAGTACTTAATTTACTTACTTAATCCTCCAACCGATTAAGACTACGGCGGCCAATCTCAACGATCAGCCACGTACGCAGGATATATTATAGTGCTCAAACACAAGTGCACTCTCTATTCCCTTACCCTCATATTCCGTTGGGACACTACTGTGACACGACCAGAGAGCGATTGGGCGCAGGACCAACGGCTTAACGTGCTTTCCGAGGCACGGGGGTACAAGACTGCCAACTTCCAGACTCCAGGCTGCCACTAAAAATTTCTTACCGAAAACTTAGGTACAAATTTTTGGCCCGACCCGGGGATCGAACCCGGGACCTCTTGCGCAGCCGTCGCTTTAAAGTGCGACCCACTACCACTGCGCCACCGAGACAGTTTGTGTAAGTAATGTGTGGCTGTTCGTACTACGTTATGTCCTAGTGGCTGGCTTTAGTAAAACTATGGTGATAGTGTAGTGTCACTAATGTAAATACAGACAGTATTAAGGATAAAATATTTTTGTACCTAATTAAAATGACAAATAAAGTGCGAACTATGGTTTGGAAACTGATGTGTTTTAATTGTACCTACCTATTGAATGAGGGGTTTTACGATAAAAAATGTTTTTTTTTATGTGATAGGTGGCAGACGAGCTGACGGATCACCTGATGGTAAGCAATTGCCGCCGCACATGAACACCCGCGACACCAGTGGAGTCACAAGTGCGCTGCCTACCTTTTAACCCCCCTTTCCCTGGAATTGGGCCTCCGGTACCCTCACTCACGCAGCGAAACACAGCACAGTGCTGCTTCACGCTGGTTTTCTGGGAGGCCGTGGTATCACTCCGGTCGAGCCGGCCCATTCATCCCTCCCACGGTTTTAGATGGGGTTTAGATGACACATGGGCATGCATCTTTAAAATGCGCGTACTCGGTCTCCCATGGCAGATCCCTTGGACCTTGAGCAATAATCCTAAAGCAATAAATCCTTGGGAGGGCTCATTTTTTTTAATAACAACACACCACATACCTACATTGATCTGACTCCGTGATAGGTAGCTCAAGCACCTGTGTCACGGATACCAGAATCAACAGTGGGATTACACATATATACAAATAATACTTTTCTTTTGTAAATACATACTTATAATACATAGATAACACCCAGACCAATACAAACAGATATGGTCATGCACACAAATGTTCATACTGTGCGGGGATCGAACCCTCAACTCTTGCACCAGAGGCAGCGTTCACTACCACGGTTCCAAACGGGTCTTCATTGTCCGCGACACGCCACTTTCGACTCAACGACACAACAGGAGCCCAATTCTCGTGCTCGTGATATTTATTTTCATACGATATATATCACTAAAACATCGTTTTTTTTGTATGGCTTTCATGTGATATCCGCCATGTTTTCAAAATATCACGAGTACGAGAATAGGGCTACTAATGTTATAAATTGTAGCGACCACCGACTACTCGTGGCAGCCACCAACCACATTCTTCTGCACGATATCAAAAAAGTCGTGCTAGATCCACTACCAGTGGAGAGTGACCAATAGACCTTGGAATAAAAGTTGTAAATTTGTATCTAGATACAGTGTGATTAATCCTGATTAATTTGTTTTAGCCACAGACCAATAAGAGAAAAAGTGTTTTTGGCGATGGCACACATCGAGACAAATGCAATTTGTTTATAATATCCTCCAACCGATTACGGCTACGGCGGCCAATCTCAACGATCAGCCACTTACGCAGGATATATTATAGTGCTCAAGTGTGTGCGCAAACACAAGTGCACTCTCTTTTCCCTTACCCTCATATTCCGATGGGACAATACTGTGACACGACCAGAGAGGTATTGGGCGCAGGACCAACGGCTTAACGTGCTTTCCGAGGCACGGGGGTACAAGACCGCCAAGTTCCAGACTCCGGGCTGCCACTAAGAATTTCTTACCGAAAACTTAGGTACAAATTTTTGGCCCGACCCGGGGATTGAACCCGGGACCTCTTGCACAACCGTCGCTTTAAAGTGCGACCCACTAACCACTGCGCCATCGAGGCAGTGCTAATTTGTTTATAAAGTAGGTACGGTCAGCATCAAAAGTAGCTTGACACTTTAGTACCATGTCGAAGTAACATTTTTACGAACCCCGTAGAAACTGAATATAATAGGCAGGACAGTTACTTTGACATGGTACTAAAGTGTTAAGCTACTTTTGATGCTGACCGAACCTATGTTTCTCAAGTGTCACCCCAAATGTCACTGTGATTGGCATTTCTCGTGCATTTAGCAGGGCGGCATTATCTCATATCTTCTTCTTAGTTGGTGATTTAACTCAATAGATTAGAACCGATAGAAACTCAGAATCTCTGCAACTCTTTGTAGTTAATTATTACAATTACGTCGGACCAAATTATTTAAAATGATTTTATATCGTCAAAAAGGAAACCTTATTATTGTAAGCGATCAACAATTTAAGTAGAACCTTAAATTCCATTTTAGCATGCTTTTAAGCATGCCAAATGTGAGCATGCTTAACAAACTGTCCACATTTGCTATCAATTTAAGCATGCTTTTAAGCAAAGGTGCTAAAGCACTCCGCCACACTCCCCCTTCCACCCGCACTAACAGGTGGCAAGCTTAAAAATCGACCGGCATACGATTTCTGAGCATGCCCAATTTAGCATGCTTATTAGTAACACGTCCGTCCGCACATGCTACTAAGTAGCACTTGCTCAAAAGTAGCATGCTTTAAGCACGAAAATAAGCTTGTGTAACAGTACCTCATGTAAGTTGTCTCATAGAAGTTCTTCCTGGTATTGATGGATTGGTTTCTAGAAAATTTACTCTGGCTCGTAAAAAGCAGGTAGGTTGAAAATGTGAAGCAATTCTACCTACAGGAGATATATAGAACATAATAATAATATTCATTTATTGAGGATAAGAATCTGTGATTGCGGTTAGATTGACGAGTTTATGTAATCAACCCTTAACTCTATCGTTTAACATAGTATGCAAAGAAAATCGCGTTTATTTCATTTTTTTATAATCACTTGAATCCATCCATTTGAATTTAACTTGCCCTGCCCTGTTAGTCAATACAAAGTGCGGCCACCTGTAGTTACTGCACGTTCTTTAATAATTGAACATTAGCCCGCTTATATCAAATCGCGAACTAAGAATAGTTCCGGAACAAAATTCATGCAAGCCCCTTTTAACATTCCTTGCTGGAACGAGATGACATGACATTTAGTACGGTAAAAACTTTAGATCGTGATTTAGAATAAGGTGGGTAAGGAACATAATCTAGTGCTATGTAGTTCACCGTAATAGCGATGTTTACCAAACTTTTTCACTAAAAGCTCTTGTTATACTGTAGTAATACATTGTAATGTAAATGATTTCATTACCCATACAAAACCCTGAAAACTTATTTAAATATTTCCCGCCCTACCACAGGCTATAATGTTAGCTTGTAATGCTATGCATAACATTATATTATTAAAAATAAATTACAAAGTTTTAACACGTGAAACCATACAAACATATCTTCACAAAACTACTGAATGAGTTTTATAAACTAATTGTTACATTGTAGATAAAATATTATTTTAAAAAAGGCATAATATCAGCTAAGTCTAGAGCACTAAACTTTTAGTTTTTTTTTTCAAACGAGGGAGAGAAAAAGCGCCAAATTTTAAATTTACTAGTCCATAATAATTATTTGCAATAAACAAATAAATCTGAATTTCTTAATCGTAGGCGTGCATTAATAGTAGGTAAAATTAAATATGAGTACTAAAGCAAACAAAACAAAGAACCACCAAAAGTGTTTTAAAATCATTAACTCTCCATTCTATTCCATACGTCCAACGTAAACCAACAACTATCATTTTTTGTAAATTTCCTCCTTCTAGGTGTCTATTTTGAGAACGATTGTCATCTCAAAACAGTGAAGAGAAAGGTTGCAGAATCCCGAGAATAAATGGTTCAGCTGCCAAATATAAACTTATTTTCTGTTCACCTCAGGCAGGTGAACGTTCTGTGAACGTCGAAATCTGGAATTTGTTTTTGTTTTGCGTAATATTGGTGTAAATAGTTAAAAAGTGGGCACACAGTGATTTATTATGTTAAATTATTTTAACAATAAAAAATGACGGTTACTATTAACTCAAAAATTGTAAGTATCTTAACTTTTATCAATACATCTGTTAATAACCTCTCTGTGCGATAAGTATGTATCAGTGCTACTAAGTGATTTTACCTGATAATTTTATAACATATCAACTATTATCGTATTGATAAACAATATTAATACTTTTGAGGAAATGTCTTGTCTTGTGTTAGCTATTGGTGAAGTAACATTTTGCCTATAATGTCTGAGGCTGATTCGAATAACACTTGGGTTTGTGGCAGTCTCATAACGTAATCCGTGTTTTCCTTGTTGTGTCGTCATTGCAATCGTTTTGAGCTGTAACATAATTATTATTATTGTTATGTCGAATTTGTGTGTATAAAATCTGCTTTGTAATAATGAATTATCAAGTTTAGGAGCTTACTTATATAATTTGTGTGTGTGTGGTCATTCAGCTCTCAAGTTTCTTATCGCTGACGGTTGTGTCAACCAGAGACCTTGCAAATAATTCCAAAGGTTAAAAGTACAGTGTTAAGTTAACTGCTAACATGAGTAACTTGCAATTTGCTGTGACTGACTTCCTAGAAAAGGTGCCTGTATGTATTAATTGTGGTATTAGTATTTGTTTCAAATCTAACCAAATACCTACATTTAGAATCTAACCTGTTTTCATAACTGTTCAAAAAATATATTTGACAACTTAACCTATTCTGAATAAATATTAACTTTGTTAGGCTACTCTACTACCAGATAAAAAGTGGATTATTATGATTAATAATGTACTTACAAAAAAAAGAGAAGCTATTTTCTTATATTATTTGCTCGGTGTTTGATATGACTTACATAGTTAAAATATAAATAGTGAAAAGTAACTAAAATTAATAATGATAATGTACATACTACATATTTAAACAAAAAACCATAGTGGAAATATATAAGTACCCTAATAATAAAAATGTCATACTATTTTCAGGTCGTACCATTATTGGTCAGTGTGGGTTCAGCTATAGTTCTTGTAACTGTTGTTGCTAACTGTCTATGGAATAGGAAGAAGACAGTTAAAAAATCTGAGAAACAGAAACTGGTGGCTCTTGTCGACGCCAACGTCAAGTACCCATTACCTCTGATTGAACGAGAAGAGATCAATCATGACACTAGAAGGTTCCGTTTTGGTTTGCCAACACCAGAACATGTATTAGGTGAGTTCTATGCTTGTACAACATACTAATATAGGCTAGATTGACAAGAAAACATTAATTAATTAAACAGCGGAAACAATAGAAAATCAATTGTGTTTGACATTTAAAAGCATTATCGGTCTTATGACTTAATATGAGTGCCCATTTGGATTAGTGGAAGTGAACGCTGCCTCTGGTGCATGGGTTGCGGGGTCGATCCTCGCCCAGTACAAACATTTGTGTGCATAAACATGTCTGTTTGTATTGGTATTGGTGTTTCCTATTTATTATGAGTATGTATTTACAAAAGAAAACTAGTATATGTATATATTTGTAATCGCACTGTTGATTCTGATATCCGTAACACAGGTGCTTGAGCTACCTATCTCGGAGTCAGATCAATGTATGTGATGTTGTGAAATATTTATTTATTCATTACTGATAATTGCCCCATTGAGAGAGTGAAAATATTAATATAGGTTGGTTGATAGCTAAACCAGGGCTGGCTACTGTATAGTAGAATTGTTGTGTGAACATTACTGTTAGTGTTATAGTAATTGAGTAATAATTGATAATGTAGAATGTCGGAAGTATTTTTATTTAAATATCAGTGTATTAATAATTTTGCTACAAATTTAGATTATTAAAAGAAACAAGTTTAACTTTTACTTGGCTTTCTGTACACATACCTACCATCAGTCATAAGTTACTGGCATGTCATCAGAAGAAACAACTGAATTAAACTTTTTGCATCTAGTGATTGTTTTTATTAATAATTCATATAATTTGTTTAATTGAAATTGTGATCTTAACTAAATTCTTGTATAAGTTTGAAGTATGAGGGAGTGGAGAATGAGAGAGTAACTGCTCGCACACCCACGAGTGCGAGTATAGACGCAAATAGTGTGCGAGCGAGAAGTGAATAGATGCGCCGCCATTTCTGATCCCATTCTTTATCCGCACAGGTTGTACTAATAATTTACATTTTATTTTAACCATCAACTACAATACTACTTAATTATTGACTTTACTGTTCTTAACACTAATTATTTTTGTGCCATTAGTTACTTCAATTATTTTTCATTACTTCAAATTACTTTTTATTATTGTTAGGTTTTATACAAAACAGTGTCTTTGACTGATTACACCTTTTACATAAAAGTTAAAACAAAATTCTCATTATACGATTTTAAAGTTAAAGGTAGTTAAATGTTGCGTTCTTAGAATAATTTTATTATTCTAAGGTTGCGTTTAGTCCCGATATATGGGGTTTAGTAAAATTCGCATTATTATACAGGGGGTCCCATGACTATAGGACATGAGGAGAAAGTTTAAATTCATAAGTTAAATAAATTCTTAAAGAAAACATCACTTTATTTTAAAAAGAAAAAAAACTGCATTCTGTTTTTTTGGATTGTATTTGCTCGTATTGAATTGGAATTAAACAGAAAAAAATTGAAAAAAAAGTATCCTATGTTTGTCCCATGACTGTAATAGCTTACAATCAGGCGATCCGTCTGCTCGTCTGCCACCTATCACATAAAAAAACCTCCACCAATTTACAGCGAAATCGGTGCAGCCATCTTTTTTATTATATTATGGCTATACCCAAAAATATCTGGCAAATGTCAAGTAACTTATTGAAAATAAGTAAGTAGTCAACAGTAGACGTCAGTCAAAGTCCAAAGGCACTCAATAAAACACTGCACAAATAAACACCAAATTTGTTCACTAAAAACCATTAGATACTTACTAATTTAAAACTTTTGGGTACTTAATTCATCTTCTGGCCTTTGAAATATCAAATTAATTTTTTTATTTTATAATATATGCAAGGACTCGCGGCAGCGGGCAAATCGCGGCAATAGTCAATAGATTTAAAGGGAAGTTACTTTTAAACTCAAGACAAACACTCGTGGCAGTTACTGCCATATTTCATTCATAATTAATGAATAAAATACTCTTCTGTCTGCCGCGAGTCTTTGCGTGTAGTATAATCATGTTAGCTCTTTTTGTTTTATCTTATCGTTTATCAGGTCATGACTTGTACTAATTACATTAATTAAGGTGTAATTGATTGAGTGCAAATTATATTATATACAATACTGTGGGACAGAATAAATAATACACCACTGGTTTCGGGAATAGTTCTACTTCTTTAATTATAATCGCCCTACGTCTTACGCCTTTCACAGTCGTCGGCCATGCGTCGTCTATCTCACTCTCGCACGTCATTCTATAATTCAAATATCGGTCTCTTACACGTTCCTTACCATGCATCTACCGATCACCAATCCTACAATACTATATATATTTCACAACATCACATACATTGATCTGACTCCAAGATAGGCAGCTTAAGCACCCGTGTTATGGATATCAGAACCAACAGCAAAATTACAAATATATACATTTAATACTTTTATTTTCTAAATACATACTTATAATACATAGAAAACACCCAGACCAATACAAACAGACATGTTCATGCTCACAAATGTTTGTACTGGGCGGGGATCGAAACCGCAACCCATGCACCAGAGGCAGCGTTCACTACCACTGATCCAAACGGGCCGTCATATTAAGTCATAAGACCGATATCGCTTTTAAATGCCAAACACAATTGATTTTCTATTGTGTCTGCTGTCTGGGCTTGTCCACCTAAGGGTGGTATAACTCGAAGAAACCATACCTACAAATTGAATTGTAACTGTTACAATTCCTACCAACCGTTCAGAGGTTATTTCAGAGGACTACATTCAGGTAATCAAGTGAATAAATAGGCTAAAAAACGCCCGGGCCTTGGTCTCATATTATTATGCATAAAAGCTATCGATATGATTGAAATTTCAGCGAATTACCATGCCATTTTTTATGCAATTGGTGGCAGACGAGCAGACGGTTTACCTGATAATAAGCGATTGCCGCCGTCCATGGACAACCGCATCACCAGTAGACAATTGCGCTGCCATCCTTAAAACTCCCCTTTTCCCCGGATTTGGCCACCGGTACCCACACTCACACAGTACAAATGCATTGCAGTTTACGTGGACAACCTGGGTATTATTATAAACTACTATCAATTTACAGGTCTACCTATTGGACAGCACATTCATTTATCGTACAAGGTTGAAGATGATCTGGTCATCCGAGCATATACTCCAGTATCAAGCGATGAGGAGAAAGGATATGTTGATTTGGTTATTAAGGTAGATATACATTTTTGTATGTCAACATCATTTCAGCCAATAGACGTCCACTGCTGGACATAGGCCTCCCTCAATGATCCCCACACAGATCGGTACTGTGCCGCCCGCATCCAATGGATTCCCGCAACCTTCACTAGATCGTCAGTCCACCTTGTGGTGTTGCATATGTACCTAGATTTTTTAAAAATCAGGAAGATTTTAGCGTCCCTACCTATTGGTTTCACACACGACTATTTACATCCATACAAACTTACACAACGCTTAAAATATGAATGAATCAATGATAAAGAAGAACTCCTCAATAGTGCGAGCGAGAAAAAATGTTTTTGATTTAATCTAAAGCCAAAAAAAGTAACCGTTTACCATTCGTCTATTTCATGGCTCACTTATATCCAATAATTTTCGTATATGTAAATGAATTTGTCATCACATAATCCTTACTTCCTTACTCCTTACTAATATTATAAAGGCGAAAGTTTGTTTGGATGGATGTTTGTTCCTCTTTCACGCAAAAACTACTAAACGGATTTTAATGAAACTTTACAGTAATGTAGCTTATAGATCAGAATATACATACATACAATACAATACATAGGCTATAATTTATAAAGATATTGTGTGAACGCAGACGAAGTCGCGGGCAAAAGCTAGTCAAAAATAAATCTGTGGCTTACAATTAAACACGTGTCGAATCCAAACAAAAGAGACGACCAGTAGAACGACGTCGTCGTCCGTCGTGTATTGCATTGTATTGTAGGGCTTCAGGGACGCATATCATGTAAAAACTACAAATTCACCCATTAAGGCGTGAAATGTCTCTTCGGGAGATCCAAATTTGAATGATCCCGATAATAAAACGTAGCAGCGAAATGCAAACTATTTAATTTTAAAGTATTTCTTTTTACGCAGGTTTACTTCAAAAATGTTCATCCCAAATTCCCTGATGGTGGTAAAATGTCACAACACTTGAACGACATGAAATTGGGCGACACAATCGACGTCCGTGGACCCTCCGGCAGGCTGCAGTATGTTGATCCTGGGACTTTTCTCATTAAGAAGTTGAGAAAAGATCCACCGGCTCGAGTGGTTGCCAAGCGACTGAACATGATTGCAGGTAGGTGAATTTATAAGAATAAAATTTATAAAAAATATTTTCACTTGCAATAGTTACGGGTTCTATATTTTCAGAGGAAACGTCGAAACTATTACCTACTTACTTCCTCTTTGGCGACGACGAAATGAACGTCCAATTCCTACAATTTAACTAGGATATGATTTGGATTACCAAACCAAATTAGAAATCTACATATTATAAATAAATGATACGATACTAAAATTGTACAGCAGTAGCAGAAAGATTTAGCATATACCTAATAGTAAATAGGTGCGTGGGTTTTACTAGTGACTCCCTATTTTTTTTTCTTGTCTCGATATTCAATAGGTAGGTATTAAGTACTTGCCTGCCTCGGTGGCGCAATGGTTAGCGGGTCGCATTTTAAAGCGACGGTTGCGCTTGGGGTCCCGGGTTCGATCCCCGGGTCGGGCCAAAATTTGTACCTGAGTTTTTCTGTTAAGAAATTCTCAGTGTTAGCCCGGAGTCTGGAAGTTGGTGGTCTTTTACCCCCGTACCTCGGAAAGCACGTTAAGCCGTTGGTCTTGCGCCTAATCCCTCTTCGGTCGTGTCACACTAGTGTCACATCGAAATAAGAGGGTACGGGAATCGAGAGTGCACTTGTGTCTGCGCAAATACTTGTGCACTATAATATGTCCTGCGTCGATGGCTGATCGCTAAGATTGGCCGCCATCGGTTTGGAGGACATTATTATTATTATTAGGTACTTACGAGTTACTTATTAATACCTATCCTGTTATTCAAAGCCAATATGAATCATAGAAATCGTCTACCTGTTCTAGATATATAGTTTGACTGACCGGATGGCGCAATTGGTAGTGACCCTGCCTCTTCGTGCCCTTCGAACCCGTGGGTTCGATCCCCACCCTGGACAAACATTCGTGCGATGAACACTTGTGTTTGTTCGGTGTCTGGGTGTAATATATGTATTTATATATTTGTTGTAAGTATATATTTGTGTTCCTCTGTTGTCTGATATCTGTGACACAAGTGCTTAAGCTACTTAGTACGGAATCAGGTCAACGTATGAGATGTTGTGAGAATAGTGGCGTAAGTAACTAAAACTCCTTTTTTTTTATAAAATTATGATGATACATTTATTGTCTACATTGTACGATCTTATCATCACGTAAACACTAGACTATGTGTTATCTTGAAATACAAACATGTGGCTGTGTCACGAATCAGAAGTTGTAGGCACATAACTGCTGTTCAAACCTTTTTTTTTTTGCTGTTCAAACCTGGCGAAAGCATAACTCGCAAACTGCCACCCTAATATTCTTCAAACAATATTGAAAATATACTTTTTATAGATAATTTAAAGAGTTTAGAGTTTGTCAATGCTTAATGCTTGAGTGATACCACGGCCTCACAGAAAACCGGCGTGAAGCAGCATTGTGCTGTGTTTCGCTGCGTGAGTGAGGGTACCGGAGGCCCAATCCGGGGTAAGGGGAGTTAAAGGTCGGCAGCGCTCTTGCGACTCCACTGGCGTCCCGAGTGTCCATGGGCGGCGGCAGTCACTTACCATTAGGTGAACCGTCTGCTCGTCTGCCCCCTATCATATAAAAAAAACTTTTTATAGATAATTTTAGAGTTTGTCAACGCTTAAACTTTATACGTCCATTGTTGAGAGCTTACTGGATCATTTACCTATTATTAAATAACATTGCGTGTGGGCTCAGTAACTTTCTACTATCAAATATATTTATTAAATCAGACTATAAACAAATAATTCAGTCATTGTCAACGATTAAATTGAGGGAATCGACAGGGATTGATAAAATTCCAGACTGGGAATCGAACCTATAACCCTTGAAGCTTGAGGTAGTAGCACCCATTACCAAATGCGCCAATCGGGCAAGTCAAGAAGCTATTTTAATAAAAAAAAATGAAAAATGAAAATATTTATTCTGTTCAGATACACATGTACATTACTGCTGTATTACATTTGGTAAATTCAAAAACTACAGATTCATAAAGGCAGTTATCCTGGACTCCACACTAGGATTCCCTGTGTCGTGGAGGCCAGTCTTCCCATATAAATTATTGCCATATTATATTTTGTGTTATGGTGCATGTAAATGTATTGTATATCTTTGTTTGTAGTGTATTTATTTATTATTTTGTTTAATTTTAGTATTATATTGCTTATGATGATAACGAATAGATAGATATTCTTTATTGCACAGAAACATGATACAGTACACACAACGAAAACAGACAGTACAACAAGGCGGTATTATCGCTTGTAGTATACACCTATGTACCTGCTTCTTGATAAATTTTTAATATAAGTATTTATTATAATTATTATAAGTATACTCATCTAATATGATAATAATGTTATTGGCCTGTATATAGATAGAACAAGTTGGGACTTAATCGCGTCTTTCGTTAGTAAAAACGTGTATTTTAGAAAAAAAAATAGCAACAAGTTTCGAAATTATTACGTACGCATGTGACCTCGGTTTCAAACTGACCACTCTAATAGTCAAATGATACTTGTCAAATCAGAACGTATGATAACGACAGCGGCTTTACAAAAATAATTCCATATTATGTTGTTGTTTGCCACAAACAGGAAGCAACCGGCATCACCATGCTTGACAAATCTCACAGTCGCACTTAGGCTAACTTACCTGCTTATAGATACTAGATAGGTCATTAACTTACTTTTAGTCTTTATGGGTACGTATTAAAATAAGTGTCAATATTTAAGTAAACAATGCACTTATTTATTTATTTATTCTTTATTGCACAAAGTAAAAAAAGTACAATTGGCGGACTTAATGCCTTACAGCATTCTCTACCAGCTAACCATTGGGCGAGAAAAGCAGAAAATTTGTGGCGGCAAAATATGATATATATATATATATATATATAATATATATATATATATATATATATATATGGTATTATAAGTAATAATCTGAAGACTTTAAACATACATACTTACACATTATCAAATACATAAAAATAATTATTAGCATCACGGAAAGCAGATTTTTTTTTATTATAATCAATTTATCAACATTATAAGCCGACTTTAAAAAATAAAAAAGGAAATTCTCAATTCGACATGTATATATTTTTATTAAGTCACTTGAGTGATTGAACTAGCTTGAAACTAGGCGAAGGAAATGCTCTCGTACTGACCGCTTGAAAGAGAATTTGCTGGGAGCCTTTTTAATTTCATTAGGCAGCGAGTTCCAGAGCCTGATAGCAGACAGAGTATAAGAGTTAGAGACACTAGCAGACTTGTGGAGAGGTGTGCAGACTTGTGGAGAGGTGTGTATAGCTTAAGCATGCTACTTGGACGGAGATGTCGCACTTAAAATTTTTTCGACAGTCTTCTGGTGGGACTCGAACCCACGATCTTTTGCTAACCGGGTAACTGCTTTACCGACTAAGCTACCGGAGGCCATGGTATGACGACGAATTTTGACATTGCTTTTTGCTTTGCCGTGAGCCAATGACTATTTACTTACTTAAGAATAAATACCCTAATAATTCGTGTCAATATTTTTACTTAAAATCTCTGATTGCGGCCGTTACTTTTATTCCGGATAGGCGTTTGCCAAACACTAGATAACACAAATAACACCCACACGTGGGTGAGCTTGTTCTTTGCCGGTCTATTTACCACGCGTGCGGACGCGCACTTATATCTTATACTTCATCATTACCTGTGATCATTACAATCATTAACTTATGAGTCTGCTATGCACAAAATATTTATTGATAGTTGTATGTAAGATAAGATAATAAACAATTTATTGGCTACAATTATACATAGAACAAAACAGAAAAAAGGTAGACAGACAAAAAGTTGCGGGCAACAAGGCTCAGCCTCAGCATATATGCTGCAACGCTGGTTTTTAGGCTAGACCTTGGGTAACGCCTATATATTTATTGTACTCATATTCATACCTTTACTTATGACAGGTGGCACTGGCATCACGCCCATGCTCCAACTAGTTCGCCACATCTGCAGGGATGCCAACGACAACACTGAGATGCGCCTCATCTTCGCCAATCAGACTGAACAGGACATTCTGCTGAGGAATGAGCTCGAGATTTTCCAGAAGGAGCACCCAGCACAATTCAAACTGTGGTACACTGTCGACAGATCGAGTGAAGGTATGTTTAGACCTTTTGTAGTCCGTTCATTAAAGTAGTCTCTAGGTATTATAGTTACTACGCTGGCTCAGCGATCCAAATTGGGTCTTGGTCTCCGATTTCAAAGTTCGCCAATTCCGTCCAATGAGGTCCTTGCCGACTATCATAGGGGAGTTAAGATAATCCCGATTACGCTGACTGGAACACGTGAAGTGAATGGGTGAGGATATTATGCTGAAACCCGATGTCCCACGTAGTTAATCCCCTTAATTGTGCATGTTATTGGATTATAATCATAACCTTAGAATATGCATACATATGCTCATGTACGACCGGTGAAGGTCAAGAGCTTTTACCATCCCTCTATTTATATTATTCTGTGCCTTTTTTTATAGAAAGGCCAATCAGGATGACCTCACTCCGCCTGATGGTAAGCGGCCGTGAAATCTAAATATTAGGCTGACAGGCACAAAAGAACTAACAAAGTACCCATTGTGTCTGCCATCCTTACCCTAATGGTCTACTGAGATGCCGTTTCACGCCCCGCCTAAAAGACCCCGGATTGTATGATCTGGGATGAACTGGGAGGGCATTCCATGTCTTGATGGCTCGGGGCAGGAACGAGGATTTTCATTCCCCGGTGGAAAATGCCGCCTGCCCGATGTGCAATGAGCAGACATTGGCGCTGGTAGTCTGCTCCGCCTTATGCACACCCGACCACTGGGAGACGGCCGGGTAGTGTTGGGTTCTCCCTTGGGGAGCTCCCATGGGCCTACCCACTAAAAACCACTGGAGCTTTTCCTGCTACATCCATGTGGGATAGGCTGCGATGACTGGTACGAAACCATGTTCTCGGCCCACCCTCGAAGGATGAGAGGCTCGCCACAACGGCCTCTCAACAGATGAGCCTCGATAAGATTGTACAAGTTTCACGTTCTACCATGGCTGTGTTATGCTACCACATGCTAATTAAAGTATTGCCATATGCTGATTAAAGTCACACTTCATATTTTGTGTCATCTGATCTTAGCGAGTAATTCCTAGTTGCGTCCAAAGTTATTGCTCTGGAGTCCGGGGTACGCTTGGACCATGATTCTTGATTTGAAGAGCCTGATAATTACAATGAAGCGACTGCCGTCTGACCTTCGCAAACCTTTAACAGGGGAACTAGACCAACTGAATTATGGTTACACGTTTCAAAAACTATCCGAAACGTGCAGGCTTCACGATGTTTTCCCTCACCGCCGAGCTAATAGTAGAAATACGCACATAGGTTTTAAAAATCCAGAAGTGGATGCTCGGATTCGAACCCGGTCCCCCGTATGGAAGGCGGCGCGTTCTGAACCACTGAGCTATCATCGCTCGCACATTTAATATTTTTATTTTATATAAATGATAATTGATTAGCTATTGTGTTAGCTATGTACCAAAGTACTTTGAAATTGCGAATAATATATATATTTTTTTATTTATCGTTAGAATTTAAAGAAAAATATTGGAATTATAAACTTCCTTACTAATTTTTTTCTGCATTATTTGTAACAGCCAGATACAGTCATGGTGGTCTCAATTAAATATGTTTAGATCTTAGATTAATGGTAGAGTTCACCGACTTTTAAAACTTCTGGTTAGCATTGAAACAACCGATTTGACAATATTCCATACAATAACGTCAAGTAAGCTGTCAAACTTTGTTAAATGGCTGTTTTAAAAGATTGATAACTCCGCTCTTTATAAAAATATTTTAATTCAATCTATGGTTTTGTTTATAATTTTTCAAACCGAGAATATTAATTGTTCTAGGCTGGCAATACAGCACCGGTTTTATCAACGAGGACATGATCCGCGATCACCTCTTCTCACCCGGCGCTGACGTCATCACGCTCATGTGCGGGCCCCCGCCCATGATCAACTTCGCCTGCAACCCCGCCCTGGACAAGCTGGGCTATCAGCAAGATCTAAGATTCGCCTACTAGACGCACATGCCATATTCACCGATAAAGTCGAGTCAGCTTTAGGGAGCGTTCAAGTATTACGTAACGCAATTTTTAAAGATTTTTTGACCTCCCCTCCCCTTCTGTAACGCACCGTAACGTTTTTCTGTCCCCCCCCCCCCCCCCCTCTAAACGTCACGTAACACTCGATAGTTCAGAACAAATGAAGACCAGACTATTATAATCGAGGTATTCCCCGTAAAACGTAAACGAAAAGGGTTGCTAATTTGGGAGTTTTAATTCCCTATTTTTTTTATTCAAAGAAAGAAACAATGTTACGTAATACGTGTAGTGAGAAAAACCCCCTCCCGCCCCTGTACCCATCGTAACGTTTTACAAGACCCCCCCTCCCCCCAAATTACGTTACGTAATACTTGAACGCTCCCTTAGTTAGTATAGTGTCAAGTGACGGTAATAACAGGTAACCAAGAATTTACTTCAAAGAGGTGTAGGGTTTCAGGTCCGTTCAAAATGCAAATATTATTTAAGCGTATGCTAAAAGTTAAAACTGACGCAGCGGTAGAGCGTGTAATTTTGGCCTTTACATTTGATGTTTACTTATTTTCTTTTAAATATTTATTAAATAGTTCACCCGAACAAAAATGTGGATGACACCAAAAACTTCGGACTTGGGCGTCTAGAACGGCCACTCGCGAAACGCTCAGGGTTACCATTACTAAATTTAACGTACGCACTTAGAAGAAAAAATGTGGGTCGAATTAAGTTGTCACAAATTCCCGTTTACTATAGCGACATAGTGTGAATTCGTGCCTATTACCACTGGCCCCTCTGGTCTATCCCGGGAATAGTTTTCTATAGTCAAGATTGAGTAGGTACTATTATTTATAAATTCTATTGAAAGTTGTTTTTATTTATCATTCTATCTCATTTGCATTTACATGATATACGTCAGTGTAATCGTCAGTTTTTCAGTGTAAAAGACATCAATTTTAATAAAAGTTCTGCATTTAATGAAATTAATTCCATTGAGATGGTTCGAATTATATCTTTCTCACTGTGTCTATATGCTGCACTGCATACATACACCCTTATTTTTAATTAATACTTCAAGGGTAGTTCATATGCTTGAATATGACATATTTCTCCAAGAAACTTATTTTAAGGTGAAATAAAAAAATGTCTTCTCGTAACCTACCAAAGGTATCAGCTGATCGGTGCGATTAAAAAATAAGGGTTTATAAGATTGTGCATATAGGAAATACAGACTCACGAAGGTAGTATTTTAGTACCATACGTTTGCACTGGTCTTATGTCCTAAAATATTTTTGATACATGTTATTATAACTTATAAATAAATATTTGAAACTTAGCCGATTATTTTTGAAATCACAGCTATTTATTTATAAGCCGTAACCTCTCAAAGCTATTAAATGATTACATTCATTTCATATTATATATGTTGAGGAGAATGTTTAGATGTAGAATATGGAAGATTTTATTGTTATTGTTAGTACATAACACATTTTATACAAAATAGATAGAATAATTTAAAGTTTGAGTTGTTTTTATTAACGCTTATCTCGATAAATATTCTTCAAAAGACCTATATTATATTAGTCTTATCGCGCAGATACGTACAAAATCTGAATTATTATATGTTCGAACTGTCCCCTTTTCGCTTACAGGGGGACAGATCGGAACTTTTTTGTCCTATCTGTACCCCATGATGGAGTCAAAGCGGGGGGGCTGAGAGGAATAATTCCAAATCGAAGAATACAGGGTGGAAAAAACTTTGGGCCCTGGAGGGAAAGAACGTTAGCACGTTTCACCTTAAGGAAAAATTCCTTAATTTTTTAAAAGAAATGAAAACTCAAATGAATGGGTATGGTTATTTTAATATTTCACTTATCGATGCAGTTACTACCAACACGAAATTTCTCCAAGAAACCTCAGGTCTTATACACTCGAATATGACGTGTAAGATATCCAGGAGCCCAATTCTCGTGCTCTCGTGACATTTATTATCATACGATATACAGGGTGTAAGGAAAAGGGTATAACATACAGAAAACTGTAAATAGGGCTTGCCTTGGGAGTACTTGGAAAAATAGTAAAAAAAATTAATCTGTTTCGGAGAAATTTGCGCAGTAAAGTTTTTATGTAAATTGCTTGTACACAACCCTAAAACAGCTGATTTTATTCATAAACTTACTCGAGGCCATTCACCTCATCGACAAGGGAACACATAAACTCGTTATGTAGGAACAGAAGGGACATATTACTTCTGAGAGATACGTCTGTCAACCAACACGAGTGTTTAATTCATGAAACGTTTAGTAAAGGAAGTTCATGGCCTGGTTTTGTTACTGAGTGTTACTTACCTACTATCATCTGATAAAATTGGTTTTAGTAAATGTTTTTTACATTATGATGGCTCACATGATGGTTAATGACTACCGCCGCCCATGGATATGTGCTACACACACAGATTTTAGTAATTAAACAGTGTGTTAAATTTATTACGAACGCTTGTCCGATCGACTGCCGCCATTCTTGTTTTTCTAATTGTGACGAATTTAAGACATTTACTAAAAGAAAAAATGTCTTCGTAATGTATGTACTATATAAAATGATTTACTTTTGTGATTTTTGAGACTAATTTTGTAATTTTTTTCATGTCAAACATTCATCATACTCGTAATAATTGTTAAAAGTGGATACTGTCAAATTAGCTATACGTGCAGAGCTAACATACCTACACAAAATTGATCTAAAAATATTAAAATGACTTCTTTGAGCATAATGCGATGGGATTTTTTTATTTAAATGCTACTCGTTTTATCAAGTAGGTAAAGAACTAAAGACACAAAAATTAAAAAATCCGCCATTTACACTCGCAAAGTAAGAGAAGCAGCTTTCACTCAACGTAAGTTCATACTAAACACGCGGGCTTTATGACCCTTCTGGTTCTTTAATCTTTAGATTTTTCGTCACATTTACACACACAAAGGCGGGAATTTCTTGCAACCAGTTGAACAGTTGTGAAAAAGTCCCGCCTTTAGCGTGAACTGACGCGGTTTCGCTGCCCATGAACAGATGTCGCTAATCAAAATCAAATTTATTATTTAATAATGGGTTTCGTACATACTTTGTTTGAATAAAATTATTTTGTAACAAGGAAAAATTTAAACCGCATCATTAATCGAAATTATTGACTAACATACATTAGCTACAGATCTACAATATGATTTGAGTTTTTTTTATTGATAAAAGTATATGAAACTAAGAATTTATTTTATGATGCTATTGATATTACATTTTTTATGTGATATGAGACAGAAGAACAGACAGATCACCTGATGGTAAGCGATTGCCGCTACCCATGGACACCCACAACTGGTAGTGTGCTGCCAACCTTTGAATACCCCTTTCACACCTCCTTCACGCAGAGAAACACAGCACTCACGCTGCTTCACTTCGGTTTTACTGTGAAGCCGTGGTAACACTCCGGTCGATCATCTATTCATGCCGAAGCGTGGCTCTCCTTAATTTTGCTGAATTCCCCCAACTTCTTTTTAGAATGTGTATTACTTTTCGAACTTTTTCAGTATTCGAATAAGTTCTTCCACTTGATGTGTGAAATCAAAACAAACAAATCATGGAAACATTGTATTCAATTGTTGGTGAGCAAGTAGTCAAACAAGGACTCACCTCTTGCGTTCGTGTTGGAGCTGCCCCATGATGTGTGGTGGGAGTTGCAGTCAGTACCCACCGGCACTGGCAATGTGGAATACATGATTCCACTACCGGCGTCACCTTGTTCACCGGATCCTGGTCCTCTCCGGGTAGGTACATGGAGCTGACTATGAATGTCTCTCCACCTTTCCCCCCGGGTAGGTCTATATACGCTGCAACAGCATCATCTGTACACAGAGAAGGGATCGGGAGGTAATTTATGCCTCTCCTGAAGAGCATGCATGCTCTTGGCCTCACTCCGCAGGTGTTACATTAATATCTTTTTTTTTTTTACTGTAGATAGGTAAGCGTTTGACCATATTTCACCTGATGGTAAGTGATAATATGGTCTAAGATGTAGCACGATTACGATCTTACCTGCCGAGTTTAGCCCCATTACTGTGGTTTTATTCACCCACGGTTCTTGGATCAAGGCGATGTCCAGGTCCCCAGAGAGGAATCTTTGGCAAAGAGCAGCTGAGGCTGCCTGGATAACTACTACGGATTGGGATTATCAATACTGTAAGGTAGGAGGAAGTTCAAAGTTTTTTATCGCTTAGGTTTCGTACTGCGCATACGCGGTCGTCGCCAGATTGTCCCATAAAGAGTACCAGGGATTTTAGTGGGAGGAGTCATTTCATTGATAATCAGGGTTGTCAATTTGTGTTTTGTGAAAAAATAACTTCTTCCACTTTTGTATGGAAGGATCGGAAATTATAAGTTTCACAAATTCCAGTTTTTGACACTGGCGTAGCGTTTACGTACACGCACCTTTCGGTATGTTATACCCTGTATATCACTATAACAGTTTTTTGTGGTTTTCAGGTGATGTCTGCCAGGTTTTTTCATATCGAAATCCCGAGAATTGAGTTCCAGGTCAAATATCGTCCAAAATGTTTTTTTGTGTAATAGTTAGCTTAAACGATTGTTTTAAAAAAATATTACACCGATCAGATAACGGACCCTAAGTAAAACGTGCTAACTTAAGTTAGCACGTTTTACCTACTTTAAATCCTTAAGGATTTAAGGTAGTCTCCCTCCAGGGCTGAATATTTTTTTCGATTCTGTATTTGTTAAGGAAACGATTGTCATGCATGATCCGCAGATATAAGTAATTATCTGATAAATGTAGGTATAGGTAGGTACCTACTCGTACATTCCAATTACCTACGTCACAGATATTTTAATACTAGTCCTACGTAAACTTATGATCCTATGTGATATCGCCAACGATAAAATATAATTCAATAGCATGTACGTACATAAACATGTGCCCTTGTCGTTGAAAGCCCGAAGACCTCCGGTTTACATTTCCATCGATTAAGCGTCACTATAGCTACTTGTTATTGATAACAAAAATACCTGCTTCCTATACATGGTATACACTTAACAACTTGTTCCACCAATCTTTATGAATAACATTTTTGTTCTATGACTTTTGGACAAACAAATATCCTCATGCGAAGTCCGTCATGTGACTTGGTCAGTTTGTATGGGGAGTCGAAATATTTTTCGATGAATTTCAAATGGTTGGTAGAGAACGCCGTTAAACGGATGGAAATGTACACAGTTACACACTGTATCTACATAATAATTACGTATTAAGTATTTTTTGTAGAGTCCGTACCCAAAGAGGGAAAACTGGACACTATTACTCAAGCTTCACGATGATGTCGGTCCGTCTGTAGAGACAGAGATTGGAGAGATCCAATGAACCGAATAAAAAATAACCCCTACAACATACAAACTACTGAACATGTCTGTATTGGTTTGGGTGTTTCTATGTATTATACGTATATATTTAAAAAAGGAATGTATTAATGTGTATACTTGTAATCCCACTGTTGATTCTGATATCCGTAACACAGGTGCTTGAGCTACCTATCTCGGAATCAGATGTGATGTTGTGAAATATTTATTTATTTACTATTTTTTGCTTATTGCTACGTATTGATAACGGAAACACGTAGAGTTTTTTTTTTTAAATGATTTCTTACATTACTTAAAAAATTATATTACTTAGATCAAAATAAAATTACTTACATACAACACTTCCATATAAAAAGGTTCTTAAAATAATACCTATAGTGTCTAACATTGTATGTATAGAGAAAGAAAATAATATTAAAATTAGTACTATACTTTGACCGTGGGAGACGCCACGCTTCGGCATGAATGGGCCGGCTCGACTGGAGTGATACCACAGCCTCACAGAAAACCGGCGTGAAACAGCATTCTGCTGTGTTTCGCTGCGTGAGTGAGGGTACCGGAGGCCCAATCTAGAGGAAAGGGGGGTTTAAAGGTTGGCAGCGCACTTGTGACTCCTCTGGTGGTGCGGGATCCACGGGCGGCGGAAATCGCTTACCATTAGGCGATCCATCTGCTTGTCTGCCACCTATCACTTAAAAAAATACGCTATTTCAAAATAAAAAGATGTATGTACCTACTCATTGCAGGTACTATGGTCAACATACTGATGCAAAGTCAAAAACGTACCCTTGTTCTGGGTTGTAGTTGGGATAATGACCCCATGACAATATTTTGAAAATGCAAGGCAGAAACACGTAGCACAACCACTTATTCTGTGTTACGCCGCGCCGGGTTTGCTATTGACAAAGTTTTTGGATGCCATTTTTAAGGTTCCGTACCCAAAGGGTAATTTCAACGCTAGTATCGTATCTATGTAGATACGGAACCCTTCGTGCGCGAGTACAACTCACATTTATTAAATTACTTATCTATAATCAAGCTACATTTGACGTTTCTAAATTTTAGCTTCATAGAGAGGTGACCTTCTAAAAATTTCGAATAAAGTTAAATAGTGCGTTTTTGACATAGAAAGATTGATAAATTCAATGACCGTTGTTGCAAGGTTACGTTGTCGAATTTTGTTGAAGTGTCTAATGTGGCCTTTTATTTTGGCCCTACTATGTAGTAGATATTTACCTACAACCTGTGCGGATAAAGAATGGGATCAGAAATGGCGGCGCATCTATTCACTTTTAGCTCGCACACCCACGAGTGCGAGAATAGACGCAAATAGTGTGCGAGCGAGAAGTGAATAGATGCGCCGCCATTTCTAATCATTGTCATGTTGTAGTCATCAATATTTTAAATAATTTAAGTATATTATTGGTCTCCTGATATTGGTTTTTACGAATTTAAAACATTATCAGGGTTTTCCCATGTGAAAAATTCATTAAGGTAGTCACCTTAATGGATTTTTCATTAAGGTGACGACCATGCACGCACACCCTACCCGTCACCTTAAAAATAGCGTTATCACAGTAAATAATAGTACGAGTATCGGTAGTACAGGGCGTTGCAAGACTATGGAATATAAAGGAAAAGTATACCTTTTAGCATTTATGCTTTAGGCTCAACCTTTTAAGTAGTGCTCGGATTAAGGTGCCGGGTAGGGTACACTAGCGACGCCAACCGATTTAAATTTTGAGCTACTAAAACGGATCCGAGAACTAAAACTGAGACACTCTAAACGCTTGAATGGGAGACTTGCCGTACTAAGTTTGATGATAACTTCGTCGAATATGATAGTCTGTGTTGGGTGGATAGCGATTATATACGTGGTGATGGCCCGTCGATTTTGCATCGCTTTGATTGTTACAATGTTTTTTGCAGTTTCTAACTGTAATGAAATGACGTTAGTATTCCATATGATACTTTTCCTCATTATTCGAATTTCGTACGTGAATAACGCACTTAGAAAACAATTCTCTAGCCATTCTGCGTTTGTTACAAACTGCCCTTTTTGGACGGGGAGAGTGAATAAAAATTCCTCAGTTAGCGGACTTCAAGAGTTGGTATATGGAGTTCACAGCATAATAGAAGCGCTTGGTGATGTTGCTACTCTTTATCAATTTCCGGTATGTACATAGACATTTATATTTTTTTAATTACTGAATGAGATGGCAAGCTCCACGCCTTTCTACGTCCAACCTGAGGGCTGGGAACATCGTTTTGAATTAAGGTGACGGGTAGGGCACACTAGCGTCGCGACGCCAATCGATTTAAATTTTTAGCTACTAAATCGGATCTATTTTAAACAATTTCGGGGTTACAACCTCTCGGCAAACATTTATACTATTTATTAAATAACTATGCACAAATGTTGGGTCAGATTTTGTACGCGAAAAATTGAGTACCGCCTAAAGCGGCCACTTTTAGCGTGAAACAATTTTTCGCGTACAAATGTTGGGTCCGCATTTGTGCATGGTTATCTAATAAATAGTATAAGTGTTTGCCGAGAGGTTGTAAACTCTGAAATTGTTTAAAATGGATCCGTTTTAGTAGCTCAAAATTTAAATCGGTTGGCGTCGCTAGTGTACCCTACCCGGCACCTTAAAAATAGCGTTATCACAGTAAATAATAGTACGAGTATCGGTAGTACAGGGCGTTGCAAGACTATGGAATATAAAGGAAAAGTATACCTTTTAGCATTTATGCTTTAGGCTCAACCTTTTAAGTAGTGCTCGGATTAAGGTGCCGGGTAGGGTACACTAGCGACGCCAACCGATTTAAATTTTGAGCTACTAAAACGGATCCATTTTAAACAATTTCAGAGTTTACAACCTCTCGGCAAACACTTATACTATTTATTAGATAACCATGCACAAATGCGGACCCAACATTTGTACGCGAAAAATTGTTTCACGCTAAAAGTGGCCGCTTTTGGCGGTACTCAATTTTTCGCGTACAAAATCGGACCCAACATTTGTGCATGGTTATTTAATAAATAGTATAAATGTTTGCCGAGAGGTTGTAACCCCGAAATTGTTTAAAATAGATCCGATTTAGTAGCTAAAAATTTAAATCGATTGGCGTCGCGACGCTAGTGTGCCCTACCCGTCACCTTAAGAAGATGAATAAAACTTGTTTGCTACCTTTTACAATTTTTGTAATATAACTGTTACTAAAGTGATTTTTCATAATAAACAATAACCCACTTAAAATGAAATTTATTCTTTTTAAAACTCCATATTTTGTCCATATTATATTAATTTGGATTTTTACTATATATTTATCCGAGCCCTACTTAAAAGTATCAGGAGTGAAATTGAAAATAAATGTTTTTATTTCCCTGAGGAACTATTACCGACTATAAACTATTTGAATCACGACAGAAATTCAATTTTAATAGTTCTTACTTAATAAGTTCATTTGAAGATTAGATACATTAATGGGGGGACTAGTGAGACAGAAATATGTGTTCCAAAGGGATAGACGCTCTTTCGGCTGATGTTTTAGACGAAGATTTTATAAAAGTATTCCAGCCGTTGCACTTCATACAAACACTATTGGGTTTCCAGAGAGTATTATAAATTGTACAGTACTGCAGTGTATCTTATGAACGTCCTATGCCTTATAGTCAAACTTACACATTGCCAAAATATGCTGCGTTCAGAGATTATCGAATCCCGGCTCGAAAATGTTTTGATATTGAACGGATTCATCAATACTATAATAGCTTGGAAAAACAACTTCTGTGGTGATAACTTGAACAGTGAAGTGTATGTAAAATTGCAAAGAATTGACCGAGAACTAAAACTGAGACACTCTAAACGCTTGAATGGGAGACTTGCCGTACTAAGTTTGATGATAACTTCGTCGAATATGATAGTCTGTGTTGGGTGGATAGCGATTATATACGTGGTGATGGCCCGTCGATTTTGCATCGCTTTGATTGTTACAATGTTTTTTGCAGTTTCTAACTGTAATGAAATGACGTTAGTATTCCATATGATACTTTTCCTCATTATTCGAATTTCGTACGTGAATAACGCACTTAGAAAACAATTCTCTAGCCATTCTGCGTTTGTTACAAACTGCCCTTTTTGGACGGGGAGAGTGAATAAAAATTCCTCAGTTAGCGGACTTCAAGAGTTGGTATATGGAGTTCACAGCATAATAGAAGCGCTTGGTGATGTTGCTACTCTTTATCAATTTCCGGTATGTACATAGACATTTATATTTTTTTAATTACTGAATGAGATGGCAAGCTCCACGCCTTTCTACGTCCAACCTGAGGGCTGGGAACATCGTTTTGAATTAAGGTGACGGGTAGGACACACTAGCGACGCCAATCGATTTTAATTTTTAGCTACTAAACCAGATCCATTTTAAACAATTTCAGGGTTACAATACTTATACTATTTATTAAATAACCATGCAAAAATGTTGGGTCCAACGCGTACGCGAAAAATTGATTCACGACAAAAGCAGCCACTTTTGGCGTTGTAGCCCCGAAATTGTTTAAAATAGATCCGGTTTAGTAGCTAAAAAGTCACCTTAACAACGCGTTTTCTAGTTCCATAGGAAGAAATGACTTGCCTAGCCTAACTGCTCGTAATTTTATAAGTCACTAGTTGCCGACCGCCCTTACTTCGTTTCGGGAGATTAGTTCCACTTTATAACAATAGATGACGCTAGGTGTCGATTACATCGCGCAAGCGTTTCGTGTTTGCGTAGCGTTGCTGTTGTCAATAGGATTAACTAACCTCTATAAATAATCAAGATATAGATAGGATGAAATTTGAACTTTTTTTTATTTTTATACATAATGCATGACCATTATTCATTGTAACAGATATTCGCTTTCGTCTGTCAGCAAATGCTGTGTAACCTAACTGTAATAGAAAGCTTCGTGAATTCCGCAAAACATAAGGTAAGAAATTATTTAAAAAAATTTAAACATCAACATTTGGAAATTGCCGTTTTTTTTAGACACAATAAGATTTGTCTAGAACTCCTTATAAGCAATATTTTAATTTCAGGCTATTAACAATTCTTACATGGCAATATTATTACCGTTGCTAGCAACTTTTGCTATGATTATTGTGATCCTTGTCTTCACTTGCGGTTATCTAACGGCCAAGCTTCAGGAGACGAGGAAGCTAAGCCTACAGCTCAAGTCGGTCGTAAATGACGGTAAGTGATTTTCTTCTTCTTCTTCTTCAGCCATTTCCAACCTTTAGGGTATATGCCTCCTTAGTTTATGCCATTTTTGTCGATCTTTGGCGGTTTCTATACACTTTGTTCCTGCCAGCCTTTTGATGTCGTCACACCAACGCATTTGGGGTCTTCCTTTTGGACGTTTCTCGGCCCACGGTCTCCACTCTACCGCTGCCTTGCACCGCGAGCCATGTTTTCGGGCGACATGACCAGCCCACTCCCTACTTCAACTTCAAGTTCCGTTTCGCAACGTCGCTTACTTTGCTCTGCTCTCTGACCAACTCATTTCTTCTATGATCTTTGAGTTTTACTCCTACCAGCCTCCCCTCAATTGCCCTTTGAGTAACCTGAAGTTTAGTTAAGTGATTTTACCACAGATCATATCATTTTTTTTATGATCCTTGAATTTTACTAAAAGATGCTTAACATTATTCGTAATGAAATTCTTTATGTTTGTAGCCAATTAAATTGAAGTGGATTAGGCGAGACGTTGGGAAACGTGTAGGCATAGATATTATCGTGTAGGTAAGACTCCCAGGGGAAATATTTTTGAGCAGTCGACAATGAAGTCGATATATCTAAGTAGAGATTCCATGGACTAACGTATGAAATTTATTCGACTCGATATCTTAGTGCGCGAGATGGCGAGCAATGGAAGTTTAGTGGTTCAGAACGCGCCTTCCATGAGGGGGACCGGATTCGAACCCCAGCTTGCACCACTGGATTTTTCGAATCTATGTACGCATTTCTATCTCCGCTCGGCGGTGAGAGAAAACATCGTGAAGAAACCTGCACGTTTCTAATGTTCTCTAATGTAGGTACTAGTACTTATTACCTACCTTAAATATTATTGATGTTTTCCTGATAATAAAGCTGACTTAGTCCTACTTAATAGGGGTGAATTATGCTTCATCAAATGGTCATTAAGACTGTTATCTCGAAGCTATTAAAATAATCCAATTTCGAAGGCAATTTATCGCTTTAAATAGTTAATTCTATTGAATGACTACACGTGAACAACCAAATCGACTCAGGACCTCTTTTCATACATACATCCTCAGTTCTTATATTATCTGTGGTTCAGGCCAACAATTACTTGAATGGAGCTTTGTAATCAAGAACAATACAAAATACCATTCAAGTAATTTAAAAATATACCTAGATACTGTTCACTTTACATTTGTATCTACAAACTTGTGGGTAATAAGAGAGCGTTGTTAGCAACATAATATTACCGTACGCAACATTTATTTTCTGATCTTTATCGGACACCATATCAACACCGTTACGAGCCAAGGATCATTAAAACGAATTCATCAAATTAATGGTTCATCTATTAATCGATGAAGTAACATGCAAATATACCTAAATTTGTTAATAATGTGTAATAATAACTAATAAGAATATACTTTATCATAATTCATTTTGAATGGCGATTAATTTTTAATACTTATTACTTATATTAGAAATAATTACTAATATTACTATATTTACTAAATAGATAGTTTACCTCACCTCATTCCGTTATTTGAAAACAAACCATACGAAGAGTAATGGCCATTGATACCCATCTAAGTATTTAAATAACACTCAGTTCTATTTTTACCCGACTACGGCAAAGCAAAAAAGAGGATCCCTCTAGGGGAAATAGAGTAAGGAACTAAAAACAGAATTTTGCTTGACGGCACAGTGAGGGATCAAGTGACAGAGTTTTTTTAGCACATTTCAAATATTTAATTTTGTATTTACATACCTAAAAATATGTTAAAAAAATAAAGTTTAAAAATTAAAACCCGACTACCAAAAAACACGCTCTCAAAAGTACGAAACAAGAAAATTGTCTCTGCTGAAATTATTATGCCGTATTGCCGTGGTCGTATGCCACCTACTGTAGCAAAACAGATTCATTATAATAATAAAATTTTTGGCAGTCGGGTTTCTTCGTTATATGTAGGTATGTACTTAGTTATTTAAATAAAACAGATTGAAAATTATGAGGGCTTTAATATGTTTTTTGGTATAGCAATTTTTTGCAATTTATTCTTAAGTAAATAATGCACATCGACAGTCTTCGGGTGGGACTCGAATCCAACCCGAAGAACGTACGAAGACTGTCGATAAATTTTTAAGTGCAATTTACTTATAAGAGCTATGAATTTTATATAATGTATTAAAATCAGTTAGTACCGACACTTACAGCAAATTGCTATAATCTAGTAGGTAGGTAATATCGAATCTTATTATGGGTAGATGACTTGTAATGCTTAATTGAAATAGCGAAGTTCAAAACTTGTTCACTGTACCTAAGTTACTTTTGTTCACAGAGAAATCCAGAAATTGTTTTAAGCAATTAACGATACTTCTGACCGAAGACAGAATCATTATATCTATTTACGATATATTTGCGCTAAATCGTCGGCTGCCGCTACAGATATTTGCAATAACAGCCACTTACACCATCGTGCTTCTACAGTTCGCCACGTTATAATGACTCATCAAAATCAAACAAATATATTACCTGAACATAAAATGAATACCTATGTTATAGGCAATGTGTATTATCCAGGTATTCTATACAATACCTAGGAAATGTAAACGAATGCCGGAGTCGTCCAGGCAATTTATGAATTGATATTGAATGTTCAAACTATTTCTCACTTTACCTAGGAAATGTATGGAATACGTAGGCATTGTATAGAATGCCGGTTGACGCATAGGTAATGTATGTAATCGATTTTTCTTCACTATGATTAGGTTAGACAGATATTGATCTGATAAGAGCTATACGAATTTCAACTTCCACCAGCAGACAGCGCTGATGATAAGACATTATGTTCTATTGGTTGGTACGCCTAAGTATCTGCGTGTTTTTTGCGTAGACAGCGTTTCTCACATAGCAGTTCGGTTCGCATAAACATTAACATTTACAACGTACAGTCAAGTGCACTTAGAGCTTGTAACATTTTGACATGTTCACCTCCCTTATCTTCTGCGCCATTAGGTCAAAATTGAATGGCAAGTGTAAAGGTCTACGTGCACATGACCGTACCAAAAAATTACTGCAGAAATTCACAGTTGGCGACGGCCACAAGAATCCTTTTTCATAGTGTCTATGTTTTATATTTCCTTTACTTCTATATTGCCTTTTATTATAAACAGTTGCCTAAAGTTGTGATTATATGTTGTGGTGAAAATAAGTGGTTTTATTTAATTGGTGTGCTTTAGAGACCTTAAGATAGGGACACTAGGCATAGCTAAAATTTGGTGTCAGTGTGCGTGAAAAAAATATTATTACTCGTGCCCAAAAGAAAAACAGTGCCCAGCGTCCCGGGTGTCCACAGCTGCTCCTCTACAATGTCGTCAAGAGCTTCGTCCGCAACATTGCGGGCACAGAGGCTCGCGGTGGAGGCGCAGTATATATAGAAAATAGATGCCGAGTGCGCGGAGGCGGAGTATCGCGCTCAAACACAATGTTAAGCACTAAATATTTCTACAAACATCTTATAATACTATTTTCATGGTATTAGTTACGAGTTTAGGACTAATTTATGGGTTTTAACAATATAAATCACAATACTTTAGTCGAACACGATCAGCTGTTAGCGGTAGTCTACCGAAGTTAGGGAGAGCGTTTCGCACAATGCTGCTTTGAAGAGAGGGTTGCTTATGGCGGTAGCTCATGGAGGCGGTATATTCGTGAGCGGCAAAAGTTCAACTTGAGGTTGTTACGAGACCACGGCTGCCAACATTAAATGCTGAAAGGTACATTCGTGAGTGCTTAAAACCTCACGTAATGCCAAACGCGGACTAATTGAGCCCAATTTTCCTGTTTATGCATGATAATGCAAGAGCCTATACGGCCGGCATTCTCAGGGAATATCTTTGGGATGTGAACATCACAGTTATGTACTGGCCAGCCAGAAGCCCAGACATAAACCCTATTGAGCACATGAAGGACGAGTTAGGGCTCCTCAGCCAGTTGCCCAGACGATGCAGGAGTTGAAAACGGCCATAGATGAAGAATGGGAGATGATCCCTGAAAATATCATAGAGCCGTTTATAAACTCTAAGCCTAATCGTATTAGAGCTGTGTGAGAGGTGCGTGATGCCTATGGAGCTTTGAGTATACATAATATACTCAAAACTATGGAGGCAACACGCGTTATTAAATTAAAACATTATTTGAGAAAACATGTTTTTTATTCAAAAATCAATTGCCTTTATCAAGGCGCATACCCGACTTAAAAGGCGTAGCTCTATGTCGTGTGGGCCACTCTAAGTTGGGCTTATAGATGTGTCCAGAAGTGTTATATACATTTAATACATTTTTTGTAAATACATAGAAAGCACCCAGACCAATACAAAGGAGAGAGAGTGATACCACGGCCTCACGGAAAAACCGGCGTGAAGCAGCACTGTGCTGTGTTTTGCTGCGTGAGTGAGGGTACCGGAGGCCTTATCCGGTGGAAAGGGGGGTTGGCAGCGCACTTGTGACTCCACTGGAGTCTCGGGTGTCCATGGGCGGCGGCAATCGCTTACCATTAGGTGATCCATCTGCTCGTCTGCCATCTATCACATAAAATGAAATTGCTGAAGCCGATGATGACAGTGAAATCGACAGCTGTAGTGATTCAGATTGTACTTTTAGAGTTTGTTGCTACTCTAAGAGTACATATTTATGATTAGTATACAGAGTTTCATTTGTCATTCATTAAGTTACTATTTTGGACCTATTTTAAGTATCATAATTTGTCTGTTTCTAGTGTAAAATATCTTGAACGACATAATTTTTACGTTCATATTTTTAATTGATGTAACTATAACGAAATTTTCTGGCATTTGGGTATTTACCCGGGTAAATACCCGATATTTACCTTTTGGGTATTTACCCGCCGCCCGTCTCTAAATTCATGTCAAGGTTGACACGAAACTAAGAGAGTGTAAGAGTAGGTTCAGCCCTGTTTATTGATTTTTTTTATCTAGTTTGTTTGACCAATGTAGGTAAACTAACTAATATTAAAAACGCGTTTACTTTTCAATTATTTAATTTATTTATTTTTTTACATTATGGCAGAGAAACAAACAGACGGCTCACCTGATAGTAAGTGAATTACCGCCGCCCATGGACATCTGCAACACAGGCCATCACAGATGCGTTGCCGGCTCTTAAGGGAGGAATAAGCTCTTTTCTTGAAGATCACCAGGTCGTATCTGTTCGGAAACACCATCGTTGGTAAGCTGATTCCGTAGTTGGTAGTTAATCTAGCTGGTTCATTTGTAATCTTCCCACTTTTTCAGTTTCAGTTAATTAGATGGCCAACTATTAAACATTCATTACTTAAGGCGATTTCAAAATACAGATAAAACACGCAACGTTTTAGAAGCGTCATTAAGTTGAAAGCGCAAGTGTTGGAAGACATCTCGCATTGGGTGATCCAGCTGCTCAGCTGCTACCAGTAATACCTATAAAAACAATCTATTAAACACTAGGCTTGTTAAACTTAAATCAGTAATGATTCCAATCGAAACTATCTCTCATGAAAACGCGAGCCAAGAGTATTACAATACATTTTGGTTGCTCTACAAAATTCAAATGTTTTGTGGTTCTTGTCGTATAAATATTAATAAGAAGTTTGTGTCCGAGCCAACCATATACCAAAAAGTTTATACAATATTCATAGCACTAGTAACTATTGCAGCATATAATGTATCTTGGGAAAGTGATATCAATAAGCTGGATCGCAGATCGCATACGCTGATTAGGTGTTTATTATATCTACATACTTCGTGTTACATAACACACTTAATCCATGTAAGATTCTTGGGAAATGCAGATAATGTTAATTTCGTACACAGCATAAAGGAACTAGATAGTGCTTTGAACATAGATAAAAATAAATCTATAAATAAATCAATTCGACGTTATATTATTTTTTTTATATTATTCTTAGTTATAGTATCATCTAGCTTCCTCGCGGTCCTTTTTTGCAATAACGAGAACACTATTGATAATTTAATTATTGCATTGCCCATATTTTGTATTGACGGCCCATTGTCTGTGGAAATCGGCTTCTGTTCTTCCCTCATGCTATACATCACAGTTCGACTGCGTTTTGTGAACGCAACCATTTCTAACCACCTGAACAGGGCCACTGCATTTGATCTTCCAGAGGATGTTATGTGTTTGAACGTCAACAGGAAAAAACAGGCTACTGACTTTGAATCTAGCGACACGGATATTTTATTCAGAAAAATCGTTGATGTATTTTCTGAATTTCAATATCTGTATCGATATCAGGTAATAATTCTCATTTCTTTCTCTTGAAAATACATTTATTAATTTAAAGAAGTCTTTTTTAGGTCAATATGCTAACGCTTGACTACAAAGTCGAATTTAGAAATTTTATACATCCGTCCATACAAATTTCTAACTCAAATTCAATGTCGAGCGCTTGAGAATAGCCAAAAGCGACTCTCTAGTCGCTTTTGGCTTGACATCTAACGCCTATTCCTTAATACCGTTTCTAAACGAAGCGGGGATTCCAGGATCTGGCAGTAGGTACCTGATCATCACATACATTAGAGAAACACAGGAAGGGAGTACGCATGGCCATTCTTTTTATTTGTATTATTTTACAAGCTTTTACTTAGTTTCGCCATGGACCTGTTAGTAGGTATAGCTAGGACTTTTATGTATAGCAAAATCTTGCAAGTTAAATTTGGCTCACTCCCCGGTTGAGCTGAATTTTACATAGGTACATATGTTGTAAATCGATGACAATGCAACAATTTCATGACATGGAGCTGATATGATGATGGATCTGGAAGCTGGCCACGGAGGCTCAGTAATTAAACGGCACATCCCCACCGACTTTTGGCTTATTTGATTCATCTTGACGAGTACTTTGGTGCAAACGGTAAATACCTACAACGAAACTGGTCTAAAAAGATAAAAATATAATTAATTAAGACCATTTTTAAAAATAGTTTTTATAAAAGTGTTCTAGACAGCATACGTAGGTATAGTGATGTGGTAAATTTAAAGCTTATAAATTTACCACATCACTCAAATAACATGATATAAGTTTGTATGCAAAATGACCAAGTCTCAAGACTGACTTTGTATGAAAAGTTTTAAAAAATTTGGTGATTTTCCAAAAGTCATGGAACAAATGTTGTTTAGAATGAAGAAGTCGTGGTTAAAGGGATGCAAATGTTTAGCTATACATCCTGTATAAACACGCATTCCCCGATGGGATTGTACTTAGACAGAGGGGAAACGGTTCACATGCCTACTCTCATCAGTATTGCTCTATTTTTTTCATACGAGTATAAGTTACAAAACACAAATAAAACAAAAATAAATTATAATTCAATAACTAAGAAAAATCGCGGAACGTACCAGGAATCTAAAAAAAATTGTTGAATTCACTAATTGGACCACCTTTTATACCTAAGAGAATGTGAAACATACATACCTACCTAACTATATTGCATTTAAATTTTTCAGATATTGGGAGACAAAGAATTGGGAATAATAGTAGCATTTTTTGTCACTAATTTCATCTACGCATTTATTATTGGCGTAAAATGTGAGGTATTTTTGAAAGAAGTCAAGAAAACGAAAAATTTGTGCATATCAATCATGTCCATTTACACCGAAGGTATGTAGGTATAGTCACATGCACTAATAAGTATACAACCTCATTCAAATATGAACCTTATTGTTCAGCCTTAAGGGTCGAGGTGTTGAAAGGTATTTCATAGCAGGCGACTGTACTATCTATCCTATACCTATAGTAGGTACCTATTCTTTGACTACGAACTTGTTCATTTAAAAAACCTTGTTTTTGTCTCTTTATCTTAGCGTGTAATTCCTGGTTCCGCCCAGCTTAGGACCTCCGCACCCCTTTAAAAGAGAAACCAGACCACAGTTGGTCTGGTTACCTTGTTTGAGTAGGTTGATGAGTTCCCCTCATCTTAGCGTGTAATTCCTGGTTGCGCCCAGCTTAGATACCTCCGCTTAGGCCAATGAAGCGTTGCCGTCTGACCTCCACACCCGTTTAACAGAGGAGCCAGACCGCAGTTGGTTTGGTTACCCTGTTTGAGTAGGTTGATGAGTTCTCTCATCTGAGCGTGTAATTCCAAGTTGCGTCCAAAGCTGACACTCCGGAGCCCGGGGTAGGTACGCATAGACCATAATTAATTCTGACCCTCGCAACCATTTACAGGAGAACCAGATCAACTGAATCATGGTTACACGGTTCAGAAACTATCCGAAACGTGCAGGTTTTTTCATGATGACTTCCGTCACCACGAAGCTAATGGTAGAAATACGCACATAGATATGAAAAATCGGTTAGGTGCATACTCGGATTGAACCCACGATCGGAAGGCGCGTTTTTGTCAACTGAGCTATCATCGCTCTACGTAGATATCCAGGAAAATTTCGGCTCAAATTCTATTCATACGTAAAAAAGGCATTTTTAATTCCAGGTCCTTTAAGAAAAAAAGCCAAGAGGATTGTGAAATTGATCGAGACTGCACCGCCACAGTTTTCCATCTACGATATGTGGTTCATAGAAGGGCGTTTTATACTCAAATTGTTTGAAATAATCACCTTTATTATCATAACTGTCATACAGATCTATATCATGTAATTTAAAACCTAATTATCACTTTGGTAATTATTTACTTAGTTTTCATATCGAGAATTTCTTAGCACTAGTGTGACAGGTTTTAGATATGTGTAGGTATCAGTCTAGTGATCTGTTTGGCCTATCCTTATGCGGTTTATCGTTTATATGTTCATGCAAATAGAGATAGAAATAAGTATTAAGTCAATCACAAATTTATACACTTCTGGATACATCTATTGGCCCACTTTAGAGTTTAGGTTTCGATGGCCCCTACCTACTGAAATGTGACTGCTGGATAGAACAAAAACGATTGATAAGATTTAAACCTGATACATTTTACCATCTTTTATAAGTCGGGTATGCGCCTTGATAAAGGCAATTGACTTTTGAATAAAAAACATGTCTAATCAAATAAAGGCGACGACGACGAATGTTTGCACCTGTGTGAAAGTGTTCTTTTACTAATTAAACGCTCTTGTGTATGGACTCGTGTGTTTTCATGAACTAAACATCACCGAAAACTAACGACGGCTAACATCGCCCCGTTTCAACTGGTAAATAAATAAAAAAAGACATAAAAAAAATATTACAACATTTTATTTGCTATTTAAAATGCATAATCACACATTAATTTTTTTCTAAACTCGGTAAGTTGCGCATAAATTCTAGTTAAATATTCAATGCTCTTGAAAAACTCTCGCCCTCTTATTACAAAAAACTGCTCTGATACCGATTTTAATCCTAAACTAGCAAGGTCATGACTATTACGGAATAATGTTAGTTCTTAAATTTTTATTACAAATCCTCGAATAACCATTGACCAGTTAGTACCGCAGGATAGTGTCAAATTGGTCGAATCATTCAATCATTCGTTCAGTGACATTTTATTTTACATAACCTTATTTTGTTGTCTGAAGTAAGAATATTTAAGAATTGTTTTTAAGCAAGAATAAATTAAAATATTAACCAAAGTAAGGTTTCCAAGTAATATGCATAGGAATTGCTTATATTTTTGGGATTAAATCCAAAAAATAAATGAACTACTTTCTCACAAATATTTTTAGTGTAAAACGGAATGAACGGTCACAGGGATAAGTTGTCATGGCTACTGAATCGATATTTTGAGGTTATTATTTTAGTACTCATTTCAAACTAGGGGTCCGGGTGGTTTAACTTAAGTATTAAAGATGATACACTAAATAACGTTACTTAGTTTTATAATAATGTTTATTCTATTTCTTCAATTATTCCCAGTATTAATCCCAATACTTATTTTAAACCACGTTTTGGAATAAGAGGGTCGAAGTTCTTTAACAGTCCACTTCCAAAATTCTTTATGTTCGCGCATCTTACTGTGGCCATAGCTCTTTATTTAGTTACATACCTTTCTATGATTATTTTCTCTGTAAGAATCATTATTTCTTACAAGACAACAGATATATAACATTTCTGTATTGTCTCATTTGTTAAGTTTATATCTGTGTCATGGTGTCTAAGTGTAGGTATTTATGTACTTCATATTGAATTATAACAAGAGCGCTTTGGGCAACTCTAAGCTCTTATTATCATATTTGTTGAAATAAATAAAATAAAAATAAAAAATAAAACATGAGAGACAGCGTGATGCTGGTAAAACACTTTCGTGAGTAGAAGTGTAAAGGTAAAGGATTCATCATCATCATCATTTCAGCCAATAGACGTCCACTGCTGGACAAAGGCCTCCCCCAATGTTCCCCACACAGATCGGTCCTGTGCCGCCCGCATCTAATAGATTCCCGCAACCTTCACCAGATCGTCTATCCATTATGTGGGGGGCCACGGCTGCGACATCCTGTACGTGGCCTCCACTCGAGGACCTTTCCAACGGCCGTCTGTTTTCGTCGCTATATGCCCTGCCCATTGCCACTTAAGACATGCAATCCCTTGGGCTATGTCTGTGACCTTAGTTCTCCTGCGGATCTCATCATTTCTGATACGATCACGCAAAGATTGGGGAGTTACAAAAGATCCCATTAGGTCAACATGGCTCATTCAAATGGCCCCTAACGGATAAGATAAGAACGTAATAGACTAAACATTTAACAAATTATTCATCAATAAGGCAATTAATAAAATGACACGTAGATATCTAAGTTGATAAGTAAGGTAACATCACATCGATTTTTAAGGCACACGCACTCGCGAGGCACTCGTGGTGACAGTGAAGCGAAGGGATCTTACCTATGCAGAACAATGGCTCCCGTCGAATATATTTCCAAAGATATAATGGAAGAAGAATTCCTTAAAACTTTTTTACCTTATCATATTCTGCAACTAATCCTTGGTTCGTGCAGAGTTGATGCAAACAGTAGATTTGTAACAGAACCAACAAGATTGCAACGATTGTATACAATAAGTAGTTTGGTGGTGATATCAAGTATCTACTTTGCTTGGAACTACGAATATCTGAATAACCTTAAAGATTTGCCCAAGTTAATATATTTTTACGTTACATTCATGGTAGTACAATATTTTACTGCTGTGGTTAACATAATTCATACACGATTTCTTAACGGTTCCGCAAATGTGAAGTTTTATATTAAAATGCAAGAAATTGAACGCCTTCTGAAAATTGATCGTGACCCTACACTTAATACTTTACAATTCAAAGTGCATTGCATTTCAGTAATTACACTCGTATTCATTGCTACTTTGTATATGACATTTGGTATTTCAGGAGGTCCCGTAGATATGGCTGTCTTATTTGTGTTATGCACGATTATAGAAGCCCCACTTGTACTAGAGATAAATTACTGTTCAAATTTAATGTTGTATTTCGCTATTCGTACGCGATTCGTTAATGCTATCATCTTAAATCACCTAGCGGGCCAGGCCGAAACCAACGCCCTAGTTAATTCACTTTCGATTCCAACTAACGACTATCTATGTTATTTGGCTGCCAAAATTCACGATTTCAAACATAGCGATACGGACATTTACTTGCGAGAAATAATTCACTGCTTTCAAGATTATAATGGCTTACACAGATTTCAGGTTCGTATTTGTAGTGAAAACTAAGGTTAGAGGAACTTACAGCCCTTTCCCACCAGTCGGGTGTCGGATGCGTAATTAATTGGACGCCAGCTCCTTTATTCACACTGCTTCGGTTAATAATCGGTTGTCGGACTTGTCGGCCACCATACCATTCTCGCCAGCGACAGCCAAAGCACCTACGCGTGGCGACTGTTCAACGAAGATCTTGTTTTTATTAACCCTCGACGAAAAATCGACGGTGTGTTATAAGTGTGACATGTCTGTGAGTGTATCTGTCCGTGGCATCGTAGCTCCCGAACGGATGAACCGATTTTTTTTTTGTTGGAAAGGTGAATTGATCGGGAGTGTTCTTAGCTGTGTTATAAGGAAATTGATCCAAGGTCGCCGCCATAAAATATCGGATTAACATATTGTATGACAACCCCCCTCGATATAGGTATCAAATAAAAGTATTTGAGTAGTGTAATACAATAAACGTTAATAAATGAATAATTTCAAATCCAAGATGGCCGCCCCATAAAATGGCGGAATAATTAATTATAATATTGTGATGTTGTGAAATATTTATATTTATATATTTAATATTACACTTGGGTGAGGTGCCTATTGAAAGCGGGAACTGGTTTCAGTTGAGAAAAAAACAAAAGAAGTGAGCGAAGGAATGCAATATTGGGTGCACGTGCACCTAATCCTGAGAGAACGATTTAGTTTGGGTATTTACCCGGGTAAATACCCGATATTTACCTTTGGGTATTTACCCGCCGCCCGTCTCTAAATTCATGTCAAGGTTGACACGAAACTAAGAGAGTGTAAGAGTAGGTTCAGCCCTGTTTATTGATTTTTTTTATCTAGTTTGTTTGACCAATGTAGGTAAACTAACTAATATTAAAAACGCGTTTACTTTTCAATTATTTAATTTATTTATTTTTTTACATTATGGCAGAGAAACGAACAGATAGACGGCTCACCTGATGGTAAGTGAATTACCGCCGCCCATGGACATCTGCAACACAGGCCATCACAGATGCGTTGCCGGCTCTTAAGGGAGGAATAAGCTCTTTTCTTGAAGATCACCAGGTCGTATCTGTTCGGAAACACCATCGTTGGTAAGCTGATTCCATAGTTGGTAGTTAATCTAGCTGGTTCATTTGTAATCTTCCCACTTTTTCAGTTTCAGTTAATTAGATGGCCAACTATTAAACATTCATTACTTAAGGCGATTTTAAAATACAGATAAAACACGCAACGTTTTAGAAGCGTCATTAAGTTGAAAGCGCAAGTGTTGGAAGACATCTCGCATTGGGTGATCCAGCTGCTCAGCTGCTACCAGTAATACCTATAAAAACAATCTATTAAACACTAGGCTTGTTAAACTTAAATCAGTAATGATTCCAATCGAAACTATCTCTCATGAAAACGCGAGCCAAGAGTATTACAATACATTTTGGTTGCTCTACAAAATTCAAATGTTTTGTGGTTCTTGTCGTATAAATATTAATAAGAAGTTTGTGTCCGAGCCAACCATATACCAAAAAGTTTATACAATATTCATAGCACTAGTAACTATTGCAGCATATAATGTATCTTGGGAAAGTGATATCAATAAGCTGGATCGCAGATCGCATACGCTGATTAGGTGTTTATTATATCTACATACTTCGTGTTACATAACACACTTAATCCATGTAAGATTCTTGGGAAATGCAGATAATGTTAATTTCGTACACAGCATAAAGGAACTAGATAGTGCTTTGAACATAGATAAAAATAAATCTATAAATAAATCAATTCGACGTTATATTATTTTTTTTATATTATTCTTAGTTATAGTATCATCTAGCTTCCTCGCGGTCCTTTTTTGCAATAACGAGAACACTATTGATAATTTAATTATTGCATTGCCCATATTTTGTATTGACGGCCCATTGTCTGTGGAAATCGGCTTCTGTTCTTCCCTCATGCTATACATCACAGTTCGACTGCGTTTTGTGAACGCAACCATTTCTAACCACCTGAACAGGGCCACTGCATTTGATCTTCCAGAGGATGTTATGTGTTTGAACGTCAACAGGAAAAAACAGGCTACTGACTTTGAATCTAGCGACACGGATATTTTATTCAGAAAAATCGTTGATGTATTTTCTGAATTTCAATATCTGTATCGATATCAGGTAATAATTCTCATTTCTTTCTCTTGAAAATACATTTATTAATTTAAAGAAGTCTTTTTTAGGTCAATATGCTAACGCTTGACTACAAAGTCGAATTTAGAAATTTTATACATCCGTCCATACAAATTTCTAACTCAAATTCAATGTCGAGCGCTTGAGAATAGCCAAAAGCGACTCTCTAGTCGCTTTTGGCTTGACATCTAACGCCTATTCCTTAATACCGTTTCTAAACGAAGCGGGGATTCCAGGATCTGGCAGTAGGTACCTGATCATCACATACATAGAGAAACACAGGAAGGGAGTACGCATGGCCATTCTTTTTATTTGTATTATTTTACAAGCTTTTACTTAGTTTCGCCATGGACCTGTTAGTAGGTATAGCTAGGACTTTTATGTATAGCAAAATCTTGCAAGTTAAATTTGGCTCACTCCCCGGTTGAGCTGAATTTTACATAGGTACATATGTTGTAAATCGATGACAATGCAACAATTTCATGACATGGAGCTGATATGATGATGGATCTGGAAGCTGGCCACGGAGGCTCAGTAATTAAACGGCACATCCCCACCGACTTTTGGCTTATTTGATTCATCTTGACGAGTACTTTGGTGCAAACGGTAAATACCTACAACGAAACTGGTCTAAAAAGATAAAAATATAATTAATTAAGACCATTTTTAAAAATAGTTTTTATAAAAGTGTTCTAGACAGCATACGTAGGTATAGTGATGTGGTAAATTTAAAGCTTATAAATTTACCACATCACTCAAATAACATGATATAAGTTTGTATGCAAAATGACCAAGTCTCAAGACTGACTTTGTATGAAAAGTTTTAAAAAATTTGGTGATTTTCCAAAAGTCATGGAACAAATGTTGTTTAGAATGAAGAAGTCGTGGTTAAAGGGATGCAAATGTTTAGCTATACATCCTGTATAAACACGCATTCCCCGATGGGATTGTACTTAGACAGAGGGGAAACGGTTCACATGCCTACTCTCATCAGTATTGCTCTATTTTTTTCATACGAGTATAAGTTACAGTTTATTTACCTACATGTTTACGTATATTTACAGGTACTAACATACTGCTTCAAGTTCGTTCTCGGTTCAGTTTTGTATATCTCAGGGTTAATGATGATGATTTCTAAAAACGTAAGTACTTATTTCCTCATGTTGCTTTCAGGCCAGCGATGTTGTATCTCGTATACACCGTTATTTTTTAACGTATGTATAGTCAGCGGAAGATCAAGTTATCCCTCTGCAGTGGAAAAATAGCATTTGTGCCTCAGACATAAGGACGGTCCAAAGGTCAACAAGGGTAACTTGACGTGACGCTGTGTGTACATCCCGGAAACCTCATAATAGATAGAATAGAGACCATTTAGCGTGTTAGATCAACAAAATATGCGAAAAATATCAGCTGTTCCATACATTATTGCCAGGAGGATATTCTATTTTGTATGGAAAAGCTGTTTTTTTTCGCTTTCTTTTACCCTATCCGCCTTCGAAGGCCAATTGCACATTGTGACACCACTGGTGTTGCAGGTGTCCATGGGCGGCGGTAATCGCTTACCATCAGGTGATCCGTCGGCTCGTCTGCCACCTATATCATAAAAAAAATCTGCGAAAAAAAAACCGATTTCAACAACCACGAACTAAAAAGTGTAAAATTAATATTTTTATCACTTTATACACTTCAAATAACATTTTATAACAGTAGGTACACTCGAGAAAAGGTGTTACCGAAGTCGGCACTTTACACTTTTTAGTTCGTGGCTTTTGATGGCGGTTTTTTTTTTGCAAATTTTTTATTTTAACTTTTTTAATGTCATATTTTTTGGCAGCCACCCCCGCCAAATAACTAACAAACTAATTGCGAGTCCAGCATTGAAAGAGCTATCCTTTAACTCCCTACCGTTAAAGAGTTGACCTTACATCATCAGTAGAGTCACAAAATTATTACAATCAGTCGTAAATACTGGTGCAGTTTTGTAAAGAGATACAAAAACATTACGTGTGCCTTTAAAATTTGAGGGTTCCCCTCAATTTTTCCGGGATTCCATCATCAGATCCTGATATCCTTATCAGGGTACCAATCCGGGACTATCTACTTTCCAACTAAAAAATAATTGTGTAAATCGGTTCATAAATGGCAAAGTAATCGACGAACAAATTTAAAAAAATATATATATCTACTTACATGTCGAATTGAGAACCTCCTCCTTTTTTTTGAAGTCGGATAACAAAAGTAGGCTGATGAAGTAAGATTTTTTTCCATGATTTTGGTAAGAAGTTTACAATCATGCGAAGTTTTAAAACTTCGCATTATTGTAAACTACTTACCAAAATCGTAGAAAAAAATCTTTTTTGTATTTTTAAATTAAAGTTGAATGTTTGAGTGAATCCCATGGAACTAGAAGTCAGCGGAATGTGCCATATTCGGAAAAAAAAATCTGCGAAAATACTTTGTAATTTAATACAACAATCAATTATTCAATAGAGATATATAGGCGCCGACTTCGGTAACACCTTTTCTCGAGTGTACTGTTATAAAATGTTATTTCAAGTGTATAAAGTGATGAAAATATTATTGGTACTTGAAGTGGTATTTGAAGGCGGTTTTTTTTCGCAGAAAATTTTTTTTCAAGCTTTTTAGTGTCTCATTTTTTGGCTAAATAATGAGACACTAAAAAGACCTTCTTAAAATTTGAGGGTTCTCTTTTTTATAACAGCCCCAAAAGTGTGAAATGGCACAGTCTATTTAGGGTGGGTCTGTGATAAATCCTAACCACATGAATAAATAATCCTTTATATATTCATGTGTGAATAAATAATCCTTTATTTATTCATGTGTGCTGACTAAAGTTCCAACTTTCAAGCCTTTCTTGAGCAACAGTAAGTAAGTAATTTGGGGAAGAGTTTTTCTTTTTTTTAATAAAACAAATTCAAGGCAATTATGTGTCAAAAAATACTGCAAAATACCTACTACGAAAAAAGATATACATTTTTGAAACTTCGCTGGCAGAAATCATTAAAAATACACAAAAATAAATTATAATTCAATAACTAAGAAAAATCGCGGAACGTACCAGGAATCTAAAAAAAATTGTTGAATTCACTAATTGGACCACCTTTTATACCTAAGAGAATGTGAAACATACATACCTACATAACTATATTGCATTTAAATTTTTCAGATATTCGGAGACAAAGAATTGGGAATAATGGTAGCATTTTTTGTCACTAATTTCATCTACGCATTTATGATTGGCGTAAAATGTGAGGTATTTTTGAAAGAAGTCAAGAAAACGAAAAATTTGTGCATATCAATCATGTCCATTTACACCGAAGGTATGTAGGTATAGTCACATGCACTAATAAGTATACAACCTCATTCAAATATGAACCTTATTGTTCAGCCTTAAGGGTCGAGGTGTTGAAAGGTATTTCATAGCAGGCGACTGTACTATCTATCCTATACCTATAGTAGGTACCTATTCTTTGACTACGAACTTGTTCATTTAAAAAACCTTGTTTTTGTCTCTTCATCTTAGCGTGTAATTCCTGGTTCCGCCCAGCTTAGGACCTCCGCACCCCTTTAAAAGAGAAACCAGACCACAGTTGGTCTGGTTACCTTGTTTGAGTAGGTTGATGAGTTCCCCTCATCTTAGCGTGTAATTCCTGGTTGCGCCCAGCTTAGATACCTCCGCTTAGGCCAATGAAGCGTTGCCGTCTGACCTCCGCACCCGTTTAACTGAGGAGCCAGACCGCAGTTGGTTTGGTTACCCTGTTTGAGTAGGTTGATGAGTTCTCTCATCTGAGCGTGTAATTCCAAGTTGCGTCCAAAGCTGACACTCCGGAGCCCGGGGTAGGTACGCATAGACCATAATTAATTCTGACCCTCGCAACCATTTACAGGAGAACCAGATCAACTGAATCATGGTTACACGGTTCAGAAACTATCCGAAACGTGCAGGTTTTTTCATGATGATTTCCGTCACCACGAAGCTAATGGTAGAAATACGCACATAGATATGAAAAATCGGTTAGGTGCATACTCGGATTGAACCCACGATCGGAAGGCGCGTTTTTGTCAACTGAGCTATCATCGCTCTACGTAGATATCCAGGAAAATTTCGGCTCAAATTCTATTCATACGTAAAAAAGGCATTTTTAATTCCAGGTCCTTTAAGAAAAAAAGCCAAGAGGATTGTGAAATTGATCGAGACTGCACCGCCACAGTTTTCCATCTACGATATGTGGTTCATAGAAGGGCGTTTTATACTCAAATTGTTTGAAATAATCACCTTTATTATCATAACTGTCATACAGATCTATATCATGTAATTTAAAACCTAATTATCACTTTGGTAATTATTTACTTAGTTTTCATATCGAGAATTTCTTAGCACTAGTGTGACAGGTTTTAGATATGTGTAGGTATCAGTCTAGTGATCTGTTTGGCCTATCCTTATGCGGTTTATCGTTTATATGTTCATGCAAATAGAGATAGAAATAAGTATTAAGTCAATCACAAATTTATACACTTCTGGATACATCTATTGGCCCACTTTAGAGTTTAGGTTTCGATGGCCCCTACCTACTGAAATGTGACTGCTGGATAGAACAAAAACGATTGATAAGATTTAAACCTGATACATTTTACCATCTTTTATAAGTCGGGTATGCGCCTTGATAAAGGGAATTGACTTTTGAATAAAAAACATGTCTAATCAAATAAAGGTTTAATTTAATAACGCGTGTTGCCTCCATGGGCATCACACACCTCTTACACAGCTCTCATACGATTATGATAAAGTTTACAAACCGCTCTATGAAATTTTCAGGGATCATCTCCCATTCTTCTTCTATGGCAGTTTTCAACTCCTACATCGTCTGGGCAACTAGCTGACGAGCCCTAACACGTCTTTTCAGCTCGTCCTTCATGTGCTCAATGGAGTTTATGTCTGGGCTTCTGGCTGGCCAATCCATAACTGTGATGTTCACATCCCGAAGATATTTCCTGACGATGCCGGCGATATAGGCTATTGGATTATCATGCATACACAGGAAATTTGGGCCCACATAGTCCGCGTATGGCATCACGTGAGGTTCTAAGCACTTACTAATGTACCTTTCAGCATTTAATGTTGGCAGCCGTGGTCCCGTAACAACCTCAAGTTGAGTTTTTCCGCTCGCGGATATATCGCCCCAGACAGTCCATGAACCACCGTTATAAGCAACCCTCAAAGCAGCATTGTGCGAAACGTTCTCGCTTACGTCAGAAGACCTCTTCCTTCCATCATTGCCATGTAACACAATTTTAAACTCATCAGAAAAGAGTACACGGCTCCAATGCTGCTGAGTTTAATTTAAATGAGTGCGCGCTGTTCGGTGGGCTCGCGTTAGTTTAAGGCCATTAGCTGGCTTGTGGTACCATTCGCGTTCTTTTTACCTCCGCTCACAGATACTCCATAGAAGTCGCGAAGTTGCTTTTGAATCTCATTGGAGGTTATGTGAAGATTTCTCAAGCTGGTCTTCACGATGAATCGATCCTGCCTTTCAGTTGTAACCCGAAGTCGTGCCCTTCCTTGGCGACGAACAAAGCCGCCAGTCTCTAGGTACCTCCGATAAACATTTCAGACCGCAGATCGACTTAAATTTAGTTGAACACTCACATTCCTTTGGCTATGTCATGGCTGTGTCCGGCCTGGATAAGTGCCACAACTTGGGTGGCGACTTCAGGCGAAGTATCGATACATTATTGATAGAACCTAACCTTAATGTTAAGAATAAGTAATGTTTGTTGCAAAACCAAAAAGATCAATCACACTCAAAAATTAAATCAAATGTAAACCAATAAAATCAGTTTTCTTAGTATTCGATTGTTTTATATCAACAAACAGGCTCCAAATTGTCTTTTGTTTCTATAAAACTATGTGCTCGAAATTTAATAAAAGTCTGTTGAATCAAATGAATGTGCCTGGTTCAAAACTGCATAAACATTTTTTGCTCGACCTAATATAAAATTTTAGCTAACTAGACCAAACGAAACTGAAAATGCAAGGTCGGCCAATAGATGTGCCCAGAAGTGTAGATAACTAAGTAGTTCATTGTATTGTATTACGTAAGACATAGGTAGACCAACAGAATTAATGGTAGACCTAAGTATGTACCTATAAGAGATAGTTTGAGAGTGGGTATAGTAAATTGTCCTACCGATTTGACCACGGCCATCACGCTGGTTTTTTTTTCAAAAATCGTTAAGTAGTTCCTTTTTCCTGTTTTTTTTAAATAAAATTATAGGAATTAAAGTGTTTTATTCAATGTTCTTAGGTACATTTTACCGATTATTATCTTACTCTATGCATTTTACTTAGATTTACAAAAACATTTATCGGCAATAAATTTATTGATTTTCTAGTTAAATATAAATTATTCTCTGTCAGTGTCACTAAGAGAATTCCCCGTGCGGAATTTGAATTTTGCCAATATTTCGATTTTTATGAGAAATGTTCTGTCGGTTTAACTAAAAAATAAAAAAATGTACTTAACTTGGTACTGTTAAGTATTACCTATTCTTTTACGGAAATTAGCTTATCAACACTGAATTCTGTATTTTTGAAAAAAAAACAAGTTCCGGAAAAAAAATTAGAATTCGCCACAATGGCAGCGAATTGGCTCTAGATTGGATAAAAGCGCATGCTGGAATAGAAAAAAATGAAAGGGCGGATGAACTCGCCGCGCTTAGCGCCAGAAAGAAACCGGACTACGATTTGTCCCCGGTTTCGTACATTAGGCGAATCCTACGCAAGGAATCAATTGACGAATGAAACCGGCGTTATTTGGAGGGCAGGGACGACAAAGTTATTTTTTCCAAATGCGGCGGACGCCTACAGATGTGAAGAAATCTAAAAGTTTATCGTGCCCCGGCCAACCACAAAAAGTAGATTTGTCCGAGACTGGGGTTACCTTCCCAGTGGGACTCCCCACCCACCCCTTTAGGTCACCTGATGTAACGAACTGATGCGCAAAGCATTGAACGGTTTGTCTAACTTTAGATGAGTTATTATCGTATTCCTGATGCAAAACAAAACTTGAAAATTACCCTTTTTTACGTTTTTATCAATCATAGCTTTTCTATTTAAAAAAATATTAAAAAACTATTCTGCGCGTTCCTAAACGTTGTCCGTTGAAGCACAGTTAATTATGAATTAGTAACATTACCTAATAGTTACTTTGGAAAACACAACCTTTAAGAAAATCGACATACCAAACGGCAATTTCTTACTTTGACCTAGGACCGGATCGTTTCTTTTGTTGGACTACCTAGTTACACGATCAATACGGCCTTCCGGAAATATGTAAATGAAGAAAATAAGGGAAAGACAAGGAATGAAGCATTCAAAGGCCTTCATAGCAGATGAAGCCGAGACCTAGAAAAAACCTCTTCTTGGAGGAAATAGACAACAAGAACAAGCCTTCTTATAGCACCGTTAACAGGGCACAACGATCAAAATGCTGATGAAGATGAACATAAATGCAAGGAGACGGAAACCATAGAACACTTTGTACGTGAATGCGGCTCACTGGCCAGAGGCAGTTTGATCACAAATTGAGTAGTCCACTTGCAAACCCCGCAGTTAAAATGAGAAAAAAGTTGTGATGGCTTTGCTTATCGACTTTTCCCGAGCGAGAAAGATAAAAAAGACAGAGATAGACTAAAGATAAAGATAAAAAAATCTTTATTCAATTTAGGTCAACACCGAACACTTATGAATGTCAAAATAGGTGCATGATATCTACCGCTGGTTGGAATATCGATTTCTACTGAGAAAACACCAGCAATAAACTCAGTAGTTACTCTTTTCAAATATTATTGATGTTTTAGAGTTTCTATTGAGAAGAGAAAAAAATACAATTATGAAAATTAATAGACTACTATGAAAAACAACTCAAAAGATAAATCAACTAACATGACCAAGAATCCTTATCATTTAAATAATCTTGTACACTATAGTAGGTACCCTTTCTTCATTAGGCAGGTTTTAATATGAGACTTAAACTTATCCAGTGATAGGTTAATGACATTCTGTGGTAGCGTATTAAACATCTTAATACAACAAATGAATTAAAGTCTGAGGACCGGGACTGCATGCCTATGTTTATTTCTGGTGTTAAGACTATGACTATCAGACTTTTTTGGAAAAGTGTGCAAGTTCTTACGTACATACATAATGCAGTCGGGAATAAATTGGGAAGCCACGGTTAAAATATTTATTTCTTTAAATATTTCCCTAAGTGAGTCACGTGTTCTAAGGCTGTATATAGCGCGGATGGCCCTTTTCTGTAATACAAAAATAGTTTGTATGTCAGCAACAGAGCCCCACAACAGTAGACCATATGACATCACACTGTGGAAATAGCTGAAATAGACAAGTCTTGCCGTCTCGATATCAGTCAGACGCCTATTTTTTCTTACTGCATATGCAGCGGAACTTAGTCTTCCTGCCAAGGCAGCAATATGGGGACTCCACTGCAATTTTGTATCTATAGTTATACCGAGGAAAACTGTGGAATTAATAATTTGAATAGTTTCATTGTTCATCTTAATACTAGTATCGACCTGCCTTACATTTGGCATGGTGAATTTTACACATTTTGTTTTCTTTGTATTAAGAAGTAAATTGTTAGTCGTGAACCAGTGCAATACCTGTGAGAGATTATCATTTACGTCGTCACTGGAGCACAAACTACTAATTGACAAGATAGAAAATTGTCGTGTAGGTACGTGGTCCATTGCTTAAATGGTGCGAAAACTCTCCAAATCGGAAATTTTCAGTGAAAAACAAAATCACAATAAGTGAACCCATAGAATCAACAGTAGGCACGGCTCAAGGATCTGTACTAGGCCCACTTCATTTCTTGTCCTACGTTAATGATATGTCTTGGCAGGAAGACTTAGTTCAGCTGCATATGCAGTTAGAAAGGTAAGGAATCTGACTGATATCGGGACAGCGAGACTGGTTTATTTTAGCTATTTTCATAGTCTCATGTCATATGGTCTACTACTGTGGGGATCCGGTGCTGACTTACAAGCCATCTTCATTTTGCAGAAGAGGGCCATCCGTGCCATCTACGGTCTTAGATCACGTGACTCACTGAGAGAAGTATTCAAGGAAATTAATATTTTAACCGTATCATCTCAATACATTTTTGATTGTATTATGTTTGTACGCAAGAACTTGCATCTTTACTCGCAAAAATCAGATTTTCATAGCTTTAATACGCAAAATAAACATAGGCTTGCTGTCCCAAATCTAAGACTTCATAAAACTGGAAGTTCATTTGTACGATTGAGCATTAGAATGTTTAATAAGTTACCTCAAAATATCATTGATTTACCTGTACATAAGTTTAAGTCGAATGTAAAAAACTGCCTAATGCAGAAAGGCTACTACTATTAAGTAGATGATTATTTGAATGATAAGGATTCTTGGACATGTTGATCTCTTCGCCTGTCCTCTAATGTATAATTCATTTCATAATTGTTCTTTGACGATTTATCTAAACGATATTGATTATAACCATTGTATATCATACTGTCACTGTCATCATAATTTGTATAAGAATGAATATTGTAATTACCATATTCTTTGAAAAGAGTAACTACTGAGTTTCTTGCTGATTCTTCTCGGCAGAAATTGACATTCCGAATCAGCGGTAGATTGCATAATATTTGACATTCATAAATGTTCTGTATGGACTTAAATTGAATAAAGGCATTTTTGATTTTGATTTTGATTTTTGATTTTATGAATAATTGCTTTAGCCATAGCAAATGCTTTCAGTTCGCCGATGACAGATGCCTGATCGTAGCAGACAAGAACCCTGATAACGCCTTTGACTTGCTTCAGTCTGATCTAAGATGGCGTCATGATGCTGGTCTAGTGCTAAATTCCGATAAAACCAAACTACTAGTAATTAAATCCCCTCATCTTAAACGCCCCTCTTTCAAAAGTATAGTTGCACACAATCACAACTGCATCCACAACACCCTTAGTAACGAATGTAACATGAAGTAAACTCGTAAACCTATCTTGGCTTGATAATTGACAGCAAATTCAACTGGAGCGTGCACGTAGACTATGTCTACTAAACTAAGACAATTTATGGCAAACATAGTTATTTTAAAAAATCGGATACCCTGCAAAGTTAAATTAATGTTGTATAACGCGCTGGCAGAATCCTATATCCAATACGGTCTTAGCAGTTATGGCCGCACTTAAAACATACCTTAACTTTAAATTTGATTAAGGTATGTTCAATAAGTAGATAATGTAAGGACAATATTTTTTTAAATTTTTAAGTTCTTATTTTAAGTTATATTGTCTCGAAAAAAGTTAGGAACCAATTCTCCTATGATGACGCAGGTCTTATTTCATCTACTAAAACAATACTTTTTCGACGAGTCTGGTAATAATGTTCGGGAACATACTGTATGCACTCGCGCCGTGGCGACAAACACAACAACACATATGGCGAGCGGACAGCGGTATATCTGGTGCCGAGGCTGATAAATGAACTACCCGCTGGACTTCGTGATACTATCACGCCTTGCAACGTGAAGTTAAAATAAAAACAGTACTTTTTGCAATGGCTTAACGCTCATACATATACAACCTGTCATTGTACCGAGATTTTACTCTCCTGGCAGATATTGTACATTATTAATAACATTAGTACAAACCTTAGTGGTTTCTCAATGTTGTATAACTGATCACTTTGTAGTTAAAATTGAACTGTGTAGCGCGGGAAGTTAGTGTGCCAGCGCCAATTTCCATAGATTAATATATCTAATCTAAGCACCAGCGCCACCTAACGGCTCCGCGCAGTACTTTTCCGCGCCCCTCTCGCGCATGCTCCCACGCCGAGTGTCGAAGCGTCCGCAACGATACACGGATTACGATTGCGAGGATTGATTAATGGTTATTAATAAGGCTAAGCTACTTCATTACCCTTTTCTTGTGTTATACGAATGTTTGCACCTGTGTGAAAGTGTTATTTTACTAATTAAACGCTCTTGTGTATGGACTCGTGTGTTTTCATGAACTAAACATCACCGAAAACTAACGACGGCTAACATCGCCCCGTTTCAACTAGTAAATAAATAAAAAAAGACATAAAAAATCAAAATATTACAACATTTTATTTGCTATTTAAAATGCATAATCAAACATTATTTTTTTTCTAAACTCGGTAAGTTGCGCATAAATTCTAGTTAAATATTCAATGCTCTTGAAAAACTCTCGCCCTCTTATTACAAAAAACTGCTCTGATACCGATTTTAATCCTAAACTAGCAAGGTCATGACTATTACGGAATAATGTTTGTTCTTAAATTTTTATTACAAATCCTCGAATAACCATTGACCACTTAGTACCGCAGGATAGTGTCAAATTGGTCGAATCATTCAATCATTCGTTCAGTGACATTTTATTTTACATAACCTAATTTTGTTGTCTGAAGTAACAATATTTAAGAATTGTTTTTAAGCAAGAATAAATTAAAATATTAACCAAAGTAAGGTTTCCAAGTAATATGCATAGGAATTGCTTATATTTTTGGGATTAAATCCAAAAAATAAATGAACTACTTTCTCACAAATATTTTTAGTGTAAAACGGAATGAACGGTCACAGGGATAAGTTGTCATGGTTACTGAATCGATATTTTGAGGTCATTATTTTAGTACTCATTTTAAAATAGGGGTCCGGGTGGTTTAACTTAAGTATTAAAGATGATATACTAAATAACGTTAAACTTAGTTTTATAATAATGATTATTCTATTTCTTCAATCATTCCCAGTATTAATCCCACTACTTATTTTAAACCACGTTTTGGAATAAGAGGGTCGAAGTTCTTTAACAGTCCACTTCCAAAATTCTTTATGTTTAATTTATTCTAGCTTCTTTTCCATGAATCCATCGCACATCTTACTGTGGCCATAGCTCTTTATTTAGTTACATACCATTCTATGATTATTTTCTTTGTAAGAATCATTATTTATTTATTATTTTATTTAGTACTGAAGTTGTGTATTTTGTGCAATAAAGTATATCTATATATCTATCTATTTCTTAGAAGACAACAGACATATAACATTTCTGTTTTGTCTCATTCTGTGTCATAGTGTCTAAGTGTATAAATGTACTTCATAATGAATTATAATAAGAGCGCTTTGGGCAACTGTAAGCTCTTATTATCATATTTGTTGAAATAAATAAAATAAAAATAAAATATGAGAGACTGCGTGATGTTGGTAAAACACTTTCGTGAGTAGAAGTGTAAAGGTAAAGATTCACATCATCATCTCAGCCAATAGATGTCCACTGCTGGACAAAGGCCTCCCCCAATGTTCCCCACAGGAGTCTTGCGTTCTCATAGCAAAATGCGCCCCCAGTAGCTATGAGTCTATTTGGCAGCCCGAACATATATTACAGCATTCATTGTAGTCCAGTTCCAGGATACCCGAGAATGGAGCTGATGGGGGAGCTTTGATCTTCGTCTGCCGAGATTCATGTGTAAGTGATCCGGTGGCGCTCGAGTGACGATGGATAAACGTTCCTTGCCAATTCGCGACAGAAAACTGCAGTAGTTTGGTACTGCAAATAGGGCCGTGGTAGCAGGTGTGCTGTTTAATTTGAATAGAGTTTATTCAAAACAAACTTAAAAATGCGGACTATTATCGAATAAAAGACCTTATGAATAAGATCCGTTTTAATAAAGGTACGCAATAAAACAAAATACTAAATATGGCTTACCCCCTTTTCTTTCTATGAGTTTGATACAAATATCATCTCTGTCAGGACATGGGTTCCCAAGGTACCCCACACCACGCCAGTTGAAAGGTTCTGTGCATCCTGGTGTAGCTGCTGTACACTGGTAACACCATATTGCCAAACCTAAAACATGTAATGTTAAAAAAATATATGTGTTTCTTTTCAGAATGCCTAAAGGTCTAAATATATGATTATATAGCTTATGTAGTTTTAGGTAGTTTATATGATTATTTAGTTTAGACTCTTTGATCCTTGAGGAGGATCAAGGGGCCTATCATGAAAATAGAAAATTGAGATTAACAGTTTAAACTTCTTTGTCTCCGGTTAACAAAATGGAATGAACCAAAAGAAATTAATGGGTTAAAAATTAAATATAGTCTCGGGCGCCAGGCTCGTCCTCGGATAGCTATATAAGTCGGGAAAACATTAAAATATTAATCTCAAGGGGGGCTTGGTTTGAGTTTGGATTTTTTTGAATGAAAGAGGTTTAGGTCACAATGTCTTATATATTGCATCTTTCAGTACTACACTATGGACACCTTAAAACCAGCTAAACTAGACCTTAAATTTAGAGGTGAAGAGTACGAATCCTATAAAAATATCCAAAGGGGAAGAAAACTTGATTTCTTACAGAGTCCACACTTTGTTAAAACAGTACCCTCCACGGCACTCTAGGTTAATCCGTGGTCAGGGGAGCCCTACTAAGCCCCAGAATCCTGGCACGGAACCGGTGTCACTCGACGAAAGATAAGATTGGGCGGAGCAGGTGGCCCACCACAAGACAGGTATTAATCTCCCGAGGGTTTTGTAATGTAGCTCCCCGAATTAAATGGGAGATAAAAGGTGCACTCAAAGGATAGATAAAGTATAAATGGGAGGTGAAAAAGAATGGGACATTATCATTGTCAAATTTTGTTCTGTTCTGTCTTTCATTTGTGTGGCTGTCTGCGCCATTGTGCCTGCTGTGTTGTCTATATGTGCTGCTTTATATTTGTTTTAGATGCTGGCCCTAACAATAGAGAAGACCTAAAAATAGATCGGAGACCTTAAAATTGAACCGGTCAATATTAATATATAACGTGTCTCTCTAAACACTTGACATTGGCGGAATCACACGTGCGGCCGTCACCGCGCGCGGGTTTAGGACCAAAAAAAAAAATACAATGTATAAGACATTGTGACCTAAACCTAACTTCATTCATTTATAAAAAAAATCCTAACTCAAACCGGGCTTGGTTTGAGATTAATAGTTCAATGTTTTCCGGACTTATATAGTTATCCGAGGACGAGCCTGGCACCCGAGACTATATTAAATTTTTAACCCATCATTTTCTTTACATTGCTTTTGGTTTCATTTTGTTAACCGGAGAAAAAGAAACTTAAACTGTTAATCTCAATTTTCTATTTTCATGATAGGCCCCTTGATCCTCCTAGGATCAAAGAGCATAAACTACATGAACTACATAATCTTATATATCGACCTTATACAAAGAAACACAGAATCTTTTTTTTTAAACATTACAAACATTAAAAAGTTTCTCATCATTCCAGTCAGTTAAGCACACTAGTGAAACCAATCAATTTTAATTTTTGGCTACTAAACCGGATCTATTTTAATCAATTTCGGGGTTACAACCTCTTGGCAAACTTTTATTCTCTATATTAAATAACCATGCCCAAATGTTGGGTCCGCCAAAAGCGGCCACTTTTGGCGTGAATCAATTTTTCGCGTACAAAACCGGATCCAACATTTGTGCATGGTTATTTAATAAATAGTATAAGAGTTTGCCAAGAGGTTGTAACCCCGAAATTGTTTAAAATAGATCCGGTTTAGTAGCTAAACATTAAAATCGATTGGCGTCGCTAGTGTGCCCTACCCGTCACCTTAAGGCGATACAGCGGCGCTAGTGAGAACTAGCGCCACTAATCGATTTGTATTAATTGTGACAAATACAGGATAATGTTGCAAAAAATGGGCAATGAGATTCTAAAAAAATGTATTTATGATTTTTCAAGATATATCTGGCACAAAGTATCCCTCTAAAAGTAACTACATTTTTGATTTCCGCCTAAAGTGGCCACTTACAGCAATTTTCAAAAATTTGGTTACTTCTAAAGAAATATTTTGTGCTAGATATATCTAGAAAAATCACAAATACTTTTTTTTAGAGTCTTATTGCCCATTTTTTTCAACAATATCCTAAATTCGTCACAATTAATACAAATTGATTATCGGCGCTAGTGAGATCGCGGTGTCGCCTTAATGCTACTTCATTTCAATTTCAATCGAATTCAATTCTACTTACTTACTTAAATTTAAAGTATAATATAATATTTAATAACAGTAATACACAGGATTTCATAAAATAGTAAACAGTACGACTAAGATTAAGAGGAGTTAGGTGGATGGGGGATCATTACCTCAAAACCAGGGATAATTAAATAAAAGTAATAGGTAAATTCACCCTAATTTTGATCATTCACATTCGAATTTTCTATAATTCGAAGATATTAAAATAACCTAAGCGGTAATGTTAGTTTTCTTCAAAATTAAGCATAATACCTACAAATTGAAGAATTGTTCGTTGCGATTATAGTATACACACATAATAGCCGATTGATTGTATTCAAATGATACAAACGGAATAATGTAATAAAGGATGGGCCACACCCGAAACGCTGCCAAGCAAATAAAAAAGTTCCTTACTTCTATTTACGGTCGACAGGAAGAGTACTGATATAACAATTAACTTCATGGTTGTAATGGTCTATAATTATACAAAATAGTAGTAGTAATATTGGATATTCGATCGCTTACAAACACTAAAGCCGCAACAACGAAGGAAGCGTTTGTGTTTTCTTTTCTACCTAGACTTGTCTGTCTGACATTGACAAGTTTGACAACTGTCAAGCAGGGATGTAAGTAAAAAGTCGATATGTATATTTATCGATATTTACATAATTTTATACATAAAATTTTTCTCAGAATGTTTTTTTTTGATAAGACAATCATGTGAATGAATAAGTTTACAAAAGAAAATCAAAAAATGATACGTGTTGATGGGTTAAACCAATAAATAGCGCGGTTGAGGCTGGAACTATGTTATTACCACCTTTTGTAACATTATGGAGAGCAATAAAGAATATGAATATGAATATGAACAGCCTCTTTTATATTATTTTTGTTTTTAAACTTTTTTACTACTTTTGATACCGTTTTACCTTTTCAGGAACCATTTCAGTGTATTAACATCATGCCCCTGGATGGAGGACCTTTGATTAGCTTTAAAAAGCTAAAATCACTAAAAAGCTATAAAATCTCAAGTAGCATCTCTCTATATTAAATAACCATGCCCAAATGTTGGGTCCGCCAAAAGCGGCCACTTTTGGCGTGAATCAATTTTTCGCGTACAAAACCGGATCCAACATTTGTGCATGGTTATGTAGCTAGCTAGATCTCAAGCAATAATTTTTTGTATGATGTGCTATTGGCGAACAATAAATAAATAAGTAGCTTATTTAACTTTTAAAATATGAAAAGCAAAGTTGTAGGTACTTTTATTTTGTTTACTCAGGAGAAATGCGTTACGCATACCCATTCGTCTGTAAATGATGGGTTATGTCGGACTCTCGGCCAGAGGCATACCGACTAAAACTCCTGGGACTCTCCCTCATCTGTCCATGGGTGGGCGAGTGACATGGGGCCAAAGCTCGGAGCCTTTCACCACGTCACCCCCCGAACAGGGACGCCCGCCCACACGGCAGGCACGGCGCTTCTCCCCCCGGGGTCGGGGGGAGGGATTCGGACAGCCGAGAGTCGTGCCGTCCCTACCAGACGTAGGAGGAGGTCCGTGCAATGCCGGTGGTGGGGTTACAGCCCCACGCACCAGCGGACCTGCTCCTAAAGTTGTAGGTACTGATTCAACACTTACTATCTTGGCACAGGTATATCCAGAAGCACCATACTGGGTTCATACCCATTAAAAGAAGAAAAAACAAAAACCCTTAAATTCTTCAGTTAAAAGCTTTATTCATCAATTACTAATAAACCTTTGATAGCTAAAACCGCGCTAAAACTGTGTTAAAGAGAAATTTTGACGTGTGAAACCAAAAAAAAACATATGAAGAAACGACTCAAACGTCACGTTGAATTTGAGAAATATCACCAAAATCACCGTGATACTTCAAATCGTATGGTCAAGACCATACGATACGTGTCGCACGAAAATATGTGACATATGTCACCATTCGACATCGTGAGAATAAGCAAAAACGTTTTCATACGATATCCGCCATGTTTTGTTGATATATGTCGTATGTTGATAAATGTCACGAGCCCGAGAATTGGGCTCTTGGGCTCCAAGACCCTAATTCTCGTACTCGTGACATTTATTTTCATGCGACATATATCACTAAAACATAGTTTTTTTGTTTGGTTTTCAAGTGATATCCGCCATGTTTTTGAAATGTCACAAACCCGAGAATTGGGCTCCAAGAGCCCGATTCTCGTGCTCGTGACATTTATTTTCATACGACATATATCACTAAAACATAGTTTTTTTATACGGTTTTCAGATGATATCCGCCATCTTTTCAAAATATCACGAACCCGAGAATCGGGCTCCAAATCCGCCATGTTTTCAAAATATCTCGAGAATTGGGGTCCAGGAGCCCAATTCTCGGGATTTCGATATGAAAAAAACATGGCGGATATCACCTGAAAACCATACAAAAAAACTATGTTTTAGTGATATATGTCGTATGAAAAGAAATGTCACGAGCCCGAGAATTGGGCTCCATGATGTTTTAGTGATATATTATGTCGTATGATCATAAATGTCATGAGCCCGAGAATCGAGCTCCTGGAGCCTAATTCTCGTCACGTCGCCATGTTTTTTCATATCGACAATCCCGAGAATTGGGCTCCAAATAAAACAGGATACTTATATCATGGGAGCATCGACGTAGCCTCTTAACTATGGAGATTTCGCGCTACCCAAAGAAGTCCCGTGAAAAGCGCGCTTGAGTCCCCATCACCATTCAAAGGAGACCGGCAAAGTCAGACTCGGATTTAAAGGTCCCGTGCGTGGAAAAAAATTAATGATACTTAAAGATAACTAAACTAAGAAAAAAGTTAATTGTTGCCACTTTTTTAAAGATGGGATTATAAAGTTATATAATGAAATAAAAATATTGAGGTTAGGATTTTTTGTTCATTTTTAAATAACGTCACGTTCGATTACGAATATTGCAAACTTGAGTATTTAAATTAACAGACCGTATGTCACACAAAAATAACCATGAGTTCATCAATATGAAACCTAAATCCTAGAGCCCAATTCTCGGGCTCGTGACATTTATCATCATACGACATATATCAACAAAACATGGCGGATATCGTATGAAAACGTTTTTGCTTATTCTCGCGATGTCGAATGGTGACATATGTCACACATTTTCATGCGACACGTATCGTATGGTCTTGACCATACGATATGAAGTATCACGGTGGTTTTGGTGATATTTCTCCAATTCAACGTGACGTGTGCGTCGTTTCGCGTTTTGTTGTTTATTGACGTTTGGTTGTTCAAATCACATAACAAGTTTAAAATAACTGCACAAACTAAGAAGATAATTGATTCTCTGTGTGAACGATTGTTTAGCTGAGAATTTTAATTTTTCTTATATTTTCTTTAATTGGAACAAATTTTCACCAGTATTACCTACATACCTTTAAATATTCGTCATTAAGCCTTTTTATCTCAGTAACAAGATCAGTGTAAACAAAGAAAATTCTTTATTTCATTTTTTTCTTTTAACGCGTCTTTTTGCCACAGTTGTCATCTCTTTTTGCCACAGACTGAAAATAAATCTTTTGACTTTCGGTCGGTGTAACGGAATTACAATTTCATAAAATCAATTTTCTTTTTCGTCTTTTTTGGTCGTATTTTAAAGCAGTTATGATAATTATGATGTTATACAAACATGAAAATGACTGTTGATATAAAAAGGCTAGAAAATGTTAAATAAATATACTTAAACAATAAACATTAAGATTTCTCGATTGTATATTTGTGTCAATCAACAAAATGGAACGTATTAGCGGAAATGATATGGGCCACATTCTCTATGGAAGTGACTTTTACTGTCGCATGGGCACGAGAATAGAGTTTTTTTACTTTTGTGACATTTTGGTGACATTTTCGTACGACATTGGAAAAGTGACATTACAGAAAATACGACATTTTATCGCACGTCCCGAGAATTGGGCTCCAAATCTTACCTACAATCATTACAGAGTACTTACATTACACTTTCCATTGCAATGTAGGAACCTTCCTACCTACCTAACTCTTAAGTGAGTAGATCGCATCTAACAAGATGTCAAATTATCAATCAAAGTGACATTGTCAATAACTCATTTATTTTGAGAGGCAGAAAAATCTTTGAATGTACAGCCAAAACATAAGAAGCAATATATTTTAAATCCTCTAATTTAAGGGGCTAACGTATTTTATCAATGCTTTAATTGTTTATTTGTTCGTTGTAACTTAGTCAAATACTATTATTTGACCTTTATGGTAAATAATAATTAAAAGTGTCGTTTTAAATTATTAATACAGCGTAAATTGAAATGAAAGATCGAATGATAGATCGATCGAATCCTCTCAAAACGTTTCGTTTTTCCTCTGCACCTTTTTTTATATGTATAATCTATGCTCTGCACTGTGCGTTTTGTTCAATGAATTGTTTGCGAATTGAAAATAATTTAACTTTTTATTCCCATCCTTAAAAAATATACTTGAAATTAGATAAAATATAGATTTCGTTATTTAATTTAAATAGTATGTTTCCAATTCTGAACGCTTTCGAAAAATATTGAGTCCTCTTTCGCCGGTCTCCTTTGAGCTTTACTTACCTATAAACTTAGATATAAATTGTCTAAGCCTATAAACAAGGAATCTCAAATTTTAGTTCCGTACCTATTTTTCCGCAGTACTTCTTTCCATGACTCTGTCAAATAATTGATGGCTCCATTACCGTTTACGTCATAAGGTATGGTAGCCCCAATTTGTCTAAGATAGCCCTATTGGTTATAAAACATGGGAACTATGCTAGTTCCTCAAAAATCAGCATTTAGACCAGTTACGACCATACTATAGAAAACACAGATGTGCAATAATGTTATAGTAGTCGCTGAAAATCAGCGTCGGGGTTGGTCTCTTGGATCAGCACCGACTATTACTGAGCGGCCGCCTGTTTGGTATATATTAGGGATAATGTTGTCCTACTTTTCGTTTATTGTTTATGTCTAGGCAGCGGCGTAGCGTGGGTGTCGGCCGCCCGGGGCGGAAGACAATTTTGCCGCCCTCTTATTTAGATATTTCAATTTAATGTATACTATACACTACATAACATACATTTAAATAAAAAAGTTTATCTAAGTTTTACAATCATCTTAATTATACATTGATACATTTTTATAACAGGTACACTCAAGAACGCGTCAACCTATACACTTTGGACTTTGCACCATTCTTATTAAGTAACGCATAAGATCGAAACTTGAACTGAGAGTGTACAGCTTGATGTGAGCTCGACTGTAAAATACCTATCACCGCAGATTAGGTACAGCTGTCGATCGTCAGATTGACAAAATTAAATAATTGGAGAATTGAATATAAAACGCAAATAAATTTTTAATAAAAAATTCGCAGTCGCTACAAAATATCATTCAAAGAAAGGGGATTCCCCGAATCCGTTACAGAATAAGTAATGAAAAATTCCATGCTCTTTTCAATCGGTCCTTTGTAGTTGCGTTAAAAGTATAAAATGGTTCAAATATTTCTATTATTTATTGTGAAATTTTGCCGCCCCCTAAAATGTGCCGCCCGGGGCGGGCCGCCCCTGCCGCCCCCACTACGCTACGCCACTGTGTCTAGGATTATGTTTCTAATTAAGTTCCTTGTTTTGTATTGTACCAAATAAAGTTATCATTCATTCATTCACTCGACTAAGCCAAATGATACACTGTTCCGAATTTCTAATATTCGCTCCGAATGTATCCTCTATTATAAACGGACCACTCTATCCATCCACCTTGGTGGTTGATTTGGAATTGTATTCACTCTAATGGATCAATAGGTACGCGGTAGTAATCTCGCTCTCTGATACGGATAAGCCAATGAGCTGAATGATCCGAGTGAGCCGAATGATCCTAATGAGCGGAATGATTCAAGTGAGCCGATTGAGCGGAAGAGTCGATGTTCCAAAGGATACGTTACACTGTTCCGCATCTTTGCACTGATCCAGATGCAAATGTTCCAATCTTTTGAAAGATACGCTTTTGCCAGGCCTAGTCAAAATGCATTAAAGAAAATAAAATAGGTATCGTTTCTATTTGGAGACCTAGGCACTTGATAACATATAACATATTAAATATTACCTACTCACATGTATGTTTATGGATATATATTTATTTAGCCGTCATATATATTTCTGCATCGCCTAATGGTTGACTGGTAGAAAATGCTGTATAGCATTAAGTCCGCCAATTGTACTTTATTGTCTTGTGCAATAAAGAATAAATAAATAAATAACAAAAAAAGAAATGATTAGGTATACTCGTATAGGTATGATATTTGATGGGCCATGTCAAATATCATACCTACACACATATCTTCATCAGATGATCATTATCATCTTAGCGTTTTGTCTTGGTTGTGTCCCAAGATGTCGCTCCGGAGCCTGGGGTCCGCTTTCCTGCTTCTATCGCTCCACTTCGCGCGATCTTGTGCATCCATTGTAGTCATTTTATTGGCACGCATGTCATCCCTTACGACGTCCATTTTGGTCTGATAAGTTCTAGAAAGTCTTTAATTTCTGGAAAATAATTAACTAAGTGTCAAGTCGAGTATAAAATACCACAAAATCAATATCACATTTATTTTGTCCTATGTAAAGTATCAGCCTATATCCTATTGTCCCACTGCAGGGCAAAGGCCTCAATCATAGAAATCAAGTTATCGCTACTAAGCTGGGATTACGCTTAATCACCACGCTTGCCAAATGCGGATTGGTGATCACAACCCGAGCTATGTTCGAAAAATTCTAAACATACCTTTGCTCGACCCGGGAATCGAACTCAGGACCCCGAGATCACGGCCTGGTACTTAAACCACTAGACCAACGGGGCGACTTTGTCTTATGTATTTGAATTTATTAGATATAATGGGGTCCTCTCTTACCTTCGTTCTTACTTAAGGCGACGGGTAGGGCACACTAGCGACGCCAATCGATTTTAATTTTTAGCTACTAAACCGGATCTATTTTAAACAATTTCGGGGTTACTACCTCTGGGTAAAAACTTATACTATTTATTAAATAGCCATGTAGGTACAAATGTTGGGTTCAACGCGTACGCGAAAAATTGATTCACGCCAAAAAAACACTTTAGGCGTGAATAACCCCCCCTTCCCAACTGGCTGGTTTGTAGTGCGCGAAACTACAGACCAGCCAGTTTACTTGGAGCTCTCACTTCCTCAAATCCTTGAACATCTCGTAAGAGAGGGCCTTAAATCCTTAAGTTAGTAATAAATGCTAACTTAAGGATTTAAGGTACTTTCCATTCACGTCCCATAGTCTTGGGACGTCCTGTATATTTATTTTTACATTATAGCGGACTAACGAATGAGCAGATGGCATTGCAAACTCGATGGTAAGTGATATTTAAACAAACACTGCACCCAGTCCAGATTTAGTTCTGTGGGTGTCTCTAGTTCTCTACCTAGTGGGAAAGATCCTAGATGGAGGAGGAATCACACAAACAAGTTTAAAAAGTCGTGTTTTGAAATAGCAGAAATTCTGGACAAAAAAGTAACACTGTCAGTCAATTTAATATTCTTCTTCTTCTGGTGGGGGTTGTGGATTTTCGTCAGGATAAATAGCTGCCCGCAACATTTGAATATCTTCTGTGTTTAGATCAATACACATGGTTCCGACAACATCTTCAACCCCTATGGTGCCGTCATTACTCATATCTACTTCTTTTATAAGATTGTCTAACGCTTTCTGTGACATTTTATGTCCCTTCGTAGATAAAAGTTCCTTTAACTGTTCCCGATCTATAGAACCAGTTCTGTCAGGATCAAGAACTTGCAATGCAGATCGTAATTCATCCTCGACAGGAAAATCCCTCTGACGTATCGTTACTATCTTAACAAATTGATCGAAAGTTATATGCCCTTGAGGATGTGGCGGTCTGACACAAAATGTAATCAACTCTTGCAGCTGTTCCGGCGTAACAGTCATAAGGATAAGGGCTTTTAACATATATATCAACTCTTTCTCTGTGATATAGTTATCTATATCAGTATAAACCGGCGTGTAATTTTGATACAGTTCCCAAAGCTGTTCTACTTCCGCTAATTGCTCAGGTCTTAGTTCAAAAGGATCTTTGAGCGCTTCTGTTGAATCAGTAAAGTTAAAGGGTGCGGCGGGATCTGGAGGGGGCTCTTCTACGTAGGCTTCTTCCTCAATAACTTCTTCTTCAAGAGGCGGTGGTTCTTCTTTCTTCTGCTCCGCTTCAACTTTCTCGCCTTCAACATGCTCTCCTTCCATTTCTTCGCCCATCAATTCTTCACCTTCACCTATAACCCTTTCTTTCTCTTCTCCTCCTATATGTTCCCCCTCAACTGTTTCACCTTCGGTGTGTTCCTCTTCCATATGCTCGCCTTCGACATGTTCTCCTTCCATTTCTTCCCCTTTTACTTCTCCCTCTTCCCCTTCCACGTTGTCCTGATTACCTGTATCCCCTTCCGTAGTTGTAGGGGTCTCTGTCCCCTCTTCTGGTGCTTCCTCCATTTTATTTAAAAATCACGAAGAATTTGGAATACTCAAAGAACTAATTACTTATTACTAAACAATAAATCTGTCACCGCATCGGGGTTTGCTAAATTTGGTACGAAGTACTATTATTAGATTATCGGTTATTCTGTCATAAAGACTAAGACTTCCGAGTGATATATAATCAAGAATATCTATAAATTCACCTAAAAGTTCTTCACGAACATTATCAATAAACGTAAACATTAGTAGAATAATAAAATAAATTAGCTCCTAAAAAATATTTAAAATCACATTGTGTAAATGACAGTTGACAAAAGTTTATGCCAAAGAGTAGTATTATATACCGGTTTATGCCCACAGACTAATAAATGCCACAGTTTATACAAATGTTTTTGCCAGAGATGACAACAACGATGACAATGCATGGCAATTTTTTATTCTTTTTCATTGAATTTGTACCTGGATAAGTTTCTAACACAAATAACTATCAGTTTCATCAACAACATTTGTGTTTGGTGCGGGATCGAACCCGCGACCTTTGCGTCTCAACCGGCGCGAACCACTGCGCTAAACGGGTCGTCTAATTGAAATAGTAAAGTAAAAAAAATTAAAGTAGGTATCAGCCTATTAACTGTCCCACTGCAGGTCAAAGGCCTCCATCATAGAAATCAAGTCATCGCTACTATGATGGGATTAGGCTTAATCACCACGCTTGCCAAATGCGGATTAGTGATCACAATCCCGAGCTATGTTCGAAAAATTCGAAACATACTTTTCGCTCGACCTGGGAAACGAACTCAGATTTCGGCCTCGGTACTTAAACCACTAGACCAACAGGGCGTTTCGACAGAATTAATATACTCTCTCTCCCCCTCGCGTGAGCATAACCCCCTGCTCCCAAAAACTAGGTAGGTAGGTTAGGTATAGTAGGTACCTACAGTTTCCTTATTCTTTTTTACATACTAAACTAAATTGTGCACAAAAAGGACAAAAAATATGAAGAAAAATCGAAATTTTTTTTTTATTTGGAACCAATAATGACATCATAACAAAAAATCTTTAAACAGACATTGCTTAGTAGATGACCCCCTAAATGGGTGATACCTATAAATATGGAAAATAAAATGAGAAAATAAATACATACATAAATAGGTACCTATCTACCTACATGGATGTAGCCAAAATGTAAACTAAAAAGAAGTTTGATAAAGTTAATTTAAACATACCTAATAGATAAGTACTTTATTTATTTATCAACAACACCATTTTACTCGCATTGACACATAGCTTGGGGACAAGACGTGCGTGACCAGAGGAAAATATATACCTGGTTTTAGGTAAGCAGTGAATGGCGTCTGAAACAGTGACATACCGAAAACTTCGTAGAAATAAACATTCGTTCGTAGTACCTACGTGTGTGAGAATGGATATCTTAATATTTATCTTACAGAGGAATGTCATTGGCGGCTTCATATCCGCAACCATAAACCTCATAACACGGTTGTTGAACTTTATAACGACTAAATGGTGAAATAAATTGCTGGGTTAACTCAGCGATCGTCTTTTTACACTTCTTGTAATGTCATAAAACCATAACTTTTATCCCGGATAACCCTTTCAAGTTTGATAGGGTAAAAAATAAATCATTTTACAAAGTTAGTTAACCAGGTAAGTATGTCTTACTTATCAACGTTCTGTTCATTATTTTATGTGATAGGTGGCAGACGAGCAGACGGATCGCCTGATGGTAAGTGATTACCGCCGCCCATTGACGGACACCCTCGACACCAGTGCTGTCACATGTGCGCTGCCAACCATTCTCCCGGATCGGGCCTCCGGTACCCTCACTCACGCAGCGCAAGCAGCACAGTGCTCCTTCACATGACCATTCAACCGGATATTCAGAGAACTTACGTTTTAAGAGCCGCTTCAACCAATCTTATCCGATACTAAATTAATAAAGGTCTTATTCATAAATGCCTGTAATTGAAACTATAATTATTTCCTTTGCAAACTAAAACGGTGTTATAAGGCAGATTTCATTCTTTTTTCGAAAAATGTGTTTAAACATATTGTGTTTCAAACGTTCCGCTCTATAATCGTTTTAGCTAAAATAGGATTAATGAACGTTTATGAACAAAGCCCATAGTAAAGCGCTGTCATTCTATATAAGTCTAACGTTAGGTATACCATAGATATATCCACAGATAAAGATTTGTCGAATCGGGTTTCAGTAAAAAAGGTACCTAAGTATTTTAATTTTACATAATTTGACTGCAGTAAGTAGGTAACCTACCTCAGCAGTCGATGTGCAAAAGCTTGAACTTGATGTTGTAAAATGACTTGAACTACATTTTTCATTTAGTGTGTTAAATTCATTTTACAATTAATTAAAATCAATTGACGGCGCCATTGTACCGTAAAAACCTTGAAATTTTACTTAACTTACTATTGCAATAAAAACAAGTAGAAATCTCCGAAGAAAACAATGTTGTGTTACTTAGGTACTCTGAGTATATAAAGGACCTATGAATGCTACTCGTAGTGCATATTGCAATGCGTGTAACATAATAACAACACCGATCGCCTTTTCCGCATCTGCATCACGTGGTTTAATGCGAACTGCAACTGAGGTAAGAAATATTACGGCCTACCATAGCCTCAACATAGACCCGGTGTCAACCGATACACTTTAGTCCCTTCAATGTGTGTTTATTACAAAGGTGATAAGGGTCACAGCGTGGGGATTCTCAGGTCTAATTAGAGTGGTCGCCTGGGACAAAAGTAGTGGCGTCCCACGGCCAATGCTTTCATGAGGCGCATCGGACGATCACGTGCGTTTGTCTCGCGGAGAAAGAGGCTGGTTGGCTGTATGGTGAGCGGTTTCGTTGCCCGCATGGGCGCGAGCGGCAGAAGACTGAACGCGCGCCATCGCAGCGCATGCGTACTGGCAGGATACAATTTTGGCGCGAAACTTACGCATGCTAATTGTTTTGAAAAAATATATTGGAAAAAAAATTAAATTTATGAAGTGTATTTAGTGATATTCTTCAAAAAGAAACGAATCAATACGAACGAACAACTCATATTATCTTCAGCAAATCAAAATGGTAAGTATTTTATCAAAGCATAATTTTAAAATTATAATGTAATATGTTTATTTCTAGTATTCTAAGATTTACCCTCATGTTTACATCATATTTGAATCTAGCAATATCAATAGTTATTTTAATTTATATTACTTAGGTACCCAACTAATACTGAGAACTTAATACCTACAAGGATACGTAGAAACTAAAAACATCACAACCTTTAAATTCTAAAACAAATGTTTTTGTATAGGTACTCTACATACGTAATGCCCTTGCTCCAGTTATCTATTTCTATCTTATTTAAGGTGACGGGTAGGGCACACTAGCGACGCCAATCGATTATTTTTTTTAGCTACTAAACCGGATTTATTCAAAACAGTTTAAGGGATACAACCTCTCGGCAAACACTTTTACTATTTATTAAATAACCATGCACAAATGTTGAGTCCGTTTTTATACGCGAAAAATTAATTCTCGCCAAAAGTGGCAGCTTTTGGCAACAATTTTGCATGGTTATTTAATAAATAGTATAAGTGTTTGCCGAGAGGTTTTACCCCGAAATTGTTTAAAATAGATCCGGTTTTGTAGCTATAAATTAAAATCAATTGGCGTCGCTAGTGTGCCCTACCCGTCATCTTAAACCTCTTATTTACCTACATCAATTCGCGATACCTAGATGTTAGGTACTATTTCGATTTGAAATATGAATTGATATGTTCATAACTGAGACGCATAATAAAAACCTGTAACGATGTCAAAATATTTCAAAGGCACATAACAAAAGACTTGTGGTTTCCTATTCGAGTCTAGGATCTTTCAAATTTCACAATAAATTGCCAATTTATATTTTGGGTTAATACTCGTAGATACTCTGCTGTGTTCCGCTGCGTGAGTGAGGGAAGCTCAATACGTGGGGAAAGTGGGAGTTCAAAGGTTGGCAGTTCACTTGTGACTCCACTGGTGTACATGGGCCGCGGCTTCATCAGGTGATCCGTCTGCTCGTCTGCCACCTATGTCATAAAAAATCTTATGAAGTCCTATAACATATCAGTTGAGACAGTACTTGTCCTGGCCACAAACTTAGGTTTTCCTTTGGTCACTAGAAACAACTAACCAGAGGGCCTAATTTAAAGCAGACGTAACGATCGAATCGGAGTTTCCCTCTCTTTCACACGCGTTGTGTGTTTCCTTTGTTTGGACACGACAGGTATGTTCTCGTTCATTACGGGACGGCTTTAAGGCGACGGGTAGCCTTAACTAGCGACACCATTCGTTTTTAATTGTTAGCTACTAAACCGGATCTATTTTAAAGTGATGCAAAAAACCAAAAAAAATATGTTATTTAATAAATAGTATAAGTGTTAACTGAGAGGTTGTAACCCCGAAATTTTTTAAAATAGATCCGGTTTAGTAGCTAAAAATTAAAATCGATAGGCGTCGCTAGTGTGCCCTACCCGTCACCTTAAAATAAGCCACCAGGTACTGTAAACACTCGACCTAACACGAAAAAATATTTCCGTATGCACCGTGAACCAATGATTCGAAATTGTGAACGTGAACATTAGAAACAGAGCAGTTTGGAATTGCGATTGGGGATGAACATTTTCGGAGTAGAAAAAGATGAACTTGGGCGCACCCACCGGGAATCGGCTACCATGACGTCTCACCTCACCACTGCGCTATTTGAGCCGTCAAATTCGATGATTAGATGCCACGCCACCAAAGAAGTCCCGTGAACAGCCCGCTTGAGTGGCCATCAACATTAAAATTTGAGCTCTATGTACATAGAAACAAAGAATCTAATATTTTAGTTCCGTGTTTGGACTTCTTTCGTGGCGCGAACTCTAGCGTCAGTGTTATTTTTCTCTTATTATTTGTCCGATTGAGTAAGGGACACGAGAGACAATTTTCTTGTTTTGTACTTTTTAGATCGTGTTTTTTTGGTAGTCGGGTTTGAAACATATTTGAAATGTGCTCTTTAATTTGATACCCCACACCGTACCATCAAGCAAATTTTTTTTTTAGTTCCTTTATCTAAGTCCCCTCGAGGGCGCTGTAATAAATTTAACGTGACGTCTTGTTGCCTATAACTAGAAGCCAACCAAGACGCTTCTAATGACACCTCATTTGTTCAAATATGATAACTGGTTTAGAAGTTAAGTGGAAACAGATGAACATACATACATACATATATAGCCTATCAAAATCATAATCCTCCTTTTGCTTTCCCGTAGTCGGGTAAAAAGAATGGGCACGGCAAAAAATTAGGGCACAGGGAATAATTTTGCAATATAAAATTGAGACTCAAGTTTTTACTCAAAAATATTAAATGGGCGTTTTTTTATTCATGATTTCAATAATAATCTTATCCGTCATAAAGTTTGAAATCTCACGACAAACACTGTTGATACCTACTTTGAATAAAGTATCAACATCAGACGCCCTTCACCAAAACACAGATTTACGAGTCACGTATGTCGAAACTCTAGTTTTGCAGATACACGGGCACTAATTGGTCTGCAAACACGACAAAGCTCAATAAAGCAAACATTGCACTACTTTACCATTAGATTATCTAATAAAACCTGTCACGGGTGACTGCCTTCATCATCCATTACCCTTATGTAGATGAGCAAATAAGCTCTGTCGACAAAGCATAACAAATATGCAAAAAAAAAGATTAATCTTAACGTGCAGAAGAGATTATCAAAGTCATGGCTGCCTGATTGATTAGAAACACGGAAAAGGTATTAATACTTAGGATTCCGTAACTCTAAAGGAAAAACCGGAACCCTTATAATATATACCCTTTCTGCCTGTGTCAAGACGAGACCCTTTATTTCGGAAATACGTCAAGGTATCGAGTTGAAACCGTATCCATTCTCAAATCTGACGATATACCTTGGAGATCTGAGAAAATCAAATCTTTAAAATGTAAAGAGAGAAACAGTCATCTATTCAACAAACACATATTTCGACACATCCACGGAAATCAAAACCTATTAGGGCACTCTCCGTTCACCAAGAACTATGAAATTCCACAAGTAATATATCGTTAATGGAAATGTCAAATTTAAGTTATTACAAGGTCAAATGGGATATCAATTAAAAGAGCTTGATATACATTGCAAAACAATACAACCTGTGCGAATAAAGAATGGGATCAGAAATGGCGGCGCATCTATTCACTTCTCGCTCGCACACCCACGAGTGCGAGGATAGACGCAAATAGTGTGCGAGCGAGAAGTTAATAGATGTGCCGCCATTTCTGATCCCATTCTTTATCCGCACAGGTTGTAAGTATTTTATACGCCGCATCGTTTGTTTATTCTGAAAAATATAAAAACGCTAATGTTATAAAATCTGTGCGATGCGATTCCTAAAGTATTTAGTTACTCACATACGTACGTATTAAATAAATATAATGTGATTCTACCACCGGAATCGGAAAGTTGATTCTGACGAGAAGATCCGGCAAGAAACTCGCCAGTTACTCTTTTTAGGCGACGGGTAGCCCTAACTAGCGACACCATTTGTCAGCTACTAAACCAGATCTATTTTAAACAATTTCGGGGTTACAACCTCTCGGCAAACACTTATACTATTTATTAAATAACCATGCACAAATGTTGGGTCCGTTTTTGTACGCGAAAAATTGATTACCGCCAAAAGCGGCCATTTTTAGCGTGAATCAATTTTTCGCGTACAAATGTTAGGCTCCGAAGCGACAGCTTTGGGCGCAACCGGGACAAAACGCTAAGTTGAAGATGATGATGATGAAGGTACCTCGGTGGGCGCGCACTTGACCATTTTTTTATTCAAATATTAAGTTCTTTCTTTTCGAGAGTTTATTTTTCGTAGTTCATTTTTATTGATAGTGACATTTTTTGTAATGACAACCGTGTTGTTGCGCAGAATAAAATATTAGATAAGGTAATACTAGTCCAGGTAGTTTGACGTTGATTGACAGTTTAACATAACAGAGTAGGTACACTTCGAATTTGCAAGAAAAGATTGTTAAATTTGTCTAGGAAGTCATTTACACGGCTTCATTGCCATTATTTAGAAAACATTTATTAGCTTTAAGAAATCATGAGCACCAAGTCAAAAGGTGGATAAGTGAAGGTCAAATGACATCGCGCTGTTTTTATAATAATATGTTATTAAAATTAATGGTTAAAACTCATCTTCCTAATTTACTATGTATAACTTACATTCAGACTCACGGAACAATTTTTGATAACTAAGACGTATTTATTGGAACCTTGTTTATTTAATAAATATGTACTAAACCAATAATTACTGTTTTACATCATTTGATATTTTGGTTATGATTTTTTATAAATACATTTTCATCATCATCAGCCCATTTAAGTCCCCACTGCTGGGGCATGGGCCTCCCGCAATCACATGAGGGGTAATTGCCATACTCACCCCGCTTGGCAGACGGGTTGGCGAGGGTTTTGATATAAATGCAGAGTTTTCCTTCTCTGGATGCTAATGATCATGCCAGCAGCTTTACCTTAGTCGCCTTCTACGACACCTCGGTAAGAGTGAGGGTGGCCTATTCTACTCTGCCGGGGACCACACGGCAAATTTTCATACACACCCATTATTACAGTGATTGAATCGTTATGTGAGCTTTACATTATGGTCTTTAAAATTATAAGGAATAGGTAGGTACTCTTACTACGAGTATCATTATATAGATCAAATCCTAAGTAGGTACAAGTAATAATTAAACAGTAAACTATACTCATCTATTAACATATAATTTCTTTTTTGCGATACAAATACCGAATTAGCAAAATTAAATTTATTTAACAAAACAAATCACATCGTTGAAGATATTTAAGGCCTCTTTTCAAAAAGCAAAAATTAAATTTTAGGCTTCGAAATACAAGTAAATAAAATAAACTACAAAAAACAGCAAACGATGACACTGTGGAATGCTCCTTTATCGCCAATATGACATAAGAATGACATAAGAACACATAACAGTCGACATTTTCGGTGTAATGCTGTAAATTCCAACACTGAGAAAGTGTATTAATGAGAATTTTATTCATACGAACTTTTATTAGTACCTATTTGTTTTATATTTCCGATTGGGGTATTATAATTTAATTGTCATATTGTTTTTTTGAATTCAGTGTCGAAACTTTTGAATGCAGAACAGAACAAAATAATAAATATTTCACAACATCACATACATTGATCTGACTCCGAGATAGGTAGCTCAAGCGTTTCGGATATATACATATAATACTTTTCTTTTGTAAATACATACTTATAATACGAAGGAAACACCTAGACCAATACAAACAGACATGTTCATGCACACAAATGTTTGTACTGTGCGGGGATCGAACCCACAGCCCTTGAATACTCACTACCACTGATCCAAAAAGATTGGCCGTGTGGTCCCGGCAGAGTTGAATAGGCCACCCTCACTCTTACCGAGGTGTCGTAAAAGGCGACTAAGGTAAAGCTGCTGGCATGATCATCAGCACCCAGAGAAGGAAAACTCTGCATTTATATCAAAACCCTCGCCAACCCGTCTGCCAAGCGTGGTGAGTATGGCAATTACCCCTCATGTGATTGAGGGAGGCCCGTGCCCTAGCAGTGGGGACATAAATGGGCTGACGACTGATCCAAACGGGTCGCCAAATAAAATTGTGGTCCATTTTCAGATTTAGTTTGAATAGAATTGTGACTGTTGGTGTTATAAAGATAAATATAGGTGAAGTAGTAGGTAGTCAATTTTGGATTCAAATATCAAAAATGCCATATAAATATTTGTTTTGATCCACATTAATAATATTTAAATTAAATGTTTCACAAAACAAACTACTTTATTACCGCCAAAGCGGCCAGTTTTTTAGCGTGAATCAATTTTTTTCTTCGCGTACACTATGTTTAGGCTCCAGAAGGCGACAGCTTTGGGCGTCAACGGGACAAAACGCTTAAGTTGAAGATGATGAATGATGAACGGTTACCTCGGTGGGCGCGCACTTGACCATTTTTTATTCAAATATTAAAGTTCTTTCTTTTCGAGAGTTTATTTTTCGTAGTTCATTTTTATTGATAGTGACATTTTTTGTAATGACAACCGTGTTGTTGCGCAGAATAAAATATTAGATAAGGTAATACTAGTCCAGGTAGTTTTGACGTTGATTACTAGTTTAACATAACAGAGTAGGTACACTTCGAATTTGCAAGAAAAGATTGTTAAATTTGTCTAGGAAGTCATTTACACGGCTTCATTGCCATTATTTAGAAAACATTTATTAGCTTTAAGAAATCATGAGCACCAAGTCAAAAGGTGGATAAGTGAAGGTCAAATGACATCGCGCTGTTTTTATAATATTATGTTATTAAAATTAATGGTTAAAACTCATCTTCCTAATTTACTATGTATAACTTACATTCAGACTCACGGAACAATTTTTGATAACTAAGACGTATTTATTGGAACCTTGTTTATTTAATAAATATGCTACTAAACCAATAATTACTGTTTTACATCATTTGATATTTTGGTTTATGATTTTTTATAAATACATTTTCATCATCATCAGCCCATTTAAGTCCCCACTGCTGGGGCATGGGCCTCCCGCAATCACATGAGGGGTAATTGCCATACTCACCCCGCTTGGCAGACGGGTTGGCGAGGGTTTTGATATAAATGCAGAGTTTTCCTTCTCTGGATGCTAATGATCATGCCAGCAGCTTTACCTTAGTCGCCTTTTACGACACCTCGGTAAGAGTGAGGGTGGCCTATTCTACTCTGCCGGGGACCACACGGCTAATTTTCATACACACCCATTATTACAGTGATTGATACTAAATACTTGAATCGTTATGTGAGCTTTACATTATGGTCTTTAAAATTATAAGGAATAGGTAGGTACTCTTACTATCATTATATAGATCAAATCCTAAGTAGGTACAAGTAATAATTAAACAGTAAACTATACTCATCTATTAACATATAATTTCTTTTTTGCGATACAAATACCGAATTAGCAAAATTAAATTTATTTAACAAAACAAATCACATCGTTGAAGATATTTAAGGCCTCTTTTCAAAAAGCAAAAATTAAATTTTAGGCTTCGAAATACAAGTTAAAAAAATAAACTACAAAAAACAGCAAACGATGACACTGTGGAATGCTCCTTTATCGCCAATATGACATAAGAATGACATAAGAACACATAACAGTCGACATTTTCGGTGTAATGCTGTAAATTCGAACACTGAGAAAGTGTATTAATGAGAATTTTATTCATACGAACTTTTATTAGTACCTATTTGTTTTATATTTCCGATTGGGGTATTATAATTTAATTGTCATATTGTTTGTTTGAATTCAGTGTCGAAACTTTTGAATGCAGAACAGAACAAAATAATAAATATTTCACAACATCACATACATTGATCTGACTCCGAGATAGGTAGCTCAAGCGTTTCGGATATATACATATAATACTTTTCTTTTGTAAATACATACTTATAATACGAAGGAAACACCTAGACCAATACAAACAGACATGTTCATGCACACAAATGTTTGTACTGTGCGGGGATCGAACCCACAGCCCTTGAATACTCACTACCACTGATCCAAACGGGTCGCCAAATAAAATTGTGGTCCATTTTCAGATTTAGTTTGAATAGAATTGTGACTGTTGGTGTTATAAAGATAAATATAGGTGAAGTAGTAGGTAGTCAATTTTGGATTCAAATATCAAAAATGAAATATAAAAATGCCATATAAATATTTGTTTTGATCCACATTAATAATATTTAAATTAAATGTTTCACAAAACAAACTACTTTACTCGGTAGTCGGTGCTTTTTCATATATTGAAAGAAAAGACATCAACGCATCAGTGAACACCATTTTTTCTTCATTAGGCAGACACTGTTAAGGTGACGGGTAGGGCACACTAGCGACGCCAATCGATTTTAACTGTTAGCTACTAAACCATATCTATTTTAAGCAATTTCAGGATTACAACCTCTCGACAAACACTTATACTATTTATTAAATAACCATGCACAAATGCGGACCCCAGAGACGCTAGTTAGGGCTACCCGTCGCCTTAATTTGGGTGAACACGTAATAGCTTTTTATATTAATACCTATGAAATAATGACGTTAAGTACCAGATTGTAACATAAAATGTGTACACGCGGTATTATAAAAATGTGTCACATTACGGAGAAAAAAAGTATTTAAAATTATCTATTTACATATCCTCTAAATCACTGCGTACCTACCTACTTATAGTGAAACCTCGATAATATGTAAAAATATAAGCATATTTAAAAATATAGGTATAGCATTTCTGCAGTAGCTCATTTATCTAGCTTTCTTATTTGAGCCTCGTGGATAAGACTTCAGGCACTTAATTAATAATTATAAACTCTATACGAATATTAACGAAATTAGCGTATTTACCGATATTTTTATATTCCGAATTATTCGTTGATTCAATAGATAGTGTACCAAATTGTTATACCCGCATCGATCCGCCCGTCAATAGCTATAGAATCTATTTATAAACATATACAGACAAACAGATTTCACTTTCGTCAGGTCTTGGGATTAGACCGGTGCGGAATGAATGATGCGAATCGATTGACCACATTTCTGAAGTTGCCTCTGATTAAGCTATTTCGGTTGCCCACCTGGATACCTAGGAGTAACTCTTATCTGTACCTAAATGACCTGAGAGCCTTCATCGCCATCATTCCTCTACTGCTCGACATAGGCCTCCCCAAACGATCTCCACACAAATCGGTCCTGTGCCGCCTTCACCAGATCATTGGTCCACCTTGTGGGGAGGGGCTGTACGGGCGAGAAGCGATGGTTGTAAAGCACCGCGTCCCGGCGAACAGAATATAAGGAAAGGAAGGGAACCTAACTCTCTAGTGCGCCTAGAGCCCCTTTGTCTAAGACACTAAGTCCCAGCCCTAGCCCTGCCTATCCGGAATAAATACATAAATAGATAAGGTGATGGGAGCTTGCTCCCGGGTCGCCCAGGGTAGCAAGCGGGAAGAGTCAGGACGGTAGGTAGGTGGGCAACCGCTGCCAGTCGAGCAGGCTCACTCGACTGATCATAGTGACGGCTAAAGGTGTCTTGGCCGCAGCGGGAGAAATGAGACCCAACACAGACGGTTGAATCTGTTTATTGATGTTAGTTACATAGTTTATATAGAACGTTTAATCTTATGAACACATTAAAAGGTGTTTGCTAGTGTGCCGTCGGTGTAGAGTGCCGACGGTGCAAGAAGACGGTCCATCATGTAGGTCGTTGCTGAGTTGGTCTGTGCGACGTAGCTCGTACAGGGGCTACTATTACTCCTATCCTCCAGACGAGGACCTTTCTGCCCTACCGGCCGACTGATCTCCTAGCAATGTGCCCTGCACATTGCCACTTGAGGCATGTAATTCTTTAGGCTATGTCTTTGACCTTGGTTCTCCTGCAGATTTCTTCATTCCTGATACGGTCACGCAAGAGCCTTATACGAGTGGAAATTTTAAATATGTATCTCGAATGAATCGAGTGGGAAACTCGAGTAGAGTAGCATCTCCACGGCGCAATTAGAAGACGATCGATGAGAATGCGCATGATTTGCTTATGCTTCACGCTGATACGATACATCGTGCCAATTAATTCCTTATAATTCAAACAACATAAAATGCAAATAAACCGTTTTAGACCAATCAAAATTAAATCGAACAGCCACATCCTGATTGTATAAAACAAATCTGATAACGTTTATGATAAGTACGACATGGCCTGTCCTTGAACTGTTAACACTTGCCATTAGGGTTATCAATTTAAAATGTAAATACAGGGAGTATTTATATTTCAAATTGAAATCTTCTTATTCTAGTTGATTTGAATAAATAAGCGATACGATTAGCGATCTACCAGAAATCTAGATAAGAAGGCACACAATATATGTATAAATATATCTTTTTAAATTGTAACCTATGTATTTTTCTGATATGTATATTATTCAAAAGTTTCATCAAAATCTATTTGGTAATTTTTGTGTGGAAGAACAACAAACATCCTTATTTATATACTTACATTCTCACGAGCTTCCGCGTTTATAATATTAGTAGACATATATTATGATATAGTAAAATACTAAAAACTACAAAGTTCTGTTTAAGTCATAGAGTCCGTAGGTGTTAGTAACAATATTTCCTTATAAACTATGTTAGTACATATTTCTAGCAGTAACATAACATTAAAAACTCCTTTTACTTTTCTTCCCCTAAATAAATTAAATTAAATTTATTCCCCCCCGTAAGCCCCCAAACCAAATGTCCCCATCACACTCGCCGCATTACAATACGCTGAATAGCGATGGCCAGCCTCTGCACCAGGAACGAACTGGAGCTTGTTCTACAAGGAAAACTACAAAGGAGCGATAGGAGCTCAGTACTTAGATAAAGAACATGCGCCTCCATAAATAAATCCTTAAATATTATAATGTCTATCAAAAACAAATGCACTTTATAATCGCCGTGCCTTAGACATCAACTGTTCAGTGTGAATGTGTGATACAACGTGTATCAAATTGAAAGGTAGCTTAGTCAACAACCCTAACGTCAAGCAGATGTGTAACCAGCCGCCGAATATGTGTAGCACGCGTAGCGTGATGTTCATTGATGGTGATAAATATCTTCGATCGCAATTAAGCCTTAACCTTGTTCGTTCTATTATCTTTATTGATGTACTACACATTACATCAAATTGATGTTAATACCTGCCTAAACATTTTAATTCATCATCACAGTTCAGGCCGCTTGTTTTTTATATATCAGGCCATAAATCTCTCATCTCTCATTTATTTTATGATCAGTTCGTATGTGCATGGGTTATTGTATGATTGGCTATTTGGGTAAGGTATTAGACAATATCCTGCGTAAGCTATTAATTGGCTTGATTTCCTTTCATGTGTCATAAACTTATATGCTGATCGTTTATTTATAGGCTATTAAATAGTAACGATGTGAAAATAATTAACTTTTGATATTTTTCACAACTTGAAAAACGCTCAATTATGTTTTTTGCTCTACAAGGAAGTCTTGAATGAATGTTAGTATATTTCAATAATTTTGCAACTTATTATTTGTTGACTTAGTTATCCGCAATTTATTTTTAATTGAATTTATAGTGCAAAGCAAACAATTATATGTTATATATTTGCATTTACGTGTTTTTACTGTAGGTGGTTATATTTTAATCACTTTAGTATCTGTTTAGTATCTGTAGCATACCTATGTATACTCGTAGTTATTAAGTATTTTTATACACATATTTATTAAAAACTACATTCAGGATATAATGTGATTGAGACTAAGAATTAGACAGACATCGTAAACTGAAACACATTCACGTCTTAGGTATTGCTAGATTTCATTATCAGCCTATCGCAGTCCACTGCTGGATGTAGGCCTCTCCAATTGTTCGCCACTGTGATCTATCCATGGCTTCTCGCATCCAGCTCATGCCAGCCATCCTGCGCAGATCATCCCCCCACCTAGCCAGAGGGCGCCCTACATTACGTTTGCCAAGACGCGGTCTCCATTCCAGATCTCGTTTACCCTATCGGTTGTCGGTTCTGCGGCTAATATGGCCAGCCCACTGCCACTTAAGCTTGCTAATCCGGTGAGCAATGTCGATAACTTTGGTTCTCTGCCGGATCTCCTCATTTCGGATTCGATCTCGGAGAGAGACGCCGAGCATTGCTCGCTCCATAGCCCGCTGAGCGACCTTTAACTTGTGGACCAGCCGTACCGTAAGTGTCCACGTTTCGGCTCCGTATGACATGACGGGTAGAACGCTGGATTTATTCTATAGAAAATAAATAGCTCATCAAGAAACCTTACTCAATGGTAGATGTATCTGAAAACGAATGCATTCAGGCCGCATGCCACGAGCGTTTATAGCCAAACTAAGCTCAGACAAACACAAATGGGACTAAGTGCGGTGCGAAGGTCGCGCTTGCGCAACGGATCGATCCACATCTAGTAAAATGCTTCTATTGTGGAACTGTGATTCGGATCACGATCCATACCATCATATGTATAAATGATAATACGCTATAGATTAGGAACGTCTTCGCTAGATAAATCACTAATAAATCTCAATGGTCTAGGCATTAAAAACTCAACCAAAGCTTACTAAAATAGATAGTGCAGCTCAAAATCATTTCAATCAACCACACAAATCTGTAAGATTAGTTAAGTATAATATCCTATTCAAACAAAGCTTGCATTTTATTTGGTCTTGCAGGAGATGCCGCTGAGCCGGCCAGTAGCATACCCACTAAACAAACACCCTTCGGTTCTCCCTCATCGCCCATGCTAGAGAGAACTCATGGGAAGTATGATATCCTACTTCATAACCCTCTCCGGTACAAAGCTTACCTAAACGAGACCAAATAAGTACTCACTTACATGGATCAAATCGTAAATGAATTATATAAAAGATTTATTATTACTTTAAGGTTAAAAGCTCTAATAACGATATTTTCTTATATTGAATAGGTATTCAACAAAATACTGTTACAATAAGATAAGGTACAGGTGTACCTTACCTTATTGTAACAGTATTTTGTTCAAAAATTTTAAAACGTTAACGGTGCCTTAATTATTAGCAGTAAGCCAAAAAAACCAAAGTCAATATTTGTCTTTATTCATAATCCGTTGAAAAAATACTTAAGGCGATGGTTGACCCTAACTAGCGACGCCAATCGATTTTAATTTATAGCTACTAATCTTTTTAATAATTTCGAAGTTCGAGCCTCTCGGAAAAAATATATACTATTTATTTAATACTTACAAAAACAGATCAAAAAGTTAATTTTTGATCTGATCGAAATTTGGATTAACGCCATAAGTGGCCGTTTTTGGCAGTAATTCATATTTCGAGTAGGAAGCAGACCAAAAGTTAATTATAAGTATTGAATAAATAGTATAAATTCTTTTCGAGATGCTTGAACATCGAAATTGTTAAAAAGATATCCGGTCTAGAAGCTAACAATTTAAATCAAATGGCGTCGCTAGTGTGCCCTACCAGTCACCTGAAATATCCCATTTTGACGAACTCGAGTTGTGCAAGACGGCGTAGTACGCAACGAGAAAATATCATTATATTTCCGATTCCAATCGTGACATAGGTAATACAATTTATTTTATTTATGATTATTAAAACATTTAAAATTAAATTAGACAGATGGCCTGTTTTGGATAGAATTGTATAAAATTTTAATGAGCAGACAGTTACATTAAAATTCAACGGGCTGCATGTATGCTTATATACGTTTATATTAATTTTAAAGTGTCTAGTCCGATATAACGAGTATGGCAAGGATGCCAGAGAAACCTTCCCCGGGTATTAGCAAATTATGGAGACTAGCCACCTTATTATAAATCGCGATCTAAAGTTATTACCGTACTAAAGCTCAAGCTGTCCCGTTCCAATGCGCATTATTAAAAGGGGCAGGCATGAGTTTAGTTCCGAAACTTTTCTTAGACCGCGTTTTGAAATAAGGGGGTAGCAGTCTAGATTATGCACCTGTCCGTTTAAAAATAGGATAAACAACAAATCGAATCAAAGCCACGTAGAGGCGTGTGCCTACGTGTCGTACATTGTTCACGCGCGTGTGCGCATAGCGTAGGTCACCAGTTGCCTTTCTCGAATATACAAACCCGAGCTCCAATGTGACAGTTTTGGACGCAACCGGAAATTATACGCTAAGATGCTAAGATGAGGGGGCCATCCAGGACGTTTTTATTACATGGCTATTCGTTATCTACTATCGGTTGTATCATCAAATTATACCACCTCCTAGCTCTAGTATCAAAGGAACGCCTATGCAAATTTATTTATGACACGTTCATACCCAGTAATGTTACCCAAATACCCATAAAAACTTTCCCCGTCAATGACGTATACCTGGCTGTACCTCCTCGTATATTTCGAATTCATAATGAGGCGGAACTATGGTCCGCATAATATCACCTATTTTTCGGTTTACACACATTATTATGACACTACTCGGATTTAAACAAAGTTCAAGCTCTATATAGCACTAGGTCATGGTCCAATTTAAATTCTAAATTTTAATGTGTTGTAAAACTGACTCAGATAAACTTTAATACTTACTTACTTTCTAGCTGCTTTACAAAGCACTAGTTAAGTGATTACGATTCGATATGATAGACAAGTGATTTTTTTCTACTGATTATAATTCTCCATAGAATAGGTATGGTTAGATATTACGGTTTTTTTATAGTATAGCGGACAAACGAGCAGACGGCACACCTGATGGAAAGTGATCACCGCCGCCCATGGACATCTGCAACACCTGAGGTATCACATATGCGTTGCCGGCTCTTAAGAAAGGAGTACACCCTTTTCTTGAAGGTCACCAAGTCGTATCTGTTCGGAAACACCACGGATGACAGCTGGTTCCACAGTTTTACTGTGCGTGGTAGGAAATGACGTGAAAAACGCACTGTAGTCGATATAAATCCATCCAGGTGATGTGGATTCACTCATCATCATGATGTAATTCACTAATCATTATAGTTCATCTATGAATATGGACTAAGGATAGTCCCGGAACAAAACTTGTGCCAGTCCCTTTTAACATTGCGTGTTGGAACGGAATGACATGAGTTTTAGTACAGTAACTTAAGATCGCGATTTTGTAATATAGTGGAAATAGTCTTAATTTTAAATAAATAAAAAATCTGTTAGCGGGGCCGCTGGACCATAAAAGGACCCTTAATCACCTTCTGTTGACGGGGCCGCTGGACCAAAAAAGGGCCCTTAATCACCTCATTAAGTTGTATTTAATAATAATATATCCTCCAACCGATTTCGGCTAAATGGGACACCAGTGTGACACGACCGGAGAGGGATCGGGCGCAGGACCAACGGCTTAACGTGCTTTCCGAGGCACAGGGGTACAAGACCGCCAACTTCTAGACTCCGAGCTGATACTTAGAATTTCTTAACAAAAAAACTCAGGTAGATTTACGCCAAAAGAGGCCACTTTTGGCGTGAATCAATATAATGGCTTTCGCGTACGCGTTGGTTCCAACATTTTTGCATGGTTATTTAATAAATAGTATAAGCCAATTTAAAATAATTTGCCAAGAGTTTGTAACCCCGAAATTGTTTAAAATAGATCCCGTTTAGTAGCTAAAATTAAAATCGATTGACGTCGCTAGTGTGCCCTACCCGTCACCTTAAAGTGAGACGCATTACCCAGTGCGCCAACGAGGCCGTCAAGTCAATAACATTACATTATTTGAATACTATAAATGGCATTGTATATATATCGATTATTAACATATCGTTATGATGCTTCCATATTTTTTACTTTCACCCATTATATTACTTAAGGTGACGGGTAGGGCACACTAAAGACGCCAATCGATTTGAAGTTTTAGCTACTAAACCAGATCTATTTTAAACAATTTCGGGGTTACAACCTCTCGGAAAACACTTATACTTTTTATTAAATAACCATGCACAAATGTTGGGTCCGTTTTTGTACGCGAAAAATTGATTCACGCCAAAAGCGGCTACTTTTGGCGGTAATCCAAAATTCATATGCAAAAGCAGACCAAACAGCTAACTATAAGTATTGGTTATATAGTATAGATGTTTGCCAAGAGGTTGAAACCCCGAAATTGTTTAAAATGGATCAGGTTTAGTAGCTAAAAATTAAAATGGATTTGCGTCGCTAGTGTGCCCTACCCGTCACCTTAAATCTTAAGGAGGTGCTACATTAGTTTGATTAATCATTCCAAGATCCAAGCCAAGATCACACAATGTTACGTAGACATGGAAGGCCAAGGGTATAAACATTGTGGCAATTGTTGGAGAGCGGTTTGCAGGTATTCGATAATTATGAAATAAATCCAATGGTTAAGGATTTTTGCGCTCCGTTTTACTACTGGCGAAAGTTAAGCCGGATATAACGTAAATACAGGTCAATAATTACCAGAAAATTTACTGAGCGATTTTTTTATGATGAAACATTTAAACATACAGTAGCATATAGTATAACGAGAGCTTTTAAGGAAAGCTATTGTTATCAGTGGTTATACTATTTGTTAATAAGAGTCAAATATCCGACTAAAGACCGACCTAGATCAGGGAGCCCAATTCTCGTGCTCGTGACATTTATTTTCATACGACATATATCAATAAAACATAGTTTTTAGGGTTCCGTAGCCAAAATGGCAAAAACGGAACCCTTATAGTTTCGTCATGTCCGTCTGTCCGTCTGTCCGTCTGTCCGTCTGTCCGTCTGTCACAGCCGATTTACTCGGAAACTATAAGTACTACAGTGATGAAATTTGATGGGAATATGTGTTGTATGAACCGCTACAAAAATATGACACTAAATAGTAAAAAAAAGAATTGGGGGTGGGGCCCCCCATACATGTAACTGAGGGATGAAATTTTTTTTTTCGATGTACATACCCGTGTGGGGTATCAATGGAAAGGTCTTTTAAAATGATATAAAGTTTTCTAAAAAACATTTTTCTTAAAGTGAACGGTTTTTGAGATATCAGCTCTCAAAGTCGTAAAAAGTATGTCCCCCCCCCTCTATTTTTATAACTACGGGGTATAAAATTCTAAAGAAAATAGAGGTGATGCATGCTAATTAACTCTTTCAACGATTTTTGGTTTGATCAAAGTATCTCTTATAGTTTTTGAGATAGGTTGATTTAACTGTAATTTTGGACTTTGCTGCTACGGAACCCTTTGTGCGCGAGCCCGACTCGCACTTGGCCGGTTTTTTGTATGGTTTTCAGGTGATATCTATAACATGTTTTTAAAATATCATGAGCACGAGAATTGGGCTCCAAAAGGCACTTCAGTGACATTGACAGGGGGCGACAATGTCGCAATATCGTGGCTTATTATTATTTGAATTAGCTTTTATTACACTATTGACATTTAAAATTTAATTAATATTAATACTGAATTAATTATTACTACCATTACAATATTATTACCAAATTCAATTTTGTACATCACCTATTGTATGCCTATAAAGGTAAGCTGTGAGAACCTTTTCTAATGTAAGACCACTCTCATGTAAACCACAGTTTGTAACAATAAAGAATTATGATGATGAATAAAGTTACCAATAATATAAAAATATTTAAAGTTGGTCATTATTAGAATGCATTTGAGAAACCTATTATAATTGTTACGAAATTATGATAGTAGAGACAGTTGTTCTATTTAGTTTGTTTCATATAAAACGGAACATCCTCTTTCTATTAATGTTTGGGTCAGAGGAATTTTCAGCCAGTAAACGCCCACTGATGGACATACAGTTATTTATTATATATATTTTGACTTTTTTAAATTCATGTCTGATTTATAAATATTAAATTAAAAATGTTTCGTTAAAATAGTAGGTCTTTTAATTACAAATATTTGGAGGAAAGTCTGGCTACACTGGTGACATCCGGTGATATTTTTAAACTTTTCTTCATTAGTTCCCACTTTTGCCGATTGCCAAGTGATCGTGATCGGACTATACTACTTTGTGACTATAATTCTTCAACTTATAGCTTGAAAAAGTATTCATCACAAAGTAGTAGTAGGTTAATTATATAACGATTTCCACTAACTCCTACTATAAAACGTAGATATTTAAATTCTGAAATTATAAAAGGTTAGTCGTGCGATTTTATATTTATACCTCTCAATTGAATTGCACAACTTCTTTACATTATGATGTTTTAACTACCACCTACTTAGCTCATTTCAGACCCTTTCTTAGAAACATTATAGGATACCTAACCTACTTATAAATATATAAGGTCTTGAGACATAAAAGTTAGAATGTCCTTGATATCCGTGGGCGTGTTTGGAAATACTCTTATTTACTTAACGTGGACGCCTTGTGACTACCATGTTCTATGAAACTTTCGCTCTACGTGGGACAGTCATCCTTGTGGTATAGAACGTTCTTGTACTTCATATAAGTAGTTGTAGTACATAACAAGATGATAGGTCTGGTATCTTCGCGCCGCGCCACTCGGCCGACACTCCCTTACTTTCACCCGGAAAACTTACAAATAAAAGTTAGTAGACACATGATTAGCTCCCGTTCAAAAATCTATCACTCAGTGGCAGGGTGTTTCATCATCATACAAATACCTACATAAAAAGCTGTGTTTAATTGTTTTCCTTATTGTGTGAGTAGGTACTTAAATATACTTACTTAGTAATAAACTATTTCAACATGTTAGGTAAGTATTAAGGTATTAAGGAGACGGGTAGGGCACACTAGCAACGCCTGTCGATTTAAATTATTAGATGCTAAACCGGATCTATTTTAAACAATTTCGGGAATACAAACTCTCGGCAATCACTTATACTATTTATTTAATAACCATGCACAAATGTTAGGTCCATCGCGTACACGAAAAAATGATTCACGCCAAAAGCGGCCACTTTTGGCGTGAATCAATTTTTCGCGTACAACGACCCAACATTTGTGCATGGTTGTTTAATAAATAGTATAAGTGTTTGCCGTGAGGTTGAAACTCCGAAATTGTTTAAAATGGATCCGGTTTAGTAACTAAAAATTGAAATCGATTGGCGTCGCTAGTGTGCCCTACCCGTCACCTAAAGAGAATGGACGTTGTAAAATTGGTATATGATGTAGCGAATTGTTTTCAGTACCAAATCATAAAATTATCATCTACCTATTATCGTATCACTATATTTATCGGTATTATTGAAGGCCGATATTATTCGGTTAAGTGTGAGAATCTAAACGATAGTTATATGTAACTTACTGTAACCACATTTACCGCAATAAATGATTTCTGATTCTGATTTTTCAAAACCGTTGCCCAAACATCAATTTTAAGATTTTAACTTTTAAACTGTTTTTTCCTCCATACTTGCTTTTCACCCCCTATTTTACCCCCTCAAAGGGTAATTTTCCAAACATGTTTAAGTGAATTACTTTTATATTAATTATACGCATATATACAACTTTTCACTTTCCTAACATCAAAGATGACGGACTTTCATACAAACTTCAAACCGCCTGTTCACCCCCTTAAGGGTTTAATTTATAAAAATGTTATAACAACTTGTTCTTGGTTTAAAATATGGGAACGTATAACGATTTTCAAGATTCTTACTTTAAAAGGGCTAAGCCCCCATACTGGCATTTCATCCCCAATTTCCCAATTTTCCCCCTTTATGGGTGGTTTAAAAAAACTATAAAAGGGTTACTTTTTATTTTAAATTAATAGTCTGAATACTTTTCACATTTCTAACATCAGTGCTGACTGGATTTGTTTCATTAGCAATATATATATACACCGCCTCCTCCTCATCCCGTCGTTTGTCCTCAATGTTGAGAGTCGTGGTTTCGATGATCAGTGCCGTTTAATTCTATATAGATAAAAGTATCATTTGATGCAAACAATGTGGTACCTACCTGGTGGTATCTAGATAACGATTTCCCAACAAAATATAGTTGGTGTATATCAAATAACTTGAAAGTAATCGTGTCCGATAGGCTTGACCTAAGTTACTAAAGATTAGGTTAAGAAGTATGGACGTGCAGTCGCAATCGATAAAGCTATTTTTACAGATTCTTATACATAATTGATTTCGTTAGATAGAAAAATAGTCCTAGTCATATAACAATAATAATAAATTGTGAAATGATTCCGATTAACGTTTAATTAAAACAGAGGAATAACATCAAACACCTGAAGGTGATACACATGTGCTTACATATCAACATGCTCTACATTTTCAAATCTAAACATATATAGAATTTAAATAAATAAATTCTTACAAAATCTCGTACTGTAAATGTTACATATAAATATTTGTTCATAGTGGGATTCGAATCTTCAACCTTTGGCGAGCGTACATATTTGTATAGCAACTGCCCTTAAACATTTGCCTTATTTAGTTTTTAGTATTTGTTGATATAACGCCAACAGAAATATTCAATTTGTGGAAATTTCAACTCTCTAGCTGTCGCGCTTCTTGAATTAGAACCTGGAGACAGACAGACGGACAGCGAAATCTCATTAATAGGGTCTCGTTTTTACCTTTTGGATTCAGACGAAACCCTAAAAAGCTATGTCGGTACATTTAATATATTTATCTAAAAATAACTTAATATATGAATCAATAATTTTTAAAACTTTTGTCTGATTGTCTGTCTGTTCGGAATTACTGGAAGATTTGGAATGAAACTGTTTTTATTGTATAGCTGTGAAGTCTGAAAATTTATAGGAGATAAAATATCATACAGACAAGAGTAAAACAAAGATTACGAAAAAACTCTCGCAGAATCATACTTTTTGTGGCAAACTGAATTCCACGCTAGCGAAGCTACGGGCGAAGGCTAGTACATAGGTAAATAATAAACGAATGGGCAAAGATACACTATCGCATTACCGGTCACTATTTAGATTCTCAGGTGAACGGGAACTGCTCAATTTTCACAGAATGCTCATAGAACTCATGCATATACAATATTATGTAATTAAGTTAGGTAGGCTTATTATATCTATCGTATATTCATGGTATAATGATGATGAGAAGAGGATGGAGATTATTTAGTTAGACTAACAACACACCAAGTTCCGTATCATATCTATCTTGTACACTTTTTAAGTACAATCTGTTATGAGACAATAACTATTGGGTTCGGAAGACTAAAAGACTATCTTATAAGTTAATGCTTAGATTAATACGGGACGTGGCATGTGAACGATTTTCCCTCTGCCAAGGTACACGACCAACGTGATTCCACGTTGGTCGTGTACGCCATTTCGAATTCGTATCTGTCGCTGAGCGGATCTCTTCAAAATGGTTGTTGTGCCGGTTTTACTTGCGAACGACGATCAGAAAAATCTATTTGATATTTCTTATCACGCATAAGTATTTTTTTACTAAAATAAACGTATAATAATAAAAAGAGACAGAATGACAAATGCATTGAAAAGATACTGGTCGTTGTGAGAAGTATTGAAAAATAAGTACAAGAAACAACAATAAAAGTTATCTCGACTCATTTGCTATTGGTTATTGAAGAGTCACTTCGGTTTCCCTAAGATTTCATCATCAGAGTACATTCTCTGAAACAAAAAAATATTTTGCAAATTTTCTACACATAGCTTTAGATGCATATTACATTTTTACTGGAATAAACAGCTAACACTGTATAGATATATTACTTTGTTGCACAAAAAAGATAACTTAAAAAAACCGGCCAAGTGCGAGTCGGGCTCGCGCACAAAGGGTTCCGTAGCAGCAAAGTCCAAAATTACAGTTAAATCAACCTATCTCAAAAACTATAAGAGATACTTTGATCAAACCAAAAATCGTTGAAAGAGTTAATTAGCATGCATCACCTCTATTTTTTTTAGAATTTTATACCCCGTAGTTATAAAAATAGAGGGGGGGGGACATACTTTTTACGACTTTGAGAGCTGATATCTCAAAAACCGTTCACTTTTAGAAAAATGTTTTTTAAAAAACTTTATATCATTTTAAAAGACCTTTCCATTGATACCCCACACGGGTATGTACATCGAAAAAAAAAATTTCATCCCTCAGTTACATGTATGGGGGACCCCACCCCCAATTCTTTTTTTTACTATTTAGTGTCATATTTTTGTAGCGGTTCATACAACACATATTCCCATCAAATTTCATCACTGTAGTACTTATAGTTTCCGAGTAAATCGGCTGTGACAGACGGACAGACGGACAGACGGACAGACGGACATGACGAAACTATAAGGGTTCCGTTTTTGCCATTTTGGCTACGGAACCCTAAAAATGAGCCATTACAGAAACTTAAATGTACTTAAATGGCTGTATGACTGTTTCAACAATCCAACCCTTTCACCATCCATGGTGACCGCCCCGACCACTAGGCGACTGCGGAATTAAATTAAAACATTTCTAGGTAAGTACTTATCTGCATTTTCGCTGCTGTGAGCAAGTGTTCGTAAACAAACATCATCATTTCAATTCATATCTAGACCATCACTAAACTTCCCTTCCCCCCGCGGCTTTTGGCAGAATTTTTAGAACTAAATCTGCGCTTTACCACGGCCCCGTGTTAAATTGTCTAAGGGTTAGGTAATGTTCTTTTTTTAATTTGAAACTAAAAAAATAACTTATTGAAACATTTATTTATTAAAAAAACAGGCGGTCGTAGACAACCGGACGAAATGGGTAAAGCATAGCCGCCCGCGTTTGACAACGACAATCCCATATTGCATTTTTTACTTGCGCTAACACAATGTCGTGCAAAGCAAAATCTAATGAAAAATTAATGAACACTTACAGACCACGTGTCTGTGTGTGACAGACAATAAATCAGTGCTAAAAACCTAACTCAACATCTTTGTCTGTGAAAACACTTTGCTGCTATTTGCGTAAGTGAATCCTAACAACTGCAACGAGTTAAATGGCAGTAAATGCATGAATGGTCTGTCTTACTATGCTCAATCATGCTGTGTTCACGTAATACTTGTATGCGTAATTTTTCGCGTTTAGTTGGTGATCGCAAAATAGTATGCATAGTTGGTAAATCAACAATATATTTTTTGCAGCTGAAATGTATGTATGGAGTATGCGTTATCTACGTAAGTACAACCTACAGATCTATCAATCGTCATTATGACAATACGGTATACGACTACTTTTTTTTAAATTTTGCAATCAAAAGACCTCTCAATGATTGAAACATCGTTGAAAGAATCACTTGATTCTCATTTAAACTACCGAGATATCACAACTTTAAAATCACATTTTTTTTGCAAACCCAAAACGCTCCATACAAATGGCTACTTAGATGTGACGTCACACTTAAGTATTTTGTATGCATTTCATTTGAATTTTGTATGGTAGCTATTACAAATGTTTCGTTCAATGGTTCTATTACAATAATTGGTGCAAATTGTATGGGTTATTCAATGGTATAATTATTTTTTAATAATTTCATACTTTTAAAATGGACTTGCCCATGAATCTTTGAATGACCATAAAACCGGCTAGACGTTATATTTTTAATTGAGATTTTTTGCCTTTGGCACATATTGACCTATATTTTGACAAAATATTTATATTTTGTAAAATCTTGAACTTAGTCGTATACCCTATTAGTTTAGAATAATGACGGACAAGAAATAAAAAAATATATTTGTCCCTTGATAAAAAGAATAACTAGTATAGAGTTTCATAGGTTCCTTAATTGATTTTTACATTGTATTTTTACATGAGAATCACCGTACTATTCGAAATCAAATAATACCATTAAATAGAAATAAATTTGACAGATCAGTTAACCCCAGCCCAACCTGTAGCTGTCAAATAATGTACTTACATACTCGTATCAATGCGGCTTTTTGAATTTAAGCGCGCCTTACGCAAGCGGGAATAACAACACGCTGGGATGATAATGAAATGTAGAAAACATTATCAAAAGAACTATAATTGTTCTGACGTCTCGTTAGAGCAGACCCCCTAAATGCGCGATAATTCGCAATTTATAATTATACGTCAGTGGGCGTGAGATGCGTAGGCGCAACGCCATTGTCAAATTCGTCAACATTGTTGCAAGCGCGTCAACACCAACCCTTTGTTTTGCTCCGCACTAAAACCGGTCAAGTGCAACATTAGACGTAATGCCCTGGTTCTCTGAGTATTTCTAATGCCTGACAAACTACGCTTTGTTATGAAAATGTAAGTAGTCGATGGAACTTGACCTTAATGCAGGGACGCATTTTTGGCTAATGAGGCGTAGAGAACTAAGAATGGTTTTAGTTAGTGTAACAAAACATCAAAATTTTGAATAAAAAGTACAGTCTCAAAATTATGAATAAAACGTCCTTACAGTCTCTATTTATTCATAATTTTGTATTGGATAGATTGGTTAGTCTATTTTTTCTTTTTTTATGATATAAGGGGCAGACGATCAGACGCATCGCCTGATGGTAAGCGATTACCGTCACCCATGAACACCTGCTACGTCAAAGAAGTCACAGGTGCGCTGCCGGCCCTTTTAAAAGGGATTACGCTCTTTTCTTGAAGGTTTGCAGATTGTATTAGTCCGGAAACACAGATTTTAATACTAAAATATAACTGCATTCAAAGTTTTTCAGGATATCGACAAAAGAAGAATAGTAAAATACAAATATTAAAAATCATAAATAATGTAAGAAGGTTAGTCGCTGGTCGCCAACACTTATCCTAGCCGGGAATCTAACCTGAAACTATTGAAGAAAATCAGATTAGCTATCTTTTTCCACTAATCAATGCAGTCCACAGATAATATCATCTGTGGACTGCATGCTCACTGTTCACTAAGTAAGTAACGCTTTATTATGTCAATTTTCTTTAATGGCATTTATTCACGCAAATATAGGTATGGCCAGTATATTTCAGAGGTGTACCGTCACCAATATAAATTTATGGGCGTTCAATCTTGTATCTAAGAGGTGTGCTGTTGTTAAAAAAAACTTTCCACGGTACACCCGGTGGTCACAGGTAGTGTACGGTGGTAAATAAGGGCTCAAATGTTGGGTCCGTTTTTGGACGCGAAAAATTGATTACCGCCAAAAGCGGCCACTTTTAGCGTGAATCAATTTTTCGCGTACAAATGTTGGGTCCGCATTCGTGCATGGTTATTTAATAAATAGTATAAGTGTTTGACGAGAGGTTGTAACCCCGAAATTGTTTATAAATAGATTCGGTTTAGTAGCTAAAAAATAAAATCGATTGGCGTCGCTAGTGTGCCCAACCCGTCACCTTAAGGTAAATTTTCACGGCAAGCATCAGTTTGTCCTTGACGCTCCTTGTCTGGAATCGTGACCATTTTAGGCACATGACTTCGAGTGGTCGTGACACCCCCTCAGCGCCGTAACACACGCTTGCGTGCATCCTCCGATCATTCCGGCTAAACACAACTGGCTCCCGTGATCGAGAATCGAATTTTGTAATCTTAAAGTATCGTAAATCGCCCTGCTGAATTGATAATAATTAGGAGTAACTTGTTTGAAGTCACGTTTTGTTGTTCGAAAAGCTCCTTTTGACAACTGATAGATTGATTACTTAGGAAGACAAAGAAGCGATGATCTAAACACGAACACCCACTATTACTTACCCTAACTACCATAACTATTTCAATACTTAACCCTGAGCGAAATTTGCCTGTATAATATTGAGCAACTAACTATGAAATGTAGGTCAGAATTTAGTCCAGATATCGTAATAAATCTTCGCACATTTTTTGCAAATGGAATTCTTCTAATAATTTGATCCGTCTGCTCGTCTGAGACCTATGACATAAAAAAATACATCCATAGTTTTGTAAGTAGGCATAGAATAAATTCTAACAAAATTAAAATCCGCATCCTATTTAAAATGATGATTATTAAATCTATTGATTCTATTTTTACCGACATCCTGAATCGGCCAAAACTATTTATCGCTCTTTATTGAGAATCTTTGTGTGTTTTTTTCATGGAATTCATACAAAAAACACATCGTGACGTTACCACGTGCGTATCTTGTATTCAAATAGACGTAGGTAATACGAGTTAAAGATATCATTTGACATCCTCAATCGTGATTACTTTAGGTTTTGATCCATTACTTTTCCGGATCATCGGATCAATTCGAATTGTATCCGTGTGCCCGCTTTGTCTTCGTGGCTGTAACGTCATTGTGATGCGTCTCACCTTGGTGTAAATGCGTAATGATCATCTCACATGACTCCATTAGTGGTGCTCAGATCGTTAGAGATCTATTTGTTACGTCTGCATTGTAAGGTCATGGTCCTCCAATAGTTTCATCATTTCTCTCATTCTGCCATTGATATTGTACCGCCAAAAATTAGAGCACGAACGTAAATAATATTCTTGATGTTACAATGTAAGTAGGTACCTAGTTGCGTGTGTGTGATAATAATGTAAGGTAGGTCAATTAGATGTTATCAATATGTCGATCAATAGGATCCATCAAGCCGTAATGATGATCGTTAGTGAAAATAGTGATTAAATGAGTATTACTCTAGAATGGTTTAAAAGGTAGATAGATAGATAGATATTCTTTATTGCACAAAAATAAAATACAAGCATGATACAACAACAGCAACAGACAGTACAATAAGGCGGTCTTATCGCTTGTAGCGATTTCTTCCAGACAACCTTTGGGTAGAGGAAAGAAATATCGTATTCGTAATAAGGGAAGGCAGTGCAAAGTAGTTTAACAAATGAAATTGAGAATGGCAGAAATATACATATTTTATATATTAATAATATTACATAACATAAATAATAATAAACAATACATACATACCCAATAATATACATAAATAATTTATAACAAAAATTCAATAAAAATATTTCTTATACATAGGAAAGGATACCGAGTCTGTTTGTTAATCATTAGGTAAAGGACCTTGTGTCCTCTAAACCTATAACTAATGTCTGTTGTAGGTACTACACCGTTAATTTTAGTCATTTTAATGCTAAACCTTCTTTATAATTTAAGCCGTAAAGGCCTTTCAGCCTCAAAGATGAACTTTTTTTAATGACCCAGGAGAAATGCGTTACGCTTACCCATACGCATACGGTTATGTCAGACTCTCCTCTGGCTACGGCTTCTCCTAACGAGAAATCGGCCAAAGGCATGCCGACTAAAACTCCTGGGACTCTCCCTCATCTGTCCATGAGTGGGAGTGGGTGATGTTATGGGACCACAGCTCGGAGCCTGGCACCACGTCACCTCCCGGACAGGGAAGCCCGCCTACAAGGCGGGAAAATTCAACAATATAAGCATACAATATAGGGTATAATTTACCTGAAATTATTAATTTTATATTCGATTTGAGTGAGATAGCTGATGTAAGTTGGATGCAGACTGTGCAGGACTGCGACTGATGGCATTATCAGTTATATGTGGATGGCATTTTTTGGCGGAGGTCTAAACGTTCAGGCGAGTGCCTTGGTTCATTGATTTTGTCCACCCACGGACCAGAAAATTCACATGACATTATTAAAGTTTCAGAAGTCTTATGGAAAATACGAAAAATAAGTTCAAGGCAGGTTCCTTTGGTTTAGATTTATACCTATAGGCATCAAGGAACATAACCTTCCTACGAAGTATAGACGTTTGTCACATCAAAACCAAAAGCAATATCTCTGTGGTAAGGTAACCTATTACCCCACATGTAAATGCACTGTGATGAATATCGTATTTTCCCAAGATAAATTGATGGCTGCGGTCTAGTTAATGAATGTTCATTACGAGATACATTTACAATTTAGATTACTTTATAGATATGTTATTGCTTTTATGACAATCTCTCCCTTGATGTTAGATTAGATGATGTCCAACTGATAAATTTAAAAAAGAAAAGTTCTTTACAAAATGAAATTGGTCATTATAACATCGTCAAAGCAAAATCACGAATACCTATAATTAATTTTCATTACGTTTTCTTTGTTTTAGTTTACATTCAAATACATTATACAAAATCAAAAAACGTGTCTACCTAGGTATTACACTTAAGGTACAATTCTTAATTTTCAAATCTCTAACCTAAATAACAAATCCCGATCTTACGCAATATTCATCCAACATCTCAGGTGATCCGTCTGCTAGCTATTACACAAAAAGCACAGTCCAAAAATCTAAACACAAACGATGTTCATAATGGTTGGAAGAAGAAGTGGTTAAAGGGATGTAATTTTTATTTCACTTACAGGGTGGTACTATCTTTAGGTAGGTAGTACCTACCTGCTTTTATTTCAAAGTTGAGCCATAAAAATAGATGGAAGTATTCTGGAACACGTATCGAAAAAGCACGTGGTTGAAGGCGATCTGCTCATCAGCATTACGCCACCGGCGTCCAATTCAGACGACAGGAGCGTGTTGCAACCGCACCTCCGCGTGCTCTCACGCCGCATTAAATGGACTGGCGTACAGGACTGCACTTAGGGCCAGAAACTTAAAAAGGACCAAAGCCGAATTTCTTTAAAGTCCTAAGCGAAATGCTTAGCGTATCTATTTTTACAAACCGTAAAGTGGACTAAGTCTATTCAGTAGGTATGTGTAATTGTGTAGCCCATTCATAAAATTCTATGATCTCTGTTAGAGTTTCAAACGTTAACGTTATCAGGTGCGATGGTAGCTCAGCGGTTTAGAACGCGTCTTCCACCACGGTCGTGGTTCGCATCCCAGCATGCACCACTGGGTTTTTCAAATCTATGTGCGTATTTCTACCACCATCTCGGCGGTGGCTCTCGGTAATTATCATTAATTCAGTTGGTCTGGTTCCCCTGTTACAGGGTTATGAAGGTCAGACGGCAGTTGCTTCATAGTAATTACTAGACTTCCCAAACCCTGAATATCCAAGCGTACCTATTCAATTACCTGCTAAGATGAGAAATGGATGAGAGTGAAAATCGATCGACGTCATTCGATCCCTTGACTTGTGAATTATTCCCTATTAAAACTGTGTTTGTACTAGCCATAGTAAGAATCCAATTAATTAAAGTCTCCACTAAAAATAAACCTAAAGTGAACCTCTGCCGTTCTTTCAATACAATTTAGATCGTGATATCGAATAATGTTTTCATTGCGAAATGCCCTCATGAACTCATCTTTACCCACATACCGCCTACCTACCACATTCAAATTACCTACTCAGTGATGCCTTACTTTGATTGCCACATATTTTACTGATTTTGCTATAAATTTCCCTACATAGTTACTAGTTATAGGCACGAATGAGTTACAATTTAATATTTCAACGCATGAAGCGTCTACTCTTATTAATAACGCGTAGGTGGGTGTGTATTTATGGCTAGGGAGATACTTCAATTAGATATTTTTTCGTTTTTTATTAGTAGTTTTACCAATGTCCAATCCTAGTAATTTTTAACCTTTGAGACAACAAAATAGTTTTGTTTTGCCTAAAAGGTGAAATAAGTGTACTTCCAAATCTTTTGTTAGACACGCCAGCCCTAACACTTAAAAAAATATTATCTTGTTTCTGGTAAGTTGGTAGGTCATCATCATTATCATCAGAAACCCACACTCGTCCACTGCTGGACATAGGTCTCCCCTAATGCACGCCACTGCTCCCGATTTTCGGCCACTCTCATCCAGCCCACACCAGCCAGCCTTCGAATGTCATCATCCCATCTTGTCGCAGGGCGTCCTACACTACGCTTACCGAGTCGCGGTCTCCACTCAAGGACTTTACGGCTCCAACGGCTGTCAGTTCTGCGGCTACCCACTGCCACTTCACTAATTCGGTGGGCTATGTCGGTGACTCTGGTTCTCTGTCGGATTACATCATTCCTGATGCGGTCCTTCAGAGATACTCCGAGCATAGCCCTTTCCATAGCTCTTTGAGCGACTTTGAACCGGTGGACTAGTCCAGCCGTGAGTGTCCACGTCTCGGCACCGTAAGTCATGACCGGAAGGACGCACTGGTCGAAGACTTTCGACTTAAGACTTTGAGGGATGGGTGACGAGAAGACTTGACGAAGTTTACCAAATGCTGCCCAGCCTAGCTGAATTCTTCTATTGGCTTCTCTCTAGAATCGAGTTGGTAGGTGCACACAAGGAAAGTGTCACTGTCAATTCGGTACTAATGTATTTGGTATTATTTACTATGTCTGTACCTTACTGTGCCTTCTGTGCCACTTGTAGGTTTTTGTCTCTAAAAATTACTCCCACCACTGCTCACCAGTCTCATTTCCACGCTCTTTAATTAAGTAACTAAAAGTTTCTGTAGGGCCTGATGAAAACTGGACGCACTAATGGAAATCTCTTGCAGCTCAAGTCGCAGTGGACGCAACATACAGCCCAAAAGACAGACTCGTGGTGTAGGCAGTAGGCCATACGATCAGGAAATATCTACCTATCGGAAGGGCGCCAATGAGATGGGAGGACTATAATGAAAAGATCGGAGAGAAGAAAAGATTATAAATTAGAAGTGGTAAAAATTGAAAGAGGTCTACATCAAATTGACTGACTATAACCTAATTCTGGTACTTTTAACTTTCAGTTTCTTTTTAAAGCCGGCCCTGTGGCCAGCAATCTAGCTCTTAGTGTGTCTCAGTTCCATTGTTGCTCGGCGCTCGGTACGTCTCATCTGCGATTAATGTACTGGCATTATGAAGATTACGATCTTTTAACATTTTTGTAAGTACACGAATCTTGATTAATGCAAAGATTGTACGTGCAGTCCGTTTAAGGGTTTTTTTAATGGAATACGATGATCATTTTGGAGCATCAGTGTCTTTCAGACAATCTAAGTACCTATATGTATATGACATGCATTAAACTTTATATGTTAAATACCTGTGTGAGATGTGTTTGTACCTATTGTGTCTGTTAAAGAACTAATTTGCACTATTGGAAACCTACCTCTAAATTCTGCCAACTTTAAAATTGATTCATAAGATTTCAAACACATTAAAAATATTCTGAGTTACTTTTGGGCGCGGGACAGCCCCAGTCCTGCTTCTTCCATTGACATAAAATTCACTGTTTCAAATCGCCAGTTTTGGGAACAAAACAGCAAAGAGCAGTAGCTCTTGTTCCCAAAATCTAGAGCAGTCTCTTCGGCGATTTGAAAAAACCGGCCAATGAAGGGTTCCGTAGCAGCAAGTAAAATATATGGAAGGTAAACTGCTGTTTACGGTTTATAACGTATTAAAAAAAACTACTTACTAGGTAGATCTAGTTCAAATCAATTTTCGTTGTTAGTTTTCATGATTATGTGCACCATATATTTTTTTTGATTTATAATTCATTTATTATAGAAGTTAGAGGGGGGGGGGGGCACACAATTTACCACTTTGGGAGCGTCTCTTGCGCAAAGTATTGTGTGCTTGGATGCTTTTTATATACGACTAGCAGCGGCTTCACCGAGGTCCCGGCTTCCTCTTTCATACTCCCGATGGAGACTGCCAAATCGTTTGTAGCGTGCGTGACAGGGCAATCCCGCCATGCGCCACCCGTTTTATTATTTGGTCGTCCTAAAGCAAAAGACACAGTCACAATTTACAAGATCATTAATTAGAAAAACAATAAGAATACTGGCCCGACTGCGTAAATGGCGGTGACCCTATCTCATACGTTGTAGGTCCATTTTTGTTTAGTGTGGAACTCTGGGTGTAGGCCGTCCATGATATTTTTTTATGAGATAGGTGGTATTCAAGCAGACGGAGCACCTCTTGGTAAGCGATTGCTGCTGCCCATTGATAACATTTTTTTTTATGAGATAGTTGGTATCCGAGCAGACGGTACACCTGATGGTAAGCGATTGCTGCTGCCCATGGACACCCACAACACCAGTGTATGCTGCCAACCTTTTAAATCTCCTTGCCACCCCGATTGGGTCTCTGATATCTCACTCGGTAAAACACAACGCAAGCACTGCTTTACATTGGTTTTCTGAGGCCGTGATATCATTTCGGTTGAGCCAGCTCGTTCATGCTAAAGCTTGGCTCTCCCACGGCTAAGAAATATCTGAGTACTGGAGGCTGCTTACTTTGATGCTTATGGAGCCAACACATTTGAATTTGCGCCTCCTGGCATAAAACCACACGGTGCCGTTGGCATATATTTTTTGTTTGTAGTATGGGTGGCCATGGCTTAAAAGCACATGACCACCTTTTCTCAAGACTAAAGTGAAATCCATTAGGTAAAATGAAGTCAAAAGAGAAATGAATTAAGGAAATTGAAGAAATAGTTATAGAATGAAGGCAAAGTAAGAAAAAGTGAGAAAAAATCGGAAAACACGGGAAATAAAATTATGGAATGACAGAGTATGTTGTGAAAATAATATGACAAGAAAAAATTGAATAGCCACATGCCAAATCAAGAATAATTGAAAGCTATAAAATCCATAAAGTTTTCAGATACTAATGTTTCCTATTTTATCAAGTAGATACCTACGTCACAATACTTCCAAAACCTATGCTGCCCTAGTACAAAATCTTTCAAAATGTGAGATCGAATACCGAAGTTAGGTTTAGTTTGTTTTTTCTCATCTAAGCAATTTTTTATCTGACATTAACTGTAATCACCATATGTACCCTTACCATAAGTTTTAAAACCTGTTCTCGCTGTCGAAAACTATCGCTTTGTCCCTTTCATTGTGGTACATGTGAAAGAGACAGAGCAAGTTTTGGATAGCGAGGATAGTATTTCAAACTCATGGTAAGGTCTCAGATAAGAAAATATTCGGTTTAGAAATATATCGATATACCTATACTTTTTCGGCTGTACTACTACAATACTACAGTAGCGTTCTGTAGAAAAAAAAACTAATAAAATAACCTCAATGAATGACAACGACACTATTTATTTTCTTTGGTTTGGATTTTTGATGGTTACAGCAGGAGATTTTATGTTTCAATTTCATAAAGGCAAATCGCCCATGTGTTCAACGAGACCCTTTGGCTTTTTGCTTTGTCCCAACATGTAAAAACCGTGGATTATTATGTCCAGATAAATATTTATTTTATGTCCCAAAATCTTCGCGGCTGGAATGGTGTTCTGCTGGCTGTCTGCCATGGAAAAACCTTCTGAAACCTTCATTATATCCAACGGCTTTGGGGTGGGCACAGAAAAAAGGCTTGACTTGGCTTTTACGAACGAAATCAACGAAAAGACGAAAACAATACGAGCAATAAACAATATTTGTGCTGGCTGTCAACAAACTGACACTTGTTTTTTTTTTTCACCAAGTTATAACAAGTCAACAAGACATACTAGGTGTAATGCCGCTCTCTTTGATGCTTGGATATTTTTCAAAATATCTTTTTAAATACTGAAGTTGTCAATTGACAACATTTCATTTTTAATAAGGTACTAAAATTCGAAAACCGTTTAGAGATTTTGAGCAGCTCAACATATATATTTTTTTTTTTTAGTTTATAATACGTATCGCTTATTTAATGGTGAGACAATCTTAATACAAAAAGTATTTTTCGTCTTATCTAAACGGACACGAGTTTCGAGTATGAAAATACTTCCTATAGAACTATATTTTCCTGGTACTTTTTAATTTTAAGCATTGGTAAAAAATAATACCCGCCCGCATCCAACGGATTCCCGCGATATTCACCAGATCGTTGTTCCACCTTGTGGGGACATAAATTATATTCTATTCAATTTGTACACTTTCATAAAATCTAATCCAGGATATCAGGCACGCTAGATGACTCAAAGTTATCAAACACACTTATCAAGTACTTCACGATACTAAATGCATTTCGGCAAAGCGCGAAGCGGTGTGACCACGAGTAATAGAAATTACTCGTGTCCACACCAGTGTGACAAACTTGGTGTGGACAGAGTCCGGGGCGGTTTTGTTGTGCTCCGATATAATAATTAATTATTTCGTGTTAATTGAGACAATATACGAAGAAATCTCCATAAAGTGTTTTGGCTACCAACCAACCAACCTTCATAGTACTAACACAACCCACTCCCAAAGTAGCTACGCTATAATATCTCCTTTTACCTACCTATTAGTATACCAATACGGATGTTGATAATATTGCAGCTATTCACTAATAATATTAATATCTTAATTATGTTTACTTAAGCTCTTCAACCTCAGACCTATCAAATGCATTTCATGTTCCTTGACTTACCTATTATTCTATTAAGCTGGCAATTTGATTACTTCATTAGTAACAGTGCAATAAACTAATAACCTTGTTTATAATGTGGCTATCCAAGTGCACGCAAATATCACATTAAACATGGCGAGTTTGTTTGCTGGCCTAACACCGAATTAGGCCTTATTTAAAATCGTCGTAAATAGTCGGTGACCCTTATTATCTTGCCGACACTAACAACTACAAAGCTGTCGCTCTTGAGCGTGGGGTATAGACCATAATTAATTCTGACCTTCGCAGCCCTTTACAGGGGAACCAGATCCACTAGATCATGGTTACACGTTTCAGAAACTATCCGAAACGTGCAAATTTTGCTCACAATATTGTCCCTCACCGCCGAGCTAATGGTAGAAATACGCACATAGATTTGAAAAATCCAGAATTTGCATGCTTGGATTCGAATCCGGTCCCCCATATGGAAGACGCGTCTGAACCACTGAGCTACCATCGATCAATAACTTGCGTAGGTAAGTAGGTCCAAATACAGAGCGTATCAGTAAATAGTCAAGCTTTCTGTTCCACATCACAGACTTCATAAGATTAGTAATTCATTTGTAGGAATGAGTATTCAAATATTTAATAAGTTACCACAAAAGCTTATTGATTTACCAATGCCTAAATATAAAACACATGTTAAAAATTATTTAATGCCAAAAGCCTATTGAATTTGTGGAAATGATAGGTAAACTATTCGCCTACACCCATAATATTGTACTTATAAAAATTTTGGCGATTAAAAAGAGTAACTGCATGGCGAGTTTCTTGCCGGATCTTCTCGTCAGAATCAACTTTCCGATTCCGGTGGTAGAATCACATTATATTTATTGTTTAATTACACGTATAAAATAGTTATAATTTATATTTTTCATGTATAACGATTTGTAAGAGCTGTATACAAGCCTATGTAAATAAAGTACCTACTTTTGAATTTTGAGTCACATCATTTTTCACAACCGTTCTGACCGTCTTTTCTTGAACTTTTTAAAATTCGTCGTTCGTTCGAAAATGTTTTCGATCTCCAAACAATGATAATTTAGTCACCTCACATGAATAGTTTATTTTTTTTCAAAAGTCATAAATAAATGTTGTTCAGAAGAACGGTTGGTAGAAGAGGGATGTAATATATGTTTACAGATAAGTAGGTACACCGCATACAGGGTATCATTCATGGTATAGCAGGTCAACATTACAACCATCTAAGTGTACGTACCTTACCAATCAGGTAGCATAGATTGTACTTAATTCTCAATAGTTTAGTACCAAATCATAATGTACCTACATAAGGATGTTACAAAAATGTTAGAACAATGTTATGGACCCTGTGGGGCACGTAACTTAAGGTTAGGAGAGAGAGGAAGCGCTTTTATAATACCTAATCGAATTATATCGAAATATAGTTTATTACTAGGTTTAATTATTTAAATTATCTATCTAAAATATAAGTTTCATTATATCAGTTTGTGAAGCTTATATGTTAATGTATTATGTATGATCAATAAAATATTCATTACTTACTACATTTATTAATTAAATTTTCTTTAATTCTCGTATAAATATATTGTCGCTAATTTCGTTCTGTAGTTTATCAGGTAATTTGTTGGGTATATATGTTTATAGAGGAACTAAAGGTGCTTGAGGAATTTAATTTAGTCGGGAGTTTGGAAGGGCTAATTTATTTTTATTTCTTAATGTGTATTTACACTGAGTTTGGAAGGGCTTATTTTATTTCTTTATGAGTATTTCGATACCTATTATAGGGTTTTGATTTATATCTGACATTTTCTTAAATTTAAAATGAAACTTACAAAAAACTAACTAAAAATAGAGTTACTACTCCTACCACAACAGGCAAACTCATAACATTTTCAGAAAAAGAATCGTCTAAGACATTGTATCGACATACACACGTATTTTTGAAGTCCACATATTTTTTGTTCCTCGAGAAAATACACCCTGTGATCCTAGTTACTACAATCTTCCAATTTTCTACCTACCTTTTGTAATATATAATTTTGTCGAAGTATTTATTGACGTTTTATTATACATATAGACCCCATAATCTATGCAAAAGCAGCAGGAAGAGCAATATCATTATTTAGGTTAACGTTCTATTCTAATCTTAGCAGATCCATAGATTAACAAATGCACTTAAAACAGAGTTAAAACATCCTGTTAGCAGCTCGTAAGTACCTACTTACAAGAAAATTATACATAGTAAAGTGGGTCCTGAGAAAGTCACAAACGCATTCTTGCCAAACCTGTCGTGGGACGCATTTGTTAGGGCTTAGGTAGGTACCCTCTGCACCTAGTTGAGTCTCTATTCTGTTGGGACCAAGCCAACATGTTGCACATGTAGATAGGTATAGGATACTTGGAACCAACAACCACCAACAACAAGCGCCAACATTCACCTAAACTTTCTACTCCGATAGATTGGAAGTCAAAGATTTCGTCCTAAATTTTTTCACAAACCTTACTATTTACTCTGTTTCTAATGTTGAATGAGATTTATGATAATATGAACATCGTTTGTAGTAGGTATTACGAATTATATGACAAGACTTTAGGAATACAATTTTAGGAAGAGTGGTCATTTGGATTACAAATAGGTAGGAAAAACAATTTTGAATTAAAATCTTTAGGTGACCTAATAAGGATTCAGGATACACATACTTATGTACATTGCGAGCACCTACCTACAAAAGGTAAGTGACCAACTAATGGGCTTTACGACAATTTTCGACAGTCATCATAAAGTGATTAACGCTGAGTTACAGTAGGTAATCATAAGATAATAAATAGGTATCACACCACAAAGTAGGTAGGCTGAGTAGAACAATTTTACTGATTCTTACTCTTCGGTCACACAGGACCACATTTCCCATTTATCTATTTTTATTTATTATAAAGTTAAGTAGCTTGCCTTACCCCATTACCAATATGCTGTACTCTCCTCTACCCAAAGCTTGTCTGGCAAAAATCGCTACAACCGATAATACCACTTCGTTGTACTGTAGTACAACAAGTATTGTACTATAGTACAACGAAGTGTTGTGTTGTATTTGCTATTGGTAACCTACCTGTATTTTATTCTGGGCAAAAAAAGGCTATCTATATTTTATCTTCTCGACACTGACTGCCGGCCGTAGGGAGTTTGATATGAATCTCGCACCTGCCTGGTACGTACTTATCTACATCTCAACGCCAGGTTAGATAGCTAGATAGATACACTTTATTGTACAAAGTTTACAGGTCTTAAGCTCGATTCGACCAATCTTTATCCGTGGATAATCCATTGTTTTAGTATCTGAATAAGGTCTGTGGTATTATTCTAATACAATGTACGCGGTCTTATCGCTAATAGCGATATCTTCCCGGCAACCTCGGTGTAGAGGAAAAGTAGGTACGGCGAATGGAAAAGGGGTAAGGCAGTTTTATCCATTTGATTTTTAATAAAAAAAAAGTTTTTTCCCTAATGTAGGGAATATGAAGATAAGGTATATTAGTAAGTATCGACGTTTCTAAAACAAAATTGTAAGTACCGACCTTTTTCTTCTAGAGAGCCACAAGCAGAACACTGAAGAGCATATGCAGCCTCCTGCTTTACATGTCGCAAGTCCTGGCCGGCTCCCAGTTCGCTTCGCACGTCAGCGTGAAACACTCCAGCGCGCAGCTTCAGCCACGGCGTTGGGGACCCTGTGTCGACCCTCGCGAGGCGGTCCTACCCGCAGCAGAGACAACCCTACCCTCAGCAGAGACAGCCACTCCGAAGTTTCAGAAGTATGTCTTGAGTTTAGTATGCATTGGTAAATTACTTACATCCTTTAACCAACCATTCTGAACAACGTCCTCCCACCTTATTATAAAAGATCTTGAGTTATTACCGTATTAAAGTTTATGCCACAAGAAGAAGCAATAGGACATTATATTTTAGAATAGTTAATTACTACTGAAAATGTCTGGAATCCAGTCATTCGATAATGTAATAACCGTAAAACTAAACAAATTGTCATTTCGCGATCAGATACTGTTGTGTGTCGAGAACAGGTGCGAGTAAATAGTGAGATACGTAGTATCTTCTACTTGTTTGTATAGTGAGCTAGTGAACAGTGGCACAGTATCACAGTGGTTCCACAGGTAGTAAAAGATTGCGACGGAGGGTGAGTGGACCGATATGTCTGCCAGTAACAACTTACCCGCAAAAACATCAGTTACTCCAGTTACTCCGTGACTATGACGCTTGCAACAACTCAAAAATAAGGTTCATAGTAGAAATCTCGTCAAACTATTCTAATGTTAGTGACTATGAAAGTTTAAAACAATATATTGACATTATATTTTACTCTTGTGCTCATGCTATCCCGATCTTAAAAGCGTCTAGAAATAGTTTTATTACGGAACTTTCTTAGATCGCAATTTGTTCTAGGACTATTGGGTAGAATTTTTTTTCGAATCTCTATACAAAATGACCAGTAACGTGATCGACATTGTATGAACAATTGTTTTTTTTTTATGTAAGTAAAGTAAAGTACAACCTGTGCGAATAAAGAATGGGATCAGAAATGGCGGCACATCTATTCACTTCTCGCTCGCACACTATTTGCGTCTATACTCGCATTCGTGGGTGTGCGTGCGAGAAGTGAATAGATTCGCCGCCATTTCTGATCCCATTCTTTATCCACACAGGTTGTATAGCCTATAATAATTTATACTGTCCCACTGCAAGGTAAAGACACCATCATAGCAATCAAGTTATCGATACTATGATGGGATTAGGCTTAATCACCATACTTGCCTAATGCGGATTGATGATAACAAACCCGAGCAATTTTCGAAAAAAATCGAAACATACTTGTATGTTTCAATTTTATCTCTTCGACTGGGGGAATCGGACCTAGGCAGGACTCCGAGATCACGCCCCCGTACTTAAGCCACTATAGACCAACAGGGTGTTTTTTTTGTAAATTTCCAAAATTCGTAAAACAACTAAACGAGTTAGGAATGGTTGGTAGGCTTGGTAGTGACGGTTAAAGGGATGTCCATTTATCGATACAATCACTATAGATATCACCGATTGGCGTTATTTGTGTAGGTAAGTAATCTTGGCGTGAAGATACACAGGTCGATGTACCCCGCAGCTTCACTCTGCCACCGGTCGTTATTCGCGGAGCGGTCCTATCGTCAGAAAAGACAACTGCTCAGAAGCTTCACAAGATAACAAAAACTGTATCGCTACGTACTTATGCCGATTGCAGTGCGGTTGATGTTATGTCTGTATGTTTTTAATTCTCAATTTGCAGGGCCACCGTCGCACGCGCAGAATGGCGGCTATCCGCGAGTAAGGCCGGCGATACCGTTCAACCGTGAGGAAGCGAGACACGGAAATTCACTGGGATTCACCCCGTGGCAGCAAAATTCCTATATGGGTGCGATATTTAGATCTCGATCCTTAACAGTTAAGAGTCCATCATCTTAGCGTGTTATTTACAATTGTATCAAAACCCACCGCTTTGGTACTCATAGTATACCTACTATGAGGACCCAACATTGGTGCATGGTTATTTAATAAATAGTATAAGTGTTTGCCTAGAGGTTGTAACCCCGAAATTGTTTAAAATAGATCCGGTTTAGTAGCTAAAAAATAAAATCGATTGGCGTCGCTAGTGTGCCCTACCCGTCACCTTAAGGCGGAACAATAAGGTTTATATTTGAGGTAGTATTTTTTTATGATATATGTGGCAGACAAGCATACGGATGACCTGATGGTAAGCGATTGCCGCCGCCCATGGACACCCGCAACACCAGTGGAGTCACAAGTGCGCTACCATCCTTTAAACTCCTCTCCCAGAATTGGCCCTTCGGTTCCCTCACTCACACAGAGAAAGACCAGTGCTGCTTCACGCCGGTTTTCTGTGAGGCCGTGGCGTCACTCCGGTCGAGCCGGACAATTCATGCCGAAGCGTGGCTCTCCCACGGTTATTACTCATTGCACGGTATTACTTATTAGTGCACGTGACTGTATACCTATTTATGTATCTTTATTCTTACAGATATCTCTATACCACTCCTGCCGCCTTCCCCTTACAAAGTGGACTCCCCTGACCCAGAGTCGCTATGGCCCGAAGGCCTCTTCCTGCCCCCCGTCGCCGCGCCGAGCTTCCGCTCCCGCTCTATATCACGAGCCGACGGAGAGGTATCGTCAGGTAAACTTATATAAAGTAGGTATCGAAGTAGTTACAGGTTCTAGCGTAGGCATGCCTTTGCCTACACAATTAATGGTATTAATCATACTTGCATAGTGTATAAAAGCGAATAAGTACTAGGTACATAATTTCACACGTTTTTTTTTTATGAGAAAGGGAGGCAAATGTGCAAGCGAGTCACCTGATGGTAAGTGATCACGGCCCCCCATGGTTATCAGCCACACCAGTGGGAGTGGAGATGCGTTGCCGGCCTTTTAGGAAGGTATAGGCTCCTTTCTTGAAGATCGCAATTTCGTACCGGTTCGGAAATACCGCTGCGGGAAGTTGATTCCACAATGAGGAGGTGCGTGGCAAAAAATTACTTGTAAAGCGCACGGTGCGTCCATCCAGATGGTACGGGTGGAATCCTAGTTATTTCATTTAGGCCACGTAGTATCTTCTACTTAGTTTGTGTTTAGGCCCGATTCGACGCGCGTTGTCATTCTATACAAATCTTATGTTATAATAAAACATTGGTCGAATCGGGCCTAAATTAGTCCTTAGATTAATCCTATGTAGGACTCGCGGCAGACGGTAGAGTATTTCATTCATCATAATGAATGATATGTGACAGTGTTGATGTTCAAAATGATCCGGTAAGCACCGGGCGGTGATCTCGGGGTCCTTTTTTTTTGTTTTTTTTTTACCCGGTGGAAATGCCGCTGGCTCACTGATAAGAGCCGACGTCGGCGCCGCCTTATGCACACCCGGCCGGTGGCAGTCGGCTGGGTAGTGTGGGGCTCTCCCTTGGATTAGGCCTCTGCTAATCAGAGGCTCCAAGGGCCTACCCACTAAAACCAACCGGGGCTTTTCCTTTCAACGCCCGGAAAGTCGGAACGAAATACGGTACCATGACCTCGGAGGATCTCGCCGCGAACCGTTCAGGGCGAAGAGGCTTGCCAGCACGGCCTCTCTTCCAAAACACCAGTCCTTTGGACCCAGGACCTCTCCCACGGCTCACCAACTCCACCCCCCGAACGGCACCTACACTGCTGGCTGCAGTGCAGAGTGGGTTGGGGAAACAAAACCTGCAGGCTTCAAAACGAAGCCGCCGCAAGTCCCAACTCAGCTGGATACGGGGCCGGGAAAAGGCGCAACATCGAACTGTCGCCGAGCCTCTCTGGCTGAGAAAGAATGAACGACGCAGAACAACCAAACTGGGCCTCTCGGCCACTGCGCCCAAAGGCGCTCCACTCTAGTGGGGCCCACGTCAAAACGCTCGCACGACTGGGGTATTGGCCTACCCCAGAGTGAAGAAGGACAGGGCCCCAGGCCCAGAACAAAAAAGGCCACAGGTTTCTCAACACCTCAATCGTGAGGCCAGTCCTAGGCCCCGGGGGGGTGGTCGACGGAACGAACACAAAAACTCCCATGCTTGCGTCCGTCGGCCGTCGGGCAAAAGGTGTTGAGGTCACCATTTTACTATTCGCCGTTGCCCGGGGAACACTGGACCTCGCGGTGGCGGTGGAATCAGAACAGAACCGATTACCAGGGCCACGCGTGAAGGTCAACTCACCGTTGGCCATATATTCAGCAATAATAAAGAAAAATTGAAATTTCATGGTGAGCAGCCTGGCTGAATCTTCCAAACACATCGGTCTTCGGATGAACTTGGATAAAACCAAGGTCATGTTCAACAAGCTCGTTGATCCGGGACCGGTCGCTGTTAATGGAGTACCTCTCGAAGTTGTTAAGGAATATGTCTAGGACCAACGCTCCAATTAGGCAGAAACAACTTCGAGAGAGAAGCCAATAGAAGAATTTAGCTAGGCTGGGCAGCATTTGGTAAACTTCGTCAAGTCTTCTCGTCACCCATCCCTCTAAGTCTTAAGTCCAAAGTCTTCGACCAGTGCGTCCTTCCAGTCATGACTTACGGTGCCGAGACGTGGACACTCACGGCTGGACTAGTCCACCGGTTCAAAGTCGCTCAAAGAGCTATGGAAAGGGCTATGCTCGAAGTATCTCTGAAGAACCGCATTAGAAATGATGTAATCCGACAGAGAACCAGAGTCACCGACATAGCCCACCCAATTAGCAAACTGAAGTGGCAGTGGGCTGGTCATATTAGCCGCAGAACTGACAGCCGTTGGAGCCGTAAAGTCCTTGAGTGGAGACCGCGACTCGGTAAGCGTATGTAGGACGCCCTGCGACAAGATGGGATGATGACATTCGAAGGCTGGCTGGTGTGGGCTGGATGAGAGTGGCCGAAAATCGGGAGCAGTGGCGTGCATTAGAGGAGACCTATGTCCAGTAGTGGACGAGTGTGGGTTGCTGATGATGAATAAAGAAAAATTATAACGAAAAACCTTTAGAAAAACAAACTTCTTTACTTGGGTTTCGGGAATCATTCATACATACATAGAAAAGACATCAACGCATCAATGAATATCTTTTTTTTGCATTAGGCAGACACCGTGTTATTTATGTTATAAACATAGTAGTATTTTGTATTAATATAAGTTTTTTTATTTATGTGATAGGTGGCAGACGAGCGGACGGATCACCTGATGGTAAGCGATTGCCGCCGCCCATGGACACCTGCGACACCAGTGGAGCCACAAGTGCGCTACCAACCTTTAAATCCCCCTTTCCCCCTGGATTGGGCCTCCGGTACCCCCACTCACGTAGCGAAACAGCACAATGCTGCTTCACGCCGGTTTTCTGTCAGGCCGTGCTATCACTCCGATCGAGCCGGCCCATTCATGCCGATGCGTGGCTCTCCCACGGTAAAAGAAGTGATAAAAATATACCTTCACAATATTCAGGGCGATGAATAAACAGTTAACAGAACATGAATCAATGATTTTCAAATTATTTGTCTGTCTGTTTGTGCTAATATTTAAAGTTCGCCTGCGGTTCGGCGCCTTCAAGGAAAGAGCGTATTCCTTTTTAAAAGGTCGGCAGCGCACTTGTGACTCCTCTGGTGTTGCAGGTGTATATGAGCGGCGGTAGTCGCTTCTCATCAGGTAATCTGTCTGCTGGTCTGCCCCCTATCCCGTATAAAAAATGCTTAGCTGCGTCACGTAAGTGTATCGCTGGCCGTTAGTTTACGCAATTGTAAAATAGCTCACTGTACACTCAACGTAAGACAAGACTTATTTGCGCTACCTGTACGCAGATGATCAGTCTGCTCGTCTGCCCCCTCTAACACAAAAAAACCCCGAAAAGTACTTAAAGGATTCGAATAAAAATGTTTCTGCTCAAGAACCTTTACAAACATTTTTCATTACAGAACCAGAAAACCTGGACCCGTACTTATTAGAAGGTTCCGAAGCGATCGCAGCAGTAAAACGAGCAAACCGCCACGGCCACCTCTACTTCCACGAGATCCCGCACATCGAGTCCCTTCTGGTGAACCAGGAGCTGCGGGCGCAGAACCAACTCAAGCCTCACCGCCTCGGCAGCATACGCCACACTTGGCCTTACAACCGACCGTAGCACCGCGACCCAAATAACAACACGAGATAATGTAAAACGTTATATTATTTATAAAATATAGATATTTAAAATACTCATCGATGTTAAACGAAAGTCATAATTATTATACTAATTGCATTTCAAAAATAAAAGTGTCTATACCTCAGTCTCCTAGTCTTTCATTTGTCATGAAGAATAATAATATTGAAACTTATTCATTAAGTACATAGTAGTTATTATTATCAACTAGCTGACCCGACAGACTTCGTCCTGTCAAAAAAAATTGTAATGTGGCAACAAATATGAACTTTATATAATAGCAATAAAACTCAAATTGATTCTACGTTTTAGGTAGAAAACGTTTGTATGTGAAAAAGAAAAGGGCTGTTTTTAGAGTTTTCCCGACAATTATTATTTTTTCTCGCCGTAAGAACCATCCTTGGACTTCAACGAACATTTTAAAAAAAGAATTGGCCAAATTGGTCCAGGCGTTTTGTTGAGTTATGCGCTTACCAACACATTTTGCGATTCATTTTTATATTATAGATTGATTATCATATACCTTTTTTTTATCGTTTACATCCCGAAAACCTCATAATAGTTATCTTGAATGAAGTCCATTTAGATCAAGAATATAAGCGAAAAAAAATGGGTGGATGAATATACTATTTTGTAAACAGTTAGGTAAAAATATATTCATAAGGCTAATAGTTATTTTATAACACAAGTACCTTTAAGAAGATGTGTTAAGTATAAAAAACGAACACTAAAATATTATATTCAATTCTTATAGTTAAACATATGAGTAGGATGGGCAGTGGTAAAGCTAACATGTGTGTTGCAACTGTTACAATTAAGTTTCACTTTTTTATGACAAATATTAATAACATAATGTAAATACTGTAAATATTACAGAGATACTTGTCAGGCAGATTATAGTAGTTACAAAATTGTAAAGTTATCTATGTGAAAAAAATATTTGAGGAAATAATATTTACAAAATTGTAAAGTTATATATGTGAAAAAAATGTTATGATTTTAATTTTCATTGTGATAACCCATTTGTTTGATATCAGTTCATAGAAGATGTAAGTTAATACTTAGTCCATTGTTACATAAAAATATCAGTTTCTTTAAATTGATATACACATGTAAACGAAATACAAGGAAAAATATACATGGGCACAAAACATATTATTACTTAATTATACACTATTACAAAGTACTTATAATAAGTGATTTGACAGATACAAATGTCAAGTCCCCATACATTTGCACATTTAGCATTTTGCAAATGTATGGGAATGACACTTTGACATCTGTCAAATCACTTTGTCTAATTAAAAATCTGACTTTCGTAAAACAGAATTTCATTTTTGATCACAGTCATTTTATCTTATAAGATATCTCTTTAAAACCATACTACATAATTACATACCTACATACTGTGCAGGTATGGTTAGACCAAAGTTGACATTATTATATTATTTTAAACAAACCTCTAAATAATTATTCAGCAAAATACATTTTATTCATAGCTAATTTTCTCGATAGTTGAAAGTACTAACATAAATACAGCAGGTTGAGATAATATTCTTAAAAAAATATATGTTATAATTTTCTATAATGTATTGTAAATAGTAACTATAAAAGTTATAATTAATGCTAATGGGAATAATGTGCTTCTAAAAGCAGAATTACATAAGTCCCCATTACAGAAACACATGTAAACCTTTTTATGATTCCACATGGTATATGCACATCTCTCTTCATAATCATTTGGAGGTCTCTGTAAACACATTCTTTGGGTTGCAGCACCATAATCTGAAAAAAACATGAGGCTTCTTAATAGGCAAGATGAGGTACCAAAAAGTGTTTTTCGTATGACCCAATCAAAATAATGAGCTATAATAATTTACTATGAAAAAAAAAGTGAAGTAAGTAAAGTATCAGCCATACTGTCCCACTGCAGAGCCTCCATCATAGAAATCAAGTCATTAGCAAGCTACTATGATAGCATATGATGGGGAGGCTTAATCTCCTAGCTTGCCTAATGCGGATTGGTGATCACAAACCTGAGCAATGCTTGAAAATTTCGAAACATACCTTTGCTCAAGCAACCTTTGGTCAACCTGGGAATCGAACCCGGGACACCAAAATCACAGTCCGGTACTTAAAGCACTACACCAACGGAACGTTAATAGGTACATTTAATTAGTAAATAACAGATAAATATACCTCTATTAACTAATACAAGACTGGTCTTATTTATTCAATTGTACATTATTACTCACCATCAGTTCTGAAAGCACCGGTAGTGCCCTCAATCAGTTTGCCACACCAGCCGGAAGGACATGCCACCACATGGATACCAAACTCAGCCTCTGGTTTGGTAACATTGAACGGGAACGGGTCTGCACAAGAACCTAGTTCTCCCCTAGATCTACATAGTAAACATCTCTTTTGTAACCCTGAAAAAAATGGGTTTAAGAATGTACTGAAAACACATAGGTAACTATTTTTTTTCTTTTTCTAATAAAGATAACCATTAAAGTTCAAATATACATTAGGCAATCAGATAGTTTCTTAATTACCGTCGTCCTAAAACCTGTCAGCTAAGGTGTTTGTGAATTTCATATGTACCTAGTTAATTCTCGACGTAAGTAGCTAATTATTAGGTTTGTATATTCCTAATATCAAGCTAAGAATCCATTGTTCAACAACTCTCACTTTACCTTGAAGGAATATCCGTGTCATAAAATGCGAGGTAGACTTACCGTTTGCTTCCCTCAGCGCGCATATTCCGATCAATAGCAATATAACAGCACTGTAGTTCATTCTGCTATCTATTATGTACTACAAATGATTGTTAATTACTTTGGCATCAACTTTTAAAACTTTTCATTTTCTTTATCAAAAACTTTTATCAAATCACTAGTACCATTACAAACTTTCACAAGTATCCAACACACACATACACAATACATTGACAGTTGACGTCACAAATGTCACCACAGAAGTCAAACATGTCAAACCAGTTTTTTTATAATAATTTGTAGCGGCTATGTTTCAATATGACCAAACAAATAACAGAAAATCGGGCCGAATCAGTGTCCTCCATCATCCATCAGTGAGTGCCAATCAGTGCATCCATTACAGTACGACTAAGATCAAAAGGCACTTCGGTGACATGGATAAGAGTGCGTTGTACTGTACAATATTTGTTCTATGCGGAAATGTCAAAACCACTTTGACTTGTAAAGGAAACAACATTAGTCCCAATTTTTGCCATGTGCCAAATAACCGTAGGGCCACTGTATTTTGGCACTCTGAGCTTCTCATTAACACCACTTCGCTGCTTCGCGCCATGTTTCGAGGGAATAGTGTGGAGCACGCTTTAGAAAGTCATATTAATACCTACATATGAAAATCAACACAGTCTTGATAACTCGAGTGGAGGCCATGTCCAGAGTATTGTTACCTTACTCAATGGGCTACGTACAGAAAGTCGCAGCCTGCCACAAGGTATACCGAGGATCAGGAATTGGGCTCCTGGAGGCCGTAAAACCATATTACAAAAACACAAATGTGACGTCATACAATGCTCAATCTATTACAAAGTACTCTGTGGCTTAATCATGGCCAACCACATCTGGGTTTTCGTATCTATCAACTTGTAAAAACGCGCAATTTTACAAAAATAATAATGTTTAGGTACAGATATTTTCGTTGAAAACAAGTACAGTCAATTTGGGTAACTTTGAATTATCTTGTAACTTTGAATAAAACTGGTTTAAAGATTTTTTATTTTATTCCTTGGAATTCCTATACAATTTAAAACGGTATCTAAAGGTCGATCCATTCAACGGAGATACCGTTTTAAATTGTATAGGAATTCCAAGGAATAAACAGTTAAAAGCTATTGAAATACAGACTTTATTGCGCTCCGTTAAGATTAAATACAATAATCCAGAGAGGAATGCTATCTCTCTCTTAAGCGCACCAAACATGGCGCAGACGCATCAACCAATAAGAAATAGTATTTTTTGGCGCGCGTATATGGAGCGTTGTGGTTGGTTAAGATTTTGCCGCAGTTTTTCAAAATAAGACTTCTGCGCAGGTACATTGGTGTAACTCATAAAATTGGTAAAATTGAACAAATATAAATATTAAATTGAAAATTTAAAAAACCCCCGACACAACTAAAGCTCTTTCATTTGATACCTATATTGAGGCAGTTGGAACGACAAATAGGTTATTCGTCATTTTCTGACGGCGGCCATCTTGGATTTGAAATTTTTCATAATCAATATATTCTGCTAGTCAAGCCCTTTTTATATGATACCCATAATGTGGGAGTTGTGTTAAAACATAAAATCCAAATCTTTGTGACGGCGGCCATCTTGGATCGATTTTTATCCAACATAGCTAAGAACTCTCCCTCCTTATTCATCTTTCAAACAAAAAAAAACAAAATCAAAATCGATTCATTTGTTCGGGAGCTACAGCACAGACACACACACACACACACACACAGACACGTCAAACTTATAACATCCCGTCGTTTTTGCGTCGGGGGTTAAAAATGACTTTTCTGTCAACTGTCAGGTTTGTTTGACAGTACAAAACCTTTGAGAAGAGATTCAAAAGAATAGGTACTTAAACATATTGTGTATGTCAAAGTGACATACAACAGTGGTTATCATTTTCAGTCTATGTTTCATGTTGTGTATCCTCTGACGCCATAATTATTGTCAATGAATATTGTATGCTAATTGGGAATAAAATTATCAAATTGTTTTCAGATTTGCACCACGTAATGGTACGATATATGTATGTACGATGAATGATTTTTATTACATTTTTTCCAAAATTAACCGAATCTTCTTAATTTTTGGGAATACTGTACTATGCTCTAGCCCATTCCTGGATGTCCTTTAATTATTAACCTTTAAATGTGCGTTTATTTTTCATTTATAAGAGCTTCAGATTCATTGTTAACAACTTCACTTTTTTTCTTGAAATGTTTATTATTGAGATTGTAGGGATCTGCAAAAGAGGCTCTTCTATTCCAAGCAACACATAAACCAGCGCAGTAACAAGTGACTGTCAAGGACAGAACAAACCCTAAATAAATTGAATACCGAATGAAATCTGGAAGGAAAATAACTTTTTTCATACACTATGTTGTGTGTTAAAAATATTTATACAACATAATATTAAATAACCTTGATTTAATATTTTAGCCATTGATACAACTGTTACAAAATATTCACGACTCATGACTCCATTTATTGTGCACATGTAGCTTCCCTCTTCTCGTTTTGTTGCATGCAATATATATAAAAAATTATATTCATCAATAGTGATATGAGGTTCTCCTTTCTTATCAGCCATATTATTTCTAAAAAAATGGTTGTTTGTAAACTCAGGTCACTGACGAAAATTGTATGTGATAAAATCATATTATAAGCAAATGAAAAAATATTGATAAATTGCATATAGGTACTTTTGTCACAAACTGAACACTTAAGCTACGAGCTCATCATGCATGCAGCCGGTCGTTAATATATTAATAATGATTATGGTTCAAGTGTTCTAATTTAGAAATCAGTTCGAGAGATAGATGGAAGAAAATTTAACTAAAAAGATGTCTAACTTATATGCTGAATTCAATGTTTCCTTATCTTTGAACCATTTTATTTTTGAACCAAATGCTCCTTCGGCACATATCAAAGTACTATGACCATTTTCTGCAATTTGCACATTGTATATTTTACCACTTGGATCCTTATCAGCACCATCTGATTTGCTGTTAATGTCATTATCTGAAAAATAAATAGACAACACATTTTTGATAAAACTGCATAATAATATTCTAAACTAAATATATTTTGTCATTTTTCTGCTTACCAAAATTTGCTATACAAGACTCGGTAGCTTCATAATAATTAGGCACATTCCTTATAAACTTGCTAACTAAGGGAAATGTTTCATTTAATTTTAAGGAGCAACATGATACATCAAAATTGTCTTTAATATAATATTTAATTACTTCATCATTTGAAGAAATGATCTGCAATATTGATAAACTAACTTTACAAAAAAATATCAAAAAGTTTTATTATTCTAAGAAACTATATACCAAATCACAAGTCATGAAAATAAACTTTGATTATATCAAACGAAGATATTAAATAATACGTGCGGACAAGGCCACTTACTCGTATGAGCAGCATACCTGTGTAAACGTCATAACTATCTAATCTTGCATAAGAATACGTGACTCCTACCAAGCTGTCAAAGGGTACACTAGAACTAATAAAAAGGAGACGTATGCTAACTGGGGATGAAAATAAGAACCTAAACGAGCTAAGTCCAACGCGTAACAATATCCGTACAGATCTCAAAAATTATGAGGAAGACTTTATCAAAGGAGCTAGCGAGTGAGACATCATTATAATATAAATCTTCAATTGCATACTGGAAGGAAAAAACATATTAAAACTCCAACATGGGAATGGTAACGTAATAATTACCTCCAAGAAAAGAGCGTACCCCTTTAAAAAGGGCCGGCAGCGCACCTGTGACTTCTTTGACGTGGCAGTAAACACTTACCGTTTGGTGATACGTCTGCCCTTCTGCCCCCTAACATTTATAAACGTTTACCGTTCAATCGGTATCTTTCCAAACAGTTAACAGATTCAATCGGTATCGTTTCAAATGGTTAACAGATTAAAATATGTTACTGTTTTAATTAACCCACACGATAAGGGTTAACACCACGAAGCTAATCTATAGCTTCATGGGACTTCACTTAATCAATAAACCAATTAAAAAGCTAGCGCGTGGACTTTAAGTGACCCACGCATATTATCATCGGACGCGCTGCTTGCACGCATGTTGCCATTTGTGCCAATGAGTGCCATCGGAACCGAAAATACATGAAAAAACGTAGCAACATGCAAAAAAATGCCCCTTACCGCATGGGGTTCCATATTTGCACAGTTTAGTTTTTGTGATAAATCGTTGTTGTTTTTTTGTCATTGTAACCCCAAAAATAGTGAAACGGTAAAAATAATGACCCCCTTATTTACATATGTTTCAAATTATTTGTTTATGGTTTTTGAAATGTTAAATTATTCCAGAGCGCTGTTTTGAAGAAATAATAGAGCTTGGTGGAGGGAGCGTATGTCCAAAAGAGCTTGAAACTAACAAATAAATAAATATTTCACAACATCACATACATTGATTCCGATCACTAAATATTTTTCCTGCTTCACTCTTTAATATCACTATTCCACTCTTATTTACTATTTCCTGAAATACCAGACCATTACGTTTTGGTGAGGACCAAAACGTAATGGTCTGGTATTTTCAGCCAACGCTTTTATAATATCTATTATTGTTGTGACCTAACCACATTTATCCCAAAAATAAAGAGAATATAAACTTTACGGGATAGTTCCCGTAAAGTTCTATAGAAAACTATCAATTTGTTGTTCTTAGACGGCTTCCGAAAATTGACACCTGTGTGCTAGTGAGAATCTTTGCCTCGCCAATAGATACTGGCATGAAAAGAAAGATAATATAGTCAGTGAGAGGGCACCAAAACAAGTTAAAGTGCTTTTGCAAACATGTGTGCCTTCTTCTGATAATAATAAAGATCTCCGTTTTAAACCTGAAGTGAAACCAATTATATTTGAAAATTTAAAAAATTATGACTGCTACCACTAGCATGATATCTTTAAATGAAAACTGTTCTAAAGACTGTAGTTTCACGATTTTTTTATTGTTATTTATGCAATCTTCATAAAATTTGATTTCTGCATGGTGTGTAAAAATCGCGTTTGCAAAGAATGCAATGGAGGCCAAACCAGTTTGTTATAATAATGTTGCAGTGATTTTTCGTAACTTGAATAATTTAACTTTTTGATCTCAACTTAAATCTTTTTACACAGTAAGAACCATCCTATATTATTTTCGTTTTTGGGCCTTTCATTAAAATATAGTCCTACATTCCAAACATAAGGAGCTAGCTTCTCGTGACATTTATTTTCATACGACATATATCACTAAAACGTAGTTTTTTTGTATGGTTTTCAGGTAATATCCGCCAATTCTTTTTAAAATATCACGAACCCGAGAATTGGGCTCCTGAAGCCCAATTCTCGGGTCGGGACGTGATATTTTGTCATCATTCGATATATATCACCAAAACATAGTTTTTTTGTATGGTTTTCAGTTGACATCCGCCATGTTTTTTTCATATCGAAATCCCCAGAATTGGAGCCCAATTCTCGTGCTCGTGATATTTTAAAAACATGGCGGATATCACCTAAAAACCATACAAAAGAACTATGTTTTGGTGATATATGTCGTATGATGATGAATGTCACGAGCCCGAGAATTGGGCTCTTGGGGTCCTGGTGATATTTTGAAAACATGGCGGATTTCACATGAAATCCATACAAAAAAAAATGTTTTAGTTATAAATATCGTATGATGATAAATGTCACGAGCCTGAGAATTGGACCCCAATTCTCGGTCTCGTGACATTTAATCAAACATTTACATCGCGAGAATAAGCAAAAACGTTTTCATACGATATCCGCCATGTTTTGTTGATATATGTCACGAGCCCGAGAATGGACAACATTTCATATTTTTAACATGTCCATATTGTTTTTTTATATGAAAATAGACATAAAATGAAAAGACCCATATTTTTTCTTTTTTCAAAATTTGTCCATTTTCATGCCTAAAATAATTATTGAAATTCTTTTTATTCTAAATAGACGTAAGCGCCAAATGACGTCATCGGACGGCTGAATACAGCGATATTCCTTTGCTTATCATTGTTTTGATAAAAAAAAGGTACTACTGTCAAAGGTAAATAATACTAGTGTCAACATTGTCAACGTCATTCATACATTCAACGTTGACAAGTTGTCTTTTTTTTTACAGTTACATGTCATGGGTTTGGCATTTCGTAAATTTAAAACTATAATGTGCTAAGCAAAGAAATATTTTACATTCTGCCGTCCGATGACGTCATCTTACGTTTTTTAGTTTTTAATTTTTTTCTCAGTGAATAAGCAATATAAAAAATGAATAAATATATATTCGAGCAGCAGAAAAGTAAACAAAGAATTGGTATTTTTTGTTTCAGAGCTTAGCAATTTTGAAATGTTGTCCATTGGGCTCTTGGGCTCATGTTTTAAAACATTGCCATATGCTTAGCATTTATCAAATCAAAGAGACAAAAAAACAGTTTGAATAAAAACTTTGGTGAAGTTAAATTTCTCTTGGTTTCTTATCCATTTTGACTGGGTTTTAATGGATTGGATCGTCGTTCAAATAGCCAGCTGGAAATGGAGTTTAGCTGAACACATAGCTAACGCAGAAAAGTAATTGAATGAGCGGTCGTTGAGTGGATACATACGAAACCGTGAAGCCCGCCCACTCAAGCGATGGACTGGTGGCGTGAATAACGAAGCCGTCTAACCACCACGCGTGGATTAATACGGGAGAGACCTCTCATATCCAAAAGTGAATCAGGATTTTTTATGTGATAGGTGGAAGACGAGCACACGGATCACCTCGCACGAATGACAAAAGACGGATGGACGGATCGCAGGAATGGCTGAAGATGATGATGATGGTTCAAATAATGATTTAGATGTTATACGCACCACAACCACACAACAAACAATCCCTTACGTATTTGATTTGAATATTATAAAATTGTATAAATTTATACATACCTTCTGCACTGGGAAGGGATGCAACCGATACCGTCCAAGTTTTTTGCGTATTCCTTCGTTACGTTTATGTTTCTTACAGGGACTCCATGTACTCCATGATATTTTCAACATAAACGTAATTTTACATTTTCTAAGAGATACGAATGGTTCATCTTGGGAATGTAAAAAAAAAACATTTATATTTTGAATGTTTCTATCCCACTTCGTAAATTGCTTTAATGATCCATGTTTTGGTTTTGTGTCAGTTTCAAAGATACCTAAGAATATAATCATCAATTAAAATTATCGGCACCAATACGATAATCCATTTTATAAAAAAAATACATCACCGTCAACTACATATGTAAATAAAAAATTATCTTTTTCTGATTCGCACGTATAAATGCCTGAATAATTAGTATTAAAATGAATTTCAAGCGTTCCGCTTTTCAATTTAATCGCTGATATACTGCTTTCTTTTCTGCTAGTAATTAATTTATCATCAGGATTTCCTCGTTTTCGATAAGACCAATTTGTTGTACCAATATCCCGTACATCACCACTGAAATACAATTTTTTTCTTTTTTTTAAACTAAACACTAACGGCCGCACTCAGAGACGTCATTTAAGCTAATGTTCATTAACTTTAGTATCGGTAGTCTTTATGCGTATCAAAATAAGTGTCAATATTTTTTCTTAAGTAGCCTACGTTGATCTAAGTAATAATAAATAACTAAGTTAATCAACGACTCTGAGTGTGGCACCCCTTAAGTACCTTTATTTAGTTTTTAGGTAAATGGATTAGATTACCAAAACTTGCAGTATAAACTAATGATTGCTCCTGGAGTAACATCTACTGATACGTGTGTTAAAGAAGGGTCCTCATAACATCCAATAACATCTAATGATGTAGCCGTACATGTGCTACTGCTATGTAATTCAATTAATGTAGTAAATAACCAGAAAGCAACGCGTAATTTATTCATAATTATTCTGAAAGAAAATAATTATAATAAAGAATGGTTAAAGTGCTGCTTATTCATTATGCCCGGGCATTTGGAAAATAATGCCCAATCTATTACTTGGACCACGCACGACATAACGTTAAGCGCTCTCCACACTTACCCAGCGAATCACGTGCGAAGCCATGAAAACAAAGTGTTCGCTCCGCGAAGTCCGCGTTTCGCGGTATATTCGTGTGGAGCGGGCTTTCAAATCATCGTCTCCATAGATTATACGATCGATCGTCTCTCTTGACTCTCGTCCTCCTCCCTCTCGAGTTCTCGACTGATTCAGCAAGGTGCAGAATATCGATTTCTAAGAATAAAATCGAGTTTCTAACCTTTCGGTAAAATATCCAAACGTCAAAAGATCTTGGCGCTATCATCTTCAAATTGAATCAAATAAAATTACCACATCAACATGGCGGATAAATCAGAAAGTAAGTTTTGTTTATTTATTAAAAACAAAAGAAATGATTTACTAAGTTTAAGGATATGTAATATTTTTTACTCACTTACCAACTCAACTAGCAAAGTTTCGTTACACAGTTCTTCATTCGCCCAGTTTCAAATCGATGTGAAGCACTGGGTTCAAAATTTGAAAAAATTCAAATTTCATGACAAATTGTCAGTGCATTTTATCGAAATTTAAAAATTAAAATGACTTCCAATGACTTATTTTAATAATACTTAGCATTTCGTAGATGAATGATATCTGTTTAAATTGCTGTTATCGTGCGTAAATTAGACTTGAAACATTTTTCTAGTGGATTTTGTAATTTCGTGTTTGTTTTCCACAGAAGAGCAAGATGGGGATAGTATTTCGCTCCGATCTCAGCTCAGGATCAAAGATGAACCAATGGATGTGGAATTACCGGAAGAAGATGAAGAACCACCAGCTTTTGGACCAGCTGCACTTGGCCTTCACAGAGTTGGTACAAAGTTGCCACCAAAACCTGCTCCAAGTGAACCAGTGCAAAAATTGAATGCTAGAGGCATGCCAGCTCGAATCAGAAAGAAAAACAAATTTATATTTGTTGATGACTTTGTGAACAGTTCACCTCCCAGGCAATCTCCAAAGAGGACCCCAAAGATACTGTCAAAAACCCCCAGCAAGCCCACTAGTGCCAAGAAACAAAAATCTCCTAGCAAAGTACAGAGAAATAATGACAAATATGATGAGAAGTCTGAGAGCAACAATCAGTCTCCAGATCGTAAGTCAGGGCAGCGTATTGGAATGCGGCTGAGGAATCTGCTCAAATTACCTAAAGCTCATAAATGGGTCTGTTTTGAATATTTCTATAGTAATATAGATAAAGCATTATTTGATGGTGAAAATGATTTTATGATTTGCCTTAAAGAATCATTTCCACAACTGGCTAATCGTAAACTGACACAAGTGCAGTGGGCTAAAATTAGGAGGATGATGGGTAAACCTCGGCGGTGTTCACAAGCTTTTTTTGCAGAAGAGAGAAAAGAGCTTGAAAGGAAAAGGAAATTGATAAGATATATTCAACAAAGGAAAAATTCAGATATATGTATTAAAGACCTTCCTAACGAAATTCCTATGCAATTAGTAGTGGGCACAAAGGTTACAGCACGGTTACGAAAGCCACAGGATGGCTTATTTACAGGTTGCATTGACGCAGTTGACACTTCAAACAACACTTACAGGATATCATTTGAGAGACCTAAGTTGGGTACACATTCAGTGCCAGATTTTGAAGTTTTATCAAATGAGCCACCTGACACATTGTGTCTTTCAAGTATCTCGCAAAAGTTTAGACCTCGCTTTGTTATGCAGGGAATCTTCAATTTGTATCAACCTGCTACAGCAATGAACAATAACAATAGTCAAGGAGACCCAATGATTGGTTGCTCTGACTTGAAGAAAAGTTTGGAAACCTCTGGCAGTAGTGTATATCCCATGGCTTTTATGGAACTTATTGTAAAACTGACGAAAATTCTGCAAGCTAAAAGAGGTAAAATAAACAGACTAAAAGAATATAATAGTGAGGCAGAAAAACGAAAATGTTTTGGACAAAAAATGCCTGAAGATTTTGAAAGGAAATATGCTGCAGTGGTAATAGACTTGGAAAGGATGAACATGGACTTGCAAGAATATATCAATGAAATACAGCTGTACTGTCAACAGATAGCACCAGGGCCCAGCTTAGCTGCTATGTTAGCACCTTCACATCTGAGAGAAAAATGTAGAGAAGAAGCTTCTATTTTAGTAGAAAAGAATAATAATGGTTCATTGAAAGATGAAAACCTTATCGATCTTATCACAGATCTTACTGCTTTGATGCTACAGGTGAAAAGTTTGTCAGATTCTGATCAGAATGCATATGAGCTTAGTGTTTTACAAGGTACTATGGATCAAATAAAACTGAAGCTTCAACCACAGCACCAAAAAATATTCCAAAATAATATAGAAATCCATATGCACAGAATCCAGATGGGATTGGGTCAAATGTCATCAAACAGTTACAGTGCAGGTACATAATTAAAACTTGTGCAATATCTTAATTAACCGACATAATTAATCTTAATGATCTTTGTTACATATAGACTTGATGAATTTGTCATTATATAATTTGCAAATAAGGGTTCCTTTTTACTGTTACACATAAAAGTGAATAAATAAAATCTGCAGGAGTACAGTTTTATGAAAATTGATGTTGAGGAATAATCTGGTATCTGTATATTATACATAAATTTAAAATATTTTAAGGATTTTATTACATACTTACCTTATAAAAATAAAATGTTATATTGTCTGAGGTGGTGTTTAATTTTATATTAAGTTTTTTTTTAACATGTCACATGTAGGGACCTCAATGCTAGTTTTATTATACAGGGTGTAACAAAAAGGGGGTATCAACCATAAGAGATTAGATTGTGTACCTTGTGTAGAGGCTATGTGCAAAGTATCAAATTAATTTAAAATAATTTAGAAAAAAATAAACATTCTTACCGTAATTGATTTATTAAATTTTGCATGTAAACAATTGTGGCACAACACTATTGAGGTCACTGTCCTTACACGTCACATTTCGCACCCTACGTTAAATCCTCCTTGCGTGTCCTGCTCGCCTGGTACCGGGCGGCGTCCGCGTCTCTTGCATAGGTAGGAAGTTACACGTGCCGAGGCACGGCGGCAATTGTCAAAGGTTTTCGGCGGCGCGCGGCGGCATTGTCAGAAGAGTCGGCTGCTCTTGTGTCGGCGCGCTTCATTTGACAACTGTAACAAACAATAATGATACTAAATCACTGGTGTTAGAAGTAATTTTGCCACGGCAGATTTTATTTTTAGGTCCATGGCGACAATGAATGATAATTAATAATAAAAAAAATAGGTACTGTGATTTTATTACGTTAGGTGTACTTAAGTAGGTATTATTTGTATTTAGTTTAGTAAATGGCGGTAGGTAAAAGTAGGTAAGCACATAAAAAATCACCTAGCTAACTTATTAAGAAAATAGGCTGCGTGAGTGAGAGTACCGGAGGCCCAATCCGGGGGAAAGGGGGGGTTTAAAGGTTGGCAGCGCATTTGTGACTCTACCTGTGTCGCGGGTGTCTATGGGCAGCGGCAATCAACCATCAGGTCATCTGTCTGCTCGTCTGCCACCTTCACATAAAAAAGTTACGTAATAAACTTACTTACGTTTCAAAGAAATGGTTCGAAATGTCGACCTCCTCGTTCAATGCACAAACCAGCTCGCCTGTAGGTAGACGCTCTGGTGTTACGCAGCATCTCTGGCGTCACTGTGTTAAATGCATCGATTATGTGCTGTTTCATTTCATCTCTGGATGAACCCTGGACTGCATAAACAATGTTTTTTATGTGGCCCCATAAAAAAAAGTCCAAAGGGGTTAGGTCCGGGGAGCGCGCAGGCCAGGCAACGCGGCCCTCCTCTTCCTATCCACTGAGCGAAGCGCGCGTTTAAGTAGTTTCACACATTAATTGCAAAGTGCGCTGGAGCTCCGTCATGCTGAAAAATCTAAATATTTTCCATGACTAGATTCACGTAGGTACGCACTGGCATCACCGATAACTCATCATCGAGATCGTTTCTCAGGAACTCTAAATAGTTCGCGCCGTTCAGGTTCTGGTCCAAGAAATGCGGTCCCACGAGAACATTTCCGATGATACCAGTCCACACGTTGATCCTCCACTGATGCTGAAACGATGACTCGGACGATACATGGGGGGTGTGCGACCAAAAATGTTCATTATGAACATTATTAATCCCCGCTCTCGTGAACTTTAACCACTCACAAAATGACACGCGAGGTAAGAAGTCAGCAGGAATCAGTTCCTGCGTTCTGCTAAAATGATACGGGTGCTGGCCATCTACGTGCAACACTCGCCTAACATTCATGTGGTTGCCAGCCCCAATGTCAAGGCAGCACGACGCGTACTGGTCCGCGGGTTATTTTCGAAGTGTTCTAACATGGCTTCTTTGAAATCCGGATCTTGGGTAGAAGGACGGCCGGTCGAAGCTCCTGGATGGAAAGAGCCAGTCGTAAACAGCCGATGCGTCAGACGTCTGAAGCTACGCAATGAAGGAAGTTGCCTACGATCATGTGCTGGTCTATCTTCAATGAACCTTTGAAAGTACAGCTCCCGTGCTGCACTCAAATTGCCGTCGGTAGCACCCACACATAGAATCATTTCATAGTAATCCCGATTACTTAGAGACATTGTCACTTTTATCACAACTGAAAACCTAGGATGTCGAACTTGTTCACACTAAAGCGGATAGAGAGCGACTGATTTGTAAATCCCGCGCACCTGCTGCGCGTGCTTCCTTTTTACCGCTTCCGATTTCTAGCCTCCCAGTACTAGGGTATCTGTCCTAATAATTGTCACTTAAAAATAGGGGAAAAAGTACCCTGTGAAAAAATTGATCGATGTAGAGACTTAGGGAAATCATTTGTTTTGTTTGATAAATCATTGATAGTGGCGTAAAAAATGAATAGAAAAAGACATGGCGGGTGATGTCTTTTATTTTCAAGCTGTAAAGCGCTTGCAGCTAAACGAGCTTCTATTACGCTACCGCTATTTTTTATGAATGATTTCTAATAGGCAAAATACGATATTTTGGTTTTTATGTTTTCATATTCCTTTTAAATAATATTATTAAGAATACTTATTATAACTAAGTTTGGAACATAGTTTTTTTTTTTCAAATTAAATTGATTGATTCTAAGCCTTGAACGACTAGTAGTATAAGTTGCCTTACAACATCAGCCCATCCACTTCCAAATTATTACGTTGAGGAGTAAATACTGATGCAGATTTGAAATGTTTAAAGAATTATGAACTAACTCCTAATAATTAAGGACTTATACCTTCCATCATCAGCTCAGCAGCACAACATTATGATCGCCGGACGCAAATGCCATACCTAAAACTTCAGAAAAATATGTAAAATGCGGTACATGTGAGGTTCCCCCCAATTTTTTCAGGATTTCATCATCAGATCCTGATATCCTTATCATGGTACCATCCCGGGACTATCTCCTTTCCAAAAAAAGTCATATAAATCGGTTCATAAACGGCTAAGTAATCGGCAGACAAACATAAAAAAACATACGGTCGAATAAAGAACGTCCTCCTTTTTTTTAAAGTCGGTTAACAATAATTTTAAATAGTCCACAATGGTCCGTACTGGGAATCAAACTGTGAACTAGATTTTTTTGAAATACTTAGTTTTTATCGCGTACAAGAGGAAATGGATAATAGCGGTTACTCATAGTGACTCTGTAGCTCAGTGGTTAGAATATTCGCCTGGACAGTGTAAGGTCCTGGGTTCTAGGCTCCTTGGGTTGGAGCTAGTTTACTTGTGAGACGGGTAGGCTTTTTAAATATGTACTGCATTTGTGATAGTAAAAAAAACAACGTTAATGCAAGATCGTAAAAAATATTTGACATAGAAGACACGTATACCATCTAACAATAATTAGTAAGTACAGACAGCCACACATCAATGGATACAAATATGTACAATTTCCTCTATCGAATCTCACCTTTAGGTAGGTATGTCAAACACATATGGTTCAACTACTCAATATCAATGGAATAAATTAAACAGATTGTGGTAACTGGTGTGGGTGTCTGTACGTACTGGGAATCAAACCATGAACCCTAGTTTTGGAGGTTTTTGAAATACTTGATGCCTTTTAAAACAAAAACACATTATTTTTAACACTCATCTTTGTCATTTATTGGTGTGTTTACCCTAATGACTAACCCCGCCCATATTATGGCGGGCTTTTTGGCGGGTGAATGATGACATTTCATTGGGCGGGCGGCGATCTTATTGATCGTGATTGGTCATCATTGATAATGGTATTGTTATTGAACAATAGATAGGTTCTAACATAAATTAGGGTTCAACTTCAAAAAATACGTGCCGGTTTGGAATTTTTATTGTTTTACATTGTATTTCTGGTAATCTTGACCAGGTATTTTTTGTGGTAATGTGCGGCCGCGCTTTGCGGGACCAGCGTAGTTTTTTATGTAATTCGGATACGGTTTTTAGTTTAGGATTCGGATAAGTTTTCTGGTCGATAACTATTCAGATAAGAAGTAAGTAAGTAGGCTTGATGTGCTTTCCGAGGCCTGTGATTATTGATTTTTTTCTTAAAATTACGCAGATTTTTTCTTGATTCATTTATTTTGTGAATTTCATTGATTGAATCTTTACTTGTCGTCCATTATGTACACGGATACATACCGACTAGGTACCTGATTGGTCAATGTATCTCATTCGATCGTAAGGTTTTTTTTGCTGGTTGTCTGTCACCACTCTTTTCACGCTTGTTTATTGTGCATAATTAAAAAATATTGTAAAAAGATGGGTACATAAGTACTTATGTACCAATCTTTTTACAATATTTTTTATCAATAAAAGCGGTACTGCTTTTATTGTTTCCACTTCATATAGGTATTTATTTTCTCTTAACATAAAAAAAGAAAATTATAAAAATGTTCGGAACCCATTTTAATATTTTGTTCAATAACCAGGAGTACAGCCAGGAGTGCAAGGAGCTGTAACTATTCCAAAAGGAGCGGGCAAAGGTTAATAACCTTGTCAGCTGTTTGTTCACTAGTGATGTGCGAATTGAAATGTAATTCACGAAGGATTAGATTTCAATTAAACATTAAAAATCACAATATTAACTTGGAAGGTTTAAAACTTTAATATGAGGTTTGTAAAGTTTGTCAGAATCGGTTCACTTCGGGATGATACCCCCTTTTTGTTACACCCTGTATTATCTGTGACAATAGACAGGGGGGGGAGCGATGGAAGCTCAGTGGAAAAATACGGGGGTCGTGATTCGGTTCCGCGCATGCATTTTTCAGATCGTTTCTCAAAATTGATAGTACAACCCGTGCGGATAAAGAATGGGATCAGAAATGGCGTCGCATCTATTTACTTCTCGCTCGCACACTATTTGCGTCTATACTCACACCCTACGAGTGCGAGTATAGACGCAAATAGTGTGCGAGCGAGAAGTGGATAGATGCGCCGCCATTTCTGATCCCATTCTTTATCCGCACATGTTGTATTGTTACCTGCAATATTTGATAAAATTATGTGTAAGTAATTGTGATCCAGAGAAGGAAAGGAGAACATGTAGGGCCACCTACAGAAAAACTGACAATTCTTATCGATCGACGTCCTTTTATTATAAAGAGGGGTAGCTATGTAGTTAGTTGACCCATAGAGTACTATGTATAGTTGACCCCGGAGCACACACCACCACCCTCCTCTACCATTTCACCAGAGATCTACCATCGATTGTGAATATACCACTTGTTCTGACTTCTGTGAAATGGCACAAAAAAAAACACTTCTAATAGAAACTCAGTCACGTGACTTGTTTTTTTTTTTTTGTACCATGGCGTCACTTGGTTACCCTAGTCGGTCGTCCTTTTTGTCTGAGACATAAGTGCTATTTTACACTGCGAACGAGAGGGTAACTCACCTGACGCAGTCAGTACGGGGAGTCTAAAAATTCGACCTATTTCTAAAGATTGATCAAGTAGCTATCTGTACGATACACCCTATAGGCTATAGGTCCTTATAATACCTAGATCTGCCATTGAATTCGCTCGCAACATATTTAGGGCTTTGATTACATTTTGATTTTATCTAATATTTAGGGTATCTTAAAATTCATGAAAAAGGCTCGCGGGTTCGATCCTGGACTAAAACAAAAATCTTGGTTGATGAAATAGATAATTCCTATTTTGTATTACATAGGTCTGGGGTTTGTGTTTGATTTAGGTCAGAAACGAAGGTCTATCTTCTTTTCTGGTCTGGTTTTTTTTTTATATGAGAGGTGGCAGACGAGCAGACGGATCACCTGATGGTAAGCAATTCCGCCGCCCATGGACACCCGCAACACCAGTGGAGTCACAAGTGCGCTGCCAACCTTTTCCCCTTCCCCTCCATTGGGCCTCCGATAACCTCACTTATACGGCGAAACACAGCGCAGGCGCTGCTTCACGCCGGTCTTCTGTGAGGCAGTGGTATCACTCCGGTCGTGCCGGCCCATTCATGCCTAAGCGTGGCTCTCCCACATTTTAGTTCTTTGTTGACTATGGGCGTACGCTTGACCACAATCTCAAGCTGTGTGTGAAAAACTGACGATTTGGTCTAGGCTAGGAGTTACGCGTTTGTATGGATTACCTAACACCTAGGCCTAGCTCTGGTACACCGGAAAAAAAACGTACCTAGTTGATTAATAGATTTTTGGACTAAACTTAAAATAGACTGTTAAAAATGCTGCCTACACGCAGGTACAGATATAAGTACCTACGCAAGCCATACTAGTCGGTCGCCCGGGGCTGTAAGACTATTTTCAAGAAGGTTATAGTTAAGTTATACTATATTTTGCCGCCGTCTTTTCTTCATAGAAACAGTGTGACGTCCCCTTTATCGCACCGGTTTGAGCGCTGGTTGAGACGCAAGGGTCGCGGGTTCGATTCTTGCACCAACCCCTTTTTCCCACTGCTCAACTCCATATTGTTGAGCAGTAGGTAATACCAACTGCTCAACTCTTTTAGTTGAGCAGAGGGTAATACCAACTGCTCAACTGGATGGTAATTGCTCAATTGTTGAAGTTGATAGATAAGGCACCACATCACTACGGCAATAATGGAGGAAGCGACGTATTATTAGTATGGACGCGTATTCGCAATCGAAGTCCCAAGGCGTGTTGCTCCAGACAGAAAACGATTTCTTCCTAAATAAAAGTACAATATTGTTTGTAGGTAAAGAAACTGTAAACTATTACTTATCTATCAATCAAAATATTAAATAAAAATAGCATTTCAGATTAACTTTTATTGTAACTAACAAATTCAAAATCACTGATGATAATAAAATTTCTTTCTAGCCCGAATGAATGTTTCTTTACACTACTATTCTGTTTTCTTGTTAGGTTTTAATTGGTTATTGCTATCTTTATAAACTGTTTTGCATCAAATTTAGTTTTTCCATTCAAACTTTGTTACTCAAGAATTTTTGATGCACCTATGTAAACATAAACTTTACATAGAGAGTCTATGTTTTAACAAATATATCAAAAAAAGTAGACAGAATGTATGATTCCTTCTTCTGGTTGAGTTTGCTAATGACTATTTATTTATTATTCATAAAACTAAGCGTAAAAATATTGATACATGGAAATGTAAATTGTTACAATATTCATATCAATTAATAAACCAGTATGTACAAAAAATTCAAAATGTTATTATTAATAATTAGGATTATGTCTTGTATTTGTCGAATGTGGCTAATAACTCATCTGCTTCCTCTGAAGTTTTAACACGAATCAGTATCGGAGTTGGCGGCGGTTTAGCATCTGGAGTAGGAATGCACACCATCATGACATTGTTTTTCCCCATACGTTGGGTAGGTATAGCAGAAACTAAAATCAAATTAACCAAAACATTTCCCAAATTTGTGTTAGCCCGAACAAGTAATTGGTGTTTGCCACTCTCTTCTACCTTTTTTATGTAAAGTGTTCCTACACCTTTATCAACAAAAATACCATCTTTCTTGACAAACACTTTACATTTCTTGTCATAGACACTATTTTCTTCAACAATTGGTGTAAATTCTACTTTAGGTGGTGCATCTTCTTCTTCTTTGCCTTCTACTGTTGCTTCAGTAGTAGGCTTTTGTATATTAGAATTGAAACTAAAAGGTTTGCCTAGTCCAAATGAAAATGGAGCTGTTCCATTGGAAGTATTACTTGTACCAGAGTTTAAATTTGATGTTGCAGAAAATAGATTTGTTGCAGAATTCAAACTTGATGATGCTGAGAATGGACTTGTGGCAGAATTTAAATTTGATGTAGCAGTAAATGGGCCTGTTGCAGTTGTTGCGGTATTTTGGGAAGTGTTTGCACCGAATGAGAATCCGCCACTAGATGGGGTTGCAGAATTAATTCCAAATGCAAATTTGGATTTCTCTCCACCAGGTGATATTCCATTGGTAGGAGTGCCAAAGGTAGAAAGTTTGGAACTTGGAGATGTCTCTATTTTGTTGATAGGTGAGGCAGTTAAATTGTTACCACCAAAGGTAGACACACTTTTAGAGGTTGTGTCAGACGCAGTGCTTAATTTTGTACCAGAAGCATTTTCCGGTTTCGAGGTTTTGTTTTGTGTTTCATTTTCATCATCAGATTCTAGGTACTCATCTTGCATTTCCTTCAAGTATTTTTCATAGTCTTTAAATATTGGACTTAATATACATAATGGAGTCTCTTCTACATGCTTTTTGATCCAGTCACACACTGATTCATTTAATCCTTTCAGTTTACCATAATATTTCATCTTTTTCTCATCTTTTTCAGTTTCTTTTTGGTTTTCATTATTCTTAGATGTGGCTATTGTAGAAGCAGTTCCAAACGTACTTGGTACAGTTGTAGAGCTTGAGACTGGTTGAATTTTAAAAGGAGTTGTGTTTGTGTTTGAAAACAATCCCTTAGTAACATTAGCACTAGTACTGGGTGCTCCAAATATGGTGGATGTAACTTGAGATCCAGATGAATTGGATAAAGCATTTGTGGTTTTAGCAGAAACAGCACCAATAGAATCATTTGAGCTTGAGATGGGTTGGTTTTTAAATGGAGAATCTCCTACAGTGGAATCAGCTTTAGAGGCAGTAAATAGTGATGTCACAGCTTGAGTATTCGTTGTTGATCCTCCAAACAATGTAGAAGTTTGAGAAGTAGACCCACTGAATGGTGATTTTGAAGCAGGTGAGGATGACACTTGGGTTCCAAATAAACCTATATTAGGACTGCTTGATGGAGGTTTACTTGAAAATAAACTTGACGTCACTGCTGTATCACTTTTGCTCTTAGGAGAACTGTTGGTTCTGTTTCCATTTGTTAGATTGGCCAAGAAATCAAAGGATGATGGCTGTGTTTTATTGAAACCTCCAAAACCACTGAATACTCCCGTTTTTTGCTGAAATATTAAATAAAAGATTTTATTTTAATGAAAATGATGAAAACTATTTATGCTAATATAATTAAAAAATAGGATAGGTCAATACAATCATCTTGTATAAAAATTTATCTTTGAAATAACGCATGCATACCCATAACTTTTGAATGATGGTAAAAATTGGTTTATTATTGGTTTTATATATTTGTATTTGTTGGAACAAGGTTTGTATACTATAAAAATTACAAAAAAAGTATTTGCATAAAAATCATATTTTAGACACTTTGGAACATTATTAACCTATAATAATAGAGAAAGAAAAAAAAAATTCATTACAGCTCTTATATGAGTCAGTAATGTAACAATTCACATTAGATTATAATAAATTTTTGTACTGCGACAAACAACAAGAAACTGCAGTATTACTCAAATTTAGAAATTCAAATGTAGAAATTTGACTAGGCATTTAAAAAAATTACCTCGTCCCCACCAATTGGCGCTCGTCTTTTGGCGGTCCTAATAACACGTTTCTCAAGAACGTCCTTGGATGCAGTTTTAAATGTGCCCATTTCTTCATGCTCTGACGGATCATCTTGATCCCAGTTGTCGTGGTTAAGTTCTGTAGTGGCAGCTCTTTTTGTGGACATCTCCTAAATATCGTTTCGGTAGTAGTTAATTTATAATATCCCGTTGGTCAGTTGCGATTTGCGACACTGCCGATAACTGTGATTGTATTAGTTTTTTTAAGTATTTTCGGTAACGGGTCATAAGAAATTAACAATTAGTATTACAACTATTCTATTATAACCCCTCCATCAAACCAATCAAATAAGTAAAGAACACTGAACAGGTGAAAAAGAAAATTTTTTTCGCGAAATAGGTACATGCATGCAGTACGCCATGCAATTCTCAGCAGATGTCAAATTGTCAATTGTCAAAACTAAACGTCACGCTTTTCACGCATGTCGCCGTCTCTACACTTTCGTCCGAGAGCACTTACTCTATGGGTTGCTAAATTACCAAGAAGGTTAACATCGTGTAAATTACAGACGATGGCTGTATACGTACTCTTTGCCTTTCCTTCAACCAAAAAAAATCAAAGGAAGAAAATTGATTCCGAGCCCAATTGTTCTCAAAATATCACAAACACGAGAGTGTTTGTGATATTTTGAGAACATGGCGGATATCACATGAAATCCATACAAAAAAACTATGTTTTAGTGATATATGTTGTATGAAAATAAATGTCACGAGCCCGAGAATTGGGCTCCCTGGGTGGCACTGGCGGCAAATGAAATGACATTAGTGGTTGGCAAAAAAACAGAGAGGGCTCCCTTTAATCCAGACTATTAATATCTTACTATATAGGTGCACGTCCGTGCACAGAACAGGAGCCCAATTCTCGGGACGTGCGATAAAATGTCGTATTTTCTGTAATGTCACTTTTCCAATGTCGTACGAAAATGTCACCAAAATGTCACAAAAGTAAAAAAACTCTATTCTCGTGCCCATGCGACAGTAAAAGTCACTTCCATAGAGAATATGGCCCATATCATTTCCACTAATGCGTTCCATTTTGTTGATGGACACAAATATACAATCGAGAAATCTTAATGGTTATTGCTTAAGTATTACTTCAACATTTTCTAGCATTTTTATATCAACAGTAAATTTTATGTTTGTATAACATCATAATTATCATAACTGCTTTAAAATAAGATCAAAAAAGACGAAAATGAAAATTGATTTTAAGAAATTGTAATTCCGTTACACCGACCGAAAGCCAAAAGATTTGTTTTAGTCTGTGGCAAAAAGACGCGTTAAAAGAAAAAAATGAAATAAAGAATTTTCTTTACACTGATTTTATTACTGAGATAAAAATGCTTAATGACGAATATTTAAAGACTACATACCTTTAATGTGATACTGGTGAAAATGAGTTCCAAGTAAAGAAAATATAAGAAAATTCAAAACTAAACAATCGTTCACACAGAGAATCAATCATCTTCTTAGTTTGTGCAGTTAATTTAAACTTGTTATGTGATTTGAACAACCAAACGTCAATAAACAACAAAACGCGAAACGACTCAAACGTCACGTTGAATTGGAGAAATATCACCAAAATCACCGTGATACTTCATATCGTATGGTCAAGACCATACGATACGTGTCGCACGAAAATATGTCACCATTCGACATCGCGAGAATAAGCAAAAACGTTTTCATACGATATCCGCCATGTTTTGTTGATATATGCCGTATGATGATAAATGTCACGAGCCCGAGAATTGGGCTCCAGGAGCCCAATTCTCGGGTTCGTGATATTTTGAAAACATGGCGGATATCACCCTAAAACCATACAAAAAAACTATGTTTTAGTGATATATGTCGTATGAAAATACACGTCACGAGCACGAGAATTGGGGTCCTGAAATTTTTGATTCTTTGTATTGTATACAAATTGTATCCAACTTTGAATAGGGAATCTCAAAGCTATATATATATAATATTATGTATTATCTATGGATTGAAGCGCGCTTTTTAATGGATTTATTTGCTGACCCATGAGCCCAATTCTCGTGCTTGTGATATTTTGAGAACATGGCGGATATCACCCGAAATCCATACTAAAAACTATGTTTTAGTGATATATGTCGTATGAAAATAAATGTCACGAGCCCGAGAATTGGGCTCCAGACACTACATATTTTTCGCGGTTATTTTTTTTTATCAAATATCGCACGTGACGGTTTCGCACGTGATGTGATTCGCTATCTAAATGTGGAGCACGCTTAAAGGCCCAAATACGACTGGATAATTTTCTTCTTATGAAATAAATATTTCAGATTTTCAGCCACCAGCACCTTTCAAAAAAACAATTCGTGCATCAATAAAATTATTTAACGAATTGTAATAAAAAATACCTTTCAAAATGGTTTATAAAAATGAAAACAGTAAAAATCCGCCTTTTCTCCTTTTCACCAATCATCGAACTGTGTGAGAGAGAGAGGAATAGAAGAAGAATGCTATCTGTTTCTGCCATTTTTTTACCTACTCCTTGTGCCTACTACTCTGTTGGACTCTACTGTAATGAAAAACATTAAATCAAATTTTTATATGTAAACTAAATTCGATCTTTTGTTGTCATCAATACGAAATTGTAGAATGGAATTAATTACATAGTGGATGTAATTTAACTTTTGGTGATTGTGTTGAAGTTAAATTTAGATTAGCAAGTTTTGTAAAGTGTCGCTTCCTTTTCTTAGTGTTCTTGTTGTTTCTTTAATTGAACATTGAAAAAATCCAACTTAACGTTTCTGCAAAATATATTTAGTTCAGAATATTTGCAATAAAAGTTATCTAGTTAAATTAAATAATGGAAGTGTCTAACGAAATAAAAGAGGATATTAGAAAAACACAAACGGATTTGAAAAATGCCATACGAGTGCATCAGGTAAAAATGATAATATTTTCATTAAAAGACAATAGTCTTAATAAAAACTTTTGTAAGACGTTATGTTTGTTTACTATCTGTTTTTCAGGTTTGGGTCGCACGTCTTCAAGACGATGAAAACGTAAGTAAAATTATTTTGATTAATTTTACGTGCTGCAAAAGTAAATTTTTACTAAGTCATTTTATCCATGGTGCTTATTGACATTTTATTTTTCAGAACATACACCTTAAAACAAAAGTCAAAGAGGCCGAAAAAGATATTATAGCTATTGGACAAACTCAAGTAAGTGAAATTAGTCACATGAATAAATATCTACCTAGGTTTATTGTATATGATACCTGAAATAGTAAAGATGACCTTTATAGTTAGACACACTAATAATTATTAGCAAATTATCAGAACAAATATTGCCATCAATTTTCACATGAGAGGTTAAATACACAATACAGTGGATTTCAGGTATAACGACGATGAAGGGACCACTGATATTTCGTCATAACATCTGGATGTTGTTACTGGCAAAGGCAAAAAGATACAGACATGTACATGGTTTATATCTATTTGTAACTGTACCATGGAAATGTACACGCTTACCTACCTAATTGCTAATATCTATAAACAAAAGGTAAAGGTTGCTGACCATCTGTGTGGATGTAAACAAAAGATAAGAAATCTCTTTTGTGTCTTTGGCGACCGACTCTGGTCGCAAAATCTGCATGGGACTTCCAAGAATTTATTACAAACTATTCAATAAAAACAGTCACTATGCCCGAACTTTATGTTATATCCTAAGTCCTTGATGTTACAGCCATGTTTGCAGATACTATAGTATGGTTTATTTCAAAGGACTTACATTTAACGTCTCTAAGAATGAATGATCGCTACAACCAAAAGGTTGTGATAAATGAAATCCACTGTACTTAGTTATAAATAGTGCTATATAATTTAGGTGCATACCTACATAACTATTACTAATTCTAGATTGTTTAATAGTATCTTTAACTGAAAAATTTGCATATTATGTAAACAAAATAAATATTATTAAATGTAAGATTTTAATCAGTATTACAGACATCATAAATATTTAATGATTGGTTTTTAAATTCCATCTGTAAGTAAAATATGTATCTCTTATTTTTTTAGAAATTAGTGGTAGACAGACTTAGAAGAGAATTGGAGCTCTATCAGCAACGGCTTAAAGCAAGAAACAAGCAAATCAATATTGAAAATGATACCCGATATGTCGCTCAGCAAATACGGGATCATCAAATTCAATACCGTGGTAGAAATAGAACACTGCTAAAACCATCGGTTCTAAATGAAATACATGTAAAAACTGAGAATAATGAAAATGTAAAATTGGCCATATCAGACTCAGAAAATGAACTAAAGTCTTTAAATGAAAAAGAGAACTCAAATCACAGTGAATCAGATGAAAAAGAAAAATTTAGAAATTATATTCCATCAGTTCATGAGAGCAGGAACAATTTTGCTAATGCATTGAATAAATTTAAGGAGCAGTTTATGTAAGTTCTATTTTAAATTTGATTTCATTATAATGTAATTTTTTTTTAATTCAAATTACAATAAAGTCAGAATATAAGATATTGTCACAACTATCAATATATTTAAGACCACCAAATCTCAGTCATGGTGAAAGTCAAAATGCTGAATTGTCTCAACTTTCTTAATATTAGTAGTAATCATCATCATCAGCCCATTTAAGTCCCCACTGCTGGGGCACGGGCCTCCTTCAATCACATGAGGGGTAATTGCCATACTCACCACGCTATTTGTGTTAAATGTAAAAATGAATAGATATTACATGTCTGTTTTATTAAACATAACTGAAAAGAATTGTTGCAATAAATCTTCTAAACTAGTAAATACACTTTTTACCCAGAGAAAAGAAATTGCGGGAAAGTGAATGGCTTGAACAAAGATCTGATTCGGATTCTTCCCATGGAGCAGCGCCATCACCGTCTCCCTCGCCGCCGCCGATGCCAGAGCCTGGTGAGCCTGTATCACAGGAAATATTTTTGAGGTAAACCAAAATAGTTTTATGGTGATCTTTGGGACTGAAATTGAATATAGTGTTTATTATAAAACAAAATGTTATACAATACTTCAATATTCATCCATTTTAACAATTCAAGATCCAAATAAATTGTCCAAAGATGTCTTTTACTGTAATTACTGGTATCACTCTTCCTGCCAATAAGTGACAGGTAAGAACAAGGACACATAGTTTTTTTTATTTCATGTTAATATGCAATGTTCTTTGCAATTTGTTTTTGTCAATATTCCTGTATGTTTCAGGTTTATTGGTTTGATTACACCAACACAAAAAGAATTGTTGGAAAAGAAAAGAATTGAGCGACGCAAGCGGTCTACTACAAGCACTAATAGAAATGACTTCCTATATGGCAACTATGAAATGATGCCAGTGAGTATAATTTTTTTGGTTGTTGCTTAAAGAGCCTTGATGGATACATCAGTTGAATATTAATAACTAATAACTGGGTTTGTTGTTATTTCAGAAACGCAAGAAATTAAATCAGTTCCCATATCTTCAGACACATAATGATCCACCACAAACTCGTTCTGCCAAGCTCCGAAAGCAGCAGGTTACTAATGTAAGTTAACAACATAATTTGTAATCATGTTATCAATATTATACATTTATATACAAGTCTTTTCCTGGTCCCTAATCTATTTGCCATTTTTTTTAGTTCAGTGCTCTTTATTTATTATTGTTATTTCAATTCTTGCAGACACCAGAAAAAAGTAGTAACAATAGGTCATCCCGTGAGGGCTCACCTTCAGGATCATCCACAGAAAATAAAGGTGAGTGTTTTCTATGTAATGGAATGCAATTTTATTTATCACAGAAATAATTATTAGAAATTTCCTTAATTGTTTGCAGGTATTTGGAATAACAACAAGCCATCATGGGCGGCGTCCCTACCAGCAGGGCTGTCAGTCGAGCCAGTCTATTCAGCTAACAAAAAAATTTGCCATGGTTGTGGGCGAAGTGGTAAGTCAACTAAACTATAAAATAGAATTCTGCTGCTTCAGAGCCTGGGGTACGCTTGGACAATGATGCAGGAGGCAAGTCTGGTAATTAAAATGAAGCGACTGATGTCTTATCTTCGTAACGGTTAAACAGGAGACCAGCTATCCGAAAAACGGGCAGGTTTCCTCATGATGTTTACCGTCACAGCTGTGCGAATGGTAGAAATGCGCACATAGATTTGAAAAATCCAGAGTTTTAACCTACAACTTCCCGTTCGGAAGGCGGACATTCTAATCCACTGATTTACCATCGGTCTCCTAAACAAATGCTCCTCCTGATCTTAGTGTGTTATTCCCAGTTGCATCCAAAGCTGTCTCTTCGGAGCATGGGGTACTCTTGGACTATGATCCAGGATTCATAAAGTCTGGTAATTACAATGAATCGACTGCTGTCTGATCTCCGCTACGCTTAAACAGGAGGACCAGAGCAACTGAATCCCGGTTACATGTGCAGAATCATAATCTCAAATATTATAGGTATCCACAATTTTGGGATATTATCCGAGATATCCAGGGTCCCGTTCCGCACGATGTTTTGCCTTATGGCCGAGGTCATGGTAGAAATATGAACATGGATTGAAAACGTCAGAGGGGCATGCACAGATTCGCACGGCGACGCATGGAAGGTTCTTATCCATTGAGCTACCATCACTCTCCAAAACAAATGTTACTAAATAATAAATAAATAAAAAGCCTTTATTTCGAAATTTCCACAGTTACAATTAGTAAGTAGTTGTTAAAAATATCTTTAGAACCTTCCAAGAGGTAAGGGTCTCCTCCAGATCCCGCCACTTTATTCGGTCTTGGGCCCTCCATATTCAGCTGGGTCCTGCCAAGCTGACGATATCGTCGGACCCGCGCGCCATTGGTCGACCTGTACTGAATACACCGTAATTTTTTTATCGTTTACATCCCGAAAACCTTATAATAGGTATCGTGAATAAAGTGTATTCAGCATGTTAAATCAACAAAATAAGCAAAACAAAAATCAGAAGTTCCATACAAAACAGATTATTTACCCGGCAATAATGTATGGAACAGCTGATTTTTTTTAGCTTATGGACGTTTTTTCACGATACTTAGCATCCCCAGTGGAAAATAAGCATAGGTAGTCTTACTTCGAACCATCGAATTTTATCATATTTGAAAAGAACGTTTTAAGATACATATATACATATTTTAACCCCCGACGCAAAAACGACGGGTCGATACGTTTGACGTGTCTGTGTGTGTGTGTGAGTCTGTGTGTCTGTCTATAGCATCGAAGCTCCCGAACGAATGAACCGATTTTGAAAGATGATTAAGGGGGGAGTGTTCTTAGCTATGCTAGATAAAAATCAATCTAACGTCGTCACAAAGATATGGATTGTATGTTTTAACACAACTCATACAATATGGGTATCATATAAAAGGGCTTGAGTAGCAGAATATATTTATTGTGACAAATTTTAAATGCAAGCTGGCCGCCGTCGGGGGTTTTTTAAATTTTCAATTTTTTAAGTAGCAGAATATATTTATTGTGACAAATTTTAAATGCAAGATGGCCGCCGTCGGGGGTTTTTTAAATTTTCAATTTTTTAATGTCACCTTAAATCTTGTATGAGTTAAGGTGACGGGTAGGTCACAGTAGCGACGCCAATCTATTTTATTTTTTAGCTACTAAGCCGGATCTATTTTAAACAATTTCGGAGTTACAACCTCTTGGCAAACACTTATACTATTTATTAAATAACCATACACAAATGTTGAGTCCGTTTTTGTACGCGAAAAATTGATTCACGCCAAAAGCGGCCACTTTTGGCGGTAATCCAAAATTCCAGTGCAAAAGCAGACCAAACAGTTAACTATAAGTATTAAATAAATAGTATAGGTGTTTGCCGAGAGGTTGTAACCCTGAACTTGTTTAAAATAGATCCGATTTAGTAGCTAAAACTTTAAATCGATTGCCGTCGCTAGTGTGCCCTACCCGTCACCTTAATGGAAGAAATTCAACATATGTATCTTTAAACATACTTTTCAAATATAATTTTCCACGGGGGGTGCGACTTCATCATCGTCATCGTCAGCCCATTTAAGTCCCCACTGCTGGGGCACGGGCCTCCCTCAATCACATGAGGGGTAATTGCCATACTCACCACGCTTGGCAGACGGGTTGGCGAGTGTTTTGATATAAATGCAGAGTTTTCCTTCTCTGGGTGCTGATGATCATGCCAGCAGCTTTACCTTAGTCGCCTTTTACGACACCTCGGTAAGAGTGAGGGTGGCCTATTCTACTCTGCCGGGGACCATACGGCATGGGTGCGACTTAAAGTTTAATCCTAGCAATTTATTTCAATTTCAATTTATTTATTATTCAGACACCTTACATGCTAACAGAAATTAATCCAAAACGCAGTATAAGGTTAGGATACATTATTACATTACACTCACGGATAATTTACAATAAAAAAGCAGAAGAATACAATCCTTGTCAAATTAATTACAACTAAAAAAAATAATAAAATAAAAATAAGCGCGACAGATAATATCAATACAAATAGCCCAAATTGTCAGTATCTGAGTCAAAAGAAGCAAATTAAAATACACAATAGGTAGAACAATAAAATCAAATAAATAAAATATAATTAATTTAGATTTTTTTTATATAATGTCAATAGTTTTAACACAACTCCTACAATATGGGTATCATATAAAAGAGCTTGAGTAGCAAAATATATTTATTGTGACAAATTTTAAATGCAAGATGGCCGCCGTCGGGGGTTTTTCAAATTTTCAATTTTTTAATGTATCTTGTATGAGTTAAGGTGACGGGTAGGTCACTGTAGCGACGCCAATCTATTTTATTTTTTAGCTTCTAAGCCGGATCTATTTTTAACAATTTCTGGGTTACAACCTCTTGGCAAACACTTATACTAGCTAGCTAGCTTTTGCCCGCGACTTCGTCTGCGTTCACACAATATCTTTATAAATTATAGCCTATGTGTTATTCTGATCTATAAGCTACATTACTGTAAAGTTTTATTAAAATCCGTTTAGTAGTTTTTGCGTGAAAGAGGAACAAACATCCATCCATACGTCCATCCAAACAAACTTTCGCCTTTATAATATTAGTAAGGAGTAAGGATGTTTATTATGTCAAAAAACTACGGTACTTGTAGCAGATTTGAACAAAACTGTCTGCAAATAGGAATAGCAAGCACCTCCGGAGACTTATTATAAGTTTAATCCTAGCAAGCACCTCCGGATTATTCAATCGGTGCGGTGTATTTCGGTAGACGTTCCGTCCCTGCTGGTGTGGTGCGAGTCGTGCGCGGTGTGGCAGCACACGGGCTGCGGCGCCGAGGGCCGCTGCTCCGGCTGTCGCGCCGTTCTGCCCGACCCCGCCAGCCTGCCTGACCCGCACCACCCGCACCACCCGCGCCTCCCTCACGACGCCGACGCGCAGCTGTACCGCGGTGAGGGCAGCAACAATACACTCCTGACAGCTCTGCGGGACATCCTGCGGAATGACCTCGCGGGCCGCGTGCTGCCGCACTCCGCTGCCCGGTCGCGCGTGGCCGCCGGCCCGTTGAGCGACACCGACAAACGACTCTACCGGGGTGAGTGTGGTTACCCTTCATCGTGGGGCATGGGTGGTGGGTCCTGGCTGATCTTGCTCCGTTCGAGTGCGACATGCATGAGACTAGAGTCCGCGCCACGAAAGAAGTCCCGTGAAAAGTGCGCTTGAGCCGTCGTCAACATTCAAATTCGAGCTTTTTGTTTATTCAGACTAGGGATGTTATGGATATGAAATTTCGGTTACGGATTGGATACGGATATAGGAATGATTATTATACCGGATACGGTTACGGATACGGATAATAAATTATTTCGGATTATCCGTTAGTTTCGGTTACGGATATTATATTTTTAAGGAATTTTAAAAGTAAAATACTAATAGGTAATAAAGTAGTTTTATTTCGTTTTTGGCAGGAATTACAATCAGTCTGTGAGTAATTATTACAGCTATTTAAAATAAAAATAAATATAAATAATTATATTATATTGAGTATTATCTAAATTTTAGATGTTTTAGATCAAAAACACCTATCCGATACTATCCGAAACTTTCATTTCGGATTCGGTTACGGTTACGGATGATTTTTTATATCGGATATCCGATAGTTTCGGTTACGGTTACGGAGCTCCCTAACACCCCTGATTCAGACACAAGCCCCCTTATTATTGGTTGTTTTTAATGATTTTTGGTAATAAGTTCTTATTTTGCAACAGTTTTAAAATTAGAGCTAAAACTTCCGAAAGATTCCGAAATTTTTCCCCTTACAAATGCGAACTAAGGATAGTAACGGAACAAAACTCGTGCCAGCCCCTTTTAACATTGCCTGTTGAAACGTGATGACATGAGTTTTATAGTACGGTAATAACTTTAAATCTCGATTTGTAATATAGTGGAAGGAATGTCAAATTTTAGTTCCGTGTTTTTCCGCGGGATTTCTTTCGTGGCGCGGACTTTAGGCTGTTGCCAGACTACCGCGTAGCTATACATGGTGCAGGCACTTTACTTATTCTACTACGCTGCTCAGGAAGCCTATTTTCGTGACATTGAAGTCGAATTTAGATATTTATGTGGACTGAAATCTTTACTTCGATTTCATTGTCGAGTTCAAGAGAATAAACCACCGGGGGACGCGAGCTTTTTTTTATGTGATATGTGTCAGACGAAACTTAAACTAAAACAATTAATATTATAAAAAAAATCTAACGCTAAGATACAAATTGATATTTTTTTTATTGTTATTTATTTTCGATGTGTCATGAAAAATGTGTTCATCTTGCAGATAAGCTATCGGAGCGTAAACGCTTACAGGAGAAGAACATAGAACTATGCGTTGAGCTACGCAAGCTGGAGGCTCGAGCCGCAACCCTAAAGGAGAATCTGGACGAGCACAACGCGGAGAAGCGCCAACTGTTGGCCGACCAGATCAGAACTCAGAGGAACCTACAGAAACTGCTCGACTTCATCAGCCAATTTAAAGAGACGTCCATTAGCTTACGCTCTACGTCTCTTAGTGAGAGTGGCAGCGAGATCAGTAAAAGTAATGAGGAATGAGATGTAAGTACCTTTCTTTTCCTTCACTAACTCTCTCTCCCTTTTATCATATTTGAAAAGAACGTTTTAAGATATTGAATGTTTTTCATATTTTTCTTTTATTTTAACCCCCGACGCAAAAACGACGGGTCGATACGTTTGATGTGTCTGTGTGTATGTGTGTGTGAGTCTGTGTGTCTGTCTATAGCATCGAAGCTCCCGAACGAATGAACCGATTTTGAAAGATGATTAAGGGGGGAGTGTTCTTAGCTATGCTAGATAAAAATCAATCTAACGTCGTCACAAAGATATGGATTGTATGTTTTAACACAACTCATACAATATGGGTATCATATAAAAGGGCTTGAGTAGCAGAATATATTTATTGTGACAAATTTTAAATGCAAGCTGGCCGCCGTCGGGGGTTTTTTAAATTTTCAATTTTTTAAGTAGCAGAATATATTTATTGTGACAAATTTTAAATGCAAGATGGCCGCCGTCGGGGGTTTTTTTAAATTTTCAATTTTTTAATGTCACCTTAAATCTTGTATGAGTTAAGGTGACGGGTAGGTCACAGTAGCGACGCCAATCTATTTTATTTTTTAGCTACTAAGCCGGATCTATTTTAAACAATTTCGGAGTTACAACCTCTTGGCAAACACTTATACTATTTATTAAATAACCATACACAAATGTTGAGTCCGTTTTTGTACGCGAAAAATTGATTCACGCCAAAAGCGGCCACTTTTGGCGGTAATCCAAAATTCCAGTGCAAAAGCAGACCAAACAGTTAACTATAAGTATTAAATAAATAGTATAGGTGTTTGCCGAGAGGTTGTAACCCTGAACTTGTTTAAAATAGATCCGATTTAGTAGCTAAAACTTTAAATCGATTGCCGTCGCTAGTGTGCCCTACCCGTCACCTTAATGGAAGAAATTCAACATATGTATCTTTAAACATACTTTTCAAATATAATTTTCCACGGGGGGTGCGACTTCATCATCGTCATCGTCAGCCCATTTAAGTCCCCACTGCTGGGGCACGGGCCTCCCTCAATCACATGAGGGGTAATTGCCATACTCACCACGCTTGGCAGACGGGTTGGCGAGTGTTTTGATATAAATGCAGAGTTTTCCTTCTCTGGGTGCTGATGATCATGCCAGCAGCTTTACCTTAGTCGCCTTTTACGACACCTCGGTAAGAGTGAGGGTGGCCTATTCTACTCTGCCGGGGACCATACGGCATGGGTGCGACTTAAAGTTTAATCCTAGCAATTTATTTCAATTTCAATTTATTTATTATTCAGACACCTTACATGCTAACAGAAATTAATCCAAAACGCAGTATAAGGTTAGGATACATTATTACATTACACTCACGGATAATTTACAATAAAAAAGCAGAAGAATACAATCCTTGTCAAATTAATTACAACTAAAAAAAATAATAAAATAAAAATAAGCGCGACAGATAATATCAATACAAATAGCCCAAATTGTCAGTATCTGAGTCAAAAGAAGCAAATTAAAATACACAATAGGTAGAACAATAAAATCAAATAAATAAAATATAATTAATTTAGATTTTTTTTATATAATGTCAATAGTTTTAACACAACTCCTACAATATGGGTATCATATAAAAGAGCTTGAGTAGCAAAATATATTTATTGTGACAAATTTTAAATGCAAGATGGCCGCCGTCGGGGGTTTTTCAAATTTTCAATTTTTTAATGTATCTTGTATGAGTTAAGGTGACGGGTAGGTCACTGTAGCGACGCCAATCTATTTTATTTTTTAGCTTCTAAGCCGGATCTATTTTTAACAATTTCTGGGTTACAACCTCTTGGCAAACACTTATACTAGCTAGCTAGCTTTTGCCCGCGACTTCGTCTGCGTTCACACAATATCTTTATAAATTATAGCCTATGTGTTATTCTGATCTATAAGCTACATTACTGTAAAGTTTTATTAAAATCCGTTTAGTAGTTTTTGCGTGAAAGAGGAACAAACATCCATCCATACGTCCATCCAAACAAACTTTCGCCTTTATAATATTAGTAAGGAGTAAGGATGTTTATTATGTCAAAAAACTACGGTACTTGTAGCAGATTTGAACAAAACTGTCTGCAAATAGGAATAGCAAGCACCTCCGGAGACTTATTATAAGTTTAATCCTAGCAAGCACCTCCGGATTATTCAATCGGTGCGGTGTATTTCGGTAGACGTTCCGTCCCTGCTGGTGTGGTGCGAGTCGTGCGCGGTGTGGCAGCACACGGGCTGCGGCGCCGAGGGCCGCTGCTCCGGCTGTCGCGCCGTTCTGCCCGACCCCGCCAGCCTGCCTGACCCGCACCACCCGCACCACCCGCGCCTCCCTCACGACGCCGACGCGCAGCTGTACCGCGGTGAGGGCAGCAACAATACACTCCTGACAGCTCTGCGGGACATCCTGCGGAATGACCTCGCGGGCCGCGTGCTGCCGCACTCCGCTGCCCGGTCGCGCGTGGCCGCCGGCCCGTTGAGCGACACCGACAAACGACTCTACCGGGGTGAGTGTGGTTACCCTTCATCGTGGGGCATGGGTGGTGGGTCCTGGCTGATCTTGCTCCGTTCGAGTGCGACATGCATGAGACTAGAGTCCGCGCCACGAAAGAAGTCCCGTGAAAAGTGCGCTTGAGCCGTCGTCAACATTCAAATTCGAGCTTTTTGTTTATTCAGACTAGGGATGTTATGGATATGAAATTTCGGTTACGGATTGGATACGGATATAGGAATGATTATTATACCGGATACGGTTACGGATACGGATAATAAATTATTTCGGATTATCCGTTAGTTTCGGTTACGGATATTATATTTTTAAGGAATTTTAAAAGTAAAATACTAATAGGTAATAAAGTAGTTTTATTTCGTTTTTGGCAGGAATTACAATCAGTCTGTGAGTAATTATTACAGCTATTTAAAATAAAAATAAATATAAATAATTATATTATATTGAGTATTATCTAAATTTTAGATGTTTTAGATCAAAAACACCTATCCGATACTATCCGAAACTTTCATTTCGGATTCGGTTACGGTTACGGATGATTTTTTATATCGGATATCCGATAGTTTCGGTTACGGTTACGGAGCTCCCTAACACCCCTGATTCAGACACAAGCCCCCTTATTATTGGTTGTTTTTAATGATTTTTGGTAATAAGTTCTTATTTTGCAACAGTTTTAAAATTAGAGCTAAAACTTCCGAAAGATTCCGAAATTTTTCCCCTTACAAATGCGAACTAAGGATAGTAACGGAACAAAACTCGTGCCAGCCCCTTTTAACATTGCCTGTTGAAACGTGATGACATGAGTTTTATAGTACGGTAATAACTTTAAATCTCGATTTGTAATATAGTGGAAGGAATGTCAAATTTTAGTTCCGTGTTTTTCCGCGGGATTTCTTTCGTGGCGCGGACTTTAGGCTGTTGCCAGACTACCGCGTAGCTATACATGGTGCAGGCACTTTACTTATTCTACTACGCTGCTCAGGAAGCCTATTTTCGTGACATTGAAGTCGAATTTAGATATTTATGTGGACTGAAATCTTTACTTCGATTTCATTGTCGAGTTCAAGAGAATAAACCACCGGGGGACGCGAGCTTTTTTTTATGTGATATGTGTCAGACGAAACTTAAACTAAAACAATTAATATTATAAAAAAAATCTAACGCTAAGATACAAATTGATATTTTTTTTATTGTTATTTATTTTCGATGTGTCATGAAAAATGTGTTCATCTTGCAGATAAGCTATCGGAGCGTAAACGCTTACAGGAGAAGAACATAGAACTATGCGTTGAGCTACGCAAGCTGGAGGCTCGAGCCGCAACCCTAAAGGAGAATCTGGACGAGCACAACGCGGAGAAGCGCCAACTGTTGGCCGACCAGATCAGAACTCAGAGGAACCTACAGAAACTGCTCGACTTCATCAGCCAATTTAAAGAGACGTCCATTAGCTTACGCTCTACGTCTCTTAGTGAGAGTGGCAGCGAGATCAGTAAAAGTAATGAGGAATGAGATGTAAGTACCTTTTTTTCCCTTTACTAACTCTCTCTCCCTTTTACTGCTAGGTCCTAGACTTGAGGTATAATACTCCTTGTTTAAGTCGATTACAATTTTTGTATTCTGTATGACTGCCTCGGTGGCGTAGTGTTTAGTGGGTCGTACTCTGAAGCGATGGCTGCGCAGCTTGCGCAAGAGGTCCTGGTTTCGTTCCCCGGGTCGGGCCAAAAATTTGTACCTACGTTTTCGGTAAGAAATTCTTATTGTCAGCCCAGAGTCTGGAAGTTGGCGGTCTTGTACCCCCGTGCCTCGGAAAGCACGTTAAGCAGTTGGTCCTGCGCCCTATCCCTCTCCGGTCGTGTCACGCTGGTGTCCCATCGGAATATGAGGGTAAGGGAGAGTGCACTTGTGTTTGCGCACACACTTGCGCTGATCGTTGAGATTGGCCGCCGTAGCCGTAATCGGTTGGAGGATATTATTATTCTGTATGTAACTTATTTCTCAGATAATTTGTATGTAAATATTGAAACATATTTAATGTTTGAACTTTATTTTCAGATGACAACATCTGTTTGTGCCTCTATGTGGAACATTTTGTGGAGATTTGGTCGTCAAGTGTGCAACTGCGTTGGGGGCAAGTAGTCCAAACGTTATTATAAAACTTGTGCCACTAGCCTATGTCGTGTAGTATTCGGATCACAAAAAGCTCTTAAAGATTAAGTTAAGTTTTCATCAAATAATTATATTTTTATGATGTAATTTTTTTATTGATCAATTTTTGTTTTAGCATCAGATGTTTTCTTTAGTTTTCGATTAAGAAACAATATACATTTTTAAAATAAATATGTAGTAAATTATTGTCTGTATACAAACAATTTAGTTATTTTTAACACAAACAAGTTGTTTTAAGCTAAGAATATGTATATGATTAGCATTTGATTTCAAATATCCTATTTTTTAGTTTAACACAAATCAACTGGAATTCTTTGGGCATTATTAATTACAGACGAAAAAGATTCCAGGAAAGTTTCCTTTTGGACGGAATTTTATTGAAAAACTCCAAAACTTCAAAAGTTTCAAGTCAGTTTATTTTTTTTTTTTAACTTAATAAATTAACTGTCTAAATGAAAATGTATTACTTTTTCATCACAATATTTCACGAAAACTATTGATTTATTGATTCTTGAAATTTACAACTGACTTGAAAATTTCGAAACTTTTTGGAAGATTGGTAAGAAGTCGGGAATATATCCGGAAGTATTATTAAAAACAAACCACCTTATTATAAATCGCGATCTTAAGTTATTACCGTACGAAAGCTCATGTCATCCGTTCCAACACGCAATGTCAAAAGGGGCTGGTACGAATTTTGTTCCGGGACTAACCATAGTTCGCGATTTGTAATAAGGGGAAAAGTTTCGGAAACCTTCGGAAGTTTCGGCTCTAATTTTAAAACTAAAAAGATTTTAAAAACTGTTGCAAAATAAGAATGAGCATCGTTAAAATATCCATTAATCAATTTTGTAGCAGATAGATACATTTTATTACTTTAAATGGCCTCATATACAGATCATTCCAAAGAATTGATATTATGATTTAAATTTGATACTTAATACATATTGAAATTAGAATTTTTATGAAGATGCAAATTACGTTTGCGTGTTTAGATATACCATATGTTCAAAATACAGAGGACTGAGTTAAGGATATCATTTTCATTAATGTACGTAGAGTAGAGAGATCGGATCTGCCATCAATAATGTGACCTTCGGCCCTCGTCCAAGACGCGGCCGTGGTCAAATTATAATGGACACGATTTGTAGGCGTTAAGATGTCGAATGAAATAAACATTTTCGTGAAAAAATCTTCTTGTCCATCTGCCAGTCTTATTTTATTGTATAACTCAATGATTGCGATTTTACTTTCTTCGTCCGGAAAATATAAATTATTATTATAATTAAGAATATAAGGAAAATGTATTCTCTTTTGTTTAATTAGACACTTGGGCACTAATTTTCCAATGGATTTGCTTCAATTACAAGATAATTGCCAAAAAGGAGTGTTCAGTATTGATTCCTAGTTTAAATAATAATAAGTAAACAATGTTTAGTGCATTTCTCTAGTTATAATTGATATTTCTTTCGTTACATAGTCAAAAATTAAATGAATTTTTAATTACCTACTTGTTCTCTGTGATATGATTGTGTTTAGTTGTTAATGAATGTAAGTACTTTTGGCAAGGTAGATGTAAATAAATGGATCTATTAATTGGTAAATTTGTTTTTAATTACTTAATAGTGCAGTTTCAAACGTCAATTTAGATTCCGGAATCAAACCTTAAGCTAACTCCAATATCTTCTTTCCTTTTATAACGTCCTTTCTTATTTGTTCAATGCTGCGTTCCAACATGTGGCACTCAAATTTAGACAATTCGGAGTACATCTGCATATCAGTAATGCCTTTGTTATTGATATTTAAAGTTCCGGCGAAGTAGTTGGTTCCAAAGTCGTTATTTTCAACAAAAGCCGCGACTTTGGCAGGCCTTCCGTCCAGCGCATCCAGCACCGACCTGGTGAACATCAGCGCTCCATATGCAACAGATAAGGTCGCCGACCAACCCTTTTTCGCGTCCATAATATTGTCATCACATTTACGAACGTTTAAGACGAACTCCTGTATTGCCTTTTCATCCATTTGACAAGTGGGCTTCGCTTGAGATACCAGAGGTATCGCCGTTTTTCCTGAACGCCCGCCTATGACGGGTACCATGCAGTTTCGTGGACGCAAATTGTTTTGCACAGCGTAGAACGTCTGAGCTCTCAGATGGTCTATAGTGGCAATGCCGAAAAGCTTCTTTGGGTCGTAGTCTCCGTAATTCCTCATTATTTCGGTTGCCATCGGTACGAGGATATTTATAGGTTCCGTAAGTATACCCACGAAAGGGAATGGTGTTATTTTGGCAATTTTACTTGAAAACATTTTGATAAAAGCTGTGTTAATGTTTAGGCTGGCTTGCTTCGTTATGCCAGGGACGCGTGTGACACCACCTGTGACCAAAACGAGGTCAGATTCTTTAAGCGCTCGTTCTAGGGTCTCCTCGCCGGAGAAACCTTGAAGTGCTGCTTCAGCTGGTATGTGGGACAAGTCGAGGATGACACCCGGTGTCTGCGTCAGCGTGTCGTGCACGTTCAGCTTGGTGATGGAGGGCTGTGCCCGCAGCATCAAACTCACAGTCTGTCCAACTTCACTGGCTCCCCCGACAATGGTGACCTTGTAAGTTCTGAAAAATGTACTAGCTAGTTTTGTAACGCAACGCGTTATGACTCCCTTAGCGACAAACATTGTTACTATAATTTTACTCATTAAGACCTGTAATAGCTAATGTAAATCTATTTACACTTCATTTAATTTAATTTCGAAAATACGGGCTTTGAATATAATATGCCAACAGTTTTTTTGAAAACTTCAATCTATTTGACACTCAGTGCCAGACTACGCCATAGACATGCACCGTAAAGCACTAGAAAACAGGGGTGCATGCATGTCTGATGTCTACAACATAGTTCCATGGATTATACCACGGGACTATATTCGAAGCTTTCCATGAATTTGCTATACTGCAGACTATATTATCTTGCTTCATGCATGGAACTAGAAAATGCGCACTTTAATCGGAATGTGCCAATTTCGGAAAAAACGTCACATAGTGTGAAAGGGATCCAACCGACCCTGACGCAGCTTTAATGCGTCTCTATACGGGTCCGGTAGAGAAAGAACGTCACCCGGCACGTCACCCCGCTACTAACGGCTTCACGCGGCTTTTCAAGTATGTCTTTCTATGAAAAGGCTCAGTCTGTTTTGTTAATGTTCAAGGGCCTACGTGTTGAATTAAGTAAAAAGGTTTATGGAATTATAATATATTTTACTAATCTCTCTAAATTCAATCAAATTATGTTTTTGTACAAGCGTCAAGTCACGCACTGACATCGATTCAAATCTGACAGACAATCTTTTAAAACTTAGACAAAGCAAGTAGGCTATATCATTTAACATCTTCTCTCTTTGTCTAGTTCAGTCGGTGGCGTCTTCTCTTCCACGGAACATTCCAATCTTCCTGCAAAGCATCGTCAACCTGGGCCTGTACAGTGGCTTGGTCATCATGTCAGCCAATTGTAGCTCTGACGAAACTTTCTCTACATCCAGCACACAGTCCGTCACAACTTCTCTGATAAAGAACTCACGGATCCTTATATGCTTGGTTCTGCTGTGGTACTCGTAAGGCTACCACACAGTTGGCAAGGAACCCTTGCCAACTTTATAGCAGACTCGTTATCGACGTACAGAACTGGTTTCTCTTTCGTAAGCTCGATACTCTCAAAAAGTCTTCTGAGCCAAATTATTTCTCGTGCAGTCTCACTTGCAGCAACTACTTCTGCTTCGGTGCTCGATATGGCTACAGAAGCCTGTCTGTGGCTTTTCCAAGAAATTACTCCTCCAGCGTACGTACAGATCATCCCTGATGTGGATCTCCCTGTTTCTAAATCTCCATCGTGATCTGAATCGCTGTAGCATCTTAGCCTAGCATCAGACTTACGTTTGTAGATCAAACCCCAATCTAGAGTTCCTTTAAGATATCTCAAAATACGTTTCACTTTGACAATATCTTCTCTTGAAGGGTTGTCTAGTTTTCTGGAAGCAACCCCAACTGCGTAGGCGATGTCGGGTCTAGTTCCTACCATTAGATAAGCCAGAGCGCCAACCACTTGTCTATACGGAAACTTTTCCGTTTTGGAGCTCTTACCTTCTCCTTTTTCATTAGTTCCGTCTTTTATAATCGGTGTTCCTGCAGGTTTGCATTCGCTCATGCCGAACCTCTCCAACACTTTCTTGGTATAGGCGGTCTGATTTATTTTTAATGTTCCATTATCTTCTCTTGATATTTCTAAACCAAGATAATAATTTGCAGATTTGGATTTAATTTTGAATCTCTCTTTCAGTTCTGTCAGAAACTTCTTTGCTTCTTCTTCATCACTGCAAGCTATCAGTCCATCATCTACGTAAAGAGCTAGTATTATTACTTTTCCTTCTCTCCTCCTTACGAAGAGGCATGGATCTGCTTCACTCTGTTTAAATCCAACTTTCTGTAGAAATCCTTGAATGCAGTTATTCCAACACCTCGGTGCTTGTTTAAGACCATAAAGACTTTTCGTTAATCTGCATACTAGGTCTGTGTGATTGTCATAGCCTTCTGGCGGTTTCATAAAAATCTCCTCATCTATGCTCCCATAGAGGAATGCAGTGGACACGTTGAACTGCGATAGATGCATGTTGTCTCTGGCAGCGATACTCAAAATCATTCTAATCGTGCTCATCTTTGCAACGGGGCTAAATGTTTCGTAGTAGTCCACGCCTTTTTTCTGTGAATACCCTTTAATAACCAGTCGTGCTTTGTAACGTTCTACACTTCCGTCTGGATTTCTCTTAATTTTGTAAATCCATTTACATGGAATAGCCTTTCTACCTTTCGGTAAAGGTACCATCTTCCAAGTCTTATTCTCGTTTAATGATTTCATTTCTTCATTCATAGCTACTATCCACTTATCTCTTTCCTTGGATTCCATAGCTTCTTTGAATGTTTGAGGTTCTACTGTTTCATCATTCAGTTCAGCAACCATTGACATGACAAAGTCATCAAATCTCACGGGTTTTCTCAATGTTGAACGATCTCTCAGTCTCATTCCTCCTCGCTCAGAACTCGGTTCCACATTAGGCTCTGTGACTTCATTGTCATAAGTCTCTTGTTGTACCGTATCTTCGCTTACTGATTCTTGTTCACGATCTTCAGAATTGCAATCTTGGAATATTTCATCGTCATTGAATTCTAGATCTTCTTCTTCTGTGACTATTTCATTTTCGTTTTCAATGACTACATAATGTTCTTCTTCTATGACTGTATCATCTTCTACGACTCTATTTGGATTCAGCAACTTTATTATTGGTTCTGGAATAATAATGCTGTTAGTAGGCTTCTCTGGTTGGTCATTTGTAGCTTTTGAAGTAACATCCTTTGTGTCTATGGTACACTTCAAGGTCCTTTCTTCAAATATGACGTCTCTCGAGCGAACCATCTTATTCTTCTCTCGAACCCAAACTCTATAACCCTCGTCATTATCATAACCAATTAAAATTCCTTTGATTGCTTTCTTATCCAGTTTCTTTCTAGTCACTTTGGGAACATGTGCATAGCATATACTTCCGATTATTCTCAGATGTTTAATCCTGGGTTTCTTGCTGTACCAGATCTCGTACGGTGACTTATTTAGCGTGGTAGGACCTGTCCTATTTAAGATATAGACTACGGTGTCCACCAGCTCAGCCCATAAAATCTGCGGTAAGTCATTTGTATGCAACATTGTTCTCATTGCTTCCACAACGGTCCGGTTGTCTCTTTCAACACATCCGTTCTTATTTGGAGTATGTGGCATAGTTAATCTTTGCTTTATGCCATATTTCTGCAGTATTCTTCTCACGTTTTCATTGTCAAATTCTCCTCCATTGTCACTTAAAAGCTCTCTTACTTTGTGCTCTGTGTTCTGTAACTCAGTTAACATCAGCTCAAGCTTTTTATACACTTCTGACTTCTTACTCAGAAAATAGACAAAGCGGAATTTGCTTAAATCGTCTTTGAAGAGTACGAAATACTTATATTTGGAAAGGGAGTCTGTGAACGGCCCACATACATCAGCGTGTATTAACTCTCCTGGTTCCTTAGCTCTTTCTCTCGTTCCAAATTTTAATTTATGTGCTTTCCCGTACATACAACCCTCACATATTTCTCTGTCAAGTTTCAATTTAATCCCAAGTTCCCTCTCCATCACCTTCTTCACATGTACTTTGCTCTGGTGAGCCAACCTCTCGTGATAAAGTTGCAGTTGATCTTCTTCTGAGATATTGTTGATCTCTATTGGACGATACTTAGGTCTGATATTTTTCACGTTCAGTTTGAAAAGTCCTCCCTCTTTTTCTCTCTTACCAACGAGCAAACATTTCTCATTTTGCCACAGCTTGCACTCAGTTGTAGTTGACATGAAAAGGCTGTTTTCTAACTTGTCTTGCATTGACAGTACTGAAAATAGGTTCTTCTGTATCGAAGGCACGTACCATACATCATCCAATGAAGTTTTTATCTTACGGCCCTTGACGTCAGCCTCTACAATTATAGTCCCTTTTCCGACTGCTTTAATTGTATCTCCATTCGCTGTTGTCACCGTGTGTGAAGTATTGAATTCCTCAAATGTCTGGAATATATCATTTCTATTTGTGACGTGACTTGTGGCGCCGTTATCAACAAACCAATGTTCTCTATCCGCAGTTGCATTCGGATTCACTACCATAATTTCTATTTTATTCACACTCGTACATGGGTCATCTTTTGACTTCGATGTTGGTTTATGTTTGGGTGGTCGTCCGTCGGCAATCCACTTGGAGCACCCTTTGACTCTATGTCCGACTACCCCACAGTAATGACATCTTTCCATGTTTCCATTAACTGTGTTCTTTCGCTCAGTGTTGCTCTTTTTATTTGTCTTTTTCAGTCTATTGCTCCTCATTACTAGGGCTTCTGCTTTCTCTTCATTCTTGCATGAAATAGATAAAGCTCGTTCATGACTGCATAACTGACTTGTAAGATTCTCTACAGTTTTGTCCTCTTTTGACATCATCATCCAGCTTGATTTGAAGGAGAAATATTCTTCTGGTAGAATGTCTAATATTTTGCATATGAGAAACAAGTCTGGTAGATCTTCCTTCAGGTATTCTCTCTTAAGTTCCCTGGTAAGTTCTGTCCAAATGTTTTTCAGTTTGCTAATATGTGCTGACAACTCACCTCCGGAGTGCATGGTGTAACTGAAGAACTTCATACATAGGTCATAGGCTTTACTTTCCGCTGTACCGTCGTACAAGCGATGTAACTCTTGCCATACTTCCTGCGCTGTAGTATATCTTAGAACTTTCTCGCAGTTCTCTTGGGACAAATTTGTTGTAAGTAGCAACAAGGCTGCGCTATCACTTGACACATAATTTTTAAGGTCTTCATCATACCTTTTCTTCGTTGCGGGATCCTGATTCTCTATTTCTGTTAGTTTCTTGGGAGGCTTTAGCTTACCCTCAACCACATCCAAAATTCCTAATCCTCGCAATGCGATTAGTATTTTAAATTTCCATGTCGCCCAGTTCGTAGATTGGAGCTCTCCAATTTGGATTTTTGCCGCATCCAATATGACCTTCTCCATTTTCGAACTCTCGAAATTGACCTTCCGAAATAATTTCAACTTCAACTTGAACGCTCTGCTGCCATGTTAATGTTCAAGGGCCTACGTGTTGAATTAAGTAAAAAGGTTTATGGAATTATAATATATTTTACTAATCTCTCTAAATTCAATCAAATTATGTTTTTGTACAAGCGTCAAGTCACGCAATGACATCGATTCAAATCTGACAGACAATCTTTTAAAACTTAGACAAAGCAAGTAGGCTATATCATTTAACATGTTTAGGGTACTATGTCTTCGGCTCTATGTTTTCTAGAGCACGAAGCTAAAGCGTTATCTATAACTTCGTGAAAGCAACTATTATCATCTTACTCTATGATCTAGCTTATAGATTTTTAAATAAGTAAAATAAAAATTACTCTATGGACCAATCTTTTCTCCACTCCAGTACCTACTATGAGAAGGAGACCCCCCTAACTCTTTGTCTGACAGAGTTGGAATCCTCGGACCTGGCAGCGTTGAGTTCCGCGGCCATCTAGAGGAAAAAGTTAAATTGGCTTCCAAGAAGCTCGGCGTGCTCAATAGGTCGAGGGGATATCTCATGCCGGGGCATCTCTTGCAGCTCTATAAGGCGCAGTTGCGGCCTCACACACATGGCGACCTTCAAATAAAGGGTTTATTCCTTTCTTAAGAGCCGGCCGGGCCGTGTGGTCCCCGGCAGAGTAGAATAGGCCACCCTCACTCTTACCGAGGTGTCGTAAAAGGCGACTAAGGTAAAGCTGCTGGCATGATCATCAGCGCCCAGAGAAGGAAAACTCTGCATTTATATTAAAACCCTCGCCAACCCGTCTGCCAAGCGTGGTGAGTTTGGCAATTACCCCTCATGTGATTAAGGGAGGCCCGTGCCCCAGCAGTGGGGACTTAAATGGGCCGAAGATGAAGAGCCGGCAACGCATATGTGATACCTCAGGTGTTGCAGATGTCCATGGGCGGCGGTGATCGCTTTCCAACAGGTGTGCCGTCTGCTCGTTTGTCCGCTATAATGTAAAAAAAAGGAGAATTACTTTGAATAAGCTTTGAATAGGGAAAGCTCCATTATCTTCTTAGTTTATGGCTCTACTCAAAGAGACCAATAAGCTGCGATGTGGTATCCAATCACGAACTAAGAAGAAGATACGTATCCAATCACAGACCAATAAGAGAACAAGTTTAGCCAATTGTCAATGTGTCAAGCGTTGTCAAGCCTTTGAGACTTTTACAGACTTTTACCAATCACCACCGTTAACTTAAAATATTTTTCTTTCTAATGAACGTAATGTAAATTAATAAGTGCTTAACTATTCACACAACACAAAATGTTCGCTACCGGAATTGCTAAACGCTGCGTGAATGTTCCCAAACTTGTACAATTCCGAGGTATTCAAGTCTCGATTATAGGAGCTGCTAACCAAGTCGGCTCTAATTTAGCTCTACTACTGATGCAAAACTCGAATATAACACAACTCAATCTGTACGATGATGATGACAAAGTTAGAGGAATCGGAATGGAGTTAGCTTATTTTAGCGATGGCCCGAAGATCGCTGCTTACAGCGGGGAGAGTTTTTTGCCGTCGGCTGTGCGTCACGCCAACTTGATCCTGATGGTGGCGAGGACAGCTCGCACGCCCGGCACGCCCCGGCACCAAATGCTCGCGGCGAACGCGCCAGCTGTCCAAAAACTTTGCAGAGTCATGTCTGAAAATAATAGTGACGCATTTCTTGCCATCTCCACAAATCCTATTAACTCTATAGTTCCCTTTGCCAGTGCACTCATGATGAACTTCAGCGCTTACAATCCATTGAAAATTTGTGGGATCACACACATCGATACAGCCAGATGTCGAACCTTTATCGGGAACGCCTTGAAAGTCAACCCGCGGAGTTTGCTGTTGCCGGTGGTGGGTGGACATTCCGAAGAGACCATAGTTCCCTTATTTTCTAATATGACGCCGTCCACTTATTCTATTGATAGTTGTCAAGCAGATACTATAACTTATAGCGAGACAGCGCCCTCTATCGCGCCCTAAGCGCAATGCATTGCTGCCGGTTAGGTACCGCTAGCACTTATTTTCTGTCATGTTAGTTCCGTAAACGCCCGCAGGCCAATACTGGTTTGATTGGTACGGGAGTTCCTCTCCCCCCACACCTACCTCACTCTCTCGCTAACCAACCGCGTCCATGTTAAGTTGTTGCTCCGATATAAATAATTATTATCATGTGTTAATTTGAGACAATATACGAAGATATATCTCCATAAAGTGTTTTGGCTACCTACCAACCAACCCTCACAGTACTAACACTACCCACTCCCAAAGTAGCTACGCTATAAGTGATCGCCCAACGTGTGTTAGTGAGTGGTGTGGACGCGAAGGTCTGCCGCCATTTTGGGTTTGGAAAACCGAATTTTAGGAAAATGCCAAGAACCAGGAGCCGAAGTTCGTTGCCGAGGGAGGCAAACCTCAATGAAACTATTATTCCGGCCGAAATTAACGCCGAGGAGTTGGTCAATGAAGACGCCGCGACTGAAACAGCAACCGAAGGTGCCACGGGAAGCAGCGCGGGCGCGTCCATCTTAATGACTCAGGAACATTTCGCCGCACTGATGGGACAGTTGCAGCAATCACAAGCAGAATTTTGTCAAATTCTATTACAAGAAGTACGATCATCTACACCAGTAATGCATCAGGTACAAACGGAGCCGTCGCTTACTATGAGGAGTACGAGCTGTCCGACAGACAGGGCCGCCGCCCCGGTTGGTGCTAATTTCATTACTTGTAGTGCAAGGTTTAGTGGCTCGCAGAACGAGTCTGTCGAGAATTTTATCGATGCAGTCGAAATTTTTAAAACTGCCGCCAACGTTTCCGACGAAAACGCACTGAGAGGAATTTCATTATTATTATCACATTCCGCCGCAACTTGGTGGCAAGGTATAAAACAATATACGAAAACATGGAGCGAAGCAATAGATCGCCTGAGGAGCGCATTTGGGGAACGAAGAGCACCGTTTCAAATATATAAAGAATTATATAGTATGCAGCAAGGAAAGTTAAACACAGAGTTATTTGTCGCACAAGTACGCGCTTTATTTTCTAAATTACCAGAGAACGACATCTCACAGAAGGTACAATTGGATATGACGTTTGGGTTGTTAGACGTCCGTATAAGAAAAAGAATAGAAAGGGACACATTGTCATGTTTTGAAGATCTTATAAGGAAGGCTCGAAGCATAGAAGATGCGATGCAGGAGCGCTTGCAGTCACCGAGTGCACCGTCGCGTGGGCCATTCTCCGCGCAGTTTCGTGGGTCGTCCGCAGTGCCACCGCCGGGACAGTCTGCCGCGCCACCGCCGATGCGGGTATCGCAGCCGCAAGGTTCGTCGCACTGGGTGCCGCCGTCGGGTGGGCCATTGCCGCCACCGCCGCCACAGTCGCGTACGTCGCAGTCATATGGACCGCCGCCGCCGAGGTCGCGTGCGCCGCCACTGGGTGGGTCGCCGCATTTGCCGCCACCGCCGCATCATGGATCCCTGAAAACAGACATAAAGGAAAGTAAAAATTTGTATTGTTATGGCTGTGGTGAAATAGGAATAATAGGAGCAAGATGTCCAAAGTGTAGTAGTTATAAATACAATAAGTTTTATGCGTGTGAGACCACCAATGTTAATATGCAGGGGGAGTCAACTGTATGTAATGATAGGGGTTACACTAATGGTAATAAGAGACCAATATTAAATATCGAAATATTAGGTGGGAAAGGTATTGCATTAGTGGATTCAGCCGCTAAAGGCTGTGTAGCTAGCCAATCAATGTATAATTTTTTAATAAAAAGTGGTCAATGTTTTGATAAGCAAATTAGAGATGTGAAGCTTGCAGATGGTTTATCTAGGAAAATGGAGGTTTTAGTTACCTCAGTGAATGTGAAAATGTTACATAAAATAATTGAAACTGAATTTATTGTTTTTCCAGATGCTTGTAACAATCAATCTTTATTAGGGATAGATTTTTTGAACAAAGCCAAATTAGTTTTTGATTTTGGTAAATCATTATGGTACTTTTCGGACACGAAGCACCGGAAGTACAGGTTGTTTTATGAGGATTTAGAACAAGGTTATAATGAGGTACAGTCAACACCAAAAAACTGTGATAATGATAGTATGTCACTTAATGATTTAATAAACTCTTTCAGTGATGTGTTCCGAGAGACTGGTGAAGCCACGCAGTATGCAGAGCATTTCATTGATACCGGCGAACACGCGCCAGTTGCTGTTCCGCCGTACCGCATGACACCAGCGCGCGCTGAGGTTATGCAGCGCGAGGTAGAGAAGATGCTTGCTGAGGATATCATCGAGGAGTGTGAGTCAGCATGGTCAGCACCAGCACTATTAGTGCCTAAACGTGATGGAAGTTTTCGTTTTTGCGTCGATTACCGTAAGTTGAACAGTATTACTAAAACAGATACTTATCCAATGCCGAAGATTGATGAGCTGTTACAAAGGACAAAACAGGGTTGTGTTATGAGTACTTTAGACTTAAAATCTGGGTACTGGCAAGTTGCCGTTAACCGTGATAAAGATAAGACTGCCTTCTCGACACCGTCAGGCACTTATCGCTTCAAACGCATGCCATTTGGGTTAAAGAATGGACCAGCTACATTTCAGCGTTTAATTGATCGTCTTTGCTCATGCCCGAAGTTGCAGAATATTACTATTTTAGCTTTTGTGGATGATCTTTGCATAATATCGGCTGATATGGAATGCCACATAAAGGATTTGCACGCTGTATTTGAAAGACTGCACGAATTTAAATTAAGGGTGAATCGGGATAAGTGTGTTTTTGCACGAGACACTGTCAAATATTTAGGTCACGTGATATCTAAAGATGGTATATCACCTGATGAAGAAAAAGTGAAAGCTGTATTAGATATGAAGAAGCCGTCATCACTTAAACATCTAAGAACCTTCTTACAGACTGCTTCTTGGTTTAGGAAGTTTATACCTGGATTTTCTAAAATTTCAGAACCACTGTCAAGGTTGACTAGGAAACATGAGCCATGGAGATGGGAGACAGAGCAAGATCAAGCCTTCGAGGAGCTAAAAAGGTTGCTGACGTCACCACCCATCCTCATCCAACCTGACTACACCAAACCGTTTGTGCTCAGAACTGATGCCAGTAACTACGCTCTGGGTGCAGTACTTCTACAAGGAGAAGGTAATGATGAAAGGCCTATTGAATATGCGAGCCGATTGCTCAATCAAGCAGAAAGAAATTATTCAACAACAGAGAGGGAAGCCTTAGCCATAGTCTGGGCTGTGGAACGTTTTCGTTCTTATATTGATGGTCATAAGGTTGTCGTAGGTACCGACCACCAGCCGTTGAAGTGGCTAATGACTGTAAAATCACCATCAGGCAGATTGGTAAGATGGGCACTGAAATTACAAGCATTTGATTTGCATTATGAGTATACACCAGGGAAGGTAAATATAATAGCAGATACCCTGAGCCGTCCCAACTGCGATGAGAACTCCGCAGATGCATGTGGGATATGTTCAGTAACAATTGACTTACCTGCGAAGAGTCCCTCCGAGTTAAGATCAAGTCAGCTTGCAGACCCTGAACTTGCTAAGATAATTAAGAATCTGGAAAGTGAAGAGGAAATTGATGTTCATCGTTGGACGGGAAGAGGTTATATTATGGAGCAAGGAGTGCTCTATCGCTATAATCCGGATGCGGATACAGAAGAACCGCAATTAGTTATACCTGTGGATCAAAGAGAAGAAGTATTAAAAGAATGTCATGACTCTCCTCTGGCAGGTCACCAAGGGATCGAGAGGACATATCAAAGAGTTGCTCAAAAGTTTTATTTTCCAGGGATGCGTCGTGCCATTGTCGAGTATGTCAGAACGTGTACATCGTGTCAGCGCTACAAGGCTGCCAACGACAAGCCACCAGGGTTGTTGCAGACGCCGATCCTGAATCAGAGAAATGAGGTTATTGCTATAGATTTATTCGGACCCTTACCTCCAGGTGATAAGGATGAAAAATGGATTTTATTGGTCGAGGACACCGCAACTAGATGGGTCGAGTTATATCCGCTTCGAGAAGCGACAGCTGAGGCGTGCGCGCGTACACTCATAGAGGAATATTTTCTACGTTTTGGTCTACCGCGTCGCATTATTTCAGATAATGGTGTACAATTTATTTCAGCTGTAATGCAACAGTGTATGTTCGTGTTAGATGTGAAGCAAGAATTGTTACCGCTGTATCATCCTGAGGGGAACCCTGCGGAAAGAAAGAATAGAGATTTAAAAGTACAGTTATCACAATTAGTAGGTAATAAACATAATTCTTGGCCTTTATACTTACCGTCTATACGTTTTTCGTTAAATTCTGCACGTTGTCAAACTACAGGAGTTTCGCCAGCGTACTTGATGTTTGCCAGAGAGCTGAGATCGCCTTTAGAAGTAAGAAATGATCCTCGTTTGGTTTTGGAGAAAGAAAATTTCGTTCCACAGATAACACCATACCTAAAACGTTTTCTCAATACGCTAGCTGCAGTTCGCGAGAAGGTCGAAAGTCAGCAGGATAAAAGAAAGGACTATGGTGATCAGTCACGTCGCGTAGGACAAAGTTTTGTTGCAGGTGACTTGGTATTATTGAATTCGCATGTACTTAGCAACAAAGGAAAGGACCTGACATCGAAGTTCGTACCAAAAAGAGATGGACCATACGTGGTTACTAAAAAGGTAAGCCCTACAACTTATATCATAGCACCCGCACAGGACTCCAGTAGGTACTTAGGGAAGTATCACATTAAACAGTTAACACCTTACCTGGGTCGCGATACGACCCTACCTCAACCTGTAGTTCCGGTGCGGAAACGTGGTCGTCCCCGTCGTAACTTAAATGAGAATAAAGGTAATAATGTGTCAGATAGGGAGGAATGTATGTACTCGCCTAATCTTTATGTAACCGATGTAAATTACAATTCTAATGTGGATTTAAATGATAAATGCAATAATGTGTCTGATAGGGAGGAATGTATGTACTCGCCTAGTCTTTATGTAACGAATAGAAATTACAATTCTAATGTGGATTCAAATAATGAATGTCATAATGTGTCTAACCAAAGTAGTGTTTCTGTAAATGTATGTAACAATGATAATGTATGGCCAGCGAATGAGCGAGGACGCTTTCATCCTCTGGAGGGGGAGTATATAGCGAGACAGCGCCCTCTATCGCGCCCTAAGCGCAATGCATTGCTGCCGGTTAGGTACCGCTAGCACTTATTTTCTGTCATGTTAGTTCCGTAAACGCCCGCAGGCCAATACTGGTTTGATTGGTACGGGAGTTCCTCTCCCCCCACACCTACCTCACTCTCTCGCTAACCAACCGCGTCCATGTTAAGTTGTTGCTCCGATATAAATAATTATTATCATGTGTTAATTTGAGACAATATACGAAGATATATCTCCATAAAGTGTTTTGGCTACCTACCAACCAACCCTCACAGTACTAACACTACCCACTCCCAAAGTAGCTACGCTATAAACTAGGATTCTGAGGAAAGCTGGCACGGAAGTGATCATGCACAAGTATGGCGAAGGGTCGTCGACATTATGTATGGCATGGTCTATAGTTGAATTTGTTGAGAGCATGGTGGAGGCTTTATCGGGATCCGAGGCCACGGTCAGCTGTTTCTGTGCAAACCCACATTTTGGCACCAGATTTTTCGCCGGGCCTACAATGGTTGGACCTCAAGGCATCATTCAAGTTTGTGGCAATCTTCCTATGAGCGATTTTGAAACAAATCTTTTATACCGTTCTATTCCCGTTTTAAACAAAGAAGTTTGTGCAGGTGAAACTTATGTAGATGTGATGGATGCTGCTGGACACGTTTAGTTTGCCTTAATATTTTTTTTGTGGTTTGGTCCTAAATAAAATTTTTACACAAATGAACCCCTCTTAATTTCTATTGCAACGTGACGAGTATTACGGACCTAGTTAAAGAAAGAAAGAAAAAACATTTATTGACCATCACAACATTCACAGCACAGAAAGAACATTATAGAACATAAGTAGAACAAGTTTCAGTAATATGAACTAAGTACGATACAACAGGCATACAATATAACACGAGATGAATACAAGAAAGATAGGTAAGTAGTAGATGTACAAAGAGAGGTGTGAGTGTGTGTGGTCAATCAGGTCCCAACCTCAGCATTTGCTGCTACGGCATTATCTGTGATGCCGCAGCGGCGCTGGTATTCTGGTGGAACCTTTTTGCGAGGAAGTTATGCAAGTGGATCTAAAAGAAGGAACATAACAATATAATATAATGTAAGTAAGAAAAATTCAGCAATGAGGTACCTACGTACGAGATTTAAATACCTACTTATAAATAACTATGAATAGTGAGCGAAGGTAGCTCGTGGATAAGAACGCGCCTTTTATACGGGTCATGGTTCGAATCCGAGCATGCACCTCTGGATGTTTTAAATATATATGCATATTTCTACCATTAGCTTAAGGAAAAATAGAGTCTCGGATAGTTTCTCAAAATTGTGTGTACTTATAATATTTGAGATAGTGATAACGTGTAACCGTGATCTAGTTAGTCTGGTTCCCCTGTCTAAGGGTTGTGAAAGACAGAAGACAGTCGCTGTACCAGACTTCCCGAAACTGGATCATGGTCCATGCGTACCTCGAAGCGACAGCTTTGAACGCACTATGAGTGCAATTCACAGTGCATGAGGGAACTATGAGTTAATGACGAGATTCTACCCAACTTCAGCATAAAGGTGGGCAACCTATTCGGAAAGTATTCCCTCATCGCTAACACGCCATTCCTTTTGCCAGAACCAATCTAGGTAGTCAGTCCCCTTTGGCACGTGTTTGTTCCAGATATAATAGCATAAGTAAAACTGTTCCTGATTTAGACATATTCGACAATGTGTTTTCTAAATTCAAATCGTTGGTGACAGAGTATCTATCAGGCCACTAGCCTGATGGATGCTCTTAGCTCTGTCACTACTGTCACGCGTAGCACTAAGTTTTTTTACTAATCTAATTTAATTTAATTAAGATACATAAGGAATCGAAACAAATGTTTTTCTAATAAGCGCTATGTACGCCGTTATTTTGATGCATATCAGAACTGTGACCTTATTAATATGTGGCTTGTGATTGTAATAATATGTATCATGTGGCTGTACTAATTAAATAAATAAATAAATAAATAAACACGCAATCACAAACAGTTTCTCCGTAATAAATGTCCCGACATTGGTGTAATCACGCCCGCGTCCCAACCCTTAGCTGCGTTAACACCCATCGTGGGTCGTCAAGACCGAGCCGAGACATTAACCCGTCGTAACGTCCTCTAAAGCCCTCGTATGGCCGAGCGGCGATTATCTTAAAGTTAACCCTGTCGTTACGATCCGTATTTGCGGTTGCACCGAACTGTGAACTGTAATGTTACTCTTAAGTCACGGGTACACAAGACGAGACGACCTGCATTTAAACTCCGGGGAGTACGTGTTTTAGTTAAGTTAACTTGGAACAATAAATAGGCATCTCTCATGAGCAATGATCGGAGTAGATAGAGCTATTTTTGGTACTTGCGATTTTTTAAAATAATATGGACGTGCCTGGAATCCCGGGATTAAAGATATACTTTAAATATACTATTAACAATTATTTTAGTTTATACATACGTGCCGTGTGGTCCCCGGCAGAGTATCCCCCATCCCCATCCGAGTCCCATCTGTCCATGGGTGGGCGAGTGACATGGGGCCAAAGCTCGGAGCCTTTCACCACGTCACCCCCCGGACAGGGACGCCCGCCTACACGGCGGGCACGGCGCTTCTCCCCTCGGGGTCGGGGGGAGGGATGGGGACAGCCCGAGAGAGTCGTGCCGTCCCCACCAGGCGTAGGAGGAGGTCCGTGCAATGCCGGTGGTGGGGTTACAGCCCCACGCACCAGCGGACCTGCTCCTGGCAGGGGAAGGAGACGTAAGTATTGGCGTCGTCTCCTCCCTCTACGTGCCTTGCGGAACGTTCTAATCCACTGAGCTATCGCTAATTAAGTAATACGTAAAGTATCATTCTATAAACTGTCCCACTGCAGGGCAAAGGCCTCCATCATAGAAATCAAGTTATCGCTACAATGATGTGATTACCACACTTGCTAAATGCGGATTGATCACAAACCCGAGCTATGTCCGAAAAATTCGAAACATACTTTTCGGTCGACCCGGGAATCGAACCCAGGACCCCGAGATCACGGCCCGGTACTTAAACCACTATACCAACAAGGCGTTTATTAATAGGTAATAGGTATAATGCTTTGCGTTCATCAGGAAAAACAACCTTAATACCTACCTGCTTATTAACGTTCGACATCCGACAGAGAACCAGAGTCACCGACATAGCCAACCGAATTAGCAAACTGAAGTGGCAGAGGGCTGGTCCTATTAGCCGCGGAACTGACAGCCGTTGGAGCCGTAAAGTCCTTGAGTGGAGACCGCGACTCGGTAAGCGTAGTGTAGGACGCCCTGCGACAAGATGGGATGATGACATTCGAAGGCTGGCTGGTGTGGGCTGGATGAGAGTGGCCGAAAATCGGGAGCAGTGGCGTGCATAATAGGAGACCTATGTCCAGCAGTGGACGAGTGTGGGTTGCTGATGATGATGATGATATTAACGTTACCTAAGTGAAACGATTTTTCCTATCCATGATCTTCTACAGTTACAGCGAGTAGTGTGTGCACTCGTCTTTTGGCCCCATGTGGCTTAGAGGTAGTTTCAAGCTCGTGCCCAATACGACACGTTACCTAGATGGTCGCTGTGGGTCACGTAGCACCTCCTACCATTCCTCTACATCGACTGTGCTTAGTTACACTCAGCGAAGTCACATTTGTGTATCCTAAGGTGCCTATAACCACAACGTTACTTGTAAGGACATGTCAAATTAATAATAATAATAATTCACACAACATCTCATACGTTGACCTGATTCCGTACTAAGTAGCTTAAGCACTTGTGTTACAGATATCAGACAACAGAGGAACACAAATATATACTTAAATACATATATTACACCCAGACTCTGAACAAAATCTGAATCTGAAATAATCTGAAATTAGGTACCTACATTTTATTTTTTATGTGATAGGTGGCAGACGAGCAGACGGATCACCTGATGGTAATCGATTGCCGCCGCGCATGGACACCCGCGACACCAATGGAGTCCACAAGTGAGCTGCCAAACTTTAAATCCCCTTTCCCCCGGATTGGGCCTATGGTACCCTCACTCACGAAACACAGCACAGTGCTGTTTCACACCGGTTTTCACAGAACTCCGCCGAAACGTGGCTCTCCCACGTTGAACATATTGTAACACTGGACTCTTGGACATATTGTAATAATAAGTTTATTAAATTGATTGAAATAGTCGAACTAGAGTAGGACTGAATATGCATAGAGTTAAAGATAGAGTTCAGAAAAAAACCCATAACTCAGATATGAATCGATTACATGTAAAAAGGCAATAAAAACATTCCACATGCCATTATTCAAATAAAGGTGGCATAAGTGACACGTGTGATTTATTCGGCAAAGCGGATCGGTAAAAGTGTTAAGTCTCAGATCGGTGGAGTCGAGCAAGTTTGCCATCGCGTCCCATGGGTGTCGTCTGTCTGCGGGGCTCGAAAGACGTTTTTACGAGAAAACCTTGGAAATATATGGGGTGATAATGAGATAGTCGGATTGATGGTAGGTATTTGTTGCTATCTACTTCTCCGAAATCACTCCTTGGATCAACGAGTTTACTTGAAATACGTCCAAACAAAGTAACGGTGACCACGCCGGAATTAGGAGGTAGTACAATTTTGTAATTTAATTTCACAGGTTATTTAAACTTGACTTCAATAGTTCACCTCACATCATTTTATCCTTATTTCACATGATTTTATACAAAATATAAATTATCAATAATGAATTAATATTGACAAATTTGGTTTTGACAGGAATTACCCAAAAATAGGGTTCGGTACAAATTAACACTACACCTAAGTATCTACTTACGAGCACGTAGGTACGGTCAGCATCAAAAGTAGCTTAACACTTTAGTACCACACGTTCTGCCTATTATAGTCAGTTTCTAGGGATCCCTTTAATTGGCATAATGTGTTTTGTCCTAAAATGGATTGCCGTAATGAAATTGTCATAATTTATTTAGCATAATATGTACTGTGGCATAATTATTATTTAGCATAATGCATTCATGCAAAAATTTTTTAGGCATTAATGGTTGTTTGAATCTGAAAAATAAAAAAAGTAAGTAAGTAACCAGTATTTCCTATATATATATATATATATTATGTCATAGGTGGCAGACGAGCAGACGGATCACCTGATGGTAAGCGATTGCCGCTGTCCATGGACACTCGCGACACCAGTGGAGTCACAAGTGCGCTGCCAACCTTTAAACCCCCCTTCCCCCGGATTGGGCCTCCGGTATCCTCACTTACAATTTAAAACGGTATCTAAAAGTCGATCCATTCAACGTAGATACCGTTTTAAATTGTACAGGAATTCCAAGGAATAAAATAAAAAATCTTTAAACCAGTTTTATTCAAAGTTACCCAAATTGACTGTAATGCTATGTTATGACGAACAATTTGTGATGACGAAGTTGATAGTTGTGACTGAGTCCTGTCTATGTCATCAGGGACAGCCTTGCTCAATACATATTATTCGAATCGTTTTGGGGCTAAAAATTGGGCTAGGGGCTAAATCATTATTATCATACTGTCACTGTAATCATAATTTGTATAAGAATGAAAATTGTAATTACCATAATATTTGACATTCATAAATGTTCTTTATTGAATAAAGACATTTTTGATTTTGAATGTATAAAAATTGATTTATATTGATTATTCAATAATTGACAAGATGCTAACCACCTACTATTGTACACCTCGTCCTGCAGTTTATTAGTCTGGATTAAGTAACTACTACTCTTTGTGACCTATGAGGGGAACCTAAGTAGTCATGCTCACTCAAATGTCTCTGAGGTGGTGGCGCTATGTGGCGGGTCATTACATTCCCTCTAATATGGTTGAGTGAAATGATGGCTGACACGTACGTCATACTTGTGAACAGGTGCCACCTTTGGGGACTGGTCTGCTTCGGTTTACCTCATAATATTTATTTTATTATTATTTCCTTTATTTTATTTTGTGTAACAATTAAACTGTATGGCTTGGTATGATGATGACACAACATTGTATGAAAGTTTGGCGATTAAAAAGAGTAACTGGCGAGTTTCTTGCCGGATCTTTTCGACCAGAAACAACTTTCCGAGCCGGTGGTAGAATCGCATTATGTTTATTTATTTCTTTAGTTTATTTTATGTATCAACATATATATGTATTAACATGTAAATTATACATAAGTACTTATAAATAGTCTTAAGTCATTAAAATGTATGACGATTTGTAAGTGCTGTATACAAGCCTATGCAAATAAAGAATTATTTGAAAAAAAAAAAAAATCAAGCCCCGAGAGGGCTTAGTTGGCAACACTGAGTAGCACAGATCAAGAAGAGTTTGATGTGTCTTTTGTACACAAGTCGTTATCTCGCCTTTTTACCCTGTTTGCCGAACTTTCGCACCAAGAATTGCAAATGGCTATAATTCTAACTCCGCCAATAAATCAGCTACACCCGCTCAACTTTTTCCTCCCGGGTGCACTCCGCTTTGTTGGTGATTGATCGCGCTTCCCATACTTAAACTTTTCGAACATATGCTGGAGAACGTTTCTTTTGTCACGTTTTGTGTGTGTGGATTTATCTGTTTTTGATAAACCATCAATAACAGAATTTTAAATATATTCTACTTATTTAATCGAATGGGCCGGCTCGATCGGAGTGATACGGTCTCACAGAAAACCGACGTTAAGCAGCACAGTGCTGTGTTTCGCTGCGTGAGAGACTGTACCGGAGGCCCAATCCGGAGGAAAGGGAGATTTAAAGGTTGGCAGCGCACTTGTGACTCCACTGGTGTCGCAGCTGTCCATGGGCTGGACGCTGGACTTCGCTTACCATCAGGTGTAGTGTTGTAAAAAACTCAAGTCTTTTGGTCTTAATTTTGCGACTTAAGTCTTATTTCAAGACTAGGATTCGTTAGTCACATGAGTTCCGAGTCCGATTTGGATTTAAGCTTTTTCAATCCGGAAATGTTGATGTCAAAGATGCATCTCGCTCTGGTCGCCCTATTACGGATAAAATGGATGCCATTTTTGTAAAAGTGGAGCAAGATCGACATATCAGTAGTTACGACGTAGCTGAAGAACTGGGAATTGACCACAAAACAGTTTTGGCGCATTTGAAAAAAGCTGGATACACAAAAAAGCTCGATATTTGGGTACCTCACGAGCTCACTGAAAGAAACCTAATGAACTCTGTACTCATTTGTGCTTCTTTATTACGACGTAACGAAACCGAATCATTTTTGAAGAAGCTGATGACTGGTGATGAAAAGTGGATCACGTACGACAAGAACGTGCGAAAAAGGTCGTGGTCTAAGGCCGGTCAGGCTTCACAGACTGTGGCGAAACCCGGGTTAACTCGCAATAAGGTGATGTTGTGTGATTATGAGCTGTTACCACCAGGCAGGACTATCGATTCTGAACTCTACTGCGATCATAAACTTATGAGATTAAAACAAGATGAGAGAAAACGGCCGGAATTGATCAACAGAAGGGGTGTGGTGATTCATCATGATAACGCTAGACTTCACACATCTATTGCCACCCAGCAAAAAATAAAAAAATTGGCTGGGAGGTGTTAATGCATCCGCCGTATAGTCCTGACCTTGCACCTTCAGATTTCCACCTGTTTCGGTCACTTCAGAATTCTTTAGGCAGTGTTAGGTTAACATTACGAGAGGACTGCCAAATCCACTTGTCGCGGTATTTTGATGAAAGGTCCCAAAAATTTTATAGCAATGGGATCATGTCCCTACCTACAAGATGGCAAACGGTTATCGAACAAAATGGTACATACATACTTTAGTTAAATGTAAATAAACTATATTAAAAAAGTTTTAAATTTTCTTAAAAAATGCGAAGAAACTTTTTCCCCAACCTAATATTTAATGAGTTCAAGTGAAAACATCACTTTTTTGTGTCGGTCGTGATGTTAGTTTCTTATTAACTCTAGGATTTTAAGGTGTATATATTATATTACTCAGACACTGATAAAACATAAGTGGTCATCATACGAATGACTGTCTGATTTTATGAACAAATTAACTAAGCTACTTACTTATTTGAATCATTAATTGAAATTATTATCTACTGAACTGAACCCTTGAACAGTCCCATTAGGTGGATTGTTACTACTTAGGTAACGGCTAACGACTTGAGCATTGGGGACGGTAAAGTCCTCAATGCTCGAGTCGTTTGCCGTTACCAACCGTCTGCAAATTTCACACAACTACGATGTAACATCTTAAATGAGTATGATACGTAAGAAAAGTCGTAAATTAGGCGTGATGACACCCCGGGGAGTCAATTGAGAGCTGATAGCGATTTATGACCGGCAGTAATTGCCCGTGCGGCCAGTTATCAGGCGCCGTAGGGTCAATTAGGAGACAAACAAAGCTTGCATAAATGCCGTCCATATCCGACTTACAAACTTGATACTGATTCGTAGTAGATATATCGCACCCTCAGAAAAATACTGACCTAGAAAATTCAAAATTGTATATAGATTCTAAGTCAAAAAAATTAAGTATAAAAACTAAAACCCGACTATAAAAAAAAACACGCTCTAAAAAGTACGAAACAAGAAAATTGTATCTGCAAGCTTTATTTTTATTTAACATATTTTTAGTTATGTTAATAGAATTACATATTTGGAATGTGCTAAAGAAGCTCTTTCATTTGATACCCCACACGGTACCGTCAAGCATTTTATTTAGTCCCGTATTCTAAGTCCTCTAGCGGGCGCTGTAGTCAATTTAACGTGACGTCATGTCGCCTATAACCAGAAGACAATCAAGACGTTTCTAACGACACCTCATTTGTTCAAATATGATAACTAGTTTAGAAGTTATGAAGGAACAGATGAACATACATAGATACAGGTCAAAATCATAACCCTCCTTTTTGCTTCGCCTTGGGTAAATACTATATATCGGCTATAATCCGAGGAGAAAAGGTCATATAACAACAATTTTGAGCGTGATGATTGAGCCTAATCCCATCATCGTAGCGATAACTTGATTTCTACGATAGAGGTCTTTTCCCGTGGGACAGTAGGTATATAGGTTGTTCAAATGCACATACATTATGAACACGAAAAAATCACTTAACTTACTACGACTTGGGGACCTTCAAGAGAAGAGCGTACTCCTTTTTAAAAAGGCCGGCAACACATTAGCGATTTCTCTGATTTCGCGTATGTTCATGGGAGGCGTTGTTTACTTTCCATCAGGTAACTCGCTTGCTCGTTTGTCCATAAGCCAGAGGCGGACATACGAACCTAACTCAAAATTTTTGTTTTTTTTTTTATAAAAAAGTCAACAATTTGAGTTAGGTCAGTATTTTATTTAGAGTGCGATATGTATTTGTAGACTTCAACATCTTTATCATGAGTGCAATACTCAGCATAAAGGAATTGATATCAGATAATCAAACCATTTCGATTTCGATTATAATTTCATTTCATAATATTACTTTGACGATTTATCTAAACGATACTGATTTTATGCATTGTATGGCATACTGTCTCTGTAATCATAATTTGTTTAAGAATGAAAATTGTAATTACCATTTGCGAGTTTAAAAAAGAGGCTTAAGTACGCCAATTTGGAGCCTCTTTACGAGTTTGTGCCTGTGGCTGTGGAGACGATGGGCTGTTGGGGGTCAGAGGCTAGAGTCTTTGTGAGATAGGCCGCAGAATAAACGATGTGACTGGTGACTCACGCTCCAGTTCGTTCCTGGTGCAGAGGCTGGCCATCGCTATTCAGCGTGGTAATGCGGCGAATGGGGGGAACTAATTTAATTTAATTTATTTAGGGGACTAACATAGTTTGGAAGGTAATATTGTTACTAACACCTATGGACTTTATTTAATTGTATTAGTTTAGATATTTGTAATTTAATTTGTAATCGATTATGTAAGTGAGATAAAAATCAAATATATAAATTGTGGTCTCGCCATTTTGACGAACTGAATTATTGAATAAACAACTAAATTAGATTACCATATTGTTTGAAAAGAGTAGGTAACTACTTACTGAGTTTCTCGCTGATTCTTCACGGTAGAAATTGACATTCCTAATCAGCGGTAGATTACCTACATAATATTTGACATTCATAAATGTTCTGTATGGACTAAAATTGAATAAAGATATTTTTGATTTTGATTTGATTTCGTTCTTCCAGTTAGGTGATATGATACTAATAATTGTACAATTAAGTTTCTGTAATGCCTAGTTTTTAAAGTTATGTTTGATAATATTATGATGTATAGATAGATATACTTTATTGCACAAAAAATATACCTATAATATCCTTCAACCGATTACTATTAGGTAAGTGTGAGCAAACACAAGTGCATTCTCTTTTCCCTTAACCTCTCATACTCTGAGGGGACACTAGTGTGACACGACCGGAGAGGAATCGGGGGTACAAGACCGCCAACTTTCAGACACCGGGGTGACACAAAAAAATTGTTACCGAAAACTTAGGTACAAATTTTTGGTCCGACCCGGTGATGGTGCCTGGGACTTCTTGCGCAGCCGTCGATTTAAAGCGCAACCCAATACCCTCTGCGCCATCGAGGAAGGTATTACACGATTAAGTAGGTAAACACAAAAGAAAGATAGCACCTTTATTTCCAACTTCTTAAGTACCTAGTTCCTTGAATCAAATTACCGACGATTGTTCCGAGCCGCATCCTGCAGGAGGTATAACTCGATCTTGCGAGCAATTAATGAGGAAAACTTATTTTGCAGATGAGAGCTTCCTTCACTAACCAATTTGCAGTTTCCTGCGATGTCTTTATAGTGGTTTCCAAGAATTTCGCTAATAAGGTACTCTAGTTAGTTATAAGTAGTTAATTGGTGCAAAGGAGCCAAGGAGCTTGGCAAGAAATAACCTACTCACCTTTGGAGACGAGCGTGGGATTCAAGTAAACGGGAATGTGGAAATTAAGTTTTGATACCTACGAAGTTATTATATGAAATATCTTCATCATCAGCCTATTTAAGTCCCCACTGCTGGGGCACGGGCCTCCCTCAATCACATGAGGGGTAATTGCCATACTCACCACGCTTGGCAGACGGGTTGGCGAGGGTTTTGATATAAATGCAGAGTTTTCCTTCTCTGGGTGCTGATGATCATGCCAGCAGCTTTACCTTAGTCGCCTTTTACGACACCTCGGTAAGAGTTAGGGTGGCCTATTCTACTCTGCCGGAGACCACACGGCGACATACGGGATGAAATATCAACCACTACTGTAATGTCGTTTATCATCAGGTGATCCCTCTGCTCGTCTGCCACCTATCTCATAAAAAATGTTCCATTATCTACTTTTTTATTTATTTATGTACCGAAAATATTTCAAATATTTTAAGAGTTTGGCGATCAAGAGTCCATAAGGTCCACCATCATAATGTCACAGCTAGATCAATCCTACAAAGTTCTTATATTTGTATGAAAATATAGTGGTTGTTCAATTATGTTGCCACCGCTGTATAAGTTAGGTATCTCATCGTCATCGTCAGCCCATTTAAGTCCCCACTGCTGGGGCACGAGCCTCCCTCAATCACATGAGGGGCAATTGCCATACTCACCACGCTTGGCAGACGGGTTGGCGAGGGTTTTGCTATAAATGCAGAGTTTTCCTTCTCTGGGTGCTGATGATCATGCACGCATGAAGTTAGGTATCTACATTCCTCTGAATATGCGCAAATATTAAATCCTTTAACACTCGTGTAGATTATCACTAAGTACGTGTTGTTGCCGTGTGGCCCCGGCAGAGTAGAATAGGCCACCCTCTTTCTTACCGAGGTGTCGTAAAAGGCGACTAAGGTAAAGCTGCTGGCATGATCATCAGCACCCAGAGAAGGAAAACTCTGCATTTATATCAAAACCCTCGCCAACCCGTCTGCCAAGCGTGGTGAGTATGGCAATTACCCCTCATGTGATTGAGGGAGGCCCGTGCCCCAGCAGTGGGGACTTAAATGGGCTGATGATGATGATGACGTGTTGTTAAAGCACCGACAACCACCAGAAGTAGGTATATGCGCCAACCTTATGGCTCGTATTACGATACGAGTGGGAGAGGAGCGAGCGGTGGCAAGTGGCAACATTACAGTCGCTACTCGACTCTGGTACGCTTTTAATAATCGATTTAATTGAGCCAATGAACAATTTAATTAAAATTCTAAAGACACGGCGGCGGCGGCGCGATGCGCGGGGCGGCTCTGCGCTGTGGCTGTTTTGCAGAGTCCGGTTTTTTGCGAAATGTCTGGGTTGCAGAGGTAATTTTTGATTTTCGGTGTTTTTATTACAGTAAAAATAACATACTTACTTTATTGACTTAGGGCATTGAAAACACAAACTTAATCCTGACTATTATTATCTTACTCTATGGACTTAACTTAAACTTTAGGCACCGTTGACGGTAGCTTAAACCCTACCGTCAACGGTGCCTAAAGTTTAAGTTTAACTTGATTTGATATTAATAAAGGTAATTATGTACATATCACAGAAGACCGGCGTGAAGCAGCGCCTGCGCTGTGTTTCGCCGTGTGAGTGAGGTTACCGGAGGCCCAATGCGGGGAAGGGGAAAAGGTTGGCAGCGCACTTGTGACTCCACTGGTGGTGCGGGTGTCCATGGGCGGCAGAATTGCTTACCATCAGGTGATCCGTCTGCTCGTCTGCCACCTCTCATATAAAAAAAAAATATATATAGGGTATGTGCCCGTTCAACCTATTTCTGTAGGTATCTAAGCGAACAGTAGCCCAAAGATCCAAAAGGGCCCAAACTATTTTCGCCGATCGTGCACAATTTGGGCTCTGTTAGGTCAACTGCCCTAATGAACTTTTTTCATAGCTCCAAGTTTGGGTTGTGTTCTCACTCGGTACAAAAATTCGTATGATGTTAGAAATCTGAGGACCTAATTTAAAGCAGACGTCACGACCGAATCTGAGTTCCTCTTTTACATGCGCTGTGTCTCCTTTGTTTGCATGCGCTGGATGTTTTAATTATTTAAAAATACATATATCTATAGCAACATTCTGACTGATACCCATAACTTAAGTTGACGGGGAGGGCACACTAGCGACGCGATTTGATTAAATTTGTTAGCATCTAAACCGGATATCTTTTTAACAATTTCGAAGTTCGAGTATCTCGAAAAGAACTTATACTATTTATTCAATACTTATATTATTAACTTTTTGATCTGCTTCCTACTCGAAATGAATTACCGCATTAATCCAATTTTCGAGTGCAAATACAGATCAAAAAGTTAATTGTAAGTATTAAATACATACATACATATTTCTGCATCGCCTAATGGTTGACTGGTAGAGAATGCTGTATAGCATTAAGTCCGTCAATTGTACTTTGACCGGAAGGCGCAATTGGTAGTGACCCTGCCTCTTACGCCAAAGGTCGTGGGTTCGATCCCCACCCTGGACAAACATTCGTGCGATGAACACTTGTGTTTGTTCGGTGTCTGGGTGTAATATATGTATTTAAGTATATTTGTGTTCCTCTGTTGTCTGATATCTGTAACACAAGTGCTTCAGCTACTTAGTACGGAATCAGGTCAACGAATGAGATGTTATGTGAATTACTTTATTTTCTTGTGCAATAAAGAATAAATAAATAAATAGTATATATTCTTTTCGTGAGGCTCGAACTTCAAAATTGTTAAAAAGATATCCGGTTTAGATGCTAACAAATTAAATCAAATGGCGTCGCTAGTGTGCCCTACCCGTCACCTTAAGTTATGGGTATCGGTCAGAATGTTGCTATAGATATATGTATTTTTAAATAATTAAAAGTTTTGTATTTTTAAATAAAAAAATAATTAAGTTGTTAAAAAGATATCCGGTTTAGTTGCTTTCAATGTAATTCGATTGGCTGACACTAGTTAGGGCCACCCATTGCCTTAAGTGTTTAGGCTACTTGCTTCCTTTGGATATGGCGAATTGTACCTATACCTATACAAATCACATACCTATGTGATGTTATTATTATTTTTAACGGGCCTAGCTTAAATTTATCGAAATAATCATGTTATACGCTGTTATTGCAGCAGATATCAGTAATACGGTAAAGATCCTATAGGGAACATTTCACAAAGGACCGGTTTATGCAATCGTCTGCGGCTCGTATAAAAATATGCGATTATTAAAATGTCGGCTGTACAAATGAGCGCGGATCGCTCGGCGCAGGTATTCCCGGCACGGGTTATTGGGCTGACGAGCTATCGTGTCTCGCTATCCCTACACCTTTATTATTGACATTGCTTATTCCTTCATTGTGTATTTTGACATTTTTCGGATGGTTCCCTGTGCAATTTTGTTAGCTTTGGATGTCTTTATGCAAACTTCCAACTCTTTACAAAATCACTCCAAAGAGTGATGTTATCACAGATTTATTATTTGTCAACGTAATTATATGTACTACGTAATATAGTTCAATGTGTATTGGGATAGATAAGGTGCCTTCGTCTAAGGCAATTTGTTTGAAATAAGACTTTCGTTATCAAAGTCGTATCCTTACTTAGATACTTAACGACTCTCAATTTGACGGCTAATTTCGAGATTTGGTGCAGACAATAAAATCTGTTTTATTTGGTCTTCTTACAAAAACGGTTGACTCGTAACATAATGTTATAATTCTTACCATCAAGATGGTGAATGGCGATGGTGAATACAAAAAATCGGTGACTGGGTTTTTTTTCCAGTAATATTTTCGTACGAGACTTAGATTCATGTAGGTACTTCTTTTTAGAGCTGAACAAACGATTACCTTCAATCGTCCTCAAAATCGCCCAACAACGTGGATTGACGTCCATAAATCAATCAATCGTACGTTAAATCAATAGAGCCCAGCCCAGTTGCGTCAAAGTGGTCAAAACGTCCACGTCCATTAGCCGCATTACTGATTTGCGTCGCAGCACCGCACCGCACCGCACTGCACCGCACCGCACTTCACCGCGGGCCAATCGCGGCGTCACCCGCAGATGTCAGATAGCGTGACGCGTGCTAAATGATCGCGCATACCCATTCTCGGGCACACTCGGTGCGGTAGAGCTAACATAGTATAGACTTGTCGATTTGTGTATTAGAGAAAAATGTCGGGCCATGCCACCCCAATATCCTTTTCGATGACGAAGTTGATGATTCCACTGTAATCACAGGGACGTATGGAATCGCCCACTTCATCATCTTCTTCAACGTCATCATATAGGCAGAAGTTAATAAACTGGAGTAGCTAGTTTATTTCTTTCACACGAAAGAATAAGAATATGAAATTATTTATTAGGCACCATACAAAATAAAAACAACCAAATTCTATTTTCAGTAATTATACAGGTAGCATTAGGTAGGTACGTAGGTACTAAATGTCTGGTTCCCCTGTTAAAGGGTTACGAATGTCAGACGGCAGTCGCTTCTATGTAACCTGACTCCCCAAATCCTGAATCACGATCCAAGCATATCCCGGGTTCCAGAACGCAACCGGGAATTACACTCTAAGATGAGGAGCATAAGGTACAAGACTTACGAGTAAGTAGGTGTCAGCTCAGCATTAGGTAGCCACGAAAACGCTGAAAATCTCCTGCGGCGATAGGAATTCTGTGGAGTTATTTTTTGAAGGGTGCTAGTGCAGTACGTGAGAAAACAAGACTAATACATAATAATGAAATAATAAGTACTTTCAGCGGCCGTATTTCAGAAGGGCCGTATTAGAGTCAAATCTATACCTTTCCCATGTTTGCGGCAGCGAAATGGCCGCACGCGACGGGCACGCGCCCGCGCGCACTCGCAGCCACTACTCCATATCTCAGGATCTCAGCTTTATCTAGCAGAAGTAACCGCGTGCGTGTGACACCTCGTGGTTGAGGGCTAAAAACTAAATGCGATTAGGGTGGTAATGACCACTCTACGCATAATAGGTCAGATCTTAAAGTGTGATACTTGAAATGTAGATTGGGTTGTTTGATTCACTTATTCAGAAAAAAATAATTTAGCACGATGCTGGATATAGGTTAATGTAGGTAGGTGCTATAAAATGTAGGTATGTTCACAATATTAGACTGTTTTTAGAGTAATTTTATAAAAAAATATTTGTATAGATTAACTTTATGCATAGGCAGAGAAAGTCTAAAGTTGTCCTATCCATAGGGGTAGTAAGGTATCTCTACCTAAGACCTACCAGTTAAATCTAGTCTAGTGATAGTAAATCGAACGTGTTTGACAATATGGTGAAAATGACTGAAGAAATAGGTATGTCAGATTTGTAGGTATGCATTGATGTATGGCTGTTCCACAGATTTAATATGTGGGCGTGTCACGTCGCTACAACACGACGAGAGGAGAACCGGGTTTATTTGTTCAGAATGAAAAAAAAAACTGTTTCTGTCCTTTTCAGAATTAACTCGGCCAGAAGAGGTCTCATCATATTGTACCTAGGTAACTATTAAACAGTAAATTTCCATTGGCTTACTAAGTTTTTTTTTCAACGCCATTTAATTTGCATAAAAATCTGTACACTCATTATTCGAGTTCAGATCCCATTGTGCGTCGTTCCCGGGTTAGGACTACTAATGTGCTGTTACTGTGCATTTTCCTCCCCTAATCTTTATTTTAGTGTTAATGTGGAATCGGGATTATACTCCATTTAGTTTGACATCCGCCGCACCGCAGAATAAATAAGGATTATTTTAACGACATTGGTTAAGTGCCGTGAGAAAGAGTGCGCAAAAATCGAGTGGTTTAACGTCCAGAAATATTTGACACGCGGGTGCATAGAATCTTTTTAGAGCTCGGGTATCATTTCATTTTGGAGATGAATTAGAACCCCATTTTGACCAGAAACATTTGATACGCAACCGAAAAGAGCTACTTTGACTTCAGGGTTTAATTTTTTCTGGTACCTACTTGTACGAGTATCATATTCGTAATTCGTATATTTCCTGCTGGTGTCATGACGATGCGTGGTCCTTTGTGCGGGTGCTATAGTTTTCTATGGGATATAATTTTCTGAACATTGCTATAATCGAAGATTGATTGGTGTGAACATTACACCAAAATTGCGAAGTATATTTAATCATTTAATGGGCGCTGGTTTAGGGCCTTTTCCATTTGGATCCCAAGTAACTTATGTCCAAATATTTGTAATTGAGATACTATTTTATTTATTTACTGTTATAGTTATTATATTTTTATTTATAACACATGTGTACAGTCTTTCTTCTTAGAATCACAAAATGTTATTTCGATGTCTACGTAATGCCAGTTAATTTTAAACAGCCCATTACCTAATTAACTAAAGATGCCATGCCAAAAGTCGACTATCCATTATTTTTAATGAGCTGGACATTATCTGGGGACCTAGATGTAAATGCGAAACACAAGCACTCTAGTCCTCTCATCTTACTGTAGGACATTAATCTTAGATCTCACTTATCATTTAATTAGATCCGTGTCGAGCGCTCTTGCGGCTTCAATTTTATTTTATAACGTCATACACACGTCCCTCCCTTGCTAACTGTACTGCAAATACATTTTTTCTGACCGTACTCCACTGTCGGTTCAACAAAATACCTTGTTACGTGGAGATAAGGCGTGTTATTAAAGACCGCGGAGCAGTCCCCGTGTTTCAATGGGTGGCGTGCGTCCCTACTGTTACGCCGGTTGTATTCTATTCGCTACTGGGCAGTTGATGTGGTAAATTAGTAGGGTTGTGCCAGTTTAATAATTGGCTTTTATAGATTTTTCCAGTAAGTACGCGCTCTAATTTTACAGATTATAATGAAAGACATTTTATAAACATGGAAATATATAGTAAAAATATAACTATAATTTAATAAATCTCAAATAAACGGGACTAGTAGCTAAACGAACCTTCTATTAACTACCTATGTACACACGGCGTCACGTCGAGTTACCCTTGTTGACCGTCTTTATGTCTGGGGCACAAGTGCTATTTTTCCACTGCAGGGGGGTAACTTGATCTGACGCTGACTGTACCTACTGTATTATAAATCCAGTAAATGGGTCACATATTAATAGATACAGTTGGTTGGAGAACTTATAGACAACATGTTCTCCAGACTACTGGAGGCTATTATTGTGACGAGTGTCAAATGTCTGTTGTCATTCCAAACGTTACGAAATATACAAAACTGTTAATTTACCTGTGTTGAAAATGTTTCGTTACTTTACTTCGCAAAACTTTGCCGAAAGAGAGCGCTTGCTGATTCCACCCGAAGAATCACATTAGTTCTCGAGTTCTGTAGTGAAATGCTACTTGTTTTTAAACTTATATCAGATTTTTCAACGCAGGCGATCTTATAGGGTAGTAGTAATTGCAATAAAATCCAGCATTCGACAATTTAAGACTTACTTTTTTTATGAGAAAGGGAGGCAAAAGAGCAAGGGTGACTCGCAACCGATGGTATTTAATAAATTTTCTCAATTTATTTTGATTTTCGGATAGTAGTAGTATAATGAGAAAAGCCTAGAATTTGCCTCAAACGAAATAAAGAAGAATTCCCCGCCGGTATAATAACTAAGGCTCTTATTCATAAAGTTATTATTCTTTTTTCGAAAAATTTGTATGATAATTTTTGTTTCAAAACGTCAAAAATTCTCTATTAAATCGTTTTATCTAACAAAGGTTTATAGGACTTTCATAAATAAAGCCCACATTTTTTAAATATAAATTGAATAATATAATATAAGTAAAGCGACATCTCAGAATTCCATCAGGGTGAGGATGGCAGACTAAATGGGTACTATGTTAGTTCCTTTGTGCCTGTCAACGTAATATTTGGATTTACCGGCCGCTTACCATCAGGCGGAGTGAAGTCATCCCGATTGGCCTTTCTATAAAAAAAAAATATAACACCCATGTGACAGCCCTACGGAGACAAGCCAAAAATGCATTATGTCTTGCGCATCCCCGCCGGATATTAAGCCCCGAACTTAATCACGTCCCTCTCGCTTTACAATATTAAGCCCAAACTCCACCACTCATTACACGCCAAGGATTCCCACGAACGGTTTCTTTCTTTTTTTTATCTTTCTTTCTTTATTTCTTTCCTTCTTTATCACATTCACAATTAGCCGCGTGAAGTAACGCGTTCACGCTGCATAATTTGTAATTGTAATTCGTTCAGACGTGTCGAAATAATGGAGAATAGGTAACCCCATTTTTGATTTGATGGAGCAAAAAATGGGAGCGAATTTCATTTGTCTATTGAAAATATTTGGTGCAATCGGTGTCTCTTTAACACAGAGTACAAAGAGTAATTAATAGTAAATGTATTTTTACCATTGCCATTTACTTTTCTCGCACAAAGTGTAATATTCTTTATCACATCTTAAGTAATGTCAAATTCGGATCTATACTCGAACGTAGCATATAACACACAACTATGTAGGTATGTTGCAAATATGCTGTGGCTGATGGAAAAAAATGTAACTAATCCTGTATTTTTAGGATCATCATCATCATTATAAGCCTATTGCAGTCCACTGCTGGACATAAGCTTCTCCAAATTTTCAGCTGTTCTCCACTCCGATTGATCGATCGATTCTTACGATGTTTCAGATTAATTACTGACTATATATTTTTTCCGTTCAACTCCCGCGTCTGTCAACTGTTGGCCGAAAATCAACTTGTCCATTTGTACTTTAAATCATTCTTCGTCTTCGATCAACATTGGTTTAAAATTGACCGGACCGGGAATCACACCCGTAACTTAAGGCTTGAGCTTGAGGGCAACGTCTTAGTCACTGCGCCATCAAGATCGTTCAACCTTTTGCACTGTACACATGCTCGCGGAACAGTAGCCATTTTCTCATTTAGTTGTAAATTCTTTATTTGAAAAAGTAAAAAGCCTACTCGTTGGCAGCTGAAAATTAAATAACAATTTCGGGCCAACTGACGCACAAAATGGAAAAATTACGCGACGTAAAAAAGGAGAGTTTAAACTGTGTTTAAATTTGCATCAGCGAGGTTGTGATGCAGATGAGTGACGTCACGTGTGGCGCCCCCACCGGCTAATTGACACCCCCCACGCCGGGAGCGTTTTTAAAGTTAGATACCTACCGGAACTTTTTCTACTGCTTATGTGGGTCCAGTTTGATTTCGACCTAGGTACTCTTTGCGGTCTGAATATTACTCAATGTGTACGCAATATTTAATTTGCATTTCACAGTGTACATAGATAGAAAATATTTATTCAGCAAACAATAACTTATGACTAATTACATATTAATCTTACACAGCTAATAAAATAATGTTTTGTGCCGAAAAGGTGACACTCAGCATAATGCACAGACATAGATAATGCCGAGGCGATGGTTTTCAGGGGTACCTACGGATAGGTACGGCTAGATGACAGAGGCACTATGCATAAAATTACTAATATAGCTGCAATGTACAAAAACGCATAAAACAGAGGTGTAGTAGAACAGTACGATTAGTGAGTCCAGAAGAATTTAAAAACAAGGAGATGTTTAAATACAGCAATAAATGAAAACAATTACATATATATTTACCAAGTATTAAAAACCATAATAAATAATTTCACTAAAACAATACAGTCTGCCACTTTTTACATAATAAGATCTTAAGTAGATATACTATATCTACACATATAGATCACTGTAAACCCTGTCGGGCACAACAAAATATGGAGTATAGAAACACCATTATTCAAAAACAAAGATTAATTATTATATATTATATAATTTTATATACACCTTCATGTACACCTACGAAGTCTACATAATAAGGAATTAGGTGAAAAAGTAAAAAAAAACCTTTTATCGTTTTATTTTATATCGATTTGGTCCTTAAGGTGACGGGTAGGGCACACTAGCGACGCCAATCGATTTTAATTTTTAACTACAAAACGGGATATATTTTAAACAATTTCGGGGTTACAACCTCTCGGCAAACACATATACTATTTATTAAATGACCATGGACAAATGTTGGGTCCGTTTTTTTACGCAAAAAATTGATAACCGCCAAAAGTGGCCGCGTGAATCAATTTTTCGCGTACGCGTTGGACCCAACATTTTTGCATGGCTATTTGATAAATAGTTTAAGTGTTTGCCGAGAGGTTCTAACCCAGAATTTGTTTAAAATGGATCCTGTTTAGTAGCTAAAAATTAAAATCGATTGGTGTCGCTAGCGTGCCCTACCCGTCACCTTAATTATAGCTACCTAATTAACCTACTTTGCTTATTATTTTTAGAAATAGATAATACCAAAATTCTTTACTTATCCAATTTTAGGCCCACGCAAAACACTTTTTCATAATAATATATAATTTATTGTATCCTGTATTATTGACTTTTTTGCCATTATTACCAAATTATCCTAATAACCTAGGCAAGTTCAATTTAAATTTTACTTTATAAAGCTCATGGATCTCCCAGTTACTTCCACCATCACGTTTCTACTAGTGACAAACGTTATAAAAATAACAAAAACGATTCCATTAAAAATAGCGACGTCACATGCACCCAGGTGTCGACAGGAATTTCGCTTTATTTTCTACAGTACAAGTAACAACTGTCAATATTGTACTTTCGAGCAGATACAGGTCCGCACGTCCAGTGGGCTCGTTTTTCTCCCTTTCGAAATATTACTGGACGGAAAAAGGTAACAATTTTACGCTACGCTAGTCTTCGGCCTTAGTTTTTATACAGAGTTACAAACGCTAAATAGTTACGCCTAATTACGCTGATGATTGGAAAAGAAACCGATGGATATTAATTTTATTGTTGTATAAATCCATAATAGATAAAGTACCTGAGTACCTACATCCGTTGAAATATAGTTAATAATTTAGATTGAGACCGATACTATAGAAAACCGGCAAAGTACTTATGTATTTACAAGGGCAATTTTATGTCACACTAAATTGTGACTACTTTTGGTGTTCATTGTGAAATATATTCTAATGGGGCTCTATAAGTTGGTACAGTACGCATCAAAAGTAGCTTAACACATTAGTACCATGTCGAAGTAACATTTTGTACGTACCCCTTTGAAACTGACTATAATAGGCAGAACGGTTACTTTGACATAGTACTAAAGTGTTAAGCTACTTTTGATGCTGACTACTTGAATGTCACTTTTAGAGTTAGGAATGCTTGATAATGAATGGAAATAGAAAGCTCTATCTTATACGAGTAAGGTGTGCAACAATCATTTGAATTAGACGCTAGAGTGTTTGGTTTTCATTGAACATTTTTGCGTTGACCACAAAAAGGCCGCATATTCCAACTTTCTTAGAAATCGTGCAAATCAAATCGCCATCAGCATGGCGACGTGACAAATCGCAGAATTATCTATGCGGCTTAAAATAACGAGGTCTGGTGCCCTACCGTTGCCATGGGAAATGTAAACACGGGGGTAGCCACCTAGGGTTGCAAACTTGTTTCAATATCGATAGAAATATCGGTGTTCATCGCCCATAATCGCCCATGGTAGTTAAGAGGATAAGAACGGAAGAAGATATGCCGATGTTCATATCGGTGATAATAGTGGTATAAAATGTTTTTATCGATGACCGACTGATCCAGAAAACGAATAGCGGGACGAATTCGACGCCTACTGAAAAAGTTGATTAATCGTGGTTCGTGCAAGGCCTTCGCCTTTGTTGCTTCTGTGGGCTTCTGATACCACTAACGTGAAAATTATGACAACAGCGTCTTTTGAAAGAGTAATATAAACTAAATAAATATATAATAAATATCAGACGCCGAACCATCAAATCAAAAATAAAAATAAATCAAAAACCCTCTTTATTTAATTTAATACAGAACATTTATGAATGTCAAATATTATAATCTACCGCTGATTTGGAATGTCATTTTCTACCGAGAAGAATCAGCAAGAAACTCAGTAGTTACTCTTTTCAAATAATACGGTAATTATAATTTTCATTTTTATTCAAATTATGATTATAGTGACAGTATGACATACAATGCTTATAATTTAATATCGTTTAGATAAATCGTCAAAGTAAAATTATGAAATGATATTATGAAGAGATCAACATGTCCAAGAATCATTATCATTTAAATAATCATCTACTTTATAGTAGCCTTTCTGCATTATGCAGTTTTTTACGAGCAACTTAAAATCGAAGGAAAATATTTACCGATTTAAAAATCGGGAAAAGCAATTTGCTCCGTTAATTCAGTCAATCCGTGTCGGTAAATGATGATATCGATAACATCATCATTTACTGACACACATCATCGCAACCCTACGCGGGCATTATGTCTATGCTAATCCACAAATTAGTCGATAAACGGTTGAGCGATATAAAAATACGGCCCATTCTTCCCGCTCGAGGAGCGATTAGTAACCGTATGGGAGTCATTGGGTACCAACCATAGATTATACAGTACCACCTTTGTTATTGTTTGTGGTCGTTTAACTGGCTCAGTATAAATAGGAAGGGTTTATTGCAATATTTGTCGGGGATATAGGCTCTTCTTGTACATAGTAGGCGCTGACTACTAGATAAACAAAAACCTTAGAGTATCGGGTATCAGTTCCGGTCTATTGTACCGATCGTAAGCAGGTAGGTACCAACATATCTGTTTGCGATCAAGGTATAGCGCTGATTGACGTGTCAATGACACTCGATGAAATTTCTCGATATTCATTTTTACCCGACTACGGCGGAGCAAAAAGGAGGTTTATGATTTTGACCTGTATGTATGTATATGTGGTTGTTCATCTGTTCCCTTATAACTTCTAAACTGGTTATCATATTTGAACAAATGAGGTGTCGTTAGAAGCGTCTTGAATGTACCGTACATGAAAGAGTTTTTTTAGTACATATCAAATATGTAACTTATTTTAAGTTATGTAAATAACATAACTAAGAATATGTTAAATGAAAATAAAGTTTACCAACTAAAACCCGACTACCGAAAAAACACGCTCTAAAAAGTACGAAACAAGAAAATTGTCTTTGCTGAAATTATTATGCCGTATTGTCGTGGTCGTATGCCACCTACTTTAGCAAAACAGATACATTATAATAATAAAATAAAATCAATGTGGCATACGACCACGGCGATATACCCGCACAACCCGCGCGGGCGGAGCCGGACACTGCCCCCAGGTCTGACAACAAACAGGCGCGTTTGGCGACCAGTTTCGCGAAGGTACTATTTTAGTAAGGTGGGCCAAGAAGCCAGACTCCTTTCCCGGCCCTATTGCGACTACGCTGCCAAAAGAAACACCGGTCGTCAGACCCTCGGTGAGACAAATGATGGCCCCGTAGCGAGGTGCGCTTCCGCGCGGTCGCAAGACGCGGCCGGTCCACCGGCTGTGCATCCGTCGGCCGTCGGGTAGCAAACCACCGCAGTGAGATTACTACCCGCCGTTGCCCGTAGGAAAACCGTGCCCCACGGTAACCGTTTCTGCCTGAAACCAACCGCGCTGGAATCAGAGCAGAACTGATTACCAGCGGGGCCGCTCGAAGTGGTCGATGCACCTGAATCCCCAAAGAGCTTATTCCTCCCTTAAGAGCCGCAACGCATCTGTGATGCCCCGTGCTTCGCAGATGTTCATGGGCGGCGGTCATCACTTACCATCAGTCGTTGATGAGGTAATTTTAGTAATGTAACTCCAGTATGAATGACGTCACTCCACCCAAAACAAACCCGTACGGCAAATGAGATCAAAAAGAAACAAATGAAGTCAACCCTCGGTCGGCGCCCAATCGGCCATTCAGCACGCGGCGGGGCCATAAAATTAAATAAATCCGTTATTTTTCAGGCTGAGGAGGCGGTCAATCGGCCGGCGCGATAACGGCCCGCATTTGTAAAGATTTCGCCGGACCGCGTGCGCGAGACCGTTCGCCGAACTACTGGCCATACGTGCATGTAGACCTGGGAAACTTACTAGAAATGACCTTTCGTAATATCAGAACGCAATTTGCGGGAGTTCTTTATGAAACCAGCCCAACATACAAAGAGTATAAGATTTTAAACTTTCGCGTAGCATTATACAAATAATTAATGTACATGGGACAAAATGTGGTTATTTTTATATGTAAAAATCAAAAGTCAAGCTATGAGTAGTTGCTACTACGAATATGTAGTTACATATAAAAAACCGCGTTTCTTTCCGTTTACATTAATTATTTATACAAACAGTAGTTTGTATGTTGGGCCAAATCGTTTCCAAATCTATCAATTTTTTCTGCATGGAAATCGGACTGATTGTAGTAAATTGACGTGTTGCTATCTGTACGTTAGAAATTATCCTAATCGAACTGGTGAAACTTACAACGTTCCTCAATGAACCAAACCTTATTTAATCCGAGCCGAATGTCCAGTTAAATTAATATCCTGGGTTGCATTTCCTCTTATTTTTGTTGGCCGCTTTCTTATTTTTCTTTTTTCCGCATTTCGACTACAAAGTCACTTTGATAGTTGAGTAATTTCTGACCCCTGTAATTTATCCGATTATTTGCTTATCTAATATAGGTACATTAGCTCTAGCTGCAAAATCGGCTACGCATAAAACTGCTAAATTAGGAAATAACAATGGGAGAGCCACGCTTCGGCATGAATGGGCCGGCTCGACCGGACTAATACCATGTCGTCATAGAAAACCGGCGTGAAGCAGTGCATGCGCTGTGTTTCGCTGCGTGAGTGAGGGTACCTGAGGCCCAATCCAGGGGAAGGGGTAAGCAGCGCACTTGTGACACCACTGGTATTGCAGGTGTCCATGGGCGGCGATAATCGCTTACCATCAGGTGATCCGTCGGCTCGTCTGCAACCTATATCATAAAAAAAATTGGAAAGTTTCGTAGTGGCTCAACAATTAAAGTTGTTGAACAAACGAATCTAGTTCCTTCCTCGGTCTGTGGCGGTCATCAGGCACGCACTGCGACGGCTAAGCTGCGAATAAATGAAAATTGATTTTAAGATTGCGCCCGCGCCGTTGACAAATAACTCGGCTTAGCCTCGGCCTACCCGCTGAACATACTCAGACTCCGACCACTGTTCATATTGATTCCGTTTGCGATGTTAGCTTTGTAACAATAAATGGGGGTTATGTGTAATGGTATTTCTTTCAGTCTCTGGGTATTTGAGAATAGGGATGTAAGGAATATACCTACTTCGGATACGGATTGTTTCCGTGAGGGAACTTATTTTTAGCATGGTTTTTTTAATTAGGTATGTCGGGTTTGGTTCCAGTCAGTTACGGATTTCGGATGGGATCGCACTCCCAGTGGAAAATAAGCATAATTGATCTTCCTACGAAACATCGATTTTATCATATTTAAAAAGTACTTTTAAAGATACATATGTTGAATTCCTTCCATTAATTCGCCAAATTAAAGAAGAAAAATATGAAAATAGTAACAAATGTATCCTTCAACGTCCTTTCCTAATACAATAAAACTAGACTGCGCTTGCGGCGTTACTCACGCAGTTTGTCTTTATTACAAAACTCTTCACTCAAACTTCATTCTTGCGCTACTACCCCTTAGGGGTTACCCTTTAGGGGTAAAGCCATTTTTTTATTCAAAACCGGTACCCAAACATCAATTTTAAGATTCTAACTTTTAAACTGTCTAATCCCCTATACTTCATTTCATGCCCTAATTTACCCTCTGAAGGGGTGATTTTCCAAATCTAATTATACGGTTTTCCAATTTAATTATACGTACCTATATATACAATTTTTCACTTTCCTAACATCAAAGATGACAGACTTCCATACAAACTTCAAACCCCCTTTTCACCCCCTAAGGGTTGATTTTTTTGAAATCCCTTCTTAGTGTTCACTTTCACTATTAAAGGAACGTAGTTTGGGCTGTGGGTGCATTCCTAGTCACTTAGTTACTCAGGTTCTCCTTTTATTATGTATATATAGATAGATAGTTTTTTTTATTTATTAAGGAATAACAACAGCCGTTAACATTACGTATGCTTAACATATTAAAGGGTAACACATAAATATTTTAGGCCATAGCAGTTATTTACAAAATTACATAACTTTATATGTACAAACATAGTCTTTGTACAATCGTAACTTTGACAAGCCAACTGATATAAATCTAACAAGATCATTAAAAGTATACCAATTTGCTTTTTTTACAATTTTTTATATACTTAATTAATGTGATAACATATGCACATTATAACTAATGGTATACGGTGCACTCAGTGCACAAGTATTGCATTGCACCTGTATTATTTAGACATAATCTTATCATTCTACCATGCATTATGAGTTATTTAAATAACATATTAAATACTACACTGAAACGGCACTACATAACTAAAGTAAAGTAGGTAAGTAAGTAGGTAAATGAGTTTAGAAAATAATGATGTTACATACGCACAGAATCAATCGTTCATAAAATAACTTAAGTGTTCTTATACAATTAAAAACTTTTAATATAATTATTATTGGTTAGGTAAGATAAAGATAAAGATAAAAAACATTTATTTGTTAAACACACACGACACACATAATTACAAATGAAGAACAAAAAAAAAAAAAAACAAACTTTTGATGTTTATACCAGTAAGACAATAGAACTGCTGCGTAAGCTAAGTCGAATAAGTATATATAAATAAAAAATGGTTTGTAGTAACATCTAATATGTTTTTTTACTGGGGGTGCGATATTTGTTTTTTGTGGGAAAGAAAGGCAAAGTAGCAATCGGCTCACCTGATGGTAAGTAATCACCGCTAACGACGGAAATCCGCTACACCATAAGGATTGCTCGTTTCTTAATTTATTTTACTGTAATGTATTTTAGATTTTTTAGGAACTTATGAAAATAAATAATATAGTAGTCAACAGTCAATAGTCAAATATTCTTTATTTGCATAGGCTTGTACACAGCACTTACAAATCGTCATACATTTTAATGACTTAAAACTATTTATAAGTACTTATAAATAATTTACATGTTAATACATATATACGTTGATACATAAAATATACTAAAGAAATAAATAAACATAATGTGATTCTACCACCGGCTCGGAAAGTTGTTTCTGGTCGAGAAGATCCGGCAAGAAACTCGCCAGTTACTCTTTTTAATCGCCAAACTTTCCTACAATGTTGTGTCATCATCATACCAAGCCATACAGTTTAATTGTTACACAAAATAAAATAAAGGAAATAATAATCAAATAAATAATATGAGGTACCTAAACCGAAGCAGACCAGTCCCCAAAGGTGGCACCTGTTCACAAGTATGACGTATGTGTCAGCCATAATTTCACTCAACCATATTAGAGGGAATGTAATGACCCGCCACATAGCGCCACCACCTCAGAGAAATTTGAGTGAGCATGACTACTTAGGTTCCCCTCATAGGTCACAAAGAGTAGTAGGTAGTTACTTAATCCAATACTAATAAACTGCAGGACGAGGTGTACAATAGTAGGTGGTTAGCATCTTCATATAAGTTAAAACCAAAAATGGGTTAGATGGTTGGTAGCACACTTGTGTCTCCACTGGTGGTGGTGATGCTATAGATGATCGTAAAGCGACGGTAATCGCTTATAATCAAGTGGTCTGTCGGCTCGTCTGCTACCTATCACACAAAGAAATCCTCAGTCAATAATATCGAAAGGACATATTTTCTAGTAAGTTTATTTGATTTAAGTACTTTTTATTTCGGATATTCAGTAGTTGAAACTAATAACTACTCGGTTAAAATTCCGAGGGTACCACTAAATAGGCCGGGGCAGCCAAATGTTTCATAGAGACTTATTTGAGCTCCGCTCTGTACATCCATTGTATGGGAGGTCCTTATATTGAACGAATGAATATAAATTTATTTCAGATTAAAGCATCTACACAGAAAACCTTAAATTAAAATATAGAACGCACACAGATGATTATATTTTATTTTATTGACACAATCCAGTTCCAATCCCAACCACATTGTAGTTGGGATGATCGGATATTGGAGTTTAGAGAATTCTCTCTATGTACAGTGGCGGACACATCAAGCTATACAAAACTGTCAAATTTCTTCATTCGATTATAAACCTTATAATGTTACTCATTGAGTTCGAAATCGATTGAGGAAATTTGAAAGTTTTGTATAGCTTGACCTGTCCGCCACTGTACTTATACCTAGCTTATAAATAACTATCAAGAGATTTTTTTGAGCGGCTTCTTATCTTTTAGAAACCGGCGGGAACGGTTACCTAAGCGCGGGCGCTGCCAATAGTTCACGGTCGTTGCGCACGCGCGCTTTTCGAGTCGCTCAGCATTTTTTGCTTGCGCCTATGGCATCAGACATCAAAATTAAGTTATAGGGTGGCTGTACTGTTCGTGTTTCACTATTATTATATCGGCTCACTGCTTACTTTATACACCGCACGCGCGTCCGTCCCGCTTCGTATCCTCTCCAGAATGAATGAGTTAACTCCTGATACGTCATACGTCAACGTGCGGCGCGTAGGCATGAGACGACAGAATGAATTTCTTTACCTCATACACTACAGTGGCCAAAGCTACAAAATTAAGTCATTCTTATTATTAATGTCATATTGATAAACCTATGAAACAAAAGGATTCTTTTCTCACGGTTCCAGAAATGAACTGTCACGTCATCTTATGAAATGGCTACCTTTAAATACTTTGTAATTTATAAAGTATAAAACCTTGTTGTTAGGTAATATAAATATGTATAGATAACTGTGGCGCATCCAAACTTGCTATACTATCCAGATTCATTGAATTTCAGTTTTTAGAAAAAATCATGAAGCATACATAGCCTTAGACAATTTAACACGGGACGTGGCATGTGGCCGATTTCCCTCTACCAAAGAAATACTATTTTTGGAAATAGGAAACCTCGTGAGTCAAGGGCAAACAATTTTCCAAACTTGCAGCATAAGTCTAATCCTGGTATACGCTGTTATAATTGCAAACAGGATGGGCACCCCTTATTTAAATGCCCCAAACCAATTAAAAAGTGTTCCAACTGTTTTCTTGTTAGTCATACTTTCGTATTTGTTCCATATTCGTTCTTGCTCCATAGAAAAATTTCGTCTTACTGGATCCCTACAGGGAAGTGGTGTACGTAGATCTCTTCTTCGTGAATACCTTGTTCTGCTTCGGCCGCGGCGAATGTCGTCGGTAGGTAGTACAGGCGACATAGCACCATCCTCAGCTGGTGTCACATCCTCATCACCTTCCATGTCGTCGCAACTGAAAATAAATGTCATGGACATGAAACGTTCACAAAAAAAAAATAACTACATGATAAGCAAGTATTTATATATTAACTAATGTTTAATGAGCTCATAAAAGTATACTCTAAGAATGATAAGTGCAATTATTGGTGATAGCCCTAATGTTATATCACAGGACAGTTAGTCAACCAATAACACGTGAGATAACTACAAAATTATGCACCCAACGCAACCAGAGTATCCTTGGCCTTGCGTCGGTACCCAGGTAATAACTAGGCATACATGCAACAATTGCCGTGTGGTCCCCGGCAGAGTAGAATAGGCCACCCTCAATCTTACCGAGGTGTCGTAAAAGGCGACTTAGGTAAAGCTGCTGGCATGATCATCAGCACCCAGAGAAGGAAAACTCTGCATTTATATCAAAACCGTCGCCAACTCGTCTGCCAAGCGTGGTGAGTATGGCAATTAACCCTCATGTGATTGAGGGAGGCCCGTGCCCCAGCAGTGGGGACTTAAATGGGCTGACGATGATGCAACAACTAACAATAAAATTATGCACCCGACGCAACCAAAGAGTAGCCTTGGCCTTGCGTCGGTACAAATTTTATAACTAGGCATGCATTCAACAACAAAAAAAGTGTGCACCTAACGCAACCAAAGAGTAGCCTTGGCCTTGCGTCGATACACAGTCAGTAACATAGGCATGCATGCAACAACTAAAAACAAAATTGTGTACCCAACGCAACCAAAGAGTAGCCTTGACCTTTCGTCGATACACAGTTAGTAAGTAACATAGGCATGCATGCAACAACTAAAACAAAATTAAGGACTTTGGTTTCGTTTTCTGGTATATTCATCATCAGCTCATCCAAGTCTTCCCAAAAAGCTTCTTTATCCATGTCGCTACAGCCTACTTGAGGTGCATAGGCACATACAATATTAAGTACTGATAGGTTTTCCATAGCCAGCTTAATCGATATGACACGGTCCGATCTTCTTTCTATATTAATATTTCTGTTGCTAAAGTGGATATCCAGAACAATACCGACGCCATTTTGTTTATTATCCTTGCCGTGATAGACCAGTTTGTACCCTAAGCCTAGGTCTCTGGATTTGGAGCCCTTCCACCTCGTCTCTTGTATGCAGCAGATATTTATCTCTCTCTATTAAGTCTCCTATTAAGGGTCTCTGCTAGTTCTTGGCTACGTCCGGTGAGAGAACCCAGATTCCACGTCGCTACTCTAATATTTTGGTGTACAGTTTGATGCGAATTTTTGTTCTTGTCCGTACCGTCGCTTGGGGGGAACGCCCTAGTGTGTTTCGTATTCGTTGCATTCACGTCGCTTCGGGGGTACGCCCTAGTATTATTGCCCTTTTCTTTTCCGTTTGCTTTCATGATAAGGAGAATTGTTTATGGCTATGTAGTTTTCCGGCCGGTTGCCACCTGACGCCAAGGTTGTGACTATTGCTAGCCGAGGAGCCGCCGTTGGCCTTCTAAAGGCTCTTCCGCCGCCATCCTTACTGGGCGCTCCAACCTAAACGCCTAGCACACCGTCAGCCTCTACTTCAGATATTCCAAAGAAGCCTGGCGGTGGGGGTTTTTTAACGGAGTTTCCTTCTCCGGCCTTGTGGTCCGCGGGAGGTATTTTGTTTCCCTCCTACCCATCAGTCAGGGGCATCCGCTACAGATGCTCCCAACCTCCGAGCGTTCCCCTATCCGCGACCTGGGGACGCGGTCTCTAGGAAATGAGGCTACCCCGAGACAACCAATTTAATCAAATACCTAGTTATTAAAATTAACTTTACAATATAGCTTTTAACACAATTTTTTAATAAAATGACATTACATTAGGTTAATATTTATACATAATTATGGAACAATGCTAACACTAAATAGTATGAACGGCACGTGGATTATACAGGGTGTATCTGTTAACATTTACAACCCTTTGACAACGTGTTCTGTTCTCTTCGGTATGTGCCCATTGCCACTTGAGGCATGCAATCCTTTGGGCTAGATCTGTGACCTTAGTTCTCCTACGGATCTCATCATTTCTGATACGATCACGCAGGGAGACTCCGAGCATAGCCCTCTCCATTGCTCTCTGGGTGACTTTGAGCCTCGGCACATTGTAAGCGGCCACGGTTCGGTTCCGTATGTCATCACTGGCAACACACACGCATTGAAGACTTTCGTTGGGGCGGAAAGGTCCTCGAGTGGAGGCGCAGCCGTGGCAGGCCTCCCCATAAGGTGGACCGACGATCTGGTGAAGATCGCGGGAATCCTTTGGATGCGGGCGGCACAGGACCGATCTGTGTGGAGAACATTGGGGGAGGCCTATGTCCAGCAGTGAAATGATGATGATGACCACGTGTTCTACCAACCATTCTGAACATATTTATTTGTGCTATGACTTTAGGAAATTCGCATAAACAAAATCAACTTTTCGTATAAAGTCAGTCACGTGACTTGGTCATTTTGTATGGGGAGCCGAAAATTTATTCGACGAATTTCGAAAAGTCGAGGAACAAATGAAAATGTTCACAGATACTTCTTCTTCTCAGTCGTACACTCCTGACGGAGTGGTCGCATTTTTTGAATTGTCTGTATGTTGGGTAGCGGCTTTTGCGAAACTTCTCCATCTTTCTCTGTTTGTAGCACTGCGTGCACATTCAGTCAAGGAACATTTTGTAGCAGGCTTGATACTGACCGTCTTGTTTTGCCTGTCCACCTTGTAGGTGATCTGCCTCGTGATCGTTGACCTTCAACTCTTCCTTGTTCACATATGGGTACACCTTGTATTAACAGTGGATACAATTCATCATAGTAAGTGCTTATTTTATAGCTACTATTAGCGATTGAAATGTAATACATGTTTCCATGTCCTACAACAACCGCTGTGGGGGTCACCCTGTCCATTATTTTTCACTCAAATGAACCGTATTATCGCACCGAGTTTGTTGGTGATAATTTTCTATTGACCTCGTTCTTTAATTGCTAGGTTTTTTATTCGCCGATAATTAGGATTTCGATTCGGACCATGGCAACTCTGAGGTTATGAATGGGCGCCTTGTCTGTGAGGTTTGTGGGTTAGTGGTGTTAACTTAACATCTTAAGAAGAAAATATGGTGGGGTATTAAATTAACAACCGATTCAAGATCTTTGATTGTGAAATACCTACCTATAGGATGCCCTACCACTCATTCACAGTTGACCTTAGGGGGACTGCTGACAGTGCTAATATAAGAAAAACCAGGAATAGAATCTGTGTCATTTGAAATGCATAGTGTTAATTTCACAATGTTTGTATAGCTAAAATAAAGTTTAAAAACTAAAACCCGACTAACAAAAACACGTCCTAAAAAGTAAGAAACAAGAAAATTGTCTCTGCTGAAGTTATAATGCCGTATCGCCGTGATCGTATGCCACATTGATTTTATTTTATTAATCTGATTCATTAGAATAATAAAATAAAATCGATGTGGTGTTTCGGTATACTGTAGGTGGCATACGACCACGGCGATACGGCAAAATAATTTCAGCAGAGACAATTTTCTTATTTCTTATATTTTAGGGCGTGTGTTTTGGTAGTCGGGTTTTAGTTTTTAAACTTTATTTTTATTAAACATATTTTTAGTTAAGCATATAAAATTATATTTTTGAAATGTGCTAAAAAAGCTCTTTCATTTGATACTCACGGTACCGTCAAGCTAATTTTTTTTAGTTCCTTATTCTAAGTCCCCTAGAGGGCGCTGTAGTCAATTTAACGTGATGCTATGACACCTTATAACCAGAAGACAATCAAGACGCTTCTAACGACACCTCATTTGTTCAAATATGATAAGTAGTTTAGAAGTTAGGAGGGAACAGATGAACAACCATACATACATACATACATACGGGTCAAAACCATACCCCTCCTTTTTGCTTCGGCGTAGTCGGGTAATGAATATGATTCGTTCAGAGCTTTATAAAGTAGTAATCGGGTGGTTTTGAGCTATCGTAGTCTATATTAAAAGTAAAATGTGTATTGGATCCATGCTTTGCTAATCCTACGAGTCTAATAAAATACCTAGGAAAACACTTAACCGGATAATAGAAAGGGTTTTCGTACTAGGTACCTATTTAACTTTCCAAGGTAAATTGCCGGAAAACTTCCAGTGAGAAGACACGGTAATTCCGCAAGGAAAGAGATAAACAGTTAAACGAATTCATAATTATTCCGAGAATAATTTCCGAATCGCTACTCTTTAAGATAATGGAAGCAGCGAATTAGAGTTCGGTCGACTCCGGCGAAGTCGGCGCTTTATTCATCGACTGAGAAAACATTAACTTGAAGTTTTTTCTTTTAAGGGAAAAGGAGGCAAACGAACAGACGGGCCGCCTAGTGGTAAGTGATCACCGCCTTTCATGAACATCCGCTACACCAGAAGGATTGCAGAAGCGTAGGCCCGATTCTTAAATATTTCAATATATTGGTTTGCAAATACCATAGATAGAAAAACATTGCTTGACCATCACAACATTCACAACACAGAGAGCAACTGTACTATCATGTTGCTCTCTGTGTTGAGGCCAAATTTACAGTATTACAATACACACATGACACGACACAGATACACAGGAGAAGAGCAATACAAGAAGAGATGTGAGTGAGTGTGTGTGGGCAGTTTATCTGGTCAGGTAGATGACAAAGTATTAGGTATAAGAGAATAAATCCGGATCAAGTAGCCGATGATAACATTGTCTGAATAAACACCTCAATTCCATTCGCATTTTACTTGAGTCAAAGTTAAAATTAACAGATTTACGCATACTTTACACAGTTTAATATTTCACTTCTACTGATCAGATTACCTCGTAAAGTGCTGTTCATTTGTTTATACCTAATATCAAAAATCACAGTTAAATCTCCGCTCCGTCACGTGATCCTCGCGTGAGGGCCTTAAGCCGTCATTAGCACACTTTGTGAACTGGCGAAAGGTGCCTCCGTTTAATTTATGTAAATTCTCGTTTCGTTGTTTTCTTTGCGCTGAGGGGAGCATCAAGAGCTCGTAAACTTTAACCGTATTTAGAATAATTTTAATTTCTTTTAGCACGCATTTGTTTAATAGCTGTTCTTGAGGGTTGTACTCGAATTAGCATACGCATGCTGAGACTGTTTTATAAACTTGTACAAATTGTGTATGAGATTCGTACGCTATTGCTGTACATGTACTGCTTGTCCATCCAGTCCACCATCGCTCATGAACATCTGCGAGATCAGAGCGGTCGCTGATGGGTTGCCAGCCTTTTAGAAAGGAGATGCTACTACTCTTGAAGGTTCCTAAATCGTAGCCGTATTAATATGTTACATTAAAATAGTCACACGAGACATGGTGCATAATTTCTTCCTTCCACAGAAAGCAGTGCATGCGCTGTGTTTCGCTGCGTGAGTAGGGTACCGGAGGTCCAATCAAGGGGAAGGGGAGTTTAAAGGTTGGCAGCTCACCTGTGAGTCCACTGGTGTTGCGGGTGTCCATGGGCGGCGGCAATCGCTTACCATCAGGTGATCCGTGTGTCTGCCACCTATGTCATAAAAAAAGTTCTTTCCAGGCGGTAGCAGCAACCGATTTAGGTTTGTGGAAATTTCAAAGTATAAGTAAAGTACGTCTCCCTAAACCTACTAGTTTCAATACAGAATTCCGAACAGAATCACTCCCATTCTTAAGAGTTTAACAAAAACCGTTTAAGCGCACTATTACCATCAATCAGGGGCGACTCAATCGCCTTAATAGTGTTCGAGACAAATCGTCATTCCGGGATCGGCCCGTCGCACAATGCCGCGATCGCGCACGGCTCACAAAGACCTCACTGCTCACAATGGCCGTTTATCCCCACAACAACCGCGGTCAGCTCCAAATAGTTACGCGTCTTGAGTTAAATTTTGCACTCAACTCTTTCAAGTTCGTAGTTTTCAACACATTTTTATCTACTATTTTAAATATCAACCTGAAAAAGTTTAATATTAGTCCCTCATCTTAGAGAAATATTACATTGACTGATATGAGTCTTTGTGTCGAATCAGTCGGTAGCAGTTACCTACATACTTCCCTTATACTACTGGCCATTCGTCTGTCAAAACTGTCATTTTATCATTCATTTTTGATGAATGAAATACTCTACCTACTGTCGCAAGTCCATAGGGCAAGTCTTTGCGTTGAGTATAGAATGATTCAGTTTCACTCTTATAAAGACCGACCTCTTATAAGTAGCGATGACTAGATTTCTATGATGAAGGCCTTTGCCCTGCAGTGGGACTGTATATAGGCTGATACTATAAAGACCGACCACGATAAGGCACTTCAGTGACATTGACAAGAGGGCGCTGTACAACGTTTTTTCTATGCTAAAATGTCAAAATAGTATTCGTTCCGACTTTTGCCACGTGCCAAATAACCATGATCGGACTTTAGCTTTCAAGAACTGGGCCTGATCTAAAAAAAAACGGTTGCCTTGATTTTAGTTGCAATATTAAATAAATAAGAAGGGACCCATATTAAAATATTACAATGTAACTTGTCAGCTTAGATTATAGTTTTGTAGATATTACATTTTTTTCTAAATTCAATTTAATGTCAATAAAGCATCAGTCAAACATATACATGTTTTTATATACGACTGTAACAATTTTGTTGGTGGACGAACATAGCCTTTTATGATACGTTACTATTAATTTGCATAGGAGTGTACAAATGTCAGCGACTCCGCTCTCAGTAGGTGTAGTGCGGGCTGGTATGTAGGCACATGCCAGCCCGCACTACACCGCCATACACTACTTACATTAAAATTTCATTGTCGCTCATCGTCTCTTCTAAATCATAGTCGGGGAATCTTTATAAGCAATGTTTATAAGAAAACCTATCACTACTCGATTCATCGGTGCATTTCATTCAGGTTTACTATAAACTGTCAAATTTCCTCAATAGAGGCTATCGCGTTGAAATATCCGCTGGATGGCGTGTCTGTGAACCGAAGTCCAACTTGAACATCATTGACAGATTTATTCGTTAATCGAAAATTTGACATATTACGTCTAAATAATATAATATATAAATAGACGTCAGGTCTATAGTACGCCATCTTGCGGTTTTTCCGCACTCGATAATATGTGTCTGACATAAAGATAAGAGTCCGCCGAATAAACTTAACGGATTTGGATAATCAAATCTACTGTTTACTAGGGTCATTCATATCCAGAACTAGTAGATAATTTTTCCGATGTCACTTGACTTAGTGAAGTTGACAAAACTCTGATGTATTTTTTTTCCAATGTCACTCGAGTGAAGTGCCCTAGCCGCATCACTAGTGCTGATCCGATCCCTAGCCGAAAAACTCGAGGAAACCACGATAAGAGTGATTAATTGGTTAAAGTCGAATTCAATGAAAGCGGTACGAACCGCCGATTTTTTCGGCGATAAGACGACTTAAACCGTTTGGTGATAAATACTGGGTTTAGCGTCCTTTGTAACCTTTAAAACGGACTTCTACACTCTAATACCTGTAATGTAATATAACAAGAACTGTAATATTTTTCAGTTATCCATTTCTGTTCCAATACAAAATCCAGAACTGATATCTTGATGTCATCTCTTGAGAAGAGCATATTATTCTTTTTTAAAAGGCGCCTACAACGCATTAGTGATCTCTCTAATTTCGCAGATGTTCATGGGCGGCCATGATTACTTACCATCAGGTGACCCGCTTGCTCGATTGTAAAAATATGTATTTTGCTAAGTACCTACTCCATATTTCGACAATATAATGTTATTCTTGTAGCTTAGGTAACGTATGTATAAAAGTTTTAAATCATATTTTCACAATGTTATATTAATAAGTACAGATTTAAGGCAATTTTATGAATGAAACGATTCAATGAATGCACACAATTAATTCAACCCTCTAAAGCTCATAAGGAAGTATGGCTAACATTCTATACAAACTGCAGAGAACACGTGGAGCTATAACAAAAAACTCAATAAGCGAAGAAAAGACCGAGTGTTTTGAATTGAATTACATTTAATAAAGAGACGAATTTAATGCAAACAGGTTCTGTTTGTACTGACACTAGGAGAAAATGGAAATTGTACTGTATTCAACAAATTGAAATGAATATAAGGGGTTGTCGCAGCAATCCTGTAAATCACACGACTTTGAACCCTGAGTGAGGAAAAGATGTGATGAGAAATTAAGACGTTTTGCCTTATAAGCCAGGGTTTAGACATAAAAGTCCTTTCATGTAACCCTTCTGGTGCTCGGGTTTGAGCGGCCAGAGCGCTGAAAATGGAGTACAACCAACAAACAGTATAAGAAACATGCAAGTATAGAAATATTAGTTTTCTTCGTTATTTATACACCATGATTTTTAACCGTCTTACTAAGGCACTATACTAATGTAATCAAACATTTTTCCCCAAGGAACATTGAGTCTAATATCAGAAAAAAAATCACATATATGTATATTTACGTGTGGTGTATACTTCACTTGTACAAAAAATATAGAAAGTAGTCAAAAAAAGAAAGCGCAGGCTAAAATAATGAATGGACACTTGGACAGTAAGCCACTTTCAGCATACAAATCCATTTCGACTGACGAAGACAAATAAAAGTAACATTATGTACAATTTTGTTTTCAATGTCCACACCTAATGAACTCAACAGATACGAATATAACATTTTTGAATGTTCGTAGCACAACTACGACAACTTGCTACGTATATTATACATAACTAAATATAAATTGGTATGCGCCTAGATCACGTCATAATGCTACGTAGTCGTAGTATCACACCAAGCTCATTCGACTCGGTTCAGATGTAGCTCGCTGTGATCTGTTCCATTGTGACTAAGATGATTTGTGAGCGAACATGTCTCGAGTTACACGCCGATAAATTAAACGGGCATAGAAAATAAATGCGTCAATGTAGGCCGTCGCCGGGCGAGTAGTGATGTGTCTTTGATTTATCGATGGGTGTAACGAGTTGCGTGTGTAACGTACGCGCTCATTTCACAACGAGCTACAAGATATGATGATGTATGGACTTGATGCGATATGCTGGTGCTTAATTAAAATTCATAAGGGAAGTGTCATTTTTCTGGGCTCTTATGCGAGGTTATAGATATAAAGATGTTGCTATTGAACATTATGGATTGTTATAAAAAGCGAAAATCACATTTTTATCAACTTTCTTGATTTAAGTGTTTATTGAGCTATTCAAAGTATGTACAAGACAATGCATGTAACGCCTTGGCAGATACTCTCCATTGCATACATTACGTTATAGTAAACATAAAAGGATGTATTTTAAAATCAGCGCAAGGTACAGAGAAATCGGTCTTCTCTTATTATCAGGTAAATGCCTATAAAGATATTATTATACAAAAAAATAAAGTAGGTACAGATGGGTTACTAAGGCACAACAAAGATAATCAATTAATATAAATATTCAATTTACAGGTAATTAATGGTTTTACGTATACTTTTTACCAACATACATTTTAATAGTTTTAATAATTAATTTTAATATTGAATTTCCTTTCAACTTAAATGAAATTTAATGTCATTATTAAATTTGATTAAAAATTACTTGCATATTATAACTAAGAGTAGCTTCTTAATACAGGTGTCCTACTTACCTGCAGGTCTCGAGTATTATAATATGGATTGATACTTTTACAGCTTTTATCGACAGTTATAAAATAAATATGGCATCCTTGTTTTTTGCGGAGCCTGTATTGAATGGCTCGCAAATTGATATAGAAACGCAAGGCATTCCCTTCGATTTATTTAGGAATTTTTGCTTATTCATGTCATGCTGGTGCGTTAAATTGTGCCATTCGCGCCAAGAGCTGAATCAAAGGGGGTATTGTTCTATTATCAGCGCTTGTTGTAGGCTCCCGCCGGAGGATTGGGATACCTGAGGCCCTACAACGAAATAGAAATCACGGCTGAATGATTATCACCGCCCCTTTCATACGCGCTATGCGTCTCTTTTGTATAGATGGGACAGGTATATTCTTGTTAGTTAAGGAACGGTTTTGTTGTAGATTCTCGGTTTCGGCGGGATAGGTTGCAAAGTGAGCTTAAATATTTGGAAGTCACGTTTTGGTGCCCAATTTACTTTCAATCTACGACCGACGGATACAAAAACAAGCTCGTGCTTGTGCGCATGCACAATGCGGTACAGTTCGACCAGCCAATTTTGACCGTTTGTCAACAATTGGAATCAAGCTGTCTTAGGAAGTGTAATAGTTTTTGACATTTCTCTCAACACCATCCTAGCGTGTTAGATACAAATACAAAAATATAAAACATGTCTAACAAATAACAGCCGCTACGTCACTGTGACGACTGATCACGTGACCTGTCATCGTTTTTAGCGGGAAACTGCTACGAGAGGAGGGCCGTTTGCGCGGGTCATCACCTTTGGCTCAAGCTCTCGGAGAAGACGGTCCTTCTTGGGATCGATACTTATATACCAATTTCACTTCTGATTTCTAAGACATGTTTATTGCTTTTTATGTGATAGGTAGCAGACGAGCATACGGATCGCCTGATGGTAAGCGATTGCCGTTGCTCATAAAAACTCGCGACACCAGTTGAGTCACAATTGAGCTGCCAACATTTAAACCCCCTTTCCCCGGATTGGGCCTCCGGTACCGTCACTCTCGCAGCGAAACACAGCACAGTGTTGCTTCACGCCGGTATTATGTGAGGCCGTGGTATCACTCCTGTCGAGCCGGCTCATTCATGCCGAGATGGGGCTCTACCACGGTCTAAGTCATGGATTAAGGTACGATACATTTGAGAAACATAAGTAGGTAAAGTAAGTAATATAAGCAAATGGAGACGGATCGCCTGATAGTAAGCGACACGAGTGGAGTAGGTAACAATTGCGCTGCAAATATTAAAAAAAACCCCTTTCTCCCGGTTTGGGTCTCCGGTACCCTCACTCACGCAGCGAAATACAACAGTGCTACCGGAGGCCCAATCCGGGGGAAAGGGGGGTTTAAAGGTTGGCAGCGCAATCGTGATTCCACTGGTGTCACGGGTGTCTATGAGCAACGGCAATCGCTTATCATCTGGCGATCCGTCTGCTCGTCTGCCACCTTTATCATAAAAATAAACTTTTCAGAACAGATTTTCATATTCGGTTTCGAACCTACAACCTCCCTTTGGGAAGGCGCACGTTCTAATACACTGAGCTGCAATAAAACAATCCCCTGTAAATGTCATTTACCAGCCAAAGTAGATTTAGCCTATAGTAGGGTGTGACAACATTGATTTCAAAATAATACGGTATGAAGTAAGTGACAATCATCATCATTTCAGCCAATAGACGTCCGCTGCTGGACATAGGCCTCCACCAATGTTCTCCACACAGATCGGTCCTGCGCCGCCCGCATCCAATGGATTCCCGCAACCTTCATTAGGTCATCAGTCCACTTTGCGGGGGGCCTGCCACGGCGACTTCCTATACGTAGCCTCCACTCGTGGACCTATCCGCCCCAACGGCTGTCTGTTCTCCTCGCTATGTACCCTGCCCATTGTCACTTGAAGCATGCAATCCTTTGGGCTATGTAAGTGACCATATCTACTTAAAATTGTCTGACATTGATTTAAAACAAGAAAATTGTCTCTTCTGAAATGTTTATGCCGTATCGCCGTGGTCGTATGCCACATTGAATTTAGTTTATTATTATAATGAATCTGTTTTGCTACAGTAGGTGGCATACGACCACGGTAATTACGGCATAATTAATTCAGCAGAGACAAGTTTCTTGTTTTGTACTTTTTAGAGCGTGTTTTTTTGGTAGTCAGGTTTTACTTTTTAAACTTAATTTTTATTCAAGATATTTTTAGTTACATAAATAAAGTTACATATTTGAAATGTGCTAAAAATTTCTTTCATTTGATACCCCACACGGTACTGTAAAGCAATTTTTTTTTAGTTCCTTACTCTAAGTCCCCTAGAAGGCGCTGTTGTCAATTAAACGTGACGTCATGTCACCTATAACCAGAAAACAATCAAGACGCTTCTAACGACACCTCATTTGTTCAAATATGATAACTAGTTTAGAAGTTATGAGGGAACAGATGAACAACCATACATACATACAGGTCTAAATCATAACCCTCCATTTTGCTGCGCCATAGTCGGGTAATTATAAATAATCTTCGAGTTCATATAAGCTGGGACTACTTTTTCTAATTCATTATACAGTTTTTAATCGCTGCACCTCGTAATGCACTCAGCATTGTACTCGACATTAGGGGTCCCTCAAGTCGGGTGTCTAGTTATCCGTCTTTTCTTATGCCCTTCATTGAATCAATTAAGCGCCTCAAAGGGTTGCAATAAAGCGTGATTCATGGCTTGAAGCTATAATAGTTTTTAATTAATATTTTAAAAGGGTCCGGTGCCATTGAGATATTTTACTTGTGGTGTGGTGATATCTACAACTACACTAATATTATAAAGAGGAATTTTTATTTGTGTGTGTATGTGTATGTTTGTAATGAATAAATAAATAAATATTTCACAACATCACATACATTGATCTGACTCCGAGATAGGTAGCTCAAGCACCTGTGTGACGGATATCAGAATCAACAGTGGGATTACAAATATATACATATAATGCTTTTCTTTTGTAAATACATACTTATAATACATAGCAAACACCCAGACCAATACAACATGTTCATGCACACAAATGTTTGTACTGTGCGGGGATCGAACCCGCAACCCTTGTATCAGAGGCAGCGTTCACTACCACTGTTCCAATCGGGTCGTCAAAATAAACAAAATTAACGGGGAATAAACTCAAAAACTACTAAATGGATGGAGTGGCCACTTTTTTTTAAATCTTGCTAGTGATAATTGTGAGATGAATGTCGTATGCAAAATAAACTTAAAAAATCGCAAGTCCTTATTTAATTAATACGTCTTTGTAATATACATTTTTCATTTATATTACAATTAATAAAAATCTGGGGAACATAGGGTCTAATGTTTAAAAAAATCGCCTTCCATGAACAAATTGCTACTAATACTGTTTATTTTAAAACTACTATACTTTGTAATGGTTGTAATTTTGTGTGTGAATAAATAAAGAAATAAATAAATAAAGAAATTGCATCAATAAGCGGATCGCTTTAGTATGGGGAGGCGATTATTTTATTTGAGATGTATAGATTCAACCCGATGTTCCTTAGGGCAAAAATGATTGGTTTAGTTAGTTTAGTGCCCTTGAGAAAAAATTGGAGTATTCAAAAAGTCACGGCGTATATATTATAATCATTTGTCCTAAGGCCAGTGACGTCTTGATAGTGCAACATTAAATGTAAATCGGCCTTCATTGTTGAGCCCCCAGCATGCGGCGCAAATGCGATGAATGAGGTGTCGCCGACTGGTTTTATCAATGATGGATAGCCCTTTGTCCATTACGATGCATTTTTAATTACACAATGTAGGCAAAATGCATGTGATTTCATTATTCCGCGCAGGCTATGCATTTTGGTTTCCGAGTAGTGCGTGAATGTGACGACCACTTATATCTATCATCCATCAGTTGAACTTCTACCAACTAAGATATTTTTTGTAAATTAAAAATACTTTTTAACTTTGCGATTTTTTTTCACATGAACATTTATTTGTAATCTAATATCTAAGCGATTTAACTTCTTACTGCCACACTCAGAGTCGTTGATTAACTTAGTTGGCTACTTAAGAAAAAATATTGACACTTATTTTCATACGAATAAAGACTACCGATACTAAAGTTAATGAACATAAGCTTAAATGACGTCTCTGAGTGCGGCCGTTAGATGCTTTTAGGCCGAATCCCGCCTTTTCATCCGTGACCAATCTTTACCCGTAAAAAAAACTGTGGTATAACGTCAGATTTGTATAGAAAGACAGCGCTATTCCATTGATTTAGTATCGGATTAAGATTGGTCGAATGGACCCTAAGTGATAATAATATTGATTATCATTTGTCTTATGTTTTAAATATGCTCAAAGTTTGCCATGTTTTGATTGAATGCTTGAAATCATTTGAAATTAATGATGTCAATAGATCATTTAGTGTGTTTATGCAAATTTTAGGTTTACATACAAAATCTTTGGATTTTAAGTGGTTTTAAGCTATCAAAGGTAACAAATAATTTGAGTGTTATAATAACAGAGTAACATATCGATTTTGATAATACCAAAATATAAAAACGCATAGATGAAAATCACCCACCCGAATTCCAATTTAATTCAGTATCGTTTTTATTTAGGCCTAAATGCAATAGCGCACAGAATCTGGCCACTTACAGAGTTAAGCGTCGCTCCAGCTACGAAAAGACGCAAGTCGCTCGCGGCCGAGCGAAAAGCTCCGCAATAGGCGAGCTTTGCTACGGGAAAAGGAAAGCGCACCCCGCCTAGCGGCGCTCGGTCTCTCGCTCCGGCTCATTCGTGGCCGAGCGGTCGAGCCCAACGCACGTCTCCGCGTCGCTCTTGAACCCTCCCGCACGCGATCGCGAAAAAAACTTTTCAGTGCTGTGACAACATTACTCTATCTACGTAAAATGAACACGACAGTTTCCATGTGCTGTGAATATTCCGTTATAACAGACTAATCGTCCACAAGTGTGCTGAAGAGGCTAATTACGAGCTGCTAAGCTAATTGGTGGGGCCGGCGTTTCATGAAGGTGAGCCGACTTTTATTTCCGTTCGGCAATCCTCTAATTGCGTCAATTAGTGTAATGCGGCGACAGCTTTGAAGAGTCCGCTTAATGATCTCCGCAGCGGCGGTGGCACGACTCTTCGTAAACTATTGGAACTCGCTGCCACGCGAAGTTAGGTTTTAAAATAATTGGTTCGTTATTTTTGCAACATGTGAACATCAGTTTTATTCAGATGAAATCCAATAGCAATATGGATAATAGAGCAGCTGTTTTTTTTATACTTCCAACACTTTTGTGTACCCACGGAAAAGTATCTAAAGTCTGAAAGCTTTCCTTAAAATGTTTCACGTAAATAAATAGTGTAGGAGAGAGGACATAGTGATCTTATAATGTAGTCAATTAACTACTATTTAAATTTTGACAACTTTAAAAAGTTTAGCGACACTGGCTTAATTTTTAAAAAGTAAGTTTACCTATAGCTTCCAGGGTTATCTTATAAGTAACAAACTTTATTCATATTAGTAAAGTAAGAAAAACTTTTCTATGAATTGAAATTAAGTGGTGGTCCATAAAGTTTTGTCTTAAGCTCCAATGTCCAATATGGTTATTTTGTCGTTTCAATTCATTTTTCCTAAATATTTTTACATATATAATGGACAACATTTCTAAATTGAAAGCTATGAAACAAAAAATACCAATTCTTCATTTACTTTTACGATTCTCTAATATATATTTATTTATTTTTATATTGCTTATTTACTGAGAAAAAAAAAATTACAAAACGCATTGGACGGCAGAATGTAAAATATTGTTTGCTTAGCACATTATAGTTTTAAATTTACGAAATGCCAAAAACGTGACGTGCAACTTTCAAAAAAAGACAACTTGTCAACTTTGAACCAATGAATGACGTTGACAATGTTGACACTAGTAGGTATTCTTTATCTTTGACAGTAGGTACCTTTTTTATTAAAGCAATGATAAGCAAAGTACTTTCGCTGTATTCAGCCGTCCGAAGACGTCATTTGGCGCTTACGTCTATTTAGAATATAAAGAATTTCAATAATTATTTTATGTATAAAAAAGGCAAAATTTTGAAAAAAGAAAAAATAATGGTTTGTTCATTTTATGTCTATTTTCATATAAAAAAACAATATGGACATGTCAAAAATATGAAATGTTGTCCTATTGTAGATGCGCGCCTAATCTCTTACAGATACAGAACAAGTTTGCAGAAAAACACTAGTATTTCAGTTTTTTAGGTGAATGTTGAATTTACCTTTGACACTATACCAACTATACGCACTATGAGACATAGACAAATCACGAGAATACATTTTATAATGAGAATAAGCTTGGTGAAAAATAAGTAGGGCGTGTTTTCGTGAATGCTGCGAACATTACTTACCTGCCAGTCTGCTCTCCTAGGACCTAATACTGGTTTAATAAGACATTCTATGACGTAATTTTATTGTATATAAAAGTGCCTATGCAATAAAAGAACAATTGAAGGCTCCACGGTGATTAATGAGGCTAATTAGCTAATCAATAGCTCTGTAGATAACCCTCCGAGCGAGCATGTTTTTGTCTTCGTATAATAAAGCGAAACACTAATTAATTAGCGAAATATACAATGCTTCTTCACTACTCATTTGTAGTTGTAGCATCCGCAGTTAAAACTGTTCATTAGTAGTCAATAGCTCCACACAGCCCCATAAATTCGTGTAGCAAGAGCGGAAGTATGTACCAAAAATGCATATAATTGGTCATTTCAAAATCAAATATAATTGATGAATAATATAACTGCTGCATGTCAAAGATCTAAAATAATAATGTGCTCAATTTATTTTGCTAGAGGCAAAAACTATACGTAATGTATATTGTGCAAATTAATTATTTCCGCAAGTAAGACCGCGTAACGTAAATTTTTACGTTCACTGGTATCACCAGGTATCACTCAGTGACTTCAAATTAACTACGAAAAGATAACCGTGTAAAAAAGTAAGATATACCAACGAAGGTCTTCTTAACAGATCTTTGTTAGCATTTTGATGACTTGATTTCTTGATTTTTAAATATCTTTTCTTCCAAGCGTGCGAAAAAGTATCTACTATGTCCTTTAAAGTTCAAGTAATATTTATATTTTCAAAGCACCAGGGCTTCTCCTGGAAAAAAAATCAAGCAAATACCAACATTAAAATCAAATTATTTCAATTTTCTCAAAATAATTTGTGGGTTAAATATTTGTAGTAATTTAAATTTAAAATATTAATCCGATAAATTAGACAATATAGTAAATTAAATATTCGTTCTTGGGCCTCTACTTCTATTTAATTTTTGCTGCTTTAAATTAAATAAAGACTTATGTTATTTATTACGTACGTAGTTGAATTCGGAAAGTTTCAATTCGGTACATTACATAGTAATCATAAAATTAGAAACTAATAAAAATGATTATCTTGTTCGGTTGGCACTGAAAAGACGTACACTTTAGTACTTTGTAATTTATTACACGGAAGGTAGATATAGTATTGTGACAAGGTTTTCAATACCTTTACATCTTTATGGAGTCGACTGTACCTGATCTCCACGTGTATTTTTGTGGATGTTACAAGTTTTAAGGAGTGATTTTGTAGCGATTAATTGGTAAGGTTGCGAATTTTCATTGAAACCCCACTGCTGGGTAAAGGCCTCCCCTAACTGTTCCACTTAAAGGACTTATGGGGGATGGGTAGATTTATGAAGGAGTTCTTACTAAAATTTATTATAAAGCAAATTAATAAAATATTAGATATAAACTAGGGATAACTGTATGCTTTAGAAGTTACTTAGATCTCTGTTAAATTAAAATATCAATAACAATGAAACGAAGTGAATAGCTCTGAATAAACAAAAAGCCTTTTACTATATTATTTGTTGGCAACACACAAGCGAATAAAATATTTAGCTAATTATCAGATTATCAATATATCCTAGTGAATTATTTGACCAAAATCAATACTTATGCAGTGAAATAACCCAGCGGACACCGCGTGTATCTGCCGTCGCATAAAAAAGTGTAACTATAGTTAGCCGGCGAGCGACAGAGCGACATGGTTGTCCCAAAAGCCAATTAGAATCCCGTATCCGGCTTGTTTATTCTCTAATTAGCAACAGGCTCATTAGAACTCACTACACGGAGAACTGCAGCAATGCTTCATTCGCTTTAATTATAAACACTGTTTCTTCTGTACTTATAATTACTCGGCACAATTAATGGACAACATTTTATTGTTTATCTCAAGCTTAATGAGTGTTTATGCGGTACGTCCCAATCCATTATATTAATTTTTGGAGGAAGGTTTATGATAATTGACATTTGTTTTGATATAATATTATGGTTAAAATTGGTAAATATTAAGATCTACTTGTAATTTTTTCAACCATGTATAAAACGACTTTTTCTACTAATTAGGAAATCTCCTCTGATTGGTCCTTTCCATACAAGAGAAGTCTTTACCGAAGTTGTAGTTAACGGATTTTTCCAGACACTTGTTTATCATGGGTTTAACAAAACATTTATATTTTGTTAATTACAGTTGAACATTTTTATAACATACCTACCGACCTATTTTAAACGTTTTTATAAAAATCGCCCAAGTGCAAGTCTGACTCGCGCAGGAAGGGTTCCGTACCATTGATTTCATTATATATTTTTATACTAAATATATGTGTGTTTCGCTGCGTGAGTGTGGGTTAGTCATTTATATTTTGTTAATTACAGTTGAAAATTTTTATGCCATTGATTTCATTATATATTTTTATACTAAATATATGTGTGTTTCGCTGCGTGAGTGTGAGTACCGGAGGCCCAATTCGGGGGAAAGGGGGGTTAAGGTTGGCAGCGCACTGGTGTCGCGGGTGTCTATGGGCGGCGGCAATCGCTTACCATCAGGCGATCCGTCTGCCACCTGTCACATAAAAATAAAGTATTTTGTTAGTATTTAATTAACTATCTATTGCCATTTTTAATAACGATGTAATAGGGCAAAAAATCGCGTTTGTAGTATGAGACCGAAATTAAAATATTTATTCTATCTTGATTTTAGTATGTCTTGTTATAGCGGCAACAGAAATAGATAATTTGTAAAAATCTCAGTTATCTAGCTGTCGCGGTTCTTGAGATACAGCTTGGAGGCAGACAGACGAACATCGAAGTCTCTGTAACAGGGTCCCGTTTTTATCTTTTGGGTCGGAACCCTAAAAAGCTAAAACTTCAAATATATTCCTTACTCATTAAATATTTGACATCGCGTTAAAATGTTCATTAGTGATATTATAATCGCAATTTCATAGTTATATGTGCCGGTCATCCATCAGTAAATCCTACTTCGATATGTGCGTACACACGTACTTGCTATAGTCCGTATTATAAGCCGGCATGCATTTCCATTAGGTAATTAACTTCGGTTAATTAATAAACAGGCTATAATAATGAGAATGTTATGATAAATTAATCAGGGCTGATTGGCCCACCGGCGAGAGGCGCCTACAGATTCTAAATGTGTATTTCACAGGTAAATATACCTAATACCTTTGTTAAAGCCTAATGAATATCGTAAAATCATTGTTATCTAATTATTTTTACGCTTATTTTCGATTGAGAGGTGTTTTTTTCACTGAAGTGTTTTGGATAATTTAGGAATGTCAAACAATTATAAAAAAAATTAACAAACCCCCTTTTTTAAAGAAAAACTGTCGTGTACCTAATGTAAATATTCGTTAGTAAGTTTGAGTAAGACTTAAAATTTTCTAACGCACTTTTACATTACCACGAGGGTTTTTTTACTTTCTAAGGACGTTTGTAAAGTTTTTTTGTTTGTAAATTTTACAATTTATTTACTACTAATATAATAACAATGATACCAAAAGAAGAAAAAAAGAATTGATAATTATCCTGAATATTTTTTTAAATAAACCGTTTTTAAACTTCAATATACTCACTTTTAGAAGTAGATATCGATCATACCAAGAACTATGGATATAATTGCTAAGGATATTATAATTTAATATTTACAGTTTATCTCTTTTATTTTTTTCCTTATTAAATATTGCACCACCTACCCCTTCTCTACTATTAAATATCCTTTAACCGAAGGTTGTCTGGTAGACACGCTTTCAGCTATAAGACCGCCGAAATTGTACACAAAATTTCTGTAATGCCTAGTACTTAAGTTGTGTATTTTGTGTAGTAAAGTATATCTATCTATCTATTATTCCTATAAATCTTAGCGAACAGACACGCAGCAAGCCCTTATCACACAGAATAGCAGACTGTTTAAATGCGTCCAGCCAGTTTACCTTTAGCCAACGTCTTCACAACGTTCGTCCATTAGGCGAAGGGCGCTAAAGCTTCCATTGAGATCGGCTCACGAAACACACTGAGTGAGGCCACTGCAGACTAAAGTCAGTATCTGTTAAAGCTCATGTAGTATTGATAAAGAGCAGAATAATCAGATAGGTTTGCAACACTTGTTGTGTTATGACGTTTGGTGCAGAAAGGCTATATGTAACCAAGCTCACCCTGTCATGCTAGTAAGTAGAAGTAGACAAATTAAAAGAACTTCTGATCAGGAAACATTATTATTAAATGATAGGCTTAAAATAAAACATATTTACACACTACACATTCTACATAAAACAATTAACTACATTACAACAAATTATAAATACATAAATACAATAGAAATATGTAGTAATCTGCAAATTTTTCTTATGCATAAAGGGTTCCCCACTTCTAAACTCTGTTGTGCCCATCAGGGTCCATGGTTTTGATCCTAGCATATACATTAAGGTGACGGGTAGGACACACTAGCGACGCCAATCGATTTTAATTTTTAGCTACTAAACGGGATCTATTTTAAACAATTTCGGGGTTACAATCTCTCGGCAAACACTTATACTGTTTATTAAATAACCATGCACAAATGTTGGGTCCGTTTTTGTAAGCTATAAATTGGTTCACGCTAAAAGTGGCCGCTGTTGGCAGTAATCAATTTTTGCGTACGCGTTGGACTCAACATTTGTGCATGGTTATTTAATAAATAGTATAAGTCTTTGCCGAGAGGTTGGAGTCCTGAAATTGTTTAAAGTAGATCCAGTTTAGAAGCTAAAAATAAAAATCGATTGGCGTCGCTTATTTGCCCTACCCGTCACCTTAAGTTTACAACCAATGTAGCTACAAATTATGGAAAGCAATAAAATATTGAGTATTGAATATTGAGTATGCCCTGCATATAATTGGATTACCCATAAGATTTGGGTTCACATCGTTTATTTCTAGAATTATACTGTTTTATCAGAACGTCCACGTCCACGTCGAGATATTGTGTGTGAAGACTTGTGTGCCGAAAGAGCCTTCGTACAACATTTCAATAGTCAACAATTTATTGTAAACCATAATGTGAATAAAGATGTATATACCTAGAATCGAATACCTAGTGGATAGAATAGTAGACCTGGCAAAAACATATCTTTTAAAAGATTGGAACATTAAAATTTGCATCTAGATCAGGGCAGAGATGCTGAACAGTGAAACACTTCATTTGGAACATCGACTCTCAGATAGATCCGTGATTCATTCCACTTCGGCTCACTCAGATCATGAGCTAATTAAGATCATTCGGCTCACTCGGATCATTCAGCTCATTCGGATCATTCGGCTCATTGGATCATTCAGCTCATTCGGTTCACTCGAACTCGAGATCTATTTGAACATTAGAGATTCGGAACTGTGTATCATTTAGCTGAGTCGGATTACTGAGTCGTTTCAGTAAAGACACGTCTATAGAATATATATTTTTTTATTAATTCAAAGAAACATACAGCTTTTATATTCCTTAAAATAGTTTTGAACTTTTCCAACGTTAATTATTAACATGCATTGCGAAGACCATACTTAGATATAAAACAAAAAAAAACATTCTAGTATCTTCACGATATAGAAAACAATTCCTGTAGTATTATGGACTTATCAAATTCTTGATAATTAATGCGTAGCACCTACACAGTGTTTCAAAATAAAATTTTTGGTATCTACCTTTTATTATTTATTGAATTATATTGAATTTGCTTTAAACAGTATCAGCCTTCTTCATTCATTGCCACTTTGCTCTTGCGGCGTCCATTTTATCCGAACGCTTGCTTTTTTTTTTCTCAGCGGAGGTTCTATTTTTTAACTGCAATAAGAAAAACTCGTAATAAATAAAAGTTTCTCCTAAAAATGTAATGAGAAATTTATTTAACTAAAATATGAAGGGAAAACAATTAAAGTGACATGTGCCTCTGCAGGCCGCTTCGAGTCCGGGGCACTAATTGGCCGCCCGCAGTCTTCACGCGTAAGAGGCAAATTATCGTTTAGGGTTAACTCTTTAGCAGCCTTTAATTCTACAATTTTGTTTTAAGACACGTCACTTTGACTTCTATTCTCTCTGTACTTAGAGTGTAATTCCCGGTTGCGTCTAAATCTGCCGCTTTGGAGCCCGGGGTACTCTTAGACCATGACTCAGGATTGGGGGAGTCTGGTAATTACAATGAAGTGACTGCCGTCTGACCTTCGCAACCCTTTACAGGGGAACTAGACCAACTGAATAATTGTTATACTGATCAGAAACTATCCAAAACGTGCAGGTTTCCTCACCAGGTGTTTTCCTTCACCGCCGATCCGATGGTATAAATATATATTATATAGATTTGAGAAATCCAGAGGTGCATGCGCGTTTTGAACCACTCAGCTACCATCGCTCCTACTCGCTACTTTGGCTTCTGCAGTAAGTAAGATTAAGACGAAGGTTAAGACACAATGGCACCGCCAACATTTTTTTGCATCTAAACCGGATCAAGAGAAAGATAAGATAAGATAAAGATAAAAAAATCTTTATTCAATTTAGGTCCACACAAAACACTTATGAATGTCAAAATAGGTACATAATATCTACCGCTGGTTCGAAATGTCGATTTCTACTGAGAAGACACCAGCAAGAAACTCAGTAGTTACTCTTTTCAAATATTGATGATGTTACAGAGTTTCAATTGAAAGGAGAAAAAAAAATACAATTATGAAAGTTAATAGACTACTATGAATAACAACTCAAAAGATTAGGTAATCAATTAACATGACCAAGAATCCTTATCATTTAAATAGTCTTGTACACTATAGTAACCTTTCTTCATTAGGCAGGTTTTAATATGAGACATAAACTTATCCAGTGATAGGTTAATGACATTTTGTGGTAGCTTATTAAATATCTTAATACTTAAGCCAACAAATGAATTACCGATTTTATGAATCAATTGCGGAACTCCGGATACTCGGCGAGTACAAAAACTTACCAAGCATTTGTGCATGATAAAATAATTAAATAAATACTACATATTCTTGCCAAGTCTTCGATGGTTCGCAAATATTTAATTTAGACCAAGTTTAGAATTTAGCTTCTAGCTTTTGAATCTAGAAAGTTTCTACAATTTAAATCAATGAGGGTTATTGGCGTGTGAAAAATCCGCTAGATGGAGTACCTACCTACTATAGGAGTGAGGTCAATATACAATGTGGTTGGTTATTTTCAAAAAGTGATCTGTCAAAATGACAATTTGACAAACTAAAAAACCAATGCGACTGATAGTTGATATTTTATAGCAATCTTATGCGATTTATTCTTAAGTAAATAACACACTTAAAAATTTCATCTCGTGTCCCGCCTGAACACGAGATGAAATTTTTAAGTGTGTTATTTACCTAAGAATAAATCGCATAAGATTGCTATAAAATATCAACTATTGATTAAGCAGTCTCATCTTAACTGGTGGTCAAATATTTGTAATAATATTTCCACTGGATATTGTAAATATACCTACAATATTGATGAGACTATTGACAGCTCATGTCGAATCAAGCACTTACAAATTTCGTCGACTTAGTAACGCGTTCAGTGGTATAATTGGTAGTACATTCACCCGGATTGTGGAAGGTGTGGGTTCGTGTCCCGCCTGAACACGAGATGAAATTTTTAAGAATGCGACTGATGTTCGACCTCAGTCCAACAGTACGCCATCTAGCGGATTTTTATATACGAACAAAATATTAAATTGTGGCACATATTTATTTTTTTCAAAAAATTTTTTTTAACAACAATACAATAATTTTCTAACACGTATAATTTTCTCAAGTCGTCGTGGTTGTCCTTATTAATTATCTCTAGTTACTACTAAGGAATTAATATCACACTCATGGGAGACAAGCTTGAAATCGTGTAAGGACATCCAAATTTTCAATTTAAGAAAATTAAACATGATCTCAGACAAAATATTATACTATAAAATTGAAGTATTTTGGTAAAACAATTAAAATGACATGTGCCGGGCGATCGCTAGGGCGACGGTGGCGGTCTAATTGGCCGCCCGCAGTCTTCGCGCGCGAGACAAATTAGATACAGGTTAGGGTTAACAGAAACTTTCCCATATTTTAACTAGGAAATTTTAACTATAATTTAATAAGAAATATTTAACCTGCGAATGGATTAATGTATGTTGCAATTCTTAGGGCGGATTCGACCAACCTTATTCAATATTGCACCACCTCCTCCACCATTAAATGTCATTTACCCGAAGGTAGTCTATATATCTATATATCTTGTAGCGCACTTGTGATTGCACTGGTGTCGCGGGTGTCTATGGGCGATGACAATCGCTTACGATCAGGCGATCCGTCTGCTCCTCTGCTATCTATCCGATAACAAAAAAATCTATCTATCTTATTCCGATACTATATCCATAGTATAGCTCTGTCATTCTATACTAATTTGAGGTTAGATCATAGATTTATCCACGGATAAAGATTGGTCGAATCGGGCCTTAATTATCTTTCATAACCAGTGGTCGGAGTTAGGAAGAGTTATTTTGGGACTTAAATTAATTTCATACAGCGAAAGAATAATGCCTCAAATACGACATTTGTCATTAATTATAATAAAGTTAGAAAATCCCTTGATTTTTCAGTTAAAAATTTTGTTTTTATGTAGTTATCTTCAAATTTAGTTCAAAGTATCTTCAGTAATTTAGGTGATACGGCTAAATCATTAATTTATAACAATATCATCATTTCGATGCAAGGACATAAATAAATCTACCTAATTCCGACCTCTGTTCATAACAAGCAATTTATTAGGTAATTAGTAAATTAAAGAGTTCGGACGTCGGAGTCGTAATTTGTGATCTTAGCATGTTCGATTGCTCTCGCCAGTAGAAATTTTGACAAATCCTCTTGTGATATAGGTGCTTTTGATTATATATTCTACTAAAGGAGGTATAAATTGGCTGTAGGTACGGTCAGAATCAAAAGTAGCTGAACATTATAGAACTTTGTCACACTAAGTTTTGCGCAGCTTGAGTAAGTCAAACACTTATTAAAACTGCGCAATAGTTAGTGTGACAAAGTTCTAAAATGTTCAGCTACTTTTGATTCTGACTGTACTTGAGTCACTTGAGTCGCTGTGCTTTTGTTTTTTATCCAAAGAAAGTATTCAAAACTTGAATTTAAAGCACAAGTACATTTGCAATATGGATATGGATGGGAGAGTGCGAGTAGAGCCACTATGTTGCATTATTTTTTCTTTCGTTTTCGAAGCAATTTTACAAATCCCATTTTTTGTTCTAATTTAAAAATTAATAATAAAAAATACTAAAAGCTCTAAAGCGACTGCAGTTAATTTTTTTACACCCATACATCCGCCACAGCAATATCAGAAAGAGACCAAAAAAGCCATCTATATCATATTTACCCGCTGCAATCTGATATGCGTTAAAAGTCTGAATAATTCGTAAAAAACGGATTTCGAACCGAAACGGCTTAATTTACAAATTCAATTTGCTTCCACCATTGTATAGATACAGTCACACGTGTTTGGTGATACAATCTATTAATCACTTTTTACAATATCACCTTAGTGGTGTCTGGTGTTTAAAATTAAGGTAAAAATCTGATGAACATATTAGACAGATTGTTGAACTCAAAGTTTAGCTATTTGTACCTGTCAGGGAACAGTAAATATGCTATAGCTGGAGTATGCTGGAGAGAGAAAAGCTATTTATAGATTTTCTCAGTAGAGTTTCAATTCAAGTTTAATATTGAAAGCAAATATTGAAATATTGAAAGCAAAGCAAAATTGGCAGTGGGCTGGTCACATTAGCCGCAGAACTGACAGCCGTTGGAGCCGTAAAGTCCTTGAGTGAAGACCGCGACTCGGTAAGCGTAGTGTTGGACGCCTTGCGACAAGATAGGATGATGACATTCGAAGGCTGGCTGGTGTGGGCTGGATGAGAGTGGACGAAAATTGGGAGCAGTGGCGTGCATTAGGGGAGACCTGTGTCCAGCAGTGGACGAGTATGGGTTGCCGATTGAAAGAAAATAACTTTAATCGAAAACGATTTCCGTTTTGTATATAACAATTTGAAAATTTATCGATAAGTGATCTTCAATTCATACCCTTGCTAGTTTGGTGTGTCAAACTGAATAAAAATCTAAAATAAATGAATAAATCTAAATCTAAAATCTCACAACATCTCATACGTTGACCTGATCCCGTACTAAGTAGCTTAAGCACTTGTGTTACAGATATCAGACAACAGAGGAACACAAATATATACTTAAAAACATATTTTACACCCAGACACCGAACAAACACAAGTGTTCATCACACGAATGTTTGTCCAGGGCGGGGATCGAACCCACGACCTTTGGCGTAAGAGGCAGGGTCACTACCAATTGCGCCATCCGGTCAGTCTTGTGATGCCCCTATCCAGAAGGCCATCAGTAATTAGTTTGTGGAGCAAGAGTCTTGGTTTTAGCGTAGTTGGTTTCTCGGCTTATTTAGTTATTACTGCACTTTGGGACGCGGACGTGTCCCTTTATACAAGGCCCACGATGCGATGTCTATAAGAAAATAAATTTTAATGATTTGTTTCTAGTCTTCTTGCCTACATAATATATGAATGATGTCATGAAAAGATATCTCACAAAGATATTTTTATTTACAAAATCGTATCATGTTCTGTGTATAGTACAATAACTCTTATTGTACTCAATTCAATTCAATTCAAATAATTCTTTATTTCAATAGGCTTGTACACAGCACTTACAAATCGTCATACATTTGAATGACTTAAAACTATTTATAAGTACTTATGTATAATTTACATGTTAATATATATATATGTTGATACATAAAATATACTAAAGAAATAAATAAACATAATGCGATTCTACCACCGGCTCAGAAAGTTGTTTCTGGTCGAGAAGATCCGGCAAGAAACTCGCCAGTTACTCTTTTTAATCGCCAACTTTTTTACAATGGTTTATTATCCTCATACCAAGTCATACAGTCTAATGCAACACAAAATAGAATGAAGCAAATTAAAAGCTAAATATGAGGTAAACCGAAGCGGACCAGTCCCCAAAGGTGGCACCTGTTCACAAGTATGACGTATGTGTCAGCCATTTATCGATAAGTGATTATTATTTAAGTGCTTAATAATGTGCTTGTATGTACAGTGGTGTCCATATAATTAAAGACTCCGCTCTATCTTCAAAGAAACAGACGAACTGTGAAGACTTCGTTGTCCGTCAGGGATAGATAGAGCTGCGATCTGATGATGGCTATCCATTGGCCAAATGGGCTACTTCAATTGCATATGACTGATCTGAAAAGAATTCGAAGAGATGTAAGGTTCTCATTTTCAGGATTTCAAAGTTCGTCTGTTCCTATAAAAATGTAATGTGAAGTGTATGAAGGGTTAAAATATTATTTTACTCTATTTAGTTCGTGGTTTTTGTAAGGCGGTTTTTTTTTTCGTAGTTTTTTTTTCATGCTTTGTAGTCTCATTGGTTCGGCCGCTGCTGAGTCACAAAAAGAATACAATAAGGCGTAAATACTGGTGCAACTTAGAAAAAAATTACAAAAATATGAGGACTCATCTTAGGGTGTAGTTCCCGGTGGCGTAGGATTTCACAAAAATAATACATGTGCCTATAAAACTTGAGGGTTGCCCTCGATTTCTCTTGGATCTCATAATCATATCCTAACATGGTAAAAATGTGACCAACTTGGGAGTGTGCTCTTTCAAATAAAAAAAAAGAATTGTTAAAATTGGTCAATAATTGGGGGAGAAATCGGCGAACATACGAGTACATAAAAATATATACACAGTCGAACACAGAGTCAAACAACAGAACCTCCTCCTTTTATGAAGTCGGTAAACATAGAGTGGTGTCTTTAATTATGTGGCTACCACTGTATATTGTAGATTACGTAGGTACAGGCAAACATCAATTGATAATAAACCAAATGTGTTTTATATTAGGGTGAGAATATATAGTAGGAAGAGGGAATATACTGTTACTAGACAGATATGATCCTTCCTCGGCCACACCATCACTTACCATTAGGTGAGATTGTGGCCAAATGTTTGGCTATTCTAATAAAAAAAAGAAAAGAATCGAATAAAGAAATTTGACAGATTAATATACCTACATAATCATATTGATCTGACTGCCCTTAGGTTTTTATTTATTTATTAGGCACAACTACAGAATACAATATAAAGTACATGCTACACAATTATAAGCCAAGTTTCATATTAAAACTGTATCCCGATAAGGGTTGCGCACAGCATTAATTTTTATATAAATCTAAATACATAGAATTATAACAAGACTTATTCTATGTCTAAATAAGAAAAAAAAGGATATTCAAACATGCACACATAACTGCTATTTTACAATTTTAATAAAAGAGTTTACGTTCTGCGAAATATGTCTAAACTGCTACTATTAGCATTATATGATCTACACATTCGAAATAGCGGATCATTGTATGTCACATTATTGCCACAACATGGCTAAAAAAATAATTTACATTTTCTCTTTACTTTACTACTAGTTTTTTTGAAAAGAATAAAGGATATTCGGAAAATCATGTAAATTATCGTATTTTCACATGTACAAACCATTTTTGCAGATATACTTACTCTTTATTACCAGAAGAGAGACTTTTTTACCCAATCAGTTCTTAGAAAAGCATGTCCTCTATTTAGTCCTTGCATAATACATCAAGCATTGTCAAAAAATAGTTATTTTCATTTAGGTATGTAGGTAGTTGTTAAAGAACGTGCAATTTGAAGCAATTCCATAAATTGACACTGCAAGACGTCGACCGACTGCAGGATGCGCCATCTGATTGGTCTATTATGCATTCGGTCAAGTCTCCAAAGCTTTTGTGTATCAATTAAGTTTTATATAGATCTACTATTCATCATCTTATTCGTCTTCTTAAAGTGCCTCTCCGACGGGCGAAGATTGGCCGTTAATCCAGCATAATTATCCCTCCCGGTCTCTAGCGAGGCGCTCGCGACCTCTGTCCATTCCCGGATGTGATACAGCTATGATTTTTTCCTCCGTTACTTTCACTACTTTCAGACACCCAACAGCTACTTTCCCCGTCATAATAAGTTGCAGCCACTCACAGGTACTGTGTAGGAATCTTTACTCTGCTTTATCATCTTATTAGAAAAAAAATGTATACGTTGCCACTGCTTCACAGAGTACAGGCGTAAAGCCGCGCCTCCGCTGTGATTGTGTTGACATGAGTGCCGAGTGAGTACCGCAAGCTTAAGGTGACGGGTAGGGCACACTGGCGACGCCAATCGATTTGAATTTTTAGCTACTAAACCGAATCTATTTTAAATAATTTCGGGGTTAAAATCTCTCGGCAAACACTTATACTATTTATTAAATAACCATACGAAAATGTTGGGTCCGTTTTTGTACGCGAAAAATTGATTTACGCCGCTTTTGGCGTGAATCATTTTTCCGCGTACGCGTTGGATCCAACAATTGTGCATGGTTATTTAATAAATAGAATAAGTGTTTGCCGAGAGGTTGTAACTCCGAAATTGTTTAAAATAGATTCGGTTTAGTAGCTAAAAATTAAAATCGATTGGCGTCGCTAAGAGGCTAGAAAGGTAGCAGCACTCCACGTGTGTGACTCCACTAGTGTTGTGTAGGAGTGGCAGCGGCAATTGCTTACCATCAGGTGTTCCGTCTGCTTGTCTGCCACTTATCACATATATAATAATATATAATACATTCATAATACTGCACTCGTGCGAAACCGGGGCAGATTGCTAGTTAAGTATAACAGTCATATTAGGTATATTAAAGTATTATCTATATTTTGGATGATTGAAATAAGACTGCCCCTAAAAGATATTTAAGATAAACAAGTTGTAGCAAATTCATTATACAATTAGAAAAAATATGACTGACACTAAAACAGAAAATAATATGACTGACATCAAAATAATCATCATAACATATTCCAAGCCATTCTACTTTAAGACGCAGCCAGGAAACATTTAATAATAGATTAATTCGAACTAAACCAAATTATCCACAAAACAAACAAAAAGGTCTTATTCGCCCACTAATTGTGCCATATGAGTTTAGGTACATGAATATTCTGACGTGAATAAATCTAATTGAGTTAATGAAGGAGGAATTTCTTAATTAGTGGTGTTTCGAACGAGCCATAGGCATACGTACTGTACCGAAACGGGTTAATTACGACCGATAACTCTTTAATTAACCTGCCTAATAACAGAGTATTTGCATTCGAGCCACCAATGTTCGACTAAGACCAATTAGAGGGGAATCGATACTAAATATTGTTAACTAGCTACAATGTTATGCGCACACTGCAAATCGTTAGTGCTACGTCATTCGGTTTACAAGCGATAGTTTGAACGTAGGGAACCGGATAATGAACAATGAAAAAACTCATCATCATCTTTTCAGCCAATACACGTCCACAGCTGGACATAGGCTGGCCAATGTTCTCCACACAGTTCATTGGGAGAGGTCCTGTGCCGCCCGCATCCAATGGATTCCCGCGATCTTCACCAGATCGTCGGTCCACCTTTTGGGGGGCCTGCCACTGCTGCGACTTCCTGTACGTGGCCTCCACTTGAGGACCTTTCCGCCCCAACGGCCGTCTGTTCTCCTCGCTATGTGCCCTGCCCATTGCCACTTGAGAAACTACGCGTCTTAAAATGTCGTTACATTATCAGCCTATTCATTGACATTTTAAAGACGCAAAGGGGTAAATCATTTGGCAGTTAATGATGAGATGGTCGATAAAATGCCTTTTTAAAGATCTTTTCAACCATTTATTACTCAAAAATTTTGTGCTAACCAATTTCCATGATTATTTTCTTTGAGAGATATCTACGTATGTCTAACAACCTGCCAGATAAATTTCGCCCATAGGATGTTTCTGCCATGGATGATTTCCGCCAAATCTCTGATGTTGTGAGACTCCGGGCCCAAGTCCTGCTAAGCGTTGCATAGAAAAAGTCATTTCGAACTTTCTCTTCAGGTACATACCTACAGTGCGACTACGATCAGAAGACATGTCATTGACATTGACCATTGACAGTAGCGCGTTGCACAACATTTTTTCTATGCGGAAATGTCAAAACAGCATTAATAGGCTTGTGTACTAGGTCAGAGATATGGCAGATTTATTAAATAGCATTGAGAAATATCGGTCCAAAGGAGCTATGTACAAAATTCCAGCTTGAAACCTTATGCATTATTTTTGTTATGAGACCCTTTGAGGGCAAAGATAAGCAAGTAAATTTTAAGTCTTAAATATACGAGATATTTATATAGCAATCGATATCTTATTCAATTTATAGCAACTTTTGTTAAGAAACCATTTTCATAAACGCACTATTTCATATAGCTATCGAACAAAGCTATCTCGCGATGCGCAGAAACTACTGAGGGCTGAACGTCACGCCTCGCGTCGCTGTTTTTAGGGAGCGTTTTGGACAAGTCTATTTTAAGTGATTTTCAAATTGTCCTATCTCGAAGAGTTTCCAAGATAACAAATCCATTCTTTCACCATGTTTTTACTTTTGAGGGGTTCTTATATTACCAACAAGAGAAAAAAATAGGACACAAGCCTATTCTAACTATGGCCACGTGTCAAATAACCGTACGCGGACTATATTTAATTTCCACAGCGGCATTGTCCTGATCTCGAACAAAGTAAATAATAAAAAACTGGCCAAGTGCGAGTCGAACTCGCCCATGAAGGGTTCCGTAGCAGCAAGTAAGATATATGGAACGTAAATTGCGGTTTACGGTTTATAACGTATTAAAAAAAACTACACACTATATCTAGTTCAAACCAATTTTCGTTGTTAGTTTTCATGATTATGTCCATCATATATTTTTTTTCGTTTTATAATTCATTTATTAAAGAAGTTAGGAGCGTCTCTTGCGCAAAGTATTGTGTTTAGAAAAAAATGATGTTAAATACCTCAACATCATTTTTAAGGACCAATCCATAGATACCCCACACGTAAAGGGTTGTCCATTTATCACGTGAGGCTTGAAAGGGGGGGGGGGGGGGGGGGGGTGTAAAATACGTTTTTCGTATGATTACACTCTTCGTTTATTATTATTTTTATTGCAATCAAAGAGAACTTGCATCCTATTGTAGACATTTTATCATGGTCCTTAATTTCAGAATAAAAAAAAAATAGTTTCTACCTGTATTTAGTTAGGTACTAAAAATATACGTGATGTTGGTAGTCTTAAACCCCACTACGTATCACCAAGGGGGAGGTGGGGCTTAAAATTTGCTAAAAAAAGATCACGTGATTAATGGACGGCCCCTAAGGGTTTGCTGAAAAAAAATTTTTGAGTTTCAGTTTCAAGTATGGAGACCCCCCAATTTTTTTTTTTGAATTTGTATAAAATTTGTAATGCGGTTAATAAAATACATCTATTTACCAAGTTTCAATAATATAGTTCTTATAGTTTCGGAGAAAAGTGACTGACATACGGACGGACAGATGGACAGACATGACGAATCTATAAAGGTTCCGTTTATTGCCATTTGGCTACGGAACCCTAAAAATCGATAATATCAGATCCAAGATCCTCCACAAATAACTGCCTATGCGTACGCGCAATGCGTCACGCGCGCGTCACATCGCGCCACCGGGGTTATCGCGATGCCCTGCCCCCTTGTGAGGAAAATAAGGTCAATGTGGCTTTCTAATTGCTCACTATTGAGCTGCTACGCTCTGTCGCCCGGTGATAAGCGTTCTAATTGGCTATAGTACCTAAAGAAAAATTGAAAGTTAATTGGTGGTAGTCATTAAGACATGTTAACCTAGCTTTCAGTGCAAGTGCACTAAGATTATGAAAACATTACAGTCTTAGTACATTGGAAATACATTTACATTATTATCTGAATAGTAAATAAATGAAAACTAAACGATTGTGAATACTGTTCCACAGTATAAGATCGACAAAGCATCCAGTATCCCAGGTCTGTTTCACCGACTTCTCAAATCAAGTAGCGTCTGTCGAGATGAAAGTTTCATGTTTTAGTACTTTGCATTTAGTACATAACTGTTATTTATTATTTAATAACTAAGAAGAGTTATTGGTATATGTATGGAACTCGTTGCCGGCGCATGTGTTTCCTCCTTCCTACAATATAGATTCCTTCAAACGAAGCGTGAAGAAGCATCTCATCAGGCCAGTATGGCGGTGCCAACGGAGGTGATGCCTTGACTTCGTTTCCGTTGTAATTGCAACTTGGGCTCTTCTCTTGCTTACCATCAGGCCGAGGAGAGCCAATAAACTGAGCCTCTAAAACAAAAAAAAAAAATTGTACTCGTACATTTAAAAAGTAATTCTTTTAAAAATAGAATTTAAAAGGCGCTAATTAAATGCGTGAAGACGCTCGTACAGCAATAAACAGTGCGACTACGAAGCCAGCGAAGACGGTGCGCCTTGGTCTCGCCGATGATGTTGGGTGCGTTCACAATCTCTTCTATCTCGGCATTTGTGCGGATCCTCCAGCCATCGTTGTCTGCTTTCACTAGGGCCCAGCATTCTACGTAGAACTTTAATTTCCGCCACGAGGAGTTTCTGCTATTATTTTAAAGTTAGAGTCCAAGCCTTACAGCCGTACATCAGCTTCTTTAGGTCTATAGTAATAAAAATATATGGACTGAAACTTAGTTAAAATTATAAACCTTATGTCTATTGAAATAAAGGTAAAGTGACAGCTGTCAATTCGATCAAGCTATATATTACGGAGTATATTTCCTTACAGGACTGACAAGTGAAACAGCACCAGTTTACTATGCGTCACAGCTGTCACTTACAGGATCACTTTAGCATCGACTAATGCGGAACATTTTTTGATTACATACCCATGTTTAGAAAATGGGTATTCTGAGTAGGATTACAGTTATACCTAATAGCAAGATCAGTAACGCGCTGAATCTACAATGTATATCTGCCAGCTCGAGTGACAGACGCCTCTAGGGATGTGGTACCGACTATCCATTCGATTTATATTAGGCTAACAGTACTGACCTAATGATTTAATTTGCGAATTTTACATTGATGCACATTATTATTATTACTATAAGCCTAATAAGTAAATAGTTATTAATAAGGACTGGACAAAATAAAAATGTTTTTTTTTATGTTGTTATAGAATTATGATTTGATTAAATTTTTACTATACGATAATAAGGTGCTGTTATTATACTTATTTTACGTACGCAAATAGAAGTGATAAACTTATGAGCCCATAAAAATTTGATACAATATTAAGTATCTACGCAAGTACACATTGATGCATATATCAAAATTACTATGGAAACTCTAAATTAAAACGAAAGCTAGCTTTAACTAATTAGTTACAAACAAACAAACGAAGCTGAGGAGGAGGAAGTGCTGACCCCGTTTATCAACGATTAAGAACAGGCAATGACGTCAAGTGTGAATGGACGCTATCTGAGGAGATAGTGTGGACTTTTCGGTCTGCATACGACCTTAGTTAACGTACTCGCGGGTACAGTCATTGCCATAACATAATGTGGTGTTTTATTTAGTTCCTTTCGTAAAAGAGAACGCTATACCTGCTATTCAGTAGCGAGCGTTAGACAGTTTCACATATCAACTTCAACTTTGAAAAAAATATGATGAAATGAAATTATAATAACTTATGCAATACAGGTTCTTTCAAGGACTTAAAGGTCAAAAAATTAGGATTTTTTTTTCTATAAAGTACTAAACATAACTAAATCATTGCAAGCATTGTCTCGCATTTTTTTTATGTGATAGGTGGCAGACGAGCAGACGGATCCTCAGATGGTAAGTGATTGCCGCAACCCACGAACACTCGCGACAGCAGTGGAGTCACAAGTGCGCTGCCTTTAAACCCCCTCTTCTCCCGAGATTGGAACTCAAGTACCCTCACTCACGCAGAGAAACACAGCACAGTGCTGCTTCACGCCGGTTTTCTGTGAGGCCGTGGACTCAGAAGAAGCGTGGCTCTCCCACAGTCGCATTGTTGCTTTCCAGCATTGTTTTTATGTTCATGGCCTTATTTGGAAAGCGTCCCAGTGTGAAAGCGGTTTTAGGTTTGTACTTATCAGAATGAAAGATTTCCATAAGCTCCATTAAATTCCATTTTCAATGTACGATTATGTTTACTTGTTTTAATATAAAACGCGATCCAACTATGTTTCTTTACTTCAATTCTTCCATCTATCTTTTATTTTTACGTAGGCAAGGTTTAGGTACTTGAAGCTTTAAGTCGTAAATAGGACCTAATTAGACGGTGCTTCAGTAAATTTCAACGAAATATTATTCTGCGTATTACTATTACGTTGCCTTCGCGCTTTAATATTTCTTGAGGGGTCTCCAAGTGTCTATCTAATTAAGACAATGCATCGAGTTGAAGGCTCATTAGCGAGAACACTTATCTTATTGTAGTTCGATATGATATGATGACCCGTTCGAGGTAAACATCTATGAAAATTTACTGGAAATACTGGTCGTTTGGACAGTTATTATCATGGAGCAGTAGAGTATACAAATATATAACGTTCAATGGAAATCTCACCCGATGGAAAGAGACTAACCTTGTAGTCGAGTGTACCTACTTAGCAAAGGTGTGCATTTTGTAACTCTTTTTTTTATGTGATGGGAGGATCACCTGATGGTAAGCGATGGCCGCCGCCAATGGCCACTCGCGACACCAGTGGAGTCACAAGTTAGCTGCCAACCTTTAAATACCACTTTCCCCCGGATTGGGCCTCCAGTACCCATACTCACGCAGCGAAACACAGCACAGTGCTGCTTCACGCCGGTTTTCTGTGAGGTCGTGGTATCACTCCGGTCGAGCCGGCCCATTCATGCCAAAGCGTGGTTCTCCCACGGTATAAACTAAGCGTTTGCCTGGTTATTATTATCTGGGTAATTTCCCAAAATTGATTGACTGTTAAATATAGGTTATAAGACTGCTTCGGTGGCGCAGTGGTTAGTGGGTCGCACTTTAAAGCGACGGCTGCGATTGGGGTCCCGGGTTCGATCCCCGGGTCGGGCCAAAATTTGTACCTGAGTGTTTCTGTTAAGAAATTTTCAGTGGCAGCCCGGAGTCCGGAAGTTGGCGGTCTTGTACCCCCGTGCCTCCGAAAGCACGTTAAGCCGTTGGTCCTGCGCCTGATCCCTTTTCGGTCGTATCACAGTGGTGTCCCATCGAAATTTGAGGGTAAGGGAATAGAGAGTGCACTTGTGTCTGCTCAAACACTTGTGCACTATAATATGTCCTGCGTCGATGGACAATCTCTGAGATTGGCCGCCATGACCGAATTATCGGTTTTACAGGACATTATAATTATTATAAGCTTAATAAGTAAATAATTATTAATAAGGACTGGCCAATATAAAAATGTTTTTTTTTAAGTTGTTATAGAATTATGATTTGATTAAATTTTTACTATACGATAATAACGTGCTGTTATTATACTTATTTTGAGTACGCAAATAGAAGTGATAAACTTATGAGCCCATAAAAGTTTGATACAATATTAAGTATCTACGTAAGTATAACTAATTATATCGTTTAATTGTTATTTGTTTTGCATCTTATCGGTGCTCGTTAATTTATTATTTATGAGATGTATCTATTTATTATTATTAATTTACTTCATGCGTCATTAAATCTTTCTTAGAATATCTATCCTTGGGAACAGGAATAGGCGCTATCTGACTAGTTAGCATAACGGGGCTGCAATTATAATCAATGCAATGTATGTAACGATAAACATTATCCACGTCGATTTAAATTCGTCTGAATATATATACTAGTAGGAGCTGTGGAATTTTTAATAACGATAATAAAATAACACTTAAAATATAAGACCTAAGCCTAACCTACTTATTTGTAGAATCATAGTGGTTAAAATTACATTTCCCTTTAAGAAATCATCATCATCATCAGCCTAGTCGCCAGTCTACTGCTGGACGTAGGCCTCTCCAATTGTTCGCCACCGTGATCTATCCATGGCTTCTCGCATCCAGCTCTTGCCAGCCATCCTGCGCAGATCGTCCCCCCACCTAGCCAGAGGGCGCCCTACATTACGTTTGCCAAGACGCGGTCTCCACTCTAGAACTCGTTTACCCCATCGGTTGTCGGTTCTGCGGCTAATATGGTCAGCCCACTGCCACTTAATCTTGCTAATCCGGTGAGCAATGTCGATGATTTTGGTTAAGAAATAGAAAAGATTTAATTAAAATCAATCTGTAGATAATAAGTATATTTATAGCATAAGGTATCTTTAATATATTTATGTTGCACTGGGACCGAGTTTCGGCCAGTACCTAATTATCTAATTAGCGATTATCTGGTTAACTAATTAATTAATTATAAGCCGCAATTTACAGTACATTAGTGGCGCTTAGCGGAATACATATTTAAGTAAGCAAAATTATCCTCTTGAATTTTTAATTTACTAGATGATCTGAATTTTCAATTTCTTAGCATATAGAAAAATATTCTACCTCTCATACAGTAGTGGCATGAAAGAAAAGTGTTCGTTAATCCGTCCGTTAACCGTTCCCCTAGATGTAAACTTTTTTGGGGATATAAATGATAAGATCCATTCTTATATTAAGGATAATGAATTATTTAAAAGAAACCAATCATATTACTGAAGGGTACATCCAAACACATTTCATTATGTGTCCCTTATTGCCGGGTAAACTTTCAAGTGCGTTGCCTTTCCTTTGATTTTAGGCGGAGATATGAAAAAAGTTAAAGAGTTTTTGGGTCATTTTAAAGGATCTTATCAAGAGATGACAAACACGACAAATTTAAAACCGCACGCCGAAATAAAAAGTTAATGCGTCGGCTAATATAGAATGATAACATAAAACAAGACATTTGGTAATTTAATGACAATTTATAAATAAGCGGGGAATTTGAGTGTAGCCGAAAGTATGGCCGGGTCGCTCGTTTGATAGCCCATTTCGATTTTTAGTACTTATAAAGTAACATCCCAAAAGTTTGTTACGGTGCGCTGGCTCGGCAGATTTTATGCAAATTATGCTAAGTTAACATTAAGTAGGGGAGCAAACTGTGTTCATGTTTTACTACTTTACTTTCGAAGCCCTTGCGGTACAGGCCTTGATTAAAACATGTTTGTAGAACGATTTCATTTTGTTTTGGACATCTGGAAGTTTTTAAAATTTTGTGACTCATTGCCTAACTTGCATTAAATTTTTGTTTATCTGCTTTTTACCCTATGGGCTGTTAAACCCCCTGTTGACAGTTTTAAATCGACCTACCTCTGCTGTGAATTCAGCTATTTACTATTAAAGTGCGACTGTTATACCAAGATAGGTAGTATAGTGGTAAAAAACTGAAACAAAGATTTTTAAACATCGTGTAAACCGCTGTCCTCTATTTCCAGCGTCCAAAAAGTCTACCTTTTGCCCTATCCTACAAAATGGTCAAAATCTTTATGTAGATACGGATATCACACCACGTTGACCATTTCACGTCACCAAGTCCGCAGATTGGCATCCATTATGGAGCTTTACATTCATCTGGATATACCTACCCGGGCGATTTCAAAGGTACTTTAACCGGCCAGTGGACGAGATCCCTCTATCCTAGACGAAACGTGCCCGTTTTGGCATGTTTCACTGGGCACGGGCGGAGCGAGGCGGGTCAGCACAGCTTGGCCGCAATCGCAGTGAAGACATAAGTGCCCAATTAGGCCGTTTTGTTTGCTGGCTAGCACGGGACAGTTTAGCCTTTTTTCAAATAAATGACGGCCGCTGTATTGGCTAATTGACTGTATGTGTAATGGGAAGTGCAAACAGAGATTTATAGCTGTGCAACCATGCGCTGCAGGAATATTTTTATTGGTAACATTTTCTGTTCGTATTTACTGTGCTGCAATCTGCATGTCTCTGCTGCAAAATAAAATCTCTATTAGGAAAAAGGGGCTTTTATAATAGACACATATGTTGATACTATACATCGTTTTCTTTCACCATTTGTAACACAGTTTATGCAATAAATGATTCTGATTCTGATTTAGAACACAGGTTTACTAGGTATTATCACTTATATGTTCAGCCATCATAGCGATGTTCTGATGGCTGGAGCATTTCGTTGATACTGTACAAAGTTTTATGTAGCAACAATATGCTCCATTAGCATTATGTAGATAAAACGTTATTAGAGATGCATTCGAGGGCAATAAAAACTAACTAATGCGAAGATTTTTCATCTATGTAAATGCGAATGTATGCGCATTCAATGTCTCGTTTTGTTAAACACTCATAAAAGTTACAACTCACTCAGCCATCAAAGCAACTTAGCACACAAAAACGAATTAGTAAGTATTCATTCCCCACACCATTGAAAGGTCGATTGAATCGAAATCAACAATGGCTGCGATGAATTCGTCGAAAGGGAGCGAATCAATAAGGAAATTAACAATGAGTTCGTTGCACCGCTCATAGAAATCGTTCATTTCCTCTGCACTTGATCGCGGAGTAGTGGCAAACAGTGCGGTAATGAACACGGCCGGGTGTATGGCGCTTGGTGCCGGGTGCCATTGGCACGGCAATTTGAACGGGCAGTGGGCCGGCTCGCACCGCTCCTCGAAATGGCTGCGTCCGTGTTAAGGTGGGAATACACATCCCAGTGGTAATTCGGCTCTTTGCATTTCTTTTGATGCAGTTTCTGTAGATATATATTTCTTTTTTATATCAGAGGTGGCAGACGAGCAGACGGATCACCTGATGGTAAGCAATTCCGCCGCCCATGGACACCCGCAACACCAGTGGAGTCATAAGTGCGCTGCCAACCTTTTCCCCTTCCCCCCTTTGGGCCTCCGGTAACCTCACTTACACGGCGAAACACACCGCAGGCGCTGCTTCACGCCGGTCTTCTGTGAGGCAGTGGTATCACTCCGGTCGAGCCGGCCCATTCATGCCTAAGCGTGGCTCTCCCACGTTAATGTAATGGAATAAAACACCCAGATACATCCAATAAAATTATTATGGACATTTGCTAAAGCGACAAGACTAATACAAATTTTCAAAGGAACATTTATTTTAACTCAAACGTTTCTGTAACATAATTAGCTAGTTTCTTTATAAAATCAATAAATTAATACGCTAGTTAAGTAGTAATCAAGCCTCAAATTAGGACCTAGTTACTTAGACTTTATAATAGTTAACTTATGTACTTAGTTAGTCATACTTGATAATAGGTAACTTATACGTATCTAGTTAGTTAGACCTTTCTTAGAACTCCCAGACCCGAGACGATTTAGCAAAGTTTGTATTCTAAATTGAACCGACTGGGAATCGAATCCGGGACCTTCCACACTGGAGCACAACATAGTAGGTATACCACTGTGCCATCGAGGTCGTCCAAAGTTGCCTGTGTACCTACAGCTTTACAGCTCATTCCGTCCGTGTTTTCAGTTCAGGATTAGCTAGTCTTGATTGCGTTCTCTTTTAAAGCATTAAGCTGTTCACGCACGGTGACTGGGCGTAAAGGCCCTCGTGCACGGTGCGATTCATCGTTTCGATTGATGCAGACGCCAATAGGTATACGAAACGTTCGGTAGTAACGATCGATCGTTCCAACCAATTCCTTACTCATTCTTTCTCTTCACAAAGACGCGTGGCGCGTCAGAGTGAAACAAAATCGAATCGTTGATCTAAAAGATCACTAAACTGAGGATTCATTGTTACAATATATGAATAAGTGGTAGTGAATAAAATTTACATCCCTTTAAACACGTGTCCTACCAACCATCCTGAACAACATTTTATTCTTTTCGAAATTCGTCGAAATTTTTTTCCACTTCCCATACAAAATGATCATGTCACGTGACCGGCTTTGTATGAAAATTTGATAATAAGAATATATAAGATAAATAAGAATTTCCAAAAGTCAAGGAACAAATGAACACAGAACGTTTGGCAACACATGGTTAAAGCTATGTTAATGTCCACAGATACACCATGTACCTATTATATTGGATGGATTTTTATTATGATGTCCGATATTAGTCTTCGATGAAGAAGATCGTCAACGATCTTTGTCCACCGTTATTATTTATCGATTACATCTCGAAAAATTCATAATACGTACCGTGAATAAAGTTCATTTAGCATGTTAGATCAACAATATAAGTGAAAAGAGATCAGCTCTTCCTTATATTATTGCCTGTAGGATATTCAATAGCTTTATCCATCACAATAAAAACATTGAAATACTAGCATTAGTAGGTATTCAATCTATTTATTGTGAGTTTATATTAATAATTAAATGCGTATAATAGAGTGTAGAGCATGTGAAGAGCAAGTTTTAAGACAAAAAACAGGAAAGGAGAAAAAATTCAAAATATTCTTCAAAATATTATCCATATTTTTGCTCGGAACGAATATCGATGGCGACACAATAATTGATTTATTTAGAAAATGAGCCATTTAAAAAGAAACAATTGTCTGTCTGCATCCAGGACACAATAACATATGATTTACATTTTATATATTTAAAACTTAGAAATGTCATCTTAAATCAAAATTAAAGTGTTGATAAAAAAGTGCTTCATAATAAGATAATACCTACCTGTAACGCATCATACTCATCTCGTACATTTCTCTCTGACTGTACCTTGTACAAATATTAACTGCATTTAAAATCCGGTACCTCCACAACATCGGGAGCCAAACTCAGGGACCTCAGAAGTTGATTTTGTTGATTGGATCTTATTATTTGGTGTAAATGATCAAAAACAATTAACTTGTTATGTTGACATCTGTTGTTTACCTAGATGTATTAATAGCTAAATGTTTCGTTCAGATTCACGTTTTGGTCACTCACGTTTTTGATACAAGAAAACGTACGCACTGTACCGTGCGAAAATGATCTATTGGGGCGTAGCAAAATGGCTTCTTTCTTAGTCACTTTTCTGAGTGACACTTCTCTATCGAAAATGTACAGTGTTACGACCCCATGCCGGTTATCTGCACGCCAATAGATCCTTGTCACACCGAATCTGAACACATCCGAAACTGTATAGACGGCGTCAGGTCGAGTTTCAAGGCTCCCCCGAAGTGCAAGAAATGGTACTCGTGTCTCAGAAATAAGGAAGGATAATAAGGAAACAGCGTCCACATGACGTCGTGTACCTGACCAGAATGTTTTTCATCGTCGCGCTGTTCCACAAAGCCTGGCCAGCCAATTACCAGGCGAAGCTGAGCGTGTCACCGAGCCCACGTCTTAGCAGTTCTAATTATTCTCGGTATTATTACTCTTCTACTAATTGATCTCCATTTTGAAGCTTAGACCTTTTGTTATTAACATCCGTACGGCTCTAAGCCCTAACTCTAATTATCGCTGATATTAATTAGCTAACCACTAATTGGTCTACGTTTTGAGAAGGCTCCTCTCATTACTGTTTCTCTGTAGGTATATTCTGGCTGAGCCATGAAGTACACTTTCATAATTGGCACTTGTTATATTTTCCTGAATTAAAACAGGTATACGTTAATATTATGGTTATTGTGTTTTAATGATCTGAGTTATTTTGAGGAAGATTATTTACATGAGGATTTTGAGTGTTTGAAAAAAAGGCTTGTAGATCTAAAATAAGCCATAGGAAGTCTAAACGCTTCATAGGAACATCAATGGAAAAATTATGCTTTGTTATGCTTGGTGATTTTAATTTTTTACGACTACCTAGCCAGACATTTGGCCACAATCTCATCTGATGGTAAGTGATGATGTGGCCGAGGGTGGATCATGTCTGTCTAGTAACAGCCTATTTACTCTTTTCTGAATACTTTTAAATCATGGCGTTCAGGGAACACATCTGTCAACAAAGGGTTCCATAGCTTAGCCGCACGCAGCATACATTCGAACCGTTTGGTACGAATTGCTGGTATTTCTACGCCATAAGGATGGTAACCCATCTCCGTCTTGTGTGTCGATGATGAATGTGAGTAATTTTCATAGACTATTGTAATTTGCTTTTCATTTGGGCAATCTGCCTCAATATCAATTAAACTGCAAGTAAAAAAGCAAGTAGGTAATGGCAGAGCGTTTTACTTGCACCAGTTAAAATTTATATTGACTTCTAATAGCAAATAAATTGATCAAAATAGCAGGCTATTTGTATAAAAGTAGTTGTTTTTACCCGACTACGGCAAAGCAAAAGGAGGGTTATGATTTTGACAGGCTATGTATGTATGTTCATCTATTTCCACGTAACTTCTAAACTCGTTATCATATTTGAACAAATGAGGTGTCGTTAGAAGCGCTTTGGTTGTCTTCTGGTTATAGGTAACATGACGTCACGTTAAATTTATTACAGCGCCCTCTAGGGGACTTAGAGTAAGGAACTAAAAAAAATTTTGCTTGACGGTACCGTGTGGGGTATCAAATGAAAAAGATTTTTTAGCGCATATCAAATATGTAATTATATTTACATAACTAAAAATATGTTAAATAAAAATAAAGTTTAAAAACTAAAACCCGACTACCAAAAAAACACGATCTAAAAAGTCCAAAACAAGAAAATTACGACCACGGCGATACGGCATAATCATTTCAGCACAGACAATTTTCTTGTTTTGTACTTTTTAGATCGTATTTTTTTGGCTGTCGGGTTTTAGTTTTTAAACTTTATTTTTTTAAGGTTTTAATTATAATCTTCCTACAGATAAGAATATCTTATATGTAGTTAGCATGAATATAAATTCCAAGGACTTATGGAAGCCTAATCTTGAATCGGTCAAACGGAAAGAGAACTGATTTCCTTTTAATTTCCTGTAACCTTATTTCTGTATCTCTTTAAATCTATTTTAATTACTTGTAGTTTCGCAGTTAGCTGGAACTGGTCACGATTTGGTGAATTATATTTTCACAGTCGGTAAATAAGTTGAAGTGCTTGATTTTTTAAGGGGCAAATAGCCGCCCTGCCTTCCGTTAGTCGGTGTAAATTTCTTAACAGCGAGACAAATCTTGAAACACGATGTAACGCAGCCTGCAGGGGCTTCGTTATACTACATAACTACTCATAAAGAAAGTTACCTTTGGTGTTAACTATAGAGCTTCGTTTTCCGTTTGCTATAGAGCTTGTATATCATTTTATGATTATGTCTTGTATTAGCATTACTCTTATATGTGTTATTTTTATGTTCCTTGTACATTTTTATCTGTAAATAAATTTAAAGTTATTGTTGTAAATATTTAGATTGTCTATCTGACATTGTCCGACAGCTGACGTTGTCTAACTGTTTTTATTTTTCTATCGAATTGTCTATTCAAATTTAACTATGGAGTTTAGCTATGTTTCGAGAATATTCTATATTGTATGAATTTTAAATTTAAATGTTGTAGAATAGAATGCGCATGGGCAATATAAAAGGACGCACATGGGCAGGATCACCAGTCTTCCACCAGCTCTGAAGAGGCTCAGAACCTCAAGCTATAACAGTGCCAGTATACGTTTACCCGTAGAGTAATGGTGCCGGGGCACGAAAGGTGTTGCCTCCCTGCATCTACGCGCGTCTACCTTCATTCGTGCGCGTATCCGCGTCGCGCCTACCCGCGGCCGGCCTGCGGCGTGCGCGTATCTGCGTCGCGCGCCCCATTTGCTGCCTCCTGCGCTCGGCGGAGCCCTACCGCCCGCCTCTTGCGACGCTGGATCCTACCGGCGCGCTGCCTGTGCTCACCCTGAGTTACCGTCCTACCACGGTTGCCCATTTTGAACTCTTACCTTGTATATATATTTAGTGTAGTGTACCGGTGTAAATAGCTAGTTTTAAGTTAGTTTTAGGTTAGGTTTAAGACTTTAGGACGAGCCATCTTTGTACATATCGCTTATAATTATAGCCCTCTTCCCTCTATTCTTGTCTTTTCTTCTTCCCCCTACCTTTTAGCTCCGTAACCCTCCGTTACGTGACAGTTTGGCGCCCAACTCTATAGAATCCCTCCCTGTTCTCAAAATTCTAAAATAAACTTGCACAAGTTTCTGTATATAACATACCTTTTGGCTCCCTATTAGACGTCTCTTACTTCTTAGATATTTCTTTCCCTATTCTTCCTCTATTTTTCTCACTAAAATAAAGTAAATAAAATAAAAACTATTGTAAATATTTTATTGCTTTAAAATTACAAATATCTTAGAAATGGCTCGTCTTATAAACTTTAATTTACTTAATAAGGCGGAACTTGAATACGAACTTATAATTAGGAACGAAACTCCTGCGGATAATCTTGTATCGCTTAGAAAACAAATTGTTTTATTGCTTCGTAATTTTCCTACGGAGGACATTATTGATTCTCCCGTTCCTCTGAGTGACGATTTGTCACAAGCTTCTTCTACAATCTTATATTTATCTTCGATGTTGGACCGATACGAATCGGGTAATCTGAAATTATTTAAGAAAATTGAAACTTATATAAATCACTTATTTTATCGACTTGACAGTATTGACACTGATGTAAGTGACAGCGACTCAAACCTTATAGAACTCTATGACGACTTAAAAAAGAAGTTTACTCTTTTGACTGAACGTTTTGACGCTTTTTCAAAACCAGCTGAGACTTCACAGGTACAAACCTCTTTGGACTCACCTTTGCCGATTTCTCAACCTAACTGTATGCCACCTTTTCATAATTTTCTCTTACCAAATTATCTAAATGAGCTAAAAAAAATTACTTTTGATGGGACAACTTGTCCTAGAGCTTTTCTATCGAAAATTGATGAATTTTTACTTACGAACAAACTTGATAAGCAAATACTTATAAGCTCGGCCTTCAACATTTTTGAGGACGATGCTTCTTATTGGTTTAAATTCCAACTAAGTCGTGACCCTTCGTTAACTTGGGATCGCGTTTCCGAGTCGTTAATTAAGGACTTTGGCCATTCTGATTATGACCATAAACTACTGCAGGCAATAAAATCTCGTACTCAGGGTAAATCTGAGTCTATTATGGTTTATATTCCGAAAATGTTTGAAATGTTTTTCGAGACTAAGCGAGAAATTACCTGAGCAGGAGAAACTGCAAATACTTCTACGTAACATCCGTCCTTGTTATACTTCTTTTGTTGCTCTTAATAAAGTTGATTCTATTGGCTCTTTAATTTCTGTATGTCAACAATTTGAGCGCTGTATTGACCGCGACAATAATTTTAAAGAACCTGAAATGAATACTCTTATTCCTGAATTATCCTATAAGCCTAAACACGATTCCACACTTTTACCGAACACTAAACCTAATGTTACACATACTTTTCACTCTAAACATTCTTTCACTCCTAATTATGATTCTCATAAATCTAATAACTTTAAGCCTTTTCGTACGAACTTTTCTTCGCAGAATATTTCGTTGCACTAATACTCCTTATTCTTTAACAGACGATTTCATCTGGAAAGAAGTCCCTATCCCTTCTGAAAGAGAATCTTTGATAAGAAATGCTCATGGTTCCGCTACAGATCCGCATTTGGGCGTATTTAAAACATACAAAAAAATATCATTGTTATATTACTGGTCTGGCATGTTTAAAGATATAGCTAAATTTATTTCCAATTGCGAAACTTGTTTGGCTTATAAACACTCTAACCACTCGCCTTACGGTCCTATGGGAAAACCCAAAATTTGTTCTAGACCTTTTCAATGCATTTCTTTGGACTTAATAGGTCCATTGCCAATGACTAGGCGACGTAACCAGTACATTCTCGTTGTAAATTGTCTATTCACCAAATATACACTTATTTTTCCTTTGAAACGAGCTATAACTACTAGTATTATACATTACTTAGAGAATTCCGTGTTCTTAGTTCATGGAGTACCTCAAACAATTATTATGGATATCGGTCCACAATTTCAATCGCATGAATTCCATAATTTCCTTGGACGTTATAGAATTCCGCATATATCTTACACTCCTCACTATTGTCCTCAGGTCAATATTACAGAACGCTACAATAAAACAATTATTACCGCACTAGCTTCACTGGTCGGTGAAGACCATAGGTCTTGGGACCTTCACCTATCTAAGATTCAGTTTGCAATGAATAACTCTGTAAATGAAGTAACTGGATTTACTCCTGCATTTTTAGTATTTGGTCGTGAACTCATTACTTGTGGTTCTATTTATTCTCAGGGTTACGACTTAGAAGAAATTACCTTTTTACCTCGTGATTTATATGCTAGAAATATTGGCCTTCTATCGTCAATTTTTGATAGAGTTCAGGTTGCTCTGCACATATCTCATGTAAAGAATTCTAACCGTTACAATTTAAGGCACTCTTTTAAAGAATTCAATGTTGGAGATATAGTGTGGCGTAAAGACTACTCTTTAAGCAATGCTGGTGCATATTTTAGCGCAAAATTAGCACCTAAATATGTTAAATGCAAAGTCGTTGAGAAATTGTCACCTCTTGTATACATTCTTGAGGACTGCAACGGTTGCCGCGGTAAATGGCATGTAAAGGACTTTAAGAAATGACTACCTTACTGTTTGACTTTACTAGTATTGTATGTATTTATTTGCACGCACATTGGACTGATTTTTGGCTACTTCAGTCTGATATTTTTTATATATACTTAGCGACTAATCTCGTCTCTCTTTACTTATAGGATTCTCTCTTATAGTACCTACTTACTTGCTTAACGTTTTCTTTTAAAAGGCGCTTCTTGACCTTTTAATTCTAAACTTTAGGGCTCTCTTTTGCCTTATCTACTTACTACTTAGCGCTTCTTTGACTACAGAGGCGTTTCTTTTAAAGGTAAATTCAACCTTTAAAATTTGTGTCCTTTGATAGGGAATACCTGAGAGAGACTAGATTGTCGGCTATGGTCATCGACACTAATGGGTTTTAAGAAACGGAGCGGCTGACAACTCCCTAAATAAGCCTAAAGTCATTCTTATAGGGTACTTCCTATGGAGTTTGCGTCATTGATAGTGAACCCTACTCCTCTTTGTGATTGGTTCGTATGTTAGAGTGATTGTTAGAGTGACTGGATTTGAATTGTTTTTGGTTTGTGGAATGGTATGTTTAAGTGAAGGTTGACTGGTTAGACTGATAGTAAGGATAGTATTCTCTTAACCTTATAGTCAAAATTTTCTCTGGGTCGAAAATTTTTCTGGGGTCGTGGGAGAAATGTAACGCAGCCTGCAGGGGCTTCGTTATACTACATAACTACTCATAAAGAAAGTTACCTTTGGTGTTAACTATAGAGCTTCGTTTTCCGTTTGCTATAGAGCTTGTATATCATTTTATGATTATGTCTTGTATTAGCATTACTCTTATATGTGTTATTTTTATGTTCCTTGTACATTTTTATCTGTAAATAAATTTAAAGTTATTGTTGTAAATATTTAGATTGTCTATCTGACATTGTCCGACAGCTGACGTTGTCTAACTGTTTTTATTTTTCTATCGAATTGTCTATTCAAATTTAACTATGGAGTTTAGCTATGTTTCGAGAATATTCTATATTGTATGAATTTTAAAATTTAAATGTTGTAGAATAGAATGCGCATGGGCAATATAAAAGGACGCACATGGGCAGGATCACCAGTCTTCCACCAGCTCTGAAGAGGCTCAGAACCTCAAGCTATAACAGTGCCAGTATACGTTTACCCGTAGAGTAATGGTGCCGGGGCACGAAAGGTGTTGCCTCCCTGCATCTACGCGCGTCTACCTTCATTCGTGCGCGTATCCGCGTCGCGCCTACCCGCGGCCGGCCTGCGGCGTGCGCGTATCTGCGTCGCGCGCCCCATTTGCTGCCTCCTGCGCTCGGCGGAGCCCTACCGCCCGCCTCTTGCGACGCTGGATCCTACCGGCGCGCTGCCTGTGCTCACCCTGAGTTACCGTCCTACCACGGTTGCCCATTTTGAACTCTTACCTTGTATATATATTTAGTGTAGTGTACCGGTGTAAATAGCTAGTTTTAAGTTAGTTTTAGGTTAGGTTTAAGACTTTAGGACGAGCCATCTTTGTACATATCGCTTATAATTATAGCCCTCTTCCCTCTATTCTTGTCTTTTCTTCTTCCCCCTACCTTTTAGCTCCGTAACCCTCCGTTACGTGACAACGATTTATTAATTTCCTGGGAATTCAGTGAACCGATAAATGTTTTAGATTAGTGAATGCTGTAAAATGGATTTGCCTTATTTTAAAATTAAGTGAGAAGTTGAATTATACGATAAAATGCTTTGATTAAATTTTGTAATTATAGTCCGGTTTCACCAGGGCGTGAATAATCTCCTGGATGGTTTAACTGGATTCAAACTTAGGGCCGAATCGACCAACCTTAATCCGATACTAAATATATGGTATAGCGCTGGCATTCTATACAAATCTATACAAATCCACGGCTAAAGATTGGTTAAATCCTGCCTAAGGCTGGATTCGGCCAATCTTTATCCGTAGATAGATCTATGATATAACATCAGATTTGTATAGAATGACAGCGCTATACCATTGATTTAGTATCGGATTAAGATTGGTCGAATCGGCCCTTAATTATATAAAGCGGGATTGTGAATTTAGTTAAATGTTTGATTTAGTATCGTTAATATAAGAAGGCTTTTAACAATCTTATAATAGAGTAACTATTTAGATCAAATTAATTGGATTTTAGTTATTGTATATTATGTTATTATATTGTAATTTAAGATATATGTATGTATTACCAATGGATATGTATTTTTTTTAACCTTCTGTTTCTGTAGGTAAACCTAATACGTACTTACCCCAAAAACATTGATAGTGACTGCATTATTGGATTCATAGAAGACTACTTAAATTAGAGTGTGGGAACGAAAGACACACGAAACGAATCCTAATGGTATAAAATTACAGTTCTCATTCTTTATTTCTGCCCTTCCTCGAGGACGTAACTAGCAATGCTTTTACAATGCGTGCGGAGTAAAAACATGATTGGAAATATTGAAAAATTCTTAGAAACATTATACCTATTGGCGTCGACTTTCCTGGAATCGTGCAATTCGAGTTAGACACAGAATGTGTAATGGGCGAAAAAATGACAACCGTACAAGTGATTCACAACAAACGGAGCGCGTCGGAGCGCATCGCATAGGATAGGCCTACAAAAATCAGTCTGACGGAATACACGTGGTGCCGCCGCCCCCATCAGCCTAGGCGGGCTATTTTTCGTGCTCTCGACATTTCAGTCGAATAAGAGATTTCTTAGAATCGTGTATGTACATCTTTGATTGCATAAGAATAGGTCCATACTTTTTCTGCGCCCAAATGCACCAGACGCTGGTAGCGGCGCGGAGCTGACAACGTCTTCACGCAGTCTATCGTGTTGGAATACGCTGGAAGTCATCCAGCTTCCAAAGTACGCAGATAGCAATGACGACTTGAGAAACTGTTTATAAAATATAAATTTTCTTACGGCCTTGAAAGAGCACCACACACTTTGATGTGAATCGTCCTTTAGTGTAGTAAAGCGAGGACGCACCTACCAGTGTTGCCAGCTAATTATTTCTCCGTGTAACGAATTTCCTGTATCTTGAATTTAAACCTACTTTTATCTGAGAAAACTATTTCCTCTCCTGATTTAGAATAAACACTTAAATAATAATAATAAAAATGTTTACTAAAAATAATAACGTTTATTCTCACCATAATCAACATTTTACATTTACAAACAATTACAAACACGTTACACAGTATATGTAGGGTAGGTAACAAAAACCTTAAGTTCGTAAAAGTTACCGTACTATAAAGTAAGAACTCACAGTGAGGACTATGGCGGGTTAACACCTGAATTAGGAATATCCTGTATCTCAAGGGTCTTAACCCTCCACCCCTTATAATGGACAGATTTTAATTAATAATAATACAATTCATTCCACAACAAGCCTTAAATAAAACTACTGGATACAATTCAAAATATTGATACGGTTACTGCAAAGACCAAGAACACACACAAAGAAGCCTCAAATCAATTATGAACAGTATGCAGCAAATTAAGTTAAAGATAACGCACAATGAATTAAATTAAACTAAACATTCTTTTACGAAGGATTACGTAGAATTTTTTCAGTACTAAGATAATTTAGAAGAGTTAGTTTTTTCTTTAAGGTGGATTTTAACGTACTTCCAAATACTTTCAAAGTAATAGAGCAATGGTATCTATGGTTCTTATCAACTGATCTCAGTTGATAAGAACTTGCCTCTGGAATTTATTCAAATATATGGGCTACCAAAAAATGAAACACTAAAAAGCATGAACAAAATGTCTACGAAAAAGAAACCGCTTTTAAAACCACGCATTTAAAAGTGTAAAATGAATTTTTAACACTTTATACACTTTAAACAACATTTTATAACTTCGGTAACACCTTTTCTCGAGTGTACTGTTATTAAATGTTGATCAAAGTGTATGAAGTGTTAAAATGTTATTTTACACTATTTAGTGCGTGGTTTTTGAAGGCGGTTTTTTTGTACAATTTTATTCTTGCTCTGCAGTAACGGCAAGCGGATCGCCCTTAGAGCGTAAAGAGCGAGTGTGACAGTCCCGGTCTGTTGTATCTACGGATTGTCAAGGAAGCTATGTGGTATAGCCTACCTTTGGTTTAGCGCTGATTGACATGTCAATGACACTCAATGAATGTTCATACCTACTTGTGCTTATGAACTGTAAGTAACTCTGTGCGCTCTTTAGGTTCATCATCATCATCATCATCAGCCCATTTAAGTCCCCACTGCTGGGGCACTGGCCTCCCTCAATCACATGAGGGGTAATTGCCATACTCACCACGTTTGGCAGACGGGTTGGCGAGGGTTTTGATGTAAATGCAGAGTTTTCCTTCTCTGGGTGCTGATGATCATGCCAGTAGCTTTACCTTAGTCGCCTTTTACGACACCTCGGTAAGAGTGAGGGTGACCTATTCTACTCTGCCGGGGACCACGCGGCTGCTCTTTAGGTTGCTTATTTGTAATCTAACTGATCGCCTGACGTAAGTGATCCATGACCCGTCTGCTACACCGAGTCGTTTATAAATTTAATAATTACAGCACTAGATTTGCTGCCTAAAGCCGATTTTTCGTAGAATGCGGTGGCAACACTAGCCAGCGCTTGATGTACGGCCCCCGCGACAAATTGAAAACGGCGGCAATGGCGCGGATCCCGCCACTCCGGCCTAGAGTAGTCCTGGCGATTGCACGGGTACACTTTAGTAACAGTTTGTGTTGGTCGCTGTGCAATTGAATACTCTTAATTACATTTTTTATCTTTTTGGGAGTTTCGATAATGACACATAGACCTCTGATGACACACTTTTTGGCAAACATAATGTAGGGCGCCCTCTGGCTAGGTGGTGGACGATCTGCGCAGGATGGCTGGCAAAAGCTAGATGCGAGAAGCCATGGATAGATCACGGTGGCGAACAATTGGAGAGGCCTACGTCCAGCAGTGGACTGCGATAGGCTGATGATGATGATGATGATGACACACTTTTGACCTTAAAATGGTCAGGACATCATCATACATCTAACATATAGACGTTTCTCGTTTACACACTTACATATCGACATTGCCTTGTGTAAAAGGCATGATAGGTAGCAGTACAGCCGAAGGATCACCTGATGGTAAGCGATTACCGCCGCCCATGGACACCTGCAACACCAGTGGTGTCACTAGTGTGCTGCTTACCTTTTAACCCCCCTTGCTTTTTATTGGGCCTCCGGTACCATCAATCACGCAGCGAAACACAGCGCATGCACTGCTTCACGCCGGTTTTCTGTGAGGACGTGGTATTACTCCGGTCGAGCCGGCCCATTCATGCCGAACCGTTAATATAAATACTTGAACGTCGAAGATTAAGTACCTAAGTCAAATACAGATATGCAATTACATGTATCAGATCGTAGCATAAACGCCCTAAATAGACAAAGCAGTACAAGCATCAAAAATTAAATTGAAAATGCTCTTTCATTTGATACCTATATTGAGGCAGTTGGAACAACAAATAGGTTATCCGTCATTTTCTGACGGCGGCCATCTTGGATTTGAAATTTTTCACAATTAATATAATCTGCTACTCAAGCCCTTTTATATGATACCCATATTGTGGGAGTTGGGTTAAAACATAAAATCCAAATCTTTGTGACGGCGGTCATCTTGGATCGATTATTATGCAACATATCCAGCTAAGATCACTCCGTCCTTATTCATCAAAAAACAAAATCAAAATCGGTTCATTTGTTCGGGAGCTACGATGCCATAGACACACACACACACACACACACACACACAGACACGTCAAACTTATAACACCCCGGCGTTTTTGCGTCGGGGGTTAAAAATAACGATTACACACCCAAAGTATCCCACAAAAGATTTTATTTTATTTTCATGCAAGCCTCCCGCGGACGGTAAGAGCATCTTGTAAAACCTTAGTAAACCCAACTCAATTTGAGCGGTGCGGTCCGCCCGGCCGCAGATCACTATCGCTAAACTATTACACCCGCCTTATTTATATAATCTAACTATTTGTGAGGGACAAACACTTGGTGTTATTTCCTTTTAGACCATGGGGAAGTTTAGGGCTTACCGTGTTTACTGTATTGGATTTTTGTCGATGTCTCGCTTAGTTGCTTTCTATGTCGAGGTTTTTATGACGTCAATCTTTAAGGCTCCCTGTATTGTAAGTTTTCAGATATATGTATTTGTCTATAGTGCAGGGACTACCATAGTTTTAGACTAATACGCTAAACAATAAAATTTAGATAATTGCTACGCGTATACGTCGAAAAGATTCTCTACAGTATCCTGATACAAATTTCAAACTATTGATTGATGTTATTTATACAGATTCAAACGCTTTTATTTAGGGTTTCTTATTTTCTTGATGATTGTTTTGGTGTTAACCTTGACATTGATAGAATTACTAAACGTAGTGTCAAATTGAGCCTATTATCAATATTATTCATCTCGTCTAAAAAATCACCATGCAACAGTGATCAGCTGATTGATGCAATTTTATGGGAAGTCGTTTTTTTTTATTAGTTCCTATATACCCTGGGGAAAAATATTTGTTTTCATTACTTTAGAAGTTTCTCGGGTATTCAAAATTTTTTTATAGTTCTAGAAATGCTCTCCAGCTGCAGATTAATTAAGTATATTTACTAGTTTAATGGTGGCGTTCTGACCCCTCTGTTACTCTGCGGCACAAACGGCACAAATTGATCCGGCGACACTGGATATCGTTGCGTGGAACGGAATGTATCGCCAACAGGTTGTGTTTCAATCCGCTTCCCTGAATGCGGTGTTTGCTTCTCGGTAATTAATATGAGCGTGGAAAAGGTTAAGACTCATGTTTTATTCAGCTATCTTTGCAAAGTTTGTTCATTTTGTACCTTTGTTGATTTTTTTAAAATAATATCGATACAATAGGTTGAACATCTAGCAGCCATAACATCTAGTCATGGAAAAGACTAAATATTGTGAACAAGCATTTAGAAATATTCTAGAAAGACAATATATATAGACCTTCAAGAGAAGAGCGTACCTACTCCTTTTTAAAAAGGCCGGCAGCACTTAGCGATCTCTCTGATTTCGCGGATGTTCATGCTCATGAAACATCATTGTGTAAGTAATTAATAATAATGTGCGCCCTTCTTATAAATTGCTGTGCCCTGACAGGGTGTCACATCTATACTTAATTTTAAATGTACCATCTTTATTTTTGTATGTGATACGCAATAAATGCTTTGAATTTGAATCATCATCATCTCCGCCCGGCGATGATTACTTTCCATCTGGTGACTCGCTTGCTCATTTGTCGCCTCTGGCATGAAAAAAAAGAAAAGTAAATATAGAGAGGATTACGAAAAGAGTTTTCCCTCAATCACTAGGTATCTTCTCGTGAGCGATAGTATAATAAAAGTATGTAAAATGCAATTTTAAAATGACGATAACAAGATAACAAGTTACTTGTCATAGTTTTGTAGAGAATGTCCACCCAACAAGAACGTAAGCATCATAGGTATACACCATCCCTACAAAAAATTCGCCTCAGAAAATAAGGAATGCAATCTTCTAGTAGAATCAGACAAATAGGGTATCTGCAGTGACCAATTCAAATTGTAGGAACGGCTGGGCTGAACGGGGGATGGAATCCAATCAGCGAAACTAGTTCCACTGATGCCTATCACTAAAGTTTCACATTCAAAGATTTGTTTCTCGAGATTAAATCAAAGGCGAATTACAGTAGCGGCGAAAAAGAAATATGGTGAGTCCGGCCGCGGGGGTGGCTGTCCTGCTGAAATTGCTTTTCAATCCCTCGGACTTTGGACTTGTAAAGAAGTTATTACCTTCCAACGAGATAGCGGCGGGTCCGCCGATACGGATATATGTCTTTTTCATATGTAATATTCCTTTTTCGCGTTTTATTAATGGAAAATGTTTCGTGGGACACTGCGGGCAGCTCTCGCCTCGATATTAAAAAGCTGCCGTCTACTTAGTCGGCTTCTTTTATGAGATCGTCGTAAAGTAGTTTATGTTTCTTGGGTTAGCGGGATGTTTGTCCGTTTAGCATTTGCATTATGCCAGTGTTTTATAGAGTTTAAGTTGCTGAAAAATTGATTTTTACTGGAATTGCTTTCGTTAACTGTCTGCATAGTTTTCCAGTTCAGTTTCGAACTGAGTGAGGATACTGGATGCCCAATCGCAGGGTTGAAAGTGGGGCAGCACACTTGTGACTCCAATGATCTTTCGGGGTTGTCTATGGGCGGCGGCGATCGGTTACCATCAAGTGATCCGTCTGTTCGTATGTCTCTTATCGTAATATTTATGCTGTCGTGATATTTCTTATTCTTGAGATAAATCAAGTCAGTCTTTTTGAACCTTTACCTAAGTGAATTTGACTGATTGTGCATGTCTGGGTAATAAAAGACTATTAGTTCCATTGCAAACGGCATAATATGTTAAAACTTCAACTGGTAGAGAATTGAAACTAGTATCTGCTCTGTGTAGATCTGCCCTATTATTTGCCCCTATTAGTTTTACCGGTCTGTGTAGACGCACCCTGTGCAATGCCGGTTGGATAATGTTGCCTCTAATTAAGTCCACTACACCGATGTTTGGAATTAATTAGTGTATTGTTTAATTGGCATCTCTTGTTATCTGTTTGTTTCGATTATTTATTCATTAGTGGTATTTGTGAAAGCTTCGCCGAGATGTTTACGTCTGATTTATATTTTAGACATGCATTGACCTATATAAGTTACAAGTAAAAGTTAATTCTGTTTTAAGCTGGTTCAAATAGGCTGATAATAGCGTAGCATCGCTATTATCCTTGAAGGGATATTATTTTCGAGCAGTAGGTCGTGGATTCGATTCCGGACTGAGGATCATACAAATCTCAGTGCTCATTTCTACCACTTCCTCGGCGGTGAGGGAAAACGTCAAGCATGAGGCATCTTGCACTTTTCTCATAGTCTCTTAAACTGTGCATGCAGACTTAACGTACAGGATCAATAATAAATGAATAAATATTTCACAACATCACATACATTGATCTGACTCCGAGATAGGTAGCTGAAGCACCTGTGTTACGCATATGAGAAATTAGCAACAGCGGAATCACAAATATATTACATTTTAATACTTTTCTTTTGTAATTAGATACTTATAATATAGAAAACACCCCGACCAGTACAAACAAACATGTTCATGCACACATATGTTTGCACTGTGCGGGGATCGAACCCGCAACCCATGCACCAGAGGCAGCGTTCACTACTATTGATTCAAATGGTTCGTCAATTATCAATATCTCAACATTGTTAAGAGTCCGTTTCCTATAATACGGAATCCTTCAAACGAAGCGTGAAGAAGCATCTCGCAGGCCAGTATGGCGGTGCCAACGGAGGTGATGCCTTGACATCGCTTCCGTTGTAATTGCAACTTGGGCTCGTCTCTTGCTTACCATCAGGCTGAGGAGAGTCAATATACTGTGTCACTATAAAAAAAAATACCAGGCTTCCTAAATCTTGGATCAAGCGTACTCAGCGTACTCTGGGGTTTCAAAGAAACTGCTTCTGGGAATGATACATCGCGTTGAAGATGCTAGTTCACACTGATAAATTGTACCAAGAACCAGACTAAGGAGCTCAGTAGGGAAAACTGAAAAAATATTAATGGACTTTATTTGCCAACGTTAATATATATAAATAACGCAATAAGCTTTTACTCTTCCCAGCATACTTAGACAGAGCAATAGTTCATAAAATCCTACACCAAAAATATTACATCGTATGAAATGAAGAATCATAAAAGGCCAATTAAGAAATGTCCACTGATTGGTGAACAACGGCTTCCCAAATAGTGTACAAGAAGCTTAGACGATGTTAATTCGGCTATTGTGCTCGTATGTGGCAACGGATGTCAACAGCAGAGGTATTGCAAGCGCTCGGACTACGTTACCCAGTATCCGTCAATGTGCACGTTATGATTAGTGTAAAAGTGTGGCCATATAATGCCTATGTTTTCGTCAGTGTAACAAAAAGCAAATTGAGTAATAGCAGTTAATTCTCCTTTACTTTGAATAAGTTGACAACGATTTCTGCTGTAAAAGGGCAGTTAATGTTATTTATTCACTGGATTTTTAAACTACATTTGTGTTGTCGTGATATATGTATGGTGTGCATATAATTATGTATGTGATATATTAATGTTCTCATCTTGTTATGTATGTGTCTATAGGTTTTCAAACTCAAATAATATGTTGGCTATGAGTAGTAATAATTATGTCATAATAATTCCGATTTATAGACTTTATATTGTATGTATAATTTTGATTTATGGACTTTTTTTTATGATATAGGTAGCAGACGATGCCTACGGATCACCTGATGGTAAGCGATTACCGCCGCCCATGGACACATGCAACATCAGAGGTGTCACAAGTGCGCTGCTTACCTTTTAACCCCCCTTCCCCCGGAATGGGCCTCCGGTACCTTCACTCACGCAGCGCATTTGGTTTACTAGTTATGATTTTATTTTCCTTGCTATAGATCAAATGATTATGACACATTAATAAAATACCTACCCGTTTCACAAACCCCTATGATTAACTCGTCCTAATTCGAATGCTACAAATGCCTTTTCTACCGCGTGTATTGCAGCGGTGATGCGATTAGCGTCTATATCCGCAACTGCGGACACAATTTTAATGTGACGTTGGACAGCACTAGCCCCGCCGGATTGATTACACCTGTCCATCACTATTAATAGAATATTGTGCGTGATTCAATTGAATAGGCCACTATTGTCGAATTACCCGCGTATGTTTCGAACAGACTATTGATTTTGAATATTTAGTAGCCAATTTGGACTGTGTTAGTATTGTGATTTTGGAATGAAGATATTGTGTGGGATGGTATTATTTAATGTTAATGTGCTAATTATAGGGCATGACTTACTATTTATTACAATGCTATAAACATACGCTGTTTTTTTAATTGAAAAACACTTACCACTAAGAAATATTTTGTCACCTTTGGTTTTATTTGTTGGTTGTACCTAAACTTACATTTCTTTTTGGTTTATCTTACGTAATAGTTTCTTAGATTTTATAATGACTCAGTGCCGCACTCAGAGTCGTTGATTAACTTAGTTAACGACTTAAGAAAAATATTGACACTTATTTTGATACGCATAAAGACTACCGATACTAATTCATAAAGATTTTTTGTACTTTTTTTAAAGTTAATGAACATTAGCTTAAATGACGTCTCTGAGTGCGGCCGTCACTGAAACGATATTTATTAATGTCATTTTTAATTCGCTTCAATTTTAAATCGACAAAGACAGAATTAAATACTACTTACAATATAACAGTAAAGTACACAAACTCGAGTTAATTGCCGTGAAAAATATTCGTGCGACTTACCCGACTGGTTTGACTGACGTTGAATGGTGCCCCCCGTAGTTTTTCCGAGCAATTGGTTTCGAATATGTTCCAATGATGGGCCAATGTTTGTTTAGAATGTCGAACACAGCTGTCCGGAGGAATGTTTACTCAGCTGGGTTATTTGTTTGTGTGGGTACTTAATTGAGAGTTTGTTAAAGTATGGTGAATTAGGTGTTAATTTTGTTCAAGTAATAGAGATGGTGTGTAGAAAAATAAATGACGATTTGAACAATGAACGTGCTTAGCTTATAGTTATTTAGCTGTTAGGATAATCAAAGAAATATTTCTCAAAATAAATTGTCAAATAAAAATAAGTTTGTTTTATGAAGACAAATATCTGTACGTTATACGTAGGTATAAAAAGGTATATGATAATTTTAACAAACTAACGTGGAGAGATATCCGATGTATCAAACTATTATTTTAAGATCTATTATTTTCTGATCAGATATCAGTTTTTAAGTAAATAACACACTTAAAAATTTCATCTCGTGTTCAGGCGGGACTCGAACCCACACCTTCCACAATCCGGGTGAATGTTCCACCAATCTAGATATCAGTTTATCTCAAAATTCAGCTATAAGTACATAAAGAAATTGTAGGTAAGGTATAATATTTTTTTATGGAAACATTCATTTCTTATATTGTTTTCTTTCAGGTAATACTTACGAAAGGATGTGCATGGAAGATTAAAATAATTTCGTATTCAATCTACACTCGGAGTGATTACTGCAGAACTGAAATATAGTTCAATAAACGTAACTTTATGTAAGTAGATAAGAAATAAGTTTTTAATTTTTTTCTACGAAAAAAGAAATCGCCAGAAACCACGAACTAAAAAGTGTAAGATAATATTTTTAACACTTCAGATAACAGTACTCTCGAGAAAAGATGTTACCGATATCGGGGCCCAATACTTACTATCTACTAATCTTTTAATACATTCAATTATTCAACAGGTAGGTATTAGGCGCAGACTTCGGTAACATCTTTTCTCTAGTGTACTCGTTCTGTTAACTATCTGAAGTGTTAAAAAATATTATTTTACACTTTTTAGTTCGTGGTTTTTGAAGGCGGTTTTTTTATTGTTTAGGTGTATATTTTTTTATGCATTTTAGTATCTCATGTTTCGGCAACAGCCCCCTCCCCTCAACCACCACCCGCCAAATTAACTTAAAAATCTAAATGTGAGTACAGTATTGAAAGAGTTATCTTTTAACTCCTAACCTGTCGAGGAGTTGACCTTCCATCATCAGCTCAGCCACAAAATTAACACAATCAGGCGTAAATATTGAGGCAGCTTTGAAAAAAGATACAAATACATCACATGTGCCTATAAAATTTCAGGGCTGCCCTCGATTTCTATGGGATCTCATCAGATCCTGACATGGTGACAATGGGGCAATTTGGGAGTGTGTTATTTTTCAAATAAAAAAAATCGCAAATCGGTCTATAATTGGCGGAAAAATCGGTGAACATACATAAAAAAACATACGTACAGTCGAGCATAGAAGCGCCTTTTTTTTGAAGACGGTTAAAAAGCCGGTAACGCATTCGTGACACGTCGGGTGTTGCAGATGTCTATGGGCGGCGATGATCAGCACTCAGGTGTACTGTCTGCTCGTTTATCCGCTATAATGTTTAAAAATAACTAATTAACTTTCAGCTTATCCATACTCCGGCTGTTAAAAGTTTTTCATGTAAAAAAGGGTAAAGAAATAGGTCACTGATCTCCAAATTCACAACACGAAAAGACCATCACGCGGGAGCAAATAGATAGAAAACCGTATAGAGGACGAAGTTATGTGGATTATGGTGCTTAGTTAGAGTCAATTAGGGCGCATGCTCATCCAGGTAATTAATCCACTTATCCGCCTTTGTGCCAGCCCGGCTTTAGGCTCACTGGGCTCCAAACTGGGATGCCTAATTACTATCTCAAGTTAGCGATACTGGGGAACTTTTATAAGCGACGACTTTACATCAAATCTTGGTCTACCTGTATAAAGCGATAGAAGCTCAGTGGATAAGAACGCGCCTTCGATAAGGGGGGACGTGGTTCGAATCCGAGCATGCACATATGGATTTTTTAAAGTTATGTGCGTATTTCTACCAGTTCATTAGCTCGGCAGTGAGGAAAACCATCTCGAGGAAACCTGTTCGTCTCGGATAGTTTGTTAAAATTGTGGACACCTACAATATTGATTCTGAACGTGTGACCGTGATCCACTTGGTCCCCTGTCTAAGGGTTGCGAAGGTCAGACGGCAGCCGCACTGTAATTCCTAGACTTCCCGAATCCTGGATCATGGTCCAAGCATACCCGGAGCACCGAAGCGACAGCTTTGATGCAGCTGGGATTACACGCTAAGATAATGATGACTTGATCTACCTGGATGTCAATACAGGCAGGTCGATTAACAGTTACATCCCTTAAAAAGAATTTACTGACCGTCCTAAGCAAACATTTCACCATACTACTACCACGCCACGCAATCGTTCCTCCTAGTACAGGTTTGGTGTTAAAAATTTAAACCGGAACTTTTACTCGCGAAAACTATAAACACATCTTTAAAAGAAAATGTGATAAACGGACAACAAGTTAGGCTAGCTAGGCCAAGAGTCAGTCTACAATTTAGGTTTAAGTTTAAAGATGATTTATTCTCATAAGAAATTTACATTTCACTTATAATGAGATAGATATAACACTATATAATTAACAAGAATATTTATCTGTGCAGCATTTATCGTACTTGTGGATACTATGTATAGTTTAAGCTCGCTTTTGAAATTATGTATGAATTAACAAGCCTTTAGATCATTAGGTAAACCCTTTATTAGCCACACTCCGTCAAATTGTATTTAAGAGTCTAGGTCCGATTAGTTACTTTCAATCCATAATTAAACACATGGGAACATTAAAGTTGCAAAACTTCCTTAAATCTCTGTCTGTCTGTTAATCTGGTGTCACAAGTGTCCATGGGCGGCGGCAATCACTTACCATCAGGTGATCCATCTGCTCTTCTGCCACCTATCACATAAAAAAATCTATAAAATAATAGAATGTACCTACTACTAAAGTAGTTGGAAAATTTGGCTGCTATAATAAAGCTATAAAGAGATATTTTACTCCCAGCAATTAATATTATATAAATGAACCAATTTAAAGAATTGGGTACTATAAAATATTTTTGCTTCACCGGCTGGAATGATACAGGTATCAAAATTAATTAGTGAATACCTAGGTACTTATTATATTAGTCTACACTATTGACAACAAATTGCAATAAACACACTTGCATTTGACATTTTTAATTAATTGGATGCTTTTTGATTTAATTTAATTAGTAAAATAAGATAATTATTTCACACATAATGCATTACTATAATTAATTATTTGTGAAATAACAATAAAATATAAATTTGATAAGGTTAATGTAAAATTCTATACATGGCGAACAACATTTTGATTTGCCGCTCTTAAATGAAACATATCGGTGTGTGGCTATGCAAACGAACGAAATTTTCGACATCGATGGCAACCATTTTAGCGGCGGCTGTCGATACATCCTACCCACAGTGGCTTATACTGTGGTCAAACACTTTTTAGTCTTGATAGCAAGCTGCTTCTGTGCCTCGGAGTCTAGTTGCCCCAAAAGCCTGAAAAAGTTGCCTGCTCGCCACCTTTCGGTTCCTAATTGCACACAGTTGGTATTCGGTACATAAGATATCGTGAGCCCAGGCTCGGGTGAACAGCAATCAATAAGTATCAGGTCAGCGGCAACAAACAATAAGTCGCTTCTGTTCCTTACAGACTAGTTGCCCCAAAAGTTACCTATTACTTACCATTGTGTCTCTAACTAGACATAGTGGTGAATGGTGTACGAGGCCGCGTGGGCCTGGATAGACATCAATAGACATCAGGTTGACGGAAACAAACAATTAGTCGCTTATGTACCTTACAGACTAGTTTCCCCGAAAGTTGCCTATTAGGCACCGTTGGGTCTCTAACTAGACATAGTGGTGTACGGTGTACGAGGCAGTGTGGGCCTGGATCAAGTTGACGGCAACAAACAATTAGTCGCTTCTGTACCTTACAGACTAGTTACCCCAAAAGTTACCTATTAGGCACCGTTGGGTCTCTAACAAGACATAATGGTGTACGATGTACGAGGCAGCGTGGGCCTGGATAGACATCAATAGACATCAAGTTGATGGCAACACACAATTAGTCGCTTCTGTACCTTACAGACTAGTTGCCCCAAAAGTTGCCTATTAGGCACCGTTGGGTCTCTAACAAGACATAGACCACTATGTCGTACACCGTACACCAGTACGGTGTACGAGGCAGCGTGGGCCTGGATAGACATAAATAGACATCAAGTTGACGGCAACACACAATTAGTCGCTTCTGTACCTTACAGACTAGTTGTCCCAAACGTTACCAATTACTCACCGTTGGGTCTCTAACTAGACATAGTGGTGTACGGCGTATGAGGCAGCATGGGCCTGGATAGATATCAATAGACATCAGGTTGGCGACAACAAACAATAAGTCGCTTCCTTACCTTACAGACTACTCCCCAAAAGTTACCTATTACTCACCGTTGGGTCTCTAACTAGACATAGTGGTGTACGGTGTACGAGGCAGCATGGGCCTGGATAGATATCAATAGACATCAGGTTGGCCACAACAAACAATAAGTCGCTTCCTTACCTTACAGACTACTCCCCAAAAGTTACCTATTACTCACCGTTGGGTCTCTAACTAGACATAATGGTGTATGGTGTACGAGGCAGCGTGGGCCCGGACAGACAGCAATCAATAAGCATCAGGTCCGCGGCAACCAACGATCGCATTACACTGCGATTAGCCGCCTCTGTAATGCATGTTATGCACTCAATTAATCAGTGACGCGAAATAGATGCTCTAGGGTTGTCACAACACTGCGGAATGATAGTTTAACGAAATATTTACAGTAGAATATAAATAGATATTTTTTAATTGCACAAAAAGCCAATTACATTTATGATTTACAACAACAAGGTTGTCTTATCGCTTCCAGTAAACCTGTTGGGCTGGAGGAGAGAAACAATGTATTGGTAATGTAATAAAACAGTGCAAAGCTACTAATTTAATAAAATTGACTTGACAGAAATATACTTACTTAACACCCTGTATAACCGTTGGAAAAAAACATCGGGCCCTAGAGGATGGTAGTTTACAATATATCCTTAAGTTAGTACGTTTTACATATAGAAGACATTAATTTATTTTTAAAAATAAAAAGAACTGCATAAAAGTTTTTTTGAATTTCGCATGTATTGCTCGGGAATCGAACCGGTAAAAACTCGAAAAATTAAGATTTTATTCCACCAATCGATCCAGTTGATAAAAGATAAAAAATCTTTAAGAAACCTCAGGTCTTACACTCGTCTGTCGTGAAATACCTATCCATAATACCAAAATCATCTTCGATTGAATTCGGTTATGCTAGTTGAAAACATCAGCCAGAAGGCTGCATAAATAACATTATTTAGTTTTTAAGGCGCTTACTTTGTGTAGTGTACAATAAACTATGTACATCCATTCCAATCGCCACCCCTAGTTCGTACTAAACCCATTGGAGATTAGGTCCAATGCGACTCGTTTAATTTAACATGTTTAGTGGGTTTCGTCCGTTAATCAGTGAAATACTACGGTATTTCAACATGGCCAATTAATTACTAACAGCAGATCGACTCTGGTTCAGAATGTTAACTGATCGCTAACAAGTATAAAAATACTAGCTTTCGCCCGTGGCTTGGTTCGGTTCGATTTTGTTCAGTCACAAATAATCCGCATAATAATGTTTAGCTTTACTACCTTGAAAATTGCGGAATGCTAACTACTAAACTAGCCTATATGTCACGATTTTACGATACGATTTGCGAGAAATGTCGACCAGCCGATAATAATGTACCTACTTTCACTTTATTGTAAAGAAATTAATTGGCTTTGACCACATATAACCCACTCGTAAATACAATGACACAATACATGTGTTGTATTTTATTATACCACACGAGAGAAAATCTACTCCTCATAAGGATAATAACTCATTGTTTTTATGACTCACGAATAGATGCAGGTGGCTGGAAGACCAATTCATTATACAATTACAAATAGTGAGTAAATTAAAAAAAATACTAGGTACCTTTTATTTAATTTTTTTATTGGTATCATATTTTTATTATGCTGAACTCAAGCAGCCTCATTTTCATCTTTTTTTTGCTAATCTAGGGTCTTATTCATCAATGTTTGTTAAACCTTTGTTAGCTAAAACGATGTTATAAAGCAGTTTTTATATTTTTTTCGTTTTATTTTGGTTTCAAACTTCTAGACTGCTCTATAGCACCGTTTTAGCTAACAATGATTAATTAAACGTTATGAATAAACCCTAATCCCCTTATTACAAATCGCTAACTAACGATTGTTCTGGAACAAAGTTCGTGCCGGCCCCTTTTAACATCGCGTGTTAGGACGGGATGACATTAGCTTTAGTACGGTAATAATTTTAGTTCCTTATTATTTGTAATAAAGTGGTAAGTATTTATTATTTGGATTAAGTTTGCTTTTTTTTTCCAAATTAGTCGAACCTTTCGGGTTTCTGTCATGCTTCTGAGAACACAGTTAATGTGACCTTAACTGACCTGAGTATGGTGCTCGTCACCTTGGCGTGTAATTCTCAGTATGGCGTTCAAAATTGTCGCTTTGGTCCCGAGGTATTACCAGGAGGTTCGACCATGATCCAGGTTTCGGGAAGTCTGGTGATTACCATGAAGCGACTGCCGTCTGACCTGCGGCACCAAAGCAACTGTAATGTTCAGAATTATTATCTCAAGTGTTGTAGGTTTTGTTAATTTTGAGAAACTATTCGAGATGTGTAGGTTAGGGGTTAGGTTAGGTTCTAGGTGTGAAATTAACTTAAAACTCTGAGATTAATAACTTGGACACTTTTCCTCAGTCATACGTTGCAGTGTAGGTAAAGTAGAAGTTGAATAAAGTACGTATTAGTTAATAAGGACATGATTTCACGTGTGAGTCACGAAGGCGGTTATTGGCACCACATCGGTTAGGCAATGCACCAATAATACGCTCAATTAATTAGCACGAGTGACGTGTTCCGACGTACTTACCTAATTAATGTCCCACCGAGCAACAAAGCTCTTGTTGTTATAGTGCCACTAACTGCCACTGATTGGGTTACCTCACAAACAATGCACACTAATGCATGCGTAATTTAATTACGGTTTTGATACGAAAGAGACGACTATGGACTCAAAAAACGACTTGACGTAAAAATCTGTATCAGGATTAGTACCTAACCACGCTTAGCTAATTGGTTCCAAATTGCTATCTATTTTTAAAAATCGTGACTTACACAATAATTAAAAATTTATTAAATTAATTTCAAAAGCAAAAAAAAATAAAGAAAAATAAAGCTCAGATTTTTTAAAAGGCATTAAAATATGTTATTTATTTATAGCTTCATCTAATAAAGTACGCATGGAAGAATGCTCTACTTACGTATTCCGTACAAAGTAAATAAATAATAAATTGAGATAACATCACATACATTGTCCGGATTCCAAACTAAGGTATTCCTTCTACTATGGAAACCAGAAAAAAACGAAGGTACTACAAGCACCCAGACTGGAAATAGTAAGAAAAAGTACCGAATTTACAAGACAAAAGAAAACCAAACTACACATGTAAACATAATGTTCCACAAATGAAACACTGTCCGTTGGGTGTATGAGAGACATTAGGGTCTCGTCACCCAACGCACTCGTCTCCAACTCGGCGGCTCGGCTAACAATGGCAAATTAATATTATTACGACTACAATATACGTCGATAAGTCAGCTTGGGTCGAAATCCGAGGGGAGAGGGGAGCAATTTAGCAGCAATTTTAATAATAAGTCCCTGGTATTTCTATTATATCTGGGCGGCCATCAGGTGGGCCGCTCTAGGGGTTTAATAACTCACGATTAGCCTATTGGAATCGCTATGAATGTTTGCTATTTTTTCCATATTGCCCCAACCCACGTTTAAATAGAGTGGAAATTAAATTAGATCTCATATGAAATGATTTGCAAAAAAATTATTAAGCACTTTTGGATAATATTACTAATATACTTTGGATAATATTAATAATAATCACACGGAAATGAGGTTTTAATAATGTTTATTAAATTATGAGATGTTGGAAAAACTGTCCGGATGTTTTATTAATATTGATGTTTAATAAACGAACGCACATATTAAACATTCTGTATGGTACTAATACGGTAAAATATCTGGTTAATATATTCAATTCCGTAGCATTGTTCTCGCATGAAAATATTTTATATGGGCTACTTACGTGTGTTTAATTTAAACTCTTGGATTACAGAGTGTTAAGGAAAACGTTTGGAAATAAACTGGTATATGTTGATTTCTCTTCCGTGTGCCATTCCGACTATCCTACTTTCAAGTTATTTTTATTTTCATATTAACGAATTACCGTAGCAAAGTGGAAATAGTTTATCGCAATAGTTAGTAGTTTATGCGCCGAGAATTTTAATTAAAAATGATAACGTGTAATGTGCAGTGCGGGGTATATGCAGACCCCTTCGCTGGGGTTGGGGTGATTTTTAATTATTAAAATTTCTACGCCGTCGGCGGCGTTCGCCGATATTACTTTGATATGGGGCCCCGAGATACTGCCGCCTATTACGGGCACACATTGCTTTGATTTGTTAATCTGGGCATTGTTTGTGTGGAAGTTTATCTGTTTTGATTAGATGCATCAGTTTTTAGCATTTCGCATTGGCGATTTAGTGTGATAAGGTCTCTCAGCAGGACGCATAGTTCACATAGGGGCAGGGCGGTAGTTCAGCCGTTGTTTTTCATGAAATCCGGTTTTCATTAGGTTAGGTCATCAATCCGCCAATACGTGTATACATAAAGTCTCCCTGTAAAACACAGCCGAGTTATAGATATTTTTATTTATGATTAGGATAATATTCTAATGATTGTGTTTTGAAATAATTAGTAAAATTTTATCTGGAACGTAATTTGTGTCATTAAACTATGAGGATCCGTTTACTTACCTGGTTATTTGTACTCATTATTTTGTTTTTCCTTTGTTTTATTTTGTTTTTATTTTCTGTATCTATTTTTTTTTGTTTGTTTGTTCTTTTGAAACTAATGTTGTACTCGTATGTAGTGTTGTGATGTGCAAAATAGTAAATTTTTCTTTCTTTCTTTCTTTCTTCTTACTTTAGTTCTGTTTCTGTCCCAGTTTGTTTGTCCCACTGAACAAATTAATATGGAGCTAGAGTTGTAGAGGCAAATAAAATATAATAAACATGTGAATGTTTATGCACATAAACTTAAAAGCTTATAAAAACAATACGGCCAACACTAGAAAGTTATATAGATTGAACTGTAAAAGCGTACAAACATTCGCTTAGTTTACAAAACGCTCTGAACCTAAACTATGTTTCCCGTCGCCGCGCGGTCCGACGTAGGCACTTGACATTTCATTGCGCATTTTTATTATTCCGCCGACAGTCGTAGATACCACAGTAGGTTTTATCAGAGATGTTAGTTCAGTGTATAAGAACGCGCCTTCCATGCGTGGGGTCGTGGCTTCCAATCAAAACCGCGCACCTCTGGATTTTTCAAATGTATTAGCATATTTACAATTAGCTCAGAGAAAACATCGTGAGGAAATCTGCACGTTGCTGATTGTTTCTGGAACGAGTAACTACGATTCAGTTGGTCTGGCTCGGCGGCAGTCGTTTAATTGTAATTACCAGACCCAAATCCTGAATCATGATCTGCCGGGAATCACAAGCTAAGATGGAGATAAAGTTTTAGTTACCATAATGTTAGTTTAGTCAGTGGCTCGATAAATGTGCTGTCATGAGCTTGCACCTGGGCGGGAGACGCTTCCCAAGATCCAAACTTTAAAAAACGAGCCTATACTTTTAAATGACCGGCGTCTACACCATTTCTGGTGTAGCCGATGTTCATGGGCAACTGTGAAGATTTACCATCGGGCTACCCGCTTGCTCGTTTGCATTCACTAATCGTAAAGAAAAATGCTATTCTAGAGGATTTTCACAACGCAAACGCGTTTGTTTTCTTGTCTGTTTGCGAGCGAACATATGGCGATACTTTGATTTGCCCTTTTCGGTCTTTGGACCGTTCTTAAGTCTGAGACACAAGTGCTATTTTTCATTCACAAGACCAGCATTTATCGAATCGTTTTTTATCGCAAGACACAGTAGTAATACGGGCTATCTGTACACTGTGTACAACACAATGGTAGTATATAGCGAATGAAAATAATAACGGAATGTTTTAATTTCCCT